>CM041293.1:134869216-136361501 GCA_023052935.1 Piezodorus guildinii | reverse complement strand
TGTTTAATTTATTTATTTTCATGAATATCATCTACATCAGTCTTAAATTTTTTTTTAAATCGCCTTTTATATGAAATATTAGTGTACAAAACTTTCAAATTCTTTTAAAATTTCAACTAAGTTGATGTTAATGAAAAATTATGTTTTAAGGGGGGTTACTCATCTTCACTGAGTTGCTATGAACTTTAGAAAACCCCTGGATCAATCTAGAAAAACAATCTTATTGAAACAAGAAGATAGACAGATTGATGGGTTTTAATTTTCTTAGGGTCGGGGTCCTTTCTTACAGACAAAATAATGAATTTTTCCATATATAAAATGGGCCCATCACTAAAAAATATAAAAAACCCGGTGCGGGGGAACACAACGACTTTCACTTACCTCCATTTTTAAAATCAATGAAAGAATTTTCAAATACAGTTAGAGATAAAAATACGTGAAATTATTAAGGAATTAATCAAATTGAATTTATATAGAAACATGTGTTTTATTAAAAAATCAATTATATTATTATCTTAAATAATCAGTAAGTTTTATCTTCTTTTCATCACTCTCCAATAACTTCTAAAAGCTTGTGTATAAGATGATATTTTTTCTAAAATCTTTAGCTTTCCAACGGTATATCATACATGTATATTACTGCTCTTATGTTCAAAAACGAAAAATTGCATTAAAAAGATATTTTTCTGTTTTCTCCTTTAGTTGGGTATCGAATTTATTCAATTTATATATTTACCAGTTTTTCATCAGCGTTAACTAAGATAATCTAGTTATTATTATTGAATATACAAAATTAAAGGTACTTTAGGGAAAGAAAATTTAAAATATGGCATTTAAGCCCTGTCAGACCATTTTTATCTAAATAAAACCTACATGATATTAAAGCCCATTACATTTTACATCGATATAGCGAGATTAATCAAAATCGTCGGAACCGTTTTTGAGAAAATCGAAAAAAGGTGCAAAATGCATGGTCTAAAGTGCCTCTTCTGGTAGGCTCATTTTGATGAAAAAAGTTTTGTCACGTCTCGGGCGTATAGTTGTTTTAAATATGAAATTTCAGTTTCATAGGACTTACCGTTTCCGCCTGGGAGTTACACACACACACACACACACACACACACAGACCTTTTTGCGGGACTTGGTTATTTGGACTCAGGGGACCCTAAAACGTGTATTTCCGTTGAAAACTGGATTTCAAACATTTTCACGATCGCAATACTTCCCCTTACTATATATAGTAAGTGAAAGTAAAAAGCTTATATCTTAACATATAATAATATTTATAAGAATGGTGTTTTTATACAGAAACAACTGATTTTTTTTTTTTTTTTTTCAATAATGTTGTATAGTATGAAGGGAAACTCTGAAGGAAAAGATAGGGTGATGAAATAATAATACTGTAGTAATAAGGGTCTTAGGAAAGGGAAAATCAACTACTTGGCTTAGAGTTGAAAGCTTTTAAGGTGCACTCGACGAGTCTCTGTCTAAAAGTAGTCGAAGGCATGCCCAGCGAAAGGGGGATGCAAACCTGGTCTCCTCCAGAAGCATGTTGAGCTCTCTCGCTGCCACGGCGTGAAAAGCATTCCTCAAGGCCTCTGTTCTGCATGCAGGCAAATGGAATACGCCTTGCATCCTCTCGCTCCGTACCTCGATGAATTTGCTTTTTAGTGCTTCAGGGACCCCTGAATCAAGTACTTTACATGCTAGGCACATAAGAAGAGAGAGATAGTGTGAGATAAATGTACAAAGTCTTATAAAAATATTGGAAATTAGTCTTGGAATCATAAAAATATTAAAATTAATCTTGGAATCGACAAATCCAGCCTAAACTTTATTATTTGAATCATTATATATGTTTCTAAATTCAATAAACTATGGAAGGAAAGGGAGGGGAAGGGGGAAGGGGAGAGAAATGGCTTAAATACTATTATCATTACATATAAAGCTATTCCAAAAAAAACCACACAAACATTTAAATTATCGTTTCACCAGTCAAATCAATTTTGTTTTTATCCTTTATTCACCAAGTATTTGTATAAAATAAATATATACTAATATTACAACATTGATTAAAACATCAGGCTGCCAGACTGCTAGAAAAATCAACAACGGTTTACCAGACCAAGCAATTTTGAATTGAAATTTATTATCAGAAATTATAAGTTGGATGCACCTTGTTTGATATAAGGGGGTCGAGATTCATTGTGTAGACTCGTTGTTATTATAAATTGTAAGGGTCTCACAGATAGATATTCTGATGAAAAGTTTAAAAATATAAATTTTTTTTTTAAAATCTTCAACAATCTTTTTGTATTCATTTATTTTATATGTTTTTTTTTCAACTTCAGGTATTGAACCAATTAGAGGAGCTGCTGTCGGATATGAAATCAGACGTATCGCGATTGCCAGCCACCCTAGCCAGAATACCACCTGTCGCCCAGAGGCTACAGATGTCTGAACGGTCAATACTTTCCAGGTTGGCAGCAACTACCTCTCCTGCTACTCCTACCACGTCTCACCAAACGGGTAAGCCATTTTTTATAAAATTTATCTGTAGATATTGATTTTTTTTTTTTTACTGGACAGGGTGTCTAGCAACAGGGAAAACCGGGAAATTTCAGGGACTTTAAAACATATGGAAAAGTCAGGAAATTTGTTCTTTGTTCAGGGAAAATGGTCCCTAAATAACATTGTTTCTTCTTCACACAGACAAAAGTTCCAATATTCCTACTTGTTGTGATGTTGCAAATATCATAAAGTGAGTTTAATATTTAATATCATAAAAGGACCGGAGGGATGTTTAGAAGAGAAAAGTCAACCTTCAGGGAGGAAAAAAAAGCAAAACTGCTCCTAGAAGCTCTTCAGAAAGCTGAAGATTTGGCTGCAGAGACTCAAACATTAAAGAAAAGCTCTTAAAGTTTATATAGATATATTGATTGTAAATAAATTTGTAGTCAGATTTGTAAATATTGATTATTACTAACACCAGTATTCAAGTATTCACTGGTAAGTCAACTTGAACAACTACAATTTCAGCTGGTGTCGGGTAGATATAGTTGGACCTTATCGTAAAGTAATTAGTCATTATATATATTTTTTAATCTAGTATACCACCATATTAATTATAATTATTCTTTGCTTTGTCAATTTTTAAAGGTTTAAATATGGGTGACAAGAATCCGCTTTCAGGGTATGTTGATGATCTGGTACTGCTAGGTGAAGACACGGAAACCATAAAACTAAATACAAGTGTGTTAATAAAAACCGGTTAAGAAATAGGACTCAAATTAAATACCGATAAGACAAAATATATGATTATTAGCAGAAACGGTGGCGATCTTGGTGATATTGATGTATCAGGGCATACTTTTGAACACGTAGAGAAATTCAAGTATTTAGGTTCAATGATAACAAGAAAAAATGAAATCCAGGAAGAAATAAAGACCCGGTTAAAGGTGGGAAATGCATGTTATTATTCAGGTGCTAAGTTACTTAGTTCGCGGCTTCTATCTAAAAACTTGAAGGTTAGAATTTATAAAACTATTATTCTTCCGACAGTTCTTTACGGATGTGAAACGTGGCCGCTTACTTTGAAGGATGAACAACGGCTTAAGGTTTTCGTAAATGAGGTATTGTATAAATATTTGGTCCGAAGAGAGATGAGGCCACTTGGGAGTTTAGAAGGTTGCACAACGCGGAATTGTGGAACTTGTATCCTGTGAATATAATTGAGTTGATAGCATCGCAGAGACTCAAATGGGCGAGTAAAGTTTTTGGAAGGATTGTGTTAAGGCTGATCTCGGGGGCTTGGGCTTGAACGGTGAACATTTGACGGGTCTGTGTATTATTTGGTAGTATTGTAGTATCTGTGTAGTATTCAGTATTTGGAATTCAGTATTCTACTTGAGGTTTGATCCTTTTCATTGTTGAGTAAAAGAATAATTGCTCTTAACTTTAGTAGTTACATGCATCTCTCCCCTGATAGGGAGGACACGACCCATCTGGCTCATACTTAATGAAGCTGTAGCTCAATTGTAATAATCGCTTGCACCTGTTGCTCTGGCAAGTAATCATTACTGATGTGGTTTGAAAGTATTAAACAGCCACCTCTCCGCATCCAAAATATGCTAGACACTTTAGTCTGTTCCTATCAACTGTAGATACTCAAGAACAATAATCACTTTCATATTTAATTCATGCTCATACAGTGTACTCACCATTTAAATATAAAAGTAGAGAGAGAGTATAGGTTAGATCTTGGCATAAAGATTTTGTTACAGTAATGTTGTGTGAGGAAGCAAAGGATATGATAGGGATAGTAAGAGAGGAATCGGAGAAGAGGAGAAAAAGGTCAGTGGGAGGTTGAAGTGGGTTACGGAAAGCAGTATATTTTTGGCATTCTGTGAGGCTGTGGAGTATTGTGGGAGGAACCTGGCTGGATGAGCCATGAGATAACTGGGGCGATTACACTCCTATATTAATATGTAAATTTTCCAATTGTTATTTCTTATCATTTATCTTATTGGTTGGTATGCTATGTTGCATATCATACCAATTTTATAACGCCAATCCTTAGTTTGTTTCTTTTCCTATTCACAGAAACCACAAATCCTTGTTTTATCACTCTAATAAAACTCTTTTTTTTTTTTTTACTCCCATTCATTTTTCTTTAACATGTCTCATTTCTCTACTTCTGCTTGTTTTTACTTTCACTTACCTATTTATGAAATATATAGTAAGGGAAAGTATTGTGATCGTGAAAATTTTCGAATTCGTTTTCAATATTATATATTATCTTGTTACCATTGATAATTAACAGCTGCATGTTGAGTGAATTTGATAAACAACTAAAGGATAAAACTAGAAAAAAATTTTTGTATCATTTTTTGTGTTTTTGAACACAAGAATAGTATTATAGATGTATTATATACCGTTGGATAGATAAAGATTTTAGAAAAAATATTATCTGATTCACAGAATTGTAAAGGGTAATGGAGAGTGATGAAAAGCCGATAAAACTAACTGATTATTTTAGATAATAATATAATTAATAATAGATTATAATATAATTAATAAATAATAGATATAATTTTAGAGAATTAATAAAACACATGTTTCTTTATTAATTCAATTTAATTAATTCTTTAATCCGCAGGTGGTCCTAGGATTTTTTAATGGGAGTAAAAAATCCTTAGTTACGCCGTCCTTCGGAGGGGACGTTAAAAGGTGGTCCCGAGCCTGTGCGATGTCAGGTACTCGTTAAAGATCCCTATCCTAATAAAACCTGGATAGGCAAAATTTAGGACTCCCACTGTAGCATCGTCCGATTAGCCATAGTAGCATAAAGTGACGTTCATCATCATCATCATAATTATTCCCCCTTCTACCGCTGTTCGGTGTGAGGGTCCCGCTTATAGAGTCTGGTCTAGTTGTCTCTCTCCTGCACCAACTCTGCTCTCCTGTCCCAATTTATTCCTCGTTTCCTGCATGCTTCCTTTACACTATCCTCCCAGAAGATGCGCGGCCTTCCTCTGGGTCTTTTTCCTTCCGTGCGGGTCTCGTAGGTCTTCCTGGCATTTCTGTCTGGATCCATCCTAAGAAGATGTCCAAACCACCTCAGTTTTTGCTCTTCCAGTATGGTCTCTGCCGGTTAAACATCGAGATTAGCCCGTATGGTGGCGTTCCTTATTCTATCTCTTCTTGTTTTTCTCTCTATTTTTCGTAGATACCTCATTTCCATCGCTTGTATCTGACTCCTGTGTTTTGTGGTGAGGGTCCACAATTCTGAGGAATACGATAGAATAGGGAGGAATGTCGATTTATATAAAGTGACGTTAAATAAATTAATTTAATAGTTTCGCTCATTTTTATCTCTAACTGTATTTGGAAATTCTTTAATCGAATTTAAAAATAGAGGTAAGTGAAAGTCGTTTGTTGTCCGCACCAGATTTTTTTTGTTCCTATCACCTTTCAGTGTAGAAGACACAAGACTCAGTCCTCTTTCTCACTAATATCGTTCGCCATTTATTCACCATGAATTTTTTATTTTTCATAATTCTTCTAAGTACCTTCTGGTCTGACCTCCATGTACCGTTATTACTTTATAATTTTTAAAGTTCTATATAAAAAATGTTATAAAAGCTCTTTATATTTATGAACATTTCATAAAGTTTTCTTTTTATTCATTTATTTTTTCTTTTTCTTATTATAGGTATGATAAGCAGCCAGTTTCCAGCCGGATTCCAATCAGGACAACTGACTGGAACGTTCCCGAACGCCAGTTTTACCAACTTCAGGCCTCAGTATTCAGTTCCTGGGCAGACCACTTCCCAGGGTTTTCCGGGTAGGTTTTATAATTCATTATAAATGCTAATTAGATATTTTTTAATTTGATTGTTGGTGAATATGGATTCATGAGAATAAAGTAATAATATATGTTTCATTTAACAAAACTTATATCCAATATTTAGTCGGATTATTGTTTTGTTTGTTGTCTTTATTATTTAATATGTTCATTTTAGTACTAAATTATTGAATTATTTATCATAATCTCTTGAATGGAGATTAGCATAATTCCTAAAAATAATTCGTAGCTAATGGATGATCTTCCTGTGATGGGCATAAGTTGGTTGGGTGTATTTCCTGGGCTTCCTATTTATAGATTCTGGAAACATTATGAAATAATTTATCTTAAAACATATCTAGATTATTTATAAGAAATCTATTTTACTCTTCCCCTTTCGTTATTCAAATCTATAAAAAAAAAAACTAGTTCCACTTATATTTGTAAGGTTTTTATATAAGAATATTGAAAGAGTCTTGATTTTGTAAAAATCAATTAATAACTTTTATCCTATTCTGTAGTTTAACCTTATATTTGGGTGGTTAACAAGAAGAGATATAAATTAAATGTAATTATTATTTTTTTACTGATTATGTACATATACATTTTTCATGTTGTTTTCAATAACAACAGTATAATGTCCAAAGATGAGTTTGTTAAGCATAATTAAGACCTTATAAAATTGATTTTTTTAAATCAAGAAACATGGCTAAAACATCTAATTAAAGTGTGCATCATTTAATCGAAGCCTTGCCCCTTAAGTTTAGATGGCCTTTCTGTGTTTCAACTATTACTCACCGGAGGTCCATTAGTTTTAATAGTATGTTAATCTTGTAAATTAAGGTATTTTTGTAAAATTTAATTTTATACTTGACTGAATTTAGTGTGTAATAGCTGTTCTAAATATTTCTTATAAAAAAATTTTGATCCGTATTTAATTATTTGATTATAATATACACAATAAGTGTTATTAGCATATACTTTTAATTACTTTTTTTTTTTTTTTTAATATTGAGTTATATACTTAAAATAAAAAGACCCTAGAGGAATTTCTAGAAGAAAGGAAGTGTAGGAATAGAAATAAAAGTATTATTTTTGGCTATCACACATTTTTATTATATGTTATTTATATTTTTCTTTTTGATCTAATTAATGTTTTTGCTATATTTACATCTTGGTGGTGGTTGTAATTATTATTTATTTGTACATTTTTTATAGTTTAATTTTAATTAAATTAAAAAAATGTAAATAAGCACTATTCTGATATACACTCGTCAGCAAAAAAAAAAAGAAGCAAACCACCATACATTTAAAAAATACTGAAACAACCTACAACCTACAGCATCCCATAAGGTAGTGTTATTTTTTCTTTAAAGGTGGAGTATATGGTCAATAGAAAACATGAAAATTTCTATTGGATATATTTGGAAAAATATGATAAATTACTTAATGAAAAAAATAACATTTTTCTCAAATTATGTAAAATAGTCTTCTGAATATTACACTGAGCAAACTTTTCACCATGCCTCCTCCACACTCTTACATGTCTATCTGGAATATAAAAGGACATCTGTGCTCCATTCTACATCTGACCAGTGCCAATAATTTGCAAACGAGCCACCCGGTGGCTGCAACCCTAGAATGCAGTCTCATCTCACACAACATCTTACACATTGTATCCACACCTACCATCACATTCCGTGCAGACCGTAGCCTCATAGCTGTCTGGATATGATTTCTTAGTGTCTGCTTAACAATGCATTGGTTGTCTGAGATAAGTAGCCTGTAAGTAGTACGAACAATGGTGATACTGAATTATACTTTATCACAAAGCCCATGGGGTCTTATCTCTTATCCTTTGGAGATGAGAATCCCTAGATACTTAACATATTACCATTCACATTTTCCAACCACAACTGCGGCTCTACAGTAGATATTACATCCATTGTTTCAATGTTTTGTAAGAAATGTATGGTGGGCCACTTTTCTTTGCTGTTGTGTGTATTTAAGAATAGCTTTGTGATATATTACCTTACTCAATCAGTTTGGGTAACCTCTGATATTTCAGATAAAGTATTTTTATTAAGCATCACATTAACTCAGCGAAATATTACGATTAATAAATTCCTTAAAATGTGAAGTGTTATATTAATGTATGAATCCAACAGAGTTTACCCAAGTAAGCTCTGAGATTTCTTGCTTTATGAACTTCGCTTTATAGGGGTTTGCAAAATTAATGGGGGGAAAAAAGTTTGATGTGATATTTTTTGGGCTTGCAATTTACAGATGGGGCCGAAATGGACGTCTCCCGAGTCCCACTCTACCATGAGGGCTCGTGGAAAGACACCTGGTAATAAGGCAAGGCAAAGACTCCAGTCACTATCTAACATTCTACATCCTCCACCAACAATCTTCTTTTCTTGTTAACCAACAATTATGTTGTTATTTAGATGTATGCTTTGAAATTTGCAGTTTAATTTAAGAAAGGCAGTGAAATTGTTTGATAAGTTTTTTGTTTTGTTTCTGATTCTCAATATGTTCTAGATCAATGGTCCCCAAAACAAAATTTTCTCAGGTCCTTTAATCAAATTAATTCAAGGCAAGAACCCTCTAAATCCTAAAAATTGTGAATATATATATGCATTTATATACTAAGCTTCAAGATAAAATGAGGTACAATTAGAATGGTGTATCTCCACCAGTAAGTTGCATAATACACCTAAGGACTACACCGTATCACCTACATTTCAGGTGAGATACCATTGCTACCAAAAATCAGTATGCTAGAAATGGCCCCATGAAGTAGGGGAACATTAAACCAAGAAAAAAAAAAAATCTTAGAATTTACTTTAATTCGCAAAACATTGAATTAAGAAAATTTAAAACTAATTTAGGATAGATAGTTTTTTTAATTCTCTTATAGATATCATATATCCTTATCTTATGCGAAGTTACATCTGTTCTTGAAGCTCATTATTTTTTAAATGTTAGCAATGACCAATTTTAAGGTTGTAACTGCGGAGTATCAGACACTATCAATGATAACTAGCAATTATAACACTAAAATGTTATGTGATTCTTATTACAAGCTTAAACTTCACAAATGTTTTACATTGAGGTAGTTTAAAATCATTTTCTGATAACACTCATCTTTTGATATTTTTTTTTTCTTCTTTCTCAAGAACTGGCTAGTTGAAAATAAAACTTATAACTTCATATTGAGGCGATTCTCCACCACTTTCTTCTCTGATTTTTTAAAAATTCTTATCAAATTTACCTTATCGTCTCTGTAGTAAGCTTCACACCGACCATAAAGCTCATATAATATTAACTTAAAAAGACCCTTCCCGTTGGTGCTCATTGGATTATTATATATAATACATATTAATTTAATAAAAAAAAATACATTGACATGCTAATTCAAGCACCTCCTAGCACCTCCCTTAAAAACATTTGTCAATAATCAAGTTATTTATTGCCACGATGTGGGATTGCTACAAATTAAAAACTTATTTCTTCTTCATCTTTCCTCTCTACCGCACAGCAGTGTGAGGGGGTCGCTTGTAGAGGCTGATTCAGACATTTCTATAATTTTAAAAATGAATTTCACATTTAGTAAAAATTATGTTTTTATAATATTTTGTTTATATCAAGCTTTTTCTTTATAATAGAGGACGAACCCTTTATCAGACAATTTCATATTCGTAGTGCATTTTTTCCTCTGCTCTTGTCACCTTACAACCCCTACGATGCATGCTCAGCTAAGTGAATGTTCCCTGCTTCTGGTATGCATTGCTCATCGTTTTAGTTTTCTATAGTTTTCATTTATAATTTTTTTTTTTTTCTGTTTCAGGTAATTGATAATTGAAGTCTGGTTGGCATTTGTCTGCAAGTTGTTCTCCTTGAGTAAACAATATAGATTTTTTTTTTTTAAGGAAGGAATAAAAGAAGTGTTTTGTTTAGTTCTGTTTATAGTTATCTTTATTTCTTTCAATTTATTTTAGCGGAAAAAAAAATTGTCCATAATAAGTAACTTATGATTGGGCATGCTATTTAAATTTCCTATTAGATTATTTTGTTATTTGTAAGTTTTTCGGTATTGTAAGAATGTCTATATGTGTAAGAGTGAGGTTGTAAAAGATTGCCTAAATACCTTGTATTATTTATTTTTACTATTGAAAATTTATCTTCGATCTTAGGTTAAGGGTAATAAAAAATGTTAAGGAAAAAAAAAATTTTAAATTAGAAAAAAAATATAGACTTTCCCTTAAAAAAAAAAAAAAAAGGAAAGTTATATATCGAAGAATAATGCAAACACATTTATTTTATTCTGTTCACATATTAAAGTTTTTCGATCTCAGGTGAAATAGAAACAAATGTTTTATCATTGACTTAAAATTATATTTCATCAAATTGATTTGAAATTAGAGAAAATAAATTCAAATATTTTGTAAATGATTTTCTTTATTACTTTATGTTTATAAATAAATATTTAAACATTTTAACTTATATATTAATGGTTGTTTTATTTCTTGTATTAAGATTTACATTTTTTATTAAAGTTCTTTTTTCAAAATTTCAGTGGTATTAATTTCTTTAAATATATTATTAAATATTTGAATAGATGTACATGTTTGGGAATCAAAATTTGGCTACTGTTCTTTTACACGAGGAATCTTAGCAATCTACATGCTAGCCTTAACTATTAATAAGCAAATTATATCTTATTTGCTTAATGTTAAAGATGCATGGGCCTCTTTCTGACTTTAACTCCTCTAAAATCAACCTAAGCTTCTATTTTCTCCAATAGCAAACATCCAAGTTCCTGAAAGTTACTAAGAGAAATTATAAGTCAATGTTTAAAATTTATATACCTCCAATTAAAAACCTCTACCTCTACAATATATGAAGGGTCTCATGTTCAGTACTTATAGAGATTCGTACTGTTTCACGGCAGCTTTGTAAGGAGGTGATTTGGCCGAGAGCTCTGCTGCCAGGTTTTGTCCCCCCATTTTGAGTACACTTAAAAGGGGCAGGCCGGGTGTGCCCCAGGAGGGTCTCCATACCCCAGGGTCGCTGCTCTATGGCAGAAATAACAGATTAAATAATTCTTTATATAGTTCACACCCAGTGAGTAAAATAAGTATTTGTGCCCCAGCTGAATGATTATTCTAAAAAAATAGATGGTTAGTGATGCTACTGATCCAGCTTTAAAATCATATTAATTCATCTTTGCATGTTGAACTTAATTAGATTTACGATCCTTTTTTACTTTAATTTTTGATCATTTGGCTCATGTAAAGATCTTCATGTGAAGAAGGGGTTATGTATTGGGTAAAAATCTTGTGGATATCATACTCACAACCTTCGTGACAACTGTTGTTCATACTTGAACATTACTTCATTACTGATTGAACATTATTTCTTACAAACTTTTGATTAAAGGCTCACTTGCACAATTGTTTTTGAACATTGCTTTGAAATGATGGTTTGATCCATCTTTCAAGATACATGAAAATAATGCTCGTGCACCGAAATTTTATACCTAAAATGTCAATACAGTCCATCAGGGTGTCTAGCAACAGGGAAAATCAGGAAAAGTCAAGGATTTTAAAAAACATATGAAAAAGTCAAGAAATTTGTTCTTTGCTCAGAGAAAATGGTCCCTAAATAACATCATTTCTTCTTCACTCAGACAAAAGTTCCAATATAATCCTACTTGTTGTGATGTTGCTAGTATCATAAAGCGAGTTTAATGTCATAAAAGGACAGGAGGGCTGTGGAGAAGAGAAAAATCAACCTTCAGGTGAAGGAATTGGAGGCAAAACTGCTCCGAGAATGCTTGTTGTCAGATTTATAAATATTGATTATTTCTAACAGCAGTATTCTAGTTCATCATAATTTGTTCGTAAGTCTACTTAAACAACTACAATTTCAGCTGATGTCGGGTAGATATAGTTGAATCTTATCGTAAAGTAATTAGTCATTATATATATTTTTAATCTATATACCATATTAAGTATAATTATTCTTTGTTTGGTCGATTTTCACCAGATTTGGTCAAGGTCTTCTTACAATATGGAAAAGTCAGGAAATCTCTTTGAGCTGATTGACACCCTGTCCATGATGGTATTTTCAAACATTTATTAAAATACGATTTAGATAACCGAAATGCTAAAAATGTATGAAATTTAAAGTTCAATAGACCATAAAAATATGTACCCACTGTAAACTAATATTTCGTAAGAACAAAATTGTTTTTATGATAATTAATGTAAAAAAAATTAAAAACCCCTGCTCACTACTTCATTAAAGTAAATTATAAAGATCTACTTATTCCATCAACTTAAGAAATGAATTAATTGTATTTCCTTTTTCCTCAGAATCGCTTGTCGAACAGTCTAATCATCTAATCATAACAATTAATAATTATATGTAACATTGATGTATAAAAAGCTTGGATGGATGAAAAAAAACAGTGCTGTAAGAGTGCACGAGTTCTTCCTTCCAAACCCACGGTTTTTTCCATACGAATTTCCTCCCTTCTGGAGGAGCAACAAAATCAACGGTCGTGTAAGTGAGACTTAAGAAACAGAAAATTCCATTAATTGAGGAAGCATTTTATTCTATTAGTTAAAGGAAAAATGGAATATAGACTTTTTTTATAACTTACTATATTTTTAATGGACAATTCTTACTAAACCCAGTGAAGAATAGATCTATTTCATGCAACTCCTAGACTACCCATATCCTTTATCATGGAAGATTCATGACCTTGCTCTAACCCTATCTTACCATGTACCATTTTTTCCTCCTTATGACTTGAATTTAATAAAATATTCTCATGAAAGAGATGGAGTTCTGAATGGAGATGAGGACAACTTTTATTACTTTTTGTTTGTTTAACCTATGTATCTAGTAAGTTAAAAATCCTTTTGTGAAACCAATCATAGTTTTTTGTAAACCTTGTAACTGATAAACTACTAAATCGATAAAAGTTACCATCTAATTTTCTTTGAATTTAACAGAGCATACCCCATCAACTTGAAGGTTCAAGGTCAGTATATAAGTAGTAGAGGTCTCCCATGGATTATCTGAGGACCAAGGTGGCTTAAGCTCTCAATTGAGTTAAAACAATAATTGGTATCTCTGTTACTTGGCAACTATAAAGAAATATCAATGAACACTTCTTTCTTGTGGTATCCAGAATTGTCACTACAGCAAAGGAGAAAGCTGTTGTCAATCCAGAGAGCTCTGCAGAGGTTCACCAAAGTCAAAAACGACACAGGTCTCAGCAGAAGAGGTACCTCTTGAACTTCTGCAATAAGATACTCATTTCGAGGAAAATATCAGAACGAAACCCTAGGAATCAGGATTGCTAAATTCCTAAATATAGACTTGATAGTAGTGGCAATATTATGGAAGATGCTGTTAAGGAATGGAATGGACGTTTTGTTGTTATCAGGAAAAAGCTTGTTTCCACTGTACAGTTAATTTGGACCCCCAAATAACGGGATTTCTCAAATTCGTTTTGAACAGAGAATCTTTTGGCATGTTTATACTCCTGAATACTTGGTTAGGACATTCTCAGTTCCTAAAGTCCTGAGAACTAAGGAAATCTATTTTTCAGCCCTAACAGAAAATGAATTTCTTGATGAAGTTGATAGTCAAACAGAGTTGATAGTATACCTGAATTTTTCATATTTCAAAGGTTGGAGATATACCTGGAAAACAGAGGAGGGATGTGGTTTAAGAGATTGAATAAATGGAGTCGAAAAGAAAAGAATAACTGGAAAATACTTATTGTTGAAAGGCAATGAAGAAGAATGCAATAAAATTAATGAGGGATGACTTGTAGCTGGGCGGTTAGCATAGCATAACAGCCTATGCTAAAGGTCACGGGTTCAAACCCGCAGGTGGTCCAAGGATTTTTTAATGGGAGGAAAAAAATATTTAGTTATGCGGTCCTTCGGAGGGGATATTAAGTTAAATGTCCTGAGCCTGTGCGATGTCAGGTACTCGTTAAAGATCCCTATCCTAATAAAACCTGAATAGGCAAAATTTAGGACTCCCTCTGTAGCATCGGCCGATTAGCCATAGTAGCATAAAGTGACGTTAAATAAATAAACAACAAATTAATGAGGCCTTCATTGGTTACGCTACGGCAGTGGTCGGAAAACTTATTTGCCAAAGATCCAAATATGAACATTACAACAATTTTTTTAAAAATCGGGAGCAAAATCTGCTTGTTTAGTAAACTTTTATCACACTAAATAAAATTAAATTTCTTACTTAATAAATATTTATTAATGCGAGCAATGTGCATGCATCTCCTTGGAAAGTTTGAGTAAGTCAGGTTTGTATGTTTTTTTTTTTTTTTTTTTTTTTTTTTGTTTTTTTTTTTAAATTTTAGGCAGGATCAGCTGATGCGCTCGATGATAACAGTCATACGTTACTTCGTCTCTCAGATTTTTGCTTTTTTCAGTAGGAATTCGCTTGAGTTCAATCTGGAAAACATCACTAGACCTCAGGAATACTACAGCAGTGAATATTGGAGAAATTTCGGTAAGCAAAGTTATAATTTACTTTGTACAATCACGAAAAAGTGAAAGGAGGGTCACTGATCAGCTGATTGCCGCTAGCTCGGCAAGCTCGGGCTTGCTTTTCTTTTCCTTATCTTTCTTTTATTTATTTTTTTTCCTTCTTATTCTTATTCCATTATATATTTATTTCTATTTATTTTTTTTTAATCAATGCGATATTTTCACCAAGTGATGTCCTCGAAAGTTACAAGTAAAAGATCTAGATCTGCAGGTTCAAACTCGTCTCCCACAAAACAGAGACCTCGCCGTGATAATAATAAAAAAATGATTCCACCAGCGACTGCTTCAGCTACCTCTTTAGGATCTGAACCACAGCCTAGCACATCATCACAAGGATTAACTGAAGAATCGCCGTTTTTTACACCGAACCCATTTCAGATCCTTCAAATTGAAAAAGAAACAATGGAATCTTCTCCTATACCAAAAGAACCACAACCTCCACCAATATTTGTTAAAAATATTAAAAACTTTCAACTTCTGTGTGCGCATCTAAACAAATTAACCGATCCTAACAGTTATTATTGTATAAGTAGAACCAGTGATACTAAAATATCCCCGACTACCGCCGAAACCTACAGAAAAATAGTAAAATATCTGACGGAGACCAAAGCTGATTTTCATACATATCAGTTACGCCAGGAGAGAGCTTTAAGGGTTGTAATTAGAAACCTACACCCTTCGACACCAGCAGCAGCTATCCAAGAAGAACTGACGGAGATAGGCTATAAAGTGCGACAAGTCACCAACGTCCTAAAAGATAAAATTCCTCTGCCTCTATTCTTTGTGGACTTGGAACCATCAGCAGGAGTTGAAAAAATTTATGACCTCAATAGATTATACTATACTAGCGTAAGAGTTGAAAAACCTTACACTAAGAAAGAAATAGTTCAGTGCCACAATTGTCAGGCATATGGTCATACCAGAAGTTATTGTCACCACATACCACGCTGTGTGAAATGCGGTGAACAACATAAGTCAGAAGAATGTACAAGACCAAGATCAACACCCGCTGTTTGTGCTCTGTGCCTCAAGGACCACCCGGCTAGCTACAAGGGATGTCAAGTCTACAAGAACCTCAAAAGCAGATACCAAAAACCTCAGAATCTGGATGAAACAGCTGAACCGATCAGAAGCAGAAGACAACCTTCAAAAACAATTGATTCCAATGTAACATTTGCCCATCTACTTGGAGGTGGGAACCAGAACAAAGAGGCCGAGGCCCTGCCGGAACAACGCACACTTCAAAATCCTCAAACCGTTCCACAACCAACTATTCCTCAAAATTTACCCAACCCTCAAAAACCTCATCCGCATCAAATTTCTCATATTCCTCCTCCATCAAATGCCTCAGACCTTACAAGTTTGATGACATCCTTCATCACTGAAATCAAATCCCTCGTTATGCCGCTAATATCACTACTTACTAATCTTGTATCAAACTTAATCCCTTCCTTAAAAAATCCTTAAATGACTTCACCTAACTCCTTATCCATTCTCCTATGGAATGCGAATGGTGTTAGAAATCATACTGACGAACTTACAGCTTTATTGCAAGACAAAACCGTTGACGTAGCACTTATTACTGAAACTAGACTAACCACTAAACAGTACTTTAAAATACCTCAATACGTAACATACCGTACGGACCACCCAGACGGCAAAGCCCATGCCGGTACTGCTGTCATTGTGCACCAGTCCCTCTCTCATCACTTACTCCCACTTCCTACCTATGATTTCCTACAAACCACAGCCATAGTAATCAAAACTTTTTCCTTTCCGGTAACCCTTACATCAGCATATTGCCCTCCCAAACATTCCATTTCCAACACCGAATTTGTATCCTTTCTAAATTCCTTAGGAAATCATTTCATTCTGGGTGCAGACTTAAATGCCAAGCATCAACAGTGGGGTTCGAGAACCACGAATTCTCGTGGACGAAATTTGCTGTCTGCACTCAACTCCCGTCATTTCAATCTCCTGCCTCCTGATTCCCCTACCTACTGGCCAACCGATCCCAACCGTAATCCTGACATCCTTGACTTCTTCATTCACAGCGGATTAGGCTCCCTCAACTATTCCGTAACTCGCCTTGATGAACTATCCTCTGACCATAGTCCACTGATCCTTAAAGTATCCCTAACTCCTATTCCGAAACCCATTCCACCTTCATTTATCCGAGGCCCTGTCAACTGGAACCTCTTCCGCCAAATCCTTACCGATAGTATTGACCTCAGTGTGACCCTCAAAACACCGGATGACCTTGATGATTCCGTCTACTCCTTTACTACCGCCATTCAGCAAGCTGTCTGGACTGCCTCCTCTCCTAAGCACTCCAATAGAACTCCTCAGCAAAACCATTTACCTCAACACCTAGCTGACCTCATCCATGCAAAACGCCGAGCCAGATCATTATGGCAAAGAACCCGACACCCAACAGATCGCCGCTCCTATAACTTTTATTGTAGGCAATTAAAGCGGGAGTTGGCGACCTTCCGTTCTCAGTCCTTTAATTCCTACCTCTCCTCTCTATCAGCTCGAGATAATTCCCTGTGGAATGTGACCAAAAAGATCCTAAAATACCACAAAGTTTCCCATCCTCTCCGGCGTGGTGATGACTCCTGGGCTGCGTCTGATGAAGATAAAGCCGAGGAATTCGCCACACACCTCTCCAAAGTATTCACTCCTCACCCGGAATCCAACAGAAATCATACCACAACAGTTGAAGAATTCCTTTCCTCACCAATACCTCTTTCCCTACCTCCTAAAGCTATTAATCCATCTGAGGTGAAATATCTTCTTCAAAAACTGACCCTTCGTAAATCTCCTGGACACGATCTCCTTACCCCCAGATCCTGCGACAACTTCCCCAGAAAGCCATTATTTTTCTTACATACATCTACAACTGCATCCTTCGCACCACCTATTTTCCTCTCTTATGGAAACATTCCACAATCTTTCTATTCCTAAAACCAGGTAAACCTTCCAGTAACACTTCATCCTACAGACCTATTAGTCTACTCCCCATCCTCTCAAAAGTCTTTGAAAAACTCCTTCTAAAACGAATCCTGCCTATATTTGAATCACAAAATCTTCCTTCCCATCAGTTTGGTTTCCGTGCTCATCATTCTACTGTTCAACAAGGACTCCGAGTTGTAGACCATATTTCCTCAGCCCTTGAATGCAAAGAGTATTGTTCTGGTGCGTTTCTGGACATAGCGCAAGCTTTTGACCGGGTATGGCACACCGGATTACTCTTCAAGCTTAAAACGCATTTACCCCAGTCTCTATACCTCATTCTACGATCCTATCTCTCAAACCGCTCCTTCCGAGTTCGCTGTGGTGTAGAATTTTCTAACTTTTATCCCATTGAGGCCGGTGTTCCTCAAGGCAGCGTCTTGGGACCCGTCCTCTACATCATTTACACTGCTGATATTCCTATTCATCCTGACACCTTTCTGGCAACATTTGCAGATGACACCGCCATCCTATCATCCAATTCCGATCCTGAAATAGCATCCTTAATCCTGCAAAGACACCTTTGTCTTATCGAGGACTGGTGTAATGCTTGGCGTGTTAAGGTTAATGAAAGCAAATGCACCCACGTCACCTTCACCCTTCGACGCAAATCCTGTCCAATGGTTCATTTCAATTCCATACCGCTTCCTTCCTCAGACACAGTCCGGTATCTTGGCTTACTACTAGACAAAAGATTGACCTGGAACCCACATACAAGACTTAAACGAAAAGAACTCAACAGACGATTCGGACAGTTATACAGACTACTAAACAGAAAATCTAAGCTTACAGTTGACAACAAATTATTACTTTACAAGACAATACTGAAACCAATGTGGACCTACGGACTTGAACTATGGGGGACAGCCAAACGTTCTATCATCAAACGCATTCAATCCTTTCAATCCAAAGTCCTCCGAACAATAGTAAATGCTCCTTATTATGTCTCCAACTATACCTTACACCACGACCTTAATGTTCCATTTATTTCAGACCTGATTCCATCTAAATTTTCCAAATTCCACCAGAACCTCATTCATCATCCTAATCCTCTAGCACAATCCCTATCCAGCTCCACTCATCCATACAACCCTCCTAGAAGGTTGAAACGGCAGTGGCCCCGAGACATATTGTAAACATCTATTCTGGAGTTCTGACACTGGTCAGATTCTCCTCTCATGTGCGGTGTGATTGTGGCTGTGGCGCCCTCACTTAGCTTCCGCTGGCTCTCACCAGTGATGCGGCTGAGAGGGAGGCGCTGGGATCCTTTTGACTCTGCTTGTCCTTCCACAAGTGGGGGGACAAGCCCCGTCTGGGGTTCCCGAGCTGATTGTAAATATTGTACATAGGTATGAATGTGACATGTTTTGTTTATTTATTTGTTAACTTCATTTATTTGTATTTATTTTGTCTATAAATTTTGTTATTGTATACGTTTATTTATTTTGATTTTATTTTATGTAATTTGACTTTCCTTTTGTTTATATTGTAAATATTGTATGAATGAGATCCTGTAGCACTATTATTATTGTCTATTATGACAAATTGTAATATATACAAATAAAAAAAAAAATAAAAAAAAAAAAAAAAAAAAAAATTTTAGGCATGATACCAAAATCAAATCAATAAGACGATTTCTCAGTTTACTCTTGATAATGTTCATTCTTGAAAAATATTGTTCGCAATATATATGTAGAACCGAAAAGGGAAAGAACAGCGAACGCGAGCTTTTTCAGCTGATCGTAATAGTCAGGAATACTATTCCAAGCGTTGAAAATGATCATGTCTTCCTTCTCCAGGTCATTCAAAGCATACCACTTGTTTTGTGAATCATAATCACATTTTTCTTCTCCAGTATTAACATTTCAACACAAAGACGTTCGAATTTAGAGCGCTATCTCTCCTTTATTTCAATTTCAAAAGGAGAAAATTTCCAATTAAGCTAATGAAAACTAATAAAAAAAATTATTTTTGTTATATATATGGGCCATTCTCAGCAAAACGTACAATCGAGTGCGTCTTTCTTGAAAATTTCAAAAGTTGAATTTTCGGTCCATTCTTTTTTTTTTTTGTCCCTCCCTATATATGAAATCTGATCTGATGTAGCACTCAGCAGAGCTCGATTCGGTGTAGTTATCAAAATAATTAATTCCATTATTAATTAATTAATTAAAATAACAATTATTCCAGAAAGTGAGCTAATGACGATCTAGTGATGAGCCAATGATTTTCGGAATGATCTCCAGAAGGTTTTTGAACATCTAAGGGTTAAGACAGTCCTCTTTCATCTGTTAAATATTTAAAAAAATTCGCTTCTATATACGATCAGCTCCCGATTGAGTACGATAAAGGGTGGACCAGAATATTTCTTCATACCAGAGCAATAGGTTCAAATGAAAAAAACAAAACAACCGTATCATCATTGGCGCACCTTCTGTGGGGTGCGTCAATGATGAATCGAAGGTTTTCCAAAAAGTTTTCTCTTCAAAATAAAGAAGTACATCAATCTACTCAGTTAGCTGAACCCTATCACAGGAAAATAGAAAATTAATCAATTAAAAATAACTAGCAGAGGGTAGAGTGGGTGCGACAAATGACGGCCAATAAAAATACTCTCACTCTAGCGTACGTCTTCCTTCCCTGCACCGTGAAAGATACAGAAGGTGGGTATAAACCTCTTGGTCGGCTTGCCGAAGGTATAACGGCTTTTGCGAGCCTTTTTATGGTTTGAAGGGAGATCACGGCGCGAAAAACCGTTTGAGGTGCGCCAATGACGCAAAATCCCTTGGACATTTCAGTTTTATTTATTTAAAACATATATAACCGTTTTAACAACCTTCAATTCTGTATTCTGAAACTATAGAGTGTATATATGAACGCAATAGACCAAACCAGTAAAATCTTTCCAGCAACTTGACTGGGTACCACGTTGAAGTTGGCAAAGTCTGATTTGGACAGAATGAGCCAATGTTTTTGCGGACATTATTCAAAATTTTCATACAGGAATAATTCATTGATTTGAACTTGTGAATGTACACCAAGTAGAGCAGAAAATTGTCTACCAGAAAAGAAAAAAAAGTTGGAAAATAACCAGTTTCAGTTCGAGGGAAATCATTTGGACAGCGTTTGTACGATTCGTTAAGAATGGCCCATATCAAGTTTTTTTCTTCAGTAATATTACAATCTGTCCTAATTTGGACAATAATAATATTGGTGAAAGATAATATTCATACAATATAACTAATAAAATTAAACTCGATGTATTTTTACAAAAATATAAAATTTTAATTACCTATCCATCTTTTAATTTTAACAAATAATTATACATGTTCTCGATTTATAGAAGAATTTTTATTGATCAAAATTAGAAGTTTTTTTTTTTAATGAAAATATTATTGCGTCTTCCGTTGATATCTATGCCAGAGCCGCACTTTGCCTTTGCAAAAGGTTCAGGGGTGTAGAGGCTAGCATAGCAGGCTTCTATGCCCAAGGTCGCGGATTCAAAACAGGCAGATGATCCTAGGATTTTTTAGAGGAAGTAAAATATTCTTGGTTATGCCATCTTTTGGAGGGGACGTACAATGGTGTTCCCAACCCTGTGCGATTTTAGGTACATGTTAAAAAACCCTGTCCTTATTAAACCTGAATGGAAAAATTTAGGTCTCTCACTGTATTATCGTCCGCTTAGCCACAGTACCATAAAGTAACGTTAAAGGAGCCAGGGGGCTTAGTGGCTAGCATAACAGCCTTCTATGCTCAAGATCACGGGTTCAAACCCCCAATAATAAGATCTCTACGATTTTTTAATAAGAGTAAAAAACCCTTAGTTCAACCGTCCTTTGGAGGGGACGTTAAAAGGAGGTCTCGAGCCTGTGCGTTGTCAGGCACTCTTTAAGGATCCCTATCCTAATAAAACCTAAATAGGCAAAATTTAGGACTCCCACTATAGCATCGTCCGATTAGCCAAAGTAGCATAAAGTGAAGTTAAAGTAATAAGGTCCAATCTTCAATTCTTGAATATTTAATCAAAATTAATGATATACAGTCATATGTGTTATGTCCATCACATGGTGACAAAGGACCAAATTTTCTCATAAACAAGAGAGAATTTTTGTTATTTTGGAAAACTTAATTGAGGTAGCAGAAAATAATAGTGTGTTTTGTGCCTTTGTCTTCCGAGCAAATTATTCAAAAACATTTTAATTTTTATTTGTTCTAATGGCTTTTGTATATAATAAATTCAAACCATACAATTGTGACTTTTAAACTTTAAAAATTGCATTTTAACTATATACATCATATAAAGTTTCATTTAATACCAATGTTACTGTCGTATTCTTTTTGTTAATTGTGCTACCATCTGGCGGTGGCTTTTGCTACTTAATGTTTCTGTCGAGAGAACTTTGCTATTCGAAACTCGTAAGGAATGATATTGTTTTGGCCGGTGTTTACAATTATTTACTCTCTTGTATTTCTCATTAAGCGCCCGTTATAAAAATATTCACTTATTTTTAGTTTTTGAAGGTCAGATTTGGCCTGGCGCCATTACCCCACTCGTTCGTATTTCGTCTTTGCAAAAGAAAAAAAAAAAGTTTGCGTCTTTTAAAAGCTTCCGACTATTGACTAGAGCTAATAGAGAAAAATAAACTGCTTTGGCTAATATAGGATAGTTCTATAGATATAAATCTATCACGCTTGATCTTTTGCAAAGAATTGAATTCAAATGGTGTAACAATCGAAATCGACATCTTAAAATTATAAAAATCTGGTGCGGGGAACACACGAGTTTTACTTTTCCTGGGCTATTAAAATCAATTTTAGTTCTTTTAAGTAAACTTAAAGTTGAAAATTGTTATTTACAATAATCAGTAATAAGTTTATACACTATCCGTCACTTTACATTATCTTTTACAAATTTGTATATCAGATAACATTTTATCTGAAATCATTAGCTTTCCAACGGTATATTATGCTTCTATATAGCTGTTCTTATGTTTAAAAAAAAATCTCTCGTTCTTTTCTTCTTTAGTTGGTCATCAAATTCGTTCTACTTTTATATGTCAACGCATATAAGATGATATGGTTAATCGTTACGAATCTACAAAATTATAAAGGTATTTAGAAGACCATTTTAATCAAAATGAAACCTACATGATATTAAAGCAGGTTAAATTTTACATCCATATAGCGAGTTTAATCAGAACGTTTTTGAGAAATTCGTGAAAAGGAACAAAATGAATAGAAATGGTATAAACTTGTATTTATTTATAAACTTTTACGAAACTTCGATTTTTGTAAAAAAAAAGTTGCTGTAACATCTCGAGCGTATAACTGCCTCAAGTATTGATGAATTGTGGAAGGTAAAGAAGGAAGAAAATAATCTACTGACAAAAATTATATAAGCATCTGTGTACATTTAGGCATGGTACATTGTTAATTTCTTTCATTCAAAACAATAAGGCTGCCAAACGGTAGTTCCTAGAAAGTTATATGCCCTAGCAACTAATGCTATATAATAAAAAATGTTCTCTATTAAATCTCTGTTATGGGAACTGCATGCAAATTTTCGATCCTAGCAAAACCAACGCAGCGATATTGTGCTAAATCGAGGAGTACTTTGCATGAAAAGGAATATTTCTAAAAGAAATGTGCCAATTTATGGAGAAAAAAAAATATTACCCTTTATGTAAAAGTAATTTACTCACTAAATTACTATCAATTCAAAAATGTATTTAAATCAGTATCATTGTTATTGCTAGGAAATCAAAAACAATTTATTTGGCAAAAATGATGAATACAGAAACTATATTTACAAGTAGCGCCACAACAAACTAATATTATGAAATCAATTTTTAATCGAAAAATATATTATCATTGAAAAGTTTACATTGAGTTTCTTTGGGAATGTTTATTTTGTAATAAATACAGTATATGATGTAAGGAATGAATGTTTCGATGATGATTGCAAAAACGCAGTAAGCCTGAGAAATTGCAAAAGAATGAAATGGTTAGAGAGAAGCACGAGACAAAGCTGGAAGGATTATAAAGATGCCAGAGCCGCTGCCAAAAAGAAAGAATAGAGAAGCCACCATCAAAGAAATTCAGTCAATAGAGAACACCAGAATGGATAATGAAACCAGAAAATTTTACAAGAAAATCGATAACTTCAGAATCCTGATGCTCAAGGAGGATGCCCTAGAAAGGTGGAAGTATCGTTTCCAAATGTTATTAGATGCTGGTGACATAGCTTCTAAAACGGATTTTCCAAACCTCTCTGACCATGGTGCGCAGGTAGAGGAAATACCGCCGGACAGTGACGAGATGGAAGTGATATTAGAAAAACTGAAAAATGATAAATCTGCTGGCCCAGATGGAATACCATCAGAACTCTTAAAATCGGCTGGAAATGAGTTAACCAAAGAGATCTACGAACTATTGATGCAATGCTGGGAAGAGGAGAACATCCCTTTGGATCGGACAGAGGGCCATATTGTGCCAATATTCAAAGGAAAAGGATATCCAGCCAACTGCAGTAACTACAGAGGTATATCCCTGCTAAGCGCTACCTATAAGGTGTTTTCTATTGCACTCTATAATAGACTGCTACCATATGTAGAAAGGGTAATTGGTGAATATCAAGAAGGATTTCGTTGCAATAGATCAACAATTGATCAAATATTCTCACTGAGGTTGACGTGTGAGAAAATGAACGAATTCAACCAGTCAATGTGGGCGATATTCATCGATTTCAGGACAGCATATGATACTATCATGCGTGATGAACTGTACAAAGGAATGGCTGAAATGGGAATCCCTCCCAAATTGATAAGACTGGCAAAATGTTCAATGTTGGAAAGTAAGTGCAAAGTGAAGTACTGTGGAAAGGTCTCGAACCCTTTTGATGTTGGGATTGGACTTAGGCTGGGAGACCCAACGTAGCTCTCCATGCTGCCATAAATAGAGCTGAGCTAGATAGAGGGGGGACAATTTTTAATAAAAGTATACAGTTGCTTGCCTATGCGGACGATGTGGCTATCGTTGGAAGATCTCTGAGCTATATTAAGGAGACCGTTGGAAAGCTTGAAACTGAAGCAAGTAGGTTAGGGCTGAAAATCAATGATAAGAAAACCAAGATAATGGTTTTCAGAAGGAAGAGACAAGCCCGCCCCCATAGCCAATATATAATTGGAAACCATAGCTTCGAAGTGGTTAGCTTCCAGTACCTCGGTTCTACCATAAATAATCAGCTGGATGAAGAGGAAAAGGTCAAAAAAATAATCATGTTGGGTAATAGAGCATATTTTGGCATGTCGAAAATTCTGAAGAGTAGGCTGGTCAGTAATGCCACAAAGTTCAGAATGTGCGAAATGTTAATTAAACCTATTGTGATCTACGATAGTGAAACCTGGACCATGAACAAAAAGACAAGCAATTTACTGGACCGGTTTGAGCGAAGGATACTAAGGTATATCCTAGTACCCATACGTGAAGCCGGAACATGACGGCGTAGAAAAAATAGAGAGATCTACAATCAATTCAAAGATCTGAACATCTTAGCCAGCATCAGAATCCAGAGATTGAAATGGTTTGGCCATCTGATGAAAATG
This sequence comes from Piezodorus guildinii, assembly GCA_023052935.1. NCBI lineage: Eukaryota > Metazoa > Arthropoda > Insecta > Hemiptera > Pentatomidae > Piezodorus > Piezodorus guildinii. The sequence goes on along the minus strand of CM041293.1, from coordinate 136,335,930 downwards.
GAGGACAGCAAGATGCCAAAACGACTTTACGAGGGCACACCAGATGGAAAAAGAAACAGAGGTAGACCCAAGGGCCGCTGGAGAGACGGTGTTCTGCAGGACATACGGCAGACCAGAGTCAAAACTAGGCAAGCGAGGAGCAGAGAGGAATGGAAGGCGGAGGCTGAGAAAGCCAGGGACTGCTATATGCGCCTGTTGAGCTGAGGAAAAAGAAGACAATTTTACTTTTTGTTTATCAATTTCATAAATTTCACACCTCTGATAATATTTTTTCGATAACTGTTAGTTTTCCAATGTTGAGTTACACATTTATGCCGCTACGGTCATAATTTGAGATTTTATCTCAATGAAATAAAAAAAAAAATAAAAAAAATATTTCTTATTGATTTATTATTTTCAATTATTAACCTTGGTAATCGACCAAAAACAAAAAAAAAATTTACAAGTGCGTCAATGACGAATGGAAGTTTTTCCAAAAAGTTTTCTCTCCAAAACAAAGTATCAAAATATAGAAGTACATAAATCTACTCAGTAAGCTGAACCCTATCACGGAAAAATATAAAATTAATCAATTAAAAATAACTTGCAGAGGTAGGGTGGGTGCGACAATGACGGCCAATAAAAATACTCTCAATCATTAGCGTACGTCTTCCATCCCTGCCACCGTGAAAGAAACATAAGGCGGTTACAAACCTCTTGGTCAGCTTGCCGAAGGTGTAACGGTATCTGCAGGCCTTTTCCCGCCTTTTTATGGCTTGAAGGGAGATCACGGCGCGAAAAACCGTTTGAGGTGCGCCAATGACGCAAAATCCCTTGGACATTTCAGTTTTATTTATTTGAAACGGATATAACCGTTTTCTAAATCTGCAATTCTGTATTCTGGAGCTATAGAGTGTATGTTTGAACGCAATAGACCAAACCAGTAAAATCTTTCCAGCAACTTGACTGAGTACCACGTTGAAGTTGGCAAAGTCTGATTTGGACAGGATGAGCCAATGTTTTTGCGGACATTATTCAAAATTTTCATACAGGAATAATTTATTTATTTGAACTTATGAATGTGCAATAAGTAGAGCAGAAAATTGTCTACCAGAAAAGAAAAAAAAGTTGGAAAATAACCACTTTTAGGAAGAAGGAAATCATTTGGACAGCGTTTGTACGTTTTGTTGAGAATGACCCTTATCATTTTAAAATTAGCATTGGTGATAGGACATTTTCATTTGAATAATTTATTGCTTTTCATATTAGATAATTGCCTGTAAACAGTTATATAAACAGTTAAACCCTACCTAATATAGTTACTAAACCACTGTGTAATAATTTGCAGCGTTTTTCAAGTTTCATCAAAAAATGATTGATGATCTATGCATTGAAGTAACAAATTAGAAGATATCTATTCCCTAAAACTCGGCTATTATTGAAGATAGAGAAAAATCGAAAAGATTTTCGAGATCAAGTAACCACAATGAACAAAGAAAAAAAACGCATTTTGGCTTACGTTTAAGATATTCAGAATCCGAAAAACGAATAATCCGTTTGTCGACTGTTTTCATTAATAAATAGTAATAAGAAATTTAGTTTTCGCGCGATTCAACAGAGAGTTCAACAAATTAAAAAAATCTGGTGCGGACAACACACGACTTTCACTTACCTCCATTCCATTACAGCTAGAGATAAAAATACGTGAAACTATTAAAGAATTAATTAAATTGAATATCTAAAGAAACATGTGTTTTATTAAAAAATCTATCATATTATTATCTAAAATAATCAGTTAGTTTTATCTCCTTTTCATCACTCTCTATTAACTTGAAAAGCTTTTGTATGAGATAATATTTTTTTCTAAAATCTTTAACTTTCCAACGGTATATCATACATGTATATTACTGTTCTTATGTTCAAAAACAAAAAATTGCACTATTTTTTTTTTTCAGTTTTCTCCTTTAGTTGTTTTTTAAATTCGTACAACTTACATATTTACCTGTTTTTTATCAGTGGTAACAAGATAATATAGTTATTTTTATAGAATCAACAAAATTAATGGTACTTTAGAGAAAGAAAATTTATAATATCGGCATTTAAGCCCTGTCAGACCATTTTAATCAGAATGAAACCTACTTGATATTAAAGCTCATTAAATTTCACATCGATATAGCGAGTTTAATCAAAATCGTCGGAACCGTTTTCGAGAAAATCGAAAAAAGGTGCAAAATGCGTGGTATAAAGTGGCTCTTCTGGTAAGCTCATTTTGATGAACAAGATTTTGTAAAGTCTCTTTGTCTTAAATATAAAATTTCAGTTTCATAGGGCTTATCGTTTCCGCCCGGGAGTTACCACACACACAGACCTTTTTGCGGGACTTGGTTATTTGGACTCAGGGGACCCTAAAATGTGTATTTCCCTTGTAAAATGGAATTCGAAAATTTTCACGATCGCAATACTTCCCCTTACTATATATAGTAAGTGAAAGTAAAAGTTGATCTATATATTCCCACACAAAAATAACCATTGAAATCGATTTAGAAATAGCAGAGATATAGCGTTATGAAATTTGCAGTGGTGATATACTATTTTCCTTTGAATTATTTATTACTTTTCATATTAATTTGTTGCTTTGTTGCAAACAGCTATATTAACAGTTATAACCTCATAGTAAAAAACCAATACAAAATAATATTCCAAACTGCTTTGCTGTGATTATTTAAAAAAAAAAAAATTTAAAAACAAGAAATATTTCGTAGTAAAATTTATAAAATAATGAGAAATGTGAACCAGATAAGACCTAGATTGCCGTCAGATCCGCGTCTTGTGTATAACAATAGCCTCTCGTAACTGGGGAATCCCAGAAGCAAAAAAATACTTCATCAATATCAAAATAAATAAAACAATATCTGTTGCGAGCAACACACAACTTTCACTTACGAATTACATCGGCTGTTAAAATCAATTTGAGAACTATGAAATGGCCTTTAAAAATGTTAAAGTTAATTTAAATAAAAAGTTTATTGAGTTTCTTTGGAAATATATGGTTTAGGTTAAATAATATAGGAATTTGTTTGTTTTGTTTTATTTATTTAACGTCACTTTATGCTACTATGGCTAATCGGACGATGCTACAGTGGGAGTCCTAAATTTTGCCTATCCAGGTTTTATTAGGATAGGGATCTTTAACGAGTACCTGACATCGCACAGGCTCGGGACCACCTTTTAATGTCCCCTCCGAAGGACGGCGTAACTAAGGATTTTTTACTCCCATTAAAAAATCCTAGGACCACCTGCGGGTTTGAACCCGTGACCGATATAGGAATTTAAAATCTATACTAATATTATAAAGCTGAAGAGTTTGTTTGAACGCACTAATCTTAGGAACTATTGGTTAAAATTGAAATTCGTTTTGTGTTGGATAGTCCATTTATCAAGGAAGGCTTTAGGCTATATAACATCACGCTGCGACCAATGCGAAGAATCAGTGGAAAAAACGGGGAAAATTAGCCCCGCATCCCAATGATTCCAAATGATTAACTTTTTAATTTTTAAATAATTCAATTTCCTGTCAAGTTATCTTTTACCGTATCAATTAAGAAAGCACAGGGGCAAAAATTTAAACATAAACACATAGGAATCGATTTACGTCCAGACTGTTTTTCACACGGCCAACTATATGTCGCGTTGTCAAAATCGGGTTGCGGATAAAATCAGTATCTTTTTCTGCCAAAAGAAAATAAAACTAAAAATATCATTTACGCTGAAGTACATTAAAATATATTCTTTTAAAAACTTCTATATCCCGATCATGATAACAGAATGTGTTTTCTGGCCAAATGTGCTATTTTTATTTGTTAATTTCATCCTATTCTTAATGGACTAAGTCCCATAATAAAGGTTTTTCTATTCAAACAATTAATTTTAATTAATTACTTTTAATTGTAATTGGCACAGCTCTGCATATATTAGTATTCGAAGTATTCCTTTTTATTCGATTTTTGGATTCTATTTATCTTGAGTTATAAAACTTTTTAGTGGGTTGAAATTGTTTTTTACCTTCGAAGATTTTTAAGGTATTAAAAAAAATAAGCTGAAAATTTTATTTTATGTAATTTTGAATAAATTAACACTCTTTGACAACATATATATTTACGCACCCAGTGGATTAGGGGGATTTCTGATTTAATATTCATTAAACAAAGATATTATTATATAATGTTCCATTAAATTATTAAATGTTTTCATCTACATTGCATGGTGATTTCAGTAAAGAAAACAGGAAATATTTTTTCTGGAAAAAAATCTAGTAATATTAACTGAAATTTCTTTTATTGTTACGCGGCAGATAGTTACGACACAACTAAGGCTGCTTCTTCAGATTATATAATGATTTATCTCTCCATCTTACAAGGAAAATAAGCTTACTGCACAGTTCTATAATAGTCTGCTAAAATTCAATATTTTTATTCGCAATAACTATAAGTAGTTGTTTAAGTCGATATTTTAATCTTTTTCTCAAGAAAAGAATATTATATTTTATTTCGTAAGTAATATTTTATTTTCACTTACCTATACATAAAATAATCGCTCGACTATTGATCAAATATTTTCCCTACGCCAAATATCAGAGAAAAAGTTGCAATACAACGGTGTAGTCCATAAACTTTATATAGATTTTAAAATGGCTTATGATTGATCCCATAGACCGTCAGAAGCTGTATAACATCATGATTGAACGGGGAATACCTAGGAAGTTAGTAAAGCTAGTAGAGATGTGTTTGTCGGAAACATTCCATAAAGTTAGAATCGGTCATAATTACTCCAAGAGATTTGTGGTGCGATCGGGTTTGAAACAGGGTGACTCTCTTTCACCTTTTTTATTTAATATAGCTTTAGAATATGTCATAGAAAAGGTGACATGTACCGAGAAAGGTTTAAATATGGGTGTTAAGATTCTGGTTTTGGGGTATGCCGATGATTTGTATTGCTAGGTGATGACACAGAAACTATACAACTAAATACATGTGCGTTAATAAAATCCGGTAAAGAAATAGGACTCGAATTAAATACATTTGGTAGAGCGAGTGGTGGTTGTGTGATAGGTATAAAAGAATCGAGGAAAATAAAAACTCTTGCTGTATTTACACAAATTTTGGATAGGTACGTTATAAAAATGAGGATAAAACACAGGGTAGTTCATTTAATACCGGTTTATTTAAATAAATGGGAGGAAGATTTTTTGATGTTAGTTAAAATGCTAGACGTAAAAGACCTAAATTACATCGTAATAGGAGATATGAATTCCAGAACAGGATATATACAAAAACTTCCAAAAATAGCATACAATTTGAAACTACAGTCGTTAGTCCACATAGGAACTCAAAAGATAAAATTTTGGATAAAAGAGGAAAAAAGTTAGTTGAAGCATTGGATACATATGATTATTTAGCTTACCGCAAGCTACCCCGTCCTACTTAATACATTTAGAAACCAAAATAGTCACAATGTTTATAGAAACCTTAAAAATACAGCATAGTTATATTATCAAGTTAAAAACCTCACAAAAAATAGGCTACCATATTTATTAAACAATGAAGTTGTTAAACAAAAGGTATATTGGATAAAGGATTTAAGAGAAATAGCTGAAAAACATAATATTGAAATAGACATTAAACTTGACAATCAAAATAAATGGGATTTAATCCTACAGGAATTTAGAGTATCGTTAACAGAAATTTACAGATTAAAATATGTACAAAAGGCTTCAGTTTCGGAAAAAATGTATCTATATAAAAACTTAAATTATGATTATGATTATTACCTTGATGATAATAAAATAAACTTTAATGGGGTTAAATGGATATTCAAAGTTAGATGTGAACTTCTTTATCTCAACTACAACAGATTTTATTCAAATAGTAGTGTGATGTGTTCTTTGTGCAATAAAAAAGAAACAGAAAATACATTTCATTTCCTTTCTGCATGTCTGATTCTGTCTGAAATTAGAAAATATTGTTTCGGAAAGAGTTCTCTAAAAGTTGATAATGTGATAAAATGCCTCAATGGTGATAACTGGTTGTCCGTATACAATTTTTGTAAAATTGCATGGCCTTATAGATATAGGCTTATTAAGGAATTTAATTATAATTGAAAAAAAAAAAAATACTCTAATGTGTAATATTATTGATATGATTGATTATAGTTATTTTTTTCTGTTGTTTTATTTATAAGTTAATACAGTTAGAAGGTGAATAGAATAAGTAAGTAACCTGTTTGACTATTGTATAATTTTGTAAAACTTTTCATATCGGCTCCGGGCTGACGGTCTAAAATACCATAGTTCTACAAATGTTTTTTATATTTGTAATATTTGTTTTTTTTTGTTGTATGCTTAAAGAAATAAAAAACAGTTATCTATCTATCTATATAATATAACGGACTATATTCGAGTTAGAAAAATCTTCGAGTAGTAAATACGAAATCGTGCAATATAAATTATGTGGGAAGTCTTGCACAAAACAAAATTCTTTTTCATTTCATCAAGACTTACAGAGTGAAATCCATTCATAGAAAGTGTCTCTTTCTATAATTGTTATAAACATTTTTACCATTTCACATTTCCAAGCGGCACAAACGCTTTTAAAACAATGCAACCCCTGACCATGGCCCAATAAATGGACCACACCAAACAGCCCAAAAGTTTAAAATTATAAATTAAATAGTTATAAACTCTACTAATTGTTTAACAAAGTTTTTTTTTTATTTCCAAATAATTATATTATGGTATTCCAATTTATATAGATGTGTAGGCAATTAACTTACTTATGTGTATATTATCGTTCTTTCTTTTGTTCGATTTTCTTTATAAAGACCATAAAACATTCGATAATTGCGCTAAATATTTTCATATTTATATTTCATATATTCCATTATTTACACAAAACAAAATCCTAGATATTTTATGTTTAAAAACATTAAAAACTTAAAAAACAAAATCCTATATCACAATTAAATTTCATAATAAAAATGGATAAACTCAAATTATTTTTATTTTAAGTCGATCTGTATTGAAATTGTCACACTAAGGGTCATCTTTAAGGGACGACTTTACTTTCTTTCTGAGACACCAGATCGCAGCACTCCAGTTTTGATTTTGTTTTAGCCTCTGATCTCATCAAAATAGTTGACCAATTTTTATTTAAAAATATTAATTTTTTTTTGTTGTAAAGAGTAGATTCCTAGAAAGTAGTTTTTAAATTTCCTTCTTGAAAATTGTACGAGGAAAGAAAAGAAATTCAGTCTAAAATCATAAAACTGCGATGGGAAGAAAGAAAATCTAGACTCCCAAAGAAGCCTAACCAATAATTATCGCTTGGTCCCTAGTGGCCGATGCGTGATTTAAATAAAATCCAGATGGAAGATGATTCGGGCATCATTATTCTTATTTTCAAAATATTATTCCTTATTTATATATTTTATATGAATACAAGTTCAATGGATGAATGGTGCTAGGTAAAAGTAAAATCTACTTTTGCTTAAGTGAGTAGTTTCTCAGACATAATTGTAGTTGTATAACTCAATTTCTCTAGGTTTTGCTTTAAGAGTTTGCTATTACGAAAGCAGATCCAATCTAGACTTTCACATAGCTTGCCATTTTATTTTTTCATTTTTTTTACTACCATAACGAATCCATCTATCCGACCATGTATCCAAATCCATGTGTATTTGACGTTTCATTCAAAAGAATAATGTATTTACTTGTATTTATTTATTTGTTATTTATATAAGTGTAATGGTAACTTATTGTTTTATAATGTCTTCGATGTTGTTATGTATATCTTCAGTTTGATATGGATGCTTATTTGTTGGTTTATTTCTTTAACGCCACTATGCTGCTGGGGCTAATCAGACGATGCTACAGTGGGAGTTCTAAATTTTGCATATTCAGGTTTAATTAGGACAGGGATCCTTAAAGAGTACCTGACATCGCAAGGCTCGGGACCACCTTTTAACGTCCCCTCCGAAGAACGGCATAACTAAGGATGTTTACTCTTATTAAAAAGTCATAGAGCCACATGCGGGAATGAACCAGTGACCTTTGGCATGGAAGGCTGTTATGCTAGCCACCATACTACAAGTTATCCCTGATACTTATTTTAAATACCTGGAGCACTTTAACTCATGTAGGGTCTTGGGTTGTCTTAGTTGTGATTCACACTGCCTCTAAGCTACTCTCAATTAAATGCCTTAGCAGGTTTTTCGTTAAAGAGAAGGGCCAATTCGGTCTAAAGTATTAGTTATTTTTTTCCAAACACTGTCCATGAGCATATTAATTGAAAAATTAAGCACGTGCTAGAAAGTTAAAACAATCCCTTAACTATACCTTTTATCTTAATTCTTCATTTTTAAGAAAGAAAAGTAAATTTTATTCTGGGACTCAACAATTTTTCCTTTTTTTCTCCTTCAGTTGGTTATAAAATGATTTCATCTTGTATATGTTCACGACACACACACAGATCTTTTCGCGCGATTGAGTTATTTCGACTCAGAGTACCATTAAAAAAATACATGCATAAAAACCGGGTCCCCGTTGAAACTTGGAATTCGAAAATTTTCATGGTCAAATTCTTCCCCTTACTATATATTTTAAAAATAGGTAACTGAAAGATTATACTAACACGACGTAAATTAGTTATAAAAGTAGTGTATAGTATTTGTGGTACACAATAATTTTTATAAAACTACAACTAATACCTTATTTTAGTTTTGTTTCTTTTATTTATATAACATTTATTTCTCCAACTTTTAGTATCCGATAGAGAGCCATAGAAATTTCTAATGGTTATGTCGTTCTTCGGAGAAGTAGAATGGTGGTATCACTGGGTTTTTCTGGTGTGCGATGTCAGGTTGTCAAGTCTCATTAAAGATGATCCCAATCCTAATTACACCTGGATATGCAAAATTTAGGAATCCCACTGTAGCATCGTCCAAATAGCTAGATTAACATAAAGTGGCGTTTAATGAATAAACTTGTTTATTAATTTATTTTTGTTTTAATTTTTTATTTGACCCCTCCCTCATCCCTTCATCTACTCCCATGAAATTAACCTATAATTTCATAGAAAAATAAAATGAAGAAATACACATTCGTTGCTTACTTCAGGAACGATTAGGCTGGCTACGGGTTTAACCGCCATGGTACGTGTATGTTGTGATTATTCTGAGGTATGTTACTTTTTTTTGTTTAATATCGTTCAGAAAATCATTGTTATTTCCTTCTGAGCTGTTGCTAAAACGTATAACTCGGCCCAAGCCAACCACTTCCCGAATGGACAGGTCTCGACCGACAACTACAACAACAAGAAGTATTGGCATGTTAAACACCCCAACTCGACCTTGTATCGCGCCGTCAACAACATCCGATCCTCAATGGCTCCATTCACTACCACCTTCACGGCCTACATCTTTACGTCTGTTATTATCCTCTTATTGATTATTTGGATATCGATGGAGTTGGATATGTTGTGTAGTATCCTACCCCAACATTAGTCTTTTGCTTCCTTCTTGAGGTTCTATTTATATTAGTACAGTATCCTGAGTGTTTGAAGAAGATAGCAACTATAACTAATAAAGAAACAAGAGTACATATAGATATATTCTTTCTGCTTCTAGGCCAAAGGCTGTGAATGTGAAAGAAGGTAATTAGCCTGTTTTTGTTTTTTTTGGGAACCCTTCATCCAATCCAATGGAACAAACACTAGAAAAGTAAATGTTGAAAAGAATTATAAGAAAAATCCGAAGAAGTCGTACCGGGTGCGACTCTGGATAAAAAAGCTGGTGATCGACTGTTGAAATTATCATTAAAGAAGTATGTTTAATTTTTTTTTTTTTTTTTTTTTACATATCGCTCATATGTTTGAGGAGCCGAAACGACGGAAAAATTGAAAAGCGAACCATCTGGAGGCAAGGAAGAAGATATGTTCGAACCCTATAAAGCAGGAAATCGTTTTTAACACCTCTTAATGGTCCTTAATAAAATACTATCTCTTTAAAGTCTAAAAATCTCGGATTTTTCGCACTTTTTCACTCATAAAACGAAAGCGGTGTTTCCTACAGATAATAGCCTTCTATCCAAAATGAAATAGTGTTAAATCTATTTTCCAAAAGCCACCTTAGTTATTGAATTTAGTTCAGTGATATTGCCGGAATCGTTCGTCAGAAATAGGTAATTGTTTTCATTTTTGTTGAAAAACAAATTTGGTCACTGAGTGACAACTGTAACTTTGAAACAACTATCCAAATCGAAAACAGTTATAATATGAAAGTTTTATAGCATAAAATTTCAAGTCTAAATTTTAAATTTTGTTGATATGATCTTTCAAAAAAATATTTTACACTTATAACACTTGATACTTATATTACATTCTGCAGTGACGAAAGTAGAATGGCAGATGAATGAAATGCCACAGCTAACCGCTATACTTTATACAATACTCTTCATTCTCTAGAGAACCCGGACCGTCCCAGGAATTATCTCCTTCAACCATCAATCACACCCGCAAGAGAAGAAAATGAGGTTTCAACTGATGGATTTTTACTAAATCACTTCTCCAATGTACATTTTTATTTATGTATATTAAATTCTATTGCAGTGTAATTGTAGGTACCTAACAAACATGAATATAATATGGTGCAAAAACACATTTCTATTTATCCAACCTACACCCTACGTCCCAATGTAACATCGTCCGATTAGGTGCAGTAGCATAAAGTGGCGTTAATTAAATAAACATACACTCACACTAAAACACAAAGAACTAGACTAATGATGATAAATACAGCGATGATACACTAAAACACACAGAAATAGACAAACAGATGAGCAACTACGGCCATTGCTTATCGTTCATTAGTTTATTAAAACCTGTTATTTAGTACTAGCTGTGAACCGCAGCTTTGCTAGCGAATATTGCATTTCGTATTAATTTATGTGCGTTTATAGTAAGAGTAGCTATAATAAATATCAACTATCAGCTACTCTTTGTTATTATTTAAAGCCCGATCTAGACTTCTTCCCGTCAAATTTACAATTTCAACCACTTGTAAGTTGAAGATTATCAAACCCAGCCTAATTGCACATCTAGACACTAAGACGCACATCCGGGAACCGCAGAATATAGAAGTCTCAGTCTTTGGTTAAGGGTTTTCTTTTTTTTTTTGTTAATATGCGGGCCACAAGTCATTCTTCTGTCAAATGTCAAACCAAGATAATGTACAGTGTCCGTCTGTGGAATTAGTGTGTTGTCTAAGAAAACGGGAGGACTCGTGTCATGTCGAAGAGTAAAGGTGATATGGTGTGATTTGTCATTATTCAATCGGATTTTCCAGAGTTTGAACCAGTCATGTAATTTTATTAGATGTTGTTGTAGGATCTCTGAGGCATGGGTTGCAATTTTATGTTAAATGACGAAACTGAATTTTTTTTCTCTTCCATTTTGAGTAAGCAACTTAAATACTTAAAGATGAGGAACCTCGCTTGAAACTGAAGCATAAAAGCACCTTAACTAACCTTTTTTTATAACGTGTAAATATTATTGACCAAGTAAACATGATTTAATAAACACAGAGAGGATTAAATTGAAATATTTGAAAACGCTGCGAAATTATTTTACAACCCAATAAATTTATAGTGTTGCCTCTTTGATTTATTTTTTTTTTTTTTTAATTATTTATTACGAGATAATACAATCTGCCACCTTCTGGGGCAATGAATATTAAAGATATAAGAAATCATTCATTCCATATGTACATTGGAAATAAAATAAAAATAAATAATTAACAGAGATTAAACAAAGAAGAAAGAAAAAAAAAATATATATATACACAAAATTAAATAAATACGATAAAGAAAATAATAATAACAATCTTGTTCACATTCATACCTATTTACAATATTTACAAACTGCTCCTGGGATCACCGAATCAAACCTCGAGATCCACTAGTGGATGTCGAGGCACAATGCCGATAGATCCCAGCGCCTCTCATTCAACCGCGTCACTGGTCTTGAGAGCCAGTGGAGGCTGAGCGAGGGCGCTAGAGCCACATACACTCAGGACATGAGTGGAGAAGCCAGCCATTGCCAGCACTCCAATGACATATTTATAAGAGATCTCTGGGCCACTGCTAATAAAACCTACGAGGAGGGTTATAGGGATGTTTGGAACTGGATAGGGAGTGTGCCAAGGGATTAGGAAGGTGAGGAAGCTTCTGGTGGAAGATTGAGAATTTGGATGGGATTAGATCAAGGATAAATGGGATATTCAGGTCATGGTGTAAGGTTTTGTTGGTGACATAATATGGGGCATCGACTATTGTTCTAAGGACTTTAGACTGGAAGGATTGGATACGTTTGATATTCGAAAATTTTGCTGTTCCCCACAGCTCAAGTCCGTAGGTCCAAATGGGTTTAAGAATAGTCTTGTAAATGAGTAGTTTGTTGTCCGTTGAGAGGTGTGATTTCCTATTTAGAAGTCTATATAGCTGGCCATATCGTCGATTGAGTTCTTGTCGTTTGAGTCTAGTATGTGGGTTCCATGTCAGTCTCTTGTCTAAGAGGAAACCAAGGTACTTGACTGTGTCAGAAAAGGGAAGGGGGATAGAGTTAAAATGGACTGAAGGGCAGGATTTGCGTCGTAAGGTAAAGGTTACATGCTTGCTTTTTGAATCATTTACTTTGATACGCCAATCATTGCACCACTGTTCAATCAAAGCAAGATGCGATTGGAGGTTTGAGGATGCTATTATCGGGTCTAGGTGGGATGAGAGGATAGCTGTGTCATCGGCAAATGTTGCCAAGAAGTTTTCAGGAAAGGTGGGAATGTCTGCGGTAAATAAGATGTAAAGGATAGGACCTAGGACACTACCTTGTGGAACACCAGCTTCTATCGGATAACAACTTTTTGATTTATTTATCGTTATAAATATGTTTTTTGCTTGAACGGCAATGTAAATTTTTATATCCTAATATAATTATTTGAAAATAATATGCCATTATATAAATATTTTCAGCATTTCTTTTCCTCATGTTCGTTCACCGTTTAGCAGTCATCTTCCCTTAATCCGCCTTGTAGCGAGTCGTGTCATTCTTCCATATGATAAGATAGGATACTTTCTCTGGAGAACCTTGATGTTGGACTAGCTCTTAACCCCAGAGCCGTCACCTGACACGGGTTGGTAACTGACAGCCACGATCTTAGTCACGGTAGCCCTTAGCGTTCCGGCCTAGATCTGTCAAATCAATAGCACTATTGGTTCTCCTATTCATTCTACAATACAAAAAATAAAAAAATAAAATAAAAAAAGAATCATTGAAATGGTTTTATAAATAGCAAAAATATACCCTTTTAAAATTAGCACTGATGATTACAGGTCATTTTCCTTTAATTATTTTTTTGCTTTTCATATTAGATGATTGATTTCCTGTAAACAGCTATATAAAAAGCTATAATCTAATATAGTTGTTTGGAAATAATAAGCCATTGTGTAATAATTTGCAGCTTTTTTTTTTTTTTTTTTTTTTTTTTTTTTTTTTTTTTTTTTCGAAGTATACAAACTAATGTGATAGTTCGGTCACCCAGATGCCCATGCCCAAGGGCACGGGTTCAAACCCGCAGGTGGCCCTAGGATTTCTTAATTGGGATAAACAATCCTTAGTTATGCCGTCCTTCGAATAAGGTGGTCGCGAGCCTGTGGTATGTCAGATACTCGTTTAAGATCCCTATGTTCATTAAACTTGAATAGGCATAATTTAGGACTACCATTGTAGCATTGTACGACTAGCCAGATTAACATTAAGTGAGGTTAGTTAAATAAACAAACAATAAACTCAGATGTCCGACTTGTGAAATTTTAGTTCGGATTTATCTTGTATTACTTCTCCAGAAGAATTCCTTTGAAGTTGGAAATGAATGGAGGAAGGACGAAGTATCCAACTGATTGGAAGGCCGTTGATAATACTCAACTAGAGGTTCGCGACCAGTTCTCGCGGTAGGAGGAAGTCTTGCCCTAAGGTCACGCAGAATGCTCGCTTCTTATCTCTTTTAAGAGTTCCGTCTAAACCAGAAGCTAACACAACAAACTTTCAGTGAGGCTGATTTATAGTAAATAACATACTCAATGTATTTCCTATTTTTCTCTCCTTTATTTGTACCTAATTAATAAAAAAAATCATAAAAATGTTTTTATACTTCAATATTACCAAATATATTTTATTGTTGTCACAATCTTGCTTATAATTTTATTTATTATAGAATATCTCTACCGTGTAGATGTGCAATAAGGCACAACTGGGAAAATTGATTCTTTAGTTGGTTGGAAAAAAAACCATAACACTTTTTAAAAATTTTTTTCGAATAAAAAACAATACATCTCCTGAAAAATTGTCAGTACTCATTTGAAAGATGATCATATTTCTAACCATGAGCAAAAACACCTTAAATTAACTGGTATTAGTACACTAAAATTATTTTGCATGTATTTATATAGTAAATTTACTTACAAAATAATTTTAGTGCTAAATTTTTGTACTTTTTATTGTAATAGCAAGAAACTTATACCAATTTTAACTGAAGAACTTTAAAAAAAGGAGCAGTATTTTTTTATTCTGTAAATATTGATATTTGTTAACATTTTAATAAGAATTTTAAAAATATTATCCATTTTTACTCAACACTCCTTTAATTTTTTTCTTCCTTCCTAGGTTTCGGCCTTTGCCATTTTCAAGGGTTCTTTAATCATTCCTTTATATTGCACGTATATAACATATATTTTGTCACATTTAAAAAAATATCTATTATAGGCTGAACTAGCCTTATCAGCTTGTTATCATCATCATGTTTCATGTTCAGAATCATACGGAAAGACGTTCAATTGTTATTGCATTTAAAAACGATTTTAAGTAGTAAAATGAACTTCGATATTTGAACATAAATATGTTATTTCTAAAACCTAAAAAAAAAACTCCTATTTTCTTATGGAAAACAAATGCTTCACTCAACAATGGAATTCATGTTAAAATACGAAAACGTATTGAGTAATTATGGATATACCTTCTTCTACTGGTGTACTATTGTAACTTTCACAGTATAAATCAAGGTCGTATGAGATCCACCAAACCATCCAATTCTTCCCCATTCACTCCTTGCAATCCTAAATCCTTCAAAAAACTTCAATGCTCCTTACCTAGCGACCAATAAAATCATCCATAAAGACCTGAATACCTTATTAGTTGCAGACTCAGCCCGAAATAGATATACCTCCTTTAATTACGACCTGTTAATCCATTTAAAACCAACTTGTTCGTACTCTCACATCTCCCTCTATTCCTTATTGTATTTCCTTCCTCCAAGGCTGCAGCAAAGTCCATGGTCTCGAGAGATCGGGTAACTTAAGTAAACATTATAATATAGTTGTTTGGAAATAATAAACCATTGTTTAATAATATGCAGCGTTTTTTTTTAAATATATAAACTAATGTGATAGTTGGATCACTCAGATGCCCATACCCAAGGGCACGGGGTTCAAACCCGCAGGTGTTCCTAGGATTTCTTAATGGAGTAAAAAGCACGGTTCAAACCGCAGGTGGTCCTAGGATTTCTTAATGGGAGTAAAAAATCCTTAGTTATGCCGTCTTCGGAGGGAACGTTAAAAGGTGGTTCCGAGCCTGTGCGATGTCATGTACTTGTTAAAGATCCCTATCCTAATTAAAACTGGGTAGGCAAAATTTAGGACTCCCACTGTAGCATCGTCCGATTAGCCATAGCAGCATAAAAGGGCGTTAAATAAATAAGCAAAAATAAACAGACCAACTGAAAGAGAAAAGTGGAAAATATGTTTTTAGGTAAATATTTTTTTTCGCAAATAGAAATATACACGTGCAATGTACCATTGGAAAGCTAAAGATTTTAGAAGATATGTTATTTTGCATTTAAAGTAGTGGAAGTTGACGCAGTGTGACAAAATGGTCATGAACGTAGGTAATTGTAGTAGATAATAATTTATATTGTTAGATTATTTAATCTAAAATAAATGTTTCCATCAATACTCAATGTAATTATTTAAGAAAGTTTTAGTTCCTAACTCATATAAAAGTTCTTCAATTGATTTTCACAACAGATATAAATAAAAGGAGAGTGTAGCCTAAGATATTTAAAAAAATGTCTAAACTCAAAACAAAATTAAATATGGAAGTGAATTTATAGGCGTTGATGACTTCGGAGCTTCACGCCTTTAAACATAAACAAACAATTAAATATGGATTCTATTTGCATATTAAACTTTTAAATACGGAATGGAGCTTTGGGGCTCTACTAAAGCATCAAATTTTCACGTATCCAATCCTTACAGTCCAAACTCCTTCGTAAAATTCTCAAAGCTCCCTATTTTGTCACGGATGAGCTCATCCATAATGACTTTATTGCTCTATATGTTGCTGATTTTATCCGAACCAGAACAATGCTTGAAAGACGCCATTCCCGCTGTAACCCCTTAGTTTGAATCCTCGATTCCTCTTCGATTTCTGCTATTGCTCAACGGCGCCTGAAAAGAAGATGGTCCCGAGACCTTTTAATTCAGAAATTTTTCGGAGTACTGCCAATGGGTAGTGTCTCTACATGAATTTCATGCCATTGTATTATATTTCCATTACATTTACTAGATGTATTTATTAATACAGTTTTAAATAGCAATGAGTATGTTAAAATGTTTAAAAAATAAAAGTCTGAGAATCATTTTTGTATTTTACAGGTCATTACTAATACTAATATTATGAATTTTAGTTTTTATACATTCATTGTATTGCAGCTGATGCCCTTCTAATCTGGAGTGCTCAAGCTGCATCACATCACTGTCTCGAATAAACCACTTCTTCTTTCCTCTCCACGTCACTAAATCAGGGAAAGTGAAACACCTGGCTCAATTCATTTATAACACCATATACTACGTTTTTTTTTTTTTTTTTAACGTTAGCTTAATAGGTAAGAATAGATTAATATTTCATTAATTAAACTAAGTGTATTGCACATAATTTAGAAATATAATACTTTTTCATTAATAATTAATTCATTTCATTAAAAACGTTAAGCAGTTTTGAAAAGTCTAATAAATTTGATTTCTTTTTTTTTTTTTTTTGTATTGTTAGCTGATTTATTATAGCATTTAACGGTACTGCATTTTATTTCTTATTTTTATTTGTTCATATTAGTATTATATGATTTTGTTTTATTTAAACTAAATATATTAGATGCATACATGTCCAAGGTGTAAAAGCAACATTTTCAAAAAAATTAGGAAATCATGAAAGCCACTTAATACAATTTTTACGATTTATTTGAAACGGTACTAATGATTTCGATAAAAACATTCAATATGCTTTGATATCAGGTAGGCTTCATTCTAATTGAAATATTATGACAGGATTATTGTAAGATTAAAACCTGCTAAATATACAAGTTGAACGAATTTTATAACCAACAAAAGGTTTTTCTTTTTCAAGGTTTCTCATTTACAGAGTTGTGGAAGATAATGTAAAATGACGTATCGGACATTAACTTTTTTGATTGTAGTAAGTAAAAATTTTATACTTTTGTATTATTTAATCTAAAACATATGTTTTAAACGAAACAGATTGTTTTTTTTATTTAACGTACCTTTATGCTACTATGGCTAATCGGATGATGCTACAGTGGGAGTCCTAAATTTTGCCTATCCAGGTTTTATTAGGATAGGGATCATTAACGAGTACCTGACATCGCACAGGCTTGGGACCACCTTAACTTCCCCTTCGAAGGACGGCATAACTAAGGATTTTTTACTATCAACGAAACTGAATGTAAATTCTTAGGATTTCGGTTTATTATTTTCATTAATGAACCTTTGTAATCGACTAAAAAAAAAAAAATACAAATTACCTCTCCCTCTTTCAAAATTTGAGGGTTTACGTTTCAAGATGCGTAGAACCCAAATAACGAAAAAAAAAATCCGTTTCTCCTAACCATTTTAGCAATAGTGCTATTTCATAGAGAATCAAAGTTTCTACAAAAAAAAAAAAAAAAAAAAAAATCATAGAACTAGCAGAGATATAGGATTTTGAAATTAATAGTGGTAATATGCCATTTTTCTTCAATTATTTATTGCTTTTCATATTACTTAATTGTCTATAAACAGCTATATAAACAGTTATACCCTATTGTTGTTATTTTGAAATAATAAATCATTGTCTAATAATTTGCAGCGTTTTTTTTCAAAACGGTTACATATTGGTGTATTTTGTGATACATGCAATATGTCTCTAGTTATGAATGATAATGACCATAGTTAAAACTCTAGATCTATTTAGACGTAGTGCTATGAATAGTTATTTAACACGTTCACGCCGGCGCGAGCCTCCAGTTGTAGTTAAAGTTTAAAGATGGAATATTGGAAAAGTTGAAAAATCACGGCCGATCTACAGATATCCACCGATCCATGATCTTCAATTACAATCCCATATATAGAGTTGTTCTTATTTCAGTTTCAATATTAACAGTCCGGAGACTTATTTGGCATACAAAATGAGCAAAAATAAACTAAGATTGGTTAGCCAGTTAAGGGATTCAAACCCTGAATCAATCAAAGTTTAAAAGAAACAGAAAATATTCAGCTTCAAACCATGAGAAAACTGTCTTTTTTGTTACCATCTTATTACAATTAATCTGTTGCACATTCTTCTCTACAGTGAAAAACTAATTGAAGACAGAGAAAAATATTTAAGACCAAGTTTATCCGCACATAGTGATCAGCATAAGATAGAAAACATACTCGAAGTCAATAGCTTACAAAAACTAAATACATTTTACATGTTTTTAGTGTCAGTGTGTTGAACAATAGATTCCTTAGATAGTGATAGCCAACATACCAATTAAGTGTTATAATATAGTTTAGTTTATTTTTATTTCTTTTTTTTTTTTTTATGATGATTTTCTTTTATTGTTGTATTTTATTTATTGTTGTCCGACTAGTAAAATATGAAATTCAGAATCAATGTGTGTGAAGTGAAATTGGCAATATTTAACTAAATTTGTACAAGATGTATATCTTCAACAAATCAAAATATAACAATAATATTATATAACGCAGCAGATGAAACGCGGTTTAATTAGAACGCCTCTTCCCAGTGAAGAACATGAAAATCAGCGCCGACGTGAACGTGTTAACGTCGAGAATTTCGCCAATGCGTCATATTCTCAAGTTGTAAATTCGATACGAAAAACAAACTTGGCGCCTCATGCCTCACTGACCATTCAAGGACGATACAAGCTCAATCTGGTTTTCAATCCACTACGATGCTATACTAAATTCACTAAAAAAAAAATTTCTCTTTGCCGATCCTAAATGATTTCATTCAGAAATCTGAGTAAAAATAAGAAATGAAATGTATAATGTAGTAGAAAAAAAAAAAAAAAAAACATTGCCAATTTTGGCACTTGTGATATTACTACGTAGTCTCGCCGGTGAGGAATGCCAATAGACTGACTACTTTATTTTACAGTCAGAAAAACAAACCACTCCCATTTTTTTTCAGATCATGTTCTCTTTTTTAACCTGTTCCATATCTCAAAACGATTGTGCGTTTTTCCTCTTACGTCGGACGGTCAAGACCGTTGTCAATCTTTGAAAATCCAGTATTTTAATTGTTAATGTTTGGTAACAACTAGATCTTCGTCGTCAAAACTTTCTTATATTTTGTATTTATTTTTTTATAAATGTATTACTTCAATGTAATAAGTAAATGAGAAAATTGTATGTTAATACACATGATTGTCCTGTGAAAAAACTAACCATTGGTAGCATCACGACCACATAGTTTTATTAGTAAATGGTAGCTTCCTCTTATAAATAATCTTTTATCTAAAATAACTATCATATTCTTTTTTACTTTTACTCACTATGTACATATATATAAATATAAATATATATAAATATATATTTATATATACTTTTTTTTTTTTTTTTTTTTTTTATTTGAGTTTGCATTATCACAGGTGGTGAGCTAAACTTTTTGGAGCCGAAAAACTTCAAATTGTTTGCACTTTTTTCAGTTGTTCACCTAAAACTCGTAAACGGTGTATCCTACAGAAATTCGTTTTGTTTTCAAAATGAAAGAATGTTAAAATTCCTTTCTAAAAGCTATCTAAGTTATTGAATTTGGTTTAGTAATTTTGCCACAATCATTCGTTTGAAGGTTCGTACCGACCAAATCTGAAATTTAAATACGCTATTAGACATTAAATTTGATGCTCTACAACTTTTATTCTACGTCTTTTTTCAATTTGTATAGTTGTCTCTTAGTGACCAAATTAGGTTTTTCAACAAAAATGGAAAAAGTTGCCTGTTTCTGTCGAACGATTGTGGCAAAATCACTAAACCAAATTCAATAACTAAGATAGCTTTTAGAAAGGAAATTTAACGTTCTTTAATTTTAAAAAGAACAGTATTTTCTGCAGGAATCACCGTTTACGAGTTATAGATGAAAAATTGAAAAAAGGGTTAAAAATTAGAGGTTTTCAGCTCTAAGAAGTTAAGCTCACCACCTGTGATGTTACAAACTCAGATTACTTTTATTTAGAACCATTAAGAGGTATTAAAACAATTTCCAGCGTTGCCTGAATTGATTCCAACAAACCTTGAATTTTAGCCTTATTTTACTAGGCTACTAAGGACCACGGTGCTTGTGTTTACATCTGTTGCCTTCCACTTCTGGCGTGTTGGGTGGTTTCTTCCCTGCCGACATCTTTAGGTTTTTTGTTGGCCAAGTATTCTTTCACTTTTATACTGAAAGACAGTACCTTCTTTCTTGGATGTGTTGTGCCTAAATCTGTAATGGACTTGAGGAATGATCTTGTTTGAATGATGAGGCGGTAGCGAATTCTGTCATCTAGTGTATCTTGCTCAATACTAAGTATATATTTATATATATATAAATACATACTATATTATATATATATATATATATATATATATATATACTTAATATTGATTGGTTGATCCATATTTATTTAATAATATTACATTCTATCTCAGTGAGGATATGGGTCATCAGAGAATCATTACTAAAAACATTCACAGTTTCTATGCCCAAGGTGCCGGATTCAAACCTGATTTGAGAGATCCATCCCAGAGAGATGGGAGTAAAATGTCCTTCAGAGGGAACGTAAAAATTTGGTCTTGAGCCTGTTCAATGTCAAGTGCTGTTGAAGATCACTATCCTAATGAAACCTAGATAGGGCAAAATTCAAGAATCCCACTGTAGTATGCTCCGATTAACCACAGCAGCACAAAGTGACGTCAATTGAATAAACAAACCACATTCATAGGGGGAAAAAATTAAAAACTAGCTATATAAATAAATTTTAGAAAAATGAATATATAAAATGTGCTTGTATAACAATCAAATTATTCATGATTAGAAGGTACGAAATTCCCACGTTAAATATTTGGAAAAGAAAGGAAAAATAAACAAACAAATATTTTAATTGAACCAGGCAATTTACAGATAAACATTTAGCATGGGAAACATTCAAAGACGTAATTATAAGACTATGCATTTTACACCTTTTTAAAATTTACTCGAGAACGGCTGAAACGATATTGATTAAACTCGCTATATGTATGTAAAATGGCTTTAATATCATGCACGTTTCATTCTGATTGAAATAGTCTGACAGAGTCTTAAATGCTGATATTTTAAATTTTCTGCCTCTAAAGTATCTTTAATTTTGTAGATTCCATAGAAATAACCATATCATCTATTGTGTACATCTATTCATTTAACGCCCTTTTGTGCTGTTGTGCCAATTTTGAAATAATAATAATAGTCTTTATTTATATGTAAATACAAAGTTAATTTTGAAAATTCATATACGAAAAAATTCAATTTCAAGGTCGGATTTTTACAGCAAGTAGGACTATGACTCACCTATAAAATAAAAAATAATTATAATTGAGTCTCTTTTCATTTTATCTCGTTAAAAGTCTCGGTTTTTATTTTTTTAAACAACTTTCTTCACTATTTAGGTAATGAGTTCTGGGGAAAAAAAATACAAAGCATGTCCTTATGTTATTGTAGTTTTTGTTTTGATTTGACATCTAAAAAATGACAGGAATCAGAAAGCTTTCCCACACACGTTTTCCCCCCGCTAAGCTGACTTAAAACGGCTGCAACACTAAAAGTATTGCCCAGAAAAGAATTTATTTATGGTTTTTTATTCAGGAAAAGATAGAGGATAACTGGTCAAAAAATCACAAATATCAAAAATGTTTAACGGCAAAATTATTGAAAATTGGACGATTTGCAAATGGATTGACCCATATATGTTTTATAAATAAAAAATATTTATCAAGATTTGCAACTGTATTAATAAAAATCCTAAACTAAGAGAGGATCTCAAACATTTGATCCGCAGTGTATGTCCTACTTTTAACTAAGCCATATAAGTAGAACTTTAATTTTTTTTTGTCCCAGACAAAAGAATTTGTTTCTGTACAACAATATTAATATTAATAAAGTTTAGTTTCTTTTTTTCGTTTCTTTTCTTTCTTTGTATAATATATTTATATAATGATTTCATAGTTTACTTATACAAGAACAACGCCTACAGGTTTTTAAGAATACGGTATTTCATTATATGTTTGGTTTGAAGTGGGTTGATTCCACTCTAAAACGCACGATAGCGGAGCTTTACCACGTAGTATAGTTAAGACGTGTAAAGTTGTAAATTCCTAAAAGTTAATAAGAGCGCACTGGTCAAAAGGTATATACTTGAATATGGTAATACAAAACTCACTAATATCTATATTTTTATTTACGACGTTTAATATCAGAATAAATTAAATAGGTCTCGAATTAAATACCGATAAGACGAAATATATGATTAGTTGCAGAAATGGTGGCGATCTTGATTATATTAATATTTCAGGTCATACTTTTGAACAAGTAGAGAAATTCAAGTATTTAGGTTCAATGATAACAAGAAAAAATGAAATCCAGGAAGAAATAAAGTCCCGGTTAAAGGTGGGAAATGCGTGTTATTATTCAGTTACTAAATTACTTTGCTCGCGGCTTCTGTCTAAAAACTTAAAGGTTAGAATTTATAAAACTATTATTCTTCCAACGGTTCTTTACGGATGCGAAACGTGGCCGCTTACTTTGAAGGATGAACAACGGCTTAAGGTTTTCGAGAATAAGGTACTGCGTAAAATATTTGGTCCGAAGAGAGATGAGCCACTGGGGAGTTTAGAAGGTTGCACAACGCGGAGTTGCGGAGTTTGTACCATGTGAATATAATTGAGTTGATAGCATCGCGGAGACTCAAATGGTTTACGCGCCCACGTTGTTGGGCTTAGTGAGGAACGGATTCCGAGAAAGTTGGTATTCTCTGAACCGGCTGGTAGGCGTCGGAAAGGTAGGCCGAAGCGTCGATGGGAGGATTGCATTAAGGCTGATCTGGGAGGCTTGGGCTTGACCGGTGAACATTGGACGAGTCTGTGCAGGCGAAGTTTGGTGGTATCGGCATCGAACCTTCGGGTTCGGTAAGCCTATTATTATTATTAATATCAGGAAGCGTTATTTTAACCCGATATAGGAAAAAACGCGAGTTCCTCCTTCAGACTTTTACTGTCAGTTGGATTAGGATATGTTGAGTTTTCCTTCTTCGCTGAGTCAGCCAAGGAGTTATTTACCTTGACGTTCTTTAGTTTCCTATTATCTGATCCTCAGCTCCTGAAAGGGGAATAGCTGTTAATCATATCCAAACATACTCATTTATAGAGTATATATATATATATATATATTTTTTTTTTTTTTTTTGGTTTCATTATATAAATTAAGCTGGTTTGTATTCCCTTTTTTTGTATGATTTACCACCTGTAATTGGGCCTAGGCCTGTTGGTGGATGATGTAAAATAAAAAATAATAATAATAATAATAATAGGCTTAGCGAACCCGAAGGTTCGATGCCGATACCACCAAATTCCGCCTACACAGACTCGTCCCATGTTCCCATTCAAGCCCAAGCCCCCGAGATCAGCCTTAACGCAATCCTCCCATCTCCGCTTCGGCCTACCTTTCGGACGCCTACCAGTCGGATCAGCAAATACCAACTTTCTCGGAATCCGCTCGTCATCGAGCCTAACAACTTTACTCGCCCATTTGATTCTCCGCGATGCAATCAGCTCAATTATATTCACAGGATGCAAGTTCCGTAATTCCGCGTTGTGCAACCTTCTAAACTCCCCAGTGGCCTCATCTCTCTTTGGACCAAATATTTTACGCAATACCTTATTTTCGAAAACCTTAAGCCGTTGTTCATCCTTCAAAGTAAGCGGCCACGTTTCACATCCGAAAAATAAGAATAAGCTAATCATAAAAATAATAAAAGGTAATTGGGAAGCTTTAATTTGATTTAAATAATTAAATACATTTGGAAAATATGTACTATTGTCATTTAATGAGGCATTAAAATGATATGGAAGGTTGACACCGATCATATCAATTGCCTGCAGTCCATCAATAAGTGTTTTATGGTGATAGGTTCGTTACATTGTGCGCAGTAAGGTCTTGGTGTTCCAATAAAAGTATATGTTGGAGTGTTCTATTCGTTGTCTTGTCATTAAGACTTCCTCTCTTCTGTTACTTTGAACTGAGGATTTCCAAAGGAATAGTGTCTTTTATTTCTCTTTGAGTGAAACTACTTTTTTTTTTAAAGTGTAAGCTACTTTTGGCGCTCCGCACCATAGATTTTTTTGTAGGCTGTGAGTGAGGCAGATCCGTCACGCACTGAGTTGAAAGGCTCGATCGGGTGAACTCGAGACCACCGATTGTACCCGAACGAGAAAAAACAGTCACTGCTGTGTAGCTACTACATTCAATTAATATTTAATATTAGTTATTATTAATTATTATCAATTATTCAATAGTTATTATTTTTTTATTTATTTAACGTCACTTTATGCTACTATGGCTAATCGGACGATCTTAATAGTTATTATTGATACCCCATAATAATAATTATTATAACATTTATTTGTTTTACATTTTTGGTTTATATTGTGAGGTTAATGTATGTAGTTAGTGGTATATCATTTATTGGAAAATCGTTAAACATTATAAAAAACATAATTATTGTTATTGTTATTATAAAGAGTGATTCGATATTATAGGTAAGTCATGAGTTGCAAAATATGAAGTAGAAAATCGGTTACCATAATAGTTGCCATTTATATCTCACCTAATCAAAGTGTAAAGAAAATAATTGAATTTATCCATGAAAATTTACTTTTATATACATCAGGATCTGCTTTGCTTAATCGAAAGTTAGATAAATTACCCATGACCTTGAGTGGAGATTTCAATATCGACTGAATAATGGAAACATCAAAGCCTTTAATTGATTTTATAAATACCACATTGGGTTTTGATAAGTCAAACAATAGAAGTAGAAGTTCAACAAAATTGGGAACTACAATTGATGGCGTTTTTTCTAGATAAATGAGTAAAATTCCATAAAAGGTAGCTATTTTTTTTATTTTAGTCATCACAAACTCATTGTATCCTTTGTATAATACGAAAACGAAAATAAATCATTTGATTTGTATAAAATAAAAATAACAACTTTGATTTTTATTTATCATTTATCCTACTAATCTGATCCATAATAATACTACAAAATACATAATATTATATATATCCTATATATATATATATATATATATATATATATATATATATATATATACATATATATATATATATATATATATATATATATATATCCCTTTTTTTGGGCCAATTCAACTACCATTTATTGACAATTAATTAATCGCCATTTAACAGTAATTTTATGAGAGTATAGAATGTATAAATAAAATTTAATCCAATTTTCAAATTATTGAATCTTAAACACTTGCATATCTTTAAATATGCCAGGGGAATCCCAGACCATCAACAAAGTAAAATTAATGTTATGTTTATATATATATTTTTTCTTTTCTTTTAAATTGCGATAACATAATAGTACGGTATATATAATTTTAATTAGCCTTAAGAGGATCTGGCGCA
Source organism: Piezodorus guildinii (assembly GCA_023052935.1). Taxonomy (NCBI): domain Eukaryota; kingdom Metazoa; phylum Arthropoda; class Insecta; order Hemiptera; family Pentatomidae; genus Piezodorus; species Piezodorus guildinii. Next base: position 136,309,792 of record CM041293.1, on the reverse strand, counting down.
GACGATGAGTAATCTGATTGCGAGCTGACGTTTCCAAAACGATAAAAGCACAGAGACAGATAAAGTAATTACCTTAGCCTTTTATCTCAACTATTGACGCATTAGCGACACAAATTATTATTATTCCTAACTATTATTAGTAATTAGTATAGATAATTACTCAAGACAATATTTTATATTTTACTTTCACTTACCTATACAATAAGGGAAAGTATTGGGATCGTGAAAATTTTTTAATTCTAGTTCTAGTTTTCAACGGAAATACACCTTTTAGGGTCCCGTGAGTACAAATAACCAAATTCCGAAAATAAAGTCTGTGTGTGTGGTAAGTCTAGCACGAAAAAGTCGCACGAAATTAAAATTTCATACTTAACAATACTACTTTTACTTTTTATTTTACTTATTTTTTAATTATTTTTTTTAAACTATTATATTTATTACTTTATTTATTAAGTAATATTAATTTATTACTATTTTTTATTTATTTTGTATTATTATTTATTAGGGTTTGAAACAGGGTGACTCCCTTTCAACTGTTTTATTTAAGAATATATCATAGAAAAAGTGATGTGTACCGAGAAAGGTTTAAATATGGGCGATAAGATTCCGGTTTTGGGGTATGCCGATGATTTGGTACTGCTAGGTGAAGACTCGGAAACCATATAACTAAATACAAGTGTGTTAATAAAAACCGGTAAGGAAATAGGACTCGAAATAAATACCGATAAGACGAAATATATGGTTAGTAGCAGAAACGGTGGTCCTTTTTACGGGACTTGGTTATTTGGATTCAGGGGACCCTAAAATGTGTATTTCCGTTGAAAACTGGAATTCGAAAATTTTCACGATCGCAATACTTCCCCTTACTATATATAGTAAGTGAAAGTAAAAAGTAAATTATTGTTAACATTATAAATTGTATTTATAAGAAAATAAGATATATCAGAATTATTGTTAACATTACATATTGTATTTATTAAAAAATAAGATATATCAGGGCATACTTTTGAGCAAGTAGAGAAATTCAAGTACTTAGGTTCAATGATAACAAGAAAAAATGAAATCCAGGAAGAAATAAAGTCTCGGTTAAAGGCGAAAAATGCGTGTTATTATTCAGTTGCTAAATTACTTAGCTCGCGGCTTCTGTATAAAAACTTAAAGGTTAGAATTTATAAAACTATTATTCTTCCGACGGTTCTTTACGGGTGTGAAACGTGGCCGCTTACTTTGAAGGATAAACAACGGCTTAAGGTTTTCGAAAATAAGGTACTGCGCAAAATATTTGGTCCTAAGAGAGATAAGGCAGCTGGGGACTTTAGAAGGTTGCACAACGTGGAATTGCGGAGCTTGTACCCTGTGAATAAAATTGAGTTGATAGCATCGCGGAGACTCAGATGGGCGAGTAAAGTTGTTGGGCTCGGTGAGGATCAGATTCCGAGAAAGTTGGTATTCGCTGATCCGACTGGTAGGCCGAAATGTCGATGGGAGGATTGCGTTAAGGCTGATCTCGGGGGCTTGGGCTTGAACGGTGAACATTGGACGAGTCTGTGCAGGTGGTCATAATGAGCTAGTCATAATGATTAATGAACTAAAGGAAAAAAGTTACCTCCATAGCCTGATATTGAACCCTGAAAAGACTGTAATCATGACCAACGGGCTTTCAGAAATAATTAAGCACCAACTCCCAGCATGAAGATTTCCAATGAAGCCTATTATCTTGGACAAATAATATCATTTGTATTATTATTATATTGTATCATTTGTATTAATTTGTTCAATAGAGATGCAAAGGAAATAGAATCCAGAATAGGTAAGGCGTGGAAGAAATTTTGGAGCCTCAAGATCATATTCAAAAGACTACTGGACATAAAGTACAGAGCACTAGCTTTCCAACAGCTGTATCGTCCCAGTACTTACATATGGATGCCAGGCATGGTAGCTGACAAGGAATCTGGAACGAAAAATAAACGTCTGTCAACGAATAATGGAGCGGATTATGCTTGGAATCTTCCTGCTAGACAAAATAAACTCTAATAGAATAAGAAAACTGTCTCAGACGCAATTGCTCATGCTAGAAAAATGAAGTGGACATGGGCAGGACATCTCATGCGGAAAACAGAAGATAGCTGGGCAAAGCGAGCTGCCAAATGGATCCCTATTGATAAGAAAAGACGCAGAGGCCGACAACGCAAACGCTGGGCCGACGAATTGAGGAAAAACGATGGTTCTCTATGGATGAGATATGCACAAGACAGGAAGTTGTGGAAAACTAAGTGCCAGCAGCTACTCAAGTTTTAGGTTCGGTTAGCCTCCGCCAAAAGACTCTAATCTCCCATTGGGAAGGTCTATATGTAAATATATCTCATGTAAATATTAATTTATTGTTTGTATTCATAACGGAGAGAAATTAACTTTATATTTGCATATAAATAAAGACTATTATTATTATTATTATATTATTATTATTATTAAATGATTTAACAACGGAGTTAGGTGATAGTCGTGTTTTGCGCGCACAATTATGTTTTTCTTATGTTATTTTCCTAGTTATGCACAACTCAACCAACCTAAAAAATGACAAGTATCGTTGTAAATACATTACTAAAATTTAAAAAAAGCTATTCTATTGTACGATTTGTTGATGCCAATCAAGTTTTACCTTCACCATGAGCAACAAAAGAGTTACGTGTTATTTCGAAATTACTCAACTTTAGTAGTTCCTACCCAACAGTATTCCGCTTAACATGTTTACGGTCCGTCGACGAAGAAGTATGTATTATTTTTAATCAAAACTTACTTTTATTTCATGAGTATGACATTTATTTCCATTTATACCAATTTTTATTTTTGTGGTATAGTGTATTTCTTCATAACGCTTCTCAATTAGGGACTTATTAATAATGTTGGAATATACGAGGCAAGTTTTTTAAGTAAGTACCGTTTTGGAATTAAAAAAAGACGTGCAAATATATCGCAATAATTATATTTTTACATGAAAGCCTGTACCTTAATATACTTGTCTACATAATTTCCATGAATTTTGAGGCACTTGTCATAAAGCGGCACCAGTTTTTGAATACCCTCCTCAAAAAATTCTACCGCCTGACTTGTTAACCACTGCACCACTAATGTTTTGACCTCGTTATCTTCTTGAAGATGCCAACCGCCAAGGTGTTTCTTCAAGTGCAGGAACAAATGGTAGTCACTGGGCGCCAGATCAGGGACTGTATGGAGGATGATCTAGTTTCCCATTTAAATGATTTGATGAGATCTTGATCCGATTAGCCACATGTGGACGGGCATTGTCATGCAGCAAAACGATACCCTTACTCACGTCTTTGCCACGTCTTTTCAAGACGACAACGAAGTCAAAACATTTGTGATGCAGTGGTTAACTAGTCAGGCGGCAGAATTTTTGACGAGGGTATTCAAAAACTGGTGCCGCGTTATGACAAGTGCCTCAAAATTCATGGAAATTATGTAGAAAAGTAGATTAAGGTACAGGCTTTCATGTAAAAAAAAAAATATTGCTATATCTTTGCACCTGAGTGGAGGCGCTGGGATCTCTTGGATTCCGCTTCTCCCCCCACAAGTGGGGGGAGCAGCCGAGTCTAGGGTTCCTTTGGCTGATTGTATATAGTTAAGTTTGCTTGTATGATTTTTATTTATTTCCCAACTTGTATTTATCTCTACTACAGGTTGTTGTTTTGATTTGTTTCTTGTTGTTTTTTTTTTTGTATATATTTGAATTTATTTATTTCCGATTTTATGTAATTTGACTTTATCATTATTGGCTGTATATATTGTATGAATGTGTACTACATCTCTATTACTACTGTTCATTATGCAACAAATTGTAATATTTCTCAATAAAAAAAAAAAAAAAAAAAATATATATATATATCTTTGCACGTCTTTTTTTAATTCCAAAACGGTACTTAATTAAAAAACATGCCTCGTTTTTATTGAAATGTTTATCTTTAGATTTCAAACCTTTTTGTGTTGCGTTTTTTTATATTATGCTATTAAATGATGAAGATTCTCTGTAAGAGAAAATAGCAAGACAATTAACAGTATTACAACTTTAGTTACCAGTAAATTTATAAAATTTAATTAACAGTTGTACTTATTTTGTAAAATAAGGTTATAATAGTAGCAGAAATAAAAACATTATAGTAATATGATTTTTTTTTTCTCAGTATTAATTTTGTTTTGATCTAGTAGTAGTAGTGTTGCCTATGACGTGGTATACTATTGGCCGGGTGTGGCAGAATGTGAAATTTCTTTAATTCCAGTTTTCAACGGAAATACACGTTTTAGTGCCCTCTGAGCCCAAATAACCAAGTCCCGTAAGAAGGTTTGTGTGTGTGTGTGGTAAGTCCAGCGCAAAAACGAAACGACCTATGAAACTGAAATTTTATATTTACGACAACTATACACCCGAGATGTTACAGAAAACGTTTTCATCAAAATCAGCTAACAAGAAGAACAACTTTAAACCTTGCATTTTGCACATTTTTACGATTTTCTCAAAAACGGCTTTAAGTATTCTGAATAAACCCGCTGTATTGATGTAAAATTAAATAGGCTTTAATATAATGTATGTTTCATTGTCAGAATAGTCTGACAGGGCTTAAATGCCGATATTTCAAAATTTTCCACCTTTAAAGTACCTTTAATTTTGCATATTTTATAAAATTGACCATACCGGCTGATTTGCATTGCTACAAAACAGGTGAATATATAAGCTGAACGAAATCAATATCCAACTAAAGGAGAAAACTGTAAACATATTTTTTTTAATGCAATTTTTTGTTTTTCAACATAAGAACAATAATAAAGATAAATAATATACCGTTGGAAAGCTAAAGATTATAGAGAAAAATATAGATACTATTGTAAAATTTAGCGGAGAGTGATGAAAAGCCGATAAAACTAACTTTTTGTCGTAGATAGTAATATAATAGATTATTTCATAAAACACACGTTTCTATTAAAATCCAGTGTAAATAATTCTTTAACAATTTATTTTCGTTTCTAATTTTTTTTTTTTTTTTAAGATATGAGTGATTTTTGCAAGACATTGTTTTTTAAACTTTATTTTATTGATTTAATTTCGTATATATCCTCACACGAGACTAAAACGACAAGAAACTGCCCGTAGATACCGATTACTACAACATTACTAGACAAACGTTCAAAACTTCCATTCACTACAAAAAGCTCATTTATATCACTGTCATCAGACCCATCTGGACATCTGGAATCGATCTTTGGGCTCTACTATGCCATCTAATTCCTCCCGCATCCAATCCTTACAATCCAAAATCCTTCGCAAAATCCTAAATGCTCCTTTCGTCACAAATAAAATCATCCATAACGACCTTAATATCCCATTTGTGGTAGACCTTTCTCGTACCAGATATACCACTTTTAATTCCAAACTCCCAACCCATATAAACCCTCTTGTCCGCAACCAATCAACCTCACATATTCCTGACAACCCTCCAAGGCGATTGAAAAGAAGATGGCCTCGGGGTCTACTTACTTAAATAAAGATCGAAGTATTACCGCTGGGTAGTTTCTTCACAAGCCTTATACGCCTTTTATTATAATTCATCACTTTTACTTATTGTATTTATGTAATATACAGTTATAAAAATCAATAAAATGTTAATAAAAAACATTTGTATATATATTTTATTGTAATTTTATACTGTGTAAATATTGTATGAATATAGTATGTATATTATCTTTCACCACTATTATTGATGTCCAGATTTTGACAGATTGTAATAATACTCAATAAAACAAAAACAATTTTTTTTTTTTTAATTCTTAAATTTAAATAACGGAGGTAAGCGAAAGTCGTGTGTTTCGCTCACCAGATTTTATATTAAGTATTGCAGTAGCCTAAAACGGCTAGCAAATAAATGACAGTTTTGAAAAATCCGCCTCGTTCGAGCATTAAGTTGCCACTTTTCAGTAAAATTTAGCAATATCAGGATTACATCATTTTCGGATTATGGACGTTTTAGCTACAATTAAACCAAAACAAGCGAGATTTTTTTTTTTGGAAAACGTCGTAATTTAGATTCATTATCTAAGAAGTTTATAAAAAGACTGTTTGATAATATGAATAATAAATAAAAAAAAAATTATGTAACCCCTCTAGGCGTGTTGGTTAATCACGTTCTTACGAGATGGTAGTCGTTAGTAAGGCCGGATGTAATAGCACCATCGTATGATCTCTTATTGCGGTTTTGTTTATAATGGAGAAAATAATGTCGGATCGAAGATCGTTGTGTAATATTTAATTGGATTCAGCTGATCTTTCCTTTAATAACTCTGATGAAAGTAATAAATAAATAATAATAAATAATTTAAGAAGAAGAAGAAAAAAATTATTTTGGGACTGAGTAAGAATTACATGAAATTTAACATAGTAAATGTTCACATCTGGCCAAGATACAAAATTAATGAGAAAAATATCTGTTGCGGGCAACACACGACTTTCACGTACCTCCGTTTCTAAAATCGATTAAAGAATTTTCAAGTACAGTAAGAGATAAAAATGAGTAAAACCATTTAAGAATTAATCAAATGGAATTTCTATAGAAACATATTTTTTATTAAAAAATCTATTATATTATTATCTAAAATAATCAGTTAGTTTTATCGGCTTTTCATCACTGTCTATTAACTTTTAAAAGCTTGTATATAAGATAATATTTTTTCTAAAATCTTTAGCTTTCAAACGGTATATCATACATGTATATTACTGTTCTTATGTTCAAAAACAAAAAATTGCAATAAAAAATATTTTTTATGTTTTTTCCTATAGTTGGGTATCGAACTCATTCAATATATATATATATATATATATATATATATATATATATATATATATATATATATATATATATATTATACCTGTTTTTCATTAGTGGTAACAAGATAATATAGTTATTTTTATAGAATCAACAACATTAAAGGTTCTTCAGAAAAAAAAATATCGGCATTTAAGCCCTGTCAGACTATTTCAATCCGAATGAAACCTAAATGATATTAAAGCCTATTGAATTTTACATCAATATAGCTAGTTTAATCAAAATCGTCAGAACCGTTTTTGAGAAAATCATAAAAAGGTGCAATATGGACGGTACAGATTGGCTCTTCTGGTAAGCCGATTTTGATGAAAACGTTTTTGTATCATCTCGGACGTTGTCTTAAATATGAAATTTTAGTTTCATAAGACTTTTCGTTTCCGCCCATGAGTTATCAAACACGGACACACACAGACTTTTTTGCGGGACTTGGTTATTTGGACTCAGAGAATCCTAAAACGTGTATATCCGTTGAAAACTAGAATTCGAAAATTTTCACGATCGCGATACTATATATAGCAAGTGAAAGTAAAAACAGCAAAAAAATAAAATAGATTTAATTTAAGCAAATTACTACTATCACAAAAAAAAAATTCGGTGCGTCCAACACACGACTTAAACATACCGTTAAAATCAATTTAAAAACTTTCAAATAAAGTTAGAACTATAAGTTTAAAAAATTACATTGAGTTTCTAAGAAAACATGTGTTTCAGATTAAATAATCTAACAATAGAAATTATTATTAACTTTAATCACATACAGTTAGTTTTACCTCATTTTTATCATTCTCGATTGCTTTCAACAAACGTTTCCAAAATCGATGGCTTTTCAACAGTATATTCGGGAAAAAAACACCTAGTGCCGCAAACACACAACTTTCACTTACCTAGGTTGTTAAAATCAATTTAAGAACTGTTAAATAAAGTTAGATTTATAAAAACCTTTAAAGAATAATATTAAGTTTCGTTGGAAAAATGTGTTGATATAAAATTGTTTTATAAAATAATCACTTATGTTTATGCCTTATTTCTGTCAATACATTACTTTCAACAGCTTTATATATAACATTTTTTCTTAACCCTTTAGCTTTCCGACGGTATATTATACTCATTGGGTCGAAAATAAAATCGTAGCGTTTTTAAATATTTCAATTTAATCCTCTCTGTGTTTATAAAATCATGGTTGCTTGGTCAATAATGTTTACCTATTCTAAAAAAGGAATAGTTATGGTGCTTTATGCATCAGTTTCAACCGAGATTCCTGATCTTTAAGTGGTATTTTGCTTGCTGAAATTGGAAGATAAAAAAATTCTTTTTCGTCATTTGAGACGTTGATTTCCAAAAGGTACTATATCCATTCTAGGAAATTCTACAGGAAGCGCGAAAATCTTTCATTACTATATTATTAAACTAGCTAATTTGGGTCTTTTTGCCTCAAAAGTATAATTATTTTTTTACTATAATAATAACATCATATTAAAGTTATGAAATGAATTTTTTTAGAATGATTTGGAACGAAAATAAATGCGTAATTAGTACTTTTAGAAAATGACCTCATTTCTAGATCGCGTTTTTTAAGGACTTGAGAATTCATTAGATAACATCAAATAGAATATTTAGATAAAACTAAATGATGAGAATACAAATATGTAAAAAAATCAATTTCGTAAAAAATGTCCTTTAGTACCTTTTGGAAATCAACGTCTCATTTAATGATTTCCGAAAAGGAAAATCCACTGCACTGACGGTTATCAAAATTTGCAGTGTGTACGGCGATGATGCTTTAGGAGAGAGCACCATACGTAAGTGATTTCCTAGGTTGAGAACCAGAAATTTTTTACTTGGAAGACGCAAACGCTCCAACTGTTGATGATGACCAAATTCAACCAAAGTGATAAATGATAGCAACATGTAATAGATCAAAACATATTTACAAGAATGTGAAGTTTTTATTGAAATCAACAGTAAAAACTCTGGAACTGGAAACTTATTTTACAACTACATATTACTATTCTTATGTTGAGAAAAAAAAAAAAAATTTAAAAATATGTTTTTACTCTAACGCCAATATTTATTTATTTATTCAACGTAACTTTATGTTGCTATGGCTAATCGGACGATGCTACAGTGGGAGTCCTAAATTTGGCCTATACAGGTTTTATTAGGATAAGGATTTTTAACGAGTACCTGATACCGCACAGTCTCGGGACCACCTTTTAACGTCCCGTCTGGAGGACGGCATAACTAAGGATTTTTACTCCCATTAAAAAATCCTAGGACCACATGCGGGTTTGAACCCGTGACCTTTGGCATAGGAGGCTGTTATGCTAACCACCCAGCTACAAGTAATCCCTCTAACGCCAATATAGTCATATTCACAGACTTAATATCGTCTTGCAAACTATTGAAAAATGTCTAAAAAAACCAGTTAACATCATATATAGCTCTTGATATTATCCAGAATATAAAAACCGGCACCAACATTTATAGCTTCCAATTAATACCAAGTCATATAGGCATGTTAAGCAATGAAGCGGCAGATAGAGCTACCGGGAAAAAACCAACTACAAACGAAAATGTCAAAACACTTCTCCAAGACCTTTTAAAATATCTGCTGAAAGAAACAGTCCAGGAATGGCAGGAGAAATATGTCTGGGAGTCACAATTTAAAGCTAAAGATTATTATCAAACCCAGCCAACAGTGAGCCTGACACCATGGTTCTCAAAGAACCAACAACTCGATAGAAGAGAAATTGCACAATTAGTAAGACTATGGACTAACCATGGCTGCACAAAAAAAAATATCCCAATTTAATGAATATAGAAAATTATGGCAATTGTGTAACAGGCCAAGTCCCTGAAGACCCGTGCCACATTCTATTCCGATACAGGAAATATGGGAAACAAAGAATAGTGGAAACAGAAGTCATGTTTTTACAGCTGTTAGATGAACATAAGTTTATGATGATCAAGCAATTCTTCATTAACGCTCAGAGTAATATATATATATATATAATATATATATTTTATATATATATATATATATATATATAAAATCACTTCATAGAATTTATTTTTATTTTAATATTATTATTATTTTATTTTTTCTATCTCCTTTGAGTTACCTTCCTCTTTCATTTACATTATTTTATTTTATTCTCTATTTACTTAATTTATTGATTCTTTTAATAATTTTTGGTTCGGTAACCGTTAGTTTTTATTAAACTATGGCAAACATGTATTGAACATACATGGTTGGGTGTCAAGTCTAGACGCTCAGTTATATAAAAAAAAAAATTTAAAAATATGTTTGTATTTTTTCTTTATTTGGTTATCAAATTTGTCCAATTTGTACAATAGCCTGTTTCTTATTAATGCTAACAACATGTAATGGTGAATTTTTCCGAATAAATAAAATTAAAGGTGCTTCAAATTAAAAAAATTCGTTGCATCATATTAAAGCCGACTTTATTTTACATAAGTTCAGCTAGTCTAATCTAAATTGTTTGAAAAGTTTTTAAAAACAGCATTGAAAATTGCAATGTATATGGAATGAAGTGGCTTCCTGTTCGTTAATACCACCGCTTTTTCATTAAAATTATGTGTAAAAAAATGAAACTGTGTCTGTCAGACAATTATCATATATTTAATATTTATGTAAACAAAATTTGATCAGATTATAGTACAAGTGGCTAACTCGAATGTTGCCTTTGATCTCAATATGATATATTATATAATACACTCGACATGACAAGGGGCATTGTAATCTATATCACCGATTAAAGATAACAAGAAAACATTAGGTGCGACCATGTCAACAATACTTTTATTGATCCGGTTCGGAATTTAGAATATACTACCGTGGTGTCGTTTATGATTAAAAAATCATCGTTTCAACGATTTAGAGTTTATCAGTTTGTGATGAGAACTTCATCGTAGCGAAAAGTGCAATTAGCAAGAAAATATTCATCTATAGCCATTATTATATTAAACATATGGCAGAAATGAGAAACACGGATTAGTCAATAAAGCAAAATGGTTCAGTTTATTTGTTTGATATTTCATAGTGAAACATAGATGGGTCAATCCATCCGAAATAGTCCAGACCTCGCCGCCCGACATTTTTGATTTTCGTTATATTTTGACCAATTATTTTTTATCTTTTCGTTAATATAAAACCATAAATAAAAAAAAGAAAATTCCGGCCAATACTTTTGCCAGGCGTTTTAAGTCAGCCTCAAGGGCGAAAAAACATGTATTGGAAAATCTTTCTAATTCCCTGTAATTTTTTAGATATCAAATCAGAACAAAAACTAATAATACGATAAGGGCATGTTTTATATCCCCCTTTCCCCTCCACAACTCATTACCTAAAAACAGAAAACTTTTGTTTAAAGAAATGAATAAAAAATGACAATTTTAACGAAACATAGACTGAAACATTGTGATGTCTGAGAGTAAATAAACAAAAAAAATATATCAAAAACATCTTTTGTAAAACGGCCAAATATATATTGCACAAATATTGAACCAAAAGAAAGACAATTATGAGAAAAAGAAATAAAACTATGCAAAAGAAAAGAGACGCACTTTTAGTTATTTTTTCTTTTATAGCTTTGTCATAATCCGACTTTAATTTTCGATCTTGAGACCATAGTTCTTTTTTGTATATGAATTTTTTAAATTGGCAAACATTTATTTTTCGCGATGTTTAATCGGAAATATGTTAAAAAAACACTGATTGAAAAATAAAGAATCTGATGCTTTGCCAATTTTGAAAATTCGTATTAAAAAATAACTATGTTCTCAAGATCGAAATTTAAATTAGGACTATGACTAAGATATTGAAAAAAAAACAAACAAAAACTAAACGATCTTCATAACATAGTCCCTTTTTTTAGATGAATTTTCAAAATCAGAAAAAATTCAATTTCCTTGATATTTATTTGGAAATATCTCAAAAGGGAAAGGGGCAAAAATTATGAAACTAATAAAGATACTCATCTATACGATGTGTGATATAATTTGAGTGATATAAATTTGGGCGTTGAGGCTAAGCTGGTTCCAGAGTTATAAAATTCTCTTCAGTGTTAAAATTTCTTTGAAAAATATTCACTCCGGTAATTTTGAAAATTTAAGAACGAAACAAAATGAAGAATGATGATAAGAGTATTTTATATAATTTTGATCCTTACAACCTTTTCCTTCGAAGCCGAGCGAAGAGGAGTTGGTATGTAGACTGACATTGGGACAATATTACTAAATACCCAGGAGTCAGCCACCAAACTGATGAATTATCGAAAAGAAACATCAATCTTTCACAAAATTAAAAAAAAAAGAGAGTTCCTGTTTTTGATTTTTAATAATATATATATATATATATATATATATATATATATATATATATAATATATATTTTTTTTTTTTATTTTATTATTTTCTTATATGTAGGTATCATATATAATTGTTTGTACTTAACTTAAAATATTGTATCTGTATTATTAGTATTATCTATGTTTTAGTGTATTATGTATTTTATTTTATTATGTAATATGTATTTTATGATTAGTATATATGTATGCATTATTTTCGTATTGCATGTATCATTTTTAATATTATGTATAATTTTTGTATGTATTATATGTATGTATTATTATTAGTATATATGTATGAATTATTAGTATATATGTATGTATTATTAACTACTATTATATTGTATCTGTATTATTAGTTTAGGGCTACAATAACCTTTATGGTGGAAAAGCCTTTATTTTACAAAATAAATAAATAAATGATCCTTACAACACCCTACGTAAGTAGCCAAAGAAATGGTTAAAAAACGTCACGAAAATTAACATAAACTGAAACCTCTTCGAAAACCTGATAAAACCTGAAACCTGGCGAACATGAAGAACCACTTTATACTATGCTTTTTGCACCTTTTCACGATTTTCTAAAAACGGCTAAAACGATTTTGATTAAACTCGCTTTATCGATGTAAAATTTAATGGGCTTTAATATCATGTAGGTTTCATTCAGATTGAAATAGTCTGACTGGGCCTTATATGCCGAAAATTTAAACTTTTTTCCTCTGAATTACCTTCAATTTTGTAAATTTGAATAAATTAACCATATCATCTTGTTAGCATTGACAACAGGTAAATATATAGTTGAACAAATTCGATATTCAAATAAAGGATAAAACTGCAAAAATATTTCTTAATGGAATTTTTTGTTTTTTAACTTTAGGACTGTAATATAGATGTATAGTATATCGTTGGAAAGTAAAATATTTCATAAAAAAAAAAAATTATCTTATGCACAAACTTGTAAAAGTTAATAAAGAGTGATGAAAATTCGATAAAACTTACTGTTTTATATAATAATTAAATAGGATTTTAATAAATCACATTCACATGGAATCCGCACACAAGACTGAAACGATCCCTAACTGTATTTAAAAATTATTGAATTGATTTTAACAACGGAAAGTGAATGTATTGTATTTTGATTTTTTTTGACATACTGATATTTTTAATTTATCGGAATTACTTCTCAATTTTTACCCATAAATTTGCCTCGGGTAAATAACATTTTTGTTTATATAACGTCACTTTTTTTTTTTTTTTTTTTTTGCCGGCTAATCCAATGCACTGCAGCCAATTTAGGCTTATTGTGCGCCGTCCAATATACTGTTAATACAGGGCTAGCGCCTTGGTGAATCTGACTAACCTGTGGGGGTTAATCAGTTCACGCAACTTGGGATCAGGGATATGGTCGACACCAAAATGGTAAAACCGTGTCCTAGCAATCTCTGGGCAACTGCATATCAAATGAAATGCAGTTTCATCCTCCTTCTTGCAGAATCTGCAAGTCGGTGAGGCCACCAAACCCATATTGTGGAGATGCTTATTAAGTTGACAGTGTCCAGTATATAGTCTTGTTACCCTCCTTAGGGTTGTCCTGTCCATAGAGAGTAGAATATGACTTCTCTCTTTGCAGGGTCCATCCAGAAACATCTTGAAGTGATGCTGCTTGTCGGTATTCCTCCAGTATTGCCTGGATCTATTATCAGCAGCAGCCTTAATCAGTCCTTTGGCTTTGCTGAGGCTAATTCCACACACAGGTTCAGGTGTGGGGGGTAGCTGGGCAGAACCCCTCCTCGCGAGGCTATCAGCCCTCTCATTCCCTAAGATGCTGAGTGACCAGGCACCCAATATACCCGGACTTTATTTAGCAGGGAAAGCATATTTAGATTGTTTTTGCATTCCTCTACTAGTTTGGACCGTGTTATATAACTACCCAAAGCTCCAATAGCAGCTTGACTATCGGTATGGATAGTTATCTGTCTGTCTCTCATCCCTTCTGAAATTAAGGTTTGAGCACAGATATTGATAGCCATTACTTCAGCCTGGAAGACTGAGGTATGCTTACCAAGAGAAATGGACAACCCTTCCTCAGGTTTATCCATTCTCCATATTCCAGCACCTGAGCCTAGCTCTGTCATGGATCCATCTGTATAACAGTTGACTCTATTGCACGGTTTGTGCGAGTCAGTCCTGTTAATCATTGCACAGTAAAGTGTGTCCCGTATTTCTTTACTTGAAGATCGGAATGATGGCAAGCACCGAATCTTCATCAATCCTTCTGAACAAGTTGCCATGGCCCCGGTAAACCAAAGAGCTGGATCTTGTTCCTAGCTTAGAGAGCCTATAGGCTGTGTTAAGTGCTTGAGTTTCTACTGCTATGTGTAATGGTGTTAGGTTGAGTAAAACTTCCATTGCAGCAGTCGGGGTTGTACTCATAGCTCCGGTTGTCATAAGGCATGCCAGTCTTTGCAGCTTCCCAAGCTGCAGCAAGGATTTACATGTATTTGCCTTATGCCACCACACAACAGCTGCATATAGGACCATCGGTCTTATAACTGTTTTATATATCCAGAGGACCACATTCGGTTTGAGGCCCCATGTTTTTCCAACAGCCCCTTTACATGCAAAGAGGCATTTAAGTGCCCTTGTACAGGTTTTATCAATGTGGCTGTTCCATTTTAATTTACTATCAAGAGTAATTCCTAGATGTTTAACTTCACTACAGATATTGACCTCAGCCTCACCAAGGATGGGGTGGTCTGATGGTTATATTTCTTTTGTTAGTGAAGATACAGAGATTGACCTTCTGAGGGTTGATGCTTAGACCATTCGTCTGACACCATTCCCTAAGAAGTTTCATGGTTGTTTTGAGCAGATCCGATATGGTTTCCGGAAACTTGCCTTCAATTAGCACAGCGATATCATCAGCGTATCCCTGTGCATAGAAACCTGCATTACTCAGGATTGTCAGCAACGAGTCGACGACCAGACACCACAGAAGTGGAGATAGCACGCCCCCTTGCGGACATCCTCCTCTCGGTCTAATCCACAATCTGGAGTGTCCCAGTTCGGATGTGAGCATCCTTCCCTCCAGCATGGCATTAATCCATCCGGAGATTAATCCTCCCACTCCTCTCCTTTCTAAGGCTAATGCCATAGTGTCATAAGGAGTTCGGTCAAAGGCACCCTCTATATCAACAAAGATGCCTGCCACAATATCTTTGTTAATCAGAGTTTTCTCAATCCTGGAGACCAGGAAGTGTAAGGCAGTCTCACAGGATTTGCCAGGCTGATAAGCATATTGAGCACTATGTAGTGGTTTATCAGCCAGTATATTGTCTCTAATATGTCTGTCAATAATCTTTTCCAGTGTCTTCAATAGGAAAGATGTCAGACATATAGGCCTATACGCCTTGGGATGGTCATAGGAGGCCTTCCCAGGTTTAGGTATATATCGTACTTTAGCCACATTCCACCTATCAGGTATGTGGTTAAGTGCTAAACTACCTCTCAGTAAAACAAGGAGGTGGGATCGCAGCACCTCAAAGCCCTTTTGAAGTAGAGCTGGAAAAATTCCATCAGTGCTGGCTGATTTGAATGGGGCAAATGATTTAACTGCCCATTCTAGTCTCCCAGAATTGACTATTCTGTTAGCTTCTGCCCACCTATCTGAATTAATAGTATTTTTTTCCGAGGTGGGATTGTTTGGCTCCTCATCCATCAGCTCGCAGCCAGGGAAGTGTGCTCTAGCAAGTGCCTTCAGGGTGCCAATCTCTGAATCGGTATGGCCCCCTTCCGCACTGATGGCACCCATAGCTCCCTGGCCCGGCCTCTTGGATAAGATTCTATTTACTCTAAAAGTAGAGGATGTGTCATTGATGTCGTTGCAAAAATTCCTCCATGCCCCTCTCTTAGCTTTCCTAATGGCTTTATTGTAGTCGGTCAGTGCTTGCTTATAGGCATTCCAACTACCTGTACTTTTGGCTTTTTTGAAGAGTTTCCTAGTAGAAGCTCTCAGCTTGCCAAGTTCACTATTCCACCAGGTAACGTTCCTGTTGGACTTGACAGTACACACTCTATTGTTATCAGTGTAGGATTTCATTATTGCCTCAGTAAGTGATACATTAAGGCAGTCCAGTTGCCATTTGTCTCTAATTGATTTAGGACACTGTCTTATTTCTTGTTCGAGTTGGGTGCAGTAGGAACCCCAGTCAGTGAGTTTGGGGTTCCTGTACACCGTCTCAAACATGTCGTTGACATCTATGTCAAATCTGATATATTTGTGATCTGAACATGACTCCTCAAGAGAGACATGCCAGTCCTTAATGAAATCGTTCGCACAATTAGTGCTTAGTGTTATGTCAATGACCTCTGATCTATTTTTGTTGACAAATGTGGCAGTATTGGCCTTGTTGTGGATTTCAAGATCATTGCTTAAGATAAACTCTAATAGAGACTCACCTCTCTGGTTGTTATTTGTACTGCCCAGAGTCTGTGGTGAGCGTTGGCGTCCAATGATGCTATCAGGGCGCCTTCGCCTTCCATCCCGGGAACTAGCCTTCTGAGAGCCTCAGTGGGGATGTCCTCTTCATAAGGAAGGTACACGGTGCAAACTGTGATCTCCCTTCTGTTATTACCCTCAAGGAGGGTCACTTTTGCTGCTGTCAGATCCCTGCAACAGAATTGCCACAAGGGTAATATCTTTAGGTTGTTTTTGTACAGTATACAGGTCCTGGAGCGCATGGGTACAGCTATTACACTGTAGCCCCGCATCTCCAGCCCCTTTACACTGTCTTTAAAAAGGTAAGGTTCTTGTATTAGAATAATATCAATATTCTTACCTCTTACATACTGCTGTAGGGCACCACATGCCGCAATGCAGTGATGCAGGTTGATCTGCATCAACCGCAACACCATTACTGCTTTTTGGTCTTGCGGGGGTCACACCCCGGCGGGCGCCGAGGGACGCCGCCATCACCGGTCCTCCAGAGGTACCCGGATCAGCGGGCCCCCCGGATCCAACCGAGGCGCCAACCCCGTACGGTCGCCGAGGAGCCATGCCCTCACCAGCCCTCCCAGTGGAGGTACCTGGATCAGCATGCCCCCCGAACCCCGCCGAAGAGCCAGTTCCAGACGGGCGCCGGCCGACCGTGCCTTCCCCGGGGCCCTCCGCAGAGGAAATAATGCCAAGGAGGCATCCCCAGATGGAAGCCGAGACGCCGTGCCTTCACCGGTTCTTACATTTGAGACACCCGGATCGGCAGGCCTCCCAGCTCCCACCACAGGGCCACCCCCGAAACCAAAGCAGTTTTCTCCTTCATCGAGAGCGGTGCTCCTCCGTCCTGACCAGGCTCCGTCTTCCTGCCCTCATCCCTGGCAACAGATGAGACCTTGTTAGCCATTTCCTTTGCAGGTTTGGGTGGCCTCTTCTTCTCCAGCAACCTGAGTTGGACCTTGCCCATCCCTAAGGTCACCAGCCAGTTTCGCTCTTCCAAGAACCTAAGGCTAGACTCCGGGATTCTCATCAGGGCGAAGAATCCGTGCCTCTCCTCCTTTACACCCATTAGTGACCATCTGTTCACCTCAGGGATTCTAGAATTCTGTATGCGTATACGCCTACAGAAAGTTTGCTCTGTGAGCTTTTCCCCAGGGAAAAAGCCACCGACTCTGACCGGCTTTTTGAGCTCCTCAAAGTCACCAATGCGGAGCGCTAGGCCCCCACTAAGTTTAATATTTTTTATGATTTCCGACAACCAGTCTCTAGATTCCTGATTGTCGCAAACCACCACACAGCCGCCCATCTTAAAGCTGAACCCACTAAACTCAGCCTGGGTGCCACCTTCCTCTAGCTGATCGACAAAGCCGATCAGCTGTTTCTTAACATCCTCACTCTGCTCCCAGGTGAGCTGATCAGCTGGGTATCGAGTGGGAATGATAGCTACCTTACTCCCTCCGGCAGCTAGAGCGTATGAAATAACATTAGGGGCCGCACTCCTGGCCCTCTTTGCCATAGGCGCAGAGGTTCCGGGTGAGGTCCTAGGTCTTTTCTCAGAGCTCGTTACAGGAACAGCTTTACTCCGGTCATCCGAGAGTCCCGACAGTCTGGCGGTCTGAGCCGCCTGACTTTGGTTCTCCAGGAGTCCCGAAGGTCCAGCATCATTCCCAGTTTGAGCTCTCTCTTGCTCTCTCAAATTCTTAAATTTTCTTCTCTGAGCACCGGAGGGCTTCTTCACCTCCTGGGGCTTGGGGGTTCTCTCAATGGGCCCACCCAAGCTCCGTTCACCCTCCGATGCAACAGAGAGATCTCTTACCTCGTCCATGAGCGTCGCTAACGAGCTCCTGGTTTCGTCATCATCTTGCTGCACGCTGGCAGTCGACGGGTCCAGTTGAGTCCCCGACCGGCCATATGAGGATGATGAAGAATCCTCCACGGCCATCATCTCCAATAACTCCTTCGCCTCCACCTCCTCCTCGCTATCTGAAAAATTTTTGATTAGTTGTGACATTTTTGTTCCCACGAGTACGGGGGTAATTACACTGCAGGTACAACCCCCTCTCCCTGCAGCGGGCATTTAGTTGAAATGGGGTGTGCCAGGTGCCCCAAGTGGGTCGATAAGAAACAGTGTATTTTTATACACCCCCTGCCATTCAGCCTCAGCTCGAGCGCCCTCCACCTGGCTTGGGTGTCTTAATAGGGTAGTCACCAGAGTGACAAACCCCCGCCTCTGTCGTCCGCGAGTCCCATCGGACTCCCCGGGGGGCACCACGAGGAGGTGACAGTAGGCGTTGGTAGGGATAGGGAGGACTGGAGGTTTACCAAGCAGTGGGTAGGGCACTATGGCTTGATAAATTCGCAAAGAGTGGGGGAGATGCCCGCACCTCTCTAGTCCTCCTGTTGCCCTACCCATTTACCCCCTTAACGTCACTTAATGCTACTATGGCTAATTGGACGATGCTACAGTGGGAGTCCTAAATTTTGCCTATCTGGGTTTTATTAGGATAGGAATATTTAACGAGTACCTGACATCGCACAGTCTCAGGACCACCTTTTAAGGTCCTCTCCAAAGGACAGAATAACTAAGGATTTTTTACTCCCATTAAAATATCCTAGGAGCACCTGCGGGTTTGAGTCCTGAATTTGACCTCTGGCATAAAAGCTGTTATGTTAGCCACTATGCTAAGAAAAATAATAGGTTTGTAAATTCTAACTTTCTTAACAGTTGACGCGATCTAAGAATTATTTAACTTAGGAATAATAACGTGATTTTCCCGCCTTAAGCCGTAACTTAATTTCCTTCTGGATTTCGCTTTTTTTTTTTTTTTTTTTTTTTTTTTCTATTAATTATAGAACCTTAACACCTAAATTTAGCTCGGAACGATAAGATTATAGAAAATAATTGGATTTTACCTGTTTTTTACATAGATGCCCTTCGGAAAGTTCAACAAAAAAGTAGACGTGGGAGGCTAAGATAGACGCCTTTGTGTCTGACAGTACGTCTCCTACCGCTGGCATAGCCTGTTCCGCTACCGAAATACATATCATCACTTGAGACTCACCTTCAAAGCTATTTCTCACCTTCGGTTCTAATAGATCGCTCTATATGATCACATTATATATTTTGTATATGTTTTATATTATATATATATACATATATATTTTTTTATATACACATGATATATTTTTTATCATATTAAATATTTTGTAGTTATCTAAGTTGTCTGTGCATTCATAAGCGATGATATTTTCTATGCATATTCATCTCTATCTTCAAAAATAACTTAGTTACAAGCGTGTATATGGACAAAATTTCAATTGCTTCTCTTTTGGTTTATTATTTTAAATAATGAACCTTTGTATCGACCAATAAAAAAAACGAAAAAACATTCACCCCCCTCCAAAAAAAAAAAATTAATAGCTTTTGTTTCAGGATTCGTAGAACCCGAATAACGAATAAAAAAATCCGTTTGTCCTCCTTCCGCGGCATTTCTCCGAAAGTACTGGACCAATTTTTCCAAATTCGCCACAAAAATACTAGTCCATGCAAGGAAGATCCTTACACCTAGACGTTGATATCGGCTGGTTAGTTGAAAGCGGCCGATAAAAAGTGATTTAATTGAATAACTCAGTTATTTTTGAAGATATAGCAAAAAATTATGAGTGTTTTTTAACCAAAAAAAAATTGTATAAAAAGGAAAATAGAAAAGAAAAAAAATTCAAATTTTAATAATAATAATAATAAATTCTTTATTTATTCTGGGACAAGTCCCTTCAGAATAATGTTACAGACAAATCAAATTGGAACTTTAGTATCTTAGAGCAATAAAAAAATTAAATAAATAAATAAAATAAACAAAAAACAACAGTAACATAAAATACATAAATGTTTGAACACAATGCATAATAAGATATAGTAAATAATTGTTTTCCTCTGCTCTATTTACTGATTTTTATTGAAATTTGCTAATCAATTGGGGTTATTTGAGAATTGGATCGACAGAAAGTGTGTTTGAACAAACGGGATTTGAAGGCCGGAAGAGTATTGGAGTGACGGATATGAGAAGGAATAGAATTCCATAAGGACAAGGATCGGATAAGGAAAGGTCTGTCGAAAGCTGCGGTTCGATTAGGCATTACATACAGGTCCGAAGGTCGCGAACGAGTGTTGCAGGTGTGGACGGAGGATTTAAATGAAAATATATCTGAGATGTAAGATGGATGTTGAGATCGGAGAATTTGGTAAAGAAAGGATGCCAGGAGGTACTTAGGAAGGATAAAGCCACTTTAACTCATCGTCGAATCGGGTTACAGAGGTGTCCCTGGATATCCCAAAGATAAAACGTATCAGGCAGTTAAATAATCTTTTTAGTTTAGCTTCAAGATCTCCAGAAACACCCGCATACACCGCACAACAGTAGTCAAATGTGGGGGAATATTAATGAGCAAACCAAGAGCCTACGGGTTTCAAATGGGAAAAGATGACGGTGGTAAATAAGGAGTTTCAGGATGGAAATTGTGCGTCGGGAAATTTCGGAAACATGGATTTTCCAGGAAAGAGATTTATCGACAGTTACTCCAAGGTTTTTGACGGTTTGGTGGAACTTTATAGGTTGATTATTTAAAAATAGTGTTGGGATTAGGGAAAGGGTTTTAAGGAGTGGATTGGAACCACCAGATTTTACTCATAACTCGGTTATTTTTTATGATAGAAAAAAGTACGAATAGAGTTTTAGAATCAGGAAAAAAATAAGTAAAATAAAATTGAAATCTCGCTTAAATTTACGCTTGTAACTACATTTTCCAAGATAGGAAAAAATATTGATATTTTTTTTATTTAACCTAAAATCCGCGAATAATTATATAACAGAGAAAAAAGAAAAGAAAAATCTGAAATTTCACCCATAAATACGCTCATAACTCAGTTATTTTTGAAGATGGAGAAAAATATGTATAGAGCTTTACAATCAGTAAAGGGCGATAGATAGAAAAAAATAATCTGTATAATTTGTATATTTAAGTAACAAATTATAATAGATGTAATTCCACTAAATATCGGTTATTATTGAAGATAAAGAAAAATCGAAAAGATTTTCGAGAAAAAGACAACGCGATGACCAAAGAGCAAAAATTTTAAAATCATCTTATATGGTCATGCCACAACTTATAAGAGATATGATTCCCTGATAACTCGGTTATTATTGATGATAAAGATAAAATGTAAAGTGCTCTGGAATCAGGAAATTTTATTTTCCTGTATTATATTTCCTATATTTAATACCCATATTATAATTTCATATTTAGGTAAGTGAAAGTAGTAAATAAATAAATCAATGAAATTGGAGAAATAGCGTTTTATTATTAAAAATTAAATGTGAGCATTAAGATAAATGGGCTTTATAAAGACTTATAAATCTACCCAGCGGTTCAATATAATTGTCTTAAATATGAAATTTCAGTTCTGGATGACTTTTTATTTATTAGCTATACTTACCGCATACACACACAGACCTTTTTTTAGGACTTAGTCTTTTGTATAGAGGGGAGCCTAAAATGTGCAATTCCGCTGAAAACTATACAAGATTTTTACTATCGCAATACTTTCCCTCAATATATATTTCAGTGAAAGGAATATGATGTAATATTGTTATTAGAAACCATTGTGTAATAATTTTCAGCGTTTTTGTTTTACAGATGATTATTTAAAAGAAAATTTTATTGTTTATGCAGCGAAATACATAGAAAAAAATCCGATAAAGGCTCATATTGGGGAAGATATAGCTAACACACGTTATAATACATTCGAATTCAAACAGATAAGAAAAGTTATATGAATGAAAACGCAATTCTACGCATTTTGTTACATAACGTTTTGGAAATAATAAGCCGTTATGTTATAATTGACTGCGTTTTTTTTCAATAAAATAATATATAAGAAGGAGAGGTTAATTATTAACACTTTGTTATTTATACTTTCCCTCCACCAAACCTCTTCATTAAAAAATCGGTAAAAAGAAATAAACAATACCACTTTATCCCAATTATATCTTCATAATCCATTGGAAATTCGTATTATTATTTTTTAATATACTCTGCTTTCAGACCAAACATTAATTGTAATTAAGAAGTCTGAGAAGAATTTCTAAGAAGAAATTATTGTTTGTGAATACTTCTTTATTCCTTTAAATCAAAATGTCCTAAACTCTATAAGGAAGTGTAATATTCTTTTAGAACTACGGGTAGCAGGCTCAAACTAATTTTATGACTTAAGTTAACGATTATATCTTGGGTTTAACCTTCGTTTTATTTCATATTGATGTTATTTCGTTTCTTTCAAGTACAAATATCTCCTCCTTCCATTTAATTAAGATTTTAAATGTTTAGTTTTTCTTATTGTTGTTAAAATTGTTTACAAAAATTGAACACTTGCCCATACTGAATCCCATTTGGACCTACGCGTCATTGATATACGGTACAGCTAATAAGACACATAGGTAAAATTCAAATTTTCCTAACCAAAACTTTAAGAAATATAAAAAATTCTCCATATTACGTTAGAAACTTTACTCTACATGCAGACCTTCACATGCCAACTGTCAAAGACCAGATTCGGACCCTCTACAAACGCTTTCACGGCAGCTTACATGAACACACCAGCACATTAATATAAAATATATCCACTACTAAAATGCCCCACAACACTCGTAGAACATTAAAAAGAAGTTGGACGAGGGACCACCTGACATAAATGCGAAGTAAGAATCACGCCAGACATACGTGAAGGATTTCAAAACAAGAGAAACAATGCCAATGAAGGTCTTTTAACTTTTTGTTCAGGGGATATTCTCATTTGAAGATTTTCAAATTTATGAATTATTCAGGTTGTAATGAATACTTGTTTCAACTAATTTATTAACAAAACGTAAACAATCAAACTAAATACACCCTATCGTTGTAGTCGAATCCAGACTCGCAACATTCGTTCTTCGGCCTTCAGACCTGTATGTAATGCTCCATCGAACGGCAGCTTTTGACGGATCTTTCCTAATCTGATCCTCGTCCGTATGGAACTCTATTCTTTCTTATATCCGTGACTTCTATGCTCTTCCTTTAAATCCCGTGTTGTACTTCAAATTTCCGAAGAATCCTAAACATTTTTGTTCATTTCAATCAGATATATCAGTAAGAAAACAGATAAAAACGTCTATTTCTTAAATTGTATTTTATATGCTATTTGGCACATATTATACCATTAATATATTATTTCAACAAAAGAGGTATTGAAATTTTCATTCTATCGTATGTATGTAAATATTTTTGTAACAGATATCTTATCTAGTTTAGTTCTCAATATTACTGCATTTATTTACTTCTTAATTTATTATAATTTTAGTGTTGAGATCAACACACCGCAGCAATGATCACAGAAAAAAAAAATTAATTTCATATGGACTAGCCACAACTTATAAGAGATGAGATTCCCTGGTAAATCTGTTATTATTGATGATAGAAACAAAAATGTCAGGTGTTCTGGAATCAGTAAATTTTATTTGAATGAAAATCGAAAGAAAAGAAAAGGAAATAGTAACGAAGTCGTGTATAAATGCTTTTGGTTTATTATTTTCAATAATGAACCTTTGTAGACGACCAAAAAAATTACTCCCCTCTCAAAGTTTGAGTGCTTACATAGAACCCTAATAAAATATTTGGAAAATAAAATCAGTTTGTCTCCTGTACGAATCCAAAAACTAAAGAAATATTTTTAAAAAAAATCATTGTAATCGCTCCAAAAATAGCAGAGATAAATGTATATGTGCTAAAACGATAAGTTATATAAAACTGAAATTTCATATTGTAAGAGCGTCTATGCCTGAGATGTTACAGATACTTTTTCACAAAAATCAGCTTACCAGAAGAGCCACATTATACCATGCATTTTGCACCTTCTTCTGATTTTTTCATATACAGCTCTAATGTTTTTGATTAAATTCGTTCTATCAATGTAAAATTTAATCGATTTTATTATTATGTAGATTTCATTCATAATAGTGTGATAATTAAATAGTCTGAAGGGGCTTAAATGCCGATAGTTTAAATTTTCTTTCTCTAATATGTCTTCAATTTTGTATATTCCAAAAAATTAATCATTTCATGGTGTTAAAATTGATTATAAACGAATAATTATACAAGTTTAACGAATTTCATAATAAACTGAAGTATTTTTTAATGTTTTTGTTTAAAGATAAGAACTATAATAGATATGTATAATATACTGATGAAAGGCTGAATAATTTACAAAAAATATTATCTTCTACACAAAGTTTTAAAATGTAATGGAGAGTGAAGAAAATCGGATAAAATTAACTGATTGTTTTAGATTTTAATAAAATAGATTAATTTAATAAAACACGTGTTTCTATCGAAAATCAATTTAATTATTTTTTTAAATTCATCTCTAAAGTTATTTGAAAATTCTTAAATTGATTTTAATAATAATAATAATAAATTCTTTATTTATTCTGGGACTAGTCCCTTAAGAATAATATGACAAGAAAATTAAAATAAACACTTTTGAGTCTTAGAGTATAAAAACAAAAAACAATACACATTATAAACAAATAATAAAAAATCAAAAGCAACTTCAAATAATAATAATGAAAATTAAACTAGATAATAAATAAAATAAGAGATATGTACATATATACAATTTTGAAAAAAAAGAAATTTACATTTATTTATTATTATTTTCTTACAATATACCAATAATATAACATGTGCAAAATACAATGTAACATAAAACATAATACAAGGAAGTAAGGATATTAGTCATAACCATGGAAGTGACAATCGGTATAGTTGTAAAAGTGTCGGGGATTAAGGAGTAGAACAGAGCTAATCCTAAAAATATTAATTATTATAAGTCCTTGGTATCTTTAAAAAAAAAAAAAAAGCAATAGGTATTAAATGTGAGCATTAAGATAAATGGGCTTTATAAAGACTTATAAATCTACCCAGCGGTTCAATATAATTGTCTTAAATATGAAATTTCAGTTCTGGATGACTTTTTATTTATTAGCTATACTTACCGCATACACACACAGACCTTTTTTTAGGACTTAGTCTTTTGTATAGAGGGGAGCCTAAAATGTGCAATTCCGCTGAAAACTATACAAGATTTTTACTATCGCAATACTTTCCCTCAATATATATTTCAGTGAAAGGAATATGATGTAATATTGTTATTAGAAACCATTGTGTAATAATTTTCAGCGTTTTTGTTTTACAGATGATTATTTAAAAGAAAATTTTATTGTTTATGCAGCGAAATACATAGAAAAAAATCCGATAAAGGCTCATATTGGGGAAGATATAGCTAACACACGTTATAATACATTCGAATTCAAACAGATAAGAAAAGTTATATGAATGAAAACGCAATTCTACGCATTTTGTTACATAACGTTTTGGAAATAATAAGCCGTTATGTTATAATTGACTGCGTTTTTTTTCAATAAAATAATATATAAGAAGGAGAGGTTAATTATTAACACTTTGTTATTTATACTTTCCCTCCACCAAACCTCTTCATTAAAAAATCGGTAAAAAGAAATAAACAATACCACTTTATCCCAATTATATCTTCATAATCCATTGGAAATTCGTATTATTATTTTTTAATATACTCTGCTTTCAGACCAAACATTAATTGTAATTAAGAAGTCTGAGAAGAATTTCTAAGAAGAAATTATTGTTTGTGAATACTTCTTTATTCCTTTAAATCAAAATGTCCTAAACTCTATAAGGAAGTGTAATATTCTTTTAGAACTACGGGTAGCAGGCTCAAACTAATTTTATGACTTAAGTTAACGATTATATCTTGGGTTTAACCTTCGTTTTATTTCATATTGATGTTATTTCGTTTCTTTCAAGTACAAATATCTCCTCCTTCCATTTAATTAAGATTTTAAATGTTTAGTTTTTCTTATTGTTGTTAAAATTGTTTACAAAAATTGAACACTTGCCCATACTGAATCCCATTTGGACCTACGCGTCATTGATATACGGTACAGCTAATAAGACACATAGGTAAAATTCAAATTTTCCTAACCAAAACTTTAAGAAATATAAAAAATTCTCCATATTACGTTAGAAACTTTACTCTACATGCAGACCTTCACATGCCAACTGTCAAAGACCAGATTCGGACCCTCTACAAACGCTTTCACGGCAGCTTACATGAACACACCAGCACATTAATATAAAATATATCCACTACTAAAATGCCCCACAACACTCGTAGAACATTAAAAAGAAGTTGGACGAGGGACCACCTGACATAAATGCGAAGTAAGAATCACGCCAGACATACGTGAAGGATTTCAAAACAAGAGAAACAATGCCAATGAAGGTCTTTTAACTTTTTGTTCAGGGGATATTCTCATTTGAAGATTTTCAAATTTATGAATTATTCAGGTTGTAATGAATACTTGTTTCAACTAATTTATTAACAAAACGTAAACAATCAAACTAAATACACCCTATCGTTGTAGTCGAATCCAGACTCGCAACATTCGTTCTTCGGCCTTCAGACCTGTATGTAATGCTCCATCGAACGGCAGCTTTTGACGGATCTTTCCTAATCTGATCCTCGTCCGTATGGAACTCTATTCTTTCTTATATCCGTGACTTCTATGCTCTTCCTTTAAATCCCGTGTTGTACTTCAAATTTCCGAAGAATCCTAAACATTTTTGTTCATTTCAATCAGATATATCAGTAAGAAAACAGATAAAAACGTCTATTTCTTAAATTGTATTTTATATGCTATTTGGCACATATTATACCATTAATATATTATTTCAACAAAAGAGGTATTGAAATTTTCATTCTATCGTATGTATGTAAATATTTTTGTAACAGATATCTTATCTAGTTTAGTTCTCAATATTACTGCATTTATTTACTTCTTAATTTATTATAATTTTAGTGTTGAGATCAACACACCGCAGCAATGATCACAGAAAAAAAAAATTAATTTCATATGGACTAGCCACAACTTATAAGAGATGAGATTCCCTGGTAAATCTGTTATTATTGATGATAGAAACAAAAATGTCAGGTGTTCTGGAATCAGTAAATTTTATTTGAATGAAAATCGAAAGAAAAGAAAAGGAAATAGTAACGAAGTCGTGTATAAATGCTTTTGGTTTATTATTTTCAATAATGAACCTTTGTAGACGACCAAAAAAATTACTCCCCTCTCAAAGTTTGAGTGCTTACATAGAACCCTAATAAAATATTTGGAAAATAAAATCAGTTTGTCTCCTGTACGAATCCAAAAACTAAAGAAATATTTTTAAAAAAAATCATTGTAATCGCTCCAAAAATAGCAGAGATAAATGTATATGTGCTAAAACGATAAGTTATATAAAACTGAAATTTCATATTGTAAGAGCGTCTATGCCTGAGATGTTACAGATACTTTTTCACAAAAATCAGCTTACCAGAAGAGCCACATTATACCATGCATTTTGCACCTTCTTCTGATTTTTTCATATACAGCTCTAATGTTTTTGATTAAATTCGTTCTATCAATGTAAAATTTAATCGATTTTATTATTATGTAGATTTCATTCATAATAGTGTGATAATTAAATAGTCTGAAGGGGCTTAAATGCCGATAGTTTAAATTTTCTTTCTCTAATATGTCTTCAATTTTGTATATTCCAAAAAATTAATCATTTCATGGTGTTAAAATTGATTATAAACGAATAATTATACAAGTTTAACGAATTTCATAATAAACTGAAGTATTTTTTAATGTTTTTGTTTAAAGATAAGAACTATAATAGATATGTATAATATACTGATGAAAGGCTGAATAATTTACAAAAAATATTATCTTCTACACAAAGTTTTAAAATGTAATGGAGAGTGAAGAAAATCGGATAAAATTAACTGATTGTTTTAGATTTTAATAAAATAGATTAATTTAATAAAACACGTGTTTCTATCGAAAATCAATTTAATTATTTTTTTAAATTCATCTCTAAAGTTATTTGAAAATTCTTAAATTGATTTTAATAATAATAATAATAAATTCTTTATTTATTCTGGGACTAGTCCCTTAAGAATAATATGACAAGAAAATTAAAATAAACACTTTTGAGTCTTAGAGTATAAAAACAAAAAACAATACACATTATAAACAAATAATAAAAAATCAAAAGCAACTTCAAATAATAATAATGAAAATTAAACTAGATAATAAATAAAATAAGAGATATGTACATATATACAATTTTGAAAAAAAAGAAATTTACATTTATTTATTATTATTTTCTTACAATATACCAATAATATAACATGTGCAAAATACAATGTAACATAAAACATAATACAAGGAAGTAAGGATATTAGTCATAACCATGGAAGTGACAATCGGTATAGTTGTAAAAGTGTCGGGGATTAAGGAGTAGAACAGAGCTAATCCTAAAAATATTAATTATTATAAGTCCTTGGTATCTTTAAAAAAAAAAAAAAAAGCAATAGGTATTAAATGTGAGCATTAAGATAAATGGGCTTTATAAAGACTTATAAATCTACCCAGCGGTTCAATATAATTGTCTTAAATATGAAATTTCAGTTCTGGATGACTTTTTATTTATTAGCTATACTTACCGCATACACACACAGACCTTTTTTTAGGACTTAGTCTTTTGTATAGAGGGGAGCCTAAAATGTGCAATTCCGCTGAAAACTATACAAGATTTTTACTATCGCAATACTTTCCCTCAATATATATTTCAGTGAAAGGAATATGATGTAATATTGTTATTAGAAACCATTGTGTAATAATTTTCAGCGTTTTTGTTTTACAGATGATTATTTAAAAGAAAATTTTATTGTTTATGCAGCGAAATACATAGAAAAAAATCCGATAAAGGCTCATATTGGGGAAGATATAGCTAACACACGTTATAATACATTCGAATTCAAACAGATAAGAAAAGTTATATGAATGAAAACGCAATTCTACGCATTTTGTTACATAACGTTTTGGAAATAATAAGCCGTTATGTTATAATTGACTGCGTTTTTTTTCAATAAAATAATATATAAGAAGGAGAGGTTAATTATTAACACTTTGTTATTTATACTTTCCCTCCACCAAACCTCTTCATTAAAAAATCGGTAAAAAGAAATAAACAATACCACTTTATCCCAATTATATCTTCATAATCCATTGGAAATTCGTATTATTATTTTTTAATATACTCTGCTTTCAGACCAAACATTAATTGTAATTAAGAAGTCTGAGAAGAATTTCTAAGAAGAAATTATTGTTTGTGAATACTTCTTTATTCCTTTAAATCAAAATGTCCTAAACTCTATAAGGAAGTGTAATATTCTTTTAGAACTACGGGTAGCAGGCTCAAACTAATTTTATGACTTAAGTTAACGATTATATCTTGGGTTTAACCTTCGTTTTATTTCATATTGATGTTATTTCGTTTCTTTCAAGTACAAATATCTCCTCCTTCCATTTAATTAAGATTTTAAATGTTTAGTTTTTCTTATTGTTGTTAAAATTGTTTACAAAAATTGAACACTTGCCCATACTGAATCCCATTTGGACCTACGCGTCATTGATATACGGTACAGCTAATAAGACACATAGGTAAAATTCAAATTTTCCTAACCAAAACTTTAAGAAATATAAAAAATTCTCCATATTACGTTAGAAACTTTACTCTACATGCAGACCTTCACATGCCAACTGTCAAAGACCAGATTCGGACCCTCTACAAACGCTTTCACGGCAGCTTACATGAACACACCAGCACATTAATATAAAATATATCCACTACTAAAATGCCCCACAACACTCGTAGAACATTAAAAAGAAGTTGGACGAGGGACCACCTGACATAAATGCGAAGTAAGAATCACGCCAGACATACGTGAAGGATTTCAAAACAAGAGAAACAATGCCAATGAAGGTCTTTTAACTTTTTGTTCAGGGGATATTCTCATTTGAAGATTTTCAAATTTATGAATTATTCAGGTTGTAATGAATACTTGTTTCAACTAATTTATTAACAAAACGTAAACAATCAAACTAAATACACCCTATCGTTGTAGTCGAATCCAGACTCGCAACATTCGTTCTTCGGCCTTCAGACCTGTATGTAATGCTCCATCGAACGGCAGCTTTTGACGGATCTTTCCTAATCTGATCCTCGTCCGTATGGAACTCTATTCTTTCTTATATCCGTGACTTCTATGCTCTTCCTTTAAATCCCGTGTTGTACTTCAAATTTCCGAAGAATCCTAAACATTTTTGTTCATTTCAATCAGATATATCAGTAAGAAAACAGATAAAAACGTCTATTTCTTAAATTGTATTTTATATGCTATTTGGCACATATTATACCATTAATATATTATTTCAACAAAAGAGGTATTGAAATTTTCATTCTATCGTATGTATGTAAATATTTTTGTAACAGATATCTTATCTAGTTTAGTTCTCAATATTACTGCATTTATTTACTTCTTAATTTATTATAATTTTAGTGTTGAGATCAACACACCGCAGCAATGATCACAGAAAAAAAAAATTAATTTCATATGGACTAGCCACAACTTATAAGAGATGAGATTCCCTGGTAAATCTGTTATTATTGATGATAGAAACAAAAATGTCAGGTGTTCTGGAATCAGTAAATTTTATTTGAATGAAAATCGAAAGAAAAGAAAAGGAAATAGTAACGAAGTCGTGTATAAATGCTTTTGGTTTATTATTTTCAATAATGAACCTTTGTAGACGACCAAAAAAATTACTCCCCCTCAAAGTTTGAGTGCTTACATAGAACCCTAATAAAATATTTGGAAAATAAAATCAGTTTGTCTCCTGTACGAATCCAAAAACTAAAGAAATATTTTTAAAAAAAATCATTGTAATCGCTCCAAAAATAGCAGAGATAAATGTATATGTGCTAAAACGATAAGTTATATAAAACTGAAATTTCATATTGTAAGAGCGTCTATGCCTGAGATGTTACAGATACTTTTTCACAAAAATCAGCTTACCAGAAGAGCCACATTATACCATGCATTTTGCACCTTCTTCTGATTTTTTCATATACAGCTCTAATGTTTTTGATTAAATTCGTTCTATCAATGTAAAATTTAATCGATTTTATTATTATGTAGATTTCATTCATAATAGTGTGATAATTAAATAGTCTGAAGGGGCTTAAATGCCGATAGTTTAAATTTTCTTTCTCTAATATGTCTTCAATTTTGTATATTCCAAAAAATTAATCATTTCATGGTGTTAAAATTGATTATAAACGAATAATTATACAAGTTTAACGAATTTCATAATAAACTGAAGTATTTTTTAATGTTTTTGTTTAAAGATAAGAACTATAATAGATATGTATAATATACTGATGAAAGGCTGAATAATTTACAAAAAATATTATCTTCTACACAAAGTTTTAAAATGTAATGGAGAGTGAAGAAAATCGGATAAAATTAACTGATTGTTTTAGATTTTAATAAAATAGATTAATTTAATAAAACACGTGTTTCTATCGAAAATCAATTTAATTATTTTTTTAAATTCATCTCTAAAGTTATTTGAAAATTCTTAAATTGATTTTAATAATAATAATAATAAATTCTTTATTTATTCTGGGACTAGTCCCTTAAGAATAATATGACAAGAAAATTAAAATAAACACTTTTGAGTCTTAGAGTATAAAAACAAAAAACAATACACATTATAAACAAATAATAAAAAATCAAAAGCAACTTCAAATAATAATAATGAAAATTAAACTAGATAATAAATAAAATAAGAGATATGTACATATATACAATTTTGAAAAAAAAGAAATTTACTTTATTTATTTATTATATTTTCTTACAATATACCAATAATATAACATGTGCAAAATACAATGTAACATAAAACATAATACAAGGAAGTAAGGATATTAGTCATAACCATGGAAGTGACAATCGGTATAGTTGTAAAAGTGTCGGGGATTAAGGAGTAGAACAGAGCTAATCCTAAAAATATTAATTATTATAAGTCCTTGGTATCTTTAAAAAAAAAAAAAAAGCAATAGGTATTAAATGTGAGCATTAAGATAAATGGGCTTTATAAAGACTTATAAATCTACCCAGCGGTTCAATATAATTGTCTTAAATATGAAATTTCAGTTCTGGATGACTTTTTATTTATTAGCTATACTTACCGCATACACACACAGACCTTTTTTTAGGACTTAGTCTTTTGTATAGAGGGGAGCCTAAAATGTGCAATTCCGCTGAAAACTATACAAGATTTTTACTATCGCAATACTTTCCCTCAATATATATTTCAGTGAAAGGAATATGATGTAATATTGTTATTAGAAACCATTGTGTAATAATTTTCAGCGTTTTTGTTTTACAGATGATTATTTAAAAGAAAATTTTATTGTTTATGCAGCGAAATACATAGAAAAAAATCCGATAAAGGCTCATATTGGGGAAGATATAGCTAACACACGTTATAATACATTCGAATTCAAACAGATAAGAAAAGTTATATGAATGAAAACGCAATTCTACGCATTTTGTTACATAACGTTTTGGAAATAATAAGCCGTTATGTTATAATTGACTGCGTTTTTTTTCAATAAAATAATATATAAGAAGGAGAGGTTAATTATTAACACTTTGTTATTTATACTTTCCCTCCACCAAACCTCTTCATTAAAAAATCGGTAAAAAGAAATAAACAATACCACTTTATCCCAATTATATCTTCATAATCCATTGGAAATTCGTATTATTATTTTTTAATATACTCTGCTTTCAGACCAAACATTAATTGTAATTAAGAAGTCTGAGAAGAATTTCTAAGAAGAAATTATTGTTTGTGAATACTTCTTTATTCCTTTAAATCAAAATGTCCTAAACTCTATAAGGAAGTGTAATATTCTTTTAGAACTACGGGTAGCAGGCTCAAACTAATTTTATGACTTAAGTTAACGATTATATCTTGGGTTTAACCTTCGTTTTATTTCATATTGATGTTATTTCGTTTCTTTCAAGTACAAATATCTCCTCCTTCCATTTAATTAAGATTTTAAATGTTTAGTTTTTCTTATTGTTGTTAAAATTGTTTACAAAAATTGAACACTTGCCCATACTGAATCCCATTTGGACCTACGCGTCATTGATATACGGTACAGCTAATAAGACACATAGGTAAAATTCAAATTTTCCTAACCAAAACTTTAAGAAATATAAAAAATTCTCCATATTACGTTAGAAACTTTACTCTACATGCAGACCTTCACATGCCAACTGTCAAAGACCAGATTCGGACCCTCTACAAACGCTTTCACGGCAGCTTACATGAACACACCAGCACATTAATATAAAATATATCCACTACTAAAATGCCCCACAACACTCGTAGAACATTAAAAAGAAGTTGGACGAGGGACCACCTGACATAAATGCGAAGTAAGAATCACGCCAGACATACGTGAAGGATTTCAAAACAAGAGAAACAATGCCAATGAAGGTCTTTTAACTTTTTGTTCAGGGGATATTCTCATTTGAAGATTTTCAAATTTATGAATTATTCAGGTTGTAATGAATACTTGTTTCAACTAATTTATTAACAAAACGTAAACAATCAAACTAAATACACCCTATCGTTGTAGTCGAATCCAGACTCGCAACATTCGTTCTTCGGCCTTCAGACCTGTATGTAATGCTCCATCGAACGGCAGCTTTTGACGGATCTTTCCTAATCTGATCCTCGTCCGTATGGAACTCTATTCTTTCTTATATCCGTGACTTCTATGCTCTTCCTTTAAATCCCGTGTTGTACTTCAAATTTCCGAAGAATCCTAAACATTTTTGTTCATTTCAATCAGATATATCAGTAAGAAAACAGATAAAAACGTCTATTTCTTAAATTGTATTTTATATGCTATTTGGCACATATTATACCATTAATATATTATTTCAACAAAAGAGGTATTGAAATTTTCATTCTATCGTATGTATGTAAATATTTTTGTAACAGATATCTTATCTAGTTTAGTTCTCAATATTACTGCATTTATTTACTTCTTAATTTATTATAATTTTAGTGTTGAGATCAACACACCGCAGCAATGATCACAGAAAAAAAAAATTAATTTCATATGGACTAGCCACAACTTATAAGAGATGAGATTCCCTGGTAAATCTGTTATTATTGATGATAGAAACAAAAATGTCAGGTGTTCTGGAATCAGTAAATTTTATTTGAATGAAAATCGAAAGAAAAGAAAAGGAAATAGTAACGAAGTCGTGTATAAATGCTTTTGGTTTATTATTTTCAATAATGAACCTTTGTAGACGACCAAAAAAATTACTCCCCTCTCAAAGTTTGAGTGCTTACATAGAACCCTAATAAAATATTTGGAAAATAAAATCAGTTTGTCTCCTGTACGAATCCAAAAACTAAAGAAATATTTTTAAAAAAAATCATTGTAATCGCTCCAAAAATAGCAGAGATAAATGTATATGTGCTAAAACGATAAGTTATATAAAACTGAAATTTCATATTGTAAGAGCGTCTATGCCTGAGATGTTACAGATACTTTTTCACAAAAATCAGCTTACCAGAAGAGCCACATTATACCATGCATTTTGCACCTTCTTCTGATTTTTTCATATACAGCTCTAATGTTTTTGATTAAATTCGTTCTATCAATGTAAAATTTAATCGATTTTATTATTATGTAGATTTCATTCATAATAGTGTGATAATTAAATAGTCTGAAGGGGCTTAAATGCCGATAGTTTAAATTTTCTTTCTCTAATATGTCTTCAATTTTGTATATTCCAAAAAATTAATCATTTCATGGTGTTAAAATTGATTATAAACGAATAATTATACAAGTTTAACGAATTTCATAATAAACTGAAGTATTTTTTAATGTTTTTGTTTAAAGATAAGAACTATAATAGATATGTATAATATACTGATGAAAGGCTGAATAATTTACAAAAAATATTATCTTCTACACAAAGTTTTAAAATGTAATGGAGAGTGAAGAAAATCGGATAAAATTAACTGATTGTTTTAGATTTTAATAAAATAGATTAATTTAATAAAACACGTGTTTCTATCGAAAATCAATTTAATTATTTTTTTAAATTCATCTCTAAAGTTATTTGAAAATTCTTAAATTGATTTTAATAATAATAATAATAAATTCTTTATTTATTCTGGGACTAGTCCCTTAAGAATAATATGACAAGAAAATTAAAATAAACACTTTTGAGTCTTAGAGTATAAAAACAAAAAACAATACACATTATAAACAAATAATAAAAAATCAAAAGCAACTTCAAATAATAATAATGAAAATTAAACTAGATAATAAATAAAATAAGAGATATGTACATATATACAATTTTGAAAAAAAAGAAATTTACATTTATT
This sequence comes from Piezodorus guildinii, assembly GCA_023052935.1. Classification (NCBI taxonomy): domain Eukaryota; kingdom Metazoa; phylum Arthropoda; class Insecta; order Hemiptera; family Pentatomidae; genus Piezodorus; species Piezodorus guildinii. The sequence goes on along the minus strand of CM041293.1, from coordinate 136,273,527 downwards.
TATTATTATTTTCTTACAATATACCAATAATATAACATGTGCAAAATACAATGTAACATAAAACATAATACAAGGAAGTAAGGATATTAGTCATAACCATGGAAGTGACAATCGGTATAGTTGTAAAAGTGTCGGGGATTAAGGAGTAGAACAGAGCTAATCCTAAAAATATTAATTATTATAAGTCCTTGGTATCTTTAAAAAAAAAAAAAAAGCAATAGGTATTAAATGTGAGCATTAAGATAAATGGGCTTTATAAAGACTTATAAATCTACCCAGCGGTTCAATATAATTGTCTTAAATATGAAATTTCAGTTCTGGATGACTTTTTATTTATTAGCTATACTTACCGCATACACACACAGACCTTTTTTTAGGACTTAGTCTTTTGTATAGAGGGGAGCCTAAAATGTGCAATTCCGCTGAAAACTATACAAGATTTTTACTATCGCAATACTTTCCCTCAATATATATTTCAGTGAAAGGAATATGATGTAATATTGTTATTAGAAACCATTGTGTAATAATTTTCAGCGTTTTTGTTTTACAGATGATTATTTAAAAGAAAATTTTATTGTTTATGCAGCGAAATACATAGAAAAAAATCCGATAAAGGCTCATATTGGGGAAGATATAGCTAACACACGTTATAATACATTCGAATTCAAACAGATAAGAAAAGTTATATGAATGAAAACGCAATTCTACGCATTTTGTTACATAACGTTTTGGAAATAATAAGCCGTTATGTTATAATTGACTGCGTTTTTTTTCAATAAAATAATATATAAGAAGGAGAGGTTAATTATTAACACTTTGTTATTTATACTTTCCCTCCACCAAACCTCTTCATTAAAAAATCGGTAAAAAGAAATAAACAATACCACTTTATCCCAATTATATCTTCATAATCCATTGGAAATTCGTATTATTATTTTTTAATATACTCTGCTTTCAGACCAAACATTAATTGTAATTAAGAAGTCTGAGAAGAATTTCTAAGAAGAAATTATTGTTTGTGAATACTTCTTTATTCCTTTAAATCAAAATGTCCTAAACTCTATAAGGAAGTGTAATATTCTTTTAGAACTACGGGTAGCAGGCTCAAACTAATTTTATGACTTAAGTTAACGATTATATCTTGGGTTTAACCTTCGTTTTATTTCATATTGATGTTATTTCGTTTCTTTCAAGTACAAATATCTCCTCCTTCCATTTAATTAAGATTTTAAATGTTTAGTTTTTCTTATTGTTGTTAAAATTGTTTACAAAAATTGAACACTTGCCCATACTGAATCCCATTTGGACCTACGCGTCATTGATATACGGTACAGCTAATAAGACACATAGGTAAAATTCAAATTTTCCTAACCAAAACTTTAAGAAATATAAAAAATTCTCCATATTACGTTAGAAACTTTACTCTACATGCAGACCTTCACATGCCAACTGTCAAAGACCAGATTCGGACCCTCTACAAACGCTTTCACGGCAGCTTACATGAACACACCAGCACATTAATATAAAATATATCCACTACTAAAATGCCCCACAACACTCGTAGAACATTAAAAAGAAGTTGGACGAGGGACCACCTGACATAAATGCGAAGTAAGAATCACGCCAGACATACGTGAAGGATTTCAAAACAAGAGAAACAATGCCAATGAAGGTCTTTTAACTTTTTGTTCAGGGGATATTCTCATTTGAAGATTTTCAAATTTATGAATTATTCAGGTTGTAATGAATACTTGTTTCAACTAATTTATTAACAAAACGTAAACAATCAAACTAAATACACCCTATCGTTGTAGTCGAATCCAGACTCGCAACATTCGTTCTTCGGCCTTCAGACCTGTATGTAATGCTCCATCGAACGGCAGCTTTTGACGGATCTTTCCTAATCTGATCCTCGTCCGTATGGAACTCTATTCTTTCTTATATCCGTGACTTCTATGCTCTTCCTTTAAATCCCGTGTTGTACTTCAAATTTCCGAAGAATCCTAAACATTTTTGTTCATTTCAATCAGATATATCAGTAAGAAAACAGATAAAAACGTCTATTTCTTAAATTGTATTTTATATGCTATTTGGCACATATTATACCATTAATATATTATTTCAACAAAAGAGGTATTGAAATTTTCATTCTATCGTATGTATGTAAATATTTTTGTAACGGATATCTTATCTAGTTTAGTTCTCAATATTACTGCATTTATTTACTTCTTAATTTATTATAATTTTAGTGTTGAGATCAACACACCGCAGCAATGATCACAGAAAAAAAAAATTAATTTCATATGGACTAGCCACAACTTATAAGAGATGAGATTCCCTGGTAAATCTGTTATTATTGATGATAGAAACAAAAATGTCAGGTGTTCTGGAATCAGTAAATTTTATTTGAATGAAAATCGAAAGAAAAGAAAAGGAAATAGTAACGAAGTCGTGTATAAATGCTTTTGGTTTATTATTTTCAATAATGAACCTTTGTAGACGACCAAAAAAATTACTCCCCTCTCAAAGTTTGAGCGCTTACATAGAACCCTAATAAAATATTTGGAAAATAAAATCAGTTTGTCTCCTGTACGAATCCAAAAACTAAAGAAATATTTTTAAAAAAAATCATTGTAATCGCTCCAAAAATAGCAGAGATAAATGTATATGTGCTAAAACGATAAGTTATATAAAACTGAAATTTCATATTGTAAGAGCGTCTATGCCTGAGATGTTACAGATACTTTTTCACAAAAATCAGCTTACCAGAAGAGCCACATTATACCATGCATTTTGCACCTTCTTCTGATTTTTTCATATACAGCTCTAATGTTTTTGATTAAATTCGTTCTATCAATGTAAAATTTAATCGATTTTATTATTATGTAGATTTCATTCATAATAGTGTGATAATTAAATAGTCTGAAGGGGCTTAAATGCCGATAGTTTAAATTTTCTTTCTCTAATATGTCTTCAATTTTGTATATTCCAAAAAATTAATCATTTCATGGTGTTAAAATTGATTATAAACGAATAATTATACAAGTTTAACGAATTTCATAATAAACTGAAGTATTTTTTAATGTTTTTGTTTAAAGATAAGAACTATAATAGATATGTATAATATACTGATGAAAGGCTGAATAATTTACAAAAAATATTATCTTCTACACAAAGTTTTAAAATGTAATGGAGAGTGAAGAAAATCGGATAAAATTAACTGATTGTTTTAGATTTTAATAAAATAGATTAATTTAATAAAACACGTGTTTCTATCGAAAATCAATTTAATTATTTTTTTAAATTCATCTCTAAAGTTATTTGAAAATTCTTAAATTGATTTTAATAATAATAATAATAAATTCTTTATTTATTCTGGGACTAGTCCCTTAAGAATAATATGACAAGAAAATTAAAATAAACACTTTTGAGTCTTAGAGTATAAAAACAAAAAACAATACACATTATAAACAAATAATAAAAAATCAAAAGCAACTTCAAATAATAATAATGAAAATTAAACTAGATAATAAATAAAATAAGAGATATGTACATATATACAATTTTGAAAAAAAAGAAATTTACATTTATTTATTATTATTTTCTTACAATATACCAATAATATAACATGTGCAAAATACAATGTAACATAAAACATAATACAAGGAAGTAAGGATATTAGTCATAACCATGGAAGTGACAATCGGTATAGTTGTAAAAGTGTCGGGGATTAAGGAGTAGAACAGAGCTAATCCTAAAAATATTAATTATTATAAGTCCTTGGTATCTTTAAAAAAAAAAAAAAAGCAATAGGTATTTAAATTGATAACACAAATTTAATCTGAGAATTAAAAAAAAAAAAAATAAAACGTAAGTAGCTAAAACATATAGGAAATAATTATTAAAATACTGAATTATGAATGTAAATAGAAAAGCATAACACACATATTGTATATGAAAAATTAAAATATTCAAAAACAAAAATAATATGTCTTTTTTAAGGAAACAATATAAATATTTGACAATAAGTCTGTAAGTTCAAAACAAACCTCAGTCAAACGGAGGTCAGTGAAACTCGTGTTGCGTACACCAGATGTTTTAAAATAATCCTATAATATCATTTAATATTATTTTTTTAAAAAGAGAAAACAGCTGAATGGTAATGTCATAAAATAATAAACAATTGTAATATAAACATCATGAAAACATGTTTTTTTTTAATATAAAAACTCAATTTTGAAACATTAAACATTATTTATAATCACAGTTAAAAAAAATAAACGATAAAGTTTTATAGTAATACGGTAAATTAATATTTGATATAATACGTTGAAAGTATGTGTGAGAGTATGAAGTTTACTACCACCCAATATCACGAATTATCACCTGTCTGTTACTCTTGCCGGATAGCGTAGCCTTAAAAAGAGGACAAGCTTGGAATGCCTAGTTACCATAAAATTTTACAAAAAAATTAAATGTAGAGGGCGACAATTTTTCACAGGATTTAGACTTAATAATTTTTTTAAAGAAATAATAGTAGAAAGCAATTACACGAATTCATTATCTCGCATAAATTGATATAATTCTATAATCATCGATAATAATAAAAGATCTTTGGGCCTAAAATGCGTCATTAGCCGAGATAAAAGTAAATTATTTTATCTCTCTCTTTATTTATCTTTCTAGAAATTTCAGGTCAGTTGAACTCACCGTCTGTACCAAGGTTATCTAAATCGTAATTAAAACTTTTTTCATAATACAGTTCATAAATTAATATTAGTGAAATAAAGTATAAGACCCCATTAAAATATTTATAAAATACTAGCTGTGACCCGCAGCTTTGCTCGCGAATATTGCATTTCGTATTAATTTATGTGCGTTTATGGTAAGAGTGGCTATAATAAATATCAACTATCAGCTACTCTTTGTTATTATTTAAAGCCCGATCTAGACTTCTTCCTGTCAAATTCACAATAGCGAACCAGTAGAAGTGGTTATACCCATAATCACTTAATATGTAAAAATAATCGTCACAAACCGTTGCCAACCTAAATGTGAATTATTGGTATTTGTTTGCGAAACCTTACACCTGAATCACTCGCATTTTTTTTAGAATTCAGAAATAATGTTCTATTATGTTCTTGAAACTAATATTTTTTTTTTTTTTTAGCCAATTGAAATAATTTAAAAGAAAAAATAACAATTGAATGTATTTTCATAGGAACCTACACACGAAACAGATATGAAATGCAATATGGTTTACTAATGGTCAATAGTACTTCCTCCAAAATGACATTTTAGTTTTATTTTCGGGCTCTACTAAACCATCAAATTCTTCCCGCATCCAATCCTTACAATCCAAAATCCTTCGTAAAATCCTCAATGCTCCTTACTTTGTCACGAATAACCTTATCCATAAAGACCTTAATGTTCCCTATGTTACTGATTTGGCCCGGACCAGGTATCAATCCTTTCATGACAAACTCCATTCTCACCCTAACCCACTAGTTTCAATCCTTTCTTCCTCTTCAATTCCGGATAATCCTCCGAGGCGCCTGAAAAGGAAATGGCCCCGGGACCTTCTAGTTTAAAATATTTTTAGAGTGCTGCCACTGGGTAGTGTCTCTACATGTTTTTCATGACAGTTTTGTATATTACCATCACATTTACTAGATGTATTTTTATTTAATACAGTTGTAAATATCAATAAATATGTTTTAAAAAAAAAAAAAAGTTTTATTTTCTAGTGGCAGAAGAACATACTGATTTTCTCCCCAAATTGATCTTGACGTAAATCGAGTCCTACGTGTTTAAATGTTTACACCTGTGATTTATTAATTGTCACGACAAATGATAAATTTACGGGAAATTGAATTATTTTAAAATTAAAACGTAAATCATTTGGAATTATTGGGATGGGAGGTTTTTTCCCTATTTGTCTTCGTTTTTTCCCAAATTATCCACTGATTCTTCACTCCTATTGGTCGCAACGTGATGTTATATAGCCTATAACCTTCCTCACTAAATGGACTATCCAACACAAAAAGAATTTTTTAATTCGAACCAGTAGTTTCTGAGATTAGCGTTCAAACAAACAAACTCTTCAGCTTTATAATATTTATAAAATATAAAGACTGGGATCAGCTGTGGTGCTAGTATAACAGCTCTATTTCACGAATTTAAGCTAGATTTGATATAATACGTGTAATTGTGGAAATTATCAAGGGAAATTCGAATACAATATTACCTCGACAGAGAAGATACATGTTGGGAAAGATCAAGGTTTATTTATTTTTATTTCAGAATTATTAAAACGTTTCAGTTCTAATAGTTTTCGATTATTATTTATTTATTTTTTTTTGCTCCCCTCTCATAATTTACGGTCTTACATTCCAAGATGTTTATAATCCGAAGAAAAAATCCGTCTGTCCGCCGTACGCCGGCTGGTATCATACCGATTTAGAGATTTTAGCTAATATAAATATCCATATATATGTGTGTAGGGTGTCTTAAAATTAACGAAAGATTTTACATGAATTATTTTGTTAAATTGTTTTATTAAACCATAAAGCACACATATAAAGATCATGTATAAAATAGCACACAAGGAAGTGGCTTCCACGACTTTGCTGACACATATTCACTATTTTGTTGAAATTTTCCATAACATTCTTGTGGATGATTTTTGTTGATTTAGTTCTCTCCTTAAATGCATGGATTCTCGCGGACTTGTTTCCATAGAACTTTGACTTAAAAAAAAAACATAAAAAAAATTCAAGGTGTTGGATCACAATTTCCATCACCGAAAGGAAATAGTACACAGCCAGGAAATGTCTCATGGTGTAACTGAACTGTTTCAATCGGTGTATGATCTTATAAAAACCTCATGTGATCCACGTTAATGTTTCGCAATATTTCCATAAAGTACCATGTTATTATGTTGCTATATTGAGCTCCAATAACATTCAATGCTTTACCGAAGAACGATGCCTCTAGCACAAAATCCGAGACACTGACATGTTGTTCGCTTGAACAAGTTTAATGCTTCAATTTTACTAATCCTAAGCCCTGCTGTGTCAAAGAAAAATAAAACAAGGAAATATAGAGTTTTGTTTTATATTTCATTAAAACCTTATGACAATTTTTGGACACCCTACTGCAGATAATAAATTTTGGAAAAGGAGTTTGTTGTTTATTTATTTAACGTCACTTTATGCTGCTACGGCTAATCGGACGATGCTATAGTGGGAGTTCTAAGTTTGCCTATCCAGGTTTTATTAGGATAGGGGTCTTTAACAAGTACCTGACATCGCACAGGCTCGGTACCACCTTTTAACGTCCCCTCCGAAGGACGGCATAACTAAGGATTTTTTACTCCCATTAAAAAATCCTAAGACCACCTGCGGGTTTGAACCCGTGACCTTTGGCATAGGAGGCTGTTATGCTAACCATCCAGCTACAAGAGATCCCAAAGGAGTTTGTTATTCAAATTTAACATAACCATGTTTACATCTCACGCTTGAGAATCATAAAAAAAAAATATTAACCTTGCTTTTTGGTATAAAATATAAAAACTTTTAATCCTTTCATCACATAATTGTTTAATTGTAAACAACAAGAAGTAAATTCACATCAACCCAATGTAAATCTAACGAAAGGACAAAGAAAATTTAGCATAATTATGAAATATTTGAAGTTTTAACACAGCAAGGAACTTGACTTTGATTGCGATAATTTTAGCAAGTGTTCAGGTCAAAATTAAATAGAATAAATGAGATTACTTTAGCGGAATAAGATCATTAGTAGTAAAATCATGAAATTCAATATATTTTATTCGTTGTGTAGATGAAAAGTCTTAACTAAGTAAGACTTTGAAAGATAAAATGGAACAGAGTGGTTCATTGGATAGGGCTAATAATCTCCGGGTTCATATCAGCTTTGGCCAAATAATAATTATTCATTTGTGGGTGGGTTATTATCTTAAACATGAAATTCCTGCTTCCACCAACGGGATTTCGTATTTAGGCTGAAAATCACAAAAATTTTCTGGAATCATAAAACATTTATTTTAAAATATTTGTATCCCCTGTTAGGTTAGCTCAATAAAATTAAAAGCTACATGACATCAATGTTCCTTAAAATTTGCATCGATATATCGAGTTTAATTAGACCATTGGTGCCGTTTTTGAGAAAACCTTGCTGTTACATCCAAGGTCCATTCTTCTGTAAAATATTTAATTTCAGTTTCGTACGACTATTTAAATGGTGAGCTGAAGTGTCTACGTTTTGTTTATTACTTTAACGTCATTTTTATGCTACTGTGGCTAATCGGTTAATGGGAGTCCTACTTTTTTAATACTTGTGTTTAATTAGAATAGGGATCATTAACAAGTAGCTGACATCCCACAGGCTCGGGACCACCATTTTGAGTGCCATTAGAGGAATGCCAATTCTATATCTAAACAAGGTTTTTAATCCTTTTTATAAGAAGAAGAAAAAAAAGGAACATTTAAGTTCTGTCTCGACTATAAGTACAACGCATATATCCTAACTAATTTTTAACCGATATGGCGAGATCATTCATTATAACCGGTTTGAGGAAATCGTAAAAAGATGGAAGCTAATAAATCAAACCTTCAATTTTGGTGGAAAATTTTTGTTACATTCCAGTAAAATAACTTCTCTTAAAAATGAAATTTCTGTTTCTTAAAACTTTTCACTCTGAGCTAGACTCACTACAGACACATTCACAAAAATGGGTCCGAAATCATTTAGACTCAGAGCACTCTGAAGGTTTTATTCTCGTTGAAAATTCTAATGCTAAAATTTTGACGATTTCAAAAATAAAACAAACCTTAATCATAATTTTCTGAATCTACGATTTTACACAAAAAAAAAAAAAAAATTATAATTTTTATATATAAATACGCTCATAACTCAGTTATTTTTGACGATAGATATAAGTATGTATAGAGTTTTATAATCAGTAAAGCGCAATAAACAAAAACAAAAAAAAAAAAAAAAAGGAAAAATGAAAAAAATTGAAATCTCGCTTATATATATACGCATGTAACTACATTATTTTTGAAGATAGAAAACACTTTTATTAGTGTTTTTTAACTAAGAAAACGTGAATAATAAAATAAAAGAGAAAAAAAATTGAAATTTTTTACATAAATACGCTTATAACTCAGTTATTTTAGAAGATAGAGAAAGGTGTGCATAGTATTTTAGAATCAGTATAGCGCGATAAACAAAAGCAATAAAAAAATTCATAAGTATATTCAAGTAACAGATTATAATAGATTTAATTACATTAAAAATGGGTTATTATTGAAGATAGAGAAAAATAGAAAAGATTTTCGAGATCAAGACAACGCGATGATCAAAGTGAAAAAAAAAAAAAAATCATCTTATGTGGTCAAGCCACAACTTATAAGAGATGTGATTCTCAGATAACTCGGTTCTTATTAATGATAAAGATAGAATGTAAGGTGAATTATTTGAATGAAAATCGAAAGAAAATAAAAGGAAATAGTAACGCAGTTTCAAAATGCTTAGAATCCGAATAACGAATAAATAAATAAATCGATTTCTCCTAATAAATAAATAACAAATTTTATTGCTTTTAGTGCGAGTTGATAGAGAATCAATTTTTAGACTAAATCAAAAAAAGAAACATTTAATTTTGTTAACAACTAGCTTAGATATTGCGTTTTGAAATCAATGGTAGTGTTATGCTATGATACTTTAAATTATTGCTTTTCATATTACTTAATTGCCTATTAACAGCCATATAAACAGTTATACCCTAATATTGTTGTTTGGAAATAATAAACCATTGCATAATAATTTGCAGCATTTTTTTTATCTGTACATGTACTGATGAATTCTTAAATTTATTTTAACAACGGAGATAAGTAAATGTATTTTTAAATAAATACATGCCATACCAAATTTTCACTCTCTTTCTCTCAACCTTACATTTTGTAATCACGATTTTTAGTATTTTTGTGTTAACAATATATAATATAAATAATTTGACAGTCGTTCCTATTTTAAAAAAGAACGAAATATTTGTTAAAAATGTTCAAATTCAAAATTGTGGTTTCTGACAATTAGGTAATTATTGCAGTTGTTCGAAACATGATTCAGACGCATTAAATAAATAGAAGCTGTTTTTTTTTTTGTTTTTTTTTTCAATTTATGAAGGTGTAAATTGGAAAGATAACTCAAATTGGGTGAAAAACCTTCTAAGGCATGCGGCTCGAGTCACGCAATGACGCTCGTCCACGCGTTGTAAGGTCATACGATAAGAGCGTGGTCTGTATAACCAATACCCTCGTAATTGGTCAACCAGTATCGCCATCCTGGCTGCTACAACACTGCCTAATTAACATGTTGATAAACATAATAGTATGAGATGTCCTAGGCGCAAGGCCGAAGTGTTGGCCTACTCATTTTCATGACATCCTCCCACTCACGACGCGGTGTTAGGGGCTGTTTATACCACAAGCGATTGGCTAAGGGGATGGTGAGTTATGGGTTCCGGAAGGGTGCTTAGATTATAGAGGCTTGAGGGTCTCTTTATGGGAACATGCTACATATTAAACTATTGAGGAGGTTTGTAATTATTCACATTTATTTTTTAAGAGTTCAGGGATCGTTAAAAAAATATATATAATAAAAAAAAACTTGTTCTACAACTGATGAAAAATCTTAAATTCAGTACATTCGCAGAACAACGGCCATGTAAAGGGGTGATTAGGTCGAGATCACGCCCAGCCAGCTTTATCCCGGATTCGTCGTACCCACTTTAGGCTAATTGTCCCCTGGAAGATTTTCTGGTTTGTTTAGGAGTTTATTTTATTTTTATGAAGTAGAGCTTATCGATATGAATGAAAAAATTCAGGTTTTGCCTAATTTTTTTAGTTATTAGGCCTTTTTTGATTCGCTCTAGTTCTCTTGCTGTTTGGCAATAGTTTCCATACCAGAAATTTAATTTAAAGGAATTTTTTGTTATATACCATTTGCCGCTAGGACCTACCGTAAAGAAGTTTTATTGATTCGAATAAAAAAAGTCACATTTTCCAACACGAAGCGTTCCAACGAACTTTTTCGAGACAAAAATCTGCAATAGTCTAACATTATTTTTCAAAATGATAAATCATAATGAAGTACTGTCCCGAAGCGAGATACGATTATAAATGTTTTTGTGTAAGGCATTTTCGTTACATATCATTAAACTTAATAACTCTTAATAAGTTAATAAGAAATAATTTAATGTTGAATTAATTAATAATAATTTATACGTTAAATAATTGCAGACATTTTTAAAGCAATTTCAAGGTGCCAAAGTTATTTGGCCACTGCCTTTTCAACCTTCTGGGGGATGGTTAGGATGTGTGGAGCTGGATAGGGATTGAGCTAGAGGATTGGGGTGATGGGTAAGGTTCTGGTGGAATTTAGATGATTTTGACGGTAGAAGGTCTAAAATAAATGAAATATGTAGGTCGTAGTGTAAGGTATGGTTAATGACATAATAAGGAGCATTTACTGTTGTTCCGAGGACTTTGGGTGGGGAGGATTGAATGCGTTTGATGTTGGAAAATTTGGCTGTCCCCCACAGCTCAAGTCCGTAGGTCAAGATAGGTTTCAGTACTTTCTTGTATATAAGCAGGGTTTTTTTTCGATAGATAGTTTAGAATTTCTGTTCAGTTGTCTGTATAATCTATTAAGGTCTTGTTTAAGTCTAGTATATGGGTTCCAAGTTAGTGTTTTGTCTAGAATATAGAGATATTGAAAAATAATTTTAATTTGTATTACATCTTTTGAAAATTCTTGAAAAAAAATATACTCCCGTCGTTATAGGAAACCCAAAGTTTTCTTAAACTCATCTAATGAAGGTTGTAAACAAAGTTGAATGCAGAGAATATAGATTATGTGAGAATAATTAGTTATACGGACATTCCTCTGAAATAATTGACAAAACCTATATATTTTTATGACTATCATCTATATATCATCATTTAATAATTATACTATTGAAAGTGAATTTACTAAGGAACAAAATGACGTTAAAATTACTGATATATCTTAGATAAAACGACTAGTGCATATTTTGTCCCTAAAAAGTTCGTTTGGAACCACCATGGTTATCAGAGCGGGAAATATTGCGATGAAAATTGCTTTGATCTCACACTATAAACATCCCCTAATAGTATCAATTTTGACAGCTTGTCGCAAGAAACTCGCTAATCGCTTTCAATTCAAACAAGGCCTTACAATAGTTCTTATCGGAGACGCTCGCCAAAACTGGCTACCTTGAGAGTCTTGCATCACTGCTTTCACTTGCCAAACCCTAAGGTACGCTAGAGCTGGCAAGTGAACTCAATTCATAGATACCTTAGTCACTATCCTAAAAAGAAAAAAATCTGGTGCGCATAACTAACGACTTTCACTTACCAACGTTCTTAAATAAAGAAAGAACTTTTCTAAGAGAATGACATTGAGTTTCTATATAAACATTTATTTTAGATTAAATAATATAACAATATAAAATTATGAACTACAACAAATGAATATATTAGTTTTGTTCGTTTTTTATAACGTTTAATTACTTTATACAGCTTTATATGTACTAATAATAAATATTATATGTATTAATGGATAAATGTCATCTACCAAGATCGCTGTGTGAGAGTTTGAAATACTTTAACAATTAGTTCACTAATGAGGTTCATTAAAGAATGTCATCTGCTCCAGCAACTATAAGGAAAAACATAATAGTAAAATAAATAAATGAATAATAATAATAATAATAATAATAATAATAATAGGCTTAGCGAACCCGAAGGTTCGATGCCAATACCACCAAATTCCGCCTACAGAGACTCGTCCAATGTTCACCATTCAAGCCCAAGCCCCCGAAATCAGCCTTAACGCAATCCTCCCATCTCCGCTTCGGCCTACCTTTCGGACGCCTACCAGTCGGATCAGCAAATACCAACTTTCTCGGAATCCGCTCGTCATCGAGCCCAACAACTTTACTCGCCCATTTGAGTCTCCGCGATGCAATCAGCTCAATTATATTCACAGGATGCAAGTTCCGCAATTCCGCGTTGTGCAACCTTCTAAACTCCCAGGTGGCCACATCTCTCTTTGGACCAAATATTTTACGCAATACCTTATTTTCGAAAACCTTAAGCCGTTGTTCATCCTTCAAAGTAAGCGGCCACGTTTCACATCCGTAAAGAACCGTTGGAAGAATAATAGTTTTATAAATTCTAATCTTTAAGTTTTTAGATAGAAGCCGCGAACTAACTTAGCTACTGAATAATAACACGCATTTCCCACCTTTAACCGGGACTTTATTTCTTCCTGGATTTCATTTTTTCTAGTTATAATTGAACCTAAATACTTGAATTTCTCTACGTGTTCAAAAGTATGACCTGATACATCAATATCAACAAGATCGACACCGTTTCTGCTACTAATCATATACTTCGTCTTATCGGTATTTAATTCGAGTCCTATTTCTTTACCGGTTTTTATTAACACGCTTGTATTTAGTTTTATGGTTTCCGTGTCTTCACCTAGCAGTACCAGATCATCGGCATACCCCAAAACCGGAATCTTGTCACCCATATTTAAGCCTTTCTCGGTACACATCACCTTTTCTATGACATATTCTAAAGCTAAATTAAATAACACAGGTGAAAGGGAGTCACCCTGTTTCAAACCCGATCGAACCTCAAATCTCTCGGAGTAATTATGACCGATTCTAACTTTATGAAATGTTTCCGACAAACACATCTCTACTAGGTTTACTAACTTTCTAGGTATTCCCTGTTCAATCATGATATTATATAGCTTCTGACGGTCTATTGAATCATAAGCCTTTTTAAAATCGATATAAAGTTGATGGACTACACCGTTGTATTCCAATTTTTTCTCTAATATTTGACGTAAGGAAAATATTTGGTCAATAGTCGAGCGATTCCGCCTAAAACCACATTGGTAATCTCCGATAATTTCCTCAGCGTATTCCGTGATTCGACTAGTTAGAATTGACGAGAATATTTTATAGCATACTGGGAGAAGAGAGATCCCACGATAGTTGTTACAATCCGACCTCGGTCCTTTTTTGTGAATCGGAATAAGTATTGATTCTTTCCATTCTTCTGGCATTTTTTCATTTTCCCAGATCTTTTTAACTAAAAAATGTATTTTGGAAACGCCCGCTTCTCCACACGCCTTGATTAATTCACTCGTGATATTATCATTTCCTGCAGCCTTATAACGTTTTAATTTTCCTATCGCCATTTCGACTTCCTCTTTACTCGGTGCATCTATCCATAGTTCAGCGCTCTGATATTCATAGAGAGGAGATTGATTATTATTTTCCGTATTTAAGATGCCGTCAAAGTGTTGTTTAAATTTATTTAATATCTCAGAAGGATCCGCAATTAAATTTGTTATTTGCATCTTTAACCGCATTCAATAGAGGTTCAAATCTTTTACGCGATTGGTTTATACCTTTGTACATCTCTCTTACGTTATTTTCGTTTCTGTGTTTTTCTATTTCTATTATTTTGCCTTTAAGATACTCTCTTTTCTTATTTTTTAAGAGTTTTGAAGTTTCATTCTTTACTAACCGAAAATAAGCCACATTATTATCGCTTGGATTATTTAAGGAATTCAGTTTAGCGGTTTTTCTTTTTTCGCACATATTTTGACAATCCCTGTCGAACCAAGGTTTGTTCTTTTTATTTTCGATTTTTCCAAGACATAAATTACCGACCTCTTTAATATTATCTCTGATCCCTTCCCATAATTTGTTTACATCTTCGTGTTCCTCGTCTGAAGATTCCAAAGCATCGAACCGACTTTTTACTTCTATCGCGAACTGTTTTCTAATTTCGAGGTTGTTCAATTTAACTAAGTCAAAATTCTCGGGATGAATATAGTTCGGTGTTCTCTTTTTTGTATTTAGTTTTTGTCGAAGTTTCGCGATTACTAATTCATGATCAGAACCGCATTCTGCACCCCGATACGATCTCACGTTAATTATGCTACTTTGCCATCTGTTTTGTATTAAAACATGATCGATTTGATTTCGTGTTCGTCCATCCGGCGATGTCCACGTATACTTATGAATATCCTTATGTTTAAATGTAGTACTTGTGATTACTAGGTTTTTCGAAATGGCAAAGTTTATTAGTCGGGTCCCATTATCATTACTATATTCGTGCAAACTTTCTTTACCGATTGTAGGACGATATACTTCTTCCCTTCCAACCTTTGCGTTCGCGTCGCCTAGTATTATCTTAATGTAATTTCGCGGTAATTTATCGTAAACCGACTCTAGTTTATCATAAAATTCGCATTTTACTTCATCATCACTGTCTTCGGTGGGAGAATGAATGTTTATAAACGCGATTTTAAACCAACGCCCTTGAAATATAGCAACCGATATTCTTTCACTAAAGAACTGTACGTCCCGTAATGCGGAAAGAAATCTATTCCTAATTAGAAACCCGGTACCTAGACAATAATTAACGCTCCCCCCGTACCAAATAGTATACTTTCCTTCTGTTAACGAACCCTCCCCTGGCCAGCGAACCTCTTGTAATGCAACGATATCTAAATGGTACCCCTTAACTTCATTCGCGACCGACTTTAACCCACCTGCCGTATTTAAACTTCTAACTTTCCACGTTCCTATTGTTAGATCTCTAATTTTCATCTTGCGCCATGATTCCCCTGAAGCAGTCCCCACCCGGAGACCCGAACGGGGGACTAGTTTACCTCCGGATAATGAGCGTTTTACCTCAGAGGAATCCATGACTTTTGGTGATATTTTGTGAACTAAAATATGTGAGTAGGGTGTTCGAACCTACGTCACACCCTCCAGCAAGCCTGGGGGGCCGCTCTCATTGTTGGTCAGCGAGTCCATCGGACTTAGCCGGGAGGAGCTTCCGAGGAAATTCCACCGACCATCCCCACATCCGCCACCCGTGGGACGCTCCCCATACGTGGTAATGAGATCCGCGCGAGGAAATAAATGAAAAAAATAATAATTAAAAAGGAAAGAAAAAATAATAAAAATTAGAATAAATTAATTTTCAAACAATAGATAAATAAAAAGTTGTGTGTTTTATCATTTTAAACTTGTTACAAACAAATCTGTTTATATAAATATATTCGGTGCTAATAACCAAAAGGTTGAGCACCTATTCCAATTCCCTAACCCCTACAGCTTTATTATTTATATGTATATATATATAGAGGGAGCGGCGTGGTCTAGTGGATGGAGCACTAGTCTGCTGTGCTCCGGGTCCTAGGTTCGAATCCCGGCTGTGGCAGAAATATTATTTATTCTGTTAATTCAGTCGGGGGGCGACCCTAGGGTATGGAGATCCTCCTGGGGCAGACCCGATCTTTATAAAGTGGGTACCCAAATTAATTGGGGAAAAACCTTGCGGCTGAGCGTGATTAAGGCCTAATCACCTCATTGTACTGCCGTTGGCCTAGAAACAGTACGAATCTCTATATGTACTGAGCCCAAGACCCTTCATGGGTTGTAGTGGTACAGGTTTTATATATATATATATATATATATATATATATATATATATATATATATATATATATATATATATATATATATATATATATAACTTATGTTTACAAGAAAAGGGTTTAAGTCTTGGAAAGTGAAGTTCAGAGGATGATTTTGCAAAATTTTGAAAAATCATTTAAAATCCAATTAAATTGTTTTTCTTTTTCTTTTGTTTTTTGTAAAGATGTGAGGGCGATAATAACCATCAGCAGTTTTTTGCCCTTAAAATTAAAACAACAAATCCAATTAAAGTATTTCCGTAGTCATAAAACAAGATGTTTTCTCGTTAGATGCTATTATTTATTATATTATTTATTTAAACCTCATTTAAGCCTTTTGCACTGAACTTTTTTTTATCTTAAGATGTTCTGATCATTATTTAAGCCCATTGTACTCAACAATAAGCAACTTAATTCCTTTTTACCAAGGATATGAGAAATAAACCTGGCCCCACTGGTGTTGGAAAACACAAAAACATTCTCTTTTGTGACGAAATTATGATTTTATTTTGATTTTCTCAACATGTTAACAATGAAAATACATATTCAGTAACAAAAAATATGAAAATTCAATACAGGGTTAGTTTAAATAAGAAATCTTATTGATTTATTTCTACATCAACTTGATAAGGATCAATATCTTCATCATTATACACCTAAGGTGTCTCAGTAATTTAAAAAATCTGGTGCACTTCTTCACCTCCGTTGTTAAAATCAATTTAAGTATTTTTAAATACATTTAAAAGTAAAAATAAAATGTTAAAGAATTAATTAATTGAATTTTAATAGAAACATCTGTTGTATGAAATCCATATATATAAAAATCTCGTGTCAAAAATATAAAAAATCGTGCGTAAAAATATGCATAATCACATAGACTGTTTTAATCTGCACATATTATGTTAAGATGGGCTTAAGTGTTATCAAGTGTCACTTAAGCCTTACGGACCTCTGCAGAATATGGAATATGACTTGTGACCTATAGACCAGTCTAATTATATTTTTATTAAACTCATTTCACTTAAAACTACTTAACCAATAAAAATAAATATATTTCTATATCAAGAATACATAAAAACCTTATTTTTGTAAAAATTATCATTTAAGCAAATTTGCCGGAACATCAGTAATATAAGTTAATTTTTTTTTTCTAAAATCTTTAGCTTTCCAACAGTATATTCTACATCTATATAACTATTACTTAGAAAAAAAGTTTGCTCTTTTTTCCCTTCAGTTGGCAATAAAATCTATACATCTTAAATAATAAATAAATAAATAAATTCTTTATTATTCTGGGACATGTCCCTTTAGAATAACATTGACATAACATATAAATTGGGCTTTAGAGTCTTAGAGCAATTAATTATTTATAAACAACTTAACTAAAACTAATCGAAAACAGACATACGCAAATATGTATAAAATAAAAAAAAAAAAATAGAGTCATTTACAATTTTGTTCTGACTGGATGGTCATGAGATGAATGAATAAGAGGTATATGAATGCAGGAAGAGAGTTGGAGTGACGGATAGAAAGAGGAATAGAATTCCACAGGATTGAGGATCGGATAAGGAACGATCTGTCAAAATGTGCAGATTAGTGGACCGTTGTGTATAAATCTGAGGGCCTAGAGCGTGTACAGCGGGAATGGACAGAGGATTTGAATTGTAAAAGATCAAAAATGTATGATGGACGGCGGGATTGGATAACTTGGTACAGGAATGATGCAAGGAAATACTTGCGACGATTGAAAGGATACAGCCACTTCAACGCGCTATAAAATTCGGAGACGGAGGTGTATCTCGGGACCCCGAAGATAAATCGAACAAAGCAATTAATTAGGCGTTTTATTTTTACTTTGAGATCCCCAGAAACACAACCGTATACGGTACACAGCAGTAGTCGAAGTGGGGGAATATTAGAGAGGTAACGAGGAGCTTTCGGGTTTCATACGGGAATAGGTAACGAAGGGAATTCAATCGCTTTAAGGTGAAAAAGGTGCGGCGGGAAATTTCGGAAATATGGTTCATGAAAGAGAGGGTTTGATCAAAGGTTACTCCCAGATTCCTGGCGGTCGGGTAAAACTTTACGTTACCATTTAGGAAGAGGGTTGGGATATGAGGAACAGTTTTCAAGAAGTGATGGGATCCCATTACAGTGGCTTTTGTTTTTTCAATATTTAGTTTCAGTTTATTGACTACATCCCAGTGACTTATTCGGTCTAAGTCCTCTTGTCTAAGTCTTTTTGTTGCTGGTAATAGGTCAGAAGGTAGAAAGGAAAGGTATATTTCTATAAAAGGAACATCTTGTATATTCACTCGTTTTTTATCAATGCTTACGAAATGAAACAGTAACTTTTTTCGTAATTAAAAAGTAGGACAATTTTAAATATCGTCTTTTGAGCCCTGTCATACATTTGAAAATAATAAACCAAAAGCCTTTGTATATGACTGCGTTGCTATTTCCTTTTCTTTTCTTTCGATTTTTATTCAAATACTTCAAATAAAATTTCCTGATTCCAGAACACCTTACATTTTATCTTAATAATCAATAATAACCGAGTTATCAGGGAATCATATCTCTTATAAATTGTAGCTTTACCATGTAAGATGATTTTTTTGCACTTTGTTCATTGCATTGTCTTGATACGGCAAATCTTTTCGATTTTTCTCTATCTTCAATAATAACCTATTTTTGGTTTATTGTTTGTTTGTTTAGGTTTTAAGGCATAAAACCCTAAGGTCATCAACGCCTAGACACTATATGCATATTCAACCTTTATAAGAAAGAACTATTAGGTAATGAGTGATTGAGAGAAAGAAAGAAAAAAAAATAATAAAAAAAAAATTATAATAATAAATAAATAAATAATAAATAAATAAAAAAAAAGAAAGAAAGAAAAAAATATTTTTATGTAAACAATAGTTTAAAAAGCTAATACTAGTAATGCTAAATGACTAGGAATGGTCTTTATAAATTCGATAATAATGACTGCTCCTTAAGAATTTTTGGTTTAATTACATCTATTATAATTTTGTTACTTGAATATACATATAAATATATATATATATATATATATATATATATATTTTTTTTTATAACTGATTACTGATTCTAAAACTCTATACATATTTTTTCCTCTATCGTCAAAAATAACTGAGATATGACCATATTTACGTGGAAAATTTCGATTTTATTTTATTCTTTTTTCTAATTTATATAATTATTCGCGGTTTTTTGGTTAAAAAACACTAATAAATTTTTTCTCTATCTTCAAAAATAACTGAGTTATTGAATTAAGTCACTTTTAATCGGCCGCCATTTTAAAACTAACCAGCTGATATCAAGGTCTATGTGTTAGGATCATCTTTGCATGGACTAGTATTTGTGGCGAATTTCAAAAAAATTGGTCCAGCAGTTTCGGAGAAATGCTGCGGACGGCGGACCAACGGATTTTATTTTTTATTTATTATTCGGATTCTATGAATATTGAAACGTAAGCTCTCAAATTTTGAGCAGGGGTTATTTTTTTTATTTTTTTTTTTTTTTTTTTTTGGTCGATTACAAAGGTTCATTATTGAAAACAATAAATCCAAAATGCCAGCCATTCTGATTTACTTAAACATTTAAAATGTCTCTTAAGTAATTTACATATTGAGTATCACTACAACTGAAAATATTCTTATTTACACATATTGAAAATTGACAAACAAGAAACTTCTGAAAAACAGTAGTTGGGGTGAATATGACTTTGCAAAATCTGCAAAGAATAAACATTATTTGTCGTTACAAAATATTTTATTTCTTTGACTAACGAAGACTAACGAAGTAACTTCTAGTCGAGTATTGTTTTGAATGTAAATTAAAGGAAATATATAAAGGAAAATAATGATACAAAAAAGATTTGAATAGCTAATATATTTTCTTTGAACACTGTTTTTCTAGTTGTTTACAGGGTTCGGTATCGCATTGAAAAATATAACATAACAGAACTGATAAAATGCGATTCTTAAACTGATAAAACGGAAAGTTTATGTGTAATATTTCTTTTTTTAAACCTAACCGATCTATGGATAGTGGTTACATTTAGTAAAACATTGTAGAATATTATATTATGGTTTATTATTTATTTCCTAGTATTTTTTTTTAAGTTTTATAAAAAAAAAAAAAAAAAAAATATCTGAGAGCAGTTTTGAAAATAAAATAATCTATGTTCATCATCAGACAAATCATTTTTTATAAAATCAATTTAATAAAAAACAGACCGGTGTAATTATTTTTATTTTATCTAACTTGAGGCATTTTCAATATTATTTAAACTATAACTATACTATTATATGTTATTTTTGTCAATGTTTTGGGGTCGTGTCCCCACTATACTGCAACTACAACAAAAAAAAATCTACAATAATATATAAATCGTCTATGCCAGAAATTTAACAATAAATTAAGCCTGAGACTCCTTCCTAACCTTCTTTTTTAAGGCATCCTAAAAGTTTCTGTTGATGTAAATTATAGGAAAAATATACATAATGAAAGTAAACATTATAGGAAAAAATAATCCAAGGTTAATATCTTTTCCGCTATAATCTTTCACCTTGCTAAACGTCTAGTTTTTTTTTTTGTTAATTTTCGAAAATTTTGTAAACCACTCACTTCAGTATTTAGGTAATATTTTGAAAAACAAAAAACGTTAGTACTTCCTATTCATATTGTTAGTTTTCGTTTTGATTTGACATTCCTTTTTTTTTTTTTTTTTTTTTTCAAAATTACCAGAATAACAGATTTTCCCAACACAAGTTCTTCAGCCTTGAAGCTGACTTAAAATTTCTGCATAATTTAAAAGTACAATATTAGCCTGAAAAATATTTCACTTTTAACATTTGTATTGATATCTTTGTGGATTTATCTCATTACCGATTGTTTCTTTGGTTTATTAACTGATGAAATTCAATACATGTTTTTCCTAACTTTATTCTCTAAAATTGATGGAAAGTGATACGTTTATTTTTTTTATTTTTATCTGCAACATTTCATAAACAATGTCTTCATCGGCCGATCAAGGCCGATATGTCAAATTGATAATGAACAGTTTAGTAAATATTGAAATAATAGAATGTGCATCATGCATTCATTCAGAATATTATTGAATTTTTGTAGTTAGTAATATTTGCCTCTAACAGTATATAAAGAGAAAAAAAATGCCATACGAAAGTGAAATTACATTTTTAATACAGGAATGTACCTGTGACGTAACAAGGCCCTATTTTCTAAAATTTACTTCCCACAAATATCACAGTAAAAATATTTTCGAACTCGCAATAATCATTATGAATTAATTAGCTTTGATATATATTAATAATTTAATGTAGATTGTAACCTCATATTATGACGGGGCTTGATTGTCAAATGTTCAAAATTTCTTACTCTAGAGATCTCTTAATAATAATAATAGTCTTAGCGAACTCCAATGATTACCGTTCAAGTCCAAGCTCTCGAGATGAGAGTTAAAACAATCCTCCACCGACGTTTCGGCCTACCTCTCGGACACCGCGCATGCCAACGTTTTATGAATTCCTTCTTCACTGAGCCCAACAAATTTACTTGCTCATTTGAGTCGCCGCGATGCTATCAACTCAATTATGCCGACAAGCCCCGCAATTCCGCGTTGTGTAACCTTCTGAATTCCCGAGTGGCATCGTCTTTCTTTGGGCAAAATATTATACGAAAACCTTAAGACGTTGTTCATCCTCAGAAGTAAGCGACCACGTTTTACAACCGTATAGAACTGTCGGGAGAATAATAGTGTTATACATTCTAACGTTTAAGTTTTTTAATAAGCTCCGCGCGTTAAGTAATTTTTCAACTGAATAAAAACATACATTTTCCGCCTTTAACCACGATTTTATTTCCTTCTGTAATTCTTTTTTTTTTTCTAGATATCACTTAAACTTCTCTACATGTCCAAACGTATAGACCAATTTTTATTTTGTATATTTTAAATCCTGTGCTATCTATTGAGGTTTTAGAGTAGGTGAGGGCGAAATGACTACAGGCTGGTACAATTGGGACAAAATGCACTTAAGAGACAATATGAGGAGCGCACAACAATAATCAAGATAGAAGACGACAGCTGGTGAGAGGTTGCAATGGATTTGCACTGTAAAATAAAGTAATCTTTCTACTATAATAAAGCACAGAAAATAAAATAAGAAATAAAAATGAGCTTCAATTAAATATAAAGAGAACTAAAATATAAACATGTTTGAGGCAGTGACAAATCCATTTCACATAACCTCTTAGCTCCCACCAGCTGTGTGTTTATAATCTTACTCCCTTATACACACCAGGCCCGTCACTAGGTTCGCAGCATTAATGAAAATAAGTAAATAATAAATAATTTGTTAATATTTTTTTTTCTAATTCCTCTATTTATTTAACCAACAATATACTTAATGTTATATGATAATAATCCTTTTTTGTTAGATCTAATATATACTAGGTACATTCTATGTGTTTATGTCATGAGCATTTGCTATTACAGTTAGATGTGATAACAATCCAATAGAGAAAACTACATAAATATTTTTCTTGATTATTTTTTTTCTCGATAGGTAAATATAGTACTATTTATGTTTAATGATGTATAATTGTAATTCTAATCAATAATTTTGTATAATAATTTAAATTCATGAATTATTGTAACTGTAGTTAATATTTTAGAAACAAAAATTGATTGAGGAACATAAAAAAAAAATTAAAACAATAAGGAAAACGCAAAGGAATCCATCCATTTGAATGTGATTACCGAAAATATTGAATGTTGCATTTTATTTATAATTAAAGGTTTTAATCTGGATTATATGGTCACCAGGAACTCTTCGTGCTTCTATTTCGGATAGAATAGCATTATATTATATACTATTTCTGGTATATAAGATAATTTTTTTTTTTTTTTTTTTTTTTTTTTTAGAAACAATTCTTTATTGACCAATATTACAATCTGTCCAATTTAGGACATTTTTAATAGGGATAAAGTACAACATTCATACTGCATTCACACGATATATACAAAACAACAAAATATAAGATAATATATTTCTAAAATATGTAGCGGTTTTTTTCACAGCTATTAATACTGCTATTCCTATGTTAGGAAAAGAAATTAGCTAAACAATTATTTGCCGAAACAATTATTAATATACAGCCGGAAAGCTAATTTCCCATTAAGGACTTCCCCGCAGGTCAGTTAATAAAAATAACATTTTATAGCAGTTTCTAATAAATTAATTTTGAGTCCTAAACATCTTTTTGTATTTTTTTCTCTTCATATCTATATTCACACCTGTCAGAAGCTATCTGACAATCAGCAAATGTGTTGTACAGTTGTGAGATCAGACATGGTTTGGGGAAGGAAAGTACCCAGCAGCACACCTTTCTTGGCTTTAATTTAGCGGAGGAGTTCTCTCATCCAGCTTCTCTTTAGCTTTCTTCTGACTGGCATTTCAGCTAAAAAAAACAACTGTTGGTTGTTTAAGTCCGTATGCAGGGTTTTGTTAAAATATAAAATTTAAATTTTGGATTGAAATGATTGCAGTTATGTGAGTATTTTTTGCTGAACCGAAACTCTGTGAAGCGCAAGTCCATATTGGCTTAAGTAGGTATGTGTATGTATTCAGTTTCAGTCTAATTTTTAATTTTGACAATTTAGATAAAAGTGAGTATAGTACATTCAGTCGGTGGTTTAGAGTTTGTCTTCTCATTTTGACATGTGGACCCCAAGTCATCCTTCGATCGAGAGTCAGTCCTAGGTAATGTACAGAGTTGGTCTGAGGAATTTGGTTTTTGTGGATAAACATTGGTGGGCAAGTGTTTTTTCGTAATGTGAACGTTACGAGTTTTGATTTGTCGTGATTTAAACGAATTTTCTTCTTTCTTTTTTCCTGATCTCCTTTATTGTTAAAAAAAAATCCAAAAGAAAGAAAGCAATGTTGCAAAACAAATTAGTGCACTACCTTTATTATCCGAACTTAAGCTACCTTTGAGGCATTTCAAGTCTGGCATTCCGAAGTCCACTGCATGTGGTGGTTCCAACTGTAGGCTTTCGCATCAACAGTACTGGATGGAGAGAGACCATCTTCCAGGCTAATGTAAATATAATGGGTTCAGACTGCAGAGTCCAGACCCCTTCCTTCAGCGAGAACGTCGACCAAAGTGACAGTGCTTTGCCACCTCTCAGGCCTGAGTGGTGGCGCAATACCTCGGAAGAGAAGGTTGGCACAGGCCTTTAGCCCATTAACGAACTTGATGTGCCTCCAGTCTATATACTCAGGCACCGGGGGTAGCCGGATTTCCTCGTGGATGTGGCTCAACCCCTCACGATAGGCGAGCGTTCTAAACCTTAGACCTCTGGCATTATATATATATATATATATATATATATATATATATATATATATATATATATATATAAACGAATTTTCCAAAGAGTGTACCAATTTTATAGTAGCATTAAGCGAAACATATTGATTTAGATCCGGGAATGAAGTATGTAAGTTGGGGTAAATATCTTCTTAAAATATAAATTACAAGAAGTAATGTAGCTGCTATTTACTAACATAATCAAAGATACTCTGCAATGAGTTGCCTAACAATCGGATTAACTCCATTTTGCTCATCAGAATTAGATTATCAATAGAGATATATCGTTATATTGGTATGTCAACTTTGTGAAGGCATCCTTGTTAGGTAATCTATTGTTATATTTTGTTTACTAACTTTCTAAATAATCTTTGTATTACAATCTGCTCCCTGCTGTTTATATTTGCAATAGAGCAGTTAACCACATCCATCACATGAAAGGAACATGATGAACACTCTATTTACTTACGTTATATTGTATTCTCTGTATAAATGTACCACGAATGTGAAATATTTCCGAAAGCCTAAAGGCGTGGTAGTTATCTCTAGTGCTACACATCTACGTGTTCAAGTTGAAGAACTTATAATATGATGTCAATAATTTCAATTATTTAGCGTCATCTGAAATGCTATTGCGTCTTAAAACATTCCATCACAATGACAATATGAAATATTAACATAAGTGATGGTGAAGATAAATGTTACGAAATACGAGTAGAATATGAAGAAATTGGGAATTTTAGGAGCTTCGAAAAAATATTAATTTATCTTAAACTGATTCTACTTCTCCTTTGATTTCATCATCGCTTTCTTTGATTGTAGAATGAATTTCCTTCAACATAACATCTATATTCTCCCACCAAGCTACTGCACAACCTTCAATGCGGCAATCAATCTATTCCGAATCTGCCTCTAAACAATTATTTTTTTTTTTAAATTTATTTATTGGAATTTACAACTGTATAATGGAATACAACAAGTAAATTTGAGTGAAATATAATTAGGCATGAAACACATGTAGAGAAGCTTCCCAGTGGAAGCACTCTCAAAAAATTCAAAACTAGATGGTCTCAGGGACATCTTCTTTTCAGACGCCTCGAATGATTGTCCGGAATTGAAGAGGAAGAAAGGATTGAAACAAGAGGATTAGGGTGGAAATGGAGTTTGTCATGAAAGTAATGGTATCTAGATCGAACCAAATCAGCAACATACGGAACCTAAACAATAATTAGACAATAGATGGGAGGATTGTTTCAGAGGTTTGAGCTTGGGCGGATTGAATTGTTTGAGCAAAAATTGGTAGTATCGGAATCAAACTTTCGGGTTCGCTGAGCCTAATATTATTATTAAATTATGATTAATCCGCACACTAGACTGAAACGACAAGAAACTGCTCGCCGCTTTCGGATACTTCAACACTTACTTGACAGACTCTTTAACCTTCCACTTAACTACAAAAGACTCGTCTACATGATCATCATAAGACCTATCTGGACTTGACCTATACGGAGTTGAGCTTTGGGGCTCTACTAAACCATCAAATTCTTCCCATCTTCAATCCTTACCATCCAAAATCTTTCTTACTTTGTCACGAATAAGCTCATCCGTAAAGACCTAAATATTCTCTATGCAACTGATTTGGCCCGAACCAGGTATCAATCCTTCCACTCCCACTTTAACCCACTATCACTCCTTGTTTTCTCTTCCATTCTCGACAATCCTCCGAGGTGTCTGAAAATAAGATGGCCTCGAAACCTTCTAGCTTAGAATATGTTTAGAGTGTTGCCAATGGGCAGCTTCTCTACGTGTCTTGTTCATGTTTATTTTCTTATAGCCTATTTAGTAGATGTGTTGTACAATACAGTTGTAAATATTAATAAATAATTTTTTTTAAATATATAATTATAGTATTGCAAACATAAATTTAAAAGCATAATGACAATTTAGAATAAACGGGAAAATGGGTGTGATTTTTAAAAAACTAAAATTTTTAACGTTTTACCGGGACGTTAGAATGCGGAAAAGAAGTAAAATCCACTCAGTAAAATTATAAACATGTTTTTTAACGCATTGTAAGAAATAAAAAAAAAAACACTTTTTCATTGCGATCCATTCAAAACAAGGAACCAGTCTCTGTCCTCTTACCCTTCAAAAATCACGTTTGTGAATTTGATGATCCAATATTCTTTTTTCTTATTATTTACTCTTGTGTGTCATTTATTATCCGCTTCCTCTTTCCGACTTTTACAAAGAGTTATTTTGGACAGTTAACTTTTTAAGATATAGTTTTGAAACAGGTTATTATCTCACGTTTCTGTTCTATTGTGATAGTCTATTTTTTTGTTCTCTGAAATTTTTATCAATTAAGGAGTATAAAATCATTTTTTTGTTTTGGTTTCACCCACTTTGGGGTACGTTGGATCAACCGTTGTTTGTGACTATGTGATTTTAAGCCTGTCCAATATTTCTTCATCCTCCCAGACCTTATCCTCCTCTCCTCTTCAGAAATGCGTTATAGCCGTTTGGTCTTGACCCTATCCTGGAATCTCTTCATTATGTTCTTGGTAATGTTCTTCATAGGTCCGTTTCCTTAATATCTCTTCTGTACTTTTTAACTCTTGCAGATCCTCCTCCGTCTCTTTAAATCAGTTCGGTTTTGTTTTGTTATTGCGGAAAAAGTCGAATATTCTTTTGATTATCCTCATAAGATCCATTCTTAGGAAGTGACCGTAGAAGTCAATCCTTCTTTTCCTAATTGTGTCGGAATTTATTTCGCTATTTCTATACAGAATCTCATTGCTATCGTGAGAGATCTTGTTATTATGTATTTTGAGACTTAAAATTTTCTAGTTATTAATCTCCAACTTTTCAATATGGTACTATTATGGATATATATTATGGACATCGTTTCCGCAGCGTACAGAGCTTCACGTTTGACAACAGTTTGTAGTGCTTCATCTTATACATCACCATCATATACAACATATACATATCATATCATATACATATCAAAATCATTATTGTATTTTTTTTTTTTTACTTTCACTTACCTAAGTTTAGAATGTATTGTGATCATGAAAAGTATCAATTACACGTTTTACTAGACCCTTAGTCTAGTAAAGAATTATCAATAAATAGTCTGTGCGTGTGTGTGTGTGAATGCGTAATTCTATGGCAAACAGCGAGAAGTTTTTTCGAGAACAAAAAGCGGTACAGATGTTAAATTGAATATTAAAGATAGATGTTACAGCAACTGCACCAAAAAGATGTAACGGAAGAAAAACTTGATACAAAAGGTTTTACACATTTTTTCTGATATATCTTTACAGATTTTTTTTTTTAACAGTTTGAATAAAATGCTTGAGTAGAAAAAACTTTAAAATCTGTTGGTTTTTATCATCATTGAAAATATCTTCTTTTTTCGTTTTCTTTATTCATTTAACGTCACTTTTGTGTTACTGCGGTTCATCGGTCAAGGCTACCATAGGATTCCTAAATTTTGACTACCCAGGTTTAATTAAGATTGGTATATTTAACGAGTACCTGGCATCGCACAGGCTTAGAACCACCATTTTACGCCCCCTCCGAAGGACGGCATAACCAAGAACTTTTTCCTCCTTTTTATAACCCATTTGCCAGGTGGATGCTATGACAACAAGAGAAAAGAACCGTGATTTCATGTATAGATCACTAAATTTATTCCTTTAATTTAGCATATTTTGAAAAATTCGCCATTACTCATTATTAGCAAAATTAAGGACCTTTTGAATATGAATGAACCTGATATTCAAGCTAAAAAAGAAATTTGGACAAATATCTTTCCAGATTATTTAATTTAATTTAACATGTTGTTATAAAGCAGATTTTTTTTGTTAGAATACCTAACAAAGAAAGTCGTTAAAGTTAAATGAAAGAACTATAACCACATAAAATGAAGCGATTGTATAAGAAAACAATTCTTATGGTTAGGTCAGGTTATTTATGGACACACATGTACTGTGTCTTTTTCTATATATTTTTCTGTTTATTCCTTCTCGAATGACGCTAATTTTTTTAAACAGAGTAAATATAAGCACGAAAAGGACTAATTTTCATATTTTAAGGAGTTTTAATTTTTTTTTTTATTCTTTATTCTAAGTTAAAGTCGCCATTCTCGTTGAAAGGATTTTTAACAATTGACATTATTGTATCCAGGATACGGTTCAAAATGGAAGAGAACCTCCATTTTTGACTCGATTCTCCTTTTAAATAGATACGAATCGAAATAATTCACTGGTAACTAGGATTACCACACTAAAAAGGACGGACACTTTTACTGATAGAAACTCTATTCCCGATGCAATAATCGGTTCGAAATAGCACAAGTCTAACTGTCTATATTATGGAGGGTTAGGTGGGGGACGCACGAAAAGGACTATTTTACTGTTTCAAAGGATATGTCCGATTTTCACATTTTAAGGACTTTTTAATTTTTTTTTTTTATTCTAAGTTAAAGTCGTCATTCTCGTTGAAAGGATTCTTAACAATTGACATTTACTGTAACCAGGATACTGGTTTTTTTTTTTTCGGAAAAAGAAAAAAAGAAAAAAAAAAGTTTTTTTCGACGTCACAGAAAGATGATTAATGACATATCTACCTACGAAGAAGACATCTTTTCCCACCTCCTCATCATTCCCTTAAAATGTACCATGAACAGTAGAAGAGATAGCCAACAAACCAACAGATTGGAGAATTTCAACCTAAACTATGATGAGAGGTTTTGAAATAAATAAAAAATCGTTTCGATGCTATCGTCTAGCAGATTATTGAATTTTTTTGAATTGTTTGAAAATAGTTGTAGTAAAACTGTCAATCTTCCAGAATATGGCTGACGATCAGTTGGACCTTACAATTTCTTCTCGATATAGTAGCCATGGACCAGTCGTGTGTGGTCTGTAGTTATATTATTTAGCATGAAATATATTATATATTTCATGCTAAATAAAATATTATATATCTTACGTGCATTCATTTATTTCTTAAATTTAAATTTTATTTCAGTAAGTAAAAGTCGTGTGTTATCCAGATTGTTAAATCATTATGCCTGGAAATGCCTGGACATTATTATTTATTTCTAAAAATCAACACATAACAAAGGAGTGCATTTGACTCGCCTTACATTCGCTTACTCATTGGATTCCGTTACTAGGTCAAAGAACTTTATGGCTACTCTTGAGTAACGAACCTTGACCTATCCAAGTTTTCGAAACTGCTCTCGTTAAGGTATTAGCAACTTTGAACAACTTCTTTTTTGCTCTTTGCTTCTTTGGGATGCTTCTAGCATTTAGTTGGATAAAATTTGAAGTTTAGGTTATTAATTATCTTGGAACTGAGTTTATTAGAATAATGGTCTGATGTTCAGAAAGGTTTCTTAGTAATCAAGGATTGAATTTTTTTTTTTTGAGGTCACCTGCGGTGTAGGTGCTAGTGCATGACTAAAAGGATCATTTAGGAATAAGATTGGAAAGGTGGAATTGGATCTCAGGACGGGTAACCATAGTAGCATGAGTTTTCATAACGTTTAAGCCTAGCTGTACAATGGTTTATTATTTCTAATAATAACATTATAGTATTACAATTTATGTAGCTGTGTAGGAAATTAAGTTATATTTATAGCGATTAATTAATTAAAGAGCTCAAGAAAGGCGAAGCAGCAACAGTGCCAATTTATGTTCAAGAAAAATAAGTAATCACGGTTGCTAAGTTTAAAACGGTATATCTTCACTATTTCTAAACTGATTTCAATTATTCTTTATTTGGTTTTTAGAAAATGTACTTCTGTATCGATTAGCATTCGGGTTGGACCCCTCTGCCGCAGATGCGGTCGAGAGTTAGAAACCCGTTCACATGTGTTGGGAAAATGTCCACATAACATGCTTCTCGTTACCCGCCGACACAACCGCATAAAGAAAGAAATAGCAGAACTTTTGGAAGTAAAAAAGTATAAATGTTTTCAGGAAGATTTTTGCCTTGATACAGATGGGTCGACAAAATTTGTGGATATCTTGGCATTTAGTGCCACAAAAAATGAAGCACTGATAGTAGATCTCACTATCAGATATGAAACAAATGACCAGGAACAAGGCAAGAGGATTCAAGAGGAGAAAGAGAACATTTATACAAAATGTATTCGATACCTGAGGGAAAAATTTCGTGAGGAGTTCGGCGAAAGGGAATTTAAAGTCGTGGGACTTTGGTTCGGAAGCAGGGGGACCATCCCAGTAGCCACTGGATTATTTTTAGAGAACTATGGACTCGGAAAAAATGAGATGCAAAACATGGCGGAGACCATAATCTTGGACTCACTGGGAATCCTGCATCACCATATATATTGAGGCTGGTCTGGATTTTCAGATGTCCATAATCGATTTCAAAATTAGTAAAATATATGTATTTCCTATTTGGCAGAATCTCTCCCTATCTTTCTTCTTTAAGATTGTCTTCGGGATTGATGCAGTATGCTGTGTACTGATAGCAACTCAGCGAAGTTGAGCAGCAGATCCAAATTGGAATTTCCTCCTTGTATTTCGTATTATTTCTTTTTTATAATTAATTGCGGTTCAATGATTGTAATTAAAATTATTTATTTATTAAAATTAATAAACAATTATTATTTTTTCTGTATAGTAACTAATCACTGTGTAATTATTCTAAAACTCTATACATTTTGTCGCTACCTTCAAAAGTAAATTTATATACAAGGAAAATTACGAATCACGCATGTACCTTTAATTTTCATATTATTTTTCTTTTGATTATTGTATGTTAATACTAATGCATTGATTACATAGGATTTTTTAATTTTTTTTTATTTTATTTTTTTTGTTGTACTTTTTCCATTCTCTTTCGAAGAGCAATAATCCAAAGCCGAAATAGTATTTCTTAATTTACCTAACGGATTTTTTTTTTTTATTCTTGTTTTTATTCGATGTGTGGAAAAACGTATCATGAAACGGGAAGCTTAAATTTTTGAGGAGTGGGGATTTTTTTTACTCAATGAATGAAACTATGTCACTGTTACTAAGTCTGATTCAATACTCAAGTCTTATAAAGACCACACAATGTTCGCTAATATTTTATTTTATTATTTTGGAACAAATACTTCCAGAATCAAAGTTTATTTTTTCTCATTCTCCATTTATTTTTCAAACAAAAACATACAAAATAATCCCAGAATAAAAGCCATTATCACTTCATTATTAAACCAAACCTCTCATTGATTAAAATATGATCCTCCATACACAAACATTGTCTGAACCATTCCCTCGATAAAAATATACATATTCATATCGATTGGCTAGGTCGTCGTTGGATAAAATTCAAAATATTGCCAACTTAGCTCGATTACATCACATCAGCGAGGACGTGTCCGTTAGTTATCACTCCACATATCAGGAAAACCATCAATTTATGCCAATTAATAGGCTTTTTATAAATTAACTTTATAATTCGTCTGGGATGGATTATAATTGACATAATTATTGGAAATATAATTCTGTGTTGAGAATTTTTTCTCCCTAAAAGTAGTAAATAATGATGATAGCAAAATGACCGAATAAAAAGGAAGCTTTGTTGATATTGAGTGATAATGTGCTTGTACGAGGGCACACTGAGGTCACGTGATCTCTGCTCGGAAACCACGTGAACTCTCTGCGATATTCCCGTATATCTAGTCCACACAAAGGATAGTGGTTATTGCTAAAATAACCTACTATCGGTCGCATCTTTTTTTTTTTTTTTTTTTTTTGCAACCGTCCGGATATTTAAATAAATACATTTTTATTTTATTATCCTGTGACAAGCCCCTTTAGAATAACATTTACGAAATATAGACAATAGGCTTCAGGATCTTAAAGTAAATAAAATAAATATAAACAAGTAAATAAATATTACTATAAAATAGAAATATGGAAATAAGGAAAAAAAAAACCTTATTTATAATTCTGGGGATTGAAGTTAAGATATTATTGGTATGACGGATAGAAAGAGAAATTGAATCATTGAAAAATTGACGAAAATGAATCATGGACGGCGGGTAAATGGTGTAAAGAGATACATGCTACGATTGGAAGGGTAAAAACCACCTATACTTGGCATACAAGTGGGAGACGGAGGTGTACCTAGGGACCCTCAAAAGGAATCGAACAAAGAAATTAATAAAACGTTTTATTTAAAAAAAAAAAGTCCCGGTTAAAGGCGGGAAATGCGTCTTATTATTCAGTTTCTAAATTACTTAGCTCGCGGCTTCTGTCTAAAAACTTAAAGGTTAGAATTTATAAAACTATTATTCTTCCGACGGTTCTCTACGGATGTGAAACGTGGCCGCTTACTTTGAAGGATAAACAACGGCTTAAGGTTTTTGTTAAATATTAAGCCTGCGTAAAATATTTGGTCCTAAGAGAAATGAGGCCACTTGAGAGGTTAGAAGGTTGCACAACGCGAAATTGCGGAGCTTGTACCCTGTAAATATAATTGAGTTGATTGCATCGCGTAGAGTAAAGTTGTTAGGCTCGGTGAGGAACGGATTCCGAGAAAGTTGGTATTCGCTGAACCGACTGGTAGGCGTCCGAAAGATAGGACGAAGCGTCGATGGGAGGATTGCGTTAAGGCTGATCTAGGGGGCTTGGGCTTGAACGGTGAACATTGGACGAGCTTGTGTTGACGGAACTTTGTGGTATCAGCATCGGACCTTCGGGTTCGGTAAGCCTAATATTATTATTGTTTATTTTTACATCGAAACCTCCCAAAACACGACTTTGCACCGCACAGCATTAGTTGAAAAGGGGGGTCTAATATCCCAGAGAGGTGACGAAGCGAATCCAGCCGCTTTTAGGTAGAAAATGTACGGCGGGAGATTTCGGAAATATGGTTTTAGAAAGATAGGGTTTGATCAAAGATTACTCCCAGATTCTTGAAAGTCGGGTAGGACTTATAAATACATACATTTTTTATTATCCTGGGACAATCCCCTTTAGAATAACATTTACTTACTTATGACTTACCCCTTCCTGATGACTTAGCCCGAAACAGATTTCATTCCTTCTATGACAAACTCCACCTCCCCTCCCCCCTCCTAATCCCCTAGTTTCTATACTTGCTTTCTCTCCCATTCTTGATAATCCTCCTAGGTTATTAAAAAGAAGATAGAGCGTTAGATCTACAGATTTATAATATTTATTTGAGCGCTGTCAATGGGTAATTTCTCTACATGGGTATCATGTCATTGTTTAATATTACTATAGAATTTACTCAAAATATTTATATATTAGTAGTAAACGTAGGAGCTTTTGGGAAAACGTTTGAATATATATTTATACATACCTACAAATATTGCTTAAAGGCTTCACTTTGTGTACGTGAATTTTCACTACTCCAAATAATTGAGAGGTATCACAATTACTTTCCTGCTTCACTTCTCATATTTAAGAATTCACAATAAATAAACAAACCCAATCGAAATGTCGACGATTGATAAACACACTTCAATTTTGATATCAGGTGATATTGATTTGTAACATTACAATTTTAATCCCATTATCGAAGAGAGCTTCGAGATATTATTCCTCGTTTACACAGGATTAAGTTCAGTAATCAATAAAATGCCTACGACAATCCTTATTTTAAAATTCTATATCCCGAATGTACACAAACCCGACCGTCTTTGAGAAATATTTCTCATTAATTTAAAACCCTAATGGTACTCCCTGAACTGCCTACTCTCATATTTCTTGAAGCCTAGAAAATTATTTATAAAAATATTTTTGTTGTCTCATATTTATGGGTTTTCTGGCGTTAAATTTAAATTAAGCTTACTCCAGCGAACCATTCCATCGTTAAGGTGTTTTTTACTTTCACTTACTTATATATAAAATGTTTAGTAATTGAAAATATTGCGATCGTGAAAGTTTTCGATTTCCAGCTTCCAATAGAAATGAACGTTTTAGGGTCGTCTCCTGACTCCAAATAACCTAATATAAGCCCGAAAATAGGTCTGTGTGTGTGGTAAGTTTGGCTCGAAAACAGTAAGTTGTATAATACTGAAATTTCGGATTTTTGAAACACATATGCCTGAGATGAGACACCAACTTTTACACAAATTCAGAAAACCAAAAGAACCACTTTTTATCATGAATTTTGGAAATTTTTACGATCGTGAAAATTTTCGAATTCCAGTTTTCAACGGAAATACACGTTTTAGGGTCTCCTGAGTCCAAATAACCACGTTCCGCAAAAAGGTCTGTGTGTGTGTGTGGTAAGTCCAGGGCGAAAACGGTACGTCCTATGGAACTAAAATTTCATATTCAAGACAAATATACGCCCGAGACGTTACAAAACCTTTCTTATGTAAATGAGCTTACCAGAAGAGCTACTTTATACTATGCATTTTGCACCTTTTTTCGATTTTCTCGAAAACGGTTCCGACGATTTTGATTAAAATCGCTATATCGATGTAAAATTTAGGTTTCATTCGGATTAAAATGGTCTGACAGGGCTTAAATGCCGATATTTTAAATTTTTTTTATGTAAAGTACCTTTAATTTTGTTGATTCTATAAAAATAACTATATTATCTTATTACCACTGATGAAAAACAGGTAAATATATAAATTGAATGAATTCGATACCCAACTAAAGGAGAAAACAGAAAAAATATTTTTTAATGCAATTTTTTGTTTTTTAACATAAGAGCAGTAATTTTCTCGAAAACGGTTCCGGCGATTTTGATTAAACTCGCTATATCGATGTAAAATGTAATATGCTTTAATATCATGAAGGTTTCATTTTGATTAAAATGGTCTGACAAGGCTTAAATGCCGATATTTTAAATTTTCTTTTTCTTAAGTACCTTTAATTTTTTTGATTTTATAAAAATAACTATATTATCTTGTTATCACTGATGAAAAACCGGTAAATATATAAATTGAATGAATTCGATACCCAACTAAAGGAGAATACAGAAAAAATATTTTTTAATGCAATTTTTCGTTTTTGAACTTAAGAACAGTAATATACATGTATGATATACCGTTGGAAAGCTAAAGATTTTAGAAAAAATATTATCTCATACACAAGCTTTTAACAGTTAATAGAGAGTGATGATTATTGATAATAATATAATAATTTTTTTAAATAAAACACATGTTTTTATATAAATTCAATTTAATTAATTCTTTAATAGTTTCGCGTATTTTTCTTTCTAACTGTATTTGAAAATTCTTTCATTGATTTTAAAAATAGAGGTAAGTAAATGTCGTGTGTTGCCCGCACCAGATTTTTTTTTAATGTGGGTCGAAATATTGGCAATAATAGTGAAGACTATTTCATCGTTATTTTTCTATCGCCACTCGGACTATCAATATCCCTTACGTACAACAAATCGTTTGAAAGCGCAACGATATTAAAAAAAAAAATTATCCAGGGACCAAATAAGCAAAAGTTAATAGATAATGATGAAAAACCTATAAAGTTATCGCCGTAAGTAATCATTTCTATGTTCAAATTATAAGCTAATGTGTCCATAGAAACAAAAGAGATTTTTGTTGCACGAATAAGACTATTTTATTATAAATTCTACTAGGACCTTAGACTAAATAAGTGTAATATGTTTAACTGTCATTGGAACAGCTTAACTCAATAACCGTATTGAACAATGCGGGACAGAATAGCTTACATGTTGCACGTCCCACATTTGCAGTTGCATAGCTTTGGAACGTCCTTCAAATATTCTCTTGGATTTGTTTCGAGAAACCTGTTGTAAAATAATAATAATATTTTCTTGCAAAGTTATCATAATCTCCCAAAGCGATAAACTCTAAATCGATCAAACAGTGCTTTTTTGAACATTGATGGCAACACATTCAAATCAACAGAGACGTGTACCAGTAATTCATATTTTTATATTAATAAATCTAGGGAGAGGCGTGATCTAGTGGATAGAGCACTAGTCTACTGTTTTCCAGCTCCGGAGCCCCAGTCCTATTTTATCCTATATATTTTATCCTCTTATTTCAGCCGTGGGTCGACCCTGGGATATGGAGACCTTACTACCTAATAGGTACCTGAAAATGGGGAAAAACCAGGTGCCTGAGTGTACTATCGGCCTAATAACTTCTTTGAACAGGCGTTGGCCTTAAAACAGTACGAATCTCTATATGTATTTAGTCCAAGACTCTCCGGTGGTAAGGAGGAACAGCTTTTTTTGTTTTTTTAATTTAAAATAAATTATACTACCACCAAAACAATGTAATAGTTTTTTCTTAATTTTAAGAAGGGAGGTAAGGGAAAGTTAATTTTTGCGCAAACCTGTTTTTTTTTTACTTTCACTTACCTATATATGAAATATATAGTAAGGGAAAGTATTGCGATCTTGAAAATTTTCGAATTTTATTTTTTAACGGAAATACACGTTTTATGGTCTCCTGAGTCCAAATACCAAGTCCCGAAAAAAGGGTTGTGTGTTCGTATGTGTGTGTG
The DNA here is from genome assembly GCA_023052935.1 of Piezodorus guildinii. Taxonomy (NCBI): domain Eukaryota; kingdom Metazoa; phylum Arthropoda; class Insecta; order Hemiptera; family Pentatomidae; genus Piezodorus; species Piezodorus guildinii. The sequence goes on along the minus strand of CM041293.1, from coordinate 136,235,971 downwards.
GTAAGTCCAGCGCAAAAACAAATAGTTGTACGGAACTTAAATTTCACATTTGAGACAAATATACGCCCGAGATGTTACAGCAACGTTCTCACCAAAATCGGCTTACCAGAAGAGCCACTTTATACTATGCATTTTGCACCCTTTTACGATTTTCTCAAAAACTGCTCCAACGATTTTGATTAAACTCGCTATATCGATGTAAAATTTAATGGGCTTTTATTTCACGTATGTTTAATTCTGATTGAAATAATATGGCATGGCTCAAATGCCATTTTAAAGAAAATTTTAAATTTTCTTCCTTTAAAGTACCCTTAATTTTGTATATTTCAAAAACTTAAGCACATCATCTTGTTAGAATGATAAATAACAGCTAAATATGCAAGTTGAGCGAATTTGATGACCAACTAAACGATAAAAGAGCATACTGTTTATATATGAAATTTGAAAAGAGTAATATAGACGTATAATATACCGTTGGAAAAAGAAAGATTTTAGAAAAATGATTACATGATACAAAAAGGTAATAAATATAAAGTGACGAATAGGGAATAAACTTATTTCTGATTAAAATTTAATACACTTGTATTATTTCTGTGGCGGTCGTGAAAAACTAGATAACTCGAGTTATATCAAAAATGAGTTAACTTCACGTATCGCTCCCTCAGACCTTGTCCTACGTCGTGTTAAATTGGTTAAATAAATTTCTTGGTGGAAGAAATTTTAGGTAGAAAGCAAGCTGTATGTTATAACTCTATTATCTCTCGACCGCCGCAGACTTTATCTTAATCATATGTTTCCATTAATAAACGTTTTATTAAAATCAACTTAAAATATTCGATAACTTAAAGGCGATCCTGGGGTATGGAGACCCTCCTGGGGCACACCAGGCCTCTATAAAGTGGGTACCCAAAAGAGGGGAGAAACATGACGGCTGAGCGTGATCTTGGCCGAATCACATCATTGCACGGCCGTTAGCCTAGAAACAGTACGAATCTCTATATGTACTGAGTCCAAAACTCTTCATGGGTTGTAGTGGTACAGGTTTAAAATATGTATACAGACGTTTAGAATAAATATCTTATATTATCAACCCACTTGGTTTCCCAGACGATTTTCATTGAAACCTGATTTTAGTCCTCCCTTTTACTAAAATCCGGCGTACGCCCTTTTTCATAGCTCTAATGATTCCAGGATTTCCTTCAATTCTTTTCTCCCTAGATTTCCTAAAGATCTTGAGAAGAGTGACCCTGGTAACAATGAGGATCCTATTGAGGAGAGGAGACAAAGGGAGTGCTATTCTGGCTGCACTTCCTTTGACCCCCTTCTTCAAGACCTCAACCTCGGCATTAAAATCTCCTCCGCCTCAGGGGTTCATCCACCTTCAAACCAAGGATCAGGCACATTCTTAAGCTTAAATGCGAAATCCTTTCTTGATATAATTTAGATATAATTGTAAAATAATCCATAATATTAACTCAATTGAGACGTTGATTTCCAAAAGGTACTATATCCATTCTGGTGAATTTTACAGGAAGCGCGAAAATCTCTCATTACAATATTATTAAACCAGCTAATTGGATTCTTTGAGCATTAAAATCTAGAATTATTTCTTTACTATATTAATAAAACCATATTAAAGTTATGAAATGAAATGTTCTGTTATGATTTGGAACGAAACTAAATGTGTAATAAGTACCTTAAGAAATCAATAGCATTTCTAAATCACGTTATTAAAGGACATGAGTGTTCATTAAATACAATCAAATTTAAGATTTAGATAAAACTACATGAGGAGAATATAAATATGTAAAAATATTAATTTCGTAAAAAATGTCCTTTAGTACCTTTTGGAAATCAACGTCTCAATTCTTCGTTCAATAAATAACCATTGTAATCGGGAAAAAAAAAAAATTAATAAGTAACCCCTCCCCTCTCAAAATTTTAGGTCTCTCGTTTCATTAAACGTAGAACCTAATAAATATTTTTTTTTAAATCCGTCTGTCCGCCTTGCGAATTTAGCAATACATTATTTTTTTACCTTTTATTTATCTATTTTCTGCTTTACTGTTCGACAGAAAATCAAGTTCTCCTCAAAAAAAAAAAAATATATATATTTGTTGAAATCGGTGATGAATTAGCTTGTAAATAGGCAAATAAATATTTGAGCATTTTAATTGCTTCTTTCTGAATTTATATTCCGGGTTGATAACAATGTAAGTATTAGTATGGAAATAATTAATATTAAAATATAAAAGAATCATTATCTTTTTAACAATAACAACTCGAAAATTAAGTTTCACAAACCTTCGCTTCTCTTTAATCTCCATTTCGATGTTAAGAAGTTTATGCAGGAACAAATAATAGTTTGTAAATTTAAAGTTAATCAATTTTACAAAACTTTTTGTTTTCTGTTTATTCTTTTAGTTTATGATTTTCATTAACGAACCTGCGTTGTCGGCTAAATAAAATAAAAGTAGCCCCTATTCACAATTTGAGGTATATTTTATTATTGCTTATAATATACAGAAATTCGTCCAATGATCACCTTTTCAAGCCCAAACCCCCGAGATCAGATTTAACACAATCCTCCCAATTACGCCTCGTCCTACTTCTCGGACCAGCGCACTACTAACTTTTTAGGAATTCGTTCTACACTATGTATAAGCGACACAATGAACACAACTATAATGACAGGATACAAACGAAATCCATACAAATTTTTTTATTCAAAATATTATAATTAGTTACTTTTACTAATTATGTTTGAACATAATTATGTATTTAAAAAATATATAAATTTTTTAATTATGTATAGGTATGTTGTTTTGGTAAAATATATTTAAAAAATCATTTATTAACAAAGTTAGAACATCAGGTGATAATTTATTTTTACGATTCATGAGAACTATAGACAATAATACGTTCATAAAGTATAAACAAACATCAAAAACAAAGAAACTGAAATTTATAGCGACAAAATTTGAAAAAAAACAAAAGCTGAAAGGAAAAAAAAAAAATTCTCGTAAACCGGCACGAATCCGCTGGTAATTATTATTGGAAAGCAAACTATAAACCTTCTAGTTAATTTCTGTGGTGGTAGATTTCTTGTCGATTTGAAGCGATTTTCGTTATGAATGTTTTAAATTGTTTCTATGTTTTTCATTAATAAAAACTTTAAGATTCTATAATGTTCAAGCTGTATAAACTTAAATTATCGGAATAAAGATGATTCATTAATTTTCGTTCATCAAAATAGTTGTGGTAAGTTTTTTTTGAAAAGGACATTTTCGGATCGTTTTAATGAGATATCTTAGGTGGACATTGTTATTGAAAAAAAACAACTGATGATGGGCAATGATATTAGAAACTAAGAAGAACAGCTTAACCAAAAAAATATTTGGAAATCCGAAATTTCAGATATTGGTCCTATGTCCACTGAACATAGGCTCGCCCCACGGTGCATCGGGAGGATAATAATAGTTTTATTAATCCTAACCTCTAAGTTTCTTGACAGAAGCCGCGAACTCAGTTATTTCGAAACTGAACGATAAAAGACATTTCCCACCTTTAACCGCGACTCCTCCTAATTCCTCCTGGTTCATAGAACATAAATGATTAATAATTAATTCATGTACATGTTCAAATGTGTGTACTGATATATCAAAATCACCAAGATCGCCACCGTTTCTACTACTAAACACCTTTTAATCCGTATTTATTAACAGCCCTGTATTTGTTTTCATTAAGTATAGTTTACGCGCCTTCAATACTCTAGAACCTTAATTTTACCACCCAGATTTAAATATTTCTCGGTACGCATAAATTTTTTATGACAGAACAATTGAGGACATCAAATGCCAATGTTTATTATATTATAGTAACTCGAAAGTATTGATACTAATAGGTTTCGAGTATATATTTTAGTTCTTTATATAAACCTTTATCTGTTTGTTTTGTTTTTTTATGGAAAGTCCTCATGTTTTCTCACTGCTGGATCCTCCAAAAAACGTAGAATGCTAATAACGAATTTAAAAAATTCTTCCGTCCTTCTTGCGAAACAAAGGAAAGCCGTTTAATGGACAGCCCCTAAACTATCCCACAAAAAAAAAAAAAAATTGACATTCGGACAATTACTAAGTAACATACAGCTTAATTAATATAGCTTGATATAAATTATTCTAATTTAAACACTGCTATAAATACCAAATCTCTGATAACTCAAAAATTTCCCATATCCTTGAACTTTCCAAATACGCATTAAAAAGTAATTTAATCGCCTCCTATAAAATTCACAATTTATTTAAATAATCAATTACTATTACCAACTTCTTATTACCACATTTTTTAGGTTGCATTGTTTTCTTTCTAGGGAAATTCTCGCGCTGAACAGGCGCATGAGGCTGCCCTTGGCCTACTCAACAGTCGTCAACCATTCTTCTTGATTCTTAGCTCCTCTTAGAGAGATCCCGAGTTCCTAAGATCCTTCCCTACACCATCCCTCCATCGACCCTTCGGCCTACCACTCTGGCGCTGGCCGTCCGGAACATAGTTGTACACCCTACTAGCCACTCTGTCGCTACTCATCCTCATCGCATATCCAATCCATTTTAGTCTCTGTATCTTGATGTTAGAGGAGATATTAATATATTGGTAGAGATGGAACAATGCGCTATTTTTCCTTCGCCGCCGTTGACCATCCTCAAACACGGCTCCCAAGATTCTCCTTAGGACTACTCGTTCAAACCAATCTAGTAGGTCCATATTTTTATTGTTGAGGGTCACGATTCTCCACCGTATGTAACCACTGGTCTTACAAAAGCCTTGTACAGCATAAACTTAGGGGAACGGCTCAGAAGCTTGCTCCCGATCAGCTTTGGAATGGAAAAATAGATTCTGTATCCCCAGCCGCTATTCGCATTCTTGCCAATTCTTCTTCTTTAAGTCATCATTAATAATAGAAGTAAGATATTGAAAGCTCCTTACCACTTCGAACCTATAGGGTCCCATTTCATAATGAAGCTGCCTCTGGTCCAGTCGTTTGTCTAGTATCATAATCTTGGTCTTGTGTTCGTTGACTTGTAGGCCAATCGTTCTTGCTTTAGTATCCATTGCTTCAAAGGCCGCTTTTATGCTCTGTAGGAATCTACTAATAATGACAGCGACATCTGCATATGAAAGGATTTGAGTCATTCTCGTAAATAGGATAGCTGTTATAATTCAGAGTCCCTCGAACAAATAGTTAATGCTCCTTATCATGCCATCAACTATACCTTACAGCACGACCTTAATATTCCATTTACCTTATACCTGATACCATCCAAATTCTTTTAATTTGATCAGATCCTTATTCTTATCCCTGATCTTCTAGCACAATCCCTATCCTCCTCCCACCATCTATACAACCCACCTCAATGGTTGAAACGGCATTGGAAAAAGGCATCTTGTATATAGTCAATTGAAGTTCTGGTAGTGGCCAGATTCTCCATACAAGTGCGTAATGAGGCTTACTATGGACTTATTTGTGGAGTTGGAAGTTCACAACACTATGACTTTCACTTACCTCCATTATTAAGACCCTTCAAAGAGCTTTTAAATAAAGTTAGAGTTCAAAAATAGTTAAAGATTTACATTGAGTTTCAATGGAAACAGGTGCTTCAGATTAAATAATCTATTATATTATTATCCACAACAATATTTTAGTTGTATCCACTTTTAAACACTCTCCATTACCTTTTGCAATTGTACTAAAAGCTTAAGATTTTCAGTAGTATATTGTACATCTATATTACGGTTTGTACGTTCAAAAACACAAAAATTTCATACGCATTTTTTTTTCTCCTTTAGTTAGATATCAAATTATATATTTACCCGTTTTTTTTTTTTTTTTTTTTTTTTTTTTTTTTTTTTTTTTTCAGTATAATAAACCTAGCTTCTAATAATTGGAGCCAGCCAAAAGGTCGAGAATCCTATGTAATGTTAATTGCTTTATCTATCATACGAAGCCCTACGGAATCCCTATAACGAAGTGCTACCACAAAATCAATAATGTCAGCAAGAGGGAAAAAAAACACGAACGCATTCTATCCAGAGTGTATATGGAAGTCGTATACTTGATATATGAGATAAACGTATAATAAATATATATTTTCTGATCATGAACCTGTAATAATTCCAAAAAATGGGGCTTGAGTGTGTGTTGAGTAATCCATATATAGGTAAGTGAAAGTAAAAAGTCCGAAAGGTAAAATAAATTGGTACTTTAGCATCCGATTTTAAAATCAAAAGAACCCTCATACAAGACTGAAACGACAAGAAGCTGCACGACGTTTTCGACTACTTCAACACTTACTAGACAAACGTTCTAATCTTCCACTTAACTACAAAAGACTCATCTACATGACTATCACAAGACCGAAATGGACTTTCGGAGTTGAGCTCTGGGGCTCTACTAAACCATCGAATTCTTTTCGTATCCAATCCCTACAGTCCAAAATCCTTCGTAAAATCCTCAATGCTCCTTACTTTGTCACCAACAAACTCATCCATAAAGACCTTAATGTCCCATATGTTGCTAATTTGGCCCGTACGAGGTATCAATCCTTCCATGACAAACTCCATTCCCCTCCTAATCCTTTCGTTTCAATCCTTTCTTTCTCTTCAATTCCTGACAATCCTCCGAGGCGTCTGAAAAGGAGATGGCCCCGGGACCTTCTAGTTTAGAATATTTTTAGAGTGCTTCCATTGGGAAGCTTCTCTACATGTGTTTCATGCATTTTTATATTTCATTCAAATTTACTTGTTGTATTACTTGTTATATAGTTGTAAATTCCAATAAATAAATATAACTATATAGAACTAATCATCTCAGAACTATTACCCCAGAGATGATAGTTCTGAAGATAATGTAGAGGATAACTTCGTGAGACGCACAACGGTATGCCCACCTGGCACGGACTTATACCCTCCATGGGACATATATGATCTGCGTATTGCCGTGGATAAGCAGAAAGCTGGGCGTGCTCCAGGACTTGATGCTATAGACGCGGCGATCTTGAAAAACAGTTTCCCCTATATAGAAGGTAAGCTGCTAAATCTTTTCAACGACTGCCTTGATAGGGGATATTTTCCGAAAAAATGGAAGATCGCCGATCTGAGACTCCTCTACAAGGGAGGGGGTAGGGATAAGCAGGTCCCTAAGTCCTATAGACCCATATGCCTCCTCCCGTTAATGAGCAAGGTTCTGGAGCATCTGATTTTAAGCAGCTTACGACCAGTTCTTGCAAGAGCAAGCCATCCGCGACAATACGAATCAACCAAAGGAAAGGGAACCGCAGATGCCCTCCTTCAAGTTCGTACAGACGCAGCAGTAAAAACGGAGCGATATGTCATGTTACTGCTCTTTGACATATCCTCCGCTTTTGATAGCGTCTGTTGGCCGTTGGTGCTTCAGCAGCTGCATAAGTATGAAGCTCCCAGTAACTTATACGCTCTCGTAAATAGCTACCTCCAAGACAGGTTTGTAAAGGTTCGGGGATGTTACTATGAGACTGAAGTTTCTATAGAGAGGGGATGTCCTCAAGGATCCGTCCTCGGCCCAGCTCTATGGAAGCTAATATTTGATGAGTTGCTGGGAGTGCTTGAGGAGGAACAGTTCTCTGCTACTGCATACGTTGATGACCTGGCGGTTGTAGTGGCATCTAACAGCAGAGCTGGGATAAAAGCGGAAGCTGAAAGGTGCGCCAACCTGGTAGGAAGGTGGTGTCGTATGAAAAAATTGAAAATGGCCGCAGCTAAAACTCAGACCATCCTGCTAAGAGGAAAAACGGATAGGGCACACCCTATAAACCTCTGCATTGAGGGGAAGAGAATACGTCCAAGTGAAGTGGTCACCTACTTAGGGATACGATTCGGCAAATGATTCAACATGGCCCCTCACTTGGACTACTTAGGCAATAGGGTTGCCTTAGCTTTCAACGGTCTGAGTAGACTAGGGGGCGCTTTCTGGGGTCTTAGATACCCAGCAACAATGACCATTTATAACGGCATGGTGCTGGGTATTCTGAGATACGCGTCCCCCGCCTGGTTCAAGAACATCACACAACGGCAGAAGCGTAGGTTGGCGACCATTCAGCGAACGGCTTTACTACGAGTAACAAAGGCTTACCGTACTGTATCCCATGAGGCGGTTCAAATTCTTGCAGGAGGAGTACCTCTCGACCTCCTCCTGCGTGAAGATTCATTTAAAGATGCCTACAAGAGGTACGGCTCAGCAGGTCTCCCGAGGAATATCCAAATGAGGATTGCGGAGGACCCAAGGAAATGGAAGAGTGCAATCCGGGAACATACCATTGATGAGTGGGACCGGCGGTGGGTGACAACCTCAAAAGGTGCTACCTTGAAGAAATTCTTCCCCACGGTCCGGTCACGATTGAAAGCCAAATGGATTGTTCCGGATTACTGGGTCTCGCAATTCCTAACTGGGCACGGGGCTTTCCGAAGTAAGCTGCACAGTTTCGGAAAAGACGTAGATCCCCTGTGCCCCCGTTGTGGAGTCCCGGAGACTGCTGAGCACATCATTGTGGAATGTTCCGCGTTTGAGGCACTAAGGGCCAAACTATTGAGGGAATGTGGCCTCTGGGTCCTCTCGGTGAGCGATTTCCCTCAGCTGGTGTCCGAACAAAATTATAAACAATTTATATCATTTATTCACGGGTGGAAAACATTACTAGGCCCAGCAGCTTTTAACGTAGGTGGAACTGGACGAGATCGAGGAAGACCACCTCCGAGAGAAGAAGCAGGAGCTGAAGGGATAGTCATCGAGGAGAGACCAGATTAAAAAGCTGGGAAGAGAAGAAAACAGAAACTCAAGATTACTACTGGTAGCATCTCACTCATGGCTACCGACGCCCGTATTGCCATATGGCAAGGCAGGGAGACCTAAATAAATAAATAAATAAATAAATAAATAAATAAATATAAAAAAAAATCAAAAGAATGTTCATTTAGAATTCCCAATGATCCAATTAGTTTCCCTAGTTTCGAAAACATCAGAAAAGTTAAAATTAATCGGTAGTATGCATAAAATCATGAGTTATATCATAGAAAAGAATATCTGAAAACAGTTAGCTTTAAAAACATTCTTTAAAAACATAATTGATAATTAAAATACCCATACAACATGATGAAATGTTTACATGATTTTTATAAATTTATTTAAATCGAAAAAAGGTTGAATATGACATAAAAAAAGTTGAATTGGAATTGGAAAAAGTTGAATTTGACTGGGATATGCTAAATATATTTTTTTTTTTTTTACAAATAATAGCTATTAACATAAGCAAACTCATTCACACGAGCTTATAAATAGCTGAACCATATCCTATTTAGGTCATTGTATTGACGTGTCGTAAAATTCACATGAATATGCATGGAATGATACGTCTCCTACCGCCGTTCATCCGCACTAGTTGCTTAGTTTTGTCACGATTCACACTGAGATAGCACAACATCAGAATTAATGCGTAATGAGGAACAAGGTAAGTAGTATTATTGTAATTTTTTCGATTATCTTTTTACATAATATTTTAATTATGATAAGACAAAATATAATAATCGATAGGAAATACTGATCAAAATCTCACATAATTTAAGCTTTATAATCTTAACTATAAATCAGTGACTCTGAAATTGAAAATCGGATTTTTTAAATAGCATTTTAAATAAATTCGTACTGTTCTTGTAATTTCTTAACTCTAAAAATCTATCCTTCTAACAAATCTCGGAGCATATTTCGAAAAAAACTTTAGTTGGAAATTTCAGAGAGAAAGTCGTGAGAAGAAATTCTCTAGAAGTAGATGAATATTTTTTTTATCATTCTTTTTCTCGCTTGATACCTGACCGAAGTAAAAAAATCTGGTGCGGGCAACACACGACTTTCACTTACCTCCATTTTTAAAATCAATGAAAGAATTTTCAAATAGAGTTAGAGATAAGAATACGTGAGATTATTAAGGAATTAATCAAATTGAATTTATATAGAAACATGTGTTTTATTAAAAAATCTATTATATTATTATCTTAAATAATCAGTTAGATTTATCTTCTTTTCATCACTCTCCATTAACTTCTAAAAGCTTGTGTATGAGATGATATTTTTTCTAAAATCTTTAGCTTTCCAACGGTATATCATTCATGTATATTACTGCTCTTATGTTTAAAAACGAAAAATTGCATTAAAATAATATTTTTTCTGTTTTCTCCTTTAGTTGGGTATCGAATTTATTCAATTTATATATTTACCTGTTTTTCATCAGCGCTAACAAGATAATCTAGTTATTATTATTGAATCTAAAAAATTAAAGGTACTTTAGAGGAAGAAAATTTAAAATATCGGCATTTAAGCCCTGTCAGACCATTTTTATCCAAATAAAACCTACATGATATTAAAGCCCATTTAATTTTACATCGATATAGCGAGTTTAATCAAAATCGTCGGAACCGTTTTTGAGAAAATCGAAAAAAGGTGCAAAATGCATGGTATAAAATGCCTCTTCTGGTAAGCTCATTTTGATGAAAAAAGTTTTGACACGTCTCGGGCGTATAGTTGTCTTAAATATGAAATTTCAGTTTCATAGGACTTACCGTTTGCGCCGGAGTTACCACAGACACACACACACACAGACACACACACACACACACACAGACCTTTTTGCGGGACTTGGTTATTTGGACTCAGGGGACCCTAAAACGTGTATTTCCTTTGAAAACTGGAATTCGAAAATTTTCACGATCGCAATGCTTTCCTTACTATATATAGTAAGTGAAAGTAAAAATAATATTTTTTCTGTTTTCTCCTTTAGTTGGGTATCGAATTTATTCAATTTATATATTTACCTGTTTTTCATCAGCGCTAACAAGATAATCTAGTTATTATTATTGAATCTAAAAAATTAAAGGTACTTTAGAGGAAGAAAATTTAAAATATCGGCATTTAAGCCCTGTCAGACCATTTTTATCCAAATAAAACCTTCATGATATTAAAGCCCATTTAATTTTACATCGATATAGCGAGTTTAATCAAAATCGTCGGAACCGTTTTTGAGAAAATCAAAAAAAGGTGCAAAATGCATGGTATAAAGTGCCTCTTCTGGTAAGCTCATTTTGATGAAAAAAAGTTTTGTCACGTCTCGGGCGTATAGTTGTCTTAAATATGAAATTTCAGTTTCATAGGACTTACCGTTTGCGCCCGGGAGTTACCACAGACACACACACACACAGACCTTTTTGCGGGACTTGGTTATTTGGACTCAGGGGACCCTAAAACGTGTATTTCCGTTGAAAACTGGAATTCGAAAATTTTCACGATCGCAATACTTTCCTTACTATATACAGTAAGTGAAAGTAAAAAATGCAAGTCATTTTAGATCAACTCATTTCTCACAGTGACATTTTGAATGAAAAACCACAACATCGATTTGAAATATATGTATATGTCTGTTTGTTGCTTCATCACACAAGATATTTAAAAAAAAAATAATTTGTACACTTATTATCTAAATTATTTAGAAACATCAGATTTTCTTGGGGGTGAATTATAGGATGCTAGTTATTTTTTTTATAAAAACAGCATGCATTAATTATAAAAGATTTTGGAAATAAATAACAATTATAATATTAAATTATTTAATATTATCTTGGGATTCTTCTATCTCAGATCGATAAAAATAGTTGGTGTATTTTTTAAAATTTATTGTTATCGTTGAAAAAGGTATTATTATTTTAAATAATATCACAAAAATCTTCCATATTTCGTTAACACATATATTTTACGTAAATGATGATATAGGAACATGTAGAAAAATGTATAAAATTGTACATATAATAATCTATGATAAAGCTACAAAACATCAGGGACACAAAAGTGATTATAGTTTAGTAATTAATCAATAAAAGAATCAAAGAAAAAATAATCAATGAAAGAAGAGATTATATCTGATATTATTCAACTGTATTAGAAACCTTCATTTTACAGAAGTAGTTAAAATAAATATTCTTTTTGGATTCTTGAAATCCAAAAAAACAACCGATTTTGATGTAAAAGTTGGTGTAACATCTCAGACATATGTTTCTAAAATATGAAATTTCCGTTTTATACAACTTGTGTTTTTGAGCTAGACTCACCACACAGACCTTTTGCGATATTCGTTCATTTGGACTCTCAGTTCTCTCAAGTCAAGTGGACTGAGTTGCCTAGTGCGCATTGCCTAGCCACTCAGATGACCATAAATCTGTGAAGAAAAATAATTACGAGTTCGAGTCTCGCTGCTGAGGGGGCTTTTATTTTGGCATTTATCCCCCGCCCTCACCCCCTGGCCCTTCAAAGGCGAGTTTCAAAAAAAAAAAAAGAAATCTTATAAATTGAAATACGGTTACTCCATGTTAAGTGGTCATAAGATATTCATAATCATAATATTTATTATGATGTTCAGATTGAATATTATATTAGTTATAAAACTCCATCACTTTCATTTAATGTTTTTGTTTGGGAGGGGGGGGGAGGGAAAGGAGGAGGGAACACTAGTAAATATAATGTGTGATTATATTTCATACATTAAGTATAACATCTGGACGAACGCTCAAACCTTCCACTTAATTACAAAAGACTTATTTATATGACCATCATAAGACCGATATGGACTTACGGAGTAGAGCTATGGGGCTCTACCAAACCATCAAATTCTTCTCGTATCCAATCCTTACAATGCAAAATCCTTCGTAAAATCCTTAACGCTCCTTACTTTGTCACGAATAAGCTCATCCATAAAGACCTTAATATCCCATATGTTACTGAATTAGCCCAAACCAGATATCAATCATTCTATGAAAAACTCCATTTCCATTCTGATCCACTAGTTTATATCCTATCATCCCTGGGACTCAAGATGGCCCTGAGACCTTATAGTTTAAATATTTTTAGAGTGCTGCCGATGGGTGGCGTCTCTTCATGTATTTCATGTCAGTTTACTATATCCATCACATTTACTTATTGTATATCATAATACAGTTGTAAATATCAATAAATATGTTTAAATTAAAAAAGTATAAAATAGAACAAATTCGCAATTATAATTAATGTAGTTCTCTCCTGTCCGAGTAAGCTCGAGTGCCAATGAAGTAAGACGTCTCGGATCTGATCCAACTTTCTTGTTTACAATTCCCATCTTCTTGTAAATCCTTTTAGAACTATCTCATGGCGATATTGAGATATTTCACAATAATACAACTTAAGTAAAGTAATTGAAACCATTGATATTAAAATAATGTAACAAAGTAGATACAGGTGGCTAAACATAAAACTTCCTTTTGAGAGACCTCCGTAAACGAGCGCAACAAACGAATGTCGAATGTTTTGATCTAATTGAAGTAATAATAATTTAATTCAAATTAATATGAATTTGCAACTTTACCACACACTTCATTATTACTAAAATCGATATATGAAAATGGACGAAAAAAAAATGAAATTCATAATAACATATGTAATTAAATTTTCAAAGCTTTCCGTCGAGTACCCTTTTGATGGAACTAATAGTTCACTTCTCTTATGACCGTTCCGAACTAAGTTTTTTTTTTCAAACTAGTTCGTTCATAAACTACACTTGTCTTGTTATCTACTTCAACACTTACTAGACAAACGGCCAAGCCTTCCTCTGAACTACAAAAGGCTCATCTACATGACTATTACAAGACCAATCTGGACTTACGGAGTAGAGCTTTGGGGCTCAAACCATCAAATTCTTCCCGCATCTAATCCTTACAAACCAAAATCCTTCGTAAAATCCTCAAGGCTCCTTACTTTGTCACGAATAAACTTATCCATAAAGACCTTAATGTTCCCTATGTTACTGATTTGGCCCTGACCAGGTATCAATCCTTTCATAACAAACTCCATTCTTACTCTAACTCACTAGTTTCAATCCTTTCTTCCTCTTCGATTCCGGAAGATCCTCCGAGGCGCCTGAAAAGGAAATGACTGCCGGACCTATTAGTTTAGAATATTTTTAGATTGCTTCCAATGGGAAGCTTCTCTACATGTATATCATGTCATCGTATTATATAACACATCACATTTACTTGATGTATTTTTTTTTTTTGTAATACAGTTAGTTGTAAATACCAATAAAATGTTTTAAAAAAAAAAGACAAAATTTAAAATTTCGGCATTTTAGCCCTTACTTTCAGACTATCTCAATAGAAATAAAGCCTATATGATAAAGCCCATTAAATTTTACATCGATGTAGCGAGTTTAATCAAAATCGTTTCTGAGAAAATCGACTCAAGATGCAAAATGCGTGGTATAAATTGGCTCGTCTGGTTCCCCTATTTTGATGAAAAAGTTGCTGTAACGCCTCAGACATGTAAGATGGGGTAGACCCCGATACGTTGATGAAGTATTTTGTAATGTTTTAACTATATATATTTATTATAATGGAAAATGATTAGTCTTAAACAAAAAAAATTAATACATTGAGATCTACCAAAGAAAAGATAAGAAGCACGTAAATAATTCAACTTGAGTAATATGGTAGTGATTTCTGTAGTAATTAACATTTTTAAAAATATGATTAGAGATTTATCATGTTCCGCAAACTGCATGGTATAATAATAAAGTAGATTCATCAATAAATGTTTTATCAGAGGAAGCTCTAGTCCTGAAGCACTGATGATGACTCACTTGCTTGGGTCCAAAAGTTGGGAAAGTTAAAAAAAATCTATAATTGACTCTCATTATTTCTCTGAATAACCGTGAAATGATATTCGAAAAAAGTGTTCTTTGAATCAGTGACTCTTCTGGGACTCATCCTGCTTCTGTAAAATTAAGGTTAATCTGACTACTGTGCGTCAATCACCCCCTTGCTTGGCCGTTAGCTTAGAAGTAGTAGAGATAAAGCGTTTTGAACTTAGGAATGATGATTGGCCATTTTCCTTGAATATAAATAGATTGTGTTGTTGCTTTGATTAATTTATCGCTATACATATAGCAGATAAATATTACTTGGAAATGTGTAATAATTATACCACTGTGTAATAATTTGCAGCGTTTTTTTCCATGTTTCGGTTTTTTCACCAATTTTTATGGATCTAATATTATTTTTTTAAACTTAAATATATACAAGAATTTTAATGAATACAGTATAATGTTCGTTTCTTAGAGAAAAAGAAAGGATTATTTCCACTTGAGTCTATAAAAGGCGTAACACCGATGGAGGATTGCATGATGTTAGAATCTAATCAAAACCCATTCCGATCCAGTTAAGAAAGAAATGGCGTGATCCTTTTGTTTGGTTTCAGCTGGATCTTATTAAAACTATCCTTGCTATTGAAACTGGTCTCAGCCGGGTTTTAGGAGCTTCTTCAATTTCTCCACGCAATGTGGCTTATGCAGTGAGCTTTCTTATTTAAGTTCAAAATTGGGATAACTGTACAAAATTAGATTGATAGAAACGTTCTAATCTAATCTTTATGTCAAAAATAACAAAGTGATTATAATGAACTGTGATTGAATGAATAAGGAGATGAAAATATAGCAGAAATACTGTACTTATAATTACAGGTTTGCATTAACCACTATTGACGGATCATCGCGGAAAGAAGAAAGGGAAAAATACTCTCTTCACCACAAAAATGATCAAGAAAAAAATGAATAGCTTCTTTCTTCCCTGTTTCCCCTCAGACCGATCATAATTACTTTACTGCGCATACTTGTACTTTAACTAATTACGTATTTTCGGTCTATGCTCTAATGTTTGCGCATGTCTCTAGTGTTCTATCCCATACGCAATGCTCCCATATTCCGATCTCGAGCTTGTTGGAACGAAAAAATCGCTTTAAAATAGTATATCATAGACTAAATTTCTGTTATTTATCACCAATACTCGTGGACTACTGTCTGCTTGGCTCAGTTGATGTTGGTAAGTACATATATTTCTCCCTCTCTCATCTTCAAAAAAAAATATACAATAAATAAAAATTATCCAGATCACTGTCTTCCTCTGGCCTTCTGTTTTCTTCACAACAAATACTCTCAAAACTAGAGAATGATATACATAATTTATTGATAATGGTGCTTGGTAGCTAATAACGAGTATACTAATCAATCCAAACTGGACATATTGTACTGCTATGTTTTTGAGCGGCTGCTTTTCTAAGGCAGGTAGCCTCAAAACAGTATTAATAATTATATTTCATATATTTATATACTGTACTTTTAAGAACCATTTGAGTTCTTTTTCACAGGTATCATGTTTACCAATCCCAAAAGGTGGCATGCAAAAGAAGATTAAATTAAACAGGTTTCAATTAGAGCGATTATTATTAAACATAACTGATACATACATAGATTTTAAAGTTTAACTCTACTTACATAAGGTTTTGATATGGCGCGACTGGCTGTGTAGGCCCCGGGCCTAGCGGTGTAATCTTCTGGGAACATTACACTCATGTTTCTTGATACATTTTGTAGTGTAGGGTCATCACTCCCTACGCCTAATTTTGTGAGTGGCTACCATTTGGCTGACGGGTCTCACATACGCGGGGGAGAGGCTGTGAGTGAATCCCCATTTAATTACATCGTTATAAACGTCCCGCCGGGACTGGGATTCGAACTCACAACCTTTCGAATGAGAGACTGGCGCGCTAGCCACTCAGCCACGGGCTCCCCATACATAAGATTAGGAATTATGAATGAAAATACTGAGGTACATTTTTACAACTAGCTTTGCCATACAATATAACAACAAAAAGTACCTTAAAAACATTTAGCTGGCTGGCGAATGTGGAATTCGTCACTCCTCAGTTTCATCCCCCTCTCCCCCCCCCTCCCCACATCTGGCTTGACTCCTTCTATAGCTGGTTTCCGGTCCCCGGACATCTCTCGATGGACTTGAGTTCTTCTATCTCTCTAATCCGACTCTCCTCATCTTGTAGATAGAACAAGACTGACCTCTTTCCTCCTCTTCACCTCTACCCCCTCTTCTTTTCTATAATATTATTTTTTGGAAATTGCGGATGACATGACAAAGGGAGGCGCAGCTGATGTGGGAAGTGCCCGTAGTCGGCGGTCCAGCCTTTGTCCTGGTCTTGTCGGCTAGTAGTGGGGTCGAGTTTCCCGGGGTATCTCGGCGGGGAGGGGACCATTGGAGCATCCACGGTGGGTAGGTAAACGCCATTTGAACTTTTACCGACAAAGGCTTATCAATGATTATTTAATTAATATTAAAATAATCTAATAATGAATTAACTCCCCTCGGTATGCTCAATACATAGCACTACATAAATTAATTATTTCTTTTATGTGACAGCAGAACTCACTTTCATCACGAAATGCATTTATTCATCTAACGAAATCAAGACTTAACTGCAATGTTTTACATTCATGCTGATTAGGGCTCGTATGTTTTCTCTTATTTTTTACTAATAGTTATCGAACTCCCAAGAACGTTCTCTGTTAGCCCAAATAATGGGTTTCATCTGGGCTAAATTGTAGAGCCAAACCTTTTCCCCCTCATTGAACAACTTTCCACTCATTCTCATGTATTTTACACCGGTGGATACCTAAATAGAACACATTACGTTCAAGAAATGATTGATTTCTTCCAGATTTCACCGGAAAAAACAAAATTTCCTCCGAACAGAACATTAGGAGACGTGCTGCGCGAATAAACGGCTTTTTGAAGTTATGTCAACCAGCCGTCCGCCATCTAGAAAAAAAATGTTGGTAAATAAGATATCACATACAAAATCTTGGTATATTTGTACCCATTAGATTAAAAAAATATATATAGTTAATCATTTATTAAACTTCTGTTTCTCGGGCTACGCTAATAATCATGCATGATATTAGAGTAGTATTATAATATCATTTCTGCATGAAGAACGGGTTATCAGATAGTGTTTCATGGAATCAGTAAAGCTGGAACAAAAAGATAGATATGGTAATCCATCAGTGATATTACAATATACCTCTAACACTACCGATAATTAAGTATAGGAAAAATATATGTTGTATTACAATTAGCTCACCGAGATGTTAATTTTTTTGTTTTTAAATACTATAATTATACCTGAATACAGATCTAGAAAAATATACTTTAACTATTTCTCTCTATCGAAAATTGAGTTATTCGTATTAAGATAAGTCAAATAAAAAAAATCCGTCTTGCTATAATCACACGATATAAAAGCTCCACAGTATAGAGTTTGGTTATAATTAATTGATTAATGAAACACCCCTTTAATTTTCCTTCTTATTTCGCGTTCTATTTTTTTTATTTTAAAACAACATTGTTTATTCAATGATTCGATTAACGTTTCGTAAATTAATCAGAGGCGGATTAAGGAGTGATGTTTCGTGGGGTAAGGGTTTCTTAAAGAGGAGGGTTCAACCTCCTAAATCGTGATAAGAAACCATAAGTTTTCTTTCATTTATCAAAAAGCTATTAAAAACAAAGGAAAATACGCAAAATATAGCAATATATAGATTTACAGAAGAATAATTAGTTTAAAAATAAAAACGTGTACCACTACAACCTCTGAAGGGTCATGGGCTCAATACATTTAGATATTTGTACGGTTTCTTGGCCAACGGCCGTACAATGAGGTGATTAGACCGAGATCACGCTCAGCCGCCAGTTTTGTCCATTTCTGGGTACCCACTTCAAAGAGGCTGGGCCTCCCCTAAACTCTAGGGCCCTCGGCTGAAATTACAGAATAAATACTATTCTACCTCAGCCGGGATTCGAACCCGGGACCTTGAGAACAGTAGACTAGTACATAACCCACTAGCCCTCGCCGCTCCATTTCTATGACTTATACTTGGGCTAAAAAATGCTACTCATACCATTGAAAGGGAATTTACTTAGGAACAAAATGTTGATTAAATGGCTGATATATCATAAAAATAACGGTCAGGGCAAAGTTTTGTCCCGAAAAAGTATGTTTGAAACCACTGTGCGCCATCCCCGTGCGAGATTTGGCATTGTCGGTTCGACAACGTCAGGTCAGTTTCAAAGGGACAACTATATTTCTCGGCGGAGTTAATCTGTACCTTCCCACTCTGGTTGAAATAACTTATAAACTGTAAGATATCCCTCTTTGTTTTAGTAATTATAATACCAATTATACAGTTTTATTCAATTTTTGTTTTTAATAGTGGTCATTTTTGGAAAAGAGGAAGACATTTTAACCTTCCTTTACTAATTGATCCTCTATTGTTATTCGTTTGAGTCAGCGAATCCGTTTCTAAGTGCAGAATGCTGCTTGACAGGGCATCTTTGAAAACAAAAGATAGTCAGCTGGTGGTCCTGTGAATACTTCTTTCGTTGCCTAGTTGCAGTCATCTGTTATGTTTTATGTTTCTAATCTGCTGCCGCAGACATTTTTCTCCTAGGATACTTCTGCTGATGCACTTCGTCGTTCTTCGTTCATACTGAACCTTATTCTTCATGGAACCAACAGCCTGTAACTCCAGTCAATGTTCTGATTCTGAAAAACATATCTCCCCGCATCCCGTTGTTCTCAGGCCGATACGTAAATAGATCCACTTTCATTATAATTTCATAATGATATTACTAGTTAGATTGCAGTCATAGTTTGGTAAAGAAATACATACTTTAAAATCATCAAAATATTGTTTTTGATGATATAATTATTATAATAATTATTACGGATTGAACATCCGTACTCACAATGTCTAGGATTTTTTATTTTATATCTTTTAAAAATGATAGCCATTTGCATCCGTTTCTACTGATCGATCACAAATTTCTTTTTACGATTGTTTTGAATATAATAACATAATATGTAAAAAGTTTATTTGAATATAAATAAGGAGGTGAAAAAAAAATAACCGTAAATCGAAATAAAAGGAAAATAGAGATCGACGAAAAGCAAAGGGATTGTTACAGATAATAATTTCCAATCTTATTTCATTTAAGCTAAGATACTTGTTTTGATTGAATCTTGATATCTGTAAGTTTCATTGTGTAACTTTTTTCACCATCACTTTGGCATGCTTTGTTGGTGTTGCTCGAATCGAAAATGTGATGACAGTTTCCAAGTCAGAAATTTAGTGGAGGATATTATTATCACATTTGTCGCTATTAACCACCGTTTAAGAGCTATATTGGTTTCAATGGAATTTCTTATTTTTATCTTATTGTATAACTTTTTTTCATCCTCAAGATTGTAAAACGTTGTTGTTCAAACCTGTTGGTTTTCAGATCGAAAAATTTGACGATAGTCAAAAATTTAATCAAAACTATATTTGGTTACATAACATTTGATGCTAACAGTGCGTTTAACCTTTCTTTTCTTTCCATACATTATCCTTTCTCCAAATAAACTTCTCTTGAATATACCACTAGCTTATAGAATTCCTCATACTCTTTTATTCAGTCAGTTATCTTCTGTTACCTAGCCACAATTATTCTAGTTTCGATTCGTCCTTCGAATTCATTAGGTTACGAAATAATGATCCCTAAGTAATCTGAAGGGAACAGGTATTTAAACCTTCTCGGAATCATATCCACGACGACCTTCCAAGTGTTTATCTCCAACCTCCTTCTTTTTAAATCAGCATAAAATTGTTTTTAGAACTTAATCTTCCTGATCATAAAACAGGTAGATAGAAAATGATTAATTTCTAATCATATCTTTAAAAATTTTAATTACCACAGAAATCAGTACCATATTACTCATCAAGTTGAATAATTTCTTTTTATCTTTTCTTCGGAAGGATCTCAGGTATTCAATTTTTTTTTTCAATACTACTAATATGACTATATAATAAGACTATTTATTTTCTTCCATAATTATATAGTCAAAATATTACAAAATACTTCATCAACGTATCGGGGTCTACCCCATATTACATGCCTGAGACGTTACAGCAACTTTTTCATCAAAATGGTCGAACCAGAAGGGCCACTTTATACAAATACTTTTGTATCTTGATACGATTTTCTCAAAAACGGCTCTAACGATTTTGATTTAACTCGCTATATCGGTGTAATATTTAATGGAATTTAATATCATGTAGGTTTCGCTCTGATTGGAGTAATCTGACATGGCTTAAATGCCGATTTTTTCAGGGGGTTTTTTCTTATGTCTCTTTAATTTTGTAGATTCGAAAAAATTAACCATTTTACCTTGTTAGCATTGTTTAAAAAAAACAAGTAAATATATAAGCTAAACCAATTTGATCACCAACGTCAGGAGAAAACAGCAAAAATGTTTTTTAAGATTTTTTTTTAACATAAGAATAGTATGTATAATATACCGTTGTAAACCTAAAGATTTTAGAAAAAATTATATTTTATACACAAACTTGTATAAGTTAACAGATTATTCAATTAAACACATATTTCCATCTAAACTCAATGTAATTCTTTAAACTATTTTTAATTCAAAATTTATTTAAAAGTTCTTTAATTGATTTTAACCTTGGAGGTAAGGAAAATTCGGACGTTGCGCTCACCAGACCTTTTTAACAGTATATTTATTATGATGTAAGACAAAAACTTAGTCTATATTTCAAACAAAACTTGAATAAATTTGACATTATTCCGAAAAAAAGATAAGAAGTAGGTACATAATACTAATATGGATAATAAAGATGAAGATATTATAAAACTGAAGAACGTCTTTAAAGAAGCTTTTGTTACACTTCTGAATAAGTTCGAATTGGAAATTGAAAGGTTCTGAGGATGGGAGTTTCCGCTAAAACATTGAAGAAATATTGTTTAATTTTTTAACAATATATTTTTATAATAATTGAAGAAAATAATTAGTCTTTATTTCAAACAAAAGTTAGGTTAATAATTTGTGAAACCGTAAGGATTGTTCCAGACACGAACTCGAATATTTCTCTAAAAACATATGAACAATTATTAAAAATGGCATTAATTGTATCATATGATTATGTTACGTGTCACGTCAAGAGTTGAGGTCAATGTTTGCTTATCCCAACACGCGACGTAATGCCAGTACAATTCGTAATTGTTTTTAATTATTTGTAAAGTTATCATTTTAATTATTTGTCATTTTGTATTCTACCGTACTTTTGACATTATCTGCTGCAGGTTTCTAGTCTTATTATAACCATCTATCGACTCTTTATCACATACGTTTTCATTATAATCTAGAAATTGATTGACGGTATGAATACGGCTGATATGACGATTAGGTGGAGACTAAAAAGAAGATGGACGTGAGATCTCTTTTTCTCTAACTAATTGTGGAATAACCATATTTCTGAAACCATTTGAAAATTTATTTCAGACTTTAAACGGGAGGTCACCTGTAGTATAGTTGTTAGCCAGAGCCTTCTATACCCAAGATCGCGAGTTCAAACCAGACAGATGCCCGGGTTTGAATTTTTTTTTACTACTCTTAAAAAATTCTTGTTTATGCAGTCCTTCGGAGGGAATGTAAAATGGTGGTTCCGAGCCTGTGTGATGTCAGGTACTCTTTAAAGATCCTTATCCTAATTAAACCTTGATAGGCAAAATTTAGGATTCTGACTGTTGCATCGTACGATTAGAAGCCATAAAAGTGACGTCAGATGAATAAACAAATAAAAAAACCTTTAAAAGCTCGTGAAATTTTCTAGTTTATTCTCCATAACGTCGGGCATATTCTACTTTACTATATGCGCGATCCCACAATACACAATACTCTCTTTCTAACGATATATTCAATGATTTATTTAACTGCAATCCTTCAAGTAAAGTATTTCAGTTTAATTTTATATCCAACTATCAACCTTGAGACGCTTTGATCAATAGAAATGTAATGCTATAATATTGTGGGACGTGACTTACATATTGATTCACAACTTGCAAGAAATTAAATGAAATAGTACCAACTATCTGTTGCCAACGTTTCGAGCCATATTGTAGGTCTTCTTCAGGGTTTATTTAATTTTGTTTCCTGACTAACCGGAACATCTTCTTACTGAATAAAAACACTGAACCATTGAAATATATATATATTTTTTTAACAAATATACAAAATATTCAAATATATAATCTTAATAGAAGTTTGGAAATGGTACATTATTAAAAAAAAAATGTTTAATGAAAAATCACATCGGGTTAAATTCCGTAAAAAATTTAATACAAAATGTTCTCTATGTATTATAAATGAAAACATATACTTTTTTTACTTGACTATCCGGCACATAACCACAAGCGGTACTGCTTTTTTTTTTTTTATTCATTTAACGAATAACGTCATTTAAAACTATTCAGGTTTAATTAGGATAGAAATATATCATAAATACCTGACATCGCACCGGCTAGGGACCACTATTTTACGCTCCCACCGAAGGATGGCATAATCAAGGCATTTTTGCTCCTTTTAACAAATCCCAGTGTCATCTACTGTGTTTGAACCCGCGACCTTGGGGCATAGAAGGCTTTTATGCTAGCCCTCTAGAATACAGGTGACCCCACAAGTGGTTCTTCTGTTTAATAATGTAAAAATATTGGGGATAAATGTTTTTAATGAACATAATGATGAAAATAATGAACTTTTTCCCATGTATGAAGGCTGATATTTTAAAAGGTTTTACTGTAATTCTCATACTACTCACATGTTTATCATTTTGATTTTTTTTTATTAAAAAATTAAAACTTATAAAAATAAGGGTTAAATTACAATTGAACAATGATAAATTGATTTATTTATTTTAATAAGTGTAAATGAAATATAGGAAGGGAAAAAAATATTACAACCTTATATTTTAAGCTTTCGAATTTAAAGTCTTGTTAAACAGTATTCGCTTTTCTGAAATCGAATACTTGTTCCGTCCTGCTTTAGAACTGCACAATTGCTTTAATGAAAGCGAATCGTAGACTGAAACAAAGAGAAAAAGAAAAGTAAAATAAAATAAGGAGACTTGTAAGTGCTCAAGATAGCATCACGCCATAGACGCATGCGTGAGGCGAGGACTCAGATGGTCAGGGATGGAGGGGAGCAGTTGAATCCCGTCGGCCGGATTGGATAGTTCATGTTCTCGATGTGTTTGTATCTATTCGTCTTCTCATGATCGACTATGAAACTTGGACCTTTTGAATTGGACATGTCGCCAGCTTCACAGAGGCATACTCCACCCACTTCGGATACTATCCAGACCAAACCATTTCCCATCAGAGGTGTGTATTTAACTTTGCGGCTTCTTCTGTTCCAGTGGAAAATTCGCGTTGAAACGTTGTGACATTGCTTAAAAACGATGTCGTACTCCTCTAAATCTCAATTCCTTTATTTATTTGTCACTCTCATTGAAATATCCCTCTGCATTGACTTTAATATCTATCAAAAACCACCCCATATGTATCTATCATTTCTTAAGAAATCATTTTATTTTAAACATTTTTACAATTATCCCTTTTTTTAATGGTTTGTGATTAAAATAATTCATGGAAGACCTATCTTTTCCAGCAGGATTTCCCTTAGGTAATCAATAATCGTTCCCAAGATCGTCCAGTTTTGTGTAAATTTAGCTTTCAAACATTGGCTGTATGTCAAAATATTCTATGCACTCCATTTATGCTAGAATTCTGCACATTTACTTTAATTCGTGTATAAAGTCTAATGTTTCATGCTTACTTTTGAATGTTAATTTTAGATTTTTGTTTTTATCTTAACAATATTAATTATGATTTTTGGCCTTTAAAAAAACTCTGTCAATTTACATAGTGAATTATTCATTGACGATTAATTCATTAAAATTCTATTGAACGGAGTTTTCTCCAATAATTAAAAATAATCAAAGATGATTTTTTTTTTTTTTAAGAACATTAAAAACGTATCCTTCGATTGATCTTATTATTATTATAAAGATTATTTTATTTAAACAACTATATTTTAAAATAGTTGTAAATAAAAGTAAAATTGATAACTGCTTATATTACTTTATAAATTATCACTCTCCTTTGGATTACCCTACATGTCATTAATTATAATAATAAAAATTACATGCTATTTAAAAAAAAAAACAAAAAACAATTTATTAATTAATCCAGTATAAGTCGTAAAAAAAAAAAAGTGTATGCAATACGTTTTAAAAAATTAAATGTCAACGAGCAGCTATTGCTCCTACTTGTTGAATTTCTTTTAGTGTTTTGTAAATAATTGAATACCATTTTTTACTTTAGTTTGTTGTTAATGTCAATGATTCATATAGCGTCAATTATTTGTTTATAATTATTGATTCCTTTCATTCACTACTGTCAAGCAATTTGCTTTGATTTTTAAATTTTTAAATGATGTCTTGGTTTCTACAATTTTTCGTTGTTTTTTTTCCATCAAATGTCTTATAAGAGATATTATCGACTCGTTTGCCAAATTTAAATATCTCCTTTAAAGTGAACTGTTCCGTGTTTTATAACGGTAATTTTAATCGTAATGTTTCTTATTCTGTCAGCTTTTATTTTTGTATAATTAGTTGTTCTTTTAATCGAACCTTATTAATTTTGAAGCCTCTTTCGAATGTAACGTGACACTTTACTTTTTTTTATAGTAGTTAGGGATTTTTTCATTACCAGTGTTATCAGCGCTGTAAGGTTTGATAAGGTTATAATGAGCTTGTGCAGATAAAAGTCGTTTAATATTGGTTTTGCCACAACAATGATGTTAAATTCCAATTCTAAACCAAGAAAACGTCGTTATCTAATTTTAGTTAACCCTTTATCGCGAGACCTTGCCACAAAAGTTCACATGAAATATTCCCAGGACCTGGTCAGTTCAGTTCCAGACTCATTTGCCAAATGATCAGAAGAAATTCTTTCCAACGCCAGATCTCTATCAGAATTGGTGAGCTTTTGTCGGATTATCATTCCGGATTTCTAAAAAATCACTATTTCTAAGAATGTTTTTAGAGTTATTCTAAAATATATTCAATAAATCTTTATATTCCACAATGTGACTCATTTTGGTGACTTTGCAATTTTGCAAAATATCTAATTTTTAATGTATATTTCATGTTTTGTCTTGACCCCTCCTATTTTTACTTAATTTTACTGATTAAAAGTTTAGTAAATCACGTAAAATTTCATTTCCTCACATTTTTGCAAGGATTGGCTAGGTTATGTAACTTCAATGTCCTTGTGATTTTGTGGACATTTTTCTAAATTTGATAAATTGCTTATTTTTAGGAGAACGGGCCAATTATGTCAATAGTCCACATGTCATCGCTATGGTTGGACTCCCTGCGAGGGGAAAAACATATATATCTAAAAAGTTATCCAGATACCTCAACTGGATTGGTATAAACACTAAAGGTAAGTTTTTAGCATATGTATTTGTTCTTTGCATTTTTTAATATTACTATCACTTTCTTCTTGTAATTTTCCTAGTATCTTATGTGAAAAAATGGCAAATATGTTATTTTATTGCATTGATTAGAGTTTATAAGTGTTGTGTTAAATTTGAATTGTTATAAATTTGCCTATATATTTGATTCTAGTTCTAGCCTTGTCATAACGACTAAATATTATCTGTATTAATGATTTCATTAACATCTATTTTAGTATAATAAATAAGTCTTTTTTTTTTAAACACAACAAAAGGCCTTGAACTCATTAATTAGACTTTGATTCCTTAATGTTGTAGAAATTATTCATTGTTTGTATCATATTAATAATGTAATATTAGTTTTTGTTTTGTTTAGTGATAAGGATACTGCGTAATTTTTATTTTGCCATTCCGTATATCTTGATCTGATAAGAACAATTCATTAACCTTATGTAACTATTTGTCATAATTGATTTAAAATATCCTTTAATTCTTCATTATATTATTTTGTAATTAGTATTTTATATTAATAAATTTATTTTTTTGTTGTTTGTTTATTTGTACCTTAATATTATTTTAGTTGTGTCAAGTTTTTATCTGATATATGTTAATAGTAGTGAATACAGAATTTTCATTTTCCGGTCTTACTTTATGTTAAGAAGATTTTTTTAAATCTCTTTTTCGAGTATTCTCATTATGGATTTTATTTGTTGTTTATTTTTAAATGATTAAAATAAAAAAAGTTGTGTTTTTACTGTTGACTCTTTGCTATTAAGTTATATTTGCAAGTTGGTCACAATGATGAGTGACATTATTATGTAATGATATTTTAACTTTTACAAAGTTAGTTCTTGCTTAGGTATATGCTTTCTTAAGTGCATTACCCTTATTCAAATCAATTTAATGTTAGTTTTATCTTTTTTTTTTTTTTTTTTTTTTAAACTTATTATTATTTCATTTTATAACTACTGTTTTAATTCAGTATAATCGGACTAATTTATCATCTAAAATGCATTTTATTAAAGCTTAAAATTTTTCAGTGATTATTTCTCAAATGTTAATCGATTTTATATTCTTATTTTATTATTAAACATTGTATATTTGAATTTATCATAAACAATTTCTAAAGAAAATGAAAGTCAGATGGTCTATGACAGATTTTCGTTAACAAACTTTAATAATTATAATTTTCAGGATACCTTTAAAAAATATTAGGTTTTTCATTATGATTATGACTTGGATAAAATTTGTGGTGATTTTGTACTTGGAGTAAACTCTGATTAAGGAGTAGATAATTTAGTTTGGAATTTACCGAAACCCTCTAATTGATAATTTAGTTTTGATCATACCAAAACCTTCTAATTGATTTTGCTGATGTTTCGACTCAAATAAGTGGGGCATTATATGGTCGAGATGTTACAGTAACTATTACATCAAAATCAGCTAACCAGAAGAGTCACTTTCTACCATGCATTTTCCACCTTTTTATGATTTTCTCTTAAACGACTAACAATTTTGATTTAACTCGCTATATCAATGTAAAATTTAATTGGCTTTAATATGATGTAGGTTTCATTCCGATTAAAATAGGCTGACAAGGGTTAAATGCCAATACTTTAATTTTATAGAATTTTGAAATTGACCGTATCATTCATTGTTTGTTTGTTTATTCGTTTAACGTCACTTTTATGCAACTATGGCTAATCGGACGATGCTACAGTGGGAGTCCTAAATTTTGCCTATCCAGGTTTTATTAGGATAGGGATCTTTAACGAGTACCTGACATCGCACAGGCTCGGGACCACCTTTTAATGTCCCCTCCGAAGGACCGCGTAACTAAGGATTTTTTACTCCCATTAAAAAATCGTAGGACCACCTGCGGGTTAGAACCCGTGACCTTTGGCATGGGAGGCTGTTACGCTAGCCACCCAGCTACAAGTGATCCCTCCGTATCATTCATTATCATTGCTAAAAAACAGCTAAATATACAAGCTGGACAAATTTTATAATCAGCTAAAAGAGAAAAAATATTTGTTTCATGTAATTTTTGTGTTTTTGAACATGAAAACAGTAATATAGGTGTATATATGCCATTGGATAGTTAAAGATTTTAGAAAAACAATTATCTTACACACAAATTTTTAATAGTTAACGGAGAGTGATGAAAAGCCGATAAAACAAACTGATTGTCATAGATAATAATATAATAGATTAATTAATAAAAAACACGTTTCTATTAAAACTCAATGTAAATAATTTTTTAACAATTTATTTTTGTTTCTAAATGTGTTCAGTAATTCTTACATTGATATAAATAATTCAGGTAAACATGGTCGCTCACATGTTTCAGCCGAAAAGTCAGCAAAATTAAAATGTTTTTTACCAGACTGACTCCTGATTATTTTTACTTATCATAATTTCTATATATTTTTTTGTTTTTATTGTGTTAACTTTTGGCTTTAACTTGGTATTGATTTTTGTATAATTCTCACAGTGTTTAACCTTGGAGAATATAGGCGACATGTTACCACTGCTTATAAGAGCCATGAATTTTTCCGGCCTGACAATAAAGAAGCGATGGCTATCAGAACTCAGTGCTGCCTTGATGCACTGCAGGATGTCTGTAATTGGCTTAGGGCTGGAGGCGAAGTTGCCGTAAGTTTCACTACTTTGTTTCATTTTAAACTAGATTTACTTAATTTTTTTGTTTGTTTATATGTAAAGAAGTACTTAGATTTTTTTTTTTTTTTAATTTTCGAACTTCTTTATGATTTTCTCATGTATTTTAATGTGTTTCCTCAGCTGTTCAGAGTGCGTCTAGCATTTTGAATTTGTGGAAGCCGTAGACCAAGCATATGTGCTTGTTCTGTGAAATGAAAACAAAGCAAGTATTAGTAATATTTGATGCTAATGGTAGTATTTTCATTCTATCAATCGTCTTCTTTATTTTTTTGTTTTTTTTAATAATTAAATTTAGTTTCAGATAGTTATATAATTTTGTTAATATTCCTATTGATATATTATTTACTTTATTGGACATTATTGCTAGTACAGTTATTTTTGTCATAAATTATTTTTAAGATTAGTAATTTTTCAACAGGTATTCGATGCGACAAACTCCACAATGGAAAGGAGGAACATGATTCATGACATAGTAGTGAAAAAAATGGGATTTAAATTATTTTTTGTCGAATCAGTTTGTGATGATCCCCAAATAGTTGAGCAGAATATCAAGGTAAGCTTATGTTTATTTTACATTTTTTAAGCCTACATGATTTTACTTACTGTGCCAAAAAAAATAAATAAATCATACACCTGCTATATTTGATAAAAATCACTTAATTAACGTTAAAAAAAAGAAGTTAGAAAAAAAGTTATAGTAATTGTAATAAAAATAATTTTTTATTATTTAAAATATATAAAAACAATGTTACTCCTATAATAAATGAAACAATTAATTGTAACAAATTCAGTTACAAAAAAGCACTGCAAATTATTATACAATGGTTTATTTCCTAATAACTATACTAGGGTGTTGCCGTTAATAGGCAATTAACTAATATGAAAAGCAATAAATAATCCATTTCAAAACATTTTATCTCTGCTGGTTCTGCACCAATGTCAATGATTCTTTTCTCATTTTTTAGGAAATTTAATTCTCTATAACATAGCACTAAGGAACAGAATGGATTTTTTTTATTCTTTATTCGGGTTCTACCGATCTTGAAACATAACTCCTCAAATTTTGAGGTAGGGGGGATAACTTAACTTTCATTATTTGTTTGGTCGATTACAAAGGTTCATTTTTGAAAATAATCAAAAGTATGCATATAGTGTCAATAGTCTTAAAAATAACTTAACAACGCGTTCCAAGAGCAATATTTTCTCCTATTTTGTAATCCTTTATTTTTAAGTAAATAAAAACAAACAACTGTGTGATCTTGATTTAATATTAAAAGCTATGGGGCTCCACCAAACCATCCAATTCCTCTCGTATCCAATCCTTACAATCCAAAATCCTTCGTAAAATCCTCAACGCTCCTTACTTTGTCACTAATAAGCTCATCCACAAAGATCTTGACGTTCCCTATGTTACTGTTTTGGCCCGAACCAGGTATGAATCTTTCCATGCAAAACTTCATTCCCACTCTAACCCACTAGTTTCTACCCTAGCTTCCTCTTCGATCCCTGATAACCCTCCGAGGCGTCTGAAAAGAAGATGGCCTCGAGATCTTCTTGTTTAGATTGACTACTAGAGTGCTGCCAATGGGCAGTCTCTCTTCATGTTTTTTCATGTATTTTATCTTTACCAGCATATTTACTAGTTGTATTTCAAAATACAGTTGTAAATTTCAATAAAAATATTAAAGAAAAAAAAAAAAAAATATTAAAAGATAATTCCGTGATAATGGGTTCCAAATTGCAAGAATTGATTCCTCCGTGCTAAGACTTGTTTGTTTATTGTTTTTATATATTTTAATTAATAAAAAAATATATTTACTATATTTACCATCATTTTTTTTTAATGAGCCGTATATTAAACGATTTTTACTGAATGGACCAGGTGTATGAATTTTTGTTTTGCATATGCTTAGTAATCAAAATAGTGATATTCTCCGTTATATTGATTTTTTATATCAGGTTTTACGTTATTAATTTAGATATTTAGGATCTTGGGTAAGTATAAAAAATGAAGTTCAGGAGGAAATAATAGTTCATGGCTTCTGTCAAGGGTCTTAACGGTTACAATCCGCAAAATTATTGGTCTGTACGGATGTGAAACGTGGGTGCTTACTTTGAAGGATGAACTACGCGTCAGTGTTTTTGAGAATAAGGTTTATGTAAAATGTTTATCCCTAAGAGGGATGAGGCTACTGGAGAATTTAGAAGGCTAAGTAACGTGGAATCATAGAGCTTGTAACCCTCTATATACATGAATTTGTAATATTGTGACATCTCAAATTGGCATGCAAAATTGTTGAGCTTTAAGTGATGAACAAATTCTTAAAAAGTTAATGCTCGGAACTGAGGCATAGGTAGAAGGATTTAGTTATGAAGGATTACGGGGACTTAGGCTTGGCTGGTGGTTATTTGATTAAACTGTAAGCTAGGATTAGTGGTATCAGCATCAAACCTGCTTTGAGTTCGCCAAGCCTATTTTAGTTATTGGTTGGAGTATCAAGAATAAAAATCTGGTGTGGGCAACACATGACTTTCACTTACCTCAACTGTTAAAATCAATTTAAAAGCTATTAAATATACTTCAGTTTAAAAGATATTTTAAGTTTTTTTTTTTAATAAAAAGTATATTCATTTTCGTTGGAAACACATTATTCCAAAATTTTAATAAAGTGATGATGTATATTACAGCCTTATTTTATTTATCAAGTATATATTTAAATCTTCACCTTAAAAATAAAAACTCACAAAGGAAATAACTTTAGTGTTAGATTGGTTAGATGGTAAATTAGAGGAAGAAATTTTTAAATATCAGCATAAAATATAAATATAAGCCATAACATAAATATAAGCCCTGTTAGACTATTTCAATCAGAATGAAACCTATAGTCATAGGTTAATGAAAATGGTTAGGGCCGTTTTCAAGAAAATTGTAAAAAAATACTTGGTATAAAGTAGCACATCCTGTCAGCCAATTATGGTAGAAAAAAAGTTAATTAAAAAACATCTCAGGCATATACGCTTTTAAAATATGAAATTTCAGTTTTATACAACTTATCGTTTTTGTGCTTGACTTACTACACACACACACACAGAACTTTTTGTGGGACTCATGGAACCCTAAAACGTGTATATCCATTGAAAACTTTAATTCAAACATTTTCACGATTGCAGTTCTTTCCCTTACTATATATTTCACATATATATAATGTGAAAGTTAAAATAGCACATTAATGGCTTTTGCCAAAAAAAATCATGTTTTATTATCTTATATTACATAATTCTGTTATTAATTCTTCAATTCTATAAATTAATGTTGTTTTAGGAAGTGAAAGTTAGTTCTCCAGACTATTTGAACATGAATAACGAAACTGCTCTCAATGACTTCTTGCAAAGGATCGATCATTACAAGGAGAGGTACCAACCCTTAGATGAGAAAAATGAATCTCACCTATCGTTTATGAAAATTTATAACACTGGTGAAAAAGTATTAGTTCATAAACACGAAGGCCACATACAGTCACGGATTGTGTATTACCTCATGAATATTCATATCGTTCCAAGGACGATTTATTTATGCAGGGTAAGCATATTTATATTTTTTTTAATTGATTGATTTAATAATTTTTGATCATTAGACTTATTATTGAAAATTGTTCAGACCACGAATCTAAGACAAATAAAAACAAACGGGGAGGGGAGGAGAATAATTTAATATTTACGTGTGTACCATATAAAAAAAAAATAAATAAATAAAAAAAACCTGTACCTCTACAACCAATAAAGGGTCTTAGGTTCAGTACTTATAGAGATTCATACTGTTTCACGTTTCACAGTCAATGACCATTCAAGGAGGTGATTAGGCCTAAGTCACACTCAGCCAGGTTTTTCCCCAAATTTGGATACCCACTTTATATAGGTTGAGTTTCCACCTGAGGAGGGTCTCCATACCCCAGGGTCGCTCCACGGCTAAAATAATAGAATAAATAATTCTGCCTCAGCCGGGATTCGAACCTGTGACACATAGAACAGTAGCCTAATGCTATATCTCCTCTATATGTACTTTATAATGAATAAGATTATTATTCTAATTCCTGAATCCAGGACTTAGTCGATTGTAAAGTTCACCATTGATATTTATTAAACTGTACTGATAAAGAAACAGTACTTTTTTACCAATTAAAGATCCCTTTACCTTTATGAGGTACATTATTGTCGCTTTCATAATTTTAATTGCCTAATTTTCTGTTATGGGAAGCCAATGACTCTGTGCTAGTTTACCTAACCAAAGGGTTGTGAGTTTGAATCTCAGTCCTGCCCTGACTTTTTCATGTATCAGTTAAAAGTATATTAACTCAGAGTCTCCTATCAGATATTTAAGGCCCTTCATTCTACTGGTGGCCACTCACAAAAATAGGCATATGGAATGACGACCCTTCCCTATAAGATATAATTGGTAATTGTGGTGCGATACCCTAAGAAACATCACGATTAAGGACCTACACGACCTCTCTCTCATGCCATCAAAAAATATAAATAGAATATATTTTATTAATTTTTCGCTTTCACTAATGCTGTTTTATTATTTAACTTTTAGCATGGTGAAACATATCATAACCTCGAAGGGAGAATAGGAGGCGATTCTGATCTATCTGCAAGAGGAGAAGAATTTGCCGATTCTCTTGCCGATTACATCCAAGAGCAGAAGATAGAAGGCCTCCGTGTATGGACCTCATGGCTCAAGAGGACCATCAATACCGTGAAAGGAATCCCCGCTCCCCAAGAAAGATGGAAAGCGTTAAATGAAATTGATGCCGTAAGTGATTGAATTGAAAGTTTGATTTATGTTGAATTTTGGTACAGATTTCATTTATTTATCTCTACAGCCTTTTTTCAATCTCGCCATCCAACATTATCTTCCTTCTCTTATTCCTTTCTGCTGTGTCTTCTTTCCTCTATCTGCCATAGCCTGTCTCCAAATTTTCAAGCCACCTCAGGACTTGCAATAAAATCTGGTATCTTAAGCCGGCAATATATCTGAGGAAACCGCCAAAAAAAAAAGAAGATGAATGCATAATAGAAACTTGAAAAAGGCCCAAGGTCAAAACGTTTTTTCTGATGATTCGTTATTTTTCTGATGTAAATAAATCTATTCTTTTGAACAGATTCAGTTAAAAAAGTATTACTTGAAATATAAACGCTAAAAGAAGAAAGAGAAAAATTATAGATTGATTACATTATTTTAATGTTAATCTAAAGCTTCGTCAACCAATTAATTATAAACCCTAGTTAAATATATATTTGTTTAGTATCAGTGTTCAATAAAAAACTAAGTAAAAGTTCTATTCCCAAAATTAAATTAATATTGGTTTTCAATAAGAACCACAAATGTTTGGGGACAAGTATGGTGTAGTGGCTTGCATAATAGCCTTCTATGCCCCAGATCGCAGGTTCAAACCTGCATGTGGCCCTAGGATTTTTTAAAGTGAGTAACAAATCCTTAGTTATGCCGTCCTTCAGAGAAGATGTAAAAAGTTTGTCCCGAGCCTATGTGATGCCAGGTATTCGTTAAAGATCCCTAATTGTAATTAAACCTTGATAAGCAAAATTTAGGACTCCGATTATCCATAGTAGCAAAAAGTTATGTTAAATAAACAAACAAACAAATCATACATGGTCTACACTGACTAATTCAACATTATAAATGATATAGTTGCTAGTGGTCACTGACAAGTGACAGTTACTGCACAATCACAAAAACCTAAAATTGGTCATATTACTGTTCGGAAGTATTGAACCTAAATGACAGATGTAACTTTTAGATAAGTTAATGAATAATTTTTTTTTTTTATGAGAATCTGAATTCATACTTATCTTTTATTAGTTTTAAATTTGAGTAATTCAATGTTGTCTGGAGTACCAGATGTAGAAGTATGAAACTGGAATTTCCCTATAGATGGTGCTCGCTATCAGTTTAAAGACCGTAAGACCGCTTCTGTAGTACCATCCTCTCTCTCTAACTGCTGACGAAGTTTGTCAACACACAATAACCTAAGTTTCATACACCGGTATATTTATAACCTCAAACATGAGTTTTGTACCTATGAACTATGATTTGCAGACAGCATTGGTTTTCTGTTATCATTTGAAGAAAACTGCTGCAGAATCACATAGAATGCTTGTTGAAATATACGGTGAACATGCTCTTGCAGAAACTCAGTGCTTTGAGTGGTTTAAAAACTTTAAAAGTGCTGGTTTGGACGTGAGAAACCACCGAAAAAGTTTGAAGACAAGGACTTGCAAGCCTTATTGGATGAAGACGATACTCAAACTCAACAAGAACTCGCAGAACAATTAAATGTGACAAAAAAGTAATATCTCTTCGTCTGAAAGCTGTGGAAAAGATTCAGAAGGTGGGAAAATGGGTACCAAATGAACTGAATGAAAGACAGCAAGAAAATAAAAAATCCACTTGTCAAATGCTGCTCCTCAGATGTTAAAGAAAATCATTTCTTCATCGAATAGTGACAGGTAATGAAAAGTGGATATATTTTTCAGAATCCTAAGTGTCAACATCCACTGCAAGACCAAATCTTTTTGGAAAGAAAACAATGCTGTGCGTATGGTGGGATCAAAAGGGTATAATATATTGTTATATTATAAAGGGTATATTATGAGCTACTAAAACCTGGTGAAACGGTTAACTCTAATCCCTACCAACAAAAAATGATTGATTTGAATCGAGCAATATGTGAAAAATGACCTGGAATATGCAAAAAGGCAACATAAAGTCATTTTGCTTCATGATAATCCCTCCTCACACACACCAAAACAGATCACTGATACGGTCAAGGTGTTCAATTGGGAAATACTAGCGCATACAGCTTATTCTTCAGATTACCATCTATTCGCATCATGCAGTGTATGCACTCGCCGAACAACACTTCGATTCGTATGAAAATGGCTTGACAACTGGTTCCCTTCAAAGGAAGAATTGGTTTTTGGCATGGCATTCATAACCTGCCGAAGAGGTGGGAAAAATGTATAAGTTCTGATGGAGACTATTTAGAATAAAATATTTTTTATAAGTTTCAAATAACAGATGTGCGATTTTTAAAAAAATATTCCGGTTTCATACTTCTACACCTGATATTATCGAGAATGAAGAGTTTATTCTCCTAGGTGGTAACACCATGAGGCCCCAGTGCGAGGTAGGGTGGAAAAAATAAAGTTAGCTCCTCATACTATAAAAATGATACTCCTGTTACTTAAATAATACTTCACTTACTTTAAAATTATTGCATGAATATAAAACTTATAGTATGAAAATGTATCCTATTATTTTTTATTCTTGAGGGCTGAATCAAGATAAACTTGAGTGTATAAATCAATTAGGAAACTTGAGAAATTGCAAAATTTATGTTTATTTATTGATTTTTTAATTATATTAAATTATAATTTTAACTGTATATATTCATCTATTTCAGGGTATTTGTGAGGAAATGACGTACGAAGAAATTCAGTCCGCATTTCCTGATGATTTTGCCTCTCGAGACAAGGCAAAATTCACTTACAGATACCCGAGGGGTGAGAGTTACGAAGATTTAGTAGCCAGACTTGAACCTGTTATAATGGAACTTGAAAGGCAAGGGAACGTTCTTGTCGTTAGTCATCAAGCTGTTATAAGATGTCTTTTGGCCTATCTTCTTGATAAATCAGCTGGTCAGTACTTACTTTACTTTTTTATAATTTTCTTGATATAATCGTATTTTTAACAGGCATGACATGAAGATTTTTTTTTTTTAATATTTATAAAAAAAGTTTACATCATCATCATAATCATTCCCCCTTTCTACCGCTGTTAGGTGTGAGGGTCCTGCTTATAGAGTCTGGCCCAGATGTCTCTCTCCTGCACCAATTCTACTCTTCTATTCTAATTTATTCCATGATTCCTTTACACTGTCCTTCCTCTGGGTCTTTTCCATTCCGTGCGGGTCTCCTAAGTCTTCCTAGCACTTCTGTCTGGATCCAGATAGTGTCCAGAAGATGTCCAAACCACCTAAGTTTGTGCTCCTCTAGAATGGTCTCTGCCTGTTTGATGTATGTGACTCCTGTGTTTTGTGGTGAGGGTCCACGATTCTGAGGAGTACGATAGAATTGGGAGAAATGTCGACATTATAAACAGCTTGTTTGGTCTGTTCTTCTCCGCAGGAAACCACATCTTCCCTGCTGCTCCAATTCTTTGGGCCACTTCCTCCTGAACTCCTGTTAAAACTATCGACCTGCTCTAACCTTTGTCCTCCAACCCTTAGGTCTCGATCATTGGCAGCTAGTAAGACGAGGCTGTCAATGAAGACCAACTGGTAATATTGGGTTGATGCAAAATTAATGCAGGTTTTTAGTAGGTATTGTAAATACGCCATATCTTTACTTTAACCATATATATTTAATCAAAATAATTTCCATCTGAATCAATGCACTTTTGCCAACGTTCAACAAGCTTTCTTATTCCACCAGAAAAAAAATCCGAATCCCTGGACTCAATGAAATCACGAAAAGAATTTTCAATGTCGTCCTGGTTTTGAAAATTTTTCTCCCTCAAAAAGTTGTCCAGATGCCTGAAAAAGTGGAAGTCTGTAGGAGAGAGGTCAGGTGAATAAGGCGGATGTTGGAGAACTTCGTAGCCCAACTCGTGCAGTCGTCGAAGCGTTGGTTGTGCAACGTGTGGTCTGGCGTTATCGTGGAGCAAGATCGGCCCCTTCCGATTCATCAATGCTGGGCAAAGACGTTGCAATTTTTGAGTTCCGAGTTCCGCCGCCATTTCTCGTGTGGTTTTGGTTGGGTCTTCTTCCACTTTTGACCTCAGCTGGTCGTTGTCCAGAGCAAGATGACGGCCCCGACCTTCCTTGTCTTCGAGGTCGAAATCTCCTCTGCGAAACTTCTGGAACCAACGCTGCACCGTGCACTCATTAATAGCCCCCTGACCCCACACTTCATTAATATTACGAGCCGTTTGCGCAGCGCTGCGCCCTAATTTAAATTCGTAAAAATAAATTTGACGAAAATCGCACTTTGACATTTTCGATTCAAGACCTTTGAACACACTGAACAAAACGATTTTACTAAACAAATTCATGGTGAAAGAGAGGGTATTAGATAAGGTTTGTTTTGGTATAATAATGATCAATGTTAGGATTAGCTTTGTTTTCACAATTGGAATTAAGATATTGCAATAGAGGAAACCTGCATTAATTTTGCATCAACCCAATATTTGGAAGGACACAGGTTTTTGTGTCCTCATTATAGGCTTGGCTCTCCTTAGTGCCAAGTTCAGAACTATGATGATGAGCAATAGACTCAGGCTTATAGCCCTGTCGGATACAAAATGCACTCTCAAATTCTTTTGAATTGTGGTTTCTGGTTCTGCACAAACAAAAGTTTACATTTAATTGAAAAATAGCTCATCTATAGCAGGTCACATAAAACAGTGGTTACTGACAGTAAAACATGAAATGAAATTATTATATTTCTATTACGTGTTCTTCCACTCAGCCCTGCTCACTTAATTGTGTACCTAGATATTTGAAATGCTTCTCCTGCTCAATCTTATCGCCTAGTTTTAAAGTCCGTCCAATTGCGTTAACTCTTCTTCCTATCTTCATAATCCTATCTGATAATTGGACACATTTACTAATGGTCTTGGTAAACTTAACTGTTTTAATAAAGATTCTCATTTGACTAAAATCTATAGAATCTCTGTAATACGATCTCCAATGTTTTTAATAAAATTTATTTATATTAACTTCTTAATGTGCCATTTGAATTGTTATTGTTTACAATCTGATTTCATCTGGAGACAATGGTGATGAATTAAATTAAATGGGGGGGTTTTAAATGTATTCGATGATTATTAATACACTATTTATCAATAATATGTTTATGTGTTTCCCATTTAGCAATTTTATTAATTTATATTTTATTAAAATAATTTTAGATGAACTTCCTTACCTTCAAGTACCTCTTCATTCTGTAATGAAGCTTACTCCAGTGGCTTACGGTTGTAAAGTAGAAACTATACCGTTTCCCATCGATGCTGTTGACACTCATCGACCCAAACCAAAGGTATGTATATGAATATATTTTTTCCTCATTACCTTGATTGTACCTCTTAAGCATTTACTCTTTTTTTTTTTAAACATAAATTAATATAACCTACAAAAAATTAAATTTTTCACTCATGGTCAATGAATTATTGAAATAGTTTTGCATCTTGATTAAAAAATTAAACATATATTGTAAGAACCTATATTAAGTTGTTTTGTGGTAATTGTTATGTTTTTATATATTTAATATGATCCTAAATTGAATGGCGGTGGCATGGGAATGTTTGTGCTAGCCTATGCACTGCATGTGTTTTGTGACAGATAGAGTTTGTTTCACAATTATAACTGATTTGCTCTGTTTGACTAGTACTTGATTATTTTCAATAATTGAGCAATTTTCACTTCTAATAATGTTTTATTCTGTTGACAATTTCATAAATAAATGTAGTCTATTAGTTCTCCCTCCCCTCTCCCCATTTTCAAGACTTCTAATTTATGTGTCATAATTATTAATAATATTATTATAGCGGCACTGCTATGTGTCACTACTAAATGAATTATATTGGGGCCGAAACCCTAAATTTATTTATGAAATTGTTAATGGAATAAAACAGGGATCACTTGTAGCTGGGTGCCTAGCGTAATAGCCTCCCATGCTAAAGGTCACGGGTTCAAACCCGCAGGTGATCCTAGGATTTTTTAATGGGAGTAAAAAATCCTTAGTTACACCGTCCTTTGGAGGAGACGTTAAAAGGTGGTCCCGAGCCTGTGCGATGTCAGGTACTCGTTAAAGATCCCTATCCTAATAAAACCTGGATAGGCAAAATTTAGGACTCCCACTGTAGCATCGTCCGATTAGCCATAGTAGCATAAAGTGACGTTAAATAAATAAACGGAATAAAACATAATTAGAAGTGAAAAGTGGTCAATTATTTAAAAGAAACACAATTAAAAATTCCTCAAATTAAGAAAAAATAAAGTAATTAATTATACTTATATATACAATTATACCTATATTTTCATTATTGCCAGATGGTTTAGGGAAAATATATATATATTTTTTTTAATTTTTAAAAAATATAGTGTAAACTTAATTACATTATTATAAAAATCTGAACATCTCCTAAATTAATTCATTTAGTATCTTCCCCTTTCTCCCCTTGAAAAAACTCAGCCCTGTTTTTGTTTCATTAAAAAAAAAAAAAAAAAATTATTTCATTTATTTTTTTATAATGTCTATACATATTGTGTGATTTGAGTTAACTATTCTTTATGGTTACTCGTTTAGATTTTAAAGAATATTTGGAACTAGTCGGTAATACAGACCACATCAAATTGTCTCATACAGAATCAATCATCTGATTAATTACCTTCTATATGTTCCCTCATCAGTATTGTGTTTACTTAACTCGTATTAATATTTGTACATTAAAAGATATTTTCATACAAATTAATTAAAAAAGAAATTACAGTGAATTTTTTTCAAGTGCATAGAATTATTCCAAACCAAAAACAAATGTAATAACAATTATGATCTGAAGATTTATGTTGGGTAACATCCTAAATGGCATTTTAATGTCAGAGAATATAGAGAAAAGAATAAAATAAAGATTGGCGGTGAAGATAAGAAGGTCAAAATAAACAAATGTTTAGTTGTTCACCAAAAATATAATGTTGGTATAATATTGCCCTGGGGAGTGGCATGGTCTAGTGGGTAGAGCACTACTCCAGGTCCCATGTTTGAACTTTGGCTGAGGCATAAATATTTCTTCTGTTATTTCATCTGGTGGAGCAACCCTGGGGCATGAAGACCCTTCTGGGGCATACCTAGCCTATATATATATATATATATATATATATATATATATATATATATATAAAGTGGGTAAGCAAAGATTGGGAGAAAAAAACCTAACAGATGAGCGTGATATAGGCCTAATAACCTCCTTGCCCAGAGGGAGAGGGGGAGTAGCTGAGTGGGCTAGCGCGTGTTGCTTTGAACATGCGTTGCCCTAGCAAAAGATGACCAAACCTTTGAGTTCGAGCCTCGGTTCTGGGGGGGATTTTATCTCAGCATTTATCCCCCATTCCGAGAACTACTCCTCCTCCCCCTCTCCCCTCCCCCCTCCCCCCTCCCCCCAAAGCCTTTAAAGGCGAGGTAGAGATGAACAAAACAAAAAAAAATACTTCCTTGCACAGCCGATAGCTATAAATCCATACGAATATCTATATGTATTGAGCCTTCATGGGCTGTAGAGGTACAGGTTTTTTTGTTGTTTTTTTCATAGTATTGCCCCAGGAATGATTGTTTAATGGCCTTCTACGGGAAACATGGCAATGCCTTCTGGAGCTAGTTCCATTCCTGGTAAAAGTAAAAAAACTCTTAATGGACATTATTCATAGAAGAATAAACATCGGCAGTATTAATGTGTTCAACTGTTGAAAACCTTACAGAAATTTATACCCTATAGGCTATACATATCAGTCATAATTTTTACTTTGTTGATCCTGAAACCCTTGCAAATACTCAAAGGATAGGAAAACTCTGGGGAAGTGCAAAATGGGAGAACAAGAAAATAATGGGGATATACAAGACTTCTTAGCATCATATTTTGCGGGATTTTTTTGGAGGCATTAAAATGTTATCGTGCAAATACATTTTTGTATTGGTATAACCATATTAAATAAGTAGGTTGTTTGTTCATCACATGATCAATTTTGCATAAGAAAATTGGATGTGGCCCATATAACCAACTAGTACTGAATATTGTACAGTTCTTTTTACAGACAAAACAGGTTTGAGTATATTTTGTTTGTTCCTTGTTTAATAGATTTTTTTTGTTTGTTTTTTTCTGATTTGTTTTTAGAATAACACAGTTTAGTTTGATGAGTGTCAATATATAATTTGGCATTGAAATGATCTAATCAGGCACTAACTGGTTTTGGGTATGTGAAATGCATGTTTGTTATCTTGATTTTTTATCTGTGTAATTTAATTTTAGTATGTAACAAAAAAATAAATTCTTTGCATTACTATATATTGTTAATTTAGATAATTTTTCAGTACAGGCTACTTATCTCTAGTTCAAATATTTATCTATATACATTTTAATATTATTTATGTAATTATTTTTCCTACTCTTTCAAAATTACTTAAAAATTAGATTAGGCCTCCTGAAGGACTAAATTATCTTAAACATTATTTTCTTTTATATGTTATTAATAAATTTGATCCATTTTTCATTCTACCTAATATTTATTTATTTATTCTTTCTGACTTTCTGCCTTAAACCATTTTGAATGAAATCCTATCAAATTATTATTTCATAGTAAATGATTTTTTTCAAATTTATACATTGTTTATAATTTTTAACATGCCTTCTTATGTACAATATATATACTCGTGTATATATATATATATATATATATATATATACTGTACATAAGAATACATATTTGTATAGTAGCAGGAAAGATGCAAACAGGTCCAACATCAAGTATTACTTTTCAAAAAATCTTATTTATCATTAAATTTTATCTTTGATAAAATATTGAAAAAAATAATAATACAGTTATATTGATAATATTGTTATAAATTTATTATAAATAGGTTAAAAGTACCATCACAACAATGACTTGTCACACACTTTCAACTGTCAGTTTGTTTGTTTGGACTTTAAGGCGCAAAACCTCAAGGTCATCAACGCCTGTGATTCAACTGTCAGTTTCTTGTCTCTTATCGTTGATTGCACCCTTAAATTTGATGGCTTATCAATTAAATAACCTACACTTTTTAGTTACA
Source organism: Piezodorus guildinii (assembly GCA_023052935.1). NCBI lineage: Eukaryota > Metazoa > Arthropoda > Insecta > Hemiptera > Pentatomidae > Piezodorus > Piezodorus guildinii. The sequence continues at coordinate 136,193,031 of CM041293.1, read as the reverse complement.
AACATGGTTATAGTACAGCATGTTATAGGCTTACAAATTAAATTGAAGTTATTTTTTGCATGAGGTATTAGTTTTGTTCATAATATTTACTATTTATTTCTTTTTTATTTTTATTTTTTTTCAATGGATGATAGATAATATTACAGTTTATTGTTTGTTTATTTATTTAACGTCACTTTATGCTATTATGGCTAATCGGACGATGCTACAGTGGGAGTCCTAAATTTTGCCTATCCAGGTTTTATTAGGATAGGGATCTTTAACGAGTACCTGACATCGCACAGGCTCGGGACCACCTTTTAACGTCCCCTCCGAAGGACGGCGTAACTAAGGATATTTTACTCCTATTAAAAAATCCTAGGACCACCTGCGGGTTTGAACCCGTGACCTTTAGCATGGGAGGCTGTTACGCTAGCCACTCAGCTACAAGTGATCCCAGATAATATTACAGAAATGTCAGGAACTAGAGAGGAGCTGCCAATGAAAAGGCTAGCCTTTAAGATAACATTAATTACTCGACCATACTTAAATTTTATGATGCTTAATTTAACCTACCAACCGATATTTTAATTAATAAAGTATAAAATAAAAAAATCAACCAGTAGTTACTAATTTATGCTTAATACTACACTCGAATTTTTAATGAAACTTTAAATTACATCATGAGTTATTCAACTACTTAATGTTCAGAGTAACACATTTATTTTGGTGGAATTGAAATGGATATTCATGTTGATAAACTTGTGCATCCCTTGTCACTTATAATCTTTCCAAACCACAGTTTTTCAAGAAATAAAAAATAAAAAAAATCGTTTTATTATTAAGATTTTTACTTAAAATATATTCAATAGAACAATCAATATGATTGATTGTATTTCTTCTTGTTTCAGATTCCTGGTACACTTGATGAAAAGTTTAAAAGGTCAAACTCAAAAAATCCTTGAGATCATTGTATATTCTGTTACAACTTAAACAAAAAATAAATAAATAAATAATAAAAAAAAACACTTTGAATGAGCTTGGTATGAAATTTGTTTTCTATTTTATTTATCTATATCACTTGTTATAATGAAGTTATTTATTGGTTGTGGTATACAAAGACAATATGTCTTCCATGAGCTGTGTTTTCTTATAAATTATAATTAATAATATACTAATGTATTGTTGTTAGTAATTAATTTCTTTTTTTGCGAAACTGATATTAGTTGTTATTATTAAATTGCTTTTGTGTTGATAAAAAAATCATAATAATTAAAAAACGGAAGAATGGAAGTTTGAAAAAAAAATTAGTTAACATTTTATTTTCTCTTATTTAATGATTTGACTGAATAAAGGTCCTGTATATTGTTTTGTTAAATTTATTAAATATATATTTATTAATAATTTATATAAACAATAAAATGTATATTGTTTAAAATATGTGATAAAATTTTCATCCAACTTTTGGGTGTTGTATTTATAGTATTATTGAATACTTAGAAATGAAATTCCAATTTGTAAAAGAAACAAATTTTAATATAAAGACTTTATATTTTTATGTTTTTCAATGTTTATTTTTTTTTATTTCCTTTATCCTTCTATTTCTTTAATTAGCATATATAATCATGCATAATCTTACTTTTGTATTTCAATTCATTATTTTTTTGTTTTAATTATCTTATTTCTATTTAAATCCTATACCTGAACAACACATAAAATAAATTCTCTTCATAGAGGGATCAGTTGTGATTGTATGGCCATTCAAGGAAGTGATTAGACTGAGACCATGCTCAGCTGCTATGTTTTTCCCCTAATTTTGTGATACCCACTTTTAAAGGCTGGGTAAGTCACAGGAGGATCCCCATACCAACGATATATTATACATCTATATTACTGGTTTTATGTTTAAAAACATGAAATTTGCATACCAATATATTTTTGCTCTTTTCTCCTTGAAACCTACATGACATTAAAATCCATTAAATTTCACATCGATATAGCGAGTTTAATAAAAATAGTAAAGTTTAGGTTCACCAGATTACAGTATTGATTAAAATCTTTTTTCACAAAATTAGTCGTAGGGAGTGATGACCCAACACTACAAATTGCATCGTGAAACGTGAGTGTAAACTCGCAGGACTTTACATGGCGAGGCCCAGGGCCTACACGGCCTGTCGTGCCACTGGAAGAAGAATTTAATATTAAAGAAATAATACCAGTTAAAAGTATCCAATAAAAAAAAATATATATACAGTAAACCCTCTTTTTAACGAACACCCGTTTATAACGATATATCCCTTACGGTCCCTTGAAAAATGAATAGAAAACTATGCTTTCTCCTCGTTTATAACGAAATATTCTCTTATAACGAACTACTTTTGTGGACCTCAGAATTGAATTTGTTCGGTTATTACGAAAAATAAAGAAGAAACAAATTACTATACATCTTAATTCTCAGTAAAGAGCGGTGCCTTTCTGTCCAAATCTTTCTTACCTCTTCTCTCTATTCAGCTCAGTTCTGTGATTCACAGTCTGTGACAGATTCTGGTTTCTAGAGTTTCAGCTAGCTTTTCTGTTTTTTATTGCTTTTATTACTTGCTTTAATTCGAGTTTCCTACGAGGTCAAATCAGTCTTGCTTTTCGTTCAAGTGTACTTCCGCACAGTATGTCAAAGAGAAAGTCCACTGATTTAAATACATGGTTGGCGATTCTCCAAGAAGTGGAGAAAAAAATTGAATGAAAATCGAAAATTGCTGAAAAATACGGGACATCAAAGTCTCCTCTATCAACGATTATATCTATAAAAGATAAAGTCGATGCCTCCGTTGTGACTTCATCGGGAAGTGCAAAAAAAAAAAAATTTATATATTTTTTATTATTTCAACTTTATATGAATTGCTGTGATTCAGACATTGTAAGTTCTTTTTTAAGTTTTGTATTTTGAATGATGGTTTATGTTAATCTTAAAGTATTATGTAAAATTTGAAATAAGATAGGTATATGTACATAGTGCATAGTTTTAATTGCTTTTCTAGTTTCTAAATAAACATGTGCCTGAAAGCGAATGCTGTATTGAAAATATTTCTTTTTAACCACCTGAATTTATACCAAGACATATAACATACATACAATATATTTTTCGGATATAACGAACAGAGAATTTTTTGGTCCCTTGGATTCGTTAAAACGAGGGTTTACTGTGTATATATATATATATATTATATATATATATATATATATATATATATATGGTATATAGTTCTCTGACACACATGGCGTACCTCAAAAACTATTTGGCTGTTTATTTTTATATTTGGCACTAAAGTTACAAGTAAATGCAAATGATCCTCTTAACTAGATGTCAACATCAGCTTTCGGTTACCACTGTTTAATAGTTAATTCAATTAAAAAAAAAAAAAAGTCATTAAAATCAGATGTACATATTAGTCGTGATATGGTCTTTTTAACTTAGTTGTGATTTGTAAATAATCCTTCTCCAAAGATTGAGATTATAACTGGTTCTCCTTTCTTTAGTTACACGGAAACTATACATTCCCCTTAAAATATATGTCTTATTAAATAAACAGGCATCTCTCTGTGAATGGCAACACCTTTGAATAGTAGTGTGCTTATAACGAAAGACCTGATTTTTGTGCTGTACAAAACTTGAAAGAGGTTCAAAATAGTGCAGAAAATTATAAAATTGAGGGTATATACACCTTAAACGTCCAAAAAATAAATTAACCTAAACCTATATGGAATAGAAAATTGACCTTTAAAAGTTGTAAAATCGATCAAATATTTATTTGATTCGTACCTTCAATAGTTAATTAGATTGTGAATTTACAAAATATGTAATTAGTCAACCTAGAAGAACTCACGGAAAACAGATTGAACAATTGATCAAAAATACTTGTGAATAATAGATAGAGGTATGTTATGTAGACCAGAATAATTAATTAAATATACATAATTTTAATTTTAAATAATTTTCAATGGTAATTTACCGCTGTTTTTGTATTGGACTATTTTTTCTTTCACTTACCTATATATGAAATATATAGTTGGGGAAAGTATTGCGATCGTGAGGACTAATTTACTATTTCAAAGGATATGCCTGATTTCCATATTTTAAGGACTATTTTAATTTGTTTTGTTTTGTTCATTCTAAGTTAAAGTTGCCATTCTTGCTGAAAGGATTCTTAACAATTGACATTTATTGTAACCAGGATACGATTCATAATGGAAGAGAGCCTCCATTTTTTACTCGATTCTCCTTTTAAAAGGATTCGAATCAAAATAATTCACTGGTAACTAGGATTACCACACTAAAAAGGACACTTTTTAATATAGGAACTCTCTTCCCGAATTCAAGTTTTCAACGGAAATACAAGTTTTAGGGTCCCTTGAGTCCAAATAACCAAGTTAATAAAGAGTGATGAAAAGCGATAAAACTACCTGATTATTTTGGATAATAATATAATCGATTTTTTAATAAAACACATGTTTATACAGAAATTTAATTAAATTAATTGTTTCACTCATTTTTATCTCTTACTGTATTTGAAAATTCTCTGATAGTTTTTTGAGGTACACCATGTGTGTCAGAGAACTATATACCATATATACATATATATATATATATATATATATATATATATATATATACAGTAAACCCTCGTTTTAACGAACTCCAAGGGACCAAAAAATTCTCTGTTCGTTATATCCGAAAAATATATTGTATGTATGTTATATGTCTTGGTATAAATTCAGGTGGTTAAAAAGAAATATTTTCAATACAGCATTCGCTTTCAGGCACATGTTTATTTAGAAACTAGAAAAGCAATTAAAACTATGCACTATGTACATATATCTATCTTATTTCAAATTTTACATAATACTTTAAGATTAACATAAACCATCATTCAAAATACAAAACTTAAAAAGGAACTTACAATGTCTGAATCACAGCAATTCATATAAAGTTGAAATAATAAAAAATATATATTTTTTTTTTGCACTTCCCGATGAAGACGCAACGGAGGCATCGACTTTATCTTTAATAGAAATAATCCCCCAAAAAATAGTAAAAACCATATGGGAATTGAATATTAGAACTAAAAATAAAAATAATAGCAATGGTGAAAAAATAAACAAATTAAAGACAACCCAAAAATTCCAAAGCTGCAATTATATAAAGGGACTTTCTGAAGAAATTAAAAAATCCTTCAAATTATATGATGTGGAAGAATATACTTTTGCCTTCAAACCAAGAAACAAAATAAAAAATTATTATAGTGAGCTAAAAGATAAAATAGAAAAAAACTCTCAATCTGGAATGGTATATAAAATACCATGTGTGAATTGTCCTGTAGTATATATTGGTGAAACAAAGCAGTTCTTGAAGGATAGGATGTATCAACACCAAAATGATGTTAAAAATAAAGAAAAAGATTGTAATAAGACTGCTTTAGTACAACATGTGATAAATAAAAAACATCAATTTGACTTTGAAAATACTATGGTAGTACATAAAGAAAGCAATGATTTTAGAAGAAAAATTTTAAAGGCAATATATATATCAGAACACATTGACTACAGTATAAATTACAAAACAGACACAAAGAATTTAAATGACCATTATGCTGAGATTTTGAGCAAAATTAATAAGTAATATAATTTAAATAAATTGAATTTCTTGAATAAAGTTTAAATAACAATATAATATAATAATATTTGGAATTTTATGGTTAAGTGAATTATCTTGTTTTTAATTGGATATTAATATATTTGTTTATGTATATGTATACATGTATGTGTATGTGGGTGTGGGTGTGTGTGTGTGTGTGTGTGTGTGTGTGTGTGTGTGTGTGTGTGTGTGTGTGTGTGTGTGTGTGTGTGTGTGTGTGTGTGTGTGTGTGTTTATGTATGGTAATAATTTATTAAAGAATTTTAAAAGAAAAAGTTTTTGGCTGTGAAAATAAATGTAGACTTGACTGAGGAGGAGGTAATAAAACAATATATGTGTGTATATTAGTTTTGATATCAATAGTTAAGAGTGAGGGAATACATTTCTTTAATCCAGTAGATGATAACAACCAGGACAGGGCTGGTCAGCCTGTAATAGTTTTAATTTTATTTTACTAAATTGTGACAAAATATATATTTATATATTATATAGAGTGTAAATGGAATATAAAGAGTTATGTAAATTGATTTATAAGAATGTAAAAAATAATGTTGTGTATCTTTTAATTTTAAAATAAATGTTTTTTGTAGATCCCTTGAGAATGGCAAAGAGCCGAAACGTAGGGAGAAAAAATAAGAAAATAAAATGAGTTGAATGAAATGGATCATTTTAATTAAAGGAACCTAATAATACAATTATTCATTCAAACTATTCTTAATTGTAATAAAAATTAAATAATCGATTTTTTAATAAAACACATGTTTATACAGAAATTTAATTAAATTAATTGTTTCACTCATTTTTATCTCTTACTGTATTTGAAAATTCTCAGATAGTTTTTGAGGTACACCATGTGTGTCAGAGAACTATATACCATATATACATTCGCATTCAGGCACATGTTTATTTAGAAACTAGAAAAGCAATTAAAACTATGCACTATGTACATATATCTATCTTATTTCAAATTTTACATAATACTTTAAGATTAACATAAACCATCATTCAAAATACAAAACTTAAGAAGGAACTTACAATGTCTGAATCACAGCAATTCATATAAAGTTGAAATAATAAAAAATATATATTTTTTTTTGCACTTCCCGATGAAGACGCAACGGAGGCATCGACATATATTTTAAGGGGAATTTATAGTTTCCGTGTAACTAAAGAAAGGAGAACCAGTTATAATCTCAATCTTTGGAGAAGGATTATTTACAAATCACAACTAAGTTAAAAAGACCATATCACGACTAATATGTACATCTGATTTTAATGACTTTTTTTTTTTTTTAATTGAATTAACTATTAAACAGTGGTAACCGAAAGCTGATGTTGACATCTAGTTAAGAGGATCATTTGCATTTACTTGTAACTTTAGTGCCAAATATAAAAATAAACAGCCAAATAGTTTTTGAGGTACGCCATGTGTGTCAGAGAACTATATACCATATATATATATATATATATATATATATATATATATATATATATATATATATATATATATATATATATATACACAGTAAACCCTCGTTTTAACGAATCCAAGGGACCAAAAAATTCTCTGTTCGTTATATCCGAAAAATATATTGTATGTATGTTATATGTCTTGGTATAAATTCAGGTGGTTAAAAAGAAATATTTTCAATACAGCATTCGCTTTCAGGCACATGTTTATTTAGAAACTAGAAAAGCAATTAAAACTATGCACTATGTACATATACCTATCTTATTTCAAATTTTACATAATACTTTAAGATTAACATAAACCATCATTCAAAATACAAAACTTAAGAAGGAACTTACAATGTCTGAATCACAGCAATTCATATAAAGTTGAAATAATAAAAAATATATATTTTTTTTTGCACTTCCCGATGAAGACGCAACGGAGGCATCGACTTTATCTTTAATAGAAATAATCGTTGATAGAGGAGACTTTGGTGTCCCGTATTTTTCCGCAATTTTCGATTTCGACTCAATTTTTTTCTTCACTTCTTGGAGAATCGCCAACCATGTATTTAAATCAGTAACCATAGATTTTGAAAACGGAGGTAAGTGAAAGTCGTGTGTTGCCTGTACCAGATTTTTTCTGCTTCAATATATGCTTGTGTCCAGCTAATAATGAAATAAATAATAATAATTTTCATTAATTACATCATAAATCATAACAAACAAAAATTTGTTGTTAACGGTTTTACAATAAGCGGTCTGTTTGTGATTTTCTTTCGCACCTTATCTATTTGACTGATCACAAAGAGTACAAAACTGTTTTCCCATCAGACCTAAACTCTGGATAATTAGATATCAAGGGTTTAATTTTCGACAAGACATTTGTTATCCTTTCGGCATTATTTATACATTGGCATTTAACATTTTTAGCCTCTACAAATACTGAAGAAACTCTGAGATTTGAAATTGCACTTAAAACTAAATACTCACAGAGAATTTTAAAGGGTTGAAAACAGAGCATTCATTATAACAACAATAACGACGATAAATGAACAAAAACAATGAAACACAGTATGTTAGATGAATTGTTTACTTATTGAAGCCAGTAGTCCTGATATGTCTCTTCATTTTTCCTCTTCTTAACTAATAATTTAATTGTAGATTTAATTTAATCAGAGAATAACCAGAGAAAGATTATACAATAAAATTTTAAATATTTAAATGAAATGAATGAAAAAAGAACTTTATTCTGGGACTAAGTCCCTTGAGAATAATACACATGTACAAAAAAAATATTTAATAATAATAATAATAATAAAAAAAACTTTATTCTGGACTATGTCCCTTAAGAATAACAGAATTGAACAGTAGATATTCATATATGTCTGGTCAAGAAAACAATAAAATTAATTTTTATTTACAAATGAGCAAAAAGGAAAAATTAAACACTACCTAGACTTATATACATTCATGTACAAAAAGTATGGATAATGAACACACAAGATTAGAAAAAGAAAGAAAGAAAGAAGGTAAATCTCCTAAAGGCTACTGATAGGTTTGAGGGAATTATAAAAAACAAAACAAACTAATTATTCCACACTAGCTTTAGGATAAAATAGATAATTATAACTTGTGTTAAAATAGAAATAAGTCAGTTTCAGATTTGTTGTGCATCTATTTGGGATGCCAAAAGATGTTGGAATAGGTGAGATTTGAATGAGAGAGAGGAAGATGCATGGCGAATATGAGTAGGTAGGGAATTCCAGAGGATTGCAGAACGGATATAAAAGGAGTGATCAAAAGATTTAGTTCTATGGGTGGGAAAGTAAAGGTCCGAATGGCGGGATCTAGTTTCTAGAGAGTGGACTGAGGATTTAAACTTAAGGATGCTGTGAATGTATGGAGGGTGCTGGGAGTTTATGATTTGGTAAAGGTATGATCCGAGAAAATATTTCCTCCGTGTAACAGGTAGGAGCCACTTCAACTCGCTGTATAAGTGGGTCACTGAAGACCTCTTCGAGGCGCCGAAGATAAATCTTATGAACATGTTCATGATACGCTTGAGTCTGTCTTCGAACACCTTTGGGAGGCCACCATATACCACACAGCAATAATCGAAGTGGGGGAATATTAATGAGGAGACGAGAAGCTTACGGGTGGGAAGAGGGAGAAGATGGCGGGAACGATGAAAACACTTTAGAGTGCTTATCGTTCGTCGGGAAATATTAGCAATATGGGGTTTCCAAGAAAGGGATTGATCAATGGTAATACCAAGGTTTTTGACAGAGGAGCTAAAGGTGATTGGATGACCATTTAGGATTAGATTCGGAAAGGAAGTATTGGATCTGAGGAGGGAATTGGAACCTATAACAATGGCCTGCGTTTTCTCAGCATTAAGCCTAAGTTTATTCAGGGTTGCCCAGGCACAGATTCTATCTAGGTCTTCCTGAATATTGGCAAATGCCACGAATAACTCAGAAGGAGAGAAGGATAGGTAGATCTGAAAGTCATCGGCATATAAATGATAGGAGCAGTGATGGATTGAATTTGGAAGATCATTGATAAAGGAGTTGAAAAGGAGGGGGGAGATACTTGAGCCCTGGGCCACACCTGCCGAGAGGGTAAGGAAAGAAGATAGAGGATGATTGGGAATGGTAACTGCTTGGGTCCTGTTACAAAGGAAAGATTGAAACCATCGAATAGTACTATTGGAAAATGATAAAGATTTTAGTTTGGAAAAAAGGATAGAATGATCAAGAGAATCAAAAGCTTTTGAAAAGTCCAGAAGTATTAGTACTGTTAGCTTTTTTTCGTCCATAGCGGTATGTATGTCGCTCGTGATTTTTAGAAGGGCTGATTGTTTGGAAAAGCCGGGTCGGAAACCAGATTGGAGTGGATCGAGCAGTTTGGACTTTTCGAGGAAATTGGACAGTTGTGATTGGACTATTCTTTCAAGTGGTTTAGAAAGGTTTGAGAGAATAGATATAGAGCGATAGTCTTTGGGGGAAGTAGGATTAAAGGTTTTATTAATAGGAAGTACACTATCTTTTTTCCAGGAGATAGGGAATACAGAATTTTGGAGAGAAAAGTTATATATGAAGAGTAGGATTGGTAAAATTTCAGGAAGGCATAGTTTTATCAATTTGACTGGTATAACGTCAAAACCTACGGAGTTAGTGTGTGATTTCATGACTGAGGAAATTAGGTCAGATGGAGAGATATCGGAAAAATAAAAGTTGCAAGAGTTGAATGAAGGGACTAAAGGAAAGTGGAGGGTTGGTTGTGGAGAATCGTTTGAGGAAATCGATGAGAAATAAGTATTTAATTCGTCAGGTGAGACCTGAAATACCTGAGAGGAAGAGGATTCACAAAGCGAGAGTTTGCGGAGGATTTGCCATTTTGATTTGGAATCAGATGCTGAGGAAAGGGCTTCACGGAAGTAGTTTGATTTTGCTTGTCTAATTGCTGTCTGTGTCAGATTGCGGAGTGCCCTGAACGTTTGGTAGTCCTCTGTCAGTCTAGTACGTCTAAAACGTCTACGGGCTGCCTCACGCCTCTTTTGTAGTTCTTTTATCTCTTGACACATCCAAGGAGCAGGTCGACGTCTAAAGGTAGCGGTTTTAAGAGGGGCATGGATATCAAGGATCCTGAGTAAGTTGGAGGTGAGGATGTCTACCATCGGATCGATTGAGGAGCAGGAATAGATTTCAGACCAGTTTAGGGATTCAAGATCGGGTAAAATATTTTCTCGGGTCAGACCATCTAGGTTGCGGAAAGTAATGGATTTAGGTAGGAACACTGTAGTTTGGAAATCATATGTCATTTGGATGAGATCATGGGATGATAAGAACGGAACAGGTAGTTGGGAAGCGGAAAGAAGCTTATGTCCTGAGTCAATGACATGCAGGTCCAGCCAGGTGTCGGATCTGCAGGTATGGTGAGTAGGTTCATATGGGACGACAAATAGGTGAAGTGAGAAGAACAGGTTTTCTAGATACAGTTTGTCGCTGGAGTCAATAAGGAGGTTGGTGTTGAAATCACCACAGATAATAATGTTATTATAAAAGGGAATATATTTGTAAAGGAGAGACTCAAGGGATGGGTCAAAAGGGACCGAAGGAGGACGATACACCACAGCATACAGGAGAGGATTAGTGTTGCAGGTGATTCTAACAAAAAGGAATTCAATGTGAGGAGAGTCGGAATTGAAAGAAATATCTAGGACATGGGACTTCAGGCTATTATGGATATAAAGTCCCACAGCTCCGCCAGTCCGGCCAATCCGGTCATGGCGGATAAAGGAATAATTAGGAAGGGAAACAGAGGAGGAAGGAAAAATTTATTAGAACATCTATGTATTTTTATTACCAATAATTTGGTGCGATCAATAGTGATATTAAAATTTAACTTAAAAATGCAATAAAAATCAAAAACGTGCAATTTATTCTAAAAAGGACAAAACTTGTAAGTTCGTGCAGTATAAAATGGTAATATTTTATTCTCTAATACATAAACAGCTAGCTGACAGCTTTCAGAGTTTGAAGCTAATACCCGCGCAAAATCATGGAGATCCAGACTCTACTATTTTGAAATTGAAAACTTTTGTGTCTGTAATTTTTAGCAATTTTTTTTTTTTTTTAATTGAACAGAATGAAAGTGCGAATTTTTCAATTAATTTGGAATACGATAAAAATATATTTATAGTTTTATTGGATCAATAAATTTTCAATAGCGACAATATTTGAATTTTATGTTATTTTTTTGTGCTCTATAAGAATGCATTTTTTCTTTCTAAACCATTAAAAAAAAAAAGGAAAACTGATTTCCTATTTATTCTTCCATTTACCAGCCATTTTTTTTCTAGAAGTTTTAACTCTAGGTTGACTCATAAAATTCTAATTTTCATTTTTCACAAATTAATCAGCGATTGATCACATTTATTTTATTTATTTATCAGTTTCTCTATACTTTTAGATACATGTTGCTTTTCTCCAATGCATGTCATAAGAATCTGTTGTATATTAATGCATTCAATTTATTGTGATATGGTTTGTAGTGTTATTTTGAAATGAAGTAGTGATTCAATGCTTCGAACATTATAGTGATAATTATAAGTTTTTAGAAAGTTTTCTTTGCATTGTAGATTTTTTTTAGATTAAATATCTAATCACCAATTTTTCATGTAATATAATGCTAATTTTGGAAATTGTTTTCAGACTGAAGTTATTTTTCTCCTGAAAGTTTGAGTTTATTCTCAGATTGAATTTATGGGCTTTCTAAAATAAATAATTGTCGATAAACAGACATAATATAATAGACATTAACGATTTCTTTAGAAAGCCTAGTTATCTATATCTTGTTTATGTTTATGCTGAAGACATAAAATGGTTTAAATTACGACGTCATTATTATTTCTAATTGTAGGCCAACGAAAGGTTCAAATCTTCAATAGTAAGGTTGAATAAAAGCATCTTATTATGTTTTATTAATTTTTTTCATAATTTACTTAATTTATAATAATAAAAAAAATTACCCTAAATATTTTTTTGATTAGCTAACCTCTGATTATCTTATAAATATAGTATTTAACGAATAATAGAGAGTAAAGCTAACAAGTATAAGGTAAAATTATTTTATAATAGTAGAAAAATATTTCCCTTATCTCCTCCCCTCCTCCAAAATAAGAATTTATTTCTATTTATTTTAGTGAATAGCTCAAACAGGGGGATAGTAAATTATTACAGATAAATTAGAAAGAATGAGAAGAGAAGAAATACAGAAAACTAATTTTTTGTTGTTTTTTTTTTAATATTTAAGAAATGAAAAGATATAATGAATTGTTCTTTTTTATTATTATTATTTTATTTTTTTTTACCTCATGTTCAGACCTTATAAGGATTATGTATTGCATAATCTGGATTTCTTCTTTTCCCAGTATATTTTCATTCTGTTATGTCATTTTTCTGCCTTATATGGATTGCTTTTTTGAAGAAATTCCATTGTAGATCACTTTTTCTAAATTATCTCATTTATTGTCCTGCATTTATATATATATATATATATATATATATATATTATATATATATATATTATAATATATTTGTAATGTCTTTAACCATAGTTAAAACAGAAAAAGATGCTTCAATCCAAATCTCCTCAGCTGGCTCCACCTTGCCATCATCAGTGTCCTGAGTAGGTTCCTCAAAAGTTGAAGATGTCGGCAGACACTCTTGTGAAGTAGATGTCCCATGAATCTGGTCCACATGCCTAGTCCAATGTCTATTTAAAGATGGGACGAAAACTCGACGCCTTCGAGGTCCCAAGCACCTAACCACTGATGCTGGAATCCATTTTTCCTCTGACTTCCTATAATTTCGGACATATACTGAGCTTCCTTTCTGATAAGAATCAGCAACTGTAGGTGACCCACGATACGCATTTACTTGTTTTTCCTGAGCCATTTGCACCTTAGTAGACGTAGCAGGAGGTCGTAGGAGGTCAAGTCTGGTCCTTAGCTGACGACCAATCAACGCCTGAGCGGGGGAAACTCCAGTTGTAATATGTGGCGTGTTACGATAATCTAATAGAAATCTATTTAAACTCAAATCCAAATCTGAAGTCGAAGAATCTACAAGAGCTGCCTTCAAACTGCGTTTAATAGAGCGTACAGCATTCTCTGCTGCCCCATTAGTCTTAGGTGAATATGGGGCTCCATGTTTGAGGTCAACACCATTGTGCTGAAGAAAATTAGTAAACGTCTCACTGTCGAACGCAGAATAATTATCAGCAACAATGGTTTCGGGCAACCCGAAACGGGCAAATACCTGTCTCAAGAGCTTCATTGTGGTTTCTGTGGTTATGGAATGTGTGGAAAAAGCTTCGATCCACTTTGTGTGACCATCAATGATGACAAAGAAATATCGTCCCTGCAATGGCCCTAGATAATCTATATGAAGTCGCTGCCAAGGATTAGCTGGCCATTCCCATGGTACTAGAGTTGCCTTCGGGGAGTTGTCCTTTGTAGCGTTGCAGGCATGACAAAATCGCACGGTCTCTTCGACATCTATCCAAATTTGGCCACCACACATACGATCTAGCAAGGGATTTTACTTTTACCATCCCCATATGAGACGCGTGAAGCTCCTTCAGAACCTGTTGTCGCAACGTAGTGGGCACAACAACTCGATACCCCCATAAAAGTATATCTTTTTCTACAAACAACTCGTCCTTTTTCCGGAAATATTGCTAAAATTTAGGTTCAACTTTGTCAGGCCATCCGAACTTTAAAAAGGTGATAATCTTCATAAGGATGCTATTCTTCTTGGTTGCAGCCAAAATTGTCTTGTAGTTCAATGGAAGGTCGCTACAAGCGTCGAAAATGTAGTTGATACATAGGTCAGGCTCATTTGATTTTGGACAGTCAGGAAGTGGTGCTCTAGAAAACCAATCGGCGATATTTTTTTCAGAATTTACCCATTCTACATCATACACGTAATTAGATAGAACTAGTGCCCATCGCTGCAACCTATTTGCTGCGCAGGTTGGAATACCATGCTTTGGTCCAAAAATCGATAGTAGAGGCCTATTATCATTCACCAAAATGAACTTCCGTCCGTATAAGTAACTATGGAATTTACTAATTCCAAACATCAAGGCTGCCCCCTCCTTATGTAGCTGAGAGTAAGACTTCTCGGCTTGAGACAACGTACGACTGGCAAATGCTAGTGGACGAACCAATCCATCTCCATATCGCTGGTATATTACTGCACCCAATCCAAAGTCAGAGCCATCCACCGCTAATCGAATTGGGTAGTCTGGATTATAATGAGCAAGATTTCGGTGTTCTTGAATTAGCCTCTTGATTTTATCAAAAGCTTGAGCACATTGAACGCTCCAATTCCAAGGGCTCCCCTTTCTCAGCAAACAGTAAAGTGGTGATAAAATTGATGCGATATCCGGTAGAAACTTTGACAGAAAGTTTACTACCCCCAAAAAGCGCTGGAGTTCCTTAACATCATTCGGTATTGGGGCTTCTAAAATCGCTCGAACTTTATCATCGGTTGTGTGTAACCCCTGAGCATCAATTCTGAAACCAAGATACTCGATTGAGGTTTTTCCAATCTCACATTTCTTGATAGACACCGTGAGTCCTGCTTCTCGAAGTTTTTCTAGTACTTTGAAAACTCTAGTTCGCAACTCTTCAACATTGCGGGCTCCTATCAATACATCATCAATCATGACTGAAGTGCCTTCCAATCCTGAAAGCAAAGCATCCATTGCTTTCTGGAATTTACTCGGAGCTGAAGCGATGCCAAAAGGCAAACGAGTATAACGAAATAAACCCTTCTGAGTTGTTATTGTAAGAACGTCGCGTGACTCTTCGTCGACTTCATACTGTTGATAAGCATGTGAGAGATCCAGTTTTGCGAAAATCGAGCAACCTTGTACCCTTTGAAAAAGATCTTCTCCTCGTGGAAGTGGGTGTTGATCGATAAGAAGGTGGGGGTTCACTGTCAATTTATAATCCCCACATATACGGATCGAACCATCCTTCTTTAATACTGGGACGATTGGTGATCCCCATGGACTGTAATCGATTGATTCCAGAATTCCCTCATGAACCAAACGGTCGATCTCTGCATTAACACCAGCTTGCATGGCAAAAGGAACCGGTCTTGCTTTAATGAACCTGGGTTTCGCATTAGGTATCAAATCCAATTTAACTTTTCCTTTATTGAACCTTCCTAGTCGATCCGTAAAAACTTCGGGAAATCTCTGTACCACTTCCTCTAACAACACGGTTGGCAAATCACTATTGAACAGCAGTGGTTGAGCTGTACTGTTACTATTAGGACCAACAATTTTGAACCCAAGATGCTCAAACCACGATCTCCCTAGTAGTGGAGGCCCAGTCGAGTTTACCACATAAAACGTCATATCCTGATATTCTTGATTCATATATTCAACGGAAACGTTTACTGCACCCAGTGGTCGAGATCTTTCATTGAAATATGACACGAAAGTCTATTCAGTAGACAACAATGGCAAATGTGTGCAGTTTTCTTTATACACAGATAGTGGTACAATAGTACTCAGACATCCTGTGTCTATCTGAAAAGATATTTCAGTATTTCGATTCAACTTAAGGTTAACATGATAACCTAATTCCTTATCTCCAGTAGCCTCAATACGATATAAAAACTCTACTTGTTCACTGAGATCTTCTGACACAAAATGCGTTTTTTCCTTACTTGATTTATACCTATCATTAATAGGTGGGTTCTGGGGTCTTCCTGACGAATTAAACTTGTAATGTTTCGGACACATTTTCGCTAAGTGCCCCACCTGAAAGCATTTATTGCAAGAGTAATTTTTGAATTTACACATTAAAATTTCGTGGTTAGTATAACCGCAAACAGAACATCTTTTTCTCTCTGTTCCAGACGAACTACGATAACCAAAATCTTTATTTTTACTGATACCTGTAGCTAACGAGTCGGTAACTGAGTTTTTTGAATGTTGTGAACATTCACCCTTACAAAACCCTATAGGTTCTTTTTTGACATCCAAAAGACTGTACTGCTGTTCCGTGATTTCTTTACTGGTAGCAATGCGAACAGCATCCGCGATCGTAAGTTTTTCAGCGTCTTATTCAAATAAACGGTCACGAGCTGGGCTTTTTTGCATCCCAATCACGAATCTATCGACTAACATTTTGTCTAGGTAATCCCCGAATTTACAATTACCAGCCAGATTACGAAGTCGGGCAATCCATTCATTAACAGTCTCATTGTGCTCTCTGATAGCGTTGTAGAATTTGTAACGTGATGCAAACACCGACTCTGTCTTGGAGAAATGCTTATCCAACAATACAACTAATTCTTTATAAGAGGTAGACTCTGGATTTCCTGGAATAGCTAAATTTGTTAATAATTTGAAAGCATCTTCACTCATTGCGTTTAGAAACGTGTCGCGTTTTAGGTCCTCGGTCTTAAAAAAATGTTTATTCGCCTTAAAAAAACTTTCCATACGCGGTTTGTACACTTGCCACTCGTTGCAAAGGGAGAATTCCCGCAACTGTCCGACGATCACTCCTTCACTCATATTTAGAACTCTATGACTAAAATAAAGACAACACTCACCCCTGCAACTTTTAGCCAACGATTGTTGCTAACAGGATCCCATCCTCGTCGCCATTTGTAATGTCTTTAACCATAGTTAAAACAGAAAAAGATGCTTCAATCCAAATCTTTATTTTTAATCACAAAAACATATCCAACTCACACTTTACCTAACCTGTAATCCAATTATTAAAACATCTGTTCTCCCTCGATACATTATAATCGATAACGTATACTACACATATATATATATATATATATATATATATATATATATATATATAGAGAGAGAGAGAGAGAGAGAGAGAGAGAGATTTATCTTATATTTATATCCTGCATTACAGCTTTCATAATTTTTAAGCTTTTAAGATCTTTATCAATTTTTGTTAACCACTTAGTTTTTTTTTTCTTATTAATTGGGGATTTGAAAATTTCACTTAACGTAGGAATAGGTGAATCTTTACTAAAAATTAATTCAAATGAGAATGTTATAGTGTTAAATGGGGTGACCTGTGTTGTAATGGATATATGGATGGATATGGATATGGTTCTCAAGGTCATGGGTTCAAACCCGGCAGATGACACTTTGATTTTATAAAGGCAGTTAAAAATTGTTGGTTATGCCATCCTTCGGAGTGGATGGGTGATAACCCATTGTTTAGATATAGTCACATGGCAAAAGCTCCCATATGTTTGATGAGCTGGAGGTTGCAGTTCAAAGTGGATTATGTTACATGTTATGTGTTAAATTATAATAAATTATTTTGATATGTCTAATCTTCCAATATAAATTTAAACATGGCGCAGTCGAAATCGTCCTAGTGAACTGAAGAAAGAGAAGTGACAGAACATCTACTATGGAATTCAATAAACCCTCGCAATTGGAAGTTAATGTGGATAACCTGTCCGAGAGCTTTAGAAGATTCCGGACTGAGGTGGAAATTTATTTTGTGGCCACAGAAACTGAGAAAAAATCAAGAGAGGTCCAGGTAGCTCGGCTAAAAAACTTGTTGGGATCCGAGGGGTTAAAGCTATATTCCACAATAACGACATTAAAGCCAGGTGCAGAAACAGTTAATTTAATTTTAGATGTCCTTGACAAGCATTGTACCCCAAAGAAAAATGAGACAATGGTGATTCATAAATTTTTTAGTAGGAAGCAAGCAGCAAATGAACCAATTGAACGGTATTTTACGGATCTCAAATCTCTAGTTGCACCTTGTGAATTCGGTGACCAGGAGGAAAAATTATTAAAATCCCAAATAATTCTTGGACTTTATGACAAAAGTACTCAAGAAAGACTTTTGAGAGAGGACCCTTCATTGGAAAAAACTGTTAATTTTTGTAAAACCGTCGAAATGGCAGAGGAAAATTTAAGGATCATCAGGGACAGGAAGAACGACGGCAGGAAGTCTTCAAGTTGGCAAGGGCAAGTAACAGCAAAGAGGTGGTAAATAGCAATAATAAACAACAAACTGTAAATAAAAATAAATATATAGATTGCACCCGTTGTGGGCAGAAGCACTTTAGGTATCGTTGCCCTGCATTTGGCCAAAAATGCTTTAAGTGCAATAAAATGGGTCACTGGGCCATAATGTGTGGCAGAAATTCAAAACAAATTGAAAATCTGGGTGTTTCTGACCACAATGAGGCATTTGATGGTGATTTTAGTATCGGAACCATCAAACTAAACCAAATAAACAAAAACAAAAATAGTCAATGGTTAGAAAATATAGAAATTAACGGCAAAATAATTATATTTAAGTTAGATACAGGTGCTGAAACAAATGTTTTATCATTGAAACTACTGACTGATGAGTTAGGAATGGACAGTTCTAATGTCTCCAAAACTACTATTGTGTTGGAGGCATTTGGAGGATACAAAATCAAACCTGTTGGGGTTATTAAATTGCAGATAGGAGCTCAGGGTAAATGTTGTACAGCGGAATTCATTGTTGTGGAACAAGATGTAGGCTTTCCCATAATGGGACTCCAAACGTGTTTGGATTTAAAGTTAATAAAAAAGGTATATAATATTAAGACTACAGACTTATCAGAATTTTTGAAGCAAAATGATGATATTTTTAAGGGTTTAGGTTGTTTTCCAGACTTGTGCTCATTAAAATTAAAAGAGGGTGCCATTCCAAAATCAAGCCCTGCTCGTAGAGTTCCCTTTAAAATTAAAGATAAATTAAAAGAAACTTTAGTAAATTTGGAAAAGAATAAGGTTATTGCAAAGGTTGACAGTCCAGGGGAGTGGGTTAACAATATTGTTATAATAGAAAAACAAGACTCATCATTGCGAATTTGTATAGACCCTCAGCAATTAAATAAATACCTTATTAGAGATTATTATGAAATTCCAACAATGGAGGATATTGCGGTGAAACTTGAAAATAAAAAAGTTTTTTGCCTTTTCGATTTAAAACAGGGCTTCCATCAACTGCTTTTGGATGAGGCTTCGAGTAATATGTGCTCATTTAGTACACCTTTTGGTACTTATAAATATCTTAGAGCACCATTTGGTTTGTCAGTATTGCCTGAATTGTTCCAAAAATTGACCCAAAAGTATTTTGGTCATTTACAGGGAGTAATAGTTTACTTTGATGATATCCTGTGTGCTGCAGACTCTGAGGAAGAATTACAGGGCATTGTGGACAATGTTATGAGTGTGGCTCGAAAATATAATATTAGATTCAATCCTGAAAAAGTTCAGTATTTTGTTAAAGAGGTTAAATTTTTGGGATCTTTGTTTAATGAAAAGGGGCATAGGCCGGATCCTGATCGTATACGTGTTATTAAGGAATTAAAAGCACCTAATAGTGTCAAGGAATTGCAGAAAATGTTGGGAATGGTGAATTTTTTGCGTAGCCACTTACCTAACCTATCACAGGTGTTATCTCCTTTCCGACTGTTACTAAAAAAGGGTTCAGAATGGTTATGGACTTCATATCATGATGAGAAGTTCCTTGAATTAAAAGAGCTTATTGGAAATGCCACACTATTGAGGTCATTTGATCCTACTAAACCGGTGGAAATCCAAGCTGATGCCAGCAAGGATGCCCTAGGGTGTGCACTTTTTCAGGAGGGTAAACCCATTCTTTTCGCTAGCAGGTCATTAACCGATTGCGAGTGCAACTATGCACAGATCGAAAAGGAAATGCTTTCTATTGTGTATGCATTCACAAAATTTCATAAATATGTTTACGGTCATATTAGCGTTACTGTTTTTTCTGATCATTCCCCTCTAACATCGATTTTTTCAAAGGATATAAATAAGATAGTCAATAGTAGAATAAAACGAATGAGATTGAAGCTTTTACCTTATCAGTTCGAGTTAAAATACCTTCCGGGAAAATATATGTACATAGCAGATTTTTTGTCCCGTAATTTTGTAAAATCTGACTCTAATGATGATCCATCTATGCTGGAGAGGGTGCATTGTTTAGGAGCTACGATAAATTTCACGGAGGATAAATATTCTCAATTTGTGGTAGAAACCCAAAAAGACTCGTCTCTTTCACAGATAGCTGAATTCTATCATAATGGATGGCCATCGAAGCTGAAATCATCTGTGACTCCCGAAGTAGTTCATTTTTATAAGCTTCGTAATAATATTTTTGAAGAAAATGGTTTATTTTATCTGGAGAATAGGTTAATTGTCCCAGCTGCGTTAAGGCGTTTTATTTTAAGTCTATTGCATGAGACCCATTTAGGATTAAACAAAATAAAGAGCACTGTAAAAAATTTTTTTTATTGGCCAGGAATAATGTCAGATATTACTAATTTGGTCTCATGTTGTATTGTGTGCCAAACATTTCAACGGAGTAAAATAAAAGAAGAGCTGCTACCTCATGATATTCCGAATATCCCATTTTATAAGGTCGGGCTTGACATAGCTGAATTTGGCAGGAAATTTTTTTTAATCCTTGTTGATTACTACTCTAGATGGGTGGAAGTAATCTCAATAAAAGATAAATCGAGTGCAACTATCATAGAATCACTCAAGCCTATTTTTGCAAGATTTGGCATTCCAAGGATCATTATTGCAGATAACAACCCTTTTGGCTCAGCCGAGTTTAAAAATTTCGGGCAGAAATGGGCTACAGAAATTAAAACAGTAAGCCCTCATTATCCTCAGAGCAATGGCCTTGCAGAAAAGTACGTTGGTATTGTCAAATCTATGTTAAAAAAATGTCAGGTTAGTGGCCAAGATTTTAATTTATACCTTCTAAATTACAGAAACTCACCAGTAGCAGGTTTAACTAGTTCTCCTGCTCAATTATTAATGTGTAGACACCTAAGAACCAAATTACCAATTCGCAATGATGACCTTCTTCCAAAACCTGCCATAAATAATAATAGTAGTATGCAAAAAGATAAGCAAAAAACTGTATATGACAAGAATTCTAAATCTCCCGATAATTTTGTTCCTCGTGAACCTGTGTTGATTCAAAACAAATTTACGAAATTATGGTCTCAGGGGTTCATTGTAAAAAAATTAGATTTCCGATCTTACATAGTTGATATCGATGGGAAACAGTTTAGGAGAAATTCTAGGTTTATTAAAAAATTCAAAGAACAACCATTTTCTGAGATAGCTTTAAATAGGGATGATATAAATTTTCAACCCCAGCTAGCTAAAACTAATCACAATGATTTAGAGTTATCTGAAATGAATAGTGATGATGATTTAGAAAATGGGGATAACCTAAATGTAACAGCTGAGGATAGTTTGGGTAGTGAGGGGAGAGATAATGCTGATAATAATTTTGTAGTTAACCATGAAGGTTATGAAGGTTACCAAACTATGTCAGGAAGAATAATAAGAAGGCCTGTAAGATTTCCAGATTGAAGACACTTGTCAGTCTCTGTCTAAAACTGTTAATTTTTGTAAATTACTTAGATTAGTGTTTATATTTTATTGTATCTTATATTATGTTGTGTTCTTGATTTATGTTTGCTGTATATAGGTGTATTGTTTTTTTTTTGTATATTTAAACAATGTTTCCTGTATTTGTATTATATTAGATATTAGTATTGTATTATGTTTCTTAGAGCTATAATATCCATATTATTTATTTTGTATATTTTTAGTTAGTGTATCAATACTTAAAGGGGAGGATGTTTAGATATAGTCACATGGCAAAAGCTCCCATATGTTTGATGAGCTGGAGGTTGCAGTTCAAAGTGGATTATGTTACATGTTATGTGTTAAATTATAATAAATTATTTTGATATGTCTAATCTTCCAATATAAATTTAAACACTTTACTAAAAATTAATTCAAATGAGAATGTTATAGTGTTAAATGGGGTGACCTGTGTTGTAATGGATATATGGATGGATATGGATATGGTTCTCAAGGTCATGGGTTCAAACCCGGCAGATGACACTTTGATTTTATAAAGGCAGTTAAAAATTGTTGGTTATGCCATCCTTCGGAGTGGATGGGTGATAACAAGCCTTTGCAATGACAGGTACTCGTTATAGATCCCTATCCTAATAAAATTTGGATAGACAAAATTTAGGAATCCCACCATACATCTGGTAAGTCACAGAAACATAATATGAGTTTTAATGAAAAAACGAACAATTATTTAAAATGATCTAGAAGTAGATAGTGGGCAAGAAGAGCCCAAAACGTCATACAAAATAAAAATATATGCATAGGTATATTTAATTTTTGATTCCCAGACACTACAAAATAAGAGAAAAAGTTTAATTGTATGTAATATCCCATTATAGTGTCCATATATCGATATGCCCATCTATGAAACTTTTTATGAAATCATGAGTTTTATTGAAACAAATTAGCCTACAATTCTGTGGCACTCTTGAATTATAGAAGAATATAAATTGTATTCTAATTTGAGTAGTTCATAATTACAAAAAAAAAATTAAATACCTACATCTTAAAGTGTTGATTGCATCTATTACATCATAAAAACCAACATAATAGAATAGAAAAATTAACTTTATTCTGGGACATAGTCCCTTAAGAATAACATTGATGTTACAAATAAATATAGCTCTTCTGGCCAGGATACTTTGATTGAATTATTACAAACTTAATTATTTACATAAATAAAGTATATTAGTATATATATATATATATATATATATATATATATATATATATATATATATATATATACATACACACACACATACATACATACAAAAATCACAAAGTAATAATAATGCTAATAAGTAAAATAGAATGAGAAAATAAAAACAACTAATTTTGTAAAAAACAAAACAAAAGCAAAGTAAAATAACTTTTACTCATTATAATTAATAAATTATATCATCAATTATCAGATTTAAGATTAACAAGTGTCTGTGAGGGATAATAATACCATCTGAATGACTTGAAAAACTATTAAACTATTGCTCTACATTATCTTAAGGATTTAGAACAGCAAAGTGAAACGTTTTGCGAGATAATCCTCAGAAAATCAAATTATTTCTTATTATCTGTACACATTATGTAGGAAGACTCTCCTGGAGCTCACTGAGCTTCTCCCATGGTACCAGCATGGTACACAATTTTTGAAAAAATTTCTTACATAAATTTTCTCCTTTAAAATCGATTTCGTTCAACTTATATATTTATCCGTTCTCTAATCAATTCTAAGAAGAAGATGTGGTTAATTTTTTTTAAATCTACAAAATTAAAGGTACTTAAGAGTAAGAAAATATAACATATCGGCGTCTAAGTCTCGTCAGACTATTTCATACATAATGAAACCTATATAATATAAAAGCCAATTAAATTTTACTACAATATAGGGAGTTTAATAAAAATCTTTATACCGTTTTTGAGAAAATCGTAAAATTCATGGTATAGACCTTAAAATATATGGTAGTGACGCTTCTGGTTCGCCGATTTTGATGAAAAAGTTGCTGTAACTTTTCGGGCATATATTTGTCTCAAATACGAAATTTCAGTTTCGTACTACATTACGTTTCCGTGCTTGACACCACAAGAAGGTCTGCAGGACTTGGTCACACGGGACCCTAAAACGTGTATTTTTGGAAAAAAAACCTGACGGTTGAGCGTGATCTCGGCCTAATCATCCTGGGCGTGCTGAGTTGTTGCGCTTCTTGATCAAAGAATTTCTAAAAAGTTGATAAATGCTAAACTGACCGGTAGGCGTTCGAGGCGTAGGTGGAAGGACTGAGTTGTGGCTTTTCTTAGGGATTTGGGCATAGTTTAGGGTCAGTGAGTGTGATTGAGTAGGCAGTGGTTAGTGGCATCGGATCCGGACCTTTGGGTTTTCCAAGCCTTTACTTATTTATTCAGCTTGAAACAAACTTTTTCATAGGATCATAAAATCGACCAGCAAAAATCATCCGATTAGCCATAGTAGCATACAGTGACGTTAAATAAATAAACAAAACAAAATCAACCAGCAAAAAAATGGGCAAAACATCGCATGATGAGGTTGCTGAATTGAATTTGGATCCATAAATAAAAATCTGGTGCGTGCAACACACCACTTTCCTTACCTCCGTTGTTAAAATCAATTTAAGAACATTTAGAGATGAAAATAAATGGTTAAAGAATTAATTAAATTAAGTTTAAATGGAAACGTGTGTTTTATTAAATATTCGATTGTATTATCAACTATGACAATCAGTTTTTTTTTTGTTTTTTTTTTATTTTTAGTTGTTTTTTTTATTGGCTTTTCATCACTCTCCGTTAACTTTTACAATTTTGTGTATTATAAGATAATATTTTTTTTTTAAATCTTCAGCTTTTCAACGGTATATTATACATCTATATTACTAATTTTTTGGTCAACAATTGTATACAAAAACATATTTGCTCTTTTCTCCTTTAGATAGTTATCAAATCCGTTCAACTTGTATATTAAGCCGTTATTTGTCAATGCTAATAAGATGATATGGTTAAATTTTTATGATGTACAAAATTAAAGGTACTTTAGAGGAAAAAATACGCCATTTAAGCACTGTCAGAATATTTTAATCAGAATGAAACCTACATGATATTAAAGCCCATTAAATTGTACATCGATATAGCGAGTTTAATCAAAATCGTTAGAGCCGTTTTTGAGAAAATTGTAAAAGGTGTAAAATGCATAATATAAATTGGCTCTTCTGATTAGCTGATTTTTGTGGAAAAGTTGCTGTAACATCTCGGGCGTATAGCTGTCGTAAATATGAAATTTATGGCTTTTCGTTTAAGCGCTATTTACCATGCACGGACACACACAGGCAGACCTTTTTGTGGGATTTGGTCATCTGGACTCAGAGGAACCCAAAACGTGTATTTCCGGTAAAACTCGGATTCGAAAATTTTCACGATCGCAATACTTCCCCTTACTATATATTTCATATATCGGTAAGGGAAAGTAAAAATGTATTGATATCCGGTAATAAGTAAATGTTTATAGTTTCACTTACCTCTTTATGAAACCTCTCGAGTCCGAAAAAAGCTCTATTTCAGCTCAAAACGGAGAAGTAGTTTTGAGAAGTCGATATTAAAATTTCACTTCAAGTAAATTTTCTGTTTGAGATGTTACAGCAACTATAATACCCAAGTTACCTTACCAGAAGTACCAATTTATATCATGAATTTTGCACATTTTTACGATTTTCTCACAACCAACAAAAACAGTTTTTATTAAACTCACTATATTGGTGCAAACATTCGTGGCCTTTGATTTCATATAGGTTTTATAATGATTGAAATACTTTCACAGAGGTTAATTGAGAACATTTTCGAAATTCCTTCCTCTAAAATATCTTTAATTTTGTTTATCCCTAAAAATTTATCGTTTTTAACATTGATATAACATGGCCAAATATGAAATCTGAAAGAGAAAAGAGCTGAAATATTTATCCAGGTTGATCTCCCTCCTCCCCCCAAATAGGTATTGTAATATAAATGTATAATAAACCGTTGGAAGACAAGACAGATTTTTGAAAAAGATGTTAACTCGCATAAAAATTTGTAAAGGTATTAGAAAGTGATGAAATGCGAATAAAATTAAGTTTGTTCATTTATTCAACGCACTTCTATGCTATTCTAGCGAATCGGACGATGCTACAGTGGGAATCCTATATTTTGCTAAGCCATTCGAATATGTTTCTGTCATCAAGCAGTGGATTCGGTCGAAGTGGGGATAAATTTGGCACGACACTACTGACAACAAATTAAGGGAAATAAGAAGGGACATCTCCCATTGGCATTCGTCCCTACGACAAAAGCGAAGGGAAGAGGTTATTAGTGACTTACCAACCGTTTTACAAGACATACAGACAACTGCAAAACTTTTTGACTTCCTACGACAGACAGACTTGTACAATAGATTATAATATTTAATCCGTTTATCATAGTGATTTAAGACGAAAATGACTCAAGTGGTTTACGCCTACGAGGAAAAAAAAACAAAACCCTAGAGCCATCTACAGGTTTTGAACTAGCAACCTTGAGCATACAGTTAGAATACCACAGGGTACTCTATAAAGTTAAGTGATTGTTGTATACAATTATTTCTATTGTTAGATTATTTAATCTAAAATAAAAGTTTCCATGGAAACTCAATGTGATTATTTTAACTTATTTGAAATCTAACTTAATTTAAAAGTTTTTAAATTTATTTAAACAACGAAGGTAAGTGAAAGTCATTTTTTGGGCGCACCAGATTTTTTAAAGTCATCTCTGAACTATTTTTTTTTTTTTTTTTTTTTTTGTAAAAGTTTCTTCTGTGAATTGAAAACACTTAAAAATATATACAAAATGTGTCATTCATTTTCATGGTTATATTTTTACTTTCACTTACTATATATAGTAAGGGGAAGTATTGCGATCGTGAAAATTTTCGAATTCCAGTTTTCAACGGAAATACACGTTTTAGGGTCCCCTGAGTCCAAATAACCAAGTCCCGCAAAAAGGTCTGTGTGTGTGTGTGTGTGTGTGTCTGTGTCTGTGTGTGTGTGTGTGTGGTAACTCCCGGGCGGAAACGGTAAGTCCTATGAAACTGAAATTTCATATTTAAGACAACTATACGCCCGAGACGTGACAAAAATTTTTTCATCAAAATGAGCCTACCAGAAGAGGCACTTTATACCATGCATTTTGCACCGTTTTTCGATTTTCTCAAAAACGGTTCCGACGATTTTGATTAAACTCGCTATATCGATGTAAAATTTAATGGGCTTTAATATTATGTAGGTTTTATTTAGATAAAAATGGTCTGACATGGCTTAAATGCCGATATTTTAAATTTTCTTCCCCTAAAGTACCTTTAATTTTTTAGATTCAATAATAATAACTAAATTATCTTGTTAACGCTGACGAAAAACTGGTAAATATATAAATTGAATAAATTCGATACCCAACTAAAGGAGAAAAGAGAAAAAATATTTTTTTAATTCAATTTTTCGTTTTTGAACATAAGAGCAGTAATATACATGTATGATATACCGTTGGAAAGCTAAAGATTTTAGAAAAAATATCATCTCATACACAAGCTTTTAAAAGTTATTGGAGAGTGATGAAAAGAAGATAAAACTTACTGATTATTTAAGATAATAATATAATAGATTTTTGAATCAAACGCATGTTTCTATATAAATTCAATTTGATTAATTCCTTAATAATTTCACGTATTTTTATCTCTAACTGTATTTGAAAATTCTTTCATTGATTTTAAAAATGGAGGTAAGTGAAAGTCGTGTGTTGCCCGCACCAAATTTTTTAATTACTGGTTATTTTTATACTTCTGTATAAATAAATATATTCTTAAGTCCCTCACCTATTTTACTTTCACTTAAAGATAAGGCAACTTACATGTGTATAAAATATATAGGAAGGAAAAGTATTGCGATCGTGAATATTTTTTAATTCCAGTTTTCAACGGAAATACACATTTTAGGGCTCCCTGAGTCCAAATAACCAAGTGTCGACAAAAGTCTGTGTATGTGTATGTAGTAAGTCTAGCACGAAAACGAAAAATCGTACAGAACTGAAATTGTAGTTGTTTAAAACAACTAAACGCCAGAGATGTTACTGGCTGCAACTTTTTCACTAAAATCGGCAAACCAGAAATTCCACTTTATACCATGTATTTTGAACCTTTTAACGATTTCCTCAAAAACAACTTTAAAGATTTTGATTAAACTAGCTATATCGATGTAAAATTTAATGTGCTTTAATATGGTTTGACTCTGAATAGTCTGACAGGGCTTCAATACCGATATTTATATTTTCTTCTCTTCAAGTACCATTAATTTTAAAAAATCAGTGTTTTTTTTAAACATCAGAACAGTAGTACAGATGTACGAGTATAATACAGCGTTGGAAAGCTAAAGATTTTAGAAAAATATTTAGATGG
Source organism: Piezodorus guildinii (assembly GCA_023052935.1). NCBI lineage: Eukaryota > Metazoa > Arthropoda > Insecta > Hemiptera > Pentatomidae > Piezodorus > Piezodorus guildinii. Next base: position 136,164,418 of record CM041293.1, on the reverse strand, counting down.
TTAAATAATATTGTTAATTCATTTAACGTCACTTTATGCTAGTGTGGCAAATCGGACGATGCTACAGTTTGCGTACTAAATCTTGCCTATCCAGGATTAATCAGAATAGGGATTTTTAACGAGTTCCTGACTTGCAAAGGCTCGGGACCACTTTTTTACGTTTCTTCCGAAGCACCAATAAACAACAATTATTGCGTTTTAGGTTCTTTAATGAAAAACATGTTTCTAACGAATCTCATTACTATCTTTAGCCTTTTTCATCTCTAACTTTATTTAAAAGATCTTAAATTGATTTTAACAACGAAGGCATGTGAATGGCATGTGTTGCTCGCTCCAGATTTTTTTATACCGCTTTTATTTATAATATTGATATTTCCAGAAAAAAATTGAGTTTTTATCAGTCTTAGTTATCTTTCGTATTTTGTTGCTTCAGCAATTCTAGCTCCTTCATTTTTATTTCAGTCTTCAAAGCCTGTTGGTGATTTCATCATAAGTCGAAATATATTTTTGATTGGTAAGCAGGTCGTGAAAAAAAAAGTATGAACGCTCAGCATGGGAATGTCTACCGTTTCTACAAATGTTTCCAGTTTCCCACAGTAGCCAGACTTAACACACCAATATTTACACTTCTGTGTAAATATGTCTGATGGATGACACTGCGTTTCCGATATTTTTTTTTGATGTAGTGACTTGTGACGTGCTTATGACAATAAAAATGATGACCCCTTTTAGGTTTTAGTCCTTTTTTCCAATGTCCTTTTCCAGCCATGATTGTTTGTAAAAAAAAAAAAAAAAAAAATCTGGTGCCGCAACAAACGACTCTCCTTCCTTGTTTGAGGTCTTGCGTTTCAAGGTAGTAGAAACCAAATAATTTTTTTTTTTAATCTATCTCTACGTCGTAAGCCGTTCGCGGCTTTTCTCCTAAACTACTGGACCAGATTTTTCGAAATTTGGCACAAAAATACAAGGTAATTCGTTCATCGTCATCACTAGTTAGTTGATTAGTACCTTAGATTAGTTATCTACTAATTTACCAGAAGTTATTTATTCTTTATACTCTTTTGTTTTGTTACATATCTTTCTTCTTTCTTTATCTTCTCAAACCATTGTAAATAAGAATTAATTATGTTCATTTGTACGTTTGGCCAACACATTGTTCATATCAGTTATTCTTAAGAGACCCTGAGCCAGAATAAAAGTTATTTTCTATTCTAAATTTCATTCTTGCTAACTTTAACTTAAAATTTCTTTCCTGCAATTATGTATATTCCAACGGGCTAATGAGTTATATCCGTTCAGAACTAGAACCATTAAGAAAAACTATTTCAACTTGAGAACTGGAACTGTTCCAAACTTTATAAGTTCCAGCAAATACCTCACCTCGTCTAGCGTTGGGAAGGTTAAAACTAATTATTATCATTATTTTTTTTTAAATAGAATTAACGAAATTTATCATGTACTGTAGACATTTGAGCTGATCATGCAACCAACATTAAATATATATCATTTACTGGGAATGCATGTCCGCTATGGGTTTACCCTTGAACGAATCAGTTTGGCTTCACATTGCTTGAATTGCTTTTTTACTTTAACCTTTTATGGACAATTCAACTCTTTCTTACTTTCTCTTTTGTCTTGTGACGTAGTTTTTTCTTTTCCTATCGACTAGGTTTCGTTAGCTCTAATGAAATGAAAAAAAAAAAAAAAAAATTATTCTGGGACAGCTAGTCCCCTAAGAATAATATAAATGTACAATAGAAGATTTATCTCTGGATATATAAATTTTATCATATTATATACAGCATTTTATGGTTTACAAGTTATGATACATATAAATATATACACACACAATTCACTCACACACATACACCCAAATATACATACAAACACAAAGTAATATTACAACCGTAAAGAAATCCAAATAATAAAAAATATTAAAACAAAATAAAGAAAAAAAGATAGAGACAATTAAGATAAAAATAAAGAGGCCAGATAGTTAAGTTTAAAAGGCACGGCAGTTTGATGTTCGAAGAGATGAATAAATATATTATGCTTAAAGGAAGTTAGGTGATGGGCAAAAAGTATGACAAAAGATCTCTTAAATGATGGTAGTTCTGGGGATGAATGAGCAGGTTCAAGGGTTTGGATCTTGTGTTGATGCAGTGGACAGAGGAGAGTAGGGTAAACAAATTGTAAATATAGAGGGTTTTTTTGGTTTTGAAGGATTGGTAAAGGTAAGTTCCTAGGAAGTATTGCAGTTGGGATTTAGGGTAAAGCCACTTCAACTCGGCATACCAGGCTGAGACATGAGATCGCCGAGGGATTCCAAAGATTAATCTAATGAAACAGTTCATTAGTCTCTTCAGTCTCATCTCAAGCAACTCGGACAGTCCGCCAAACACCAAGCAGCCGTAGTCGAAGTGGGGACGATAAGGGAGGATACTAGGAGTTGGCGGGTTTTAAGGGGTATTAAATTACGTAATCTGAGGAATTGTTTAAGGATGGCTATGGATTTTCGAGAAATTTGATTATTCCAGGATAGGTTTTGGTCGAGGAATATGCCTAGGTTTCTAACGGACGTTTGGAAGATGATAGGTTTATGATTGAGGTAGAGTAAGAGGTGGCAGGAGAGGGAATTGAGCAGATGTTTGGAACCGATGAGGATGGCTTTCGTTTTATCAACATTAAGTTTTAGACCATTCTTGATGGCCCATAAATTGATATTTTCGATGTCTTGTAATTTTTGGACCATCTCAGGCATTTCGGTGGGATGGAAGGAGAGGTAAATTTGGAGATCATCGGCATATAGGTGGTATTTAGAGTGAAGTATAGAATTGGGTAGGCCACTAACATATATAGAGAATAGTATTGGAGCAAGAGCTGATCCCTGAGGAACTCTATGTGTTAGCAGAATATGCGAGGAAGGAGGTTTATTTGGGATTATCACAGTTTGAGTTCGAACGGATAGAAAGGAAAGAAACCAGTTTATGGCACTATCGGATATTGGTAGGTTTCGGAAACTCTACAATTATTAGTTCAATTTTAAAATAAATTATTTTTAGTAATCAGTTTTCTATTGACAGAAAGTACATGTATACTCCGAAAAGTATCTGATCATTATTATAAATTTGTCCATTCATTATTTCCTTAATCATGAGTTGCCGTGAATTAAAATACTCTTACCCAATGGAATAGTGTCAGACTTAACATAACCTTTATTAAAAGGGGCAGTAAATCGTTCAATCTATACTAGTATTATAAAACTGGAGAGTTTGTTTGTTTGAACGCGCTAATCTCACGAAACTACTGGTTCAAATTGAAAAATTCTTTTTGTGTTGGACAGTCAATTTATCGAGGAAGGCTATAGGCTATATAACATCACGCTGCGACCAATAGGACCGAAGAATCAGTGGAAAATCTATGAAAAAACGGGAGAAATTGACTTCACATCCCAACGATTCCAAATGTTTTACCTTTTAATTTTAAAATTCAATTCAACTTTCCCGTTAAGTTATCTTTTGCAGTAACAATTAATAAATCACATGGTCAAACATTTAAACACATAGGAATCGATTTACGTCAAGATCGGGTTGCGGAGAATATCAGTTAGTTCTTCTGTCGCAAGAAAATAAAACCAAAAATATAATTTACGCAGAAGTACTTTAAAATAATGGGTCGTCCGAAAAGTTCGTAAAGATTTTTAAAATAAAATTTACCTTTTGTTTTTTCTACTTTAAATGAATCACGAAACTAATGTTTATTTATATGCCTTTAATCCCCAAGGAATTAACTATGTTTACACACTGAATTCGTCTTTATTAAGACTCAGCAGTGTAGTTTATTGCAAACCAACATGAGTGATGACTCGGTTCATTTTCGGCTGTTATGCTGTTATTTTTCAAAAAAGTGATAAAAGTATCCCAAACTGCCAGAAAGGTTCGTGCCATGTATGGGAGCGATTCAATTGAGACGTTGATTTCCAAAAAGTACTAAAGGACATTTTTTACAAAATTGATTTTTTTACATATTTGTATTCTCATCAATTAGTTATATCTAAATCTCCTATTTGATTTTATCTAATGAACACCCAAGCCCTTTATAAATGCAATTTAGAAATATAATTATTTTCTAAAGGAAATAATTACACATTTAATTTCGTTCCAAATTATACCAAAACATCTCATTTCATATCTTTAATATGATGTTATTAATATACTAAAAAAAAACCATTCTTGATTTTAATTTAATGCGAAAAGAATCAAATTAGCTAATTTAATATAATAATTAGTGATTTTCGCGCCTCCTGTAAAATTTCCTAGAATGGATATAGTACCTTTTGGAAATCAACGTCTCAATTGCTGATAGCAAGGTTCACGGTTCACGGAAATCCTACTCTTCAGAAGATGAAGTCAAAACGGACCTTTTATTGTTCTTCAGGAGTAAGGACAGTATTTTTGGAACAAAGGGATAATGGACATTTCAAGCGGTTGGGAAAGAGTAATCGCTAACGATGGTAACTATTACGTAGATTAAATAAATAAATTTTAAGCTGTTCATTACTTTTAATTTTTGTCCGTCAATATTATAAAGCTTGTTTTTTTGAACTCGCTAATCTCAGAAAATACTGGTCCGAATTGAAAAATTCTTTTTGTGTTGGATAGTCCATTTTTCGAAGAAGGCTTTGGGCTATATAAATGCGACTAATAGGAGCGAAGAATCAGTGGAAAAAACGGGGAAAATCCCAATGATTCCAAATGATTTACCCTTTTTTTTTTAAATAATTCAATTTCCCGTTGGGTTATCTTCTCTCTCGTTCTCTTACCTTCATAATATACATACAAATCGGTGGAGTCGTTTCGGAGGAGTACGACCACCAACACCGTGACATTAGATTTTTATATAGTAGATAATCGTTAATGTTTTTAAGTCCATTGGTCAGTTATATACATTGATTTTTGTTGTTCATATGGGTTTAGTTTGAGGATCTTGTCCTAGAATAAAACTTATTTTGTATCTATCTATCAATACTGAAAAACAACTGTCTCCTAAATATTAAGTGGAAATAAGAACATCCGCTAAAAGGGTTAACTAAGCAGAATATATATTTAGTTCTAATTGTGAACAAGTAAATAAAACAATCTATTTAAGTGGGAGAAGTGAGCATGTTAGAAAGAAGGGAACATTATGGTAGCTATATATAGAGCGTGATGGAGGAGGCAGTGTATACCACGGCTACCAAACTTGATTAAGTCACCAGCGTTGGGGTAATTTCCTTTAATTATGGGACACATCAGCTTGGCCTACCTTCCTGCTTCGTGTTGTTTTCGCTTCGTGGTTCTTCAGCCTGTTACACAGCCTACCAAAATAGTGGTCTACCGCTAGTTTCTGCCGTCCTGGACGAATGCCGAATTAGCCGCCCCGTCCTCTTCTCTTCACTGAAATATTAATATCCATAGATTGTTTGGAATTCAAATAATAATTGATTATGTAAAAAAAAGTATTGTTTTTACTGTCACTTACCTATATATGAAATATATAGTTAGGGAAAGTATTGCGATCGTGAAAATTTACGAATTCCAGTTTTCAACAGTCAATGAATCACATACAGTGAAGATATTAAAATATTGCTTTTATTATGAAAACATAATACATATTCTGACTACAATACACTGTGCTGAAGAGTTTGGGTGACTACAAGTGTACATTCCGAGGTCTCTTCTATGAGTGTGACACAAGTAATGTTGCAACTAGAGTTAATGAGTTTTGAGGATACAAGGGTATATATAGCAAGACATTGTAGAGGGGATGAGGAGGCGGCATGAGCGGTCAAAGCAAGTGCTTTCAGGTGCAGGAGGTGGGTACTGTGTCCTAAGTACAGGTATGTGTCCTTGTCGGTACTTGGTTGCCTTTTTAGTACCTGGTTTAGCGTCATCGTGGTAGTCCCAGTTATAGACAAATTAAGTCATTAATAACCACTGTATATTATTTACTAGTCAAGTCTCATTCTATAACTAACGGAATACACGTTTTAGAGTCTTCTGAGTCCAAATAACCAAATCACAAAAAGGTCTTCTGTGTGTGTATTAAGCCTAGCTTGAAAACTATCAGTATTATAAAACTGAAAATTCATATTTTTAAGATCGTCTACGCCTAAGATGTTACAGCAACTTTTTCCTCAAACCGACCAAGCAGAAAGCCAACTTTATGCCATGCATTTTTTACGATTTTTTAGCGGCTCAACGATTTTAATTAAACTCGCTATACGTGTAAATTATGGCTTATCATGTGGGTTTTGTTCTGATTGAAATAGTCTGACAGGGCTTAAATCCGATGTTTAAATTTGTTTGCTTTAATGTATCTTTAATTTTGTATATTTCATAAAATTAACCATATCATCTTATAGCTTTGCTAAAAAAGAGGTAAATATACAAGTTGAAACTAATTCAGTAACTGACTAAAGGATAAGATAAAAATAAATTTTAAGGCGATTTTTGAACATAAAAACTGTAATATAGGTGTATAATATACCGTTGGAAAGCTAAAGATTTTAGAAAAAAACCTTATCTTATACAAACAATTGTAAATGTCAATGGAGAGTGAAAAAAACCGATACAAGAAACTAATTGTCGTAGATAATAAAATAATTGATTGTTAATAAAAAACTCTGGTTTCTATTGAAACTTAATTTAATTATTTCTTTAACAATTAATTTTTATCACTAAATGTATTTGATAATTCTTAAATTAAGTTTTACAACGGAGGTAAGTGAAATTCGTGTGTTTTGCTGACCAGATTTTTTTACATTTGTAGCAATTGATCTTTTGCTTGAAGTATTTATTCTCTCGAGCGCATTAGTAACTCGAGGGGGGTAGTCGTTCTCGGTTTACTCATGATTTTCAATAATGATTATAATAGACCTGGAAAATAAATACTGCCGATCAAAAAATGTTTGATTCAATCATTCATTTATTTTTGAAACAATAACAATACGCTACACGGCGGAAGAAGAGAAAAGTGTAGGTTTAAAATGTGTGATAAGTCGGCGATAGTTAACTATCGCACACTTTTATCATATTATAATACTTTTAAAATAACTGTATTTTCTATATAACTTCATCTTTTTTTTTTTATTTGGATCATGTTAAAAATAATGCTTTATTTTTAAAATTGTGTTTCTGAATTAAAAAAACAACATGTTTTCATGGTGTGTATATTACCTACAATGGTTTGTTTTGATATGTGTATGTATTTTTTTACAATTCATATACCATAACTGTTATGCTACTATGGCTAATCGGAGGGTATTGCAGTGGGAGTCTTAAATGTTACCTTTTCAGGTTTAATTAGAGTAGGGGACTTTAGCGAACACCTAACATCAGAGTCATTTGCAGGGTTTGACTCCGCGACCTTGGGTATAGAAGGCGGTTATGCCTGCCACTGCACCATAGGTGACCCCAGTTTTTTATGATATAACTTATTTAGTTTTGAACTTTTTTAAAAATAATATTATAGGATTTTTTAAAAAGTAATATTTTATGCTATTATCTGACTTTATTAAAAACAATATCGTCTTCTCTCTCGCTCATACCGTGAACTCTCACTAGCATTTGCTTTCAAGTATTTCACTTTCCTCTTCTCTCGGCTTACCATGAGCATCCGCATATGCCTTACGACTATTTTAAAGTTATATTTATTTATATAATTATTTATTTTTATTTTTATTTTATTCTCTATATTATTATTTATTTTTATTATTTGTCGATGTTATTGTATTATTTATTTTTTTATTATTTGTCTATGCTATTGTATTATTTATTTGTTTTAGTATTTTGTTCGTTTTTTTCTTTTCTTAATTTTTTTTCTGCTATCTTCATTTCGGTAAAACTTTTTTCTTTTTGTTTTGTTTTTTGTAAAGATGTGAGGGCGATATTAACCATTAGCAGTTTTTTGCCCTTAAAATTAAAACAACAATAACTACTTCAAAGATGATAGTTAATAGTTTAAAGATGGTTCTACTTCCAAGCTCTTCATATGACATCAAGTTCGAATGTGTACCCATCATAAAAGTATTAGTAATCGAAGTGATGATGTGATATATTAGTTTATGAATTTAAAACTATAAACATAAGTTGATGGAATATACCATTATCCCCAAAATTCATGATAGATAACAATGCAATTGTGGAATATTTTGTGACTGTAACTGCTGATTAATGAATGAAGCGAAACTGCATCAGGGGTGAGAGGATCAATGAGGAGCTGAGGCTGTAGAAAAATTTAATGGCTGATACTTGACAATCGGATTTATAGTTTTAGGGGATCCCGTACTCCCCCTGTCCCTTGGGTCTTCCAATCCTTCCTTATTCCAGTTACATCCCAACCTAACTAACGATTATATAGTAAATATACTCACTGAGTCCCTCCTATAACATTCAGATCTGTACTAGTTGACGTTTACCAAGAGAAGAGGGAAAAAAAATCATTTTCGTCATTTAATGATCATTTGGATGAGACGCATTCTCAGACCTTTTAAACAAAATGAGACTTGACGTACACGCAGAAACTCGGAGCTCTACGCTGAATACGGAATAATAAGGATTGCCCGTGGCAGAATGATTAAGCAGGCCAAGAATAGCTTCATACCAATAAAAAAGAAGAATGATTTTTTATTTCCGATCGGAAAACCCGCTGCACAGGCGGTTAACAAAATTTGCAGTGTATGGTCATGATGCCTTTGGAGAAAACACCGTACGTAAATGGTCTGCTCGGTTCAGAACCCAAAATTTTGACTATATAATGAATTTATATATATATATAGGGAGCGGCGTGGTCTAGTGGATAGAGCACTAGTCTATTGTTCTAAGGGTCCTGGGTTCGAATCCCAGCTGTATTATTTATTCTGTTAACTCAGTCGGGAGGGGGAGAGGGGGGCGACCCTAGGTTATGGAGACCTTCCTGGGGTAGACCCAGCCTCTATAAAGTGGGTACCCAAAACATTGGGGGGGGAGGGGGAGGTAACCTGGTGGCTGAGCGTGATCAAGGCCTTTTCACCTACACGGCCGTTGGCCTAGAAACAGTATGAATCTCTATATTTAAGCACCCTATCCTCACCTTTATTTATCTTCATCCATTTTTATTGCGTTTTAATTACTGAGGATCTATATTAGGTGACACTAGTACAGTGCTAACACATTATTAGTTTACCCCTTTCTTATGAGAACCAAACCATAATATTCCAACTACAACAAAAATCCACTTACTTCGACGTATCTTAGATTAATTATTATTCTTGCAATGAAATATTATGTATTATTATATTGTAACTTGAATAATTCGATTTCGTGTATCCATTTATTCAATAATTTTATCATGCTACCTAAAATCCAGGATAAGATTTATCTCAAAATTTCTTTCTTCAACATTTTCTCTTCGAGTCCTTAAGATCCAATAGTCCTTCCTTAATTCGATCTTCTCACCCTTCATTCTTCCAACAACTTTTTGGAGACCACACCTCAACCTTCTGATATATATAACTATATTTCAATAATACCTAAGAGCTTATTTATTTTATCTTTCTCCAAATTCAGAGAATATACACTTTTTGAAATATGAATATAACGAATGAAATTTCTTTGGACAAAGAAATATTTTTCTTATCCTTTGACTACGCAAATATTTTCTCCGTATGATGGTTTTGGGTAACTCTTCGATAAGTAATCGTCAAAATCTTCCTACTGGCTTTGTCATTGTTTAAATTATATTTCTTATTTGATTTCGATCGGATTTTATAGCGAGAGCATGTAAATAATTATATGAGTTATGTTTGTCTAAGGTTTATATCAATATCAATATCACAAAAAATAATTTCGTAATATTCTTTTACTTCTTATAAGGTAATAAGAATTTAGAAAGAAGAAGAAGGTTCAGATATTCATTTTCGCTTTTTTACAACCCGAGGCACCACGCCATTCTGACCTAAGCTTGTCCAGGTGGAATCAGATAAAAATATTTGTACAGGTGCTTGGGCATTTGAATTCTCCGTCTAGTATTCATATTTCCCAATCCTAAAATTCAGTATGAACTTGAAAAATATAGCACGTGGTGAATAATTTCTTTCTGAAACGAAATTTGTTACTTTTTAAACACGACATTATCGACGAATTAGTTTTAAAAATTATAAAAGAAGTGATGAATTCATTTTATATGCTCTTGACAAAATTACTCCCTCCACCAACCAACGCATCATAATTTTAAATGTTTCAATTTGTTGTAAAACGGTGACATCCTGCCCTGCACTATCCTTCACCAATACTCCTTGTCAGTTCTTGTAACTGCTTGTCAGTAAGGAACAAATCCGATACCTAGGACTCCACTTTGATAAACGTCTTGCTTGGAATCATCAAGACTGAAACGACAAGAAACTGTTTGACTAGCATAAGGCCGATATGGACTCAGGGATTCTAGAGAACCTAAGCTCTATCTTTGGGGCTCTACTAAACCATCAAATAATCCATTCCTTACAATTTAAAATCCTGAATGCTCCTTACTTTGTCGCAAACAAACTCATTCACTAGTTTCAATCCTTGCTTCCTCTACTATCCCTGATAATCCGTCGAGGTTTCTAAAATGAAGATGGCCTCGAGACCTTCTAGTTCAGAATAGTTTTTGGAGAGCTGCTGGTGGGTAGTTTCCATACATGTGTATCATAACTGAGATAAGTCTTGCCTCACGTTTACTAGATGTATTCCTTAATACGGTTGTAAATTTCAATAAATATATGTATCTTAAATGTTAAAATTAATAACATACAAATAAAATAATGCATCTATTGCGATTATTTCAGTCCAGCATAACTGCGTTAGCACCTCCAGTTTTTCTGAATTTAGCATTAGTATTCCATTTTAACTTATCAAATTTCATTTTAAAATAAAATTTGGTGTCGTTTATTCTTTTTTAAAGAAAACTATAAAAATTTGGCTTTTGGAAATGTCGAACGTGCTCATTAGTTATCTTCTTACAAAATTTGTTTTTTTTCCCTCCATGATACAATAATTTTATTAAGACCAACTAAATACATATTTTCTTTTATGCTGGTAGGTGTCTTGTTTCATCACAGCTCTGAAGAATGCCTAACAATAAACTAAGTTTTTTATTTTAGTGCTTTCTGTTAAATGACCCGCATTCCCCGCTGACTACTATTATATTTTCTGTGTTTGTACTTAGATTGTTAAAAATATAAACAACTTGGGAGGACTAATATTTGACTTAACAACTTATTCCTCGTGACTACAGATTTAGGCTATGTGAAAGGGTGTTAGTCATGGGCTTAGGAAAGAACCCTTTATGAGAGTTAAATATAACAGCTTTTGTGCTTTCAAATTCTACTTTAGTCGCAGTAATGTTCCCAAAATTCTACTTAAAATTAATTATGATCTGTCTCACGATACTTTATTTTCCTTCGAAACTTTATCGTTCATAATGTCAACATAATAAGCAAGCAAACATAAATAACCGAGAATATTTCTTTAATTTTCAAATATGCTAGATAAAAAAATAAAATGACAAATAATTAGTAAAAAAAGGTTTTATTCAGTCATTCCAAGTTTCATTTCGTAATAATAAATAAAGATTCGTGATTAATAATCTAGTGGTCAGACTTCGAAATATTTTTTGATGATGAATCATTATCAATTTTTAAATATTTAGAAATAATGAATCATTTCTATTCGTTAGTGAAGTATTTTCAGTGCCATATTTATCGTAAAATATAATAAATTGTTGATAACCCTTGTTATCTATGGCCATTCTTGCACTGTATTCAGTTTGATCAATCGAGTTTTCTGTTTGATAACCGTGTACATACATAAATCACTTTATAACGTATTTATTTATTTTTTTGTTATGTAGAACTGTTTTAAATTTATTTTGACATTTATTACGTGATTATTTTAATGAACTATCTCTAGCTTGTTCTTTGATGTTTAGAGATTTAAAAAAAAAAAATTATAATACCGTTTATTATTATTATTATTGGTTAAAATGAAGGATGGTAGACGGTTCGGGTAGTGTTCAAAATAATTTAAAAAATAGTAAAAACGTATTTCTACGCCCAGCTGAAGTCCCACAACGTGGACCGAAACGTTTGTTACACAGTAAATAATTTTAATTATTTTACAATTGTAATAATTTATTGACATTTTATCATTAACGCTGAAAAAATATGTATTGAAACCAGCAACATGTGCTGTAGATTTTTTACTTTCACTTACCTATGTTGTTGTTTTTTTGGTCCACCCCTACTTGCTGTTGTTGAGGGTATATTAAAAGCCCACGTAACCGAGAAGCGAACTCGTAATAATTATATGCATAGTTACTGGTCCTCAGGTTGCTGAGCAACGCGCCATCACTGCAACGCGCGCTAACTTAACCATTTCAACCACACCGCCCTCGAAAATGTGGAATGGCGCATTTATACTGCACACGTTTTGGGGCTGAAGCGGCAGCGGGTCCCTAGAATTATATAGAACGCCTTTCGACTATAAACGGACCCAAAGGCTTCACGATTTTGTGTGTCATTGGCCATTCTTGTGTTCTCTGCATCGTTCCAATTTTGGTATAGTCATGGTCATAGAAATTGCATCACTTGAAAATAATGATCTCCTTAAATGAATGTTGTTCTTACCTTATGTTAATTTGAAATATTTTGTCAAGGAAAAGAGCACGTTATTAGTCGGATAAAATCCACATAAAAAAATAAATATCCAAAGTAAATAATTCTATAACAATTTATTTTCGTTTCTAAATTTGTTTAAAAATTCTTAAACTGGTATAAATTATGGAGGTGAGTGAAAGTCGTGTGTTGCGCGCACCAGATTTTTTTTGTTTTGCATATTGATATGAATTTATTTGGGAAAATTTTATAAAAACATTTATAATATTTATTTATTGAATATGAATATAAATTAGTATTTTGTGGAACTATGATCACTGAGTGGATAAATTTGTTTATGATTTTTTCGCTAATCTCCTCACTACACACCTTTTTATTGCCTGCTTTAGCTCATCTTTATTTTTAGACTTTGCGATATTATTTTTATTTTTTTTTCATGGTTATCACATGTTCTCGTTTTCTGTTAAAAACTGCTTTACCTTTTCAAAAAAAACAACAACAAAAACAGTGGTTATCACAACGAAAAAGAAGATTTATCGTGCAGCTAATACATTTGTTTAAGTAAATAAATAATTAACTTGCCGATTTGGCTCTATGGCATAGAGCAGAATCGTCTTAAAAATGAAGTCTCCCTGTAAGATGGGAATTCATCGAGGGAGAAACTCTATTCCACATTTTTAATTTTTCTGCACTAACTGTCCTGTCCATGAAGTTTATTTGGCCAATTCCAAAGTAGGATAAACACCTACAGAACATTAGATTTGCCGGATATTTCACTGTTTTTAAAGTTCAGGTTTGTCAAATTGTATGGTTCACCGTCAGAACTGAAGCTGTGGAATTTACTCTCATGAAAAGATCTCTCTTCTTCGGTCATTAGATGTCCAACTACAATCTTGAAATTTTTTTTAATTCCAGTTTTCAACGGAAATAGACGTTTTAGGTTTTCTTGAATCCAAATAACCAAGCCCCCAAAAATCTGTATTTGTGTCCATGTGTGGAAGTCTATCATGAAAAATAATAGTCTTACGAAACTGAAATTACATATTTCAGACAACTATACGCCCGATATGTTACAACTAAGTTTTCACCAAAATCTGCTGCTCAAAAGTGCTACTTTATACCATTCATTTTGCACCTTTTTTAAGATTTTCTCAAAAACGGCTCTAACGGTTTTGGTTAAACTCCCCATATGGATGTTATGAGTAAACATTTTTGGGCTTTGATATCGTGTAGGTTTCATTCTGATTGAAATAGTCTGGCAGTGCTTAGATGCCGAATATTTTAATGTATTTCATCTCTAACTTTAAATAAAAGTTCTTAAATTGATTTTAACATCGGATGTAAGTGAAAGTCTTGTGTTGCGAACAACAGATGTTTTTTTATTAAACCAATTTATTCTATATTCAAATCGAAATAAATGACATATCATCTGTCTCTATAAGGTTTCTGCGTTTATAATTGGTTTCCCCAGGAATTTACTACATATACAAGAATTTTAAGTAATTAATTTTTGATGAGGAAAATCGAAAAATTTGTTATCAAAATAATAATAATTTTTTGATACTTATTCTGTATATATATAATATAATATATATATATATATATATATATATATATATATATATATATATATATAAATATATAAAAATATAACACATATATATATTTTTTTATATAAATGTTTTTATAATTCGTTATTTTATATAATTGTTGGTTTTTGTTATAACTTTATCATTTGGTTTTGTTAGCTTTTAGCGGTTAAAATAATATTTAGGAATTTTTTAAAAGTAAGATTTGATTTTATTATCCGACTTTATAGATAACAATTATGCCTTCCTCCTCTTCGAAAGTAAGTACGTAAAAAAAACAAGTTTCGAATCGGTTACTGCAAACTAAATTTTGCACTGTCACACCTTCTCGATACCGAAAGTATTATCACTTCTGAAACGAAGATTGTATATCACACTAAACGACAAACCGGTAGTCCTTGAGTTGTATTTATTTTTTCTATGCAAGTGATTACTGATTAAAATTACTTTAAACATTGTTATTTAGTTTTTAGATCGTTTATTTTTCATTGGAAGGCTTAGTTAGAAATTAACTTTAAATTATTTTCATTAGAATATTCCATCCCAAGTCTGAAAGGATAGTTGTAAACTTATATGAGTGAGTTTATGCTTGGACATGGCTCAGTAATGCCCTGATGGTGGCTCACAATCTTGAGCCGAAACTTTGACAAAATTAAAAATATTTAGAAAAACACTGACTCCTGATTATTCGACCTATTGTGAACTTTAGTTCTACTGTCGCCGTTATAACGTCGTGTAATTTTTATTCAACAGGAATAATACCATGTACATAGAAAGGAATATTGCACTATCACGCCTCCTCCGCTACTCTTGAAAGTATTATCACCACTGAAACCATCATTGTTTATCATATTATTAAACCGGTAGTCTTTGATGACTGTACTCTTTATATAAAAGTTATTACTGATTAAAATTACATTGAGCCTTGTGATTTAGTTTTGAAATAGTTGTTTTCATCTTCGGGGAGAGGTTATGAATATGAAGACTTTTTGTTTTAATAGGATATACTTCTGTGGAAGAGTAAAGTTATGAGCATATCGAACGAAGTGGTTATCGGCTTCCGTGATTTTAATGCCGAGGAAGAAAGATGTTATCCATACCCTAGCAGCTATGATTAGCTTTGATTGAGTACAGATTTCAAATTTAGAATAAATTACGACCATAATAAATCCTGGAAAAGATAATAACTCTTTTTTTTATCAATTTTATTACAGTTCTGGAGCAGCTTTTAGTAATCTAAGAATACAAATCCCACCTGTTGGCTCCCGGAGGTGCTGCCACCTAGCGGCCGCAATGCAACACCTACCATTCTCGTCGGAACGCTGGCGGTGTTTGTCGTCCGTTGTGATGTTTCCGTTAGTTGTGTTTGTTACGTACATCTGCTCTATTGTTTACGTGTTGCCATCGCTTCCTCCCGCGTAATCTCTCTGTAGCTTTATTATCATTACAAATTGAGATGTACTTCTTGTGTGCCGCTTTCGGAAAAGTGACCGTTACATCTTGGCATGCCTGCAATCTGTAAACATTAGCTCTCTTTCAGACCGAGGTAATGTGTCAGTTACCATTAGTATAAGACTGTAGTGTGATTTTTTAAATTTATTATGGAAGTGAATAAAATGATCGACGAAACCGACGATGCGGCGGCAAAAGAGAAACGATCCATGCCTGCCTTCGAGTAATTCATTCAGAAAGTCGATGGAATCTCTGAACAAGAAGAGGGAAAACGAACAACAGAATTCATCGGTTCTGGATGTGGAAAAGAACAAGAATGTTGAAAACACCAACAGTTACACTTTGAAACCAGAGAAGAAAAAGTCTAGACTCAAAGTGACAATTGTACCACCCTCATCAAAGTTTGAAGAATGGTTAACACAAAAAACTGGCCTTTCCAGGCCTGGTCTCCTGATTGCGGGAATATTAATATTGCTAGTTTTAATATTACTTCTTACAGTTGTTATAATGACTTGCCTATGGCCCGACATTCCACATTCGATGATGTTTCCTTTGTGCAGAGCACCCGCATGCCTCTTGGCTGCCTCAGAGGTAAGCTTAAATTTACTACAGATCAAAGTGTTATTCTTAGTGCTTGGATCACTTGTTTCCTATGACCATTAGATGATAAGGAGTCTGTTGCTGTCAAGAACTTTAAAAATACCTTGCCTATCATACAGATGCCTCTCATTAATAGCAGCGTGTGGTTCATATTTTTTTATTTTTAACCACAAATTTATGGTCTTTTACCTCATGTTTTTTTTTAATAAAATTTCTTAAACCCACCTTTAAAAAGGTTACATATTTCATGTGATTTGTAAGCTGCCGATCTTTTAGACTTGATTCTTTACCTAAGATATTAAAATCAGTTCTAATCTTAAAGGCAATAGAAATCAGAGCAGTCTCCTTATTTATGAGACACTGGAAATGTCACCATTATCTCATAATATTCTTTCCTTATTGCAATGTATTTTAAGTTTGCTAAGTATTTAAACAATTTTGATTATTTAACCAAAATAAGTAATATATCTGGATTTATTTTTGTTAAATTCATTAATTTATTTGATATTTTATATTAAAACTTTAAATACTTTTAAGTATTGCATATGTTGTTGTTTTAGCTTCAAAATTAATACAACCCCTTTATTAATTTAAGGATAAATTTAATTAATAATTAAGGATTTTTCTTTCAATGAAAATCCATTAAAAAATAAAATAAATAAAAAAAAGTCTTTTATTAGTCTAATTATTTATATTCATACTACTGAGTGGTATGAATTTGGTTTGTCCAACCAAAATGATAGATATTTAACCAGTTCTCCAAAAACTACAGAATAAATGAATTATGATTTAAAATAAAAATATATCTGTGATCACTTGAAAAAAATTTATTGTTTCAGCTCCAAAATTAATATAACTATTTTATTAAATCAAGTACAAATTAAATTAAACATTTACTTTTAAGTGAAAATCTTACAAATAAAATTGATTACAAACAATTATTCATATATACATTTAATAATTTATAGTCATACTTCTAAGTTGTCGTATCTAACCAGAATGCATCATATTTTAGTCAGTTTACCCAAAAATTACACAATATATTAATTAAGTTTTAAAATTTCTTTTTCTTTTACTCCAAATTACCAGTCCACCCAAACCCACTTGTCCACAACCTCTTACTTCCTTCTATTCCTGATCATCCTCTGAGGCGGCTGAAAAAGATTATGGCCTCAAGACCTTATCTAAATAATTTCTGAACTGCTACCACTGGGTAGTTTCTTCTCACGTCTATCATGCCCATATCTCAATGTTTACATTTACTTGATATATTTTTCTTTTGTTAATACAGTTGTAGATATCACTGTAATAAATAATAAAAAAAATCTTTGGTCAATTGAAAAAATGAAGTTAATTAATTATCATTAATATGATCATTTTTAATGAATAATTTAATCACAATTAATACTGAGGATTTAATTTATTTATACACTTGATGGAATGAACCAAAATTTGCTGAATTTAAAAAGCATTTTTATTATTAACAGTAAATATTATTTAAAAAAAAAAAAAAAAAAGTGGCAACTGGTTTTATTTATAATTTTTTAATATAGATATTGTAATATTGATTAAAATATTGATTTACTTTAATAACTTTCCTAAATACTTTAAAAAAATATATACATTCTGTTACTAAATGAGATAGTGTAATAAATAATGCATTGATTGATTGTTTCATCAAAATATTTAGTTTCCCAACAGCCTTTTGTGTATTTATAGTATATTTTGCTTGCGCCTATTACTTGAAGTCCTGAATACTTGATCAAGGCATTAATAAGTTTCCTTAGAATTCTGATGCTTCAGTTGTAAATTATCTATAATGTGCTTCAAAAATAATTATATAATAAGTAGTTGTTTTGTTTTTTTTTACTGATATAGTATTATTAATTAGATTAAAAAACAATCATTAATGATTAGATTTGAGTAAAGTTTTTAAATAGTTGATCCATTATGTAATTTTTTAAAACCTTTTTGTTTTTATATATATTAACAAAAATAATATTTTAATTTTATTCGCCGACATTTTTCCTTTACTTCTTGTTTACAAGTTATTTTTTAACACCTTAGGCCTATAGCCTTAGTGTTAAATCAATAGATGTTAACGGATTTTGAGCAATAATCATTGACCTGTTATACATTTGGCAGTCTTCTGGAAACTCCTACTCCAAACGGACCCTAGGACCCCTAAGGCGGGCTATAAAATTAGAACATTAATTTACCAGCCTGTAGCAATATGTTACTGTTTATTCTATATAAACCACTTTGGAAGCCACTTGATCAATCAACAACGCTATTTAAAGAAAGCTGAACATAACACAGCTGTTTCCTCCATTCAGTATGCTTTCATCCTGTCATTTTTTTTTTTTTTAACTAGTAATTATGCATAACAAATCCATAATTATAGAAAAAATTAGGATTCATTTAACCTTTTTCTCTTTTTTTATTTTCATTTTTCTAATATTTTTATAAAAAAAAAAAGAAGTATGATTCATTTCAATGTTAGTTATTACATTATATTTATTAATCCGGACTTTAAAATTTTAATTGTATTTCATTTACTAGTTTAGAGAACTGACTAAAGTATGTTAGATTCTGGTTAGACACAACCGCTTAGAAGTATGAATATAAAAAAATTAAATGAACAATTTTTTTTATGGATATTCACTCTAAAGAAATTCTTAATTATCAATATAATTTATACTTAAATTTATTAAATGGCTATATTCATTTTGAAGCTATAAAAACAATATATAGAAATATTTACATTTAAAATCTTAATTAATATAATGTGTAATTTTTATAAACTGATTAAAATATGTTGCTATAATAAAAAGATATGATGAGAACCTCTTATCATTTTTCATTTCAATGTATTTAATTTATGATAAATTTTAAAAAATTAGTTGCAAATTAATTTATGGGGAGCTGCCAATGGGTGGAAACCCTACATGTAAATCATGACAGTATATCTTGTATCAAATTTACTAAATGTATTTTATTATACAGTTGTAAATACCAATAAATATATTTAAATAAACAAAAAAAAATCAATTTCAAAGTAACAAAATAATTAATACTGTCATGATGATAAATATTGTTTTAATATTGAGGTAAGTTCTCGAAACTTTGCATTCAAAATAAAATAACATAATTATTAATGATGACAGAAATTAATAAAGAAGAATAGAAGATCTATGGATTTAATTAATAAAAAACATAGTTTGAAATTTTAAGATGCACTGCTTGTGTATTAATATGAAGAAAATTAATAACAGAAAGAAAAACAAATTTAATGTTTAATTAATATTAATTTTTTTAGTTACAATTTAGTAAAAAATATAAATAAATATAAATGAAAATGTTTTTATTTTTATTATTTATTGAAATTTACAACTGTATTAGTTAATACATCAAGTAAATAAGCTAATAGAAATACATGAAAATGTTAACGAAAGACAAACCAATTAAACATAAATACAAATAATATAATACAACAATAAGAAATGAATTCTTCTAGTGACAATATAACAATTTAAAAAAAAAAAACAACTACTGTAACGATTGAACAAAAGTAATTTTTTTGATAAAAAAGTTGAAATATAAATAAATACTTGTGGGGGAAAAAAAATTATATATATATATATATTTTTTTTTTATTGAATACAATCTAACTAAAATTATTTTATTGTCAGGGAGTGTCTTTTTGGGATGCTGGAAAAAGAAGGTATTTGAATGTAGAGAGGAAGGGAGCATGGGAGATGTTTGATGGGAGGGAATTCCAGAAACTAGGAGAACGAGCCATTTTTATGTTTTATTTTGAAATGTATATGTCTGAATGGTCTCCAATTTTTTGTTTTGTTTTTGTACCTTTTATTTCATGCTCAAGAATTTAACTTTTTCCAACCCTAGCCTGTAAGGTGTTGCTTGAATAAAAAAATTGCCAACAGTTTCCATATCAGAACTTTAATAAAGAGTATATTTTGTTATATAATTGGTTATTACTAGGACCTACAATTTATTAGCTATATTGGTTTGAATGAAAAAAAAGTCACAGAAAAAAAATACAGTAGATTATAGAAAGGCTTCTCCATAATCTATTATTTTTCTCACTTAGAAAGAAATTGATTATTTGTTTTTATTTGGCTGTGTAAATCAATTATCTTCCTGCATATTTACTTGATGTATAACTAAATATAGTTGTTAATTTCCTAGGAGTGGTGTGGTCTACTGTTCTTCGGGTCTTGGGTTCAAATCCCGGCTATAACAGAATATTCTGTTATTTCAGCTGGAGGGAGGGAAGACCCTGGGGTATGGAAACCCTCCTGGGGCCCATCCAGCCTCTATAAAGTGGGTACCCAAAAATGGGGGGAAAATCTGGCATCTAATTGTAATCTCAGCTGAATCACCTCATTGCATGGCTGTTGTCTTAGAAACAGCACGAATATGCTCTCTGTTTTTATTCACCCTTCATGGGTTGAGGATAAAGAGGTAAAGGATTTTAGGGGTCATAATTGTTAATTTTCTATCTTGCTGAAAATTTAATTAACTAGTCATTTTTTTATTTGTGGTCATTCTGGAGGACAAGCATTTTTCATTTTCCAAGCCTGTGGATTAGGACTTATTCAGATTCAAATAGTCTACTTATTTACTTGAGAGATTTTATAACTTGTTAGCTACACCCAAATGGTCTTATGGAGTAGTCTCATAAAATATTGTTTAACCTTTGTGAAGCTAAAAAGATTAGAACAGTTTTGTAATTTCATCAATAACCTTCAGTTCTCTTTTGTCCTCTCTCCATTAAGGGGAAGATCAAACTGAAACTTTTAATAAGACCCTATTATCTTTATGGACTTGTTTGACATGGATCGAATGCTTTATCAATCTTCCAAGACTACCAACCTCAATTTTTACTGTAATGGTATAGCTTTAATTTATTTATTATTTTTTAAAATTATATAAATTAAATATTCTTCATTGTTTAAATCGATTAATGAGAGCTAAAATCACTCTAAAAAAAACGAAATTTCTTTCAAGATATTGGAATATTTAAAGAATTAGTTTCATGTCTTTTATAAAAATATGTCATCATCGTATGTTACTCGTCTAAATTTCTTGTACTTAACTCGTGAACTATTTTTTGTGAAACTTGACTCATGAAGAGCATGGGAATTTTATTTTAAAAGTTTTCCAGGGCAGTGATTAGCAAAAAGCATCATTTCATTGTATACATTGAAATTCTCTTTATCTTGTTTCCTCTCAAAAAAAAATTTTATAGTTTGGTAGACATCTACCTTTTTTTTTTTCATATGTGTTTGAACACATGAAACCTATAGATATTACTTTCTTAATTTTAAATTTTTTGTATATCTTCGGGGAGCGGCATGGTCGAGTGGGTAGAGGGCTAGTCTACTGTGCTCCGGGTCCTGGGTTCGAATCCCAGATGTGGCGGAATATTATTTATTCTGTTATTTCGGCCAGGAGGAGATCCTAGGGTACGGAGACCCTCCTGGGGCACACCCAGCCTCTATAAAGTGGGCACCCAAAAATGGGGAAAAACCTGACGGCCGAGCGTGATCGCGGCCTAATCACCTCATTGCACGGCCGTTGGCCTAGAAACAGTACCAATCTCTACATGTACTGAGCCCAAAACTCTTCATGGGTTGTAGCGATACAGGTTTTTTTTTTGTATATCTGCATTCACCAATGTCTGTTATAAGGGTGTTAGGAAAATATTGGGAAATTTATGTCCCAAACTGATCACCAAAAAAAATAAATAAAGACAATGTCTAATTTAATGTACTATAACATTTAATAACTACTTGTATATTACTGCAATATAATAAGAATATTAGCCCTAGTTAAAGTTTATTCATTTAACGTCATTTTATACTATTGTGCCTCTTATTTACGCTAGTGGGAGCTCTAAATTTTGCCTATCCAAGTTGTATTAAGGTAGGATCTTATATTAGTCCTTGACATCCTACAGGCTCAGGACCACCATTTTACGTCCCCTCTGAAGGAGACCATAACCACGGCTTTTTTACTCTTGTTTGAAAAAATCCTAGAACAGTATGCTGGCTCATTCCCTTTCCCTCTCCCTACTACCTCTCCAGCTTGTAAATTTATCTCTCGGTGACTTAAATTTGTATATATCTGTGTTTCATTTGAGTGTTGCATCTTCCAAGTCAAAATTTCCGGTTCTGAACTGAGCAAACCCCTTACAGATGGTACTTTCTTCTAAGGAATCATCGCCTAACACACTGAAAATGTTGTTAACCGTCTGTGCAGTGGATTTTCCTTTTCGGAAATAAAAAATCATTAAACAAAGAACTGAATTTTTTTCTCTTTGATTTTGAGCAAGCAAAATACCACTTAAAGGAATCTCGGTTGAAACTGATGCATAAAAGCATCTAAACTAATCTTTTTTTTTAGAAAAGGTAAACATTATTGAACAAGTAAACATGATTTTATAAATACAGAGGGGATTAAATTAAAATATTTAAAAAGGCTTCAAACTTATTTTACTATCCAATATTATATTTATAATTTTTCATGTAAATTAACATATTGATACATCTCTGATTATTTTCAGGTATTATCAAAAATGAATCAGAATGTTAACCCATGTGAGGATTTTCGGGAATATGCTTGCGGTCATTGGTTAAACACCCAAAGCATACCCAATGACAAGAGTTTGTGGAATGTAAAACAAGCCATGCAGTTCAAGAGTATGTATATATTTTCCTTATTCGATTGAGTTTTTCTTCATACATAATTAAATTGTATACAATAAATAAATACAGTCTTAATTAAATTATCTTCATTTAAATTTCTTTGGAAATTATTACTAAAAATATTAATGGTTGAATTTTGAGCTTGAGGTGTTCAATTATTGAAGAAAGAAAAACAAATTACAAAAACTAAGGATGTAAAATTTTGTTTTACAATATTTGAAATATCGATTAATTACTTGTTTTTCAATGCAAAGTAAATAAAAATATTTACCAACAATATGAATTATTAGTTCCATCATAACAAGCAGTGTTAACTAGTAGTTTCAATTTAAAATAATGGAAACTTAAGATTCAGTAATATCAAGGAATATTCTCTAAGTGAAGCCTATTTTTGTGTGGTATAATTTTGATCAAACTTGCTTCATATCTTATAAAAATCTTTTAAATTTTACTAAAAGACATTAGTCCAGGTGGTGGTCGTTGAATGAAACAATTGAGTAGTTTCAACATTTTATTTTTTGCCAACGTTTCGAGCCCCATTGTGGGTCATCATCAGGGCATGTTGTAGGCGAATGGAAACTCCTTCTTAAAACTTTTAAATTTTAATTTACAGTAATATTGCTAAAGGAAAATCTGAAGTTGAAGTTTTGTTGAAATGTACATATTACATTTCAGGGGTTCAGTCATTGAAACACTTCAGTTAAGTAACCTTAATTATATGTTATAAAAAGTCGGGTAGGGGCAAATCACGACCTTCACTTTAATCAATTTAAGAAGGGTCATATCTTGGCAGAAGATGTTGATCTATTTATTAAACGAAAAAAAAAAAAAATTATTCACCCCTAAAATGTTTTAAGATTTTCATTTCAAAGTACATAGGATAATTAATATATAACTAAATTCACACTGTATAAAAATACGTAATAAATAATCAAAATTGGATTGGTATTACCCAGAAATATATCTAAGTTTTTAAACTTGTTTTATAGAGTATTCTTCTCATGTTATTTGACTACTTGAAAACTATACACCTCCCAGAACATTCCAAAGGCATGATGGAAGGATAATTTAATATTTTTCAAAGCTAAACAGTAACTGAGCAATTAGTAGTTGAAAATAGATTAAGGAAAACATTTCATGATCACATATGCTAAAATTTTTAACTTAAAGGAAGCTGTATTAATTTAAAATGTACAGGAATGGATTCACTGTTTATGAAATTGTTTTCTTATTAAACATTAAAAGGTTCCTGATGTACTCAGTAGTTTACTTAGTAGAAATATATGTTGTTTTTATTATTATGCTATGTTACTGTATTTATTAGTTTTCACTCTCTTGAAAATATGATTTGCATTGATAATACGTTGTTTTGTTTTGTTTTTTGTTCAGATCGAGAGCATTTGAGAAATATGATCACTACCATGCCATATCCGACTGATGTCGAACAGTTTCAATGGCGCTTAAAAAATATTTATGATTCTTGTATGTCAGTCGGCTCAGTAGAAACTGAAGGTAGTCAACCACTGAGGAAATTAATTCACAGTTTAGGTAAGTCTAGTCTATTTATTTATTTTATCTGGAAATAATTTCTCTTTGTATAATAACTTTAACTATAACAATAACAAATAAAATTAAGTTAAAAAAGTCATTTGTATTTATTTAAAATGTATGGCGCTTCTGTTGATTATGACTTTTAATATTTACAAAATATTTTGGTTTGAGCACTAAAAACTGTGGAAACGAGAATTCGGGTGGGAAATCATTAACACAATTGTTCTTTCACTTCCCTCGGAATATTTACAAGGCTCCATAATGTTAAATTACTGTTTTATTATCACCACCAGAATTTTGAAGTCATTCAAAAACTTTGATGGATTTCTGGTTTATAATTTTTAATAATGAATCTTTGTAATGTAATCAACCAACAAAAAATAAATAAGTAATCCCCTCCTCAAAATTTCATGTTTCAAGTCAAGATACATAAAATGCAAAGAAGGAATAACAAAAAAGCCATCTGGCCGCCATCCGTGGCTCTTCTCTGATACTACTGGACCAATGTTTTCGAAATTTGGCAAACAAAATAACAAGGCATCCAACAATGATCCTAACACTTCGACATTGATATCAGCCAATTAGTTTCAAAATGGTGGCTGATTAAAAATGTTTTAATTCAACAACTCAGTTATTTGTGAAGATAGAGGAAAAAAATTCATGGTGTTTTAGTATCAGGACTTGGGATTAATTTTAAAAATGAAAAAATTGAAATTTTATATGTATCGCTGGAAGGAATTAGTCCGGGTGTTTGTCAGTAAATAAAACAGTAATTCTCGAACGGTCAACTAATTTTACCCTATATATATATATATATATATATATATATATATTTTTTTTTTTTTTTTTCTTTTCTTTTTTTTTTTATTCATTATTTGGACATATGTTAGAATGTAATTAATCATTTTTTCTCTATCTTCAATAATTTCCGAGTTATGGAGAAATCATATTTCATATAAGCTATAACTTACTTATTTAAGATAATTTATATTTCTTCTCCATCTTTAAAATAACAGTTATTGGTGTGCATAAAGGCAAAATTTCAATTTTTTTAAAAATTCTCTGTACATATTTTTCTTTATCTTTAAAGATAAATGAGTTCTGAGCATATATATATATATATATATATATATATATATATATATTTAATGTATGAATGTTGAATCCAAATAATGAATAAAAAAAAAAAATCTGTCTTTCTGCCGAATTTATGAATACAATAAATTTAAGGTTTAGCCTAATAACTTAAATAATTTCTGATTTGCTTTTTTAAAAAATGATATATTTATAATCCCGACTTGAGTTAAATGATTTGAAACGCTATTATTGTGAACTATGTTTGGACTTAGTCTTGAAGACGTATCCTTCAACCGTTCTAGTCCACTGCCTAGTAGCCTTTGTTGACTTCTTGCTTCAGCGATGCCTAATCATCTGCGACTAATCTATTCAAGCTCCATTTATTCTGTTTTCTAAATATTTTGTTGTATGTTTATCTTTTTTTTTTTTTTTTTCTCAGGTGGATGGCATGTTTTACGTGAATTTTCTGTTCAGACATGGGATATGTCGAAAACTTTAAGAACACTACATGCTAAATATAATATTCAACCATTCTTTTCTGTGGAGGTTGTTCCAGATGCTAAATCTCCTCAACAAAGCATAATACAGGTATTTTTATGAATGATCATAAATAACCCTTCTTTATTTATTTTTCTGATTTTAATTAACTTCTTTTTTTATTATAAACCTTTTTGTAATGGACTAAAAAAAAAATTAATTTTCTTTTCATTTTTTTTTAATTTTATAGAAACTGGGTGACTACTAAAAGTGTCTTCCCACTCCAAGGTCAATTTGTGGGTTTTATATCCAATAGTAAATAGTTAAAACGTAGAAAGAAAGACAATATAATTGAATAAATCTTGTTACCATTAAGAATTTACTTAAATTAAATATTGTATTAAAAAAAAAGTTTTTTTTTTTTTTAGATATCTCCTGGAAGTTTAGGGTTACCAGACAAAAGTTATTATTACAGAAAATCAGATGATAAGGTAAGAAGAAAAATTGGTATTTTTTTAAATTGTGCAATTATTTTTCATTTTGAAGATAACTGCATAATGCAGTGGTTTCCAACTACTGGGGAGGTCCACAGAGGATGTCAGGGGTTCTGAGATGGGTCATTTAAAAATAATTTTAAATGAACTTACCGTAAAATATTAGTGAAGCATTGGCTTTCAATAAGAATCTTACTCTCTACACAGACAAATAAACATAAAATAACATTTCTAGTGATATAATTGCTTGTGATCACTGGCAGGATGTCTGGTACTGCACAATCACCACTTTAAAATTGGTTATTTTGGAAAATAATGAGCTCAAAGGACAGATGTATTTCTGAAGACAATGAACAAAATTTGATTTTCTTAATAAGTATTTGAATAAATTCCTATCTTGTATAATGTTTAAATTTAAATTTATTTTTTATTCATTGAGCATCATTTTTATGCTGCTTGGACAATTTTATAGTAGAAGTTCTAAATTTTGCCTATCCAGGCTTTATTAGGATGGGGATAGATCTTTAACAATTACATGACATAGTACAGGTTCTGGACCATTATTTTATGTTCCCTCTGAAGGACGACCTAAGGATTTTTCACTCCCTCTAAAAAATTCTAGGGTTATCTGAAGGTTTAACATTAAAGTTGAGTTATTCAATGTTTTGAGGATTGAAATATACATGATATGGTGTAGCCCACAAAAAATTCAAATATATATATAAAATGTAATATTTTATATTATATTTAATAGGGTCTGAGAAAATTTTTTGTTGGAAACCACTGTCATAGTGCATGAGTATGAGCTTGAATTAGAAGATTAATTTTGTGTATTGAGCTTAAAAACGTAATTTTTATTTTTATTCTAAATGGTTTTGTTTTAAATTTTTTCTATTTTATTTAAGGTAATTTTGGCTTACAAAAGGTTTGCAAAAGATGTTGCCCTGACCTTAGGCGCTACAAGTACAGATGCGACTACTTTCGCTGACGATTTATTTGGGTTTGAAAAACGTTTAGCAGAGAGGTTTCCATCAAGGCTGCCTGACAGAACTGCACATTATAGGCCCACAATTTTAAAACTCGAGGAAATAGCTCCTTCTGTAAGTTTTTTTTTTTTTTTTTTACCTTCTAAGCTATCTTATTGATGCCCATTAACTCTTGATTTTATCAAGTGTATATTTATTCTTGAAAATTTGATAAGCGCAACACACGACTTTCACTTACCTCTGTTGTTAAAATCAATTTAAGAAGCTTATAAATAGGTAAGTGAAGTGAAGTCAATGAAATAAATAGGTAAGTAAAAGAGGTCAAGGAATTAATTCACTTTAATTTTGATAGAAACAAGTGTTTTATTAAATAATCTACTATATTATTATCTACATCAATCCGTTAGTTTTATCTGCTGTATCAATCTCCATTACCTTCTACAATTTTGTGTTTAAGATAATATTTTTTCTAAAATCTTTAGCTTTCCAACGGTATATATACATCTATATTAATTTTCTTATGTTCAGAAACACAAAAATTGTATAAAAAATATTAGTTTGCTCTTTTCTCCTTTAGTTTAATGTCAAATTCGTTCAACTTCCATATTTAGCTGTTTTTTATTTACATAAGATGAAATGTTTTATTTTTTAGAATCTACAAAATTAAAGTACTTTAGAGGAAGAAAATTTAAAATGTTGACATTTAAGTCCTGTTAGACTATTTCAATCAGAATGCAACATACACAATATTAAAGCCCATTACATTTTACATCGCTATAGAAAGTTTAATTGGTATTGTTAGAGTCGTTTTTTGAGAAAATCGTAAAAATGTGCACAAAGCATGGTATAAAGTGGCTCTTCTGGTTAGCCAATTCAGATGAAAAAGTTGCTGTAACATCTCGGACTTATAGGTTTACTAAATATGAAATCTCATTTTCGTATGGTATGGTTATTTGGACCAAAAATTTTTATGATCGCAATACTCTCCCTTACTACATATTTCATATATAAGTAAGTGAAAATAAAAATATTGTTAACCGAGAAACTCTGATTAATACCTGCTATGTGGTTCGAAACCTTGGTTAAGTAAATAGTTTTTCATTAGTTGTTAATAATTTTTTACTGATACCCAAATCATCTCATCTTTCATATTTATCACATGGTCAACTATTTAATATCTGGTAAAGTTGAATCACTTGAGGTCAGATTTCTATAGGTAGATAAAGTCCAAGGTGACATTATCGGATTATATTTGATTTTCAGATATGAAATATCCTATTTTTTAAAAATCTTGAAGCTTAGGAAGGATTACAATACCTGTTGATTCTTAGCATAATATTATGTATTTATAAAAAAAATTAAATTATGAGGAAATAAAGTTGCAGTAAAAGGCGGGAAATGCGTGTTATTATTCAATTGGGTAATTACTTAGCTTGCAGCTTCTATCAAGAAGCTTAAAGGTTAGAATTTATAAAAATATTATTGCTCCGACAGTTCTGTGTGAAAGTAGGTCGCTAACTTTGAAGGATGTACAATACCTTAAGGTTTTCAAGAATAAGGTGCTACTTGAAATTTTTAATTCTAAATTTGATAAGGCCATTGGAGAATTAGGAAGGTTATACAACACGGAATTGCAGAGATTGGACCCTGTCAATATAATTGAGTTGTTAGCGTCATTGTGCCGTGCTCATTCCTGTTTGCCTTAGCTCTGAGAAGACACTTTCCTGACTATTTCATTCCTTTTAATGACTACATCTTTGTCATTTCATGCATGATAACCCAATATATTTGCCTCCTTAGAGATTGTATCTTCTGAAAATCAGCACATTAAGGATTTTTTTTTTTTGTATGTAAAGTAATAATATCTTCAGGTTAAAATAAAATTGATTTACCAATTACTGGGACTTACATTACAATTTTAATTTTATTTAGGTGCCTTTTTACGACATTCTTACTGCTATGTTTCCTGAAGCGAAGCTTTCCAAAAAGTCTGAAATAGTTGTGATCGCTTCCGACCACCTCGTCAATGTGTCTCATATCATTTCTACTACTGATAGAAGGTAATATCATCTTAATAATTTACTTTTTTTTTTTTTTTTTTAATAAGTAACTTTAAACATTTCCATAATGTTATAATTTTTGAATTTTTAGTGCATTGAACGACTACATGATGTGGAGATTAACTGTAGGTTTCTTGCCATTTCTTGCAAAGAAATATAGAAGCACTGTAAATGAGTTTCATAAAAATCTCTATGGTAAATAACATTTATTTATGTTAAATTGGATCTATTTATTAATTATTAATAAATTGACTTTTATTTATTTATATGAATGGATATTAAGGGTCATTTCCAGCAAAACGTAAATCTGTTGTGCTTATTTAAAATATTTCTAAAGTCATTTTTTTAGTCCATTTTTTTAATAGTCCATGGATACTCAATGTAAAAAAGTTACCAGTTATGAATTTAAATCATTTTGGGCTCGAACAATAGCTGAGCCTAGATAAATTCCAAGGATCTGTAACAGTTGCAGTCATGCAGCCTCAGCAAAACAGCCTTTTCATTTTTCAAAATGTTTATTTTAAGCCATTAAAAACATGAAACTAAGAACGTGAACTCCTTTGAAAAATCTTGAGGAAGATGGTCTCTTCAGAATTTACACATAAATCAACTGATGTTTTGCCTGAATTTTGAAAAGAAGATGGATTTAAACAGACCAAATAGCACTGGTGGCCCAAATTTACATTTTGCTGAGAATGACCCTTAAAATTGTACATATTGATTTCTCTAAAACTTTTTAGTGTATCTATTCTAATACTTCCTTTTTTATTTTATTTTTTTTAGGTGTTAAAGATGTTACACCCAGATGGGAAATGTGTATTGAAACGTTGCAGAAGTATGTAGGTTATGGATTGGAAGCAATGTCTGAAAGTGCCAGTCCTGATTTGGAGAAAAAAACTAAAGTGGTAAGTATTTTTGGATACTGTTAGTATATCTTGCCTAACCTAGTGATAAAAAACTATAGAATTTATAATTAGTCTAGAGATTTAAGACTTATTGTAGTTCACAGATAAGTTGTGCCCACTGATTTGCAATTAGGTCATTATTGGAGTTCAATACGTAGAAATGTATTCTCATTGATCCTCTGTTTACCTATTGATTGATTCATGTGGATAAATCATTGTGTGTAAGAGAGGTATATCAAATGATTCTTCAGTACCACCAATAAGCAATTAGTTGTTGCTTTTTGGGATTTGAATAATTACATTGAATATGTAGATAAAATATATGTTAATTAAAATATTAAATTTTTTTTTTTTTTATAAGCATAACTATGTGATTAATTCTTTCTGAATAATTAACATCGATGAAATATAATAATTTATTTTTTATGTAGGTAGTACAGAATATTATATAAGAAACAAATAAATTAAAACAATTTAATCTTTGCCGATGATTAAATATAATAAAGAATATACGTTATAAAATAAACATAATATTTTCTTGCTAAGTGAATTTTTCTTGACGATGAACTCAACCCCAAAGTGAGATGAACTCTTTATTGGTCAAACTGAACTTTTTTAAACATAAGTGACACACATTTAAATTGCACCTGTGCAAAGCAGGACCGATCACTAGTTTTATATATTTATTTATTTTCAATAATACTGGTAATATTGTGCAATACGTAGTATATTTATATTTCAAGTGAGGCTTAACCCACTGATAGTTTTTTAATAAGACTGTTTTAGTATTGGCTTGAAGTGATAAAGGTATTTTATTTATTTTAATATGTATTATTCCAGGTTACAGATATATTTGATACTATCAAGGTGACAGTGAAAGATTCGATACAAAATTCAAAATCTCTCCCACTCCACATACAAGAACATTTTCTGGACAAGGTATTACTATTTTTTAAAAATAATTTAGTATTCAAATTTCGTATTTAAGCTAAAATAATCTATTAAAATATTTAGTTTTTTCTTTCCATATAAATTATTTTTATAATACGAAAATCTATTGAACTAATAAATTGCTATACCCTTAAATTTCTTAGATATAATTATCTTTTTTAATCGTAAAATACAATAGATTTAATTTTATATTATGGTAATTATTTTTTAAGTTTAATCATATGATATTTTATTTACAGTTAAATACGATTGGCGTCCAAGTCGGTCTCCCGAGTTCTATGCGCTTTCCTAGCTATTATAACGATTTTTATAGATCGTTGACATCAATCAAAGATGACTTTTTTCAAAATATACTCTATGGCACAGCATTTTATCTTGAAGAACAGCAGAGAAGGCTGAAATTACCTTCAGAAGAACACAGGTACTAATTTAAGATTTAATAGCTAACATAAAAAATTTTAATTTTTCAACTTTCAAACTTGTATAGTTAGTTTGACACATTTTGCGTTAAGTCCATTATTAGAACGTTTCCTGGCCAATAATTTTATTTCAAACTAACATGTTCAATACAATGCTTTTCTTAATGCTCTAGTTTTATTTTCAGATGGATGGATATAGTCTCGGATGGCCTATTGAAAGTGGTATATGTTCCAGAAATAAATAAAGTTGTTATTCCTATGGGATTATTGTCTATGCCTTACTTTCACGTTCACTATCCAATGTAAGTCAAGATAGATTAATTTTCAGTAGTTTTGTTTTAATTTTTTCTGATCTGTTTATTTAGGATTATTAATATATTTTAAGCTATAATTGTATTGTTTTTGCAGTTTTTTACAATAAATTGTCTTTTTCAATAAATTAATAATAAAACTCTTAAGTTTTCTGTTTATATTAATACTTCATTCATTCATATAATATTATATTCATTGAATAATATTCTATTTGCCTTTCCTATCTGTTTTAAATGTTATAATCAGGATTGCAACATTTTATCTAATTGTATCATCTCCATTGTTTCTTGGTTTGGGTTGGCTGTGTTGTTTATGGACACACAACTAAGGTCTTAAATATCCTTCCAATCCAGTGTTTTTTACAATTTTGTTATCTTGTTATATATTGAAAATCAATTTTTTCTTTTAGGCATGTGATTATTATTTCTATGTTCTTATTGTTTCCTAGTAGTATTTGGGTTTTCCTTTCTAAACTATCTAAATTTCCGAAGAAGTGTCTCTATATCTAGAAAATTTCTTAAATGTGATCAATTGACAATCGCCCAGGAGCTCATTTTTAATTTCATTGGGTTCTTTTACAATGGAATACTTCACGTTGAGGTTAGATTTAGAACCAATGGTTATTGATGTAAAGGTAAACACTATTACTGTTTCTCTTTTATAGTTTTTGAAATTCCTTTTACATGTAAATATTGTTGAATGTTAAATTTATTACTTGTAATTTTAATGTCCATGGAGGATAGTTAAATTCTTTAGTTGTTGTTTGTTGATGATGAATTTGTATATTGTTAAGTAGCATTTCTTCTTAAGATATAAGTTTGTTCCCTTGTGCCATATCAGCTATACTATGATTTTTTTTTTTTTTATGCACATTCTCAAACTTTTACTGGTTAGGAATTTTGTTACTGTGTTATAAGGTTATTGCTCTTTAGTTTTCTGCCTCTGCGTAATCCTCGGCCAATTTTGAAGTTGTGTTGGGGGTGGGGTACAAATGTTCGATCCCTTGATTTATAGTATCTGGTTTGTCGAAAGGGAAAAATGTACTGCACATACTCAGTCAGATTTCTTAGAAATGTGGGAAAAAGCCTATCTAATATGCATCATTCTAAATCAGTGGATCACAACAACAAAATTTAGTAGTGTATAGGCCATATAATGTCTTTTAGTAAGTCACAGACCTTTGTATCAGATAGGATACCTGCAGATGATATAGGAGTTGTCAATATTAATGTTATTTTGATTTTTCACAGGAGTGTCTTGTACGGGAGTATTGGTATGGAAATTGGACTTGCGATAATGGGATCTGTGTCGGGCAGAGGAGCCTTCCACGCTGGTGACGGTGTAGTCCTTCCTCCTGACCACCCGGCACACAACAGCAGCCATGACTGTTTCCTCCACGACACTGGACCTTACATCAATTCCGTCAAGCATGTGTTTGGCGCATTGAGGAGGCAGCTTGCTAACACCCCTCATATACACCAGCCAGCTATGGAGTATCTCGAAGACGAAGCCATCTTCTTTATCTCTTATGCTCAGGTAATCCATCAAATTATTTTAGAAATTTAAATTCTTAAGATTATGTATGTAATATTAATAAATATGAGGTCCCAAACTATTAACTTGTAGATTCTGTTATGTTTTTGGCCAATTGCATTTCTAAGGCAGCACTAGTGCCAAAAACTGTATTTATCAATGTATTTTATATATTTCAATAAACTCCTTAGGAGAGGTGATATAAATATATTGTATTGTACAAAACCCTTGCAGTTCCTTTCCAAAAATTTACTATCTTCTTATAGTATTAGGTGGCATGCAATGGAAGTATAAGTTACCAACAGGTTTTAATTAAAGCCATCATATTAATGTTAACTTAGCCTTTTATTCATAACAATTATACTACGAGTATATTTACATAATACTCAGAAATATGGTTGAGAATTCTGAAGGACTGGTAACTATTAATGTTTTCACACAATATTGCATAAAAAGATACCTGAGATGGGCTTACTTTTGTGATTAATTATTAATGTGTTTTTTTCTTTCTTTCAGGGTATGTGTACATTAAAAACAGCTGAGAAACAGGATATTGAAATGACAACACTGAAATCTAAATTAGATGATCTCAACTTGTAAGTTTTTATTTATTTATTCTATATTTTTTGTTGCATACAAATTTTCTTAACATTATCAAAGAAGTATTAAAAACTATAACCATATAATTAACTTTAAATTTTAACAATTGGATAGGTGGTAGTGTTGGGTTTTACAAAAGCAACAAATAATTATTTTAATTTTTTTACCAAAACATTTGATTCTTTGCCAATTGTAAACCTGATTCTTATATCAAAATTATTTTCCCTTGTTATGAAGATATTATAAATTATTTTATCATAAATACACCCATATAACTAATATTTGGGATTCATTCATTAAGTTTTATTTATCAACATACATACCTAAGAGAATTAAATATTTTTTCATAGATTTATTGTTGCGAAAAATCAAGTATAAAAAGCATTGTGTTTCGATTGTAGTATAAATTATAAGTCATCAAGTCTGAGGTCTATTTCTTCTGTGTAATTTTCTTAGTTTTCATAATCAAGATAATGAAGTGTATCATTTCTTCAATAAATAAGGTTACTAGTATGTTAGTTTCCTAATTAAGTATAATTTTTTTAATCATTTTATTGGTATTTACAACTGTATTAACAAAAAAAATGCATCAAGTAAATGTGATGTGTTATATAATACAATGAAATGATATACATGTAGAGAAGCTTCCCATTGGAAGTCTCTAAAAAGTACCAATTTAGACATTAAAAAAGGTAAATTGATTGATATTCGATTTCTTTATGAGTATTTGAATTAATACCTATCTTGTGTTAGTGTTAAATTTGATTAATTCAATGTTGTGCATATAGGAGTAAACTTATAGCCAGGATCTTTTTTCTTAGTCTCCATTTCCTCTACTGGGCTATTTCTGGCATACTGAGTTTTGGTGGTCGTGGTATTTCACATGAAATGTACCCAATAGGATTTTGGGGGTTCTTGCTATTGAAATGATTGGACAAAGGGGTCCATGAGAAATTTATGTTGAGAACTACTGCTCTAGGAGAAGGAATGTATTCAGCAGGCTCTTTGAAGTTAGTATCTTAGGAAATACTGATATTTTTTTTACCTCATTGATTTCCTTCGTAAACTTTGGGGATATCCCCAAGCCTGAGGGTCGGACATTCACCTGGTGTGACCTTGACCTTCAGTTTTATAGGTACTGGGGGAGATAAGCCAGGTAATAACTATAAGTATTCCTTTCATCTTTTGTTGACAGAAGCTTATTAATATTACTTATTATTAAAATTAGTTAATAATGCATTTTAACTCCTTCTGGTATTCTCAGTACATAGTACTTTGTAGGTCTATATGGTAGTTTATTCATATTTCCTATTAATTTTTAAATCAGGTGTATTAATTAATATTCTTTTCTATTAATTTTTTTAATAGGCTACAAATAATGAAGATGCGAGCGAAGCCATTCTCCACTACGTTTTCTTGTAATCGTTCAGTCAAGAAAGACGAGTGCGATTCGATGATTTGATCCAACCTTGCCTATTATTTTATTTATCCTGATACAGATCTTCGAGATCTCTGCTCTATTATAAACATGACATGTGTAATTTAATTTGTTTAAAAAACATAAAAACCTTAGTTTCTAAGCATATATTATGTGATGTTGAATGATATTTATGTGAATATTGTAACATATGTATTTGTATATGTTAAAATGACTACTCCATCCATGACAAATTTGGTTGTCTTAAGTATTAATATGAGTGTAAAGTGTAGAAAAAAATAATTTTTTTTTTCTGCTTTATAATATCTTAATATGGAACTTAGCAATCTTTGAAATGTAGATTAACCTTTCTTAGCCTTGTAATTTTATTGTATTTAAATAGTCATATTGATAATTTTAAGTTTGTGCTTATAGTATTTATTATTCAGTTATTCTATAAATAATACCGATTTATTACTGTGTTAAAGTAATCATTTAATGAAAATGCATTTAAGTATGCAGGTATTTATTCTATTTAACATTTTTAAATTATTATTTTTGAAGTGATGTGTATTTAAAAACAATCTTTTGAAAGCTGGGATGATAATTATTAGGGTTTCCAAATTTTATTTTATTTTTATATATTTTTTAGTTCTAAAAAGTTAGTCAAAAATTTTAAATTATAAGTGGGAAAATGAGAAATATAGCCTGAAATGTAGCGCTTACTTAAAGATTAAGGAAGAAAAATAGAATCCTGGAAACCTTATTATATTTAAAATCTTTGTATATATTGAGGGAAAAAAATTGAAATTAACTAATTTTTTATTTATTTTTTTATGTGCTTAACTTGGTCTATTTGTTTAATAATTTTACATAATTGTACTGTTGTTTAGAAGTATCATAGTATATTATTATTACTAATTTTATGTCTGATGTCGTTGGAAACATTAATTTTTTTTACATTTCTTGGTCTTAGAAATTATACCTGCACATTTATGATGTGCTGGTTATTTTTAGAGGTTGTTTTAAAAATCAAAATAATTTAAATTCTTTTCAATACTTGCAAAAATACTTTTTCCTTTTAGAAATAAAATAAATTTAAGGTTTTCAATAATTTATGAACCGCTTAAGATATAAATACATACACTAATTACATCACACACATGATACTCCTACAATTTTAAGAATTGTTTTAACTTTTTTGATCTGTTTTTATTAAGAATACTCAAAAACTGAATAATTTTAATTAATTTATTATTGATTTTAGATTTGCCCTACTAGAGCAAGAGTTATTTTATTTTATTTTTTTAAAGTACTTAAATGAGTTGGCTTTTATACGGATTAAAGCTGATTTTATTTAATTTATTTATTTTTTATCACATGCATTTATTGATTTTATTTTAAAATATAGACTTCCTCTTTAAGACTAAATAACCACACAACTAGATTAGTATCATATTTTGTAAATACAAACAAAAAAATTGCATATTTGACAATCATTTTCGATCTCTCCGAATTTCTTTTAAAACTCTCTTAATAAAAATGAGTATTAATGGATGTGTATACTTAAAAAACAGCTGGATCACCTTATCTAAAACAATATTTAACTGTGAATTATATTGTTACTAATGTTATTTATGCTATGATTAATGTCTTTTTAGAATGTGGGCCTTTATGTTCTATTAATTATCATTATCATTTTTTTAATACTTTTCCTATTAAACTATAGTATATATTTTAATGGTATATAACATATGTAGTGCTTATGTATATATAAATACATAGAAATGTTATATAGCATATGATATGTAATGCTTGTTCATGAAGAGGAGTCATATTTTGATAAGTAGGATTATCTACAACACATTAAACTGTAATACGAACAATTTGTATTGATCCATTAGTTCCATTTATATAATATACACATATTTGTATATAATAATTTTATTTTAAATGAAGCATGAGATGATTTGGTTGGCTGTCAATAAAAGTAATGTGTAAACTATTTATCAAAACTTTTGGGAAGATAGAATTGAATAAAGCTAATTTTTTTTTTTTTTTTTTCAATTCCTTTTAATTGTTTGAATAGACAAATCCTTATGAAGACCCAATATTTTATTCGAAAAGTTGGTTTCACAGTAAATAGTTGACACTATTTTTGTTAATCATTCATTGACAGCCACCCGAAATATCTCATACTTATGGTCATCGATTTTTTATTTATTTATTTTTTTTTTGCAAAATTCTAATGTCTCTAAAACAGGTATTCAGTCGCTTATTCTTTGCCATGCTTTAACGAATTTTCAAACCCTGGAAGTTTTGCATGATCAAATGAAAATCACTTATTTATGGAGACTTAAATGTAAAAATTTAATGTAAGTTTATAGATGGAAAAAATTACTTTTTTGGCTTTTAAGTTCCAATTACACCTTAACAATGCCCTCATAGATTTATTATTATTTACAATCAATGTTTTGATAAAACTTATATATAAGTTTTATTAAATTTAATTGGTAAATGAAGATCAACACATGGACCCTTTTCATGAACAAATTCATTATTGTGGCAGTAGTTCAATATGTCGTCTTCAGTTATATAATAATCACTTGTACCATTTAGATTAATTTTATTTTACTTAAACTAATTTATGTGTAAACACAATGTATTATAAAGTACTTAATTTGTTGTATCTTGATTTGTTGTACAAAATTCTATTCCACTTTGTTCGAGTGGAAAATTCCTGTATGGGTCGGTTATTCTGTAATATCCCACCAACATACATAAAAACAGAAATAAAAATCTTAAAATTTTTTTTTTTTTTTACTTAGCACTTTCTAAAAAAACTTTGAAGCCTTCCACTTAACTACTAAAGGTTAATTTACTTTGCTGCACAGTTGAGCTTTGAGGCTCTAAACTAAAGACTAAACCATGGAATTCTTTTTATATTAAATTTTACAATCCAAAATCCTCCAAGGTTCTTAGTTTCTTACAAATAAACTCATCAATAATGACCTTAATTTTACATATGTTGCTGATTTTATCCAAACCAGGTAACTATTCCTTTCATGATAAACTTCATTCCACTAGATCCAATTCGATTCTTGATAATCCTCAAAGGTGTCTGAAAAGAGATGGCTACGAAACCTTCTAAGTCATACTAATCTAGAAATATTCTGATTTAGAATGTGTTTTTGAAGAGCTGTCAGTAGGTTGCTAATATATTCTCCTCAAATTTACTTATTTAGATTAAGTTGTAATTCTTTTTTTTTTTTTTTTTCAATATGAGAATCTAAGGGCTGCATACATCAGACTTATGGTGTTTTCTTCTCTCTATTCCTTCATTCTCTCTTCAACCTACCAATTCCTACTCTGTTCGATGGTTGAGGTTTTGGCTTGTCTTCTTCATAAGTTTTATGTTCTATCAGTAGCCTGAAGAAATTGTCATTTATTATTTCCTCTAAAACATATTCTATTTTCATCCTTTTTCGCTGTTTTCATCATAAAGTTTTCTTTTGTTTAAAGACAAAATAAAATATTTTTCTTTGTAACACACATGTCTTTTTCTTTCGAATAATATTTTTTTAAGTTTTCAACTGAAATACCTGTTTTAGAGCCCCCTGAGTTGAAATAATTAATAATAATTATAGGCTTACCGAACCCGAAGGTTCGATGCCGATACCACCAAACTTCGCCTGCACAGACTCGTCCAATGTTCGCCGGTCAAGCCCAAGCCCCCGAGATCAGCTTTAACGCAATCCTCCCATCGCCGCTTCGGCCTACCAGTCGGATCAGCAAATACCAACTTTCTCGGAATCCGTTCCTCACCGAGCCCAGCAATTTTACTCGCCCATTTGAGTCTCCGCGACGCTATCAACTCAATTATATTCTCAGGATACAAGTTCCGCAATTCCGCGTTGTGCAACCTTCTAAACTCCCCAGTGCCCTCATCCCTCTTCGGACCAAATATTTTACGCAGCACCTTATTTTCGAAAACCCTAAGCCGTTGTTCATCCCTCAAAGTAAACGGCCACGTTTTACATCCGTAAAAAACCGTTGGAAGAATAATAGTTTTATAAATTCTAACCTTTAAGTTTTTAGATAGAAGCCGTGAGCTAAGTAACTTAGCAAGTGAATAATAACACGCATTTCCCACCTTTAACCGGGACTTTATTTCTTCCTGGATTTCATTTTTTCTTGTTATCATTGAACCTAAATACTTGAATTTTTCTACGAATTCAAAAGTATGCCCTGATATATCAATATCACCAAGATCACCACCATTTCTGCTACTAATCATATATTTCGTCTTATCAGTATTTAATTCGAGTCCTATTTCTTTACCGGTTTTTATTAACACGCTTGTATTTAGCTGTATGGTTTCCGTGTCTTCACCTAGCAGTACCAAATCATCGGCATACCCCAAAACCGGAATCTTGTCACCCATATTTAAGCCTTTCTCCGTACATATCACCTTTTCTATGACATATTCTAAAGCTATATTAAACAAAACAGGTGAAAGGGAGTCACCCTATTTCAAACCAGATCGCACCTCAAATCTCTCGGAGTAATTATGACCGATTCTAACTTTATGAAATGTTTCTGACAAACACATCTCTACTAGGTTTACTAACTTTCTAGGTATTCCCTGTTCAATCATGATGTTATATAGCTTCTGACGCTCTATTGAATCATTCGCCTTTTTAAAATCTATAAAAAGTTGATGGACTACACCGTTGTATTCCAATTTTTTCTCTAATATTTGACGTAAGGAAAATATTTGATCAATAGTCGAGCGATTCCGCCTAAAACCACATTGGTAATCTCCGATAATTTCCTCAGCGTATTCCGTGATTCGACTAGTTAGTATTGACGAGAATATTTTATAGCATACTGGGAGAAGAGAGATCCCACGATAGTTGTTACAATCCGTCCTCGGTCCTTTTTTGTGAATCGGAATAAGTATTGATTCTTTCCATTCTTCGGACAGTTTTTCATTTTCCTAGATCTTTTTAACTAAAACATGTAATTTGGAAACGCCCGCTTCTCCACACGCCTTAATTAATTCACTCGTGATATTATCATTTCCTGCAGCTTTATAACGTTTTAATTTTCCTATAGCCATTTCGACTTCCTCTTTACTCGGTGCGTCTATCCATGGTTCAGCGCTCTGATATTCAGATTAAGGAGATAGATTATTATTTTCCGTATTGAGAATGCCGTCAAAGTGTTGTTTAAATTTATTTAATATCTCCGTCGGATCCGCAATTATATTGTTATTTGCATCTTTAACCGCATTCAATAGCGGTTCAAATCTTTTACGCGATTTGCTTATACCTTTGTACATCTCTCTTACGTTATTTTCGCTTCTAGTTGAAATAATTAAGTCCTGCAAAATGGTCTGGATGTGTGCATGTGGTAGAAACGCTCAAAATACATAAACAAATTTAATTTCGTGTTTAAGACACGTATACTCCTGGAATGTTATGGCAACTTTTTCAATTTTATCTAATACCCCCTTTTTAACATGCATTTTGCACCTTTTTCCAATTCTATCAAAAATGGCCCTAAAAATGTTGAGTAAACTTCCCAATGTGATGTAAAAATTATTGACTTTAATGTCATGTAAGTTACATCCTCATTGAAATAGCCTTACAGGGCTTAAATA
This sequence comes from Piezodorus guildinii, assembly GCA_023052935.1. Classification (NCBI taxonomy): domain Eukaryota; kingdom Metazoa; phylum Arthropoda; class Insecta; order Hemiptera; family Pentatomidae; genus Piezodorus; species Piezodorus guildinii. The sequence continues at coordinate 136,122,926 of CM041293.1, read as the reverse complement.
TAAACAAATACGGAGTTACAAGCGTACACTGAACTATTACCGCCCAATCAGTTAATTACCGCACATGGCCAAAATATATGAAAAAATAATTTTGATAAAATAATTCTATTATCCCTGATCAACAAACCTTTTTTCGGCCTCTCCTTTGTACGGAACATCCATTACCAAAGGTTCAAAATGAAGTCACGCACAACCTAAGGCATAACCATGCAACTGCAATGATTTCAATTGATTGTTCCAAAGCGCTTGATTCCGTCTCGCATTCAATAATGCTTGAAAAACTAAGAACACTGCAATGCCCGGAACAGCTGTACTCTATCCTCCGTTCTTTTCTCGATGGTCGTAATCTTGCCGTATTAGTCGGCAATAGTTTCTCGAAAACGGTACGCTTAACTTGTGGAGTACCGCAAAGTGCAGTTCTTTCACCCACCTTATTCAATATCTACACCGCGGAAATAATTGGTAGGAAGTATGCATATACATCTATCCTGGCGTATGCCGATGATATGGCGATATATAGTAACAGCACGAAAACGCTTAAGCAAGTAGAGAAAACTTGTGAGGTCATAAAGAACCATCTGAATACCTTAAACATCCAAATAAACCCATCTAAAAATGACTGCATTATATTTTCTTTTCAAAAAAACAAGAAGAAACTACCGACTAAATTTCAAATTGAAAATTCACAATTTAAAATATCTAGAAACATCATCTATTTGAGTTTGAAACTTGACAGACATCTAAAATTTAATAATCATATCCTTACCAAATTATCAAAAGTATGACAGAAAACCTACAAATTTAACCACCTCTTTCAAACTCCGAATCTAAGTTTCAGATTGAAACTTCTAATTTACAAAATTGTGGTCAGACCTTCTCTATTATAAGGAGCACCGTATGATTGTTCAGAAAATTCAAGAAAGAAGCTACAGCAATTCCAAAATGGCGTTTTTGAAGAAAATTGCAAGAAAAATTACCTTTGAAAAAGAAATGGCAGAAAGACTTCATTTGCTATTTAATATCCCTAAAGTAACAGAATTCCTTGCGAAAAGAAGACTTAATTTTTATAATTCTTTAGAAGTGCTTTCAAATCCAGTTTTTAGTAGGCTTAAGGTTCCACCAGCTCCTCAGAAGTGGCAACATAGTGTTTAAGGTAGATTAAGATTAGCTTAAGACAAGAAGTGTCAAGATTGAAGTGATCCCCACCACCAAGAGGAATAGCAGATCAGTGATAGCACTTTAAAAAAATTATCTATTAACAGAAACAGCCTTAAAATGTATCTAGGTACAGTAAAAGGAAATTATTCAAAAACTATTTTGGCAAAACATGTTACTAAATTGGGGTTATGAAAAAAAAAAAAAACCTATATTTTAATTTTCCCCCATTTTTTAAAAAATAATTGAGTTATGGGCGTATTTATGGGTAAAATTTCAATTTTTTTTTCTTTGTTCCTTTTTTTATGAGAATTCGCGGTTTTTTGGTTAAAAGACAGTAATAAATGTTTTCTCAACCTTCGAAAATATCTGAGCTATTGAATTAAAGCACTATTGGTGCCATTTAAAAAATAACCAACTTATAGAGAGTAGCTTTTTGCGTTGCACCAGCTTTTTATTTATATAACTTTTATATAAAAATTAATTATTATAGTTTGGACTCAAAGAGGTTACAAAATTTTATTTCCTTTGAAAAATCGGTTTAAAACATTAAATGATAGCAGTTCTTTCACTTTCTATTTATTTTATTTTTAGGTAAGTGAATGATATAGTCCATGGGAACTATCAATTTATTTTATAATCTATTATATTTATTTATAGATTACTATGAATAATCCAGCCATTGTGATGGCTATAGATAACCCATGAAATCCTCAGATATTGTTAGAAGACACAAGCATTTAATGTTATCTGTTGATCTTCACTTCGGATTAATGTAGCTGTTGAAACTGTGAAAGCGAAGGGCGTTTATATGGCATAAAAATGGAATATTATAACCGGTTTTGATATGTCAAATGTATTTGTAAATGTATGTCATGTAAAAATTCATGTATACTATCGGAGCGGCGAGATATAGTGGATAGAGCACTAATCTACTGTTCTCGAGGTTCCAGATTTAAATACCAGATGAACCCGAACTAGTTATGAATCCTTCCATGAATAACTCCATTCCCACTCTAACCCACTAGTTTCTATCATAGAATCCTCTTCGACCCCTTTTAATTCTCCGAGTCGTCTGAAAAGAAGATGGCCTCGCGAACTTCTTGTTTAGATTGACTACTAGAGTATTGCCAATGGGCAGCTTCACTTCGTATTTTTTATCATTAAGCAGGATATTTACATGTATACAGTTGTAAATTTCAATAAAAATATTTTTTTAAAAGAATACCAAATGTGGCAGTGTATTATTCTGGGGCACACCCAGATTCTATAAAGTGGATACCCAACAATGGGGGGAAACGGGCGGTTGAGCGTGATCCCCAGCCTAATCACCTCCTTTCACGGCGATTGGCCTAGGAACAGTACGAATCTTTTTAAGTATTGGCCCCAAGACCATTCAAGTGATGTAGAGGTACAGATTTTTTATTATTTTTATGAATTTTCTTTCTTTATCTTTAAATATCTTTGCGTAACCATAGATCATTTCGGATGAATGGCAAAAGACATCGAAAATGAAATTGCGAATGGTAGAAGGATCATAGGTATCTTAAATGGTGTTCTTTGGAGCAAACAGGTGTCGCTTCTTACGAAAAAAAATATACCAATTCTTCCTCTTAGGGACCACTTTATATCGGGCAGAAACATGGACTGGGCCAAAGTCATCTAAAAGGACATTGTTCGCTCTGGAGAAGAACATGCGGCATATCCAGGTCACAAAGAATCCCAAATGAGGAAATAAGAAAAAAGTAGAGAGTGAGCTGAACATCTTGAATGAAATCTCAAGGAAGAGACTCAGGTGGTACGGCCATATCATGAGGATGAACGAGACGCGGTGGCCCCATAGACTGCTGAAGTACTGCCCAGAGAAGAGTCTTAAGAGGCTAAGACGAGGAAGATCCCGCAAAATGTGGATTGAGAATGTGAGGGAGGAGGTGGCAGCCAGAGCACTGGCGTTTAGAAATACTAAGTTTCGGGATGTGACGCAAGTTGTAGAACGTTGTAGTAAACTGTTGTAAAAGTTGTAGTAGTAGAAAAAAAAATTAATGTTTTTTTTGGTTCACTGAAAAGTAAGAATACTCTAGTTCATGCACAAAACCCGCAGTATTTCTCCAATTTTCCTTTTCCCCCCCTAAATATAAATCCATCGTCTGTGGGTCCAGCCACCCTTGGCACCATCAACCAGGACTCCTCGTGTAATTGGCCTGTCTATTTATAACATCGGATAGTTCTGAAGGCAGTTGTCTTAGAAATTCCCAGGAATCTTGCGATGTATCGCTGGCTTCTTCCATCTTCTGCTAAAGCAACAATTTTAGCAACTGTCAATGGATCCAAAACCATGTTTTTCTTTCTTAAAATCACTTTTGAGAAGTCTAGCCAAAAAAGTTGAAAACGAAATTGGAGTGGGTGGTGTCTAGGTAGTACGAACTGGCCTAGCAAAGACAATGAGGATACTGATTTATACTTTTCATGAAGACATATAATCCTTATACTTAACATACTAACATAATACTTAACATACTATCATGCACATTTTCTAACCACAACATCGGCTCCAGATAGTGTTGTAAAAAAGCTGAGCCATAAGGCTATAAGGCTCGAGTCCTGAAGGCGTGATGGACTTAATACATTATCTTAAATTTAAAGTTTTATAGACAATTTTGCTGTATAATAATCATAAAAAATTTGCGAAATTTCTCTTGAAATGAAAATTAGCATTTAGTTTTATGCTAATTTTCATTCGCTTTTTTGGCTGTATGTTGTAAACGAATCAAAGGGTTTTCACTATTTCCAAAATTTTCTAACTATTTTCGGCTAGCCTAATACGATAATCACCATATCGCTTTCCCCAGAATTTCAGCTCTATCTCTTGAACGTATCAATGGATTTTCATCATTTCCACCATTTTATGACTATTTTAGGGTAGCCTGATATGATAAGCAGCATGTATTTTCCCAAAATTTTCATTCGCTTCTCCGGCTCTTATCTCAGAAACGAATAAAGGGATTTTCACCATTTCGACTATTTACATGCTGATTATCGTATTGCGATAACAGAAATACACGTTTAATTAAGAGTCCCCTGAATCAAAATAACCAAATCCTACACAAAGGTCTCTATGTGCGTGGTAAGTTCAGCACGATAACGAAAAGGCGTGCGAAACTAAAATTTCATATTTAAGACAAGTATACGCCCGAGATGTTACAGCAATAGACCGGAAGGGCTACTTTATACCAAGCATTTTGTACTTTTTTACCATTCACTTAGAAACTCACAATTTGATTAAACTCACAATATTGTTGTAGAATATTGTTTTGTACATTCCAAAAGATTAACCATACCTTTTTATTGGCATTGATAATAAACTGCTAAATATAGAAGTTAAACGAATTTGATGTCTAACTAAAGGAGAAAAGAGCATTAATATTTTTATTGTATTTTTTGATAATAAGGACAGTATTTTAGACTTAGAATATACTGTAATGTACTGAGGAGAGTAAGTTAGGATTGGATAATTTTATATTATTAAATAAATATTAATAAGCTTTGTCGGCAAAAGTCAAAAGGCATTTCCCAAACCCTCTTGGATTGTCCGTGGTATTGGGCTGTCTGCGGGCTGCCCTCCGCGGTACACCTGGTACTTTCTAGACCCCAGGTACTAGGCTGGACAAAGATTGGACTGGGCACTCCCATATCAGCCCCTTTGTCCGATAAGAGATCGGCAATTTCCAAAATATGGGACTTTTTTAAAAGAAGAGGGGGAGAAGTGACGTCATTGGAAAGAGAAAGATTTTAGAAAAAATATTATCTTACACAAAACTTTGTAAAAGATAATGGAGAGTGACGAATAGGGCATAAATGTATTAATGAAATGAAAAGTAACTTTACTACTAATTATTATACGATTAACCTTATTAAAGATTAACTATACCATCTTTTAATCATTGATAATGAACTGCTAAATATAGAAGTTGAACGAATTTGATGTCTATAACTAAATGAGAGAAGAGCATAAATATTTTTTATTGTATTTTTTGATAATAAGAGCAGTAGACTATTTAGACAGTTTTAGACTATAATATACCACTGGAAAGAGAAAGATTTCAGAACATATATTATCTTACAAAAAAATTTGTAAAAGGTAATGAAGAGTGGAAATGTTGAAACCCATTGATTCGATGATGAGATAAAACCGGAAAAGCGAATGGAAATTTGGGGGGAAACGATATAACCTGATATCAGGTTACCCCAAAATTGTGGAAACACTAAAAATCCATTGTTTCGTATACAACATACAGCCAGAAAAGCGAATGAAAATTAGCGTAAAATTAAATGCTAATTTTCATTTTAAGGGAAATTTGGAAAAATTTTGATGATTATTATATAGCAATATTGTCTAGAAAACTTTTGATTTAAGAAAATGTTTTAAGCCCATCACAGTGCTTCATAAAGGTTGAGATAAGACTCGAGTCTTTTGTTATGAGAATAGAAGGCTGAGGGGCTCGAGCTTGCGGAGATCGAGTCTCTGGGCCTTCAATTTTCGAGCTTTTTTTACAACGCTAGCTCCAGTGTAGATATTATATTCGTTGTTTCAGCGTTTTGTAAGGTATTCTTTTTGTTGTATAGTGATCCACTTTGTTTACTGTTGAGTGTATATATCTTTTCGTTACTCGAAAGATGATATGATCAGTGAAACCTGGCCATATTTAAAAAAATAAAATTTCTCCTTCTCTACAATTGTACTTTATGAATTCAATTACCCAAACAATATTTTTAGAGATAGTTTTCCTTAACAACAAAGAACGTGACTTACGTCAACTACCATTATTTTAATTACGGAGGAAGAGTTGGTTCGGATGGCGGTAAAATATAAGACAAGAAAATAGTGAAAACCTGTTTATTATCCAACGTTTCGACCCACTTAAGGGTCTTCATCAGGGCTAAAACATAAAAAGATACAATGTAGGTGTTTGATAAATATATTACCAGACTCAATTATTTTTTAAGATAGAGAAAAATGTGTAGAGAGTTTTAGAATCAATAAAGCGAAAACAAAAAAAAAAAAAATGAAATCTTGCCTTTATGTATTATTGTAACTTCGTTATTTTCGAATGTAGAGAAAACATTTATAAGTGCTTTTCAACCAAAAAAGCCCAAATAATTAGAAAAAAAAGAAAGAAAAAAATTGAAATTTTATTCATAAATATGGCCATAACTCAGTTATTTTTAAAGATACCAAAAAATGTGTATAGAGTTTTAGAATCACTAAAACACGATACAAACAAAAAATAAATAAAAAAAATTCACAAATTATAATAGAAGTAATTCCACCAAAAATCGTTTATTGTAGAAGATTTTGGAGATTAAGGCCACGCTATGAACAAAAAAAAAAATCTTATATGGTCAAGCCACAACTTATAACATTCCCTGATAACTAGGTTATTATAACTGATAGAGAAAAAATGTAAGGTGTTCTGGAATCAGGAAATTTTATTTGAATGCAAATCGAAAGAAAAAGAGATATGGTAAGATAGTCTAGGATAAATGCTTTTGCTTTATTATTTTCAATAATGAACCTTTGTAATCATCCAAAAACACAATTACCTCTCTTCAAAATTTGAGGGCTTACGTTTCAAGGTGCGTAGAACCCTCATATTCAAACACTGTTTACACGCATATTACTTTGAAAATTAAGTACATACTTGGAGTTAAAACAAAATACCTTATTTCTGTTTTATATATTAGATATTTCCAATCTTTATTTGTTCCATGGCGGGAGGGCGCGGCCTCTCCTAATCTCTCTTTACTGAAATTGTTCTAGGTTGAAATTATTTTGATGTCTAAATTTTGAAATAATGCAGTAGTAATAAATTAAACTTGTTAGTTTATCATAAATAATCGATATTAATATCCTAGAAATCGATAACCACATTGAAAAATGCTATCGATTATGTAATTGTAGCGTTGTATCTAGTCAGATAACAACAAACGTCAGCTCAGGTAGTTGATAACATTGCTTAGCTTGCTGAATCCTATTGATAGCCTTATGGAGTTAGCATATTCTCAGATTAAAATAATCTATTCGGTGCTAACGTAAAAAGAATATTAAAAAAGCTGTTCTTTCATCCAAAGTTAAAATACTGAGAAAAATTATGTAATATCAACCCAAGTTTCGTTTTTCCTTTTATTATATCTGTCAAAGTAGTAGTCTCAGGTTGGAAATTTTTTATTATTATTCAAACAATTATGGGTCTTGAAGATTTCAAAGAGATCCTAGGCACCAGTGCTTCAGTCTGCCAGATCGTTCAGTTTTTTTCTGGAGTGTAAGATGATTTATTTTTTAATAAATAAAGTGTCCCAGCAAAATTTTCATTTTATAGTAATTACTATTTAATTTTAGTTTGGTGTGTCGAAAATTTATGATAAAAGGTTCATCCGATGAAGTATCTGCAATCCCTTTTATATGTGGCTTTCTCTCGTAAGTTTAGCTTCAAATAAATATATTAAAGCATGAGATATAATTGGAAATGTCAATACATATATATACATATTTTTATTTTTTTCAGGTGTGGTTTATGGTCAGGTTATGGAAAACTATTGGAAGACTTTATTTTGATTTATATTAATGTTCTAGGATCGTTTTTGATGTTTTCTTATGTCTGCGTGTTCTACATTTATAGCAGCAAAAGGGTGAAATATCTTTTCTTATCATTTATGGCTACAAAAAGTATTTGTACACCATTTTGTATATATCTGGGTCCCAAATTATTAAATCAGAGCCATAATAATTTTATTAATCTTTTGTTATCTCCATAAATAATAAGTTTTAATGATTACATTAGGTTAAAAAAAAAAAAAAAAAAAAAAATAGATGAGTGGTGCAAATATTTTGAAAAAAGTTGCATTTCCATTATCATGAATACTAGATAACATCTTGTTTGTTTGTTTATTTAATTAACTTCCCTTTATACTTCTGTTACTAATTGTACTATGCTACTGTGGGAGTCCTAAATTTTGCCTATCCAGGTTTAATTAGGATAGGGATCTACCTACGATTGCCTGACATCGCACCTGCTCGGAACCACCTTTTAACGTCCCTTCCGAAAGACGGCATAACTGGCACAACTAAGGATTTTTTACTCCAATTAAAATATCTTAGGGCCACCTGTGGTTATGAACTGGGACCTTGGGCATAAGAGGCTGTTATGCTAACCACCATGCTACAGGTGACCCCAGATTACAACTTTTATGTTAACATTTGAAATTTAAAAGTTATTTATTTGTTTGAAGCACTGGACTACTGTTCTTGCCAGGTTCTGGCCTCTTACCCAGTTGTGGCAGGATAATTATTTATTCTGTCATTTCTTGGGCTCACCCATCCTCTGTAAAGTGGGTACCCAAATATTGGGAAAAAAACCCTGATAGGTAAACATTATCTCAGCCTTATCACCTTCTTGCGACTCTGTTTACTTTGTTACAGTAAGATTCCTGATATTTATTAAATCCATTACTGTTAATGTATTGTAGATCTATTGGTTTTATTTTCAACATTTGACACTACAGAGTAAACACAAGGTTACCAATTCTTTTTTCTGCTGACATAATTGGTTTATTTTCATAACCTTACTTTTTTTTTCTTTTAAACTAATACGCATTCTTATTATATTGGTTATTATTCAAACACGTTAAATCTCTTTTGCTCTCAAAGATCAGCTTATCTTGATGAGTTTATGTTCTCATAAACTTTTTTTTTTTTTCTGTTTACAACATTGCTCACCCTCACTCAAAAATTAAGAGAAAAACATGGTGACTGAGTTTGATCTTGCTCTAATCACCTCCTTGCACGGCTGTTTGGTCGCCCGGAAATGATATGAATCCATATATTTACTGAATCCAATACCCTTTATGGATTGGGATTGTAGAGGAATAGATAAAAAATAAAATTAAATAAGAAGGTTTATGACCAAAGAGTCAAAAAAAGGTGTACTTATCCTTTTTTCTGCCACTGTGATAGGTTCATGAAATGTTAAAACATTAATGTAATTTTCATAACATTATTTTTTTTAGAGTAAACTAATCAAGCTAATACTCCTTGTTATTGCATTTTTGGTTATTATTCAAACTCACGTTAAATCTCTTGAAGATTTTGATTTGAAAAGAAAACATCTTGGTATTGTTTGCAGCATCGTCACCATTGCATTCTTTGCTTCTCCTTTAGCCGACTTAGTAAGGACATTACTTTATATAAATTTATTATTTAATTTTATAAACATATTGATATGTTTATAATTATTTGTTTTAGGCTCGTGTGATTCGGATAAAGTCAGCTGAGAGTCTTCCGTTCCCCTTGATTCTCATGTCTACAATTGTTTCATTTCAATGGGCTCTATATGGTCACACGATAAAAGATGGATTTGTTATGGTAATACTTTTTTTTATGGTTAAATTATTTTAGTTTTTATGATATTTTATTAATTAAAAAAAATAATTTGTTACAGTATTTAAATTTAGGTGGATTCTGCTTATCGTTCTTCCAGCTAACATTATTTTGGTTATATCCTGCACGATGGATGAATAACAAAACCAATATCACTATAGTTATGCCTGAGCATAGAATTAAAATAGCTTCTTGATACAAAGATATGGATGACTGTATTATGTGATAATTTAATATTTAAAACTGGTCTTCCTTAGATTTTAGACCCTATGAGTCTTGTATTTAAAAAATATAAATCGTGTATTTTCAATGTTTATGATGTGATGTTATATTTTTGTATCATTACAATGTATATCTTAATGTTAATATCTTAGACGAACAAGTATTATGTCTGAATGTGTGTGTTGTATTTATAAGTATTAGATTTCTTACTCATATATGTTCTACTTGAAAACAAATTGTTTTAATTATTTTATTTTTAAACTATGAAATCTAAGAGATGTAATTTTAAAATTAAAATTAATATAGTCCCGTAAGATCTAGATTTGAATGTTTTAGTCATAATCTATAACTTATATTGAACAAATTTAGGAAATTATTTAATTTTATTCTCATAATGCCTGCTGTACTAGCAGTAGCATTTGTGGTTCCTATTGGATTCAATTAATAATAAGAACATTTATGAATACAAAAAAATTTTAATAATTAATTATAAAATGAGAGTTAGAGTGAAATTGGTAATAAAATTTAATGCCCCCTACCTTTGGGTGCAATTGAATTAAATAAATTAATTTTGGGAAAATCGCATAGTAGTCTTAAGTGATTCATATTTACTTAGATTTTTACCATTCTTTAAATTTTAATTATATTTACTTGACAATCTTGATTAATTTTATTGCTAGTAAAAGTAATTTTACTTTAATGCAATCATAAAATAGCATTGTTAGCTATTCAAGTTATATTTTTGTTTTAACTGAACCGTAAAAATTCATCCAAGTATCTCAGTCAATTTTAAAATTTTTGTGCATATTTCGCCATTGCAGTTTAATTTATAAACAAAAACCATCAAGTCCTAACAGGTGAGAAACCGAGGAGCTATGAACTATAAAATAATTATTTTGGCCATAGAAGACTTCAAGTTTTCTATGTCTGTCCATGAGGGTTCTTTTAAAACATTTCCCCACCTTCCGAACAAATACTAACAAAAGTATTTATATTAAAAATTCCTTTTTCCTCTGCAATCCATGACAGTTAAAGTAAATGCTTATTAAATTTCTATTAGAAAATCGTTTTCATTAACCAATATTTTTGAAATTTAGAAAAAATACTTTTTCCACTACAACTCTCTCTCTCTCCATATCCAACATAGCTCCCCAGAAGTCGCTATAAAAATCGGAAAGCTTGAGCACAAAAAACACATTTTATTTAATGTCTCTGGTTCTAGCGAAGGTGAAAAAAATAAGTTTCAGAAGTAGAAAAAACCCTATTTTAGAGCGGAATAATTAAAAAAATAAACCATTAATATATCTAAGTTTTATGCTGAGTAATAAATAACCCTTTAATATAAATAATCTTATCCTAACGGATTAAAAAAAAAAACATTTCAACAACACAATTTAAAAAAACAATGACTCTCAGGGGTAGAGGCACTCCAAAATTAATAAATAAGAAATAAAAAAAAAAAAAAAACGAATAAAAAGTTTCTTTCTGAACTCTTTGATTTCATATATTGTTTTATTAATTTAGCCCTATGGAAATATTTGTTTGTTTTTTTGTCTATATGTTCAATGTATTTGTTTAAAGGAACTAGTCACAGAATAATTCTTTTTCTCATATCTACATATGTTAAAAAACTAATTACCATTAGAAAGACTATTTTCTAAAGTTACTTTTTATTTCTTATCTGCTATATTTAGATTCTTTAATTTGTAAGAATTATCAAACAATTTTAGCTGAACAAATTAGTTGTTAAGAAAAGCAATATTATTATATACTGACTGTTATAAAATACTAAGTTATTACTTGTAAGATTTATTGTTTCCAGTATGTGTTAAAAATCATGTACATTTTTCTTATTTGTTGCTTGAGACTAATTGTACATCTGTATTGAACACTCAAAGCAAGAAATAAATTGGAGTTTTATTTTATTTTTTATATTCATTAATTTAAATGTAAATAAACGACTGCTAATGTTTCTGCTTTTCACGCATACTTGCCTGCATGGTACTTTCATGTTAATTGCCTGCACAGCAGAACCTCAGATATATTATTTCCTCAATTCTGGAGTACTAAAGACAAATTGGTGATTTTCATTGAAACAGAGAAAGCTGATAAGTGCTTTTCTAAATATTAACTATCATTGTGTTTTCTTTTAAACATATTTATAGTTTCATGACAGTGTGGTTTAGACAAACTTGAAATGACAGCATAGATCCATAGGTTCCCTAAATAATTACACCATATTTTTTTTTATAACAGCTGACCCGACCGACACATGTCCTGTCTTAACTATGAATATCACAATCTAGTGTTGACAATAACAAACCTGTAAGATAATATATTTGATCCTAAATCTACAAAGATAAAGAGAAATAAATAGATGTAATAGATATTTTATATTATATTAATTGTACCACCATGAAACTCAAAATACATGGTCAGCACTACCATTCCTTCATCAACTTTTTTTTTTTAATAAACTTAACTCTGGTGATTGACCAAACTACAAAACTAATTTAATCCGTTTCAATCTTAATCTTAGAATCTAAAGATAATAATCCTAGAAAATGAAAGAAAAGTTAACAATTATATTAATTTCTAATTAACTGTTATGTATACCAAGATCATGCTCAATCAGGTTTTTCCCCACTTCATCAAAACTGGTTAAAACCCAGGGCTGATCAACCAATAACTTGAGCAATCAAAAGGCAGATTTACTGAGCTACTTTACTCCCTGAGGTTACATACATAAATATATATGTTTTATTCTCTTTAAAAATTTGTATTATTTTTATCTCCTCTGTGGCTTAGAAGTCCCTAACTGTTCGAAATGTGGCACCCAACCATGTACTGACAATAACACAACTAAAATAGAATCAGCGAAATAGGTCTAGCTGTTCATGTGTGATTGTATATTTATATAATATATCAATTTTTGGTATAAGCTTGAGCTATTCTCACAAGTGTTCTGGTCAAGGGTGGCTCTATCCTGATTCCAGAAGAAAATACCTAGTTAGTGTCTTATTCCAATCCTTAAAAGCCAAAAACCTTTCTATGTCCTTTATCTTCTTACTTCGAGCTCTTATCATATATTCAATAAAATAAATCGTACGAGTTTATATAAAGTTACTGTAAGCCCATAAACTTATAAACATGTTATTAGTAAAGCGGGAGGTTATAATAGTTAAGTGTATAATAGTACAGGATCCTGCAAGTTATATGCTTCCATTTAGTACCCAAGATTTTAGAAACAATATTAAGTATCGAATTGTAACTAAATTGTTAACATAAATGGTAAGTTGTTATAAATCTAATAAATAACATTGTTTTTAATTATTTCAGATTTAATACTATTTCATGAAAATGGATATTTCACTATTAACGAAATGGGATTCCTATGGAAACTTAATTTAACTTTTCATGTAATTTAAATAGTTCATTTGAAATATAAAATTTTAATACACCCAATAAAATAGGAACTGTTCTTATTTCTGTAGTTTTTGATTACGTACATAGCAAACAAATAAACTTTTTGATTTATGATTGTGGATGTAATTAGTTGACCGTTTAGAATTACTGAAAGGAATTAGTCCGGGTGGCAGTCATTAAATGAAATAACTAAATAGTTTCAACTATTTATTGTTTGCCAATGTTTCGACCCCCTTTGTGGGTCATCATCAGGGCGCATGGTGGGAGAATGGAAACTCAGTTTTCCAATGCGCCCTGATGATGACCCACAAAGGGGGTCGAAACGTTGGCAAACAATAAATAGTTGAAACTATTTAGTTATTTCATTTAATGGCCGCCACCTGGACTAATTCCTTCCAGTTTTTGATTTATGCTTTTCAATTCTGCTGATGATTTAATATAATAATGAATAGACGTTATAAAATAAACATATTTTCTTGCTAATTATACTTTTCGTTACCATAAACTAAAACTCCCGAACAGAGATTTTTTAAACATAAATGACACCTCATTCAAACTGCACCCATGCAAAGCAGAGGCAGGTCCACTAGTATTAAATATAATGTATTTTTTGCAAGCAAACTTCCAGGGTTTTTCACGTGACTCCTGAGGAGCGTAGGCCCCTAATATTTTGTAGAGTCTAATAGTTGAATGTCTAGTTTTAACTTAAAAAAAAAAATTATCAAAATCGGTGGTGCTTATTTGTTGGGATCCTCTCCTTGTAACTAAGTAATCTTCCTACTTTACAGTCCCCATCTGTATTGTCTCAGTAGTTGAATGGTCTAATAAGTTGAGTGAAATACTTCAAACTTTTAATTAAGTTTTTGCCGATCTCTAAATACAAGATATCATTAATCATGATATTAAATTAGGAAGCAACTCCTTGTTATAGGATGGAAAATCTTGATGTACAATTTAAAATGTTCCATGCCTGATTATATATTAGGTTGTCAGACATTGCCTATGTTTTCTTTTTATCCATTTTTCTCTCACTTTCTTATATTTAAACAATTGACCAGGTCACTAGAAAGAAAGTATACAACAACTTGGAACGTAACTTGCGTTTAATGGATTAATCATACATCACGAAATAAGAGCTTAAATAGACAAATTTATCACGTGTTAAAAAATATATTATCAAACAATAAAATGATTAAAAGGTAAACAAATATAAAGGAGTAAAAAATTCCTAAATGTACATTTAAGAAAAAAAAAAAAAAAAATAAATAATTAAGTATTTCGAATGCCAAGGGCTTGTTCTAACTCTGCTCTCTTTTGCTGCACTTTTGTGTAAAAATATCTACAGACGGCTTCTTGGGCCCAGTTCTGATAATAAAATTCAGCTCTCCTTTCCTCTTCGGGGTTTCCAACAACATCGGTCATTGTCTAAAGAAAAATAAATTCATGTATATGACAACAATAACAATAAAAAAATCAGAAGTAATAAAGGAAACTTAAGATTTAAATTAAAAAAAATTCATTACCTTAAGGTCTCGAGTTTGAGATATTATCCATTTATTAATAAACTGTTGTGGGTCTTTAGCGAAGCTTAAAAAGAACTCTCGATTGGTCTTCAACTGATTTATAGTCTCAACGGTTTCATGTATCTTATTGTCAAGACTCTAAAATATAAATAAATTAATTAATACAAACATGAAATGCAGAGGTCCGATAAAAAATTGAGATTAAATCTAACATATTTTATATTCAAAGTATTTACCATCATTTTCAATAAAATTTGTTTATGAAGTTGTCTATCCTAAATTTGAAAAACTTGGAACATCTACACAAAGTAAATCAAATTCTTGAGAAAAGCGAAGAGAATAATATCACACTTTACCTGTTTTTCATCAATTTCAAAAAAGTTTTTGACTTAGTTTTTCATGAGCAACTATGGATAGGAATGGAAAAGCAGGGAATTGATAATATATACCTGAATATATTAAAATATATATATAAAATGAGTGAGTCCTTCATAACTACGGAAGGAAACAATAAAATTATAACAACTTTAAGAGGAATTAAACAGGGACGCCCACTATCTCCGATCTTGTTTAATTGTCTAATACAGAAATTACTTTGAAAAAATTTTGTTTTCCTTTTCTTCTTTAGTTGGTTATCAAATTCTTTCAACTTTTATATTATATACGTTCCAAACACACACACTTACAATACATTCGTTTAACAACCAAAATATTCACTAGAAATAATTTATATGGTAAAACACATTGGCTGGGTCAGCTTTTATTGAACCCTGATTTTTATTAAAAAAAAACAAAAAAACATTAAGTATTTGTGTAGGGCTGGACTGAAATGTTAGCAAAAAAAGTTAATACTATTTCATAGATTTCCTTGACCTTTATCAGTAGTCCCGTTCTACAGAATTTTTAAACAGTCGATTATTGATATTAATTATATTAATTTTTAGAACATAATTTAAATAAGAAGGAATGCAACTTGAAATTTTAAGATGACAACATAAAATTTTTAATAACTTCATAAATTCAGAGAACAGTTAGGTTAGTAGTAAACTAAGTTCCAAGGAAATATAATTATATGTGATATTCTAAGAATACACATTTTTACCTGTATTTCTTGTTGACTAGCTGTTGATAAGAGGAAGTTGTTCATTTGTGTTTTCAATGTGTCGTCAACTTCTACATCAATATCGTAACAAGCTGTTTGTTTCTGTTCAGTACCTTCAACGCTGGAATCAAAATGTTAAATTAGAAAGGTTAAAAACAAAACAATAAGAAAATTTTATCATTTATTAAATAAGTTTTGACTTTGAAGAAACATAATAAGTACTAGTCAAATTTGATATTAAAAAAAAAAAATCGTTTAAGTCCTAAAAGATGAAGCAGGGGCAGTAGTGCATTTATTATTTGTTTCAGAATCTCTAGAAGCACATTAAAGTTTTATAAACTAAAATTTAGGCCAAAATGTTGGCACAAATAAATTAATTTTCTACTTAATTAGGTGTATTGATGACTGCACCCCCAATTAACTTGTCAATATCTACACACAGCCAAACATTCTCAGGGGGGATGGGAATAGATACCTGGTTAGGAGTATAAGGTCAGATTTGGTAACAACAGTACAATTCATTTATTGGTGAGTTAAAGAATTGACCAATACCAGATTTTGCCAAGAGCATCTGAGTATGTCTAAAGACACATTAAAAGTTGATCCCCAAACACTTAAAGGATAGAAAGGCTCTGGGGAAGTGGAAAGTGGGAGAACAAGAAAAGAAGAGGGATAGACGAGACTTCCTAGCATCATATTTAGCAAAATTCATGTGGAGGCAACCAAATAAACATTGAGAACATTTATTTATAAATATACTAAATGATATAAGAAATTTTCATAATGGAATTAAATAAATGCAGTTTATCTATTGCTTATTGCGTGAATAAATTTCGGTATTGGTATAACTGAATAAAGTAGGTTATTCATTCATCATATGATTGATTTTTCACTAGCTATTTCAAAGTAGTCTGTATAATTGACTAGTACCTGTTTTTTTTTTGTGTTTTTTTTTTTTTTATATTAACATTATGATGGTTAGGGTAAAAGGAACATGAATATATTGTATAATAAAACACTTGTAAGAATGAGCATGATGTAAGGTACCTGATGATGTGGTTGATCACAATAGGATCTGGAGGATGAAGCAGAGGGTTGAGGCGCTGAGGTATCTCAGCAAACTTCATCCTAGGGCAACTGAATGTCTGCTCGAGGTATTTGTCACAATTTATATATTCTCTTTCGTGAGGATCCTAAAATAAATAATGTTAATAATTAATTTTAAGTTATTCCAAAAGTTGAAATGTCAATATTTTTTTCACTTACTTGCAGTTTATGAGTCTTAATATATTGCCAAAGCGCACTTATGATAACAGGTCTTGTTTGAGTGTGAACTCCTAGAAGGCGAGCAAGTCGGGTATCAAGCTTGAACTGTAAGGGCTGATAATCTAACAAGAGAAGAATTGTACACCTCACATTTTTGTCACCTGGTCTTTTAACCTGAAAAAGTGAATAATGATGGAGTTTAGTTGACCGTTGAGAAATTAGATGAGGAAGATGGTTGGGGGTGCGGTCATAAATCAGAAACACACATTTAAAATAAGTGTGTGTGCCTACAATGTGGGCCTTCATCAGGGTTGAATCTAAGATGTCGAAAAAGGAGTCCTTTAGGCAGCGTCTTAGAGTCAACCCTGATGAAGGCCCACATTGTAGGCCGACACGTCGGCACATAATTAAAATAACACTTATTTTAAATGAAAAAGTGAATAATATTTGTTTTGTTGTTTAAGATATATCTATATGAGTTAGTTCTTACAATGAGATCTAATAGAGTATATTGAAACATAAATAAATAAATTCTTTATTATTCTGGGACAAGTCCCTTTATAATAACATTTACATAATATATAAATTGGGCTTCAGAGTCTCAGAGTAATTATTTATTTATAAACAAGTTAACAAAATCCAATGGAAAACAGACATACGCAAATATGTAGAGAATAAAATAAAATAGAGTCTTATTTACAATTTTGTTCTGACTGGATGGTCATGAGATAAATGAATAAGCAGGATTTGAATGTAGGAAGAGAGTTGGAGTGACAGATAGAAAGAGGAATAGAAATCCATAGGATTGAGGATCGGATAAGGAACGATCTGTCAAAATGTGCAGATTGGTGGGCCGTTGTGTATAAATCTGAAGGTCTAGAGCGTATACAGTGGGAATGGAGAGAGGATTTGAATTGTAAAAGGTCGAAAAATATATGATGGGCGGTGGGTTTGGATAACTTGGTACAGGAATGATGCAAGAAAATACTTGCGACGATTGGAAGGGTAAAGTCACTTTAACTCGCTATAAAATTCGGAAACGGACGTGTACCTCGGGACCCCGAAGATAAATCAAACAAAACAATTAATTAGGGGTTTTATTTTTACTTCGAGATCTCCAGAAACACAACCGTATACGGTACAGCAGTAGTCGAAGTGGGGGAATATTAGAGAGGTAACGAGGAGCTTCCGGGTTTCATACGGGAAGAGGTGACGAATGGAATTCAGTCGCTTTAAGGTGAAAAAGGTGCGGCAGGAAATTTCGGAAATATGGTTCTTGAAAGAGAGGGTTTGATCAAAAGTTACTGCCAGATTCTTGACGGTCTGGTAAAACTTTATAGGGTTACCATTTAGGAAGAGGGTTGGGATATGTGGAACAGTTTTCGAGAAGTTATGGGATCCTATTACAATGGCTTTTGTTTTTTCAACATTTAGTTTCAGTTTATTGACTTATATCATATTATTATATATAATATTAAATGCCAACATAATGTATGTAATTATGATAACACAGCTAGTTTAGATAGCTTCAACAATTTTTTATTTGGAGCAATCATTCATTATCAGTGTCATATTCACTAATCAGGCCTAGCACCCTTCCTCATGGGTTATTCCATATCAAGTGGGCTAGCACTAGTTGCTCCTACATCTCAGAAAATATAATTTCTGGATAAATTTTTTAAGGTTCTGAGGAAATGGCGGCCGTTTTTGTTTCAGAAATTAATTTTATTGCACTTGCAAACATCTGCAGATTTTTTAATCATTCAATAATGATTTTTCCTAGGCACCTCAAATAAAACATATATAATTCAGCACACTCTGCCCTACAAACTAATACCAATATCACCGAGAATACTAGAATTTAAAAAGCTTAATTTCCGAACTGAAATTTTTCAAAGAAGAGTTAACTCGATTTTTTTTTTGGTACATAATACAGAATAGTTAGTTTCTATAGAGTATCAATGGTGAGATGCTTACCCTTAAAGAAATATACAATTAAAAAAAAATTTTTGAGCTATGAAATCTCTGTTGGGAGACGAGGTAAAAATCTGAAAATTACACACCTAATAGGTGCTTAAGACAGGTAACTTCAGGTGATGAATTTCATATCAGTTTATTAGTAATAGATTAATTTTTGAGCCCAATATACAATTTTTCTAAGATGGTCAAAAACAACCAATTTTTTTTTTTAGACCACTTTGTATGGAATGATCCTCATATAAGTGTAGTAAAAAAAAAAAAAAAAAAAGTGGTTGTTTATTAATTTACTAAATATTTTAATGTTTAATGTTAAATAAAATATTTAATCACTCTTATCTTAAAATTTGTCTTACAATCATCTTAAATTTAATGTATAACTCAATTTTTCTTTCATCAATGATTAGGTGGGAGAGTGTATTGCTGTAATTGAAAACTTTAATTTAAAAACATTAAATATAGAAATACTTTCCTGAAATAAATCTTTCATATAGGCTAATGAAAATATAAAAACTTCCTGAACATACCTGAAAACCATCTGTTTCTTGTGTGGTAGGAGTTCTGTGCCATTCAACGAGGTGATTATCTGGCCCATAAAGTTCTTTGTCTAGCTCAATAACAAGACTTTTGAAGAAAGAGGAAAACTTCCTCTTTACCTGTAACGGTGGAGGCTACTTCAATTATCTACGGCTCATTATCATTTGCAAGGTGCTTTCCAAAAAATAACAGGAATTTAGAAAAAAATCTTAGAATGGACTGAAACAGTGCTATGTTGAATAAAAGATAATAGATAGATATGATCTATAAAGGGAGTAAAAGTCCTTGGTTACACTGTTCGTGAGGGGGAGGAGAAGGGGGCATAATATTGTGGTACTCTAATAAATAATACAATGTTTAAAATAATATATACACATTTTTAAACATACAGAACAAAATTGTGATTGACCAAATAATGCCTCTAATATGCTTATGACCCTCAGTCGGTAGACAAATTTAAACAATAAATAAATAAAATTATGATATAATTCTAAGTAAAAACATATATGCAAAAAATATATGATGGCTAGCATAACAGCCTTTTATGCCAAAGGATAAGGGTTCAAAACCGCAGGTGGTCCTTGGATTTTTAATGGGAATAAAAAATCCTTAGTTAAGCCATCCTTCGGAGGGGACGTAAAAAGGTGGTCCCGAGCCTGTGGGATGTCAGGTACTCGTTAAAGATCCCTATCCCAATTAAAACTGGATAGGAAAAATTTAGGACTCCTACTGTGGCATCATCTGATGAGCCGCAGTAGCATAAAGTGACGTTAAATAAATAAACAAACAAACAAATTAATTTTAATAATAAAGATTTAAGTAGAGAACACATAAACCACTTGCAACAAAGTATATTTTTTTACTGACTAATTAAAACAAATGTTTTTGTTCACTTCGAAGGGAGTCTGAGGTTATCTCAGTGTTACAGACCTACAGATATATCATTCAAAATATGTCTCAAATAAAAATTACTTTTTAACTTATAAAACTCAGTTTAGATGAGGAAGATGTTTGGGGGTGCGGTCATTAAATAGAAACACACATTAAAACAAGTGCTATTTTAATTATATGCTGTTTCGGCCTACATTGTGGGCCTTCATCAGGGCTAAATGTAGGCCGAAACGTCGGCAATTAATTAATGTGTTTCTATTTAATGACCGCACCTCCCACCACCTTCCTCATCTAATTTCTCAACGGTCAACAAAAACTACATCATTATGAAAACTCAGTTTAGTAGGTTAAGTATTTGTTGGTTACTAACCTTTTATAAATTAACTTAAAAAAATGTTTATTAGCGAATAAATAACCTTATTTAAAATATTACATAATATTTAAAAATATTTACAAAATTTCAATAACAAATTTTTGTTTCATACTTCAGTTTCCACAGATCCATCGTATCACTTCATGAATATAATGAAAGTACAAATAATTTAAGTATTGCAGAAATTAATGAAAATAATGATGGTTGAAATATTTGTAAATACTAAGTTCGCAACGTATTGTGTATTTGGATCAATAAAAAGCTATATAGAAGGGGGCTTAATACTTGGAGTGCCCACAGATGTGTAAATTGGACAAATATATTTCAGAGTTCAAAGTTGTCAGTTACTTGTATTGACTGCAAGATACTTTTTTATTTTATTATAAGTAAGAATTCATGTTTTCAATAATTCCTGAAATTTTTTGAAGCACCTTGTTTGAGTAAAGCTGTAAGCCATTATTACTTACACTATTGTAAATACAAAACATCTTAAATAATATAACAAATAATTTATATAAAATTTGTATTTCAAGAAACCTTGTTAGGATCATTTTTAGAATCTTCCAACAGTCTTCCCTCGACTCTCAGCTCCCAGGATGCTACACTTCCTTCCTCAGTCTCGGTTGCCTCTTTCGCTGGATAGAATGTATTAGAAATAAAAATCCGTAATTTCCTTTTTTGCTTCATGGGACGTTTTAATGCTTCCTGTAATACAATAAATAATATAGTCAATAGTTTACCATTAATAATTCTAAAGCCATAATAATAAACACTTCGACTAGTTAGTTGAGTTATTGGGTCATCAGAATATAACATATTTTAGAATCTAAAAAGTTTGTATAGGACCTTTAAGCAAGAGGTTAATAGGCTTTATAGTGATAGCTGTTAACTTTACTTCTACTACTTAGATTGAATCGAGTAAAAAAAAAAAAAAAATTGAATACAAGTTTTACTACGCCTCTCAAAAATATGACAATTTGCTTATTGAAAAAATGAACATTTCAATGATAATATATTCCACCAATTTGTATACATATATAAACTATATAATGAGTCGTCACACATGAAATATCCCATTTTAAATGTTTACAGATAATTAAAATGTTGTCTGCAACATTCTTAGGAAAATATTTACCATCTATGTATAATTGAAAATAATTACCAACAGTTGAAGGGAGTGGCGTGTGGTGTAGTGGATAGAGCATTAGATTACTGTTTTCCTTGTCTCGGGTCCAAACCCTGGCTGTGTTGGAATAATTATTTACTCTGTTATTCCAGTCATGAGAAGACTCTCCTGGGGCACACCCAGCCTCTATGAAGTGAGAACCCAAAAAATGGAGTAAAAAACCTGGCAGTTATGCATGATCTTCGCCTAACACCTCTTAATCGACTAGCCTGGAAACAGTACAGAGATTTTTTATGTACCGAACACAAGCCCCTTCATGGATTGTAGAAATTACAGGTAAGAAACACTTGATAATCCTCTATTTGTTGAAGTATTAGTTGAATTCTCAAGCAGTCATACAGGTATCATTCCCAATATGACCATAGAAAGGTGCGATTTTCGTGCAATCCATTTTTATGAGTTTAAACTTGATTATTAAAGAATTAAATTGAAAAACCATTTGTCATTGATTGAAACAAAAAAAACCAAAACAAACCCAGTACCTCAACAACCCACGAAGGGTCTTGGATTTATCACTTAAAGACATTTTTTACTGTTTTATGGCCAATGGCTGAGCTGAGCAAGGAGGTGATTAGGCCGAGATCACGCTCAGCCGCCAGGTTTTCCTTCCAATTTTTGGTTTTCTCACTCAATAGAGGCTGGTTGTAACTCCATAGGGTCATACAACAATGTCGTTCCAGGACTGAAATAATAGAATAAATAATTCTGCCTCAGCCGAGGTTTCAACCTAGGAGCCAGAGACCAGAAGACAAATGCTCTACCAACTAGACCACACATACCGCTCTTTATATAATATTTTCATAATATTCACACATTTGTCAGCGGACAGAACAATATTGTTATTCAGATTTAAGTATCTTGTAGAAACCAAATCATAAGACCTCAAATTAGAGAGGGTATTTTTTTATTTGATTAGTTTACCGATTATTGAAAATAATAAACCAAAAGTATTTATACCATACTTCTTTTTCTTTGAATTTTCATTGAAATATTCCAAGTAAAAATTCTACTTTTAATTTTTCTCAATTTTTAAAAACAATAGAGTTAGGGAGGAATTACATCTTTAACAGCTGACAATCGATGCTATTGGTCTCTTATGAAAATATTTCAGAACCGGAATATATCCAGGGAACTGAAGATAAGATTTTATTGTGCTGTCCTTCAGCCGGTGGTTACGTATGGAAGGGAGTCCTGGACATTAACACGCAATGATGAAAGACTATTAAACATGTGGGAAAGAAAAATTTTCAGAAAAATCTTTGGTCCTACAAAAGAAGGATGTCATTGGGGAATGAAGACGAATGATGAAATTAAAAATCTGTATCAGACACCGGGTAAAGTTGTCACGATTAAGAGTGCCAGGATAAGATGACTGGGACATGTACAGATAATGGAAAGTTGGAGACTACCAAAAATGATGATGAGCAGGTGGAAGAAGGAGCAGGGGCAGACTTAGAATTTGTTGGCTGCAGGATGTAAAGGAGGATCGCTGAGAGGAGGTCCTGCAAGGATATAGCGGATAGATAAAATAAATAAACAGAATAGGAATAGGATAGGAAAAAAAAAAAAAAAAAAGCGGGAGGAGAGCCAGAGACTCATCATTTTCCCAGAAAATAGAACAGGGTCTTTTAACCTCGCTCCGGTCATTTAATCCTCTTAAATTTTTTATCGGAATATGCGAGATTATTGAAGTTTGAAACATAGACATTATTGGTTTCAATCCTTGGAAAGGTCCAAAGCTGGAACAGGCTCAAGCATTTTTGAAAGTTTATCTCTTACACACTCAGCACTCAAGGAAAGTTAAGACAGAGGTCAATTGACCCCATACCGCATGGAACGTGTAAAGAAAGAAAACTTGACAAGCAATGTGCAAAACTGGATTTAATAAGATAATAAATATTTTTAATAAAACATACTTTATATTATGTCAATTTTTAGAAATTAATAACCTTTTTCTAATAACAGGCATTTCATGTGCTATGACCCAACTTTAATTTATAATAATAAATACCTGGATATCAAGCCTCTTCCTCATTATGGTTGAGTCCAGTTTCCTCTCGAACGCCAGAAGGTCCATGTAAGCTTGCGACTCCGGTACCAGGTCCCGCACCTTCTGGGGTAGGATCTTATCCGCCAGCTTCTTCTTCTTCTTACCACTACTTCCACCAGCGGATGTATGAGGAAACTCCCTGTGTGCCAGCACCAATTTGCACCGCTACGTTAGCATTCAAACCCAAACACCACTAACTACATCATGCATAATCCCTTCAACGTGGACTGAACCCGATTATATTAAGTAACATTAAAATGTACTTTGATGATCCAATGACAGAATTTTTGAAACTTTATACAAGACAAACAATCCTCTTGTGCTCTACATGCAAAACAATCCACCTATTCTTCAATAATTGTTAAACAAATAAAATATATCAAATCTTTTTCGGAATAAACAGAGGATTTAAAAAATCTAAAAATAATAACCAATTTAAAATTGATGAATTGACTAGATTGAATAATAGTGAAACCAAAACTTCACATAAAGTATTATAAACCAAAACAACTGTGGTCAATGCATTAGGTCTTGAAATTAATGAGATTTTGTGCAATTATAACAGTATAAAAAGTCAAAAACATTGTTCATAAAAAAATATATATTGAGGATTATATAAACCAGAGAGGTTTCTGTTATTCAGGTAGCCTTCATTTATTGAATAGAGGAGAATTTATTAGTTGCAGAACAGTAAAGTATAAACTTTCTAATATAACGATAATAGGGGATCTAATAAGTTAAAAAATAACTCTGATCCATTGATTGATAAAATTTAAGATAATTAACACCAACTTTTATCAAATAATTGCTGATATTCAAAATCATTAATATTTTCAGAACAGGTGAGTAACAATAATATTAGTAATTAAATATAAAATATGACAGAACAGTTAGTAATTATATACAGACCAGGTTAAATGAATAGAAAGTGAATAGAAATAGAACTAACAATTTTTTAACTTTACAAGAAAACAAGACTTCAGGATTTAAAAAATGTACATGAATGACACTTTTAAAAAACATACAATAGACTACAATTATTTTGATGAATTTTGGCAAAATGATAAAAAAAAACAAAAAAATGAGACAATATATGATATGTAGCAATTGGTTTTGAAATCGGCCATCAATGCAAAGTTTTTATTTATATATAAATCACAAGGATGAATACACTACGACCAACATCACCCATGAACTATGATCAGTCAGTTATGTGTAATAATCCAATGTATATAAATAAGTTTAAACTAACTATTGGGTTATTAACGTCAAAAATGGTATAATCATATTTTTATGACTTCCATAAAAAATTTGAAAATGGATTGAGCCAATTTCCAAAATAACTGTTACACATATAAAACAAAAAAGTCAATACTTAATTTTGAATTAAAAATCAAAAACAGGTGTTATAAGTTTGTTAATGGGTAAAAAAAAAAAATCTGGGAAGCATAAGCATGCCGTTGATGTAAAACAGTGAAATTATAATTATTAGTAAGCTTTTAGGAATATTTATTTTAGTTTACATATACAGTGTAATTAGGTTAAAAAATCTCATAAAGGAAATTATTATTGATAGACAACTGCAGGAATAAATAAAAAAAGAGATTAGAAAAAAGCGAAAATAATTATTTTAAAAATTGAAAAACTAGTAATAGTAAACTAGTAATACCTTTCGAAAATAGAACTAATTACAAAAAATCTGATGCACACAACAAACGACTTTCAATTACCTCCGATGTTAATATCAATTTCAGAATTTTGAAACAAATTTAGAAACGAAAATAAATTGTTAAAGAATTATTTACATTTGATTTTTATAGAAAGATGGGTTTTATTAAATAATATGTTAGAACTACTAGTAGTGTCCGGCGATGACAGCATCATTCAGTAGCCAAGCGGTGAAACAATCGCATTAAAAAAATATTTTTTCAGTTTTCTCCTTTAGTTAGATATCGAATACGTTCAACTTATATATTTACCTGTTTTTTATCAATGGCAATAAAATGATATGGTTATTTTTGTAGAATATACAAAATTAAAGGTACTTAAGAGGAAGAAAATTTAAAATATTTGCATTTAAGCCCCATCAAACTATTTCAATCAGAATGAAACCTACATGATATTAATAAAGCCCATTAAATTTTACATTGATATACCGAGTTTAATCAAAATTGTTAGATCTGTTTATGAGAAAATCGTAAAAAGTTGCTCAATGCATGGGATAAAGTAGGACTTCCGGTCTGCCGATTTTAGTGAAAAGTTGCTGTAACATCTCGGTCCTCTAGTAGTCTTAAATATGAAATTTCATTCCATACGACTTTTCGTATTTGTGCTAGAGTTACCGCACACGCACACACACACAGACATTTTTGTGGGACTTGGTTATTTGGACTCAGGGGACACTAAAACGTGTACTTCCGTCGAAAACTGGAATTTGAACATTTTCACGATCGCAATACTTTCCCTTACTATATAGGTAAGTGAAAGTAAAAAGTAGTCTCAACTTTTTTTTTAAGAAGAACTCTTGACTTTATATCGATTGAAATAATAATAATTAATTCTTTGACATTTATTTTTATCTCAGTACTTGAAAATTCTTAAATTGATTTCAACAACAGATATAAGTGAAAGTTGTGAGTTGCGCTCACCAGATTTTTTACTTTACGTATATATTAGATTAAGAATTATACTTCTATAATGATTAATTTTTAGTTTTCCCGGCTAAGAATGCTTTAATGAGACTGAAAACTTAAACCTATAGAATGATAATTAGAAACATTTTATCAAAATTACAAGCTTTGTATTAGCAGTAATAATAGCTAATTTGAGTAAATATTTATGTGTAAAATTGGTTAGTTAATGTTAGTTGTGCAATTTAAAATGCATTTATTAATATGGAAAAAAAATAAATAAATAAATTATGATATCACCATATTATCCATCAAGAAAACATGTAGAAGTTAGTTAAGTTCTTACATGCTTATTTTGGTAAGTTAGATTCCCCATGTCAGTTTTAATAATTCAAATGGCTGGCACACAGTAGTCCAAATAATAATAATAATAAGAGGAATAATAATTAATTTATAAGGTAAAATCAATTACCATGAATGGAGAACAAAAAAATTGAATTCACAGAAGTATCTTAGGCTTAATAGACTTAATCAAGTAACATAAATTAATTAAAATTCCTGAGTTGTGGAATAAAAATATATTTTAGCACAAAAGTAATTTAAAAAAAAAAAAAAAAAAAGTTTTCGACTTATCATTGAGGAAGAACAATATTCTTCAACAGCAAGATTTAAAAAATTATCACAAGCATTGGGTTGTCCGGAAAGTTCATAGAGAATTTTGGATAACAATTAAAATCGATGAACAGCTTAAATTTGTTTAAATTTAATCTACAAATAGTTACCAAAAATCTCTGTCCTTACTTCTGAAGAACAATAAAAGGTCCATTTTGACGTCATCTTATGAAGAGTAGGATTTCCCGTGTAGAAAATTTTTGAGAGAATGGAAAATATGGAAATTCGAAGGAGCAATGTCAGGAGAGTATGGCAGGTGAGGCAAAACCTTCCATCTGAAGCTTAATAACTTTTTGCCGAGTTCTTAGAGACACATGGGGCCAAGTGTTGTCTTGGTGGAATAGCACTCCTTTCCGATTTGCCAACTCTGGCCGTTCCTTTTCAGTTGCTGCCTTCAATTGATCTAACTGGGCGCACTAAAAGTTCGTACTTATAGTTTGGTTTTGTGGAAGGAGCTCAAAAAGTATGGGTCCCTTCTTCCAATCCCACCAAATACTGAGCATCACCTTTCTTGGATGCTAGCCGGCCTTTGGTGTTGTGAGCGGCGTGGTTCCAGGCAACTTTCAAGGTTTTTTTGGCTGGTGTTGATGTAGAGAATCCATTTTTCGTCACCACTAACAACTTGTTTCAAAACTGGACCCTCCACATTTTTTTTTCAGCAGCAAATCACAACATGAAATCCTTTCAATAAGGATCCTTTCACTGAGCTCATGGGGAACCTAAACATCGTAATGACAGAGGTACCCAGCCTTCTTTAGATGATCAAAAACAGTCGATTTGCAGGCTCTTGTAGCTATCTCATGGACAGTATTTTGCGGATTGTTTGCGATGATGACAAGAGTTGAACTCCAGCTAGCCTGGGGTTGGTCTTCCAAATTGAAATATCCTGATCTAAACCACAAAAACAACTTCTAAACCGTGCTCTCAGCAATTGATTAACTGCCAAACATGGCACAAATCTTTCTTGCTGTTTGGGCTGCGTTTTTCCCTTTTTAAAAAAATAACAGCATAATATACCGAAAATGAAATGAATCGTCACTCATGTTTGTTTGCAATAAACTACACTTCTGAGCCTTAATGGAGACGGATACAGTGAGTAAACATAGTTAATTGTATGAGGATTAAAGACATATAAATAAACATTAGCTTTGTGATTCATTTCTAGTAGAAAAAATAAAAAGTAAATTTTATTTTAAAAATCCCTACAAACTTTTCGGACAACCAATATTAATGTGTAGGGTCATTACTTATAAGGCCTATTTTTGTGAGACACCAGTTGGCTGATGGGTCTCATATCTCCTAGGATTTTGTTTGAAAAAGCCCAGGACAGGAATAGGATTTGTAATAACAGTCCCTTATAAAAATTGTAAAAAAAAAAAAAAACCTGTACCACTACAACCCTTGAATGGTCTTGGGCTCAATATATACAGTGATATGTACTGTTTCCCGGCCATCAGCCATACAATGAGGTGATTAGGCCTAGATCATGCTCAGCCGCCAGGTCAACACCAAAAAGGCTGTCCAGGAAGCCTTAAGAGCCTATCACACCAACAGATTATATGAAAAGATATTTTCATATAATCGCAATTTCATCTTCTTGTACTACATATTCTACACAGTAGAGTGCTTGGAAGTCCAAGATTAAAATGTGATAGTTGAGTTTACAGTGTCCCATATAGATAGAAGTGATTGTTTCTAATGAGGTCCTACTCATATTTAGTAGACACTTACTTCTATTAATACTGGGACCATCTAAGAATCTAAGCGAGTGTTGTTATTAATAACAATACTTCGGCCTTAAGGCAGACACATTGCATATACTACCATTGTACATATTTGTTATTCTTAAGGGACTCAGACCCAGAATAAAGCTATTTTCTGCTTTTATTTTAATATCTGTCAAGATTATAAAAATATTTCCATGAAATTTATAAAAGTTTAAAATAGTTAGAAAAAAAAAAGATTTTATATAAACAGATGATTATAACACACAAAGTCAGGAATTTTAAGAAATATTCTAAACCATGATTGAACATACCCTTTTGGTTGTTGCTGTGGTGGCCTGACATCACTTGGCCGTTTTTGCGCCTGGGGTATTGGTGGCCTAATGGGGTTGTAAGGTTGTTGCTGTGGGCGTGGCATCATCCCGCTTCCCATACCACCTCCCTGCACAAAGCCACCGGGCCTCTGTTGCAACTAATGCACAATTTGTGATCAAACAGAACTCAATATTACAAACTTAAATAAAATAAAACAAAATATAAAATAAGAAAAAAAAAAAAAAACCCAGTACGCAACGTTATAGATTACAGTAAAATTTCCAAATCACCACAAAAATTAGAAATCAGTTGAGTTGAGTGACTGTTAACCCTTACCACTCCGTTGGCACTGCTACAGTGACATAGAAATTATTTATGTAACTCCGATGTCCCAGGAGTAGCAGCATATACATTAGGTATAAATTTTATCTCCTCTAAAGATAAAGGGGTCCCATTCAAGATATAAACATATTGCTACTCTGATTTGTACAATACCCACTAGTGATATGTCGTGCATTTTGCTCTCTTTTATTTTTTGAAAACAAATATGGAGGAGAATTTTGAAGTTAGTGAAAGTGAAGATGAGTTTGTTTTTGAAAAGCAGAGTGACTACTTCCGTGAATTTTCAATGAAAAGTGACAGTGATAGTAGTAAAAGTGATTTTATTGGACATTAGTGAAAAAAAATCTCACACGTGAATACTGAGACACGTGTCCAGACAACCCGCATATGCATTTGGGAGATTTTTTTCAAAAGTACCATATAATCAAAAATTAAAATATAGCATTTTTTATTTATTAAAAATTGTATATGGTGATAAATATATATTTCTTAAAACAACTAAAATTTTTTATTTAATTACCTTACCAAAAAATATTTCTTTTTTTATAATTTTTTAGAGTATAGTACTCTTTCTAATATTTTTGCAATATAATCCATGGAGTTACTTAAATTTCTTCATAGGAAAAAAGCACCAGAGTGGTAAGGGCTAAGAATAGAAATAGTTTGTAGAATTGGGTAAATTCTATAGAGAGAATGATACACAAAAATGAATCTGGATCTGGCAACAGACATTGTTTTATGAACTTACAGAAATATCCTCATAACTGACAAACGAATATGAATGCGAAATAGTTAAAGAGTTTGTAAGGCTTTCCAATCCACCAGGAGTAAAAATATTTACAAGACTTCACAGTAGTGACCACACGCAGAGTGAGCGAATCAAATCTACAGTGAAAAATTGAATTTAGCAACAGATCAAAAGATACCAGTTCCCAATACAGAATACATTAATTATAAATGTAATGGATTTTCTATATTGAAAAAGAGAAGTTTTTACAAATAAATTTCATTTACCCAAAACAATAACACTAAAATACATATCTAAAAAACATTAAAGAATAAGAAAATGACAATCATCAGGACAATTTCTGAGTACAGTAAGTTTATTCATCGTGACAAACAATTCAAATCAAACCAATCTACCACTAAAAGTCTGAACCTTACATTAGACATGCATTTCAGATGTCAATGCAAAAGTAAAGAAAATGCATTAAGAGTTGTTTAAATATACAACACATATAGATAGGACTCAATGAGTATTATCAATAAACCACTAAAAAAGAGAAAAATTTACATAATTTTGACAATACAGCACATCTATACCAAAACACAACACAACATAACCTTAACAATCAGCTTCCACACAAAGACCAAGCTGGATTTCTTTCTTCTTAAAGACAGCCAAATGAGAATTAAGACAAAGGAATAGGATATAAGACAAATTTCAACAAACCAAAAATAAAACTAATAACATCAAATCAAAATGAGTTTCTCGACATAGGTAGTCATGTCTACCTGTCTTAAGTATTAAATCCATTAATATAGATAAAATAACATTGCTCCATCAATCAGGTACTCCTTTCAAAACGTTTTAAAGTAGATATAGTCAGGTGTTAAAGAAAAGAATAATAAAATGTATATATTGATCTAACACCCCAACCAGTTAAGGCATTAATTCATAAACTAAAAACAATACTTCTTATGAGTGTTATATATATTTCGTTTATCTCTAAATAACGTAAAGTGAACTTTAAAGAATGCTAAAAACACCTTAGAATTCACAATACTGAAATATCAACAACTATAAGCATCTTATCAGCAGTTGACAAAACGGTCTTCAGAGATTATTTTTTGAAGGGTTGTAATTCAAAAAATAAACTTACAGGAAAGTTAGAAGGTGCATATTGCCTGAGAGGTGGCCCCGAAGGCGATGGATATCTTTGAGGTTGCTGAACCGGGCTCGGAGCTGGCTGCGACGGAGGAAACCTTTGCGCCATCTTTGAAGCACTTGAAGTCACAACCGGCTTTTTGACCAATACTATGCCCAGTGTTGCACCTTAACGTCCCATAAATCAAATAAGTTATATTTGAAAAGTTGAAAAGAAAACCAACAAACTTATAATTATATTATGTTTTAAATTAAAATTAATTAATTAAATTCGATAAACACGCTAACAGCAAATATTTAACATAACAAAACTGTATTTTTGTTGGTATTGGAAATGGAGGGGTGGGGTAGCGAGAGACATCTTGAATGGCAGTTTGAAGATCTTGTGCTTTCAAAATTATTGATACTACTATCATAGTTTTATTTTAAAACGTTTTTCTTAGGTTTGAACTTATAATCATACATTTTTAAATAAACAAAAACAACCATTGGGCTGTTTTATGATTTTTAAGAAGTATCTTATAAGGTAAATTTTTCTCTTAAGTGCTTGGTGTTATTAACAATTCTTTTACATTTTTTTGGACATCTGAGCTCAATAATTATTGTTTAAAATGGAAAAATTTACATTAGGTATCTTTAATGAAGGTCATTCGCTTCTTCCTCTAGGTAATTTTTTTTTTTTTTTTTTTTTTTTTTTTTTTAATGGAGAAACTTTAGTTATTAAGCTGGTTCTTCTAACAATTTCTTCCATGAATTAGTGTTTTTAAAAAAAAAAAAATTTTTTTTTCAAGGGTAAACGCATAAAATACTTCAAAAATAATTAAGAAACATTGACTGAAGTAATCAGTAATATTGTACAACATACAAATCATCAACTTTCAGTAATTCTAAGTCAGACTAATAAAGTTAGAAATTAAAAAAAAAATAAATCGGTACGTACTTTCCATTCAATTTTTTTTTCCTACGTATTTTCCATCCTACCTACCCCCCATCTACCAAACAGTACCTAGTTTCCATTCTCCCACCATGCGGTACGTATCTCCACTCTACTTCATATTTTTATGTTTCATATTTCATGTAAATTATTGATACCTTTGTAAATTTTGTTTAGTGAACATTTTTTTTTTCTGTATAACACTTTCATTATTGTACTATAGTCATTGTATTTTAATTAAGTTTTTTTTTACAAATACAGTTCTTCTGTTATATTTTAATACCGACATTCTCTAGCTAAATAGGTTATATAATATTGTATGTAATGCCATTGAAATTGTATTCTTTTGTATCTTTTTAGCCCTGATGATGACCCACAAAGGGGGTCAAAACGTTGGCAAACAATAAATAGTTGAAACTATTTAGTTGTTTCATTTAATGACCGCCACCCGGACTAATTCCTTCAAAAAATAATTTGAGCAGAACAGTTTTTAATAATTTCAAGAAACACCAATTTTAAGAAAAAAATATGCTTTTATGGGACTTCAAAAAAGTCTAAATGTCTTAAACCCATGAAGTATTTTGTGTATTATAATGCTTTTGATCAATAAAAAAGTGATTGCCACCTTTTTTTTTTTTTTAAACGGATCTCAATGTTTTCTTTGAGTTGATCCTATAATGGGAAAGTAATAATGTTTTTTGTGCTTTTTAATCCATCCATCACTCTTTTCATGGTAAATTCTTTTGAAAATGTTATTAATAAGGTAAATCTACTATTTCATGTGACAAAGGTTTTATTTTTTATTTTATTTTGGTATATTAGAGTTGATTGTCAATTAAGAGTCTAAAATTTTTCAGACATTTTAGAGAGTGATGAAATATTGTTTTAAATGTAACCTGTATGAATAGTGAATTATTTATTCAATGAGAAAAAAAAAATGTTCTCTGTTCAAATTAATAGGGCAGAAGGTGAAAATATTGAGAATCTTACAAGAAATTGTACAAAACAATGGAAATAATATATGGATATTGTTCCAATTTCTAAAGGCAACAAATTATTGTAAAAGAATATCATGAATAATCCCTATTTAAAAAAGACCTGATGAAGTAGAGGAAAAAAAAAATTAATTCTAAAAAAAATTAATTGAGGAAACTGTTTTTGCTTCATGATCTTGTAAACAAAGTAAAAAGCTTTCTTTTAAATATTTTAAAATTGATCTTATGCAACCAAACGAGATTCAAATAAAGTAATCCTAAACAGGCTTTAAAAATAATTTTTACAGTCGTTGTTACCATATAACTGTATAATTATAATCATAAAGATTTTTGTAATTGGAAATAAACTGTGCTGGATTGAGATACTGATTTCCAAATGGCACTAAAGGACATTTGTTTATAAAATTGATATTTTGACATATTGCTATTTATATATAGCCATCCTATTTCATCTGAGTTCTTTAAAAAACATCTTTGAAATATGCGATTGTTTCTAAAAGTTCTAAGAACAGATTTATTTTTGTTCCAGGTCATACTAAAACGTTTCTTTCCAAAATTTGAAAATCATGTTATTAATATGGTAAAAAAAAAAAAAAAAAATTTTACTCCCATTTAAAAATCCTAGGACCACCTGCGGGTTTGAACCCATGACCATAGGAGGCTGTTATGCTAACCACCCAGCTACAAGTGATAACGCAATAAGATTAATTGAATGATATATTTAAAGTTACATTATTCCTTTTTACCATGTCAGACTACTTTCCAGATTCTTCATATATGTAAGGCTCAATTCATTTTGTGACTACAAACCATACGGGGTCACCTATGGTTGGCTCTCTATTATAAGTGTTGTTGGCTCTCCATTGAATAATTTGCCATTATTAATCCTTAATATCAGGACAATATGAACAAAATTATACAGTTCCCTTTCATATTAACATTTAAAAATAATATGTGCAACTAGTGATTAATGTCCTCTGTAATTCATAGTTTCTTTAAATCTTAGGAAACATGGCTCTCAAGATACTCTTGAGGTTTGATTGAAATCATTTCAGCAATTGAGTGTATAAAATGGATCATAACATAATTTCTGATTTGCTTAAATTATATATATTTGCATTATGTGTGATTGGATACATTTAAGTAATTGTTCTAGGAACTAATTTTAATTTTTATATTACTTATATGACGAGACTTTGGCTGGAGGCCATAAAAGAAACACTTAATAAGTAAACAACAACAGGGCTAAGAAATAACAAGATAACAACCAAGAATTAAGTAAAAAACAATTTAACAGAAAAAAAAAAAAAAAGGACATCAGGAGTAAAATAAAATAAAATATTAAATTTTCTAGTTTGTAGTTAGTTTCTAGTTCATATACTTAGTATTTAAAATAGCATTGCTTGGGGAAACATGAAAAATAACAAAAAAAAAAAAAAAAGAATTTTATGTTCTTATGTTTCTATTTATATATTATTTGTTCCATTATATTACGTTAATTTTTAAATATTTAGTTCAACTGATAAAATATTGTCGGTATCATAAAATATTGTATGTATTATATATTTTATCAAAAGATTGTAAGTATCAAATATTCTTATTGTATTTTTCATTTACTTCAATATAAAACTTCATTGATTTTTGTTGTACTTGTTTCTAAAAGGATATTATGCCTGAATAAAAACAATAAATAAATAAGATATGGAAAAAAATAGGTAAAAAATAATATAAGATGACTTTGAGTTTCAAAATACATCAATATAATTGTAACAAAACATACAGTAAGTATAAGTTATGGAAATTTGGTATATAATGTATAAAAATTAAGAAGTAAGATGAAAAATTTAAAATAATTTATGGTAGCACCCATATATAATAAGTTTATTTATTAATTGATTTCTCTGATGACCACTACCAAATTCTGCAATGCTGATATTGTTTCACATAAAATAGACGTTTCCATTGAAACTCAATGCAGTTTATAAAGAAGAGAAATTTTTATGATTAGCTCAACAAGCTTTTTAACTATCTATAAAATGTTGTTGTGATTAATTTGAATATAAAGTTTAGATTCCGATGAAAATTAGCACAAATATTTCTTGTCAATAATAGAAGCAACTGTTAAAATAATAAGGGAGTATTGGAAATGAACATGTGGAGTGTGTGGTTCATTGGTCTTTTGAGCAGCTTGGGGATATTTTGATTAAACTGGAAGGTACTCATATTTTAAATAAACCTTACCATGAATTAATAATTTTAATTCAGATTCTCCTTGGTGAGGTTGGAATATAAAGGATGATTCATCTCTGCATTTACAATGAAGGAGACGTTGGGTTTTGACTAAACCTCATCTATACCAACTAATTACTAAACCTATACTAATACTAAACCTCTATACTTCATTAAAAAAACAAAACAAAAAAACTAGCCATTGAATAAATCTTTTCCTCATTTTTGAGACATACTATAAGAACTAATCCATATATTTTTTTTATCAAGTACTGATCATGACAATTTTTTAACATGTTTTCAAAATAAATGAAGAAAAGAAGTACACAAGTTAAAGTTCCTTGATTTATCTCCATCAAAATGGTTATATGTGTGAATATGAAGTCTTAGCTCAAATACCGCAATGTCATTTTAACTCAAAGTTAATGAAAGTTCAACAACACTTGTGACTGCACTGTTTGTTTATATTGGTTTTTTGTAACAAAACGGTAGGTCCTAGCGACAAATGTTATATAACAAAAAATGTTCTCCAATAAATATAATGTTGGAGGCTGATATTTAACTTCACCACTTTTTTATTAAATATTGGTGAACAACGTTTCGGCTATATTGGCATCTTCAGGTGCAAAAGAAAATTTTTATCTAGGGCGAGTGGGTTCTTACACCCAAAAGCCTTATGTCTGACATGAGTTGATCATGTATTTCTATTGATAACTCTAAATCGAAATTTTTCACGAGATCGTAATACTTTGTCTTTACTAGGATGGTTCCCAACAATAATATGGTTTGATACTGAGGATATTGAAGGAAATTAAATGAATCATTAAATAATTTCATTGTTAATAAAAATTATTAATCAGCCTT
Organism: Piezodorus guildinii; assembly: GCA_023052935.1. Classification (NCBI taxonomy): domain Eukaryota; kingdom Metazoa; phylum Arthropoda; class Insecta; order Hemiptera; family Pentatomidae; genus Piezodorus; species Piezodorus guildinii. The sequence continues at coordinate 136,086,191 of CM041293.1, read as the reverse complement.
TGTCGATAAAAGTTATAAGTCATTTCCCTACCCCCCTTGGGTTCCCAGTGGCCTCCTCTCCCCCGCGGTACACAGGAGAGTCCTGGAAGTTCCACCCAGCAGCAGCTGACAAGGGTATTAGGCCTTGTCAAGAGATAGGAACACTGTCATAAAGATTTACAATGCCGTGTTTAATATTATAAATGAATTTTTTTAGTATAGTTGTAAGTTTCAATAAATTATGTTTAAAAAAAAAAATATTATGAATATTTCTTAAAATTAGAGTCTACAAAGGCCCAGGTTCTTTCCATATCAGCTCCACCCTCTTTTTCCTGAGTACCAATAGGAGATTGGTAGGTGGGTGATGAGGGATGAATGGAGAATCAGGGAGGTCAGTTGAAGCCCAGCGAGAGAAGCAGTCATATTTCATCCACGAGAAGAGGGAGTCGTATTCGAGACACAGAAGAGGAATCAGAGATCGGAGAGCAACCAGAGTGGAGTCAAGCCAGATGCTGGGGGACGAACCGAGAAGGGACGCCTGGGACAAATTTAATCTTCACTAGCTGACTAAAGTGTCCTAAGGTGACTTTTTTTAATATTGTATGGCAAAGCTTGTAGTTTTAACAGTCCTGTTCCTAAAATTCCTAGATATTTCCTATGATGGATGAACAGTAGTACGTATTGCAAATCATCTTCTTAATTGTATGGCGCATCCAACTAACAGTAACAATTTGTTATTGAAATAATGGACAGCAATTAAAATAAATAGGTAAAGATAATCCACGATAAGTTATGCAAGACGTAGGCTCTATAAACCGACTCCAAGAAGGAAAACATAGTTCCCTTTGAATTCCTGAATACAATATAGAACAATTTACTATCAGTTACTACTCTCAATTTAATTTCCGTTAATTATTACTTATTATATTTTGTTACAAACAAAGGCTTTAAAAATTTTTTTTATGACATCTCGTGGATCCTCCTGGATATTGTCTGCGGACCTCTTGTTGGTAACTATGGCTTTACTATATATGTCATATATCGGTAAGTAAAAATAATTAAACAAATAACTTAGTTCCTATTTTGTTTTCCTTCTGATTTCTTTTATTCTTAATATTTGGAAATTTTATAATAAAATAAATTTAAAAGGAAGATTGCAAATTGATATAAATAAATTAGTCGGTTTCTATTACTTCCCAAAAAAGTTTATTTCAACAAACTTTGAGGAGTCAACATTTTGGGGGCCTTCCCCATCACCAGGACTCACTAAAATAAATCAATAATTAATAACTAACATCAAAATATAACTATTTAATATACTAATTAAAAACATTCACATAACAGTGTTACATAAAAATTTTAATTACCTGAGTTGTTTAAAAGTTAAAAAATCCATTTTTTAAAATGAAAAATGTCAAAATTGTCTTTAAAAATAAAAAATAACCAACAGGGAACAACAACCATCCCACCTCATCTATTCTTTGGCCCCTAATGGATTAGGGTCATCCTATTTACTGTATTAAGTACAAACTGAATTATTATTAAAAATAGGTCAACAATGCAAGTCTTACAATTTTAACTTTTATATTGCATCTGCGTAGTGAGAACTAAGGTGCTTTGAATCTGTTTTATAATTTATTGTATTTTTTATATATTTTTTAATATATATAGATTCTATTGTTTTTCTATTATAACTTTTTTTTTTTCTATTTCCAAAATTTAAGGTTTTTCAAAATCAAAATTGTGGTTAAGTTTAATACTATGTTGTGTCAATGCTGTGATGTTTGTATTTTTGCAGTTATTGCTGTGCTGTTTCACCCTTGTTGTTATCTTTTTTGAGGTTTCTCCTATATATACCTTATTACAATCTAAACCATTTATTTTATAAATAACGTTTAGTTTTTCATTTGGTGAAATTGGATCTTTTATATTTTATCTTGGAAATGTTATGTTTTATTTTCAATAAACATTCACATCTCATAAAGTGGTGAACTAATTGGAAGAGTTGTGCTGCAGATTATGAGTGCTTGTTTTCCAACCTGGTTGGAAGTTTCGTGCTGGTACCGGGATAGCCTACTCCTAGCCGGGGACCACAAAGGATCCCTACATTATTGAACCGCAGGTCCGACGCCGACGGTACCAGTACAGGCCTCCCGAGGGAGAAGCAAACGCTGGCAGTTGTTGGGGAAACAAGGTTCTATTGAATCCTAACTAAGTTCGGTAATTCGACTAAGTTGGAATGGCTAATCTCCAGCGATATTAGGGCTTGGTCTTTGCTCTTAGGGCGCTCCTGTGATTTACTAGATCCCCGGATTAGATAACTCTATTCCTTCGGCTGGTACTTAATACAACTTCGTTTTTCGACTATTTCTTCGGATAAAACAGTAAAATATCTATTTGAGCTCTAGCGATCGCATCACATAATTTTCACTCGGAAAGTATTGCGTATGTGAAATTTTCGATTTCGAGTTTTCACCGAAATACAAGATTTATGGTCACCTGAAAAAATGACAACTGACATAGTAAATATTGTATATATAAATAAATATTTTTATTTCTGTTTCTTTCTTTCGCTATTTCCTAAAGGATGATAAATTAGTGGAGTAACTTACGAGAGTTGGTAATAGTAGGTGTTTATTATACGTTGTACTGTTTTAATTGAGCTTCTTCTTTTCTCGGGGTCGGTTAGAAACAATGGAGAGGGACGAAATATTCCTTAGTTAATTTAGTTAATCATCAAAAATAACTAAGTTATGGGCGTATATAAAGGTGACATTTCAATTTTTACATTCACTTATCTATATATGAAAATTTTCGAATTCCAGTTTTTAAGGGAAATACACGTTTTAGGGCTCCTTGAGTCCAAATAACCAAGTCCCGAAAAATGGTAAGTCTAGTAGTCCGTGTGTGGTAAGTCTAGCGCAAAACGAAAAGTCGTACGGAACTGAAATTTCATATTTAATACAACTATACGCACGAGATGATACAGCAACATTGCTCATCAAAACCGACGAACCAGAAGAGCCACATTGTACCATGTATTTTGCACCTTTTTACGATTTTCTCAAAAACGGCTCTAACGATTTTGATTAAACTTGCTATATCGATATAAAATTTAATGGGCTTTAATATCATGTAAGGGGAGCCCGCGGCTGAGTGGCCAGCGCTCTAGTCTCTCATACTAAAGTTGTGAGTTCGAATCCCAGTACCGGAGATTTATAAGGGTGTAATTAAATGGGGATTCACTCACAGCCTCTTCCCCGGGTATGTGAGACCCGTCAGCCAAATGGTGGCCACTCCCAAAATTAGACATAGGGAGTGATGACCCTACCCTACAAATTACATCGAGAAACGCGAGTGTAATCTCCCAGGAGATTACACCGCGAGGCCCAGGGCCTGCACGGCCTGTCGCGCCACCATCATGTAAGTTCAATTCTGATTGAAATAGTCTGACAGGGCTTAAATGCCGATATTTTAAATGTTCTTCATCTAAACTACCTTTAATTTTGTACATTCCAAAAGATTAACCATATCATCTTAATGGCACTGATGAAGAACGGCTAAATATCAAAGTTGAGTGGATTTGATAAACAACTAAAGAAGAAAAGTGCAAACATATTTTTTTTTTCTATTTTATAATTAATAGCTGTGTACTTATAATTTTCAACATCTTTCTTTATCTTAAAAAATAAATGAGTTATTGAATTACATCATTTTTGATCGGCCGCTATTTTGGCTGATATCAACGTCTAGGATCATCGTTGCAGTATTATAGAGCCGAATTTAATAAAAATCTGGTGTGGGCAACACACGACTTTCACTTACCGCCGTTGTTAAAATCGATAATCGCCCTGGGGTTACCACACACACCACACACACACACACACAGATCTTTTTTGCAGGACATGGTCATTTGGAATCAGGGGACCCTAAAAGGTGTATTTCCGATGAAAACAGGAATTTGAAAATTTTGACGATTGCTATTTTCCTTATTATATATTTCATATATAGGTAAGTGAAAGGGTGACAATATTCCGGTTTTGGGGTATGCCGATGATTTGGTACTGCTAGGTGAAGACACGGAAACTATACAACTAAATACAAGTGTGTTAATAAAAACCGGTAAACAAATAGGTCTCGAATTAAATACCAATAAGACGAAATATATGATTAGTTGCAGAAATGGTGGCGATCTTGATGATATTAATATTTCAGGTCATACTTTTGAACACGTAGAGAAATTCAAGTATTTAGGTTCAATGATAACAAGAAAAAATGAAATCCAGGAAGAAATAAAGTCCCGGTTAAAGGTGGGAAATGCGTGTTATTATTCAGTTGCTAAATTACTTAGCTCGCGGCTTCTGTCTAAAAACTTAAAGGTTAGAATTTATAAACTGTTATTCTTCCAACGGTTCTTTACGGATGCGAAACGCGGCCGCTTACTTTGAAGGATGAACAACGGCTTAAGGTTTTCGAGAATAAGGTACTGCGTAAAATATTTGGTCCGAAGAGAGATGAGACCACTGGGGAGTTTAGAAGGTTGCACAACGCGGAATTGCGGAGTTTGTACCCTGTGAATATAATTGAGTTGATAGCATCGCGGAGACTCAAATGGGCGCGTAAAGTTGTTGGGCTTAGCGAGGAACGGATTCCGAGAAAGTTGGTATTCGCTGAACCGACTGGTAGGCGTCCGAAAGGTAGGCCGAAGCGTCGATGGGAGGATTGCATTAAGGCTGATCTCGGGGGCTAGGGCTTGACCGGTGAACATTGGACGAGTCTGTGCAGGCGAAGTTTGGTGGTATCGGCATCGAACCTTCGGGTTCGGGAAGCCTATTATTATTATTACTATTATTTTATAATTAATAGCTGTGTACTTATAATTTTCAACATCTTTCTTTTTCTTAAAAAATAAATGAGTTATTGAATTAAATCATTTTTGATCGGCCGCTATTTTGGCTGATATCAACGTCTAGGACCATCGTTGCATGCTCTAGTATTATAGAGCCGAATTTTAAAAAAATCTGGTGTGGGCAACACACGACTTTCACTTACTGCCGTTGTTAAAATCGATAATCGCCCTGGGGTTACACACACACACACACACACACACACAGATCCTTTTTTGCAGGACATGGTCATTTGGAATCAGGGGACCCTAAAAGGTGTATTTCCGATGAAAACAGGAATTCGAAAATTTTGACGATTGCTATTTTCCTTATTATATATTTCATATATAGGTAAGTGAAAGTAGTAAAATATACCTTTGGAATGCTAAATATTTTAGACAAAAAGTTAGCAAACATTCGAAGTTGTAGGAGTTCAGTGTGAGTGACCAAAAGACCACCCAAACAAGTGATTGTTAACGATAATTATTATTATCCATTGAAAGAATGTAATTAAATTTTTTTAAATTTATTGCAAGAACGGTGACAGTATAGCGCCCTCCATATTTTTAAAAATATTTTGTAAAAGTGGTTTTTGATAAATAAACAAATAAATAAATAAATAAATATACATATATATATATATATATATATATATATATATATATATATATATATATATATATATATATACTATGGATTTGGCACCTTTTTAGGATTTTCTTAAAAACGGCACTAACAATGTTGATAAAATTAAATATGTTGTTGTAAAATTAAATGGGCTTCCATATTAACTTAATAAATATTTTATCCGAATTAAAGCAGAAACTATCTAAATCTGATCATTATTAGGAAATATACTAAATTTTTAACAATAATGTTTAAGCATATTGTACTTCTTATCCATGTTTCGTGTTCAGATTTCTTTACTATGGAAACAAATTTAATTTGTTATTATTTTAACTTTTACTTACATCTATATGAAATATATAGTAAGGGAAAGTATTGCGAATGTGAAAGAAAATTTTCGAATTCGAGTTTTCACCGGAATACTTGTTTTATGGTCCCCTGAAAAAAATGACAACTTACATAGCAAATATTAAATATATAAATAAATATTCTTATTTCTATTCCTTTCTTTCCCTTTTTCCTAAAGGATGATAAATTACATGAGTAACTTACGAGAGTTGATATTAGAAGGTCTTTGTTGTACGTTGTACTGTTTTAAATGAGCTTCTTTTTTTTTCAGTTTTTATTTCAGGGAGTTATTTTCTCCATTTTCCCCGAAGATCCGGGGCGGGTAAGGTCGACGGTTACTACCGAAGTTGAGGCGTGTTCCGCTTTCTTACAGTGATTTATAGCAGCTCTTTTGTTCCTTAGTTCCTATAACAGCCTATGGAGGTTACATGGCAGGTAATACCATGGTTGGGTAAAAGTACCGGTTTTCTGGCATAACCGAAATAATAGAAAAATCTCTGTACAACAAGGACAAGCTAAATATTATTAAAGAATACTCTAGGAGAGAAATTTAAAGGCTTAAAACGAAGGTTAATGGCTAGTTGGTGGGATATGCTAATAGTAATGCAGTCGTCTATGACCAAGATCACTGGCACAAATCGGACAGATGGCTCTAGGATTTTTAAAATGGAGTAAAATATCCTTAGTTACGCCGTCTTTCGGTATTCTGCTTAATAAAACGATAAAATTGTTGGGAAAAAATGTTTTTTATTTAAATATTTGTAGTGGCTCTCATTTTAGAATGGAATATGAAGAGTAACGTTATTCTAAGTTTTTTTTTTTTTTACATTTATTCTGGTGGCTGATAAGATGAAGGAATAATTAATTTATTTTTCAATGAAGTTAAAGATGATATTTTGGGTATAAAGGTAGGTATGGAATTCCAGAACTTAGTGGCACGTAAAGTAAAGGATTTTGTAAGTGAATATGGAGGTTAATGGGCTGAAATCTTGTGTTAAACGAATAGACAGAGGGACAAGGGATGAGTAGGTCAAGTATGTAAGACGGTTGTTTGGTTTTAAAAGTGCGAAATAGGCAAGGTGTTTATATATAGAGAGGTGGACTCGTTCTCAAAGCGGCAATATGGCGGACAATCTTGTTTACGTCACTGGTTCTTGGTCCTTTATTGTCTTTTATGGCTGTGCATAGTCTGGATAGTAGGTCAGTGCACAGTTGAGATGTTTAGAATATGTTTTTCTGTGTTATCTAATTGTTTTGTGGTGTTTTTGACAATCTTTAAAGTAGCTTTAATTTTGCCGATTATAAAAATATAACCATACCATCTCATTAGCATTGATAAAAAACGGATAAATATATAAGCTGAATGAATTCGACATCCAACTAAAGGAGAAAAAAGCAAAACTATTTTATCATGCGATTTTTGTGTCTTTGAACATAAAAACAGTAATGTAGCTGTATAATGTAGTGTTGGAAAGCTAAAGATTTCAGAAAAAATATTATCTTATAATCAAAATTTTGAAAGCTAATGGAGAGAGATGAAAAGCCGATATAACTAACTGATTGTCGTAGATAATAATGTAATAGATCATTTAGCAAAACATCTATCTATTGAAACTCAATTTGATTAATTCTTTAAGAATATATTTTCATCTCGAACTGTGGTAAGTGAAAGTTGTGTGTTGTGCGCAAGATATTTTTTATATCTAGAGATCTTTACAAATGACATAAAAAGACCCAATGACGTGGACATGATATGTTGTGCGGCTTTACAGACCAAAACAAGCCAGCTTCTCTATAAATAAACAGAAATTCTCCTAGGAAATATTGTAGTCGAGAAACTGACGGTTCTAAACGTCCTTTTTCGGGACAGAAGTTTGCATTTGTTGTTCTACTTAAGATATGTCAGCCATTTTAACGCCAGTTTGTTCCTTTGAAAATTCACTATCAATGGTATCATTGGCATTTTTTAAAGCTCATTTTTATGTCATAAAAATATATAGATTTCGTCGATAATTTCAGAAAAATTTCTCTGTAACTAATCATTCTTATATATATCTGTATTTCCTGCATTAAATTTTTTTTACTATCCTTATTATATAAGCATAAGAAAACTTTGGGTTTCATATAACTACTTAGTGATTTATTTATGAATTTTTAAAAAGTGTCATACAAATTATTTCAAAAAGCTTCATATATACACAACAAAACGAAATACGAATTATATTTAACATTTTAGTGTTGTTTTAGTTTTTACGGACAGAATTTCAAAACCGTAAATTAATTTATACGCTTTTGGTAAAGTGGAACGTCAAGTTGGCTATAGAGATTTTTGGAAAATTTTTGAAAACGGTAACTTATGTCCGTTCTATGTACATATTCAATTTTCGACATTGTATTGTGTTTCCGAGCAGAATTTCTATTTCTTTATTTTTCAAATATAGATTCTATCTATTCTGAAAAGCAATTATATCATTTAAATTGTATAAATTACAATAGATATTTTGGATATACAATATTAAACTTAAGAGAAATAAATAAGAAAAATACCCTACACAAACACCTTTATAATTTAATATCTCGCTTCGGGGCAGTATTTCATTATGGTTTACCCTTCGGAACAATAAAGTTAGACATCAAGATAATTTATATTTAATATGCCAAATTTCTTCTGGTCTTTCTGGTTACGTTGGATCGTGTCTGGGTACACTGAAGATAAATCTAATGAAACATTTTATAAGTTTTTCCACCACTTTTAAACATTACTTCAAAATAAATCACAATAGTTCGTATTCATCTCTTTTTACACAGACTGCTGGTGTTCATCAAGGCGGTATGCTGAGACCCATTCTTTACACAGTCTATACAGCTGAAATCCCAACCCATTCTAACACTTTCCTTTCTACCTAAGCTGATAACACCTGCGTGTTATCAGTTCATAATGATCCATTTATTGCCTCACATATCCTTCAAGCCCACATCAAAGACCTAAAAGTATGGTGTCAGAACTGGAGAATAAAAATAAATCCTAAAAAATCCCACCAAATAACCTTTATCCTTCGTCGTAAACCTTTGACTTCCTGCCTTACAGTATCCTTTAATAACACTCAACTAGTTCCTGTTTAACAGATCCGATATCTAGGATTTCTCCTTGACAAACGTTTAAATTGGAATCCTCACACACGACTAAAACAACAAGAAACTGCTTGCTGTTTTAGGCTACTTAAACACTTACTAGACAAACGGTCAAACCTTCCTCTTAACTACCAAAGGCTCATCTATATGACTATTATAATACCAATCTGGACTTACGGAGTAGAGCTTTGCGGCTTTACTAAACCATCAAATTCTTCCCGTATTCAATCCTTACAATCCAAAATCCTTCGTAAAATCCTCAACGCTCCTTACTTTGTAACGAATAAGCTTATTCATTAAGACCTTAATGTTCTCCATGTTACTGATTTGACCCGGACCAGGTATCAATCCTTTCATGACAAACTACATTCTCACTCTAACCCACTAGTTTTAATCCTTTCTTCCTCTTCAATTCCTGATAATCCTCTCAGGCGCCTGAAAATGAGTTGGACCTAGGACCTTCTAGTTTAGAATATTTTTAGACTGCTTCCAATGGGAAGCTGACATGTATTTCATGTCATTGTATTATATAACTATCACATTTACTTGATGTATTTTTGTTTAATACAGCTGTAAATATCAATAAAAATGTTAAAAAACAAAACAAAAAACAACAACTTTTAAACACTGTTTGATAGGGTTAGATTTTGGTGTTTTGAAATCAGGGTATCATGTGTAATGTTAATAAGAAAGTACCATATTTTAACTTATATAAGTAATATTTTTTACATTATCGATTCTGGCCAGCATGGATGCTGATAGTGCTGGTACTGACCTGCATGCCGAGCTTTAGTACGTTGTACCCCCGGCACCAAACGGCGCCACCTGATGGTGATGGCTGCAGTTATGCTAATGATTGTTGTCAAGGGGTAGTGCTTCCATTAGCTGAAGGCTTCAACGGGTTCCTAGGGCGGCTACGAGTCAATATTTACTTCGGCTAAAAGGGATTAAATACATGCATTTATTTCATGATATTAATCTAAGGACGTATTGTGTATTTTATAGTTAGTAGAACAATTAGGGCAACAAATGTGAAAGATATATATGTATATATATAGTTGGGAGTATTTGCGATCTGTGAAATGAATGGTTAAAAAAAAAATTGTGCTAGCCCATTACATAGAAATTATAAATTGTCATTGTCAAACATTAAAGACACAATTTTACCAAATAAAAAATTAAATGTTATTTATAAAATTGCGTGTACAGATTTGACAAAATTTAAATTGGAGAAACAGCTAATTACCACTACTTGAATAAAAAAGCGTATTAGTAATTGCAAAAATATAAACACCACTGCATAAGCACAACATAGTATACAGTTTAATCACAAATTTCTTTTTTAATAATCAATAATTGGGACGTTGATTTTCAAAAGGTACTAAAAATTGATATTTTGTCATATTTGTTTACTAATGGTTTAGTTTTACCTAAATTCGTCATCAGATTTTACCAAAAAAAACATAGAAAGCCTTTAAAAAAGTATTTTAAAACTGCATTTCATTTTAAAAGGTACTATTCCACATTTCTTTTTATTCCAAAAGGTACTAAAAACTTTGCCCTCCAAAACGTACTATATCCTCTGTAAACATATATAACCTTTCCTTTCATTTCCTTCCAAAAGGTACTATATATTCTATTATACGATAGATGCACTTAATACATCACCATTAATTTGTCGTTTCCTTTATTTTGTGCATTTTAATTGGTTCATTTAGCTCATATTGAATCACTGCTATTATTTTGATTAATAGTTTTAACCTAATAATCAGTTTTTAGACTGTTTTGAACAACTTAATTACGTAGATTCGGTTCTCGTAGGTTCTCAATAAAATAAAGTTTTTTCATTCTTTTTTATTCTTTAGTTTTTTTATTCTTGAAGCCACATCAATTAGATATGAAAATTTCCAGAAACTCGAATTTTGATAGAATAATGGTATTTTATCTAGCAAATGGCTTCCCTAGCCTCGGTTGTTGAAATAGAAACAACTAAATAATGATAGAGTTAAACAAAAAAAAAAAAAAATAAGAAATTATATTCAGTTTTGCTGGAACGTTTTAGATTAAATAATATCTCAATATAAAATCTTTATTTACAATAATATCTTATTTTTATGACCTATTCGTCACTTTATATTACCTACCAAAACTTTTTATAGAATATAACATTTTTCCCAAATATTTAGATTTCCAATGGTATATCATACATCTATATTTCTATTCTTAGGCTCAGAAAATAAAATTACCTAAACAAAATATGGTGCGCTCAACACAAGACTTTCACTTACCTCCATTATTTATATCAATTCAAGAAATTTTAAACAAATTTATAAACGAAAATATATTGTTAAAGAATTATTTAAATTGAATTTAAATAGAAAAATGTGTTTTATTAAATAATCTATTATATTATCAATAACGACAATCAGTTTGTTTTATCGGCTTTCATCACTCTCCGTTAACTTTTATAGTGTATTATATTGTGTATAAGATAATATTTTTTCTAAAATCTTTACCATTCCAACGGTATATTATACACGTATATTACTGTTCTTAAGTTCAAAAACAAAAAATTGCATTAAAAAAATATTTTTGCAGTGTTCTCATTTAGTTGGATATTGAATTCGTTCAACTTATATATTTACTTGTTTTTTAGCAATGCTAATCAGACATGGTTAATTTTTTCGAATCTACAAAATTAAAGATACTTTAGAGGAAGAAATTTCGAAATATCAGCTTTAAGCCCTTTCAGATTATTTCAATTAGAATGAAACCTACATGATATTAAAGCCCGTTTAATTTTACATTACATAAACTCGCTTCATCGTTAGAGCCGTTTTTAACAAAATCGTAAAAAGGTGCAAAATGCATGGAATAAAGTAGCTCTTCTAGTCAGCTGATTTCGATGAAAAAGTTTTTGTATAATCTCGGGCGAATAGTTGTCTTAAATAAAAAATTTCAGTTTCATAGGACTTTTCGTTTACGCGAGGGAGTTCACACACACACACACACACTCACACTTTTTGCGGGACTTGAGGAAGTGAAAGTAACATTTGTGTTCGTTATTAAATTCGGTCAAATTTTATATTTAGCCGTTTTTATCAAGATGAAATGGTTATTTTTTAATCCTCATTAATATGTATATATATATATATACACACACAGTGATTTCTGAGGTCTCGATACATTAGCCATTCTAAAAAGTGGTATAGGTTTTCCAGGTTATGTAAATTGTATACCTTTATTGTAAAGGGGGCTTGGTTATACAAAGGTTATCCTGGCGCGCCTGCGTATTGGACACACCCGACTAACTCACGGACATCTCATGGCACGGGAACCTACGGACTGCCCAACATGCGGTTGCCCAATATCTGTTAAACACATTTTGACAGAGTGTAGGGCTTATGATACTCACAGAGCACATATTGCAATTGACACTGACTTACCAACCGTTTTACAAGACAACATACAGACAACTGCAAAACTTTTTGACTTCCTACGACAGACCGACTTGTACAATAGACTATAATATTTAATCCGTTTATAAAAAGTGATTTAAGGCGAAAATGACCCAAGTGGTTTACGCCTACAAAAAAAAAAAAAAAAAAAAAAAAAAGAAAAAAAAAAAAAGAGGGCTTGATCTAAGGAATATGAGAGTTACAAGCGGGTGGTATGATATCATTTCTTAATATATATTGATAAATATTATAAAATAAACAACAATCCACTTTAATTAAATGAACAACGATCCTAAAGCCGTTGATCCTAAATAGAATAAATATTCCAACAGCTTTCATCTCGACCAGGAAACTTGGAATTATTAAAGATAAATAATATCCGGAATATTAAATTTTATTAAGAATGCTAATGGGAACATAAATTAAATTTTCGAGATGCCGATAAGAGGGAGGATGGACGCACTGAAAGTATTCAAGCCCTGAGGAAAGTTAGATTTATTGACCATTTCCCATTACTTTGATTATTGGGAAGGAAAATTAGCTAGCAATCGCTTAAATGGGAATTTATAGATAACAAAAACAGTAGAAGATTTCCTTAGTAAGCGGGAAACTGATGAAATTTTGGGCGAGGCCATTACTTAATAACGTAGCCAAGATAAGAGATTAATTAACCTGAAATGGGCGAGGGTGAATAAAATACACTCATTATTTATTCTATTTTTTTACTTTCACTCAACTACATGTGGAATATATGGTAAGGGGATTAATAAAAACAGGTTAAACGGAAAATTGCAATATGATATCAAATAATTAGTTGGTTTCTATGTCTTCCAAAAACAGTTTATTACAATAAGTTTTAGAAGAGTCAACTTTTCGGGGGCCTACCCCATCATCAGGACTCACTTTACTTTCTATCACATTATATTTTAATATAGATGAGGAAGATGGTTGGGGGTGCGGTCATTAGAGAGAAACACACATTAAAACATAGTGCTATTTTAATTATGTGCCGACGTTTCGGCCTACTTTGTGGGCCTTCATCAGGGTTGACTCTGAGACGTTGTTTAAAGAAGTCTTATATATTTTAATATTTATCCGATAATTTGTCAACAAAAAGAAAGGGAAAGTAGTGCAATCGTTAAAATTTTCGAATTCGATTTATCACTGAAAATACACTTTTTAGGGTCAATTAAATTATCTTCGCTATAAGAAACTTTTATTTGGCAAAAATACAATTAACAAATGTTCACTAGACTAACACTAATATAATATGGCAGATGGCCATAATCTTCTTTTGTCATATTATATGGTTGTGTCATATTTCTATTATCTATTTCTGTTAAATTATCAACTTCAGTAATTTCTATTATTTAAAAAAAAATTCACTAAGCTTACTTTCTTTAATCTTAATATTACTCTTCATCAATTATTCTAGCCTCAGTACTAGTTTACAAATATTAATTGTACAATACCTCAAAGCTTTGCGTTTCTGTAGAGAAGTAAAATAATAAAGTTGTTAAAACTAGCGTAAAGTGTTGAGACACACCTCCAAACAGTAAGTCCTGATCCTTTTACCAAATGGCTATTTCTTCAGATCGACCTAGTGGCCTTACAATCAGATCTCTTTTCAGGTAGTCCTAGACTTTGTTACCTATAGGGATATTTCTTCAAGTCTTTTTGGCCTACAAGAATATTTCATCAATCTTCTTTCTTGGAGAACCACCAGTCCCTGTTGGGGCGCCAATTAAATTATCTTCTACGCGAAAAAAACTTTTATTTGACTATAATACAATTAACAAATGTTTACTAGAATAGCGCTAAGAACTATTAAATTAATAAATTGAAAAGGTTCAATCCCGGCTGTGGGAAGAATATTATTTATTCAGTAATTTCAGCCTGGGCGCGACGCCAGAGTATGGAGACCCACCCTCCTACGGAAGACCCAGCTTCTACAATATGGATACTCCAAAAATTGATTTTTCCCAAAAATGTGAATAGTAATATTGATGTATAATATAACGTTGGGAAGCTAAAGATTTGAGAAAAAAATGTTATTTTTACATAGTCATAAAAGCTAGTTTTAAGTGACGAATATGAAAGCCATTTAATTATTATACATAACAGTTATTATTATTAATATAACAGCTGTATCAATAGTCTAAAACATATGTCTCCAGCAAAACTGAATATAATTCTTTAAACATTTTCAACTTTATTTTCTTAAAAATTAAACCTTATTTAATAGTTCTTAAATTGATTTTAACAACCGAAGTAAGTTTAAGTTGTGAGTTGTCCACACCAGATTATTTTTTTTTTTTTTACATTAATCGGATATTTTTTTTAACACGTGAAACCGCTTCAACCCTATATGTTTATTAGCGTTTACAAAAATAATTATGTATCCTGTTGTAGTATGTTTTAGTCCACTAAAATGTAATTAGATTTAAGTTTTGAAACGTTTTAATTTTTAGGAGTATACGTAATATATAATACATATTATATAATAAATAGATATATGTAAGACAGAGACAGATAGAGAGAAGGAGAGAGAAATGAATTGGGAAGCCCACGGCCCCAGCTGTGGCATCCTTAATCCCGGCTCAAGGTACCTCTCTCCTATCTCCTATCTTCTCTAGTTCTACCTGGGAAAAATAAAATCCGCCCTTTCGGATTTACTTTTATTTTAAACATACCACAAACATTCTTTTACTTTCACTTAAATATATATTTTTACTTACCTATGTATGAAATATATATTAAGGAAAAGTATTGAGTTCGTGAACATTTTTTAAATTTCAGTTTTAATGTACTCTCCATATGCTGATGACACATGTGTGTTGTCAGTAAACAATGAACCAACTGTCGCATCACGAAACCTTCATTCACACATCGAC
Source organism: Piezodorus guildinii (assembly GCA_023052935.1). Lineage (NCBI taxonomy): Eukaryota > Metazoa > Arthropoda > Insecta > Hemiptera > Pentatomidae > Piezodorus > Piezodorus guildinii. The sequence continues at coordinate 136,070,867 of CM041293.1, read as the reverse complement.
TCCATTGAAGACTGGTGTCAGAAATGGAGAATGAAAATCAATCCTAACAAATCCCGTCAAATCACGTTTACCCTTCGTCACAAACCTATGACCTCCTGCATGACCCACTGTATCCTTTCGTAACATCCCACTAATTCCTGTTGAACAAATCCGCTATCTAGGACTCCATCTTGGCAAACATCTTACTTGGAATCCTCAAAATAAACTGAAAAGTCAAGAAACTGCTCGCAGATATCGATTGTTACAACATTTACTTGACAAACGTTCAAAACTTCCCATCTGCTACAAAAACTAATTTATATAGCCATTATTAGACCTATTTGGACATATGGTATTGGGTTATGGGAATCCACCAAGCCATCAAATTCCTCCCGCATCCAACCCTTGCAATCAAAAATCCTCCGAAAGATCCTAAATGCTAATTATTTGTCACCAATAAAACTATCTATAAAGTCCTGAATACCCCGTTAGTTGCCGACTTAGCCAGAACTAGATATACCTACCTTTGTCCGTATCTTCTCATCTCCATCTGTTCTCGACAATCCTCTGAGGCGCTGAAAAGACGGTGGTCTCGAGACCTGCTAATGACATAAAAATTAAAGTGCTACCGCTGGGTAGCTTCTTCACAAGAGTTTAACAAGCCAATTGTGACTTTTTCACATTTACTTGTATTTTTTTCTATACAGTTGTAAATATCAATTAATAAATTGAAAAAAAAAAAATGTACTCTCAGTCCAAATGACCAAGATCATTTGTGTATGTGGTAATTCTAGCTCAAAACATCAACCTGTATAAAACTGAAATTTCATATTTCAGAACCTCATAACATGCATTTTGACGATTTTCATGAAATCAGCTCTAACGATTTGGTCAAACTGGCTATTTCGGTGTAATATTTAACGGGCCTTAGTGTGATTTAGGTTTCATTCTGACTGAGATAGTCTGACAGGGTTTAATTTTATATTTTAATTTTTCTTACTCTAAAGTACACATAATTTTTAAGATGAGGAAAACTTAAATTATCATATCACCTTGTTAGCATTGATGAAAAACGGGTAAATATATAAGTTGAAGAAATCCAACTCAGGGAGAAAAGAGGAAAACAAATATTATTCTATTCCTAGTAACCTAGTAAATATTTCTTACATTTTTTTTTTTTTTTTTTTATTGAAATCACATAACCAATGTTTCGGACATAACACCCATCTTCAGGATGCTACAAGTTAAAAACAACATCTCTAAATTCTATTAAAAAAGAAACAAAACATTATTGTGATGTACATTATTAAGAACATTTTTAATAAAAAGGTGGTGATTTTAAAACAAAAATTAAAATGTTGCAGAAAGATTTAAACAAAATATAAAGAAGTATCTCATCACAAATAACAATGTTCCATAGTTTATTATTAAAAAAAAAATGAATATTCTAAAACTACATGGTTATTAAATTCTTCATTACATCTGTTTTTCAACAATTGTATTTTATTTTTAGAAGAAATATAAGAATATCAGCCCTAAGTTTTCTAGAGAAAACAAATTTGTTTCTTATGTGATTTTTGAACATAGAGCTTTAATATAGAGATATGATATACCGCTGGAAAGCTAAAGATTTTATAAAAAATATTATCTTATGACATAATAATTGTAATATTTAATGGAGAGAGATGAAAAACCTGTAAAATTAATTGATTGTAGCATATTATAATATAATATATTAATTAATAAAACACATGTTTCTATCGAAACTAAATTTAAGTTTTTCTTTAACCTTATTACTTTCTCTGGCACGACAGGCCGTGTAGACCCTTGTCCGCGTGGTGTAATTTCTTGGAAGAATATACGCATGTTTCTCGATGAAATTTTATAGGGTAGGGTCATCACTCCTTACGCCTGTTTTTGCTAATGGCCACCAGCAGGCTGACGAGTCTCACCATACCCGGGGCAGGGGGCTGTGAGTGAATCCTCATTTTATTATATGCTTGTGAAAGTTGTCGCCGGGACTGGGATTCGAACTCACAACCTTTGGCGTGAGAGACTAACCACTCAGCCATGGGCACCCCTTATTTACTTTCACTTACCTATATATTTCATTTCTAAGTGTATTTAAAAATCCTTAAATTTATATTAACAAAGGAGGTAAGTGAAAGTCTTGTGTTGCGAGCACTATGTTTTTAATATGGTATATATATATGAATTCAATCAATATTTATAATAATTTTATTTATTTATAATTTTAAAAATTACTTTTGGATTTTTTATTCATACTTTTTTTCTTCTTTCATTTACGTATATTTACAATACGAACCAAAAAGAAATATAAAAATTAAAAAAAAACAGGGAAGCAGGAGAGCCACTTTATACCATGTATATTATATATATTGCTCCTTTCAACGAATTTGATCTAATTCTCTATATCGGTATAATATTTAATGGACTTTAATATAATGTAGATTTCATTATTATTGAAATAGTTTGAAAGGGCTTAAAAACCGATATTTTAAATTTTCTTTCTTTAACGTATCTCAATATTTATGGATTTGAAATAACAGTAACTATTTATTCTTAAACGAATAAATATACAAGTTGAACAAATTCGATAACCAAATATAGGAAAAAAGAGCTAAAATATACATAGATTTTTTCCAACATAGGAATAATAATATAGATGTATAATATACCGTTGGAATTCTAAAGATTTTAGAAAAAATATTAGCTTATACATAGTTGTACATGGTAATGGATTATATTGAAAATCGGACAAAACTGAATGATTGTTGTAGATAGAATTATAATAGATTATTAAATGAAACAAATGTTTCCATCGAAACTCTATTTAATTCCCTATCTTTTTTTTTTTTAAATCTAACTTTATTTAAATGTTATTAAATTAATTTAATGACGGAGGTAAGTGAAAGTCGTGTGTTGCGCTCCTCGTTCCGAGATAGTTTTTAATTATTATAATTGTTTTGGTAAATACCTTTGTGATTCATGAAAGCATTTCACTCATCAATGTCCTTGAATTGGGCAGTTACCTTTATCGTTTAAAATAAATGAATAATGATGATAAGACATTTAATGTTATAAACATTGAAATATTATATTGTTATACGATCATATTACATCTGATTTACTTAATATGCATTCTAAACCGAGCCTATTTTAGCGGAGTTTTGTGTTTTCAGATCTTAGGCCTTGAATATTCCATACTATCTTGCTATTATTATTTAATTATAAATTGAAAATTCTGAAAATAGAACCGTTATCTGAAACCGATAATTAAAGAACACTTCCTATGTCTGAGGCATGAGAGCTTTTCCTGATTCGCTAAAAATCTCCACCTCTCTACATTTCACCATCGACCTACAGTATAGGGGCCCGAAATGGTCTAAATAAAAAAATATATTAATTTGGTTGGTCATTTTTAAGTACTTTTTCTTTTATATTTTTAAAACTAACTTTAAAATTTAGTTTATTTTAGTGAAAAGAATCATATGATGCTTAAGTTTTAAAAATCTGGTGTGCGCAACACCGTTATTTATATCAATTTAAGAATTTTTAAACAAATTTAGAAAACAAATAAATTGTCAAAGAATTATTTACATTGGATTTTAATAGAAACATGTGTTTTGTAAAATAATCGATTATATTTTTATCTACGACAATCAGTTTGTTTTATCGGCTTTTCATCACTCACTGTTCACTTTTACCATAGTGTGTATAAGATAATATTTTTTCGAAAATCATTAGCATTCCAACGGTATGTTACAATTGCATTAAGCAAATATTTTTGCAGATTTCTTCTTTAGTTGATATGGTTATTTTTATAGAATCTACAAAATTAAAGATACTTTAGAGGAAGAAAGTTTAAAATATTGGCATTTAAGCCCTGTCAGACTATTTCAATCAGAATGAAACCTACATGATATTAAAGCCCATTCAATTTTACTTTGATATAGCGAGTTTAATCGAAATCGTTTGAACTGTTTTTGAGGAAAACGTAAAAAGGTGCAAAATGCATGGTTTAATGTAGCCCTTCTCGTAAGCCGATTTCGGTGAAAAAGTTGCTGTAACATCTCGGGCGTATAGTCGGCTTAAATATGAAATTTCAGTTCATAGGATTTTTAGTTTTCGCCCTGGACTTACCTCACACACACACATACGGACACGCAGCCCTTTTTGCGGGACTTGGTCATTTGGACTCGGGTCCCCTGAGAAAATGTGTATTTCCGTTGAAAACTGCAATTCAAATATTTTCACGATCGCAATACTTTCCCTTACTATATATTCCATATATAGGTAACTGAAAGTAAAAAAGCTTATATTTTACTTCAAACAATTATTTAATCAAATATCGTCGAATTGATTTATTTAGTTCGATATTTTAGTTGCAAATCGAACAATTAGCAGTTCTCATGACTATTATAAACCACTGGTAACATCCAATATTGAAATGAATTCTTCCTCAACTCGAAGGTGGGAAAAGTGCGGTTGACTTAAATTGTGAAGGTACAGTGAGAGATGCTTAGGAATTGGTTACAGACTGAAAAAAGAAACCTTCATAGAGACCCAAGAAAACAAAAAAGAACAGGTCAAGTTAGTGAAACGCCATTATCTGTCAGTACTTCATTCCATTACTTACAAAATTCAACGATAGTTGTCCAAACCACCGAAAACATCACCGACTCACAATAACCACCACAATGGGAAAAATCACGATTTAGTGGCCGAAATTCTATAACTTTTGATCTAATCAAGATAAATTAAAAAATCTTTGTTCATTTATGAGCAGAAAATATCCCTTATTAGAGAGTGTGAAAAAAATACTCCCTTTACATTTTTGAATAATTTAAATTATTTTTCAAAGTTACTGATTTTATAATTCTTTTTTTGTATTTGATCAATTTATTCTATATAGGAGCATTTGAATCGACAAACATAATCTATTATCTGCTTCTATAGAGTTTTCTGCGTTTATAATTGCCTTACTCAGGAATTTATAAGGAATTATTGTTTAAAGGCAAAAACTCGACATATTTAATTTAACAAAAAAATAATTTTCAAAATTTATCATGTGAATTTTTTTTTTTTACCTACTATATGAACCATATTTTTTTATATTTATAAAGAAATTTCAAGTTTCTAAAATACATGAGGTGTAATAAACGCCAAACTAAAGTTCCTTGGAATTATTTTTTGTCTGTCTTATTATTAGTGCAATGTCTACAAAAGTATTATTGTCTGTAACATAAGTTGTATGAATTGATGGGCTTGGAAGTTATAAAAAATCATAATATTCACACATATATATATATATATATTTTTTTTTTCTTTACGAAAAGGCCTTAAAGACCACGCGAATATCACAAATTTAGTGCTTCCTCTTCATCTGCCTCCTCACATCCCGTATGCCCCTCATGAGCTCCGCGTGCTTACGTTTTCTCTCCTCAGACCACGCATCACCCTTTCCGGAGAGCTTCTTTCCCGCAAAAATCTTTATTCCATTGAGCGCCATCCTGTACTTATCCCTGTCAAAACAATCTTGGTCTCTTAGCCCCACTTGTTCTATATCATCCTTAACCTGTTTGAAATACCCTGTTAAATTTTTATAACTATGGATTCGCTGAAACATTTTATGGTTAAATCTCTCAAAATTCATCCTCATCATATGGCCATAGAACCACAGTCTTCCCACCCTAGAGTAAGTTTCTTGATTTGTGGTTTTCTTATATATTTCCTCATTTGATCTCAACCTGTATCCTTCAGGCGTTCTTGTAGGTTCGTAGATTCTTCTGAGAATTCTTCTTTTTATGTATCTTTAGTATATACAAGGTATAAAAAAAAATAAAAATAAGCAATATATATACAGGCGAACTCTTCTTTTTCACGGCCTAAAACGGACCTGCCGCCGTGAACCGTCTCACTCATCACGGATATGCCTGCGAAGCGCCTGAGAATACCGCCATTCCTGCACATAATAATAAATTATAATAATAGGCTTACCGAACCCGAAGGTTCGATGCCGATACCACCAAACTTCGCCGGCATAGACTCGTCCAATGTTCACCGGTCAAGCCCAAGCCCCCGAGATCAGCCTTAATGCAATCCTCCCATCGACGCTTCGGCCTACCTTTCGGACGCCTACCAGTCGGTTCAGCGAATACCAACTTTCTCGGAATCCGTTCCTCACTAAGCCCAACAACTTTACGCGCCCATTTGAGTCTCCGCGATGCTATCAACTCAATTATATTCACAGGGTACAAACTCCGCAATTCCGCGTTATGCAACCTTCTAAACTCCCCAGTGGCCTCATCTCTCTTTGGACCAAATATTTTACGCAATACCTTATTTTCGAAAACCTTAAGCCGCTGTTCATCCTTTAAAGTAAGCGGCCACGTTTCACATCCGTAAAGAACCGTTGGAAGAATAATAGTTTTATAAATTCTAATCTTTAAGTTTTTAGATAGAAGCCGCGAACTAAGTAACTTAGCAACTGAATAATAACACGCATTTCACACCTTTAACTGTTTTTTCTTCCTGGATTTCATTTTTTCTAGTTATAATTGAACCTAAATACTTGAATTTCTCTACGTGTTCAAAAGTATGACCTGATACATCAATATCACCAAGATCGACACCGTTTCTGCTACTGATCATATACTTCGTCTTATCGGTATTTAATTCGAGTCCTATTTCTTTACCGGTTTTTATTAACACACTTGTATTTAGTTGTATGGTTTCCGTGTCTTCACCTAGCAGTACCAGATCATCGGCATACCCCAAAACCGGAATCTTGTCACCCATATTTAAGCCTTTCTCGGTACACATCACCTTTTCTATGACATATTCTAAAGCTATATTAAATAACACAGGTGAAAGGGAGTCACCCTGTTTCAAACCCGATCGCACCTCAAATCTCTCGGAGTAATTATGACCGATTCTAACTTTATGGAATGTTTCCGACAAACACATCTCTACTAGGTTTACTAACTTTTTAGGTATTCACTGTTCAATCATGATGTTATATAGCTTCTGACGGTTTATTGAATCATAAGCCTTTTTAAAATCGATATAAAGTTGATGGACTACACCGTTGTATTCCAATTTTTTCTCTAATATTTGACGTAAGGAAAATATTTGGTCAATAGTCGAGCGATTCCGCCTAAAACCACATTGGTAATCTCCGATAATTTCTTCAGCGTATTCCGTGATTCGACTAGTTAGAATTGACGAGAATATTTTATAGCATACTGGGAGAAGAGAGATCCCACGATAGTTGTTACAATCCGACCTCGGTCCTTTTTTGTGAATCGGAATAAGTATTGATTCTTTCCATTCTTCGGGCATTTTTTCAGTTTCCCAGATCTTTTTAACTAAAAAATGTATTTTGGAAACGCCCGCTTCTCCACACGCCTTGATTAATTCACTCGTGATATTATCATTTCCTGCGGCCTTATAACGTTTTAATTTTCCTATCGCCATTTCGACTTCCTCTTTACTCGGTGCGTCTATCCATGGTTCAGCGCTCTGATATTCAGAGAGAGGAGATTGATTATTATTTTCCGTATTTAAGATGCCGTCAAAGTGTTGTTTAAATTTATTTAATATCTCAGAAGGATCCGCAATTATATTGTTATTTGCATCTTTAACCGCATTCAATAGAGGTTCAAATCTTTTACGCGATTTGTTTATACCTTTGTACATCTCTCTTACGTTATTTTCGTTTCTGTGTTTTTCTATTTCTATTATTTTGCCTTTAAGATACTCTCTTTTCTTATATTTTACGAGTTTTGAAGTTTCATTCTTTACTAACCGAAAATAAGCCACATTATTATCGCTTGGATTATTTAAGGAATTCAGTTTAGCGGTTTTTCTTTTTTCGCACATATTTTGACAATCCCTGTCGAACCAAGGTTTGTTCTTTTTATTTTCGATTTTTCCAAGACATAAATTACCGACCTCTTTAATATTATCCCTGATCCCTTCCCATAGTTTGTTTACATCTTTGTGTTCCTCGTCTGAAGATTCCAAAGCTTCGAACCGATTTTTTACTTCTATCGCGAATTGTTTTCTAATTTCGAGGTAGTTCAATTTAACTAAATCAAAATTCTCGGGACGAATGTAGTTTGGTGTTCTCTTTTTTGTATTTAGTTTTTGTCGAAGTTTCGCGATTACTAATTCATGATCAGAACCGCATTCTGCACCCCGATACGATCTCACGTTAATTATGCTACTTTGCCATCTGTTTTGTATTAAAACATGATCGATTTGATTCCGTGTTTGTCCATCCGGTGATGTCCACGTATACTTATGAATATCCTTACGTTTAAATGTAGTGCTTTTGATTACTAGGTTTTTCGAAATGGCAAAGTTTATTATTATTCCTTATATTATTATTATTATTCCTGCACATAAATGACCATATCTTGTTTGAGCGAAATTTCATGCACCGTCTTACCGGTCGTCCCCAAGATGACCCTCTTTAAAACATGTCATAAAATTCCTCACGGATAGATGCCTCCCAATTATCCATTTTATTCAGCGTTCCTATGAGCTTTTTACCGCCCCGAGCAATGCGAATTACTGAAACATCAAGAAGCAGGGATGTTCGCCATATTCTTCGTTTCTGCGAGTCACAGATCCTCCGGAAGATTCGCTCGCTTATCCAATAGCCCTCCTCTGGAAGCTCTTTGTTCGTACATTCTGGGCAGTTACCTCCATAGGTTCTGGCTGGTTCACATGTTGTCGCCAGTACATTAGGGACCATGTATTGCCATGTGTCCCTCCGTTCCACATTCAAAGCACCGTGTGCGTAGGTATTGGGATACCTGTGTCCGAGCTTGCCACAACCATGACACTTGCGCTTCTCCCGTCGTCCACTGCCTTTCCACCTTACCTGAACTGACCGTCGCACACTTAGCGGAGACCTCTCTCTCTTCTAATCTCCCGATATTCTCTTCTCTTTCATATTGGAGCGATCCTTAGCTGGTTATTCAACCTGGCTCATCTATCTCCATTCTGAATTCTTTCTCCTCGGCGCTAGCATCCAGCATGTCTTGGGCGCATTCGAGGAATAAGCCCTCTCTCGGCAAACCTTCTCTTTCGTCGGTATCCTATGCTAACCTTAAGGATTGTGGCCAAGAATCCCATTCGCCAGTTTACTTCTTCAAACCTGAGGTTCTCCCTATTTTTTTCTGTTATGCGGCTGAATTCGGTAAGCATCTCTTCCACATATTTGGCGCTGGACTTACGCAGCTTCTTTGTGTCCCTCAACATATGAAAGAAATCTCTCTCGGGAGCCCATCTGCCTCCCTGTAGGCCTTTTTCAGAAGGTCCTTCACCACGCTCCGGGGTGCCTCTTCGTCCCCTTGGATGTGATTCAAAATTCTCTTATTAACGCTGCAAACCAATGCAGTCTTCAACGCCTCAGCATCCTCCCCGTCTAACAGGTCCTCGAATATTTTCGATAAAATTCTAGAAATCCTCATCTCCTAGGGCCATATATTCAGTTTTTTTAAAGTTGATCTTGAAACCTGCTTCTTCATATACTTCCTTTAACTGGACGACCACCATTTCTATGAAACATTTCTTCCGAACCATTCTGATCATCTGTGAAGAACAGGGTAAAAAGCTCGTCGTCATCGAAGTATACTCCGTAGTCTCGACTTCGCCTCATCCTTTGCTTGATTACTTCAGCCAAGTATATCTTGAAAATGGTTAGAGACAGGCAACACCCTTGCTTTAACCCTTTGGTTCTAGATAATGGTTAAGAGTGCCGTTTTCTTATCTTCACTCTGTAAGGATAACTTCCAGTGTTGAACCGTTTTAATTATGGACTCATTTATCACCACTCTTCTCAGTGCCATATTCTTTCTCTTCTGTTCTAACTCAATGTAGGCTAAATGAAGCTCTCTATTCTTCGCACTGCACTTTTCAATGATCTATCGAAGTACAAAAGTATTGTCCATGCAGGATCTCAGTGAAACCAATCTGTACCACTGATGTGGTATACTCAACTTCGAGCTTATCCCGGACGTTTCTCTCGATAATTCTACTCAATATTATACTCAAATACGAGCTCTGCACACAGATACCGCGATAATTTTTGCTTTGCCTCCTGTCTCCTTTTTTGAAAATAGATCAATTATGCAGGCAGAAGATCATCAGGCAGAGCATCTTATCTCCACCTTCCTTTAAAAGCTCCATATTCAAGCCGCCAGCTACTGGAGTTGTTTCGCTTTTAGTTCTGCCAGGAGCAGCCCTCCCTTCTTCCTCCGTTACTTGCATGTGGTTTTCTTGAGCTTTGTCTTCTTGTACTTTAAACTGCACACTACTTTCATTAAATGGTTAAAGGGTCTCATAATGTTTTTTTCCATGTGGCCTCATCGATAGGAGAACGAACTTTGCCTTTACGTGGTGTCCTTAAACTCTTGAAAGTACTCCAAGCTCCTCTTACTCGAATGAAGTCCAAAGTGTCATATATTTTCTGACAGCGTCTCTCCTAGGTGTTTTATATATAATAATAATTGAAATAAAATAATGTATACATTTTCCTTTATTTCCATCCTTATAGAAGGATGGTTTACTCCATTAGTAAGGTACCATATGATAATAAATATCATATCTATCCATCTATTTATATATATATATATATATATAATATATATATATATATATATATATAAAAGGTAATGAGAATGGTAAGGAAGAAGTAGGGTAGTAAGCTAGCTGGCCGGACAGCTAAGTCTGGGAATCAATACAGATTTTCCTTGGCTCCTCAGCGCGCTCCTCTGTCACTGCCTGCACTTGCAACCTTTTCTTTGCACTTTTTTTTTGGGGGGGAATTTTTCAAATATATATTTTCTTCCGTTCCCTTCAAACCGTGACATAGAAAGGAAGTTAAATGAGATGTTCCGTGAAGGACGAATTAGTCGTAAGGAAGAATCATAAGGCCTAGGTTAAAATTAATTAGTACACCTCATGAGAAACTGTAATACATACGTGTACAACTTCGCTTGCTGCCAATCACTTACCCTTTCAAATATGTACAATGAATAAAGTTATTATTTAGTACTAGATGTTTATTTTATTCTGTCAAATATAGAATAGCACTCCATAATAATTAGGCATATCCCAAATAACTCTGTATGCTTCGGCTTTTCAACGTTATCGTTTTAGTCACTACTCATTTGCGATATAACCGTGAATTAATGCCATTCGTCTAAAGAGATAAAAACTGTTTTTAAGCTTCAATGTTTACGTTTTCAACCATGGTGAATGTTTGAAGAGGAACCCTGTGAAAAGAAATATGATTTCTGTACTGTCTCAAAAATACAGTACAGGACAAAAGACTGACGTGTAGGACCCACGCTGGACTTAAGAAAACAGCTGGATAGGCTATTATCTAGACTAATTGACAAAATCGATAAAAATTATCATTAGAAAATTACTATCTTCAAAATACTTATCAAACCCTTCTGGACATAAGTGATAGAGCTAGGGAGCTCTGCCAAAACTTAAAAATTCAAAGAATTAAGTCTTTCCAACTCAAAATTTTACGAAAAATAGTGGATGCACCACAAACGAATTACTTCACAAGGACTTAGACTAACTCACACTTTTGGATACAGCAACAGAATATTATCAAAATTTCAACAAGAGACTGACTTACAACATGAACCTATCGGCTCAAACACTTAAATCCTCCACCAATCTATTACAGCCCATCCCGATGACTTTTGAGACGGAAGTCTAGAGATGCTATGAATTTACCATTCGAAAGATAATATATTTGCTTATTGCAAAGTCTTTTTTTTTTTTAAATGACATAAAAATTTGGCCAAAAAATCAATTATAAATAAATAATTTAGATTTGCCTTAATTTTATGTCTTGTATATATATATAATATATATATATATATATATATATATAATATATATGTATTCCTTATAGCCTTTTTAGCTTAGTCAATTACTACTTCATACTGTGTACTGTGTTACTGTTTCTTTATAATTGTATTTTTATATTCCTTAAGTATTATACTGTTTCCTACTGTGTAGTGTGTTTTTTAACTTTTTAAAAATTTTTGTTACATTATATAAGCATTGTATTGTATCTTATTGTGTACTGTGTTACTGTTTGTTATTGTACTTTATTGAATTGCCGCAGGTGAACTCCTTTCCCACACACGGGCTCGCCTTAGGGGGATAGTGACTTCTACTTACACTCTAAAATGTCTGTATTTTGATTTAAATAATGAAGTTATACAAAAAAAAAAAAAAAAAAAAAAATATATATATTATATATATATATATATATTATATATATAATAAAGTTTCAGATATAGTTAACATCCCAATAAAAATTAAACGTGTTTCCAAGGCAGCCTACACCTCTATATGGTTAGATATATTTGTTATTGATTAAGCATTTTTGCCTTACCATTCCGATTAAGAAATTTTCTTAATCAAAGGTCAAGACAATTTTGGCTATGTTTTTGGCTAAGAAAATTTCTTATTATCTTTCGAAAGAGTACTTAATTTGTTTTCAGAAATTGCATACTTTTTGAGTTACTCGAACAAAATTTGTTTTTTTTCATCCAGTTAGAGGATAGATTTTCCCAAACGTAGCCTAATAGTACATCTAGACAGTAAGAGAAATCACTATTAAAATATTTAATTAATGTCCACAGAAACGAGTTTTTAAGTTCTTTTATAAGTTTAGATTTTTTTTAATTCATTAACACGCATCATGACAAAAGGAAATTTCACAAGGAATAGATTTTTGCTTCCAGAGCAGTCACACACGTGTCAATTAGAAGGAAGAACAGGACAAAGACATACTTAATCACCTCCTGTATGCTTACCTTTGAAGCGATTTATTACTACATGACTTTGTTCCCCGAACCTTACTTAAAACATTGTCAATGAAAGGATTAATACCATTACATCATTCCTTAAATCACATTTTCAGTTAGGATGCAATCCTGAAACAATCTTTACTTTTAAAAAAATATTCACACAAAGGATTTTATTTGAAAGCAAGGAATAGTAGATAAACATTAGTATAGTATATTAAAATAACTGTACCTTTACATTCAAATAAATATAGGTGTATACAGAGAAATGTATTCTTTTTAGACCAACAGCCTGAGAGTCCGTAGTTTTTATTAATAAACGTTTTTTACACTCGCAGAAATCTAACAATTTTGGCACGTGTGACATCTCTGAAATTAGGTGAGTGTATCATGTCAAAAGTTCAATGGAAAATATTTTTTATTTCGCACCTGTTAGAAGCTATCGGACAATCAGCAAATGTGCTGTATAAATAGTGAGATCAGACATGGTAGGCATGGGGAAGGAAAGTTCCCCGCAGCACCCCTTCCTAGGCTTTAATTTAGCAGAGGAGGTCTCTCATCCAGCTTCTCTTCAGCCTTATTCTGAATGGCATTTCAGATACTTACATTTCATTAATAAGTCTATTATCGTGTCCATGCAGTTTAATGTGAAAACTAGAATAGAAAGTTCATATATGTTGGTCAACTGTTGGTTGTTGTAAGTCTGTATGTACCATGGGTTTTGTTGTTTACGTACCAAGAAAATACCATTATGAATATCAAAATTTTTGTTTGAAATTATTGCAGTATTTGTATGTGAGTCTTTTTTGCTGAACTATAAATCTGTGAAGCGTATTGTTCACATTGGATTAAGTAGGTATGTGTATGTATTCAGTTTCAGTCTAATTTTTAGTTTTGATGATTTAGATAGAAGAGAGTAGTTTTACTTACAGTACTTTCAGTGTGTAGTTTTTATCAATCAACGTTTTCACCCCAGAAATGTAACACATTTGACACGCTATAGCTCTGAAATTTGGCAAAAGTTTCCTGTAAGAAGTTTAATGGAAAATATTTTTTTGAATATAGCATTTTGATGATGGCTTTTTGACACATTCTAGCTCTTTTGGGGTTGCTCGGTTCGAAAATTTCATGCCAGTCCGAGATTTTTTTGCTATATAATATTTGTTGGTCGACCGTTTAGGAATTATGTTGGTTCTAATGAAAAAAACCACGTTTTGCTTAACTTTATTGAGAGTAGGACTTTATTGACACATTCTATGTAAAAAAAAACTGTTATAATGTTGCTGGGATCTAAAATTTGACTTTTTAAAATATAAAATCCAACTTTCTCAAACGTTCCAATGCCATCCGCAAATCCCGTACTACATTTCCGAACTTAGCCCTAAATGGTCACCCTATCACCTTCACTTCCTCTGTCAAAAACCTACGTATTGCCATTGACCAGACATTTTTCTGGGAACCCCATATTGCCCAAATCTTCCGAAGAACAATAAGTACCCTCCAATTTTTCCATCGTTCTCGCCATCTTCTTCCACTACTTACCCGTAAGCTCCTTGTCTTATTTTCCCTTCTTACTGATCTCCCCCCACTTTGACTATTGCTGCATGGTATATGGTGGCCTCTCGACTGTTGAGGACAGGCTAAAGCGAATTATAAACATATTTTAAAAATTTGTCCTTGGTACACCGAAGAAGTCTCATGTGACCCATTTATTCAGTCAGTTAAAGTGGCCTCTTCCCTCTATCCGCATACAATATTTCCTAGGATCATATCTTTACTAAACCATCAACTCCCAGCTACCTCCTCCATATATCCACATAATACTGCAATTTAAATCGTCAGTCCACTCCCTCCAAACAAGATCCCGCCATTCCGATCTTGTATGCTCTACTACTCTCTGGAATTCCCTACCTACTCATGTCCGCCATGCTTCTTCCCTACCATCATTCAAGTCCCAGCTCTTCCAGTACCTACTGTCACCCCAAACAGACGCTCAGCAAGTCTGATATTTCAATTCAAATATCAATTTAAAAAAAAAAAATATTTATTGTTCAATTTTTATATAGATCAATTATTATGAATCAGTTTCAAACTAAATTGCTCTTTGATGGGAAAATCAGTAGACTATAAATATACATATCCATGATCTATTGTCCCAGTCAGAGGGAAATTCTAAACACATTTTTGAAAAATTAATTAATGAATGGTTTACCATAAATGAAGTTACATCTAGAATATTCTTTCTATATTGATCGCGAACTCTTCCTTGGAAATAGGTAATTGAGGAAACTCCTTTATGTTAGTTTTCTACAATGTAAGGTAAAGAAACAATAGATAAATGAAATATCAATAAACGTACTCGTATCTATAAATATTTAATAAAAAGAGAATTTCTTCTTTGATGTTATGAAATTCCTGGAACTCAATTGGTTCTGTTGTGAATAGGGAAAACTTCAGAAGGTATTTTCGGAAGAATTCTAAAGAAAACCTTATATTGTCCGTATTGATGTAATCAAACATGAGAAAACCATGTCTTTAAATAACATATCTTTATAGACGAATTGAAATTTATTCTCATAAAAATAGGTCACCAGTGGTGTATTGCCTAGTATCACTGCCTTCTAGCCCAAGATAGCGGGTTAGAAACCAGCAGATGGCATTAGGAATTTTCAAAGGTAGTAAAACGTCCTTCGGAGCGGACATAAAATGGTGGTCCTGAGTCTGTGAGTTGTCAAGTGCTCTTCATGTCAAGATCCCCATCATACTTAAACCTAGGACAAAATTTAGGACTCCCACTGTAGCATCGTCCGAATAATCAGAACAGTTGAAGTAAGTTGAAATTTTAATATATTCCTTTTTTTCTGTGGCTGGAGAAAAAGTATTGTTGTGTCAGTAATTTTTCTTTTCTGTGTCACTAATTTTAAATCACTCAATAGAATTAAATGAAAATTTTTTAATAAAATTTATATTGTGCTAATTACGGAATAGAGAGTATAGTGTTTCAATAAAGTATTTTTCGTGGCCAAGCGAGAAACAGCTAAATTACATTAATGAATAAAAAGAAGTAACACGTTATGGAGTGTAGTAATAAACACAATTATTTGAGGATTTTTCTGTTGTTAAGAAAACAATGACAAACGTTAATTATTATGTGTCATACAAAATATTTTAAAGAAATACAATTGAAATTATTTGAGTCAATATTAAGATTAAGAGAATATTAGATAAAGAAATTATTTGTGAATTTGCTTTCGAACGAAAAATTTAATTTTTAAGTATTTCTGACTTGAAAGATAAAATAGAACGTACCAACTCTATCTGGATTTACATATGAAATAACGTATTACTTAAACCTAAGAATAAGAGTGCGTGTTAGTAAACATACTAAAAAAAAAAAAAAAAAAAAAAAAAAAAAAAAAAAAAAAAAAAAAAAAAAAAATACAGAGTATACTTGTCCGTTTTGAGGTTTATAAAAATTGATTAGATTAACAAATGATTAGACCGTGTTTTTTTCACATATCGATTATTAAAAACTATTGAGTACAGTACTTTTTTGTGAGTTCTTGCCCATCTCAGAGTGTGAGTATTAACTTACATTTCGCAGTGCGTTAAAAGTTAAATTATAAATAATTGGATGTACTAGACCAAAAATAAAATATTGTTAAAAAAATTGTATAAATGACTGTTCAAATTAAGCAAGAGTTGAGAAATCATACACCATGATTTTCGTGTCATGTCTAATAGTTCTAAGTATAGATGGCTGCTGAAAATATAGTGATGTGAGATAAATTCTTAAATCTTTCTCTATTAATTACTGAAAAGTAGATTTATAATTTACAATGAAGGCAGCAGCTATTCAACATTAAAACTTTCATAAAGGCTCTTGTTTTTTAATTTTATTGGTTTTAGACTGTTGTGCCAAAACTGTTTGGAATAAATTTGCCTGAATTTCTCTGCTTAAAGCCATTTAAAGTTTAATGAATAGTACACCTAACAGAAACAAAAATATATCCAGATATCATACTTTGAATGAAGAAAAATATTTGTCTATTACCAATTTTTGCTGTCACTTACCTTTGTATGAAATATAGAGTAAGAGAAAATATCACGATCGTGAAAATTTTTAAGTTTTAGTTTTCAACGGAAATATCCGTTTTAGGGCCCCATGAGTCCAAATAACTAAGTAGCGCGAAAAGATCTGTGGGTGTGTGTCTGTGTGTGTGGTAATTCAGGCACGAAAACGAAAATTCGTTAGAAACTAAAATTTCATATTTAAGACAAGTGTACACCCGAGATGTGACATAAATTGTATCTCTATCTGTATCTGCTGACCGGAAGAGCTACTTTTGGCAATGAATTTTGCACCTTTTTATGATTTTCTCAAAAACAGATCAAATGGTTTCAATCAGACTAACTAAAGTTTAACGGGATTTAATACCATGTAGGTTTCATTCTGATTGTTATAGCCTGACAGGACTTAAATGACGATATTTTGAATTTTCTTTTCCTAAAGTATCTTTAATGTTGTATATTTAAAAACAAAAATATCCATATCATCTTCTAAGCCTTGCTCGAAAATAGCTTAATATACGATTAGAACGAATGTAATTTCCAACTAAAGGAGAAAGTATCGAATATATTTTTAGGTAAATTTGTTTATTCTGAACGTAAGAATAGAAATATATATGTATAATATACCGTTGAAAATCTTAAGATCTTAGAAAAATTATTTTCTCATATAAAAATGTGTAAAATGTAATGCAGGGAGTTCAAAAGGGCATAAACTTAAGTGATTATCGTAGATAATAATTTCTATTGTTATATTATTTAATCTTAAACATATGTCTTTCACGAAACTCAATCTAATTCTTCACACTTGTTTTAACCCTATATTTATTTAATAATTCTTTAATTGATTTTACTAACAGTGGTAAGTTAAAGTCGTGTGTTACCTGCACCAATCTTTTTTTTTTTTTTTAATGTGTAAATATATGGTCTACTTTTTACTTAATATTAAATTATTACCGTCTTTTTCATTGTTTTTATTTGGTATCTGTTATCTGTTGCCTTACTTTGATCTACTAACTTTAATTATTCTTTTTCAAATACAAAGACCTAAACATCCCTCGTGTTGAGAACTTAGCCTAAAATAGATATACCTCTCTTCATTCCAAACTCCCTTCCCACACAAACCAGCTTATCCGTGACCTCTCCTTCACATATATTTCTGAAAAACCTGTTTTAATCAAGAAAAAATTAAATATAAATATATATATATATTTGTCAATTTGTGATTAAAGTGTTGTCATCCTGTTTCAATCAGAACACCCCTTTCCACCCACCCCGAAGCTAGGCTTATTTCATAAGATGAAATGAAATGAAAATGTTTTTATTATCCTAGGACTAAAGTCCTATGAGAGTAAAATTAAAATACAAGTTTGATGACTGGAATAGTGTAGTGTTATATTTAAATATCAATCAAATTTTAGCTAAACTAAAATAATAAATTGAAATAACTAAATATGTGCATATTTACAAATTGAGCTTTTAAGATTAAGTAAATAATCAAAAATAAATTTAATTTCCCTTTTTAAGTAATACTTTATTGCTATGTAGTTTACTAATAAACCTAATAAATTCCTGAATGATAATGAAAAAGAAGTAACAGGCACAGACATTGGTGATGAAGAGGATATCGACCCTCCAGAATTCGAGGAAGTCATTGAAGTAATAAATAAGACTAAAAACAAGGCACCAGGTGATGACGGAGTCCCAGTTGAACTTTTGAAACAGGGAAGTGAAAGACTGCATAAAGCCACCATCTATGACATTTTGTCGTTCTGGATTGGAGAGGAAATACCCAAAGATTTGAGAAAGGGTATTATATGCTCAATACACAAGAAGAGGGATGTCTTGAAATGTGACAATTATCGTGGCATTACACTCCTACAATGTGCATATAAAGTTCTATCCAATATTCTCTTCTCCTAGTCAGACAGACAAATATCACTCGGGAATGATTCTGGAGTGTAAAGTATAAAGGCATGGAGTATAAAAAGGTGTCTTACCACCTTTTTATAGATTTTATTTATTTACTTTTTTTCTTATATACACATACCAGCCTAAGCTCTACGAAGCATTGCCCAAGTTCGGTATCCCATCCGAGCTCATCTATCTAATTCAAGTTACTATAATGATGGTAGTTGTGCAGTCCGGGTGCAACTAGATCTATTTCCCGAATTCATCACAAGTAGAGGATTGAGGCAGGGTTATGCCCAAGCTTGCCTTCTCTTTAATATTTTTGAAAAGAGAAAAGCTGAATAAGAAAAGTTGGTATAGGGAATTACGGGGACCAAATGATCAGATGGTGCAGGTGCTTGGCAACGCGGGTGATTTGGATATTGTAGACTCTCTGGAAGATTTAAAAGATGCTTTTTTAACTTACTGGAAAAGACTTTGGGTATGGGGCTTACTTTAGGTGAATAATAAACTAAGTATTTGAGGACTGGTCCGGGAACGGATGATTATATCAGAGAATCTGTCGCATTGGGACCATTCATACTTGAAAATGTGAACCAATTTACATATTTGGACTCAACAGTTGGTAATTCGAATAAAATAATTCTTGAGACCCGGCAACGAACACGGAAGGTCGATTGCTGCTATTTCGGCCTTAAGCAGCACCTTACCACTTGGAAGCACCTTAGCAGTAAGGTCCTTGTCTCGTCAGACCAAGTGGCTTCTTTATAAAACATTTATACGACCAGTTTCGACGCATGCTTTGAAGACGTGAGCCTTAACGAATTAAGAAGAGAAGGACCTTATCTTTGAAAGGAAGATTTCGTGCCGTATTTTTGAACTATTGATTACACCCATATACGCATTATTTGGGGAAGCGAAGGTCGTAGGATTTATAAATTCTAGTAGACTAAGATATGCAGGCCAGATTGCAAGGATAGATGAACGAATTCCACCAAAATACTCATTGGGTTCTGAACCGGTCGAGAGGAAGAGGAGGCCAAAGCTTTGGTGGGAAGACGCCGTTATGAAGGACCCTTTTATGCGCAAGAAATTGGAGAGCGGCTTCAGAGGATCGAGCCACTTGGCGATGGGTCATTGAGGAGGCCAAGGTCCACATCGGGCAGAACTATGTACACATTTACAAATCGAGCAATTAAGATAAATAAACCAAAATAGGTGTAATTTTCCTTTTAAATAAAACTTTATTGCTTTGTCTTTTACTTATAAACCTTCAGGAAAGGAAAGAGGAAAATAATGATGGTGAAAACGAGTCTGTTAAGAAGGAATTCCCTGAAACCAAAAATCGCGTCTTCATTTAGTATATACAGAGATAGGTAACTAAAAGAAATAATAATCTTCATAAAATATAAAAGAAAGGGAAAAAATCTGGTGCGCGCAACACACGACTTTCACTTACCTCCATTATTTATATCAATTCAAAAATTTTTAAACAAATTTATAAACGAAAATAAATTGTTTGAAGAATTATTTAAATTGGACTTTATTAAAAACATGTGTTTTATTAAATAATCTAATATATTACTATCTGCGACTATCAGTTTGTTTATCGGCTTTTCATCACTCTCCATTAACTTTTATAATAGTATGTACTAGATAATATGTTTGATAAAATCATTAGAATTCCAACGGTATTTTATACATATACATTACTGTTCTTAAGTTCAAAACCAACAAATTGCGTTAAAAAATATTTTTGCATTATTCACGTTTAGTTTGATATCGAATTCGTTCAAATTATATATTTACCTTTTTTTAGCAATGCTAATCAGACGTTATGGTATTTGTTTTTGAATCTACAAAATTAAAGGTTCTTTAGAATATTGGCATTTAAGCCCTGTCAGACTATTTCAATCAGAATGAAGCCTCAATGATATCAAAGCCCATGAAATTTTACATCGATGTAGCGAGTTTAATCAAAATCGTTATAGTCATTTTTAAGAAAATCGTAAAAAGGTGCAAAATGCATGGTATAAATCGGCTCTTTTGGTTAGCTGATTTTGATGAAAATTATTATTTTATGTTATTCATTCGTTCTGTTATCAATTTAATTCATTGTTCAATATTTATGAATAATTATAAATCTATTGATCTGGTACTGCTAGGTGAACACACGGAAACCATACAACTAAATACAAGGGTGTTAATAAAAACCGGTAAGGAAATACGACTCGAAATAAATACCTATAAGACGAAATATATGATTAGTAGCAGAAACGGTTAGTGATATTGATATATCAGGGCATACTTTTGTACTCGTAGAGAAATTCAAGTATTTAGGTTCAATGATAACAAGAAAAAATGAAATCCAGGAAGAAATAAAATCCCGGTTAAAGGTGAGAAATGCGTGTTATTATTCAATTGCTAAGTTACTTAGTTCCCGGCTTCTATCTAAAAACTTAATGACTAGAATTTATAAAACTATTATTCTTCCGACTGTTCTTTACGGATGTGAAACGTGGTCGCTTACTTTGAAGGATGAACAACGGCTTAAGGTTTTCGAAAATAAGGTACTGCGTAAAATATTTGGTCGGAAGAAAGATAAGGCCACTGGGGAGTTTAGAAGGTTGCACAACGCGGAATTGTATCCTGTGAATATAATTAAGTTGATAGCATCGCAGTGACTTAAATGGGCGAGTAAAGTTGTTGGACTCGGTGAGGAGCGGATTCCGAGAAAGTTAGAATTCGCTGATCCGACTGGTAGGCGTCCGAAAGGTAGGTCGAAGCGTCGATGGGAGGATTGCGTTAAGGCTTATCAAGCTTGGGCTTGAACGGTGAACATTGCACGAGTCTATGTAGGCGGAATTTGGTGGTATCGGCATCGAACCTTCGGGTTCGGTAAGCCTATTATTGTTATTATTATTATTATAATTGTAAATTATTATCGTTAGGGGCGTCTTGTGTATGAGACTATACCCCCACTTTTTCTATTGTTACCAGTTGTAATAATTATTCTTTTTATATTAAAAAACCTTTTATGGCTCACGCAGCCGATCTGGAAATAAAGAAATTAAAAAAAGATGAAAACGTTTTTGTAACATCTCGGTCTTAAAGTGGTCTTAAATACGATATTTTATTTACATAGGACTTTTCGTTTACGCGCTGGAGTTGTCACACACACTCAGACCTTTTTGCGGGACTTGGTCATTTGGACTCAGGAGACCCTAAAACGTCCGTTGAAAACTGGAATTCGAAAATTTTCACGATCGCAACACTTTCCCTTACTATACATTTCATATATAGGGAAGTGAAAGTAATAAGGTTAAAATATATGTATAGATGTGATGACACCAATGATAAACTGTATATTTATGAGAAGACGAAGACTAAGACCGAGGCTCGAGGATAAAGGACTAGAGTGGAGCTCTCGAGGTGGCAAGGTCAACAGCTGCCAGCTCTTCGCTGTCCTTACTCATCTCATTGTGTCTCTTCCTCATTACTCCTTCTCATCTTTTTTGTCGGATTTCACAATAATCATTCTTTTACACTTGTATTCGGACAATAGTTATTCAGATAAGTATATATATATATATATATATATAGTGATAACTCCGTTCTTGGTTTCCTCGAATTTCCTTTTAAACTACACGACGGATTTTGATAATGTTTTCGCTATCATTTTGAGCATTGTTGCCTGAAGGTTTGTAAGTAAAATACATTGCAAACATTTTTTTTTCAGTTATAAAAATTAAAATATTGGCAATTATTATAGCACATTGACTGCTACTTACGCGGACGATAATGCACTTTTAACATCAAACGGCGATCCTATACTGGCCTCACTGACTCTACAAAATCACTTAATGCTGCTACAAAATTGGTACGCTCAACACACGTAACGTTCACAATACGACAAAATATTTGCCCACCAATTATTATAGACAACAACCAAATTCCCCAGACCAACTCTGTACATTACCTAGGACTGACACTCGATCGAAGGATGACTTGGGGCCCACATGTCAAGATGAAAAGACTCTCAGCCACCGATCGTAAGTACTATACTCTCTTTTATCTAAATCATCAAAATTGAAAATTTGCGACATAATGAATACGTTCACATACCTACTTAAGCCAATATGGACTTACGCTTCACAAATGTTTGGTTCAGCAAAAAAGACTCACATAGAAAAACTGCGATCATTTCAATCCAAAATTATATCATAAACAACACAACCCTACATACAGACTTCCAACAACCAACAGTTAACAAACCTATACGAACACTATATTCTCGTTTTCACGGTAAACTTAACGGACACGACAATAGACTGATTAACGACATGTCAATAGCTGAAATGCCAGTCAGAAAAAGGATGAGAGACCTCCTCCGCTAAATCAAAGCCCAGGAAGGGGTGGTGCTGAGTACTTTCCTTTCCCATGCCTGATCTCAATTTGTAGAGTACATTTGCTGATTGTCAGATAGTTTTTGACAGGCGTAAATATAGATATTAAAACAAAAAAAAAAAAAAAAAAAAAAAAAAATATATATATATATATATATATATATATATATATGTATATATATATATTTATATAGATATAGTATGAACGTATATTATACTTTTGAAAAGCGCAAGATTGCAATAAAATAATTTGGACAAGTTATCTGAACGTTGTTATAGGTGCATAAACTAACTTTTGGAAAATAAATCAAATAGTTTTATAAAATAAGAACCAAATATTTATATATTAATTGATACAGTCGGTGTCACCGCGTTGTTAGAAATAAATACATATTAATATATACTGAGTGTTTCAGGGTTAAGTGGCCAGACATATTTTTTTTCCCCAAATTCTTTTTATTTTTCTTCCATCACCCTCTCCTTTTTCCCTCTGATAATTCCTAACTTCCTTGCTTCTTCTTGCCTGCTTCAAGAGCCTTAACTCCTTTTCCAAATTCATTCCTATTTTGTTACTCTTCCTCTATGATATGATACAATTAAAACTTTTTCTTTGTTACTTTTATACTCTTCAGTCCCGTTACATTATCGAACATTTGTTTGTCAAATCTATACTTATGTTAATGGGTAGATCCATGAATCTCATCGTTATTTTCTAATATTTATTGCTCCCTCACTTTTATAGGACTATATATTATTCTCAGAATCATTCTTTCTCTTACTAGAAAAGGTTTCATATTGGTAAATTCCATACGCTCCGTTGAATAAAGTGTCACCGCTTTTATAACTGTTTCGTAATGTCAAATTTAGGCCTAAAAAGGTTCTTATTAATACATAATACGCTGAATTAGGACCTTAATTTAATAAATTGTATTTCCTTAGTCTGTCTTGCTTTAATTCTCCCCATTGTAGTTTCTGGGTTCCACATGTCATTTAAACCCAAACTGTTTTTTCGGTATTTAATTTTGATTTTTTTTTCTATTTTCCTTTATTTATTATTATTTGTGTTTTTTTTAAATAATCAAGGAACTCGTTGGGGAAACTGAACAAAGGCAGTTAATCAGACAAATAAAGTAAAAGAAATAGAAGAAAGACCCGGGCTACAAATATCACACACACACACACACATTATATATATATATATTTTTTCTTTCCACACCTGTCATAGATATGACAGTGAATTAGGTGGCTGAATACCGAACAATGTAGCATGATGGATAGACCAATGCCCTGCGGCACCTCTTTCTAACGTGTTTCTTATAATGCAGCTGTTAGTAGGACTCTCATTCAGCTTCTTTTCAGCCCTCTGCAAGTATTGTCTGGCCTTTTGGTAGTGGTCATCAGCTTTTTATTAATGAGGTAGTATGTCCGTTTAAGTTATAATGAGAAAAATTGTCCAGAACGTTTTTTGTGCCGAAAAGTATTGGACAATAACGCGTTGCGGGTTGACAATACGCTAAAGAGAGAGCGATGTCGAATCCACTCAATGAATCTATTTTAAAAATTGAGTTTAACTGGTGAGCACATAATGCGAAAAAACAAATCAAAAAGGTGTATGAATGGCAGTAATTATCCATGAAGAGAATAGTTGAAAATATAATGAAGAGTTGACTAATGCAAAATAAGGGTTGTTTCGCCGTTAAGCGGATATAGATTACCCTGATAGTTCTTAATAAAAAAAAACTCTGGTGCGTTTAACCCAGGACTTTCACTTTACTCTTTCATTAAAATCAATTTAAGAATTTTGAAAAATTCTCAGAGATGAAACAAGTAATTATTTTAAGCTTCGATAGATACATGTGTTTTATTAAGTAATGTATTATAATATTATCTACAACAATCAGTTAGTTTTATCGGTTTTGCATCACTCTTCGTTAACTTTTACAATCCGTTTATAAGATAATATTTTTTTCTAAAATCATTAGCGTTCCAACTGTATATTATACATCTATATTACTACTCTTAAGTTTACAAACGCAAAAATCAGAAACAAAAATATTTTAGCTCTTTTCTCTGTTAGTTAGACATCAAATAGTTCAACTTAGAAATGTTTTCGATTTTTATTAGTGCTAACAAGATAAAAAGTGGGAAAGAATTTGTGAAGTGTTATTTAAGAGGATACCTTGCTTAGAATGGACGATGCAAGATCAATACATATCTTTGCTATGATAAACTGGTTTCTACGGTCGTTTTATTAATAATGATGATACTTCTTCAAGATGGTTAAAAATAAATTAAAAACAAATTTTTATATCCGTCTTATTTCAACAGCATGTAGGAAAACGCGTTTTTCGATTATTTTGCATAGGAACCTGAATTCGGGAAGCTAACATTTTCCTCAAAACCTCGATAAGGAGCCTGGAGTTGAGAAGACTGAAGGATTGAGGGTGAAAGTCTTGGCGAAATGTGGTATATCTGAGGGTTGGAAAAATTAGATCAGGGCTGAGAGAAGAGGGAAGGTAGGGCCCATATGTTGCCGGCTGCCCCCTCCCCAACCTCCTCCTTCCCATTTCCTCGGTTAAATTCACTGAATCCGAAATTTCCTGCCATTTGACCAACGCCAGGGAGGACTTTCTTATTCTTCCAAATGAAACAAAACCTGCTTAATATTGAGAATACTAGGACGAAGCTAGATAATTTAGTCGATATACTAGCTGCCAGATCAAACGTTGTTCTGCCTTATAAATTATTTTCAATTAATATTTTAGCTATGAATAAAAATAACGAATGTATTGTGAGTGGGGATGCAACCTATAACAAAATCTGGTGGGCGCAACACACGACTTTCACTTACCTCCGTTGTTAAAATAACTTTAAGACATTTTAAATACATGAAAATAAGAATGAAGATATGAAAATAAATTGTTAAAGAATTAAAGAAAGAAAAATATTGTTAAAGAAAAGTACAATAAAATAAATAGAAGAATAAAATAAATAAATAACTTCTGATAGATTAATATGTTGAACAAAACTAAACATTGAAACTGATTTATAATAATCGATCCACATAAAAATATGAACAATAAATAATAAATCTTTTTCTTTCTTTTTGAATAGATATTTGATTTGGAATATCAGGCTTGTTGGGCGTCTGTTTGGAATGACAATAGGTACTGGAACAGCTGAGACTTGAATGATTGTAGGAAAGAAGCATGGCGGATATCAGTAGGTAGGGAATTCCAGAGAGTAGTAGAGCGGACAAGAAAGGAATGATCAAATTTTCAAGGTCGCCATACTTTTTCTTACATATGTAGGTAAGTGAAAGTAAAAAAAAATGAATTATCAAGTCGTTACAAAATGGCTTTATTTATTTAACTTAAAAAAATGCAAAACATAAGTATATATGTATAAGTATTGACTGAAAAATATACAAAACCTTATGGATATCGAAATAAGCAAAAGAATAAAAGAGTTGACGGTTGGTGGCTGTGTCGCAAATCTTCTTTAAAAATTCTTTTATCCACATTTTCCTCTCACGTATTTTGTTCCTTTTTTCACCGAGCCTAAGCTGTTTTTCGCCTATCTCTGATATCTCCTCCAGCAAGCGCATTCTCTTCCTATTGTCCCGACTATATTACATTCTACAAATGCTCTCTTACTCTGTCCCGTTATTTTCCAAGGTAGAGTTTAGAAAATCCTATACGCTAAGGTAGTAGGTACACTACATATAAAAGTTGAGTAAAAGATAACAATTAACTCGGTACTGTTTTAAGGACGATCCTTAAATGAGAAATAGAATAATTGGAATGCGTTATAAAAAGTACTTAATAATCAACCGAACCCAAAGGAGGCCACCTTAGGTTTTATAGAAACTGACTAAAGCTTACTTAATATTAAGGAAATTAAACCACCTACTACGGTACATTTACTTTGAAATTTTATAGTTTTTGCTTACCGATAGTTAAACCTACCTATAAGGGGAAGATCTCAAATGTATTTCATCAGTTTTGATTAATTTTTTTTTTGTTAAACTAGACATTAAACGATTAGCATCTGAAAATATTAGGAGCCAACAGTCCCCAGGAGTCGTGTAAAAACATCGGTGTTTCTAACCGGAAAACACATTATATTTAATAATATCTCTAGTTCTAGTGAAGGTATAAAAATAATTTGGGTGTCAAAATTATCCTATTTTAAAGTGAAATAATGAAAAAAAACCTATTAAAATATTTAAATTTTATGCTTGGTAATAAAATTATATAAATTATAAAATTTAATAAAAAATTGTAATAAACTTTTTTTAGGAAAGAAAAATCTCAATATGAGAACAGTTTTTAAGAAACCTTGTTAAAAATACTGTTTTGACGAAATGATTAATATTTTTAGGGTTATAAAGTTTATTACAATTTTATTATATTAAAAAAAAAAAGACAAACCTGTACCTCTACAAGCCATGAAGAGCCTTGGGCTCAGTATATATAGAGATTCGTACTGTTTGTAGCCCAACGGAAGTGCAATGAGGTGATTAGGCCTTGATCACACTCAGCCGCCGGGTTTTTTCCCCAGTTTGGGTACCCACTTTATAGGGGCCTGGAGTGTACCAGGACGATCTCCATACTCCCCTGCTGAATTAACAGAATAAATAATATTCTGTCATAGCCGGGATTTGAACCCAGGACCCGCTCTATCCACTATTCCACTCTATCCACTGTTAGTATAATAAATCAAAATTTTATATTATTTTTTTACCTTAAGCACACTTTAATTTTAATTCATATGTGCATACATGTTAATTTCTTACATGAAATTAAGTCAATTTCAATTGTCATGCCAATCGCACCTTATTCATAAAACAAAATGGCAATTTTCACACCTGAAATTTTTTCGAAGTTAGAATGAGTTAAGTGTAGTAATTAATTAGATATTTAAATCAGTCACATATTAGAAAAAATGTCAATTCACTTGCAATGACAAAGGGAAATAGTTTATATCATGTGCTTACATAGATCTCCCCATATACGATTAATTGTGATTAAAATATTTTTTTTATTATTAAATTTTTTATTGATATTTACAACTGTACAATTTACACAGTACAATAAGTAAATGTGCTAAAAACAGAAAATTGGCTTGAAAAAGACATGAGAAGAATCTACCCAGCGGTAGCACTTCAATGATTATTTGTTCAGCAGGTCTCGAGGCCACCGTCTTTTCAGACGCCTCGGAGGATTATCGGGAATATATGTCGATGAGCGGATGCGGACAAGCGGGTTTGTATGGGTGGGTAATCTGGAATGAAAGGAGGTGTATCTTTTTTGAGCGATTTCAGTAACTAGTGGGATATTCAGGTCTCTATGGATGAGTTTGTTGGTAACAAAGTAAGGAGCGTCTAGGATTTGACGAAGGATTTTGGACTGCAAGGATTGGATGCGGGAGGAATTCGATGGTTTAGTGGAGCCCCATAGCTCTATGCCATAAGTCCATATAGGTCTAATAATGGTTGTGTAAATGAGTTTTTTAAAGTAAAGAGGAAGTTTTGATCGTTTGTCAAGTAAGTGTTTTAATAGTCGATATCTACGGGCAGTTTCCTGTCGTTTAAGTCTTGTATGAGGATTCCATGTAAGACGTTTGTCAAGATGAAGTCCAAGGTATCGTATTTGTTCTACAGTGATGAGTGGGGTATGATTAAAGGAAACAACTGGACAGGAATTCATAGGTTTACGTCGTAGAGTGAAGGTGATTTGGTGGGATTTATTAGGATTTATTTTGATTCTCCAATTGTGACACCATTCTGCAATGGCGGATAAATGGTTCTGTAGGACTTGGGAAGCAACAATAGGATCATTATTTACGGATAGCACACATGTGTCATCAGCGTAAGTAGAGAGGAAAGTGCTTGGATGGATAGGGATATCAGCTGTATACACCGTGTAGAGGATTGGGCCTAGGATACTACCTTGAGGTACACCGGCTGACTGGTTGAATACTGAGGAGTAGGAGAGGTTATGATTAACTTTAAAGGTTCTACCTGTAAGGTAGGAGCGGATTATTAGGAAATATGTCGGAGAGAGGAATTTGCGGAGTTTGTAGAGCAGTCCTGGATGCCAAACTCGATCAAAAGCCTGTTCCACGTCTAGAAAGGCTCCAGTGCAGTACATTCCGCGCTCCAATGTAGAGGATACCACATCCACCACACGATGGCACTGCTGAATAGTAGAGTGGGATGATCGAAATCCAAACTGGTGGTCAGGAATGACATGATTTGAATCTAGGATCGGGTATAACCTTTTTAGGAGAAGTTTTTCAAGAATTTTGCCCATAATGGGTAAAAGGGATATAGGGCGGTAAGAGGATGGGTATTCAAGTGGCTTTTTGGGCTTAGGGATCATTTTCATAATGGACAGTTTCCAAATGTCAGGAAAATAGGTAGAACGGAGAGTGGCGTTGTAGATGTAAGTAAGGAAAAGGATGGCCTTTCGAGGGAGCTGTTTCAGGATGTTGGTTGTAATAAGATCGTGACCTGGAGATTTCTTAAGAGGTAATTTACTAAGGATATTGATGATTTCTGATGGATGAAAGGCTTTAGGAGGTGGATACATTTGGAGTGGAACATTTAGTTCTGCTTCTACATGTTCATTATGGATAGGGTTAATGATATCGGGATGAGGATTGAAAGTTTTGGATAGGTGTTCGCCAAAAATTTGGGATTTTTCATCATCGGTTCTTGTCCAGGTCTGTGATTCAGTGAGGAGTGGATGATTAAAGGTTTTGTATTTCAGTAGTTTTGCAGTTGTTGTCCATAAAGATTTGTCTGACGTGGTTAAGTTTTCTGTAAAGTTCTGGAAGTTTTTAATTTTGAGTTTTCTTACTTCTGTCTTGATTTTGTTAGTTAGTTTACTGTAATGGGTTTTGTCTGAAGGGTATCTGGTTCTATGCCACTTCGCTCTAGCTCTGCGTTTTTCAGCTAATAAGAGTCGAATATGACTTGGCAATTTTGTTTCATGAGATTTTCTATTTTTAAAGTGAGATGTGTTGTTGTCTATGGCTGTTTCTATTGATTTTGTTAGTTCGTCAATGGCTGAGTCTATGTCCTGTTTGGTTTTTAACGGAATTTTTAAGTCGAGTCTGTTCTCTAAATCATAACGAAATTTTTCCCAGTCAATGTGTCCTTTAATCAAGGAGGGAGGAGATGGTTTAAGAATAGGATTTGAAGCCATGAGAAGTAGTACCGGACTATGATCTGAGGAGAGGTCATCTAAGGATTTTATTATAGATTGGGAGGAGGGGATTTGGGAAGTAAGGAAGATGTCAAGAATATCTGGACGTTTTTTAGGAGATGTGGGCCAGTATGTGGGATTATGAGGTGACAAGATGGAATAGCTATTGGAGGTTGTGACGCGGGAAAGAATCCTGCCACGAGTGTTGGACGTTCGACATCCCCATCGTTGGTCTTTGGCGTTGTAGTCTCCCCCAGCAATGAAGCGCGGACCTAAGGATTTGAGTAAGGATTCAAGGTGGTTATAGTTGAGGGAATTACCTGGAGGGCAATATACAGCTGAGATTGTCATATTGAATGGGTGGGAAGCTAAGGAAATGGAGGTGCACTGAATGGTGTCAGATGGAGTGGAGGGAATCAATGAGTGAGGTAAGGTTTTGTGAATGAGGATACATGAGCCAGCGTGTGATGTGTTGTCTGGGTGATCTGATCTGTATGTAATGTAGTCACGTATGTAAAAGTGAGAATGAGTGGTGAAATGAGTTTCAGTAATCAGTGCAATGTCAATGTGTTTGTCGTGAAGAAAAATGTCAAGTTCGTCTCGGTGATTGTTCAGTCCGTTTGCGTTCCACAGTAGAAGAGCTAGAGACTTGTTATTCATCGTGGGAGACTAAGTGGGAATTGTGACAGGAGATTTGTAAGGAGAGAGATGAGAGGTCTTATAGTGTTTTGGAGATCTAGTAGGAAGGAAGAGAGGATAGATGTAATATCAGATGGGTTTTGGCTGGGATAGGGATAGTAGGTAGTGTCATAGGAAGGAGGATTAATTTGGGCAAGAGGTGGTTGGATATTCCTTTGGGAATGTTGTGGGGGTTGAATATTCAATGGTACTTCTGATGAGGGTTCGAAATGGTTAGAAGGAAGGGATGAAACTGGAACTTTGGGAGCGTTCTGAGGAGTAATTACGGGGGGTAACTCAACCCTCAGGGAGACATTTTTAGAGGGGAAATTGTTTTTTTGAAATTTAGGCTGAGAAGGTACGGCATGAGAAAGTACATGAGAGGTTTGAGGCAGAGGTTGAGAGATCTGAGGTTGAGGATGGGAGGAGGAAGTCTGAGGCTGGGATGAGGAAGATCGAGACGGCTGAGAGCGAGGTGATATTACTGTTGAGTAAGTCTTGGAAGAAGAACTATGGGAGGCCGAAGTTCGTTGAGATGGGTTGATTTCTGCAGTCCTCCGGGCGGCAGGAACACTCCTCTCTGAAGGGCCAGGTTTTTCTTCTTCTGGAGCAGAACTCTTCTGGGTATTTGATATTGACGCTGCGTAAAGTGCTTTTTGCCTGAGTCTAGTTCTATAGACTATGCAGCCTTTGTAATTTGCTGGGTGCTCTTCGCTGCATAAAGCACATTTTGCTGGAGTTTCCCGAGACTTAGGACAGGTATCTGTTGAGTGCAAACCTGCACACTTGACACATCGTGCCTGGTGGTGACAGTAGGCTCTCGTGTGTCCCAAAGTTTGGCAGTTAGTACACTGAACTATTTCTGGCCTTCTTCTTGGCTCCTCAAAGCGGATAACGGAGTATACCAAACGTGTGATGTTGAAGATATCCTTATTGTTCGATGCAGGCTCAAGATCCACAAAAAAAAGTGGTAGAGGATATTTTTCACGCGGATGTAGCACACAGGAGATGTTCCTCACACTGTGTCCCAATTCTTCAAGATCTAATTTGATTGCCTCCGTGGGGGTTGTGCTATGTAGTCCTCTCAAGACTACCCTATAGGACCTTTCTTCTTTGATCTGGAAACAATGAAAATCGAAGTTGTTGGTAGTCAAGTAACTGACGAGTTTTTTATAATGCTCTTTGCCACTCGTGCAAATTTTTATGTCTTTCACTCTAGAGTAACACTTAAAGTTCGCTTGTCCAATAAGTTTGGAGATTTCTTGACAAAACGAGATGAAGTTAAGAATATTGGAAACAAATATTGGTGGTGGTTCTGGTTCGTTGAATTTCTGATTCACCGAAGATTCAGTAGGAAGTTTACTCAGGGGTTCAAATTTGTTAGTTGTAGGAATGGCTGGAGCAGATGTATTCGTTTCAATTTTGCTTGTTGAAGGTATACTTCGAGATTCTGACGGTAAAACCTGCATAGATTTGGCAGATTTATTTTTCTTTTTTTTTTTGGGTGATTTGCTAGGAGAGCCAGGAATTATGTTTCTTTGTCTTTTCTGTAGGGTTCGTCTTTTAAGGTATTGTGAGTCTGTCTCACTTATTTCAGAGAAGGCGGTATCTTCATCAGTTCCAATGCATGACATTGCACCAGAAGTCATTTTGAAAAAATTTACATAACGAGATTTAAAAAGAAATAATAAAATAAAATAACTAATATTTGAAAATAATTAAATAAACTGTCTAAAAATATTTACAATTATGTACAAAATATAAAGCAGATTAAAATAAAACATATCTATGAAGAAAATACAAAAAAAAAAGGACAGTAGGAATCGTAGTTGAACTCATGCACAGATAGACGTCGATACTGGCGAACTGCGCCCCACCCGGCTGAGCTAAGAACGATATGGTTCTACGAGAGTTTTAGAGACTAATGGCCTCAGTAAGAGGGCGGGCAGGTAGTGGTCTGCCGTTCCACGTGCCTGAAACTTTAGGTTAGCTCACACTGTCTCACAAGTAATAGTCAGTATTAAAGAAACTCACCTAACTTCAGAATTACGTAAAATGTTCACACACTTATAAGGTTATTGTTTATAAATTTTTATCGTAATCAGTAAGAATATACCACTACGGATTGATAATATGCGGAGATCGACAACAAAGTGTAACATCAGTTGCAGCCATGACACTCGGCGTGATTAAAATAAAATGGTAATAAAACAAAAACCTTTCTGAACAACTGCGCCTGATCAGCTTTGGTGTATGCAATTACGCTTTGTTGTTCAGTCATAATGGCACTGTATAGTACTAAATCGAAGGCGCACGAACCGAAGAGGAGAGAATAGAACCCAGAGTTAATTTACAAAGGAGGTTCGAATAGGTAGACAAATTTTGGTCAGACTTTTTGGAAAAATTTTACAATAAAATAAGTTCAGAAAAAGTTATGATATAAATAGTACTAACAACAATATAAGCAATGAAAATAATTACTTTTACACAATGTTTATATTAATATGTGAGCTATTGTTAGTGTTATTGATGTTTAAAGAAAACAAATTATGATAGATTTTGATTCAGTCCATCTAAAATATTTATATGCCTTAATATTGAATATTTGTTTTCTTTAAGTCTGGAGCAATTCATATATTTATATATATATATTTAAAGCTAAGGACTTTAATTTTTCAAATAAGATTTACTATGATAATATTTAAATCATATCCCGTAAATTTCTCGTAAAAATATATTAATTATTAGAGCTCAGATTTAATTGTGGGATGGATAAAGAGTAGGAGTACGAGTCACTTAGAAGGTATAGTTTATGCTATTATACAGATCGATAATTGTTCACGCCATACATTATGGCCTTGTAAGGTTTATTATGGTTGTTTAATCGAAAATGGAAAACTCCATCAATTTTATGATATTTATATATTTGTCTTTAATATGGTTATTTTAAATTTAATTAAAAGTTTTCGTCACGATCGTGAAAAAGGTAGAAGAGAAAGACAGTAGAAGACGGTCGTACTTCAATTGTTTTATTACGGTCTCGATGCGAGTCGATTGTTAAGATAGCGTCTGAGCGGCGAGGCTGTGCCGTACATAGACCCAAATCTCCTCTCAAGAAATTCTGAACGTCTGCAAACGTATTTCTTCTTCTTCTCATCGTTCCCCTTGGAACTTGGAAGAGCCGATTTCTTCATGTTTTCAACACTCAACAGGACTTTGTTACCGTGAATATATCCTATTCCTACATTATAGGAACATTTAATTTCTTAATTATCATTCCTTAAAACTGTTTAATTAGGTTAATTTTGATTAATATATTTTTTACATCTTTAACCTGTTAACCGGAGAGTACCCTTTTTAACTACGCAGCATATAACTGGAGGAAACTATTTAATTCGTAATTTCACGGACGTGATTTTTATATTATTATTTTTTCTGCTTAAAATATCGTAAATGAATTAAATACTTTTTCGTTTATTTATATTTGGATGTACACATACTCGATATTGTTCACGTTTGACGTATCTATACGTCCTGTCCGGTTAACAAGTTAAGTATTTAATAAAGTTGTCTGTTTCTCATATTTTCTTAAATATGTTTCATTAGGTCAATTTTGTTGCCTATATTTTCTTCCTCTTGTTTAAGTATATAATTAGGTTAATGCTGTTTCTTATATTGTTTCTATGTATTTTAGCTTAATAATAAATGTGTTGTGATTCGTCGTTTACTCTCATTATTTTATTTTTTTAAAATCTATACAGTCCACTAATTAACCCTAATCGAACCACCCTGGCTTTTAGTTATCACTTGGAAGTACTGTTCTTCCCCGGTTAGCTCAGTATATACAATAATTGTTTTTATTTAGTTACTTCCTAAACATTTAGCAGAGGAGGTCTCTCATCCAGCTTCTCTTTAGCCTTCTTCTGACTGATATTTCAGCTATTGACAGGTTGTTAATCAGTCTATTGACGTATCCGTGCAATTCAATTGTATATTATCGTGAGAAATACTAAAAATTTCTGGGGAATTATTCATTATTATTAATTCATAACCTGGGGCTTTTCATTCAGGTAAGTGTCTGATTCGTTGAGCGACTTGTGAAGGAGAGAATGTTATAGGAGGTAGTGTCAGCTGTAGTGGAATGTCCAGAGTACTTTTAACAAAGTTTTCATGTTCTGTGTTAGGGTAGTCAGTCGGTGGTATAAAAACAGAGGAAAGATGATCAGCAAAAATTTCAGATTTTTCTGTATCTGACAGGGCCCATGAAACGTCTTCTTTTTGCAGTGGTACAGACATATGTCGATATTTCACTAATTTCTTGGCATTCTTCAACAAGCATCCATATTCAGTTGATAGGTTGTTGAAATATGCATCATAGTTAGTTCTATTGAATTTTCGTATTTGATGTTTAAGCTTCGTTGTTCAGTCTGTTAAATTTTTTCTGTCTGAGAGAAGTCTGTTAGTCTGCTATATCTTAAGAACTCTTCTCTTTGCTGTGATCAAGTCCATTATGTATTGAGGGTAATTTGGCAATTGATCTAACCTCGATGTTATCTTCTGCTATGATGTCCATACTGCTCTTTGGACACTTTTAATACATTTGTCCACTGATTCTTCTAATTTGGCTTCTGTTTTGATAGACATTAGTATTGAGATTTCTGTTTTTCTAGGAACCCTCGGTATAGAGTATACCTAGTCCATTCCGCTATTTATAAGAATGGGTATCGCACATTGTTCAAGTACGACCAAATGTACAGCGGAGTGTTTAGAGCAAAGTAGGTATGGTACGTAATCCATTGGTAATGAAAAAGTCCAGTAGGTCCGGTGTTTTCCGTTGCGAGGTGGGCCAGTAGGTTGATGTGTCTGGTGATATAGTCTCTAATGAAAGTTCGTGGATGGCAGCCCTCAGATTTCTTTCCCTAGGTGTGCAAAGACGTGACCCCCAAATTTGGTGCTTTTCGTTAAAGTCGCCGCCTGTTATAACGTCCTAAGGTTTGAAAATAATTCTAAACACCGAAGATGTCAGTGCATATCTTGGAGGACAGTATACCGAAGCTATACTTATCACGAGGTGTTTAGTGTGTAGTGTAATGCATGTAGTTTGAATTTCAAGTGTAGTAGGTAAGTGTAAAAGGTTAAGTTTGAGTGATGTCTTAATGAGGATAGCAGTCCCGCCGTGTGCTGTCTTGTCCGGATGGTCTGTTCTGCATGTCAAGTAACCTGAAATACCAAATTTTGATCGTGGTGTAATGTGTGTCTCTGTGATCAGTGTAATGTCAATACGCTTTTCATGTAAATGTAACCCCAGTTCTGTCTTATGTTGTAGAAGTCTGTTCGCGTTCCAAAGAAGTATGGATAAGAAGCCCACAGTAAGCTGATTACGAGCCATTATGAGGGCACATGGCTTGTTTCACCTGTGCGAGCTGGTGTTGAAGGCTAGAAAGAGGCTGGGTAAATTTACTCAGACCACTTAGTACCTGTTATAAACGTGGTGGGATAGAATTTACAACTAATGTTGGCTACTGGATACGTTCCCACATCATACCTTTTGAAGATTGATGACACTGTTGTCCCAATGGCGGAGGTTGTTGGTTCACTTCTACCTGATGATGTGCTGGTACCTGCAATTGAAAATTCCTGCTGAGATGACCGTTGCTGTTGCATCAGATGAAAATCGCTCGCTGGGTTTGTTTTTGGCAGATTTGTGTATAACTCTCTGTATTTCATTGTGATCTAAGTTCCTTCAGGGTTTCGCTCCCACGATAGTTTGCGGGATGTTACCCTTGACGATCCGCGTATTTTGCCGGCGTATCTCTGGTCTTAGTGAACGTTGAACTTTCATGGCCCTGTCCACACTTCACACACCGTGGTGTTTGGTTACAATAGGTCTTGGTGTGGCCGTATTTTTGGCATCTAATACATTGAGGGACAATTGAGACGTTGATTTCCAAAAGGTACTATATACATTCTGGGGAATTTTACAGGAAGCGTGAAAATCTCTCATTACTATATTATTAAACCAGCTAATTTGATTATTTTTGCCTTAAAATTTAGAATTATTTTTTTACTATAATAATGACATCATATTAAAGTTATGAAATGAATTTTTTTAGAATGATTTGGAACGAGAATAAATGCGTAATTAGTACTTTTAGAAAATTACCGCATTTCTAAATCGCGTTTTTTAAGGACTTGAGAATTCATTAGAAAACATCAAATAGAATATTTAGATAAAACTAAATGATGAGAATACCAATATGTAAAAAAATCGATTTCGTAAAAAATGTCCTTTGGAAATCAACGTCTCAATTCTCTTCTCTCTAGACTCCTCAATGATTACCTTACTATAAAATATTGTTTTTATTTCACATTTTTTTTGCATTGAATGAACATAAATTTAACATTGAAAATGTAAAAATATTAGGTACTATGAAAAACAATAGAAACAGAAAAATACTTAAAGCTATATATATCAGCAAAAATAACAATACATTATGAAACAGATACTAAAAATCTAGGGATAGGTTAAACCGATATTATAAATAATGTAAAATGACAAAAATACAATACTTTAAAAGTGAAAAATCAAGTAAACTATATTATTTGAATAAAAATAAATATAGACCATAGAAATTAGATCACAATAATCATAGAACATACCAGGTACTAAGTATGAAAAATTAAAAACAAAATGAAAACAGTGAGTCAATAGTCAGTCACCTTTGAAGCAGGACATGTACAATTAAGCAACAAAAAATGTATAATTATGGAAATGAACAAAAAAGGTAACTTTGTAAATAATTGTAAGAATGGAAATTCTGCTTTATGATATTTTAAAAATTAATATGTATATAACAAAATATATGTTAACTTTAACTTATTTAAATTTTCTTTTGTTAACTTATTAAAATTAATTATAGTCTTGAAAATGGGGACAAAACCCCGAAATGTCTAGGAAATAAAAAAAGATGTAAAAGAGTTTAAAAATAATATAAAAATTGATGGAAGTAATAAAATGCTAGTTTCAAATATGTAAAGATACTTAAAACTTTCTTTAGTCAAACTAATAAAAATAATTTATACATCGTCTGTCATTCGGCTTATTTACAACCAATGAATGAGACGAAATTAATATCAAATATCAATCGGTCAAACCTCAACAAACTTGAATAATCATTGATTTTTGTAATCCTCTTCCTACAATCGCCTTGAAGATGGTCTAAAATTTAGGTGGAAACGTTGGCCCAATACATTGATTTTTACTTAATTAAACTGTTTTGATAAATTTAACTCTATATGAATAGTAATAGATCGCTTGTTTTAAATATGTAACGATAAATGTAATTTTTAAGTAAAAAATGTATATATTTTGAACAATTTTATATCGATTTATAAGACTACATGAAAATCTACTTTTAGTACCAGTAAGAAAGGGTAGAGGGAGCAGAGAGATTTGGCCACTCTGAAGGCTCTGTAGAATCACGTACGCTGGTAAGTGTGGTCGTTAGTTCACTGTGTCTTGTTAACCTCTGCCTCACCACTCGCCTTCCTTTCTGACTTTTTTATTTATTTTTTTATTATTATTTTTTATTTTTTTATATATTGGTCAATCCATTCGAAACCGACCAGATATTGCCGCTCAACATTTGGATTTTAATGATTTCTTAAACAGCTGTTCTCTATCCTTTTATGAATACAAAACCGCGAATAAAATTATTGCAGCTGACAAAACGAGCTTCGCGACTAAAAACATGTGTTCGGAAAATCTATCTATTTCTGGTAATTTTTCCGATATAAAGCCAAAACAAAAACTAAAAATAAGATAAGTATATGCTTTAGATATTTTGTTACCTTACAACTTATTACCTTAAAAGTAAAGAAAATGGTTTAATGAATTTTTAAAAATTAATAACAAATGAGACGTTTAACGAGTTGAAAGTCTATAAAGGATCGCAGACTTACATTTGATTATTTTTTCATACTTAGCATAGTGACAGCCCTGCTTCCTGTAAAAAGTTCGATCTTGAGAAAGTCCTTTTTGTATATGAATGTTCAAAAAAGGCAAAAGCTCGTTTTTCGCAAAGTTTGCACGAAAATATCTCAAAAATGGATTAGTAAAAAAATATGAAACTAGCACATGTTACACATCTATACAATGTTTATAAGTGACGTAAATTTAGTAACTGTGACTACACTGGTTTTCGAGTTATAACCAGATAATTAAAACCCGAGAACCAGTCCAGTTACTAAAATTATGTCACTTGTAAAAGTTGTTTAAAAGTGTGACTTTT
Source organism: Piezodorus guildinii (assembly GCA_023052935.1). Classification (NCBI taxonomy): domain Eukaryota; kingdom Metazoa; phylum Arthropoda; class Insecta; order Hemiptera; family Pentatomidae; genus Piezodorus; species Piezodorus guildinii. The sequence goes on along the minus strand of CM041293.1, from coordinate 136,031,445 downwards.
GTTAGTTTCATAATTTTTCACTCAGTCCCTTTTGAGTTATTTTCGTGCAAACTTCGTGAAAAACGAGTTTTCTCAAGACCGAAATTTTTACAGAATGTAGGGCTGCGACTAAGCTATGTATGGAAAAATAATCAAAGGTGAGTCTGTAATCCTTTATAGACTTTCAACTCGCTAAATGTCTCATTCGTTATTAATTTTTTATAATTCATTTAACCATTCTCTTCAATTTTAAGGTAATAATTTATAAGGAAAAAATATATAAAGCATATTCTTATCTTATTGTTTGCTTTTTTTGACTTGATATCGGCAAAATTACCAGAAGTAGATATATTTCCCCAAGACATGTTTTTAGTCTCTAAGCTGACTTAAAACGGCTGCGACACCAAAAGTATTTTCCAAAAAAAAAAAAAAATTATTCAGCTAAAACTTGAAAAATGTCGAGTACAGGCATAATTGGACGTTGTTTTTTTTTGTTTTTTGTTAACAATTTTGTAAGCCTTTATCAAATAAATATGAACGTACACCTCATGGATTTACATAATTGATTGGTTGAAAAAAAAAGTTTCAATTTAACTTTAATGACATTCCTTAATCTGTAAAATTCTATAACAACCACAAATCAATCAAAAAGATAGAGTAGTGTATCATAGTGTAAATTATTTATTTCCAAGTTCCATTAAGATATGATAGTATAATGACAACGCCGCACTAACCCTAACCATTTCTAACATCCTCTGATCCACTTTAACCACCCTTAACCAATTATCCCCATCCATCACTAACCAGCATAAAATATCTCCAGTTATTCCTCTATCTATAATTATTTTTAATAAGCTCTAATCTACTTCATTTAAAAAATAAAAAAAGGAAATATCAAGTAAGGAGTAAAGTGTAAAATTCTGTGATGCGTGCAAAAGATTTTGTTTTCTTTAATAATATGCGTGATAAAATGTTTTTGTTTTAGTTAATTATTTTTAACAATAAACATTTGTAACTGACAAAATTAGAGCTTTTTTTTTTTTAGAAAATCGTAAAATGGTGCAAACTGCATGGTATAAAGTATATATTTCGGTCAGCTGATTTTGATGAAAAAGATTTTGTAACATCTCGGGCGTATAGTTTCATTTCAGTTAAATTCATTCAGTGAAATTTTAGTTTCATAGGACGTGTCGTTTTTGCCCGGGAGTTACCACACACACAAGTAAAATAATAAGTATTAAAAAAAATATGATAATAATAAATAAGTTGGTACTATTCGTTTGCTATCTTCGATAGACAATTAAATTTAATTAAGTCGAATCGGAGCTATCAGCTGCTGAACTTGCAACTCTATCTAACACAGAAAGACAACACGTCTTACTTTTAGCTAGTGGCTGGATTGATGTTTTTTGACGAAGGTGCGGAAATTTCTCGAAATTTCTTGGTGGTGGATGAGGTTGTTCAGACAGTTAAGTTCGTTGAATCTTCGAGTTCTTCAGAACTTGCCATCCAAGATAGCCTGCTGGATGGCCTCCGACAGTTGGCGCATTGGTGTTTCCCTTGCCTTCGTATAAGTTGCGCTTTGGTGGTTAAGACCAAATCTTACACAACGTGAGATTGGTTACAATACTATTTCCTGTGACCTGCGTTGAGGCAGGTCTCGCCTTTAATTTACAATAGTAATTTTTTCAGAAGTTTTACGCGCAGCAGAAACATTGTCACTTTACAATAAAATCCTTCCACAAAAAATACAGAAAGAGGACCTTAAAATCTTTAGAAAAATTCTAAGACCTCGAAAAACAGATGATGGATATAGAATTGAAACTAATAAAACCATAGAAGAACTGTCAAATATTTCTTTTGACATGAGAAAAAGACGTTTAGAATTTTATGGACACTTGCATCGACTCTCTGAACACAGACTAACACACCAGATACTTTCAGCTACAGGAATGAAATGGGCTGAACAAGTTCGGAAAGATCTGAAATTAATTTATAGATCAAAACTTAAACAGATACAAGGTAGACACGTGGATTGTTCAGCCAGAGAAAACGAATAAAAAAACTGATACAAAGTGGTAAGATGAAAGAGAGACATAAGTGGAAATATGAAAATCTCATAGACAAACCACAGGAAGAACCACATAGGCTTCACGTTATCCCTATAGGGTCTATTACGAAAATAATAATAATAATAATAATAATAATAATAATAATAATTATTATAAATAATAATAATAATAATAACTGTTTGGCTATTGCACCTTTAAGTAATATCCTCCGAAACAGTAAGCTTGGATACCAATTAAAAGTAGGTGACCAAAGTTCCATTGTTAGTCACAATCTGTACATGGATGACCTTAAGCTATACGCGAAAAATCGAGACCAATTACAAAGTATGCTAGAACTGATATCTCGTTTCAGTAGTTCAATTAGTATGGCATTTGGCCTTGAAAAGTGTGCTATAGTAAATGTTACAAGAGGGAAAATAAAGGACAGAAATTCTTTACAGCTTCTTTCAGGAGAGACCATGAAACACCAATCTCTAGGAGATTACTACAAATATCTGGGCATTAAGCAAGCTATTAAGATACCCAAGAAAGAGGTGCTCTGCGAAATAACTTTTAAGTTTAAGAAAAGGCTGCAGCAGATCCTTAGAAGTCATCTGAATGGCAAAAATAAAATCCATGCCATTAATACTTGGGCAATACCACTAGTAGCTTATAGTTTTGGTATAATAAAATGGTCAACTACCAAACTACAAGAAATGGATCGGCTAGTGCGTACAATGATGACAGACGCTAAAATTCATCACCCAAAAGCCTCTGTGAATAGGCTTTATCTAAAACGAAAAGAAGGTGGTCGTGGGCTTATCTCAATTGAAGATCTTTGCCGAAAACAAGAAAATTCCATGAAGCAGTATTTTCTGACATGCCCATCTTCAATCATCAACATGATGCGAAATTTGGATGAGGAATTCACAGCACTTAATCTCAAAGACCCCATGCTGCATGAAATAAAAAATGCGGATCAATATAAATCAGTTTGGAAAGAGAAAGAATTGCATGGAAGGTTTTACTATCAACTGAATTCGCCTGATATTGACAGTGAGCTCTCGGTCGATTGGTTGAGGATGGGTCAACTGTTTGGCGAGACAGAGGGTTTTGTTCTTGCTATACAGGACCAAGTTGTTGCAACGAGAGCATACAGGAGGCATATAATGAAGGAAAATATGATAACAGATAAATGTCGCCTTTGCTCCAAGACCCACGAGTCTATTCAACATGTAACAAATGGTTGTAAAACTTTGGCAGGGACGGACTATTTAATGAGGCATAATAACGTTGCTAAAATTTACCACCAAGGTCTGTGCAGAGCTCTGGGATTGTTGGGGGTGAAGAGATACCCTATTATCGGTATACCCCTGAAAAACTTCTGGAAAATAAAGACGTAAAAGTTTACTGGGATGAACAGATTATCACCGACCACAGAGTGCTGCATAATCGTCCAGATATTTTGGTATTAGATAAAACCAACAAAATGGCCAGAATTGTCGATATTGCTGTCCCATGTGACTCCAATCTGTTAAGCACAAGAGCTGAAAAAATTAGAAAATATCAAGAGCTCTCTTTAGAACTGAAATCGCTCTACCGCCTGGAAAAAGTTGCAACAACTCCAATAGTTCTCTCTTCTAATGGTCTAATCCTCAAAAGCACGAAGGAGGGCACAGAAGAGCTTGGCCTAGACCACAAGCATCTAAAACTAGCACAGAAAGCAGTTCTGCTGGATACCTGCAGAATTGTTAGAAAATTTTTAAATAAGTAAAACCTTCTACTTCCCTTTGACTTTTATCCGGGAAGTAGATGAAGCTCCAGTTACCTGAGAGAAATAAAACATAGATAATAATAATAAGCACAGAAAGCAGTTCTGCTGGATACCTGCAGAATTGTTAGAAAATTTTTAAATAAGTAAAACCTTCTACTTCCCTTTGACTTTTATCCGGGAAGTAGATGAAGCTCCAGTTACCTGAGAGAAATAAAACATAATAATAATAATAATAATAATGAGCATCAAATCCAGAAGCGACTGATCCCACAGTGGGCGGCTTTCTGGTCAGGGTCTGTTCCCATGTCAGGGACGCCTGTTAACAGACCTGGCAGAAGGTATAAAATGCAATCCCCATAATCAATATGGAGCCACATAATATATTTATAGCCTCGGACGAGCCTGATACTGAGGTTGCATCAGGCGGGAATATTCGACAACCTCCTTCAGGACCTGGCGAAGCGAGTGGCGCCACCCTGTCGCAACGGACCACAAGATTGCATTCTACGGCCCATCGCCTGAACGCGCGCTTGGAAGAGGCTACTCTTCCCGCTCGTGCTCAGCAACAGAGACCAAGAGTAGCTCCTGCAAGGATGAAGTGGACGCCTGAAATGAACAGAGCGGTCATCCGAGCTTACTACTTGGCAACAAATTTAGAACAAAATAGAACAGGATACCTCAGAAGAATCCAAGGTCACTGGCTAGAAACAAACCCTGAAATTAACGTAACAGCACAAAGACTAGCTGATCAAGTGAGAGTGATTATGAAGGGACAATTTCTTGATTCTGCAGAACTCCAAATAATAAAAGATGAGGTTGTCGCAAATATTGCCAGAAATTTGGGAGACTCTCCAATTCGGACAGTTGGCAGATCCTCACCGGAGACAGCTCATAATGAATCGACTGATCGTCAAGAGTCACAGCAAGTTATTGACAATGAAGTTAAGTTAGAAGATGAACTAATAACTGAACACATGAAATGGTACGGCATCCCCTTGGAAGAGAGACCGATACTGCCCCGAATACCTTATAGTGCTATAAGTTTAAAAATAGTTAAACAGGTTGATAAAATAGTTGAAAAACATGTTGACAATATTGAAACCATAACTGATTTTAAGCATTGGGTTTATATAGCCGCTAAAACGGCACTAGCTTCTCTAGGCTTAAAGGTTATAGAGAGAGCTGCATCAAAGGATTACCCAGGTGCAGGGATTAAAACACAACCTGCCTGGAAGAGAAGGCTGGAAGGAAAAATAGCTGAGCTACGAAGGCGAATTGGAATAATAACCAATTTTGTCAAGGACCCTGTTAAGGCTCCCAAAAAGCAAAAGAAAAAAATTGATGAAATTGTGGTTCTCCATCTAGGCATTGTAATCCTTGAAAATGAACTTATTGAAACCTTAAAAATCTATGCTGACAAACTAAAACAAAAGTTAGCTGTTTACGCAAATAGAGTGCGGAGATATACAACAGCGGCTGCCCGTAGGCAGCATAATAAGACTTATGGAACAGATCAGCACGTGTTTTATAAGAAGCTTAGCGGGGAAAAAATAAATTTAAATGCAGTGCTCCCTTCAGCAGTAGTTATGGAAAATTTTTGGAAAGAGCTATGGGAACGACCAGCGTATCACGATGAAAACTCCTCCTGGCTGCCCGAAATAATGAATGAACTTGAAGGAGCACCCACGATGTCTCCACTGGTTATCACGAAGGAAGATGTTACTGCAGCTGCTAAGAAAATGCATAACTGGAAATGTCCTGGAAATGATAAGATACAGGCCTACTGGCTGAAGCAGTTCACCGGTCTCCACGGAAAATTAGCGGAGCTCTTCCAGTCAATTACGGATGGGACAACAGAAATATCTGAGGAGTTTGCATCGGGCATAACCTATATGGTACCTAAGGAAGCAGGACCTAATCTAGAACCTAAAGACTTTAGGCCAATCACATGTCTAAATACTGTATATAAGCTATTAACCTCGATTATTTCTTCAAAAATGAATGATCATCTAGCTAATAATGGACTCTTCCCTTCAGAGCAACTGGGATGTAAAAAAGGAGCTAGGGGCTGTAAGGAATTGTTGGTGTTGGACACGTTTATTACAAGTCAAGTCACCAAAAAACAACGAAATCTGTCAATGGCTTGGATTGACTACAAAAAAGCATTTGACACAGTACCACACAGCTGGTTAATCAAAGTGCTTGAGATATACAAAGTGCACCCAGACGCAGTAAACCTCCTAAGAAGATTGATGGATTCGTGGAGCACAAGAATGGTAGTGGGTAAAGGCCGCAGTAGCTACAGTACTGAAACTATAAAAATATGTCGAGGAATATACCAAGGGGATTCCTTAAGTCCTCTCTGGTTTTGTTTGGCTATTGCACCTTTAAGTAATATCCTCCGAAACAGTAAGCTTGGATACCAATTAAAAGTAGGTGACCAAAGTTCCATTGTTAGTCACAATCTGTACATGGATGACCTTAAGCTATACGCGAAAAATCGAGACCAATTACAAAGTATGCTAGAACTGATATCTCGTTTCAGTTGTTCAATTAGTATGGCATTTGGCCTTGAAAAGTGTGCTATAGTAAATGTTACAAGAGGGAAAATAAAGGACAGAAATTCTTTACAGCTTCTTTCAGGAGAGACCATGAAACACCAATCTCTAGGAGATTACTACAAATATCTGGGCATTAAGCAAGCTATTAAGATACCCAAGAAAGAGGTGCTCTGCGAAATAACTTTTAAGTTTAAGAAAAGGCTGCAGCAGATCCTTAGAAGTCATCTGAATGGCAAAAATAAAATCCATGCCATTAATACTTGGGCAATACCACTAGTAGCTTATAGTTTTGGTATAATAAAATGGTCAACTACCAAACTACAAGAAATAGATCGGCTAGTGCGTACAATGATGACAGACGCTAAAATTCATCACCCAAAAGCCTCTGTGAATAGGCTTTATCTAAAACGAAAAGAAGGTGGTCGTGGGCTTATCTCAATTGAAGATCTTTGCCGAAAACAAGAAAATTCCATGAAGCAGTATTTTCTGACATGCCCATCTTCAATCATCAACATGATGCGAAATTTGGATGAGGAATTCACAGCACTTAATCTCAAAGACCCCATGCTGCATGAAATAAAAAATGCGGATCAATATAAATCAGTTTGGAAAGAGAAAGAATTGCATGGAAGGTTTTACTATCAACTGAATTCGCCTGATATTGACAGTGAGCTCTCGGTCGATTGGTTGAGGATGGGTCAACTGTTTGGCGAGACAGAGGGTTTTGTTCTTGCTATACAGGACCAAGTTGTTGCAACGAGAGCATACAGGAGGCATATAATGAAGGAAAATATGATAACAGATAAATGTCGCCTTTGCTCCAAGACCCACGAGTCTATTCAGCATGTAACAAATGGTTGTGAAACTTTGGCAGGGACGGACTATTTAATGAGGCATAATAACGTTGCTAAAATTTACCACCAAGGTCTGTGCAGAGCTCTGGGATTGTTGGGGGGTGAAGAGATACCCTATTATCGGTATATCCCTGAAAAACTTCTGGAAAATAAAGACGTAAAAGTTTACTGGGATGAACAGATTATCACCGACCACAGAGTGCTGCATAATCGTCCAGATATTTTGGTATTAGATAAAACCAACAAAATGGCCAGAATTGTTGATATTGCTGTCCCATGTGACTCCAATCTGTTAAGCACAAGAGCTGAAAAAATTAGAAAATATCAAGAGCTCTCTTTAGAACTGAAATCGCTCTACCGCCTGGAAAAAGTTGCAACAACTCCAATAGTTCTCTCTTCTAATGGTCTAATCCTCAAAAGCACGAAGGAGGGCACAGAAGAGCTTGGCCTAGACCACAAGCATCTAAAACTAGCACAGAAAGCAGTTCTGCTGGATACCTGCAGAATTGTTAGAAAATTTTTAAATAAGTAAAACCTTCTACTTCCCTTTGACTTTTATCCGGAAAGTAGATGAAGCTCCAGTTACCTGAGAGAAATAAAACATAAAAAACATAATAATGAAAACCCTTAATTAATACACAATAACAATAAGCTTTGAGTTTAGTACGTTCTATTTCAATTGGAATATATAATTACTGGAGAATACTTGATAATGAGAAGACGTGGGCGCCTTGCGGAGAAGTTGTGCGGGCAAGTTGATCACCCGCGGGGGGTCCCATCCCCTTCTATTCCCCCTTCATTCCCCTCGAGGAAGCGTCTGGAGCCAAGCCAAGCAGATGGCTCGGGTCCAAATAACTCAGCCAACTTCATTAGTCGTCATTCTGCCGATTGCAATTTGCGAATGACCTTATGGAAATATGGCTATATCGAAGATGATATAGTATGGTCGATGAACGGAATTCTCCTCGTATTATTATAAAACAGTGTATCCATTTTTTTTTTCTTGTTTACCTGTACCTCTACAATCTATGAAGGGTCATGGTCTCAGTACATAGATTCGTACTGATTCTAGGCCAACGGCCGTGCAATGAGGTGATAAGGTCGAGATCAGCCTCCAGATTTTTCGCCAATTTTGGGTACCTACCTTAAGGAAGCCGAGTCCAATCAGGGTTTTCATACCCTTGGATCGCCCCCGGCTGAAATAACAGAATAAATAATATTCTACCACAGCTAGGATTCGAACCCAGGACCCGGAGATGAGTAGACCAGAGCTCTATCCACTAGACCACGTCGATCTCTACTGTATCCATTTGGAAGGATATGTAGGGATGTCTTTTATTTAACATACACACACTAAAATCTTAATTTTTTAAGTCTTATCTCCCTAATTTATTTTTCTGAATAACTAAAATAAAAAATATATAAAAGGTGATGGGCTCACCTTTTGGTTTGTTTGTACTTACATATATTTCAGTAATATACTTGAAATATACTTAAAAAATCTGGTGCGGGCAACACACGACTTTCACTTACCTCGATTTTTAAAATTAATGAAAGAATTTTCAAATACAGTTAGAGATAAAAATACGTGAAACTATTAAGAAATTAATCAAATTGAATTTATATAGAAACATGTGTTTTATTAAAAAATCTATTATATTATTATTTAAAATAATCAGTTAGTTTTATCTTCTTCTCATCACTCTCTATTAACTTCTAAAAGCTTGTGTATGAGATGATATTTTTTCTAAAATCTTTAGCTTTCCAACGGTATATCATACATGTATATTACTGCTCTTATATTCAAAAACGAACAATTGCATTAAAAACATATTTTTTCTGTTTTCTTCTTTAGTTGGGGTATCGAATTTATATATTTACCTGTTTTTCATCAGCGTTAAGAAGATAATATAGTTATTTTTATTAAATCTACAAAATTAAAGGTACTTTAGGGAAAGAAAATTTAGAATATCGGCATTTAAGCCCAGCCAGACCATTTTAATCCAAATAAAGACTACATGATATTAAAGCCCATTAAATTTTACATCGATATAGCGAGTTTAATCAAAATCGTCGGAACCGTTTTCGAGAAAATCGAAAAAAGGTGCAAAATGCATGGTATAAAGTGGCTCTTTTGGTAAGCTCATTTTGATAAAAAAAAGTTTTGTCACGTCTCGGGCGTATAGTTGTCTTAAATATGAAATTTCAGTTTCATAGGACTTACCGTTTCCGCCCGGGAGTTACCACACACACAGACACACAGACCTTTTTGTGGGACTTGGGACTCAGGGGACCCTAAAACGTGTATTTCCGTTGAAAACTGGAATTCGAAAATTTTCACGATCGCAATACTTCCCCTTACTATATATTGTAAGTGAAAGTAAAAATATATTTCATTGATTAAACAATTCTCTATACAATAAATACAACTAGAACAAGTTCTAAATTATAATTATGGGTTTGAAAAAGTCTTATAAAGAAAGTACCCAGTGGTAGCACTTCCGTGTTTATTTAAGTTAAAAGGTCTAGAGACCATCTTCTCTTCGCCTCGGAGAGTTGGGATAATAAATGATACGCAGAAAAAGAGATTTGTGTGGATAGGGAGTTTGAAATTAACAGAGATCTATTTCGAGATATGTCTGGGACTAAATATGATGTTGAGTTCATTATGGATTAGTTGCGGTGAGACAAAATAAGGGTCATTTAGGATTTTGCGAAGGATTCTGAATTGTATGAATTGAATGGGAGAGGAATTAGGTGGTTTATTGGATCATATAGCACTAGACATAATCGGTATGTCCAGATGGGTCTATTGGAAAAATAAATGATCTTTTTGTAAAAGAGATGTTTTGAACGCCTGTTAAGTAAGTGATTTAGTTATCGATATCTATGAGTAGTTTCTTGTCGTTTAGGTCTTGTATGATCTTTTAAAACTAAAAATAAAACTATGTTGTGCGCAACAAACGACTTTCATTTGCCTTGGTTCACAGAATTAATTTAAGAACTATGGAATAAAGATAAAGAGTTGAAAATATTTAAAAGATTGATATTTAGTTTTGTTGGAAACATATGTTTTAGATTAAATAATATAATAATACAAAATAGTTATGTAAAATAATCACAGAAGTGGCTCTATTCATCAGTTTACATAACCTTTTACAACTATGTAAATAAGATAACATATTTTATAAAATCTTCAGATTTCCATATATTATATTATACATACTTGTTCTTAGGATTAGAAAAAATATATACTTACCTAATCAATTATTTTTTTTTAGTTGATTATCAAATTCGTATGATAAAAATATAAGGTTATTTGTTTATAATCTACAGGCAATAAGTGATGTCAGACTATTTCAGTCAAAATTGAACCTGTATGATAATAAAGCCTATTAAATTTTACATATTGAGTTTAACACAAAACCATTATAGTCGGTTTTGAGAAAATCGTAAAACAGGGGGAAATGCATGGTGTAAAGAGGCTCTTCTGGTTGACTGATTTTGATGAAAATGTGGCTGTAACACCTCAGGCATATATGCTTCTTAGATATGAATTTCAATTTTATATAATAAATTGTTTTTATCTAGGCCTACCACACACATAAACTTGATTTGGTCTTAAGGGAGCCTAAAACGTGTATTTTCGTTGAAAACTCGAGCTTTTCCTTATTGCTTTTGGTTTAGTCAATTACAGTCTATTTCTGTATACTGTTTAACTGTTTCTTATAATTGTTTTTTGTACAAATTAGGGATTATGTAATTCAATTTTATATTTGCATGCCTTAATTTTATATTTGTATGCCTTAATTTTATATCTTGTATATATGTATATGTATCCCTTACGGCTTTTAAGCTTAGTCAATTACTGCTTTATACTGTGTTACTTTCTTTATAATTGTATCTTATATTCCTTATGTATTATATTGTTTTTGCTGTGTAGTGTGTTACTATTTCTTTATAATTGTATTTTATATTTCTTATGTATTATATAATTTTTTTTTGCTGTATAGTGTGTTACTGTTTCTTTATAAAATTGTGTTATATTATTTAAGTATTGTATTGTATCATACTGTGTACTGGTACTGTTTGTTATTGTACTTTATTGAATTGCCGCAGATGAACTCCTTACCCACACACGGGCTCGCCTTAGTGGGATAGTGACTTCTACTTGCACTGTAATATGTCTGTGTTTTGATTCAAATAAAGAAGTTTATAAAAAAAAAAAATTCACAATCGCAATACTTATCTATATTTATAAAAGAAAGTAAAATTTTACTAGATTGTCTGGTCATCGCAGTTTCTCAAAAATGACTAGGGTTGTGAATTTGAATTTTTCCTGGAGGTTCCTCTTACCGTCTAGATGTGCAATAAGGCTAGTTTTAGAAAAATTCGTTCTCTAAATGGTTGTAAAAAAATATTTTTCAAAACGTAAAACAAAATTGGTTTTCGAATAACTAAAAAACTAAACGTCTTATGCAAAACTATGAGTACTCATTTGAATGACAATCAAATTTCTAACTACTTCTAGCTAAAAATCTTCTTGATCTGGATCAGTGATAGCAAAGATACTTAAATACTTTCAACAACTATATATAGGTATATTTCTTTGCTTAGCTATGTTTGGTGTGTAAGTTTCTATCAAATTCATATGTTTTATTGTTGTTGATTTTTTAAAACGATCAATAGGCTGGAAAAGGTTTAAGTTTTGTTTGTTTGTTTATTCGTTTAACGTCACTTTTATGCTGCTATAGCTAATCGGACGATGCTAAAATGGGAGTCCTAAATTTTGCCTATACAGGTTTTATTAGGATAGGGATCTTTAACGATTACCTGACATCGCACAGGCTCGGGACCACCTTTTAACGTCCTCTCCGAAGGACGGCATAACTAAGGATTTTTTACTCCCATTAAAAAATCCTAGGGCCACCCGCGGGGGTTTAAGTTTTGAATAGATAATAGAACTTAGTTCTGGATCATAAAAAAAAAAAAAAAAAATGTGAGCTTATTTAGTTAGAAGGGTATCCTAAGTGGAAAAAATACGCATTTATGTTTCATAGAAGTTACGATGGTATAGAATGATAATGTTTTAAAGCAAAAATGTCAGTATTAGATAATCACGGGTATGAATGGCTACTTGCTACTGCTATGTTATTGAAGATTAAACTGAATGAAATTAATATCTGACAAACAAAAATAATCTTTTTATTTGTCATACATAGATATAGTTAAAAGTTTGACTCTTTGCTATCTCAGGTATACCTATATCGTATAACCTTACAGTTATTACAAACAAAGTTCTTAATTCGCAGCAATTAAAAAAAAAATGTAATAGTCGCGTGCAAAGCCGCGAGGTACAGCTAGTTTCCTATATAAGTAAATAAAAAAAATAAAATAAATAAGAATTTTACATAATAAAAGTCTCTGCCACTTTTGAGCTATTCCTTAAGGAAGAAGCATAATATTATGGAATCGTTAATGAATTTCACGGGTTGAAAAAACTTCCTTCGTTCAAGTAATTATTGATCTTTGCTGTTTTTAATTCCTCGCGTACTCTCTGTCTCTTTGGAATTAGGTATCTGAAAAACTTTTCCAAAAATGCCATTTTTACTTTCACTTATATATAGTAAGAGGAAGTATTGTGATTTTGAAAATTTTCGAAATCCAGTTTTCAACGGAAATACACGTTTTAGGGTCCCCTGAGTCCAAATAACCAAGTCCCGCAAAAAGGTCAGTGTGTGTGTGTGTGTGGTAACTCCCGGGCGGAAACGGTAAGTCCTATGAAACTGAAATTTCATATTTAAGACAAATATACACCCGAGACGTGATAAAACTTTTTTCGTCAAAATGAGCTCACCAAAAGAGCCACTTTATACCATGCATTTTGCACCTTTCTTCGATTTTTTCAAAAACGGTTCCGACGATTTTGGTTAAACTCCTTATATCGATGTAAAATTTAATGGGTTTTAATATCATGTAGGTTTTATTCTTATTAAAATGGTCTGGCAGGGCTTAAATGCTGATATTCTAAATTTTCTTCCTCTAAAGTACCTTTAGTTTTGTAGATTCAATCAAAATAACTATATTATCTTGTTAACGCTGATGAAAAACAGGTAAATATATAAATTGAATAAATTCGATACCCAACTAAAGGAGAAAACAGAAAAAATATTTTATTAATGCAATTTTTCGTTTTTGAACATAAGAGCAGTAATATACATGTATGATATACCGTTGGAAAGCTAAAGATTTTATAAAAAATATTATGTCATTCCCAAGGTTTTAAAAGTTAATAGAGAGTGATGAAATGAACATAAATCTAACTGATTATTTTAGATAATAATATAATAGATTTTTTAATTAAACACATGTTTCTATATAAATTCAATTTGATTAATTCCTTAATAGTTTCACGTATTTTTATCTCTAACTGTTTTTGAAAATTCTTTCATTGATTTTAAAAATGGAGGTAAGTGAAAGTCGTGTGTTGCCCGACCAGATTTTTTTGTTTGTTTTTATTGTATATTTTTCTTTTCACACTTTTATAAATATAATTGATTCGGTTTTGATCTAAATGATAAGTGATGTATTTTTTGACTACATCAAATAAAAAAAGAAACCCTCAATTTCTTGTAACGTCTTCCATATCTTGATCTTACAAAAGAATTAGGGGTTGAGAACAGTAGATTATTGCCTACCCACTAGACCACACAGTTCCCTATTTTATACTTCAATCTTGATTAAATTTTAAAATCACTCTAAAAACATGTTAAGTGAAACGAATTTATAATTGTAAAAAAAAAAGAGGAAATCGGAGTTGAACTTTCTGCTCTTGGCTAATTATGACAAAGCCCTGGCTAATAAAGTGGGGTAGCCGTGTATAAAAATTACAATCTACAGATTAAATATTTCCCCCTCTAATATCCCCCCCGGGTTTTTCATTTTTACTTTAATTTCTCCATTTTCTTTCGAGGCGAGGAGTAGTAATTAAATTTTAATTAAAAACAGTCTTAGAATAAGATTATTCTACTTTGGATTAGGCTACATTTAGAACAAGAATAAACCTTTACATAAAACGACAATTAAACTAATCACGGCTGATAAAAATGTCAAATAAAGAAAAAGGAAAATATATTTTAATTGTTATTATTGCGTTTTACATGTATTAATCAATCATCAATTGATGATAAGTTTCATTCAGTAAGTTAAAGATGAAAAATGATGAAATTCGATTTAAAGATGAAGTATAATTACTTTGACCTATAAAATCAGAAGTAAAATGCTGTATTATATAGTTATAGTTATATAGTTATTATAGCAATTATTATATGAAACACTTCTTTATTTATAAATATTGAAATTAGGTTTGTATAGAAGTGTGTCCCATAAGTTTTTCCACGTTGAATATTTTGGAAGTAAGCCTCAACAATTTCGGAAAGAGGGCGTAATGAGGCTTCCTCGGAGATGGAAATAGTTTATTGAGGAGATGGCTTTATTTATATTAATTATATTTATATTTATTACAGTAAATCAACCTCAAATAAAAAATATTGCCTATTGGTTTTTTAATAAAAAAAATAAGGAAGGAACTTATAGAACATCCTAATATAATGCATAAAATAAAAACTAACTGAGAATTAAATAAGTGCATAAAAATAAAAAAAAGGTGTCTTGTTTTACTTTCAGTTGCCTATATATGAAATACATAGCAAGGGAAAGTATTGCAATCGTGAAAATTTTGGAATTCCAGTTTTCAACGGAAATACACGTTTTAGGCTCCCTTGAGTCCAAATAACAAAGTCCTACAAAAAGGTCTTTGTGTCTATGCGTCCGTGTGTCTTTGTGGTAAGTCTAGAAACGATAAATTGTATAAAACTAAAATATTTTAAGAGCATGTATGCTTAAGATGTTACAGTAACGTTTCCATCAAAAACCGGCCAACCAGAAGAGCCACTTCATACCATGCATTTTGCACTTCTTTTGTGGTTTTCTCAAAAAAGGCTCTAACGATTTTGATTAAACTCGCTTTATCGATGTGAAATTTCATGGGCTTTAAAATAATGTAGGTTTCATTTTGATTGAAATAGTCTGATAGGGCTTAAATGCCGATATTTAAAATTTTCTTCCTCTAAAGTACATTTAATTTTGTATATTTAAAAAAAAATAGGCACATCATCTTATTAGAAAAGACAAATAACGCGTAAATATGAAAGTTGAGCGAATTTGGTGAAGAACTAAAGGAGAAAAGTGGAAATATATTTTTTAATGCAATTTTTGTGTTTTTGAACACAACTTCATTTAATATTTCTTAAATTGATTTTAACATCGGAGGTAAGTGAAAGTCGTGTGCTGCGCGCACCTGATTTTTTTATATGTATAATGTAGTAATGGTAGTAGTTTGGTAGCAATTATCGTTTGAAAATTCTCAACTCCTAGGCGAAAAATCTTTACCCCGTCATTTAAATAAATAATTTTATTTCTTATCGGTATATTTTTGACAAAATGTTTTATTTTTCGGAATTATTGAAGATGAACATGAGCTATATATTGCTCTGAATTAATGAGTGACTGATGTAAATGAAAAAAATATATTTTTAATTTAAGTCTCTAGGAGTTAAGTGCACTCGAAAAAAGTGAAGAAAGCTTGTACGAATCATACGTCATTACCAAGAGATGAGTTATTAACTTTTTTTTTTCTCAATTTATTTATTTATTGCAATTTGGTTCAAAATGAAACAAATATGTTAAGAACTGAAATAGTTATATTTTATGTTGCACAATATGTATTTGTATTCTGTATGTTTATTTGTTTTATTTGTAACTAAAGGAATATCTATGAATCTAATAGAGTTAATGATTTGTACGTCTGTCTATAAGTGTTGACGTAATTGAATAAAAATATCACTTCGAAATTTTGAAAAAAATCTGGAAAATAAAATAATATTTAGGGAGTGAGAAATACCTTGTATAACTAAACAAATGACAATTAGAGCTCCATTCATGGGTCCCGTTCCTCTAAATGAATATAGTTAATAGCCAGGCTATAGAAATTTTTTATTTAATACAAATGGTAATTTATTCTGGTTTATATATATTCATACAAACGCAAAACAGAAAAACTGTAAGGAGAGAAAAAAGCTTTCGGTATTTTTCCAGTAAATACCTAGTAGAGGCTAAAAGGGGACAAGGGCCGTATAGCTAACACGAGACTGAGGCTGCAAAAAATAAAGTTGTTATGACTTAAGTAGGAGGCTTAAGCCGCCCGTGCTTCACCAACTCGTTAACCCAACTTCTGTTAGGGGCTCCACAGCGCATACCTTTCTTTTTCTCCAAGTCTGCTTGTCTAATTCTGGTAATAAATGGGTTTTATTTTTTTACATATATTTTATATATGATCTTTTTTTATTGGAAATGATCTTATAGTAACAATAGTTAACTTATTGTTTTTTACGTTGCAATTATTTTTTTTTCTGTAGCAAAAACTCCCCTTTTACCTAATTCATTTGAAATTCATTTCTTCCACCCTTTCCACCTCTCCCACATCAGCTGACTCATAGTCATCCTTCTCACAGTTGACCACGCTTCCTTCCTCTTTTCCTCTGGGAAGGCACCAGCTTTCAATTTATTCCTTAATTTCGTTTTGTTTTCCATATCCTTTGCTGTTATTTGTAATTTTTCCATGTCGCTCTTGTCTTTTACTAACCACCCATACCTTACTTTCCTATCGAAATAATAGAGTTTTGTTGACCGTTGAGAAATTAGATGAGGAAGATGGTTGGGGGTGTGGTCATAAATTAGATACACACATTTAAAATAAGTGCTATTTTAATTATGTGCCGACGTTTCGGCCTACAATGTGGGCCTTCATCAGGGCTAAAAGAAACAATATAACAACCAATGTAATTATAGACTTAATAATGCGTTAGGTATATAATAATAATATGACAGTGATAAAATATGGGAACATAAATACAATTAAATGTAAAATGATAATAAGATGACAGTTATGAAGTATGGAAATAAGGTGACAGTTATAAAGTATGGAAATAAACAATATTAAGATGATAGTTATAAAGTATGGAAGTAAACATAATTGAGATGATAATATTGTAATGAGAATATATGAAGAGAGACTAAGCAAATGAAAAAATGACAAAGGAAAAATATGTGAACAATTAAAATTTTAAATATTGACAATTTTGAAGTGATCTATGACGGTAATATATTAAAAACATAGTTAAGAGTATTTTTTTAATATATTACCTATACTTTTAACTATGTTTTGAATATATTACCGTCATAGATCACTTCAAAATTGTCAATATTTAAAATTTTAATTGTTCACATATTTTTCCTTTGTCATTTTTTCATTTGCTTAGTCTCTCTTTATATATTCTCATTACAATATTATCATCTCAATTATGTTTACTTCCATACTTTATAACTATCATCTTAATTTTGTTTATTTCCATACTTTATAACTGTCACCTTATTTCCATACTTCATAACTGTCATCTTATTATCATTTTACATTTAATTGTATTTATGTTCCCATATTTTATCACTGTCATATTATTATTATATACCTAACGCATTATTAAGTCTATAATTACATTGGTTGTTATATTGTTTCTTTTAGCCCTGATGAAGGCCCACATTGTAGGCCGAAACGTCGGCACATAATTAAAATAGCACTTATTTTAAATGTGTGTATCTAATTTATGACCGCACCCCCAACCATCTTCCTCATCTAATTTATTTTACTATAATTTTTTTATTTTAAAGATTATGTGAGTCTGTCTATTTGGATTCATTCTGTTCCGATGAGTGTTAAAGGCTGTTCTTCTTATTGTATCCGCCATTTTTTCCACGTGTTTATAAATTTCCTCATTAATACAGGTGTGGAAAGACTTTTAGTGATTTATAATCAATACATTTCTTTTTAAATTACTCTAAAATATTATATGTTGTCAAATGAGCATTAAAATACTGATCTTATTTTATTTTAAAGTTGTTGTTTTTTTGTTTTTTAATATATTGGGTTGTCCGGAACATTAAGTAGGATTTTAGTTTTAACAAAAAGAAAAAAGGAAAACAAAAAAAAACTGTTTTATTTCATTAGAATATACTACTATACTTAATAGAGAGTCTATACTATCAATACATTTCTAACAACAAAAAAGAGTTTATTAATTGATTATGTCAATTAATTCTTTCGTCAAGTAAAGAGTAGTCCAAAAGCTAAAAAAAAAAAAAAATAAATAAAAAAAAAAAAAAATAATCTGTTAGCTGAAGGTACGGAGAATATCACTGAGTTCCATATACAAACACCACTACCAGTTTTTGTGACAGGTGCCCGGGCATTGTCGTGCCTCAAAATGGGGAACAAAGCCGTAATTATTTCCAATTTCTACTGTCTTGCTTTAATTTATTTACAATACTATTTGAAATTGAACCAAACGAATCCCAGCAAACAGTTAACTTTTTTGATGAATTAGGGAATGCAAGACAGAAAAGGATTGCTTTTGTTTCGGCAAAGAATTGAAGCACAAACTTAAAATAAATCAAACTTCAACTTATAATAAGTTAGTAGCGTTTTTCAGTATTTCAATTTCATCCTCCATGTATAATAAAATCATGTTTACTTGGTCAATAATGTTTACATATTCTAAAGAAGAATTATTTAAGGTGCTTTTATGCATCAGTCTCAACCGAGATTCCTTATCTTAAATTTGTATTTTGCTTGCTTAAAATGGAAGAGACTTATTAAACTTATTTTTGTTAATTAATATTTTTTTATTTCCGAAAAGGAAAGTCCGTAGCAAATACGCTAAACAAAATTTGCAGTGTGTATGACGATGGTGCCTTAGGAGAAAGATACATTTGAAGTGGTTTTCTCGGTTCAGAACCGAACATTTTTATTTGGAAGAAGCAAAGCGCTCGGGTTGTCTTTTAAGTGTGGACGATGACCAAACTGTTCTGGGAAGACAGAAATAAAACATTATCTGAAAGTTGACTACATGTAAGAGATGAATATGGTTCATATATAAATGATTAAAAGAATCTGATGAATTATAGAAATTACCAGTCAAAAAACACTTATTTTACAAGAGAGATACACTTTATTGATAAACAAAATGATGCCGCTCAACTTAATTAGATTGATATATCACAGCATACCAATTCTTTTCTATAGGAACATTCTCAACATTATAATTTATAATTTCAAACCCTTACTTTACGTTGTGAAAATACATCTTATGGATATATATACACTGTGCTGAGAGGTTTTGGGGTGACTGAATGCGTACATCCTCAGGTCTTCTTCTATAGGTTTGACGCACTGTAGCTACTGCAGTATAGTAAGGAATAGGGATGAAAGCGGTCAAAGGGAATGTTATGATTGATAATACATGTAGTTATTATGCACTAAGTTTAGATTATTTATTTATTTTGATTTTTTTTTTTTTTTTTTGCACGGGTAGGTCCTAGACAGATGATTCGTAATGAATATAGTATATTTTATTAGTAGTATAGTATATTGTATTTATCGGACGTAGCCTTTTCCTGTATGCTGTGATAATTGTAAATTTTTAGTAAGATTATAGGAGCTATGTTTTAGTTAAAAAGATCTGGGAAAATGAAAAAATACCCGAAGAATGGAAAGAATCAATACTTATTCCGATTCACGAAAAAGGACCGAGGACGGATTGTAACAACTATCGTGGGATCTCTCTTCTCCAAGTATGCTATAAAATATTCTCGTCAATACTAACTAGCCGAATCACGGAATACGCTGAGGAAATTATCGGAGACTACCAATGTGGTTTTAGGCGGAATCGCTCGACAAATATTTTCCTTACGTCAAATATTAGAGAAGAAGCTGGAATACAACGGTGTAGTCCATCAACTTTATATAGATTTTAAAAAGGCTTATGATTCCATAGACCGTCAGAAGCTACATAACATCATGATTGAACAGGGGATACCTAAAAAGTTAGTAAACCTAGTAGAGATGTGTTTGTCGAAAACATTTCATAAAGTTAGAATCGGTCATAATTACTCCGAGAGATTTGAGGTGCGATCGGGTTTGAAACAGGGTGATTCCCTTTCACCTGTTTTGTTTAATATAGCCTTAGAATATGTTATAGAAAAGGTGATGTGTACCAATACTTTTGAACACGTAGAGAAATTCAAGTATTTAGGTTCAATGATAACAAGAAAAAATAAAATCCAGGAAGAAATAAAGTCCCGGTTAAAGGTGGGAAATGCGTGCTATTATTCAGCTGCTAAATTACTTAGCTCGCGGCTTCTGTCTAAAAACTTAAATGTTAGAATTTATAAAACTATTATTCTTCCAACGGTTCTTTACGGATGCGAAACGTGGCCGCTTACTTTGAAGGATGAACAACGGCTTAAGGTTTTCGAGAATAAGGTACTGCGTAAACTATTTGGTCCGAAGAGAGATGAGGCCACTGGGGAGTTTAGAAGGTTGCACAACGCGGAATTGCGAATATAATATTGTGAATATAATTGAGTTGATAGGATCGCGGAGACTCAAATGGCGCGTAAAGTTGTTGGGCTTAGTGAGGAACGGATTCCGAGAAAGTTGGTATTCGCTGAACCGACTGGTAGGCGTCCGAAAGGTAGGCCGAAGCGTCGATGGGAGGATTGCATTAAGACTGATCTCGGGAGCTTGGGGCTTGACCGGTGAACATTGGACGAGTCTGTGCAGGCGAAGTTTGGTGGTATCGGTATTAATGAAAAGATCATAAACCACAACTATTCAACTGACATTAATAGAGCAGTGAACTCAAATAGTAACCCCATATACCGATTACTCAGCAGTTACAACATACTTAAACCCGAAAAATACTTAAAATATAGACTAAATTAAAACCAAATAAGGTGTATGAGCCAACTAAGAGTAGGAAATCCAGAGAGCATCGAACTCCACCAAGGAAACAAAATAATTATTTTAAAGGCAGACGAACTTTGTCCATTCTGCAATAGTTATTTCAATAAGAGTTTGTACTATATCCTACATTGCCCAACCTTTAAAGACGATAGATAATATATCTTACCATCCGAATCCGTATCCTGCGACCTTAGAAACATTGAAAATACTTTGAACATTAATAGAGAAGCCAAATTGAACAGTCTTTATATTTATATTTTTAAAAATACGTAATAAGTATGATTCTATTGTATTTTTTTTTTTTTTTTTTTTTTTTTTAACATTTTTAATAATAAGCGTAGTAGTAATATTGCTTTATTGAGAAGTAATACAATCTGCCACTATCTTGGGCAATAAGTATTAGAGATAAAAGAAGTCATTCATTCCATATGTACAAAGTAAAACAATTAAAAAGTAAAATGCCTCAATAACAAAAGAAGAAAAAAAAATAAATAAAAAAAATAATAAATAAAAAAATAATAAATAAAAATAAAATAAAATAAATGAAAAAAAAAAGAAGAAAATAATTATAATCTTGGCCACATTCATACCTATATACAATATTTACATACTGTCTATTGTATTAGAGCCATATAAATAATATTATGTAAATAGTTTTCGAAACCATTTAATATCTGTACTTTTATTACGCTTCCGTTTATTTTAAATAATTTTGATTATTTCAAGTTTAATATTGTGTAGTAATCAATATTATGTTAATAATTTTTTTTGTTATCCAGTCCGTTTTATGTTTGTTTATTGTTTTGTTAAGGAGTACTTGTTATATCTTTTCTTTATTGTTTTCGTAGTAGAGCACTAGACACTGGTTATGTTTGTTTCTAGTTGTATTTTATGTAGTAAATTTGAACAAGTCTTTGTCTTTCATAAATAAAATATATTCTATTCCAATGTTGACATAAATAACACATATATATGTTTATACCATGGAGTTGTGTATGTAATTGTATACATGCTTATACAATTACGTACACGATATTTTTCAATTATTTTCAAAAGATAAAAAAAAATCTAACTCGCACAACACAATATAGAAATCATTCAATAATAAAAAAAAAAAAAAGAACCGAAATTCTCATTTAAATTTCGGATTAATTTTTTCTTTTGGGTTCTTCTTGGTAATAAAAAAAAATAACAATCATCCGATGGAATGAGGTAATAATTTAGCTGAGAAAGATGGGGAAAAAGCTTTGCAAGGGATGAAGAAAAACATCCCCCAACGGCAAACCTTCCGTGGCTACATAATCATCTAAGTAGAGAGATCCCTCAACCAGCACTTTTTCAGCCTTCTTTTGGTATTTTCCAAGAAGTGAGTTGTGGCCATTTCCTTAATAACACTAACCTACTACAAATTTGCTTTTAATCTTGGTTACATTTTAACACGCAAGGCATTAGTCTGAGATTTTATTTATTACAAACAAGAAGAAATAAATAAGAAAGATTAAATAGTGAATCAGAAAAGAATATTTATAAATCAGAACAGAAAAGATAAGTGAATAAGTAGATGTAAAAGAGTGAATATTTGAATATATAAAATTATAAGTAAATTAAAAGATAAAATAAACAATACTGAATAAATAAAAGAAATGATAATTATTATTTTTAAAAAATGTTTTTATTATTTATTTCTATATTTTTTAAGGGAATAATTTTAATTATAGGTATTTAAAAATAATTTTGATTTCTTGTCGATTCTTTTAAACTAAACTATCTGTATGAGAGTGAAGTGAGAGTGGTTGACTTTGTATATATAGGGGAGAAGTTAATTGAGGGTGCAGTAAAATTAACACACCATTAAGTAGAAACTTAATTTAACAGTGCCTACGTTTCAGCTTAATTTCAGGCCTTCTTCAGGGCTATAAAACAAAAGATAACAACCAGTAGTATAATAAAATATATAAAGATCATAGGTAAAATAAATTATCCCGATCATTAGAAACAAAATGAAACAGTGGTTATGGTAATTGACAAATATTGTAATAATTAGAAACAAAATGACAAAAGAAATTTGAACAGACAGAGAAACGCTGGTCGGGTTCTTTTCATCACTCTCATATCTTTTACCATTTCGAGTATAAGATAGTATTTTTTTAAATCTTTAGCTTTCCAATGGTACATTATACATCTATACTAAAAAGAACGAGGCTGGAGACTATCTTTTGATTCGAGCAGCCACAGATCCCACTGAATTTGCCATTCTCACAGGTCGAGGTCTGACACATACAGTTAGGGCCTTATTATATCCATTTATGGTGTGGTACACGAACATACGGCTGAGTCCCAAAGGTATCAAAGTGCTGAATATCTCTAACCTACGTCTTTCAACTTTGTGTAAGGCTATCATAGCTATTCGGTTTTCTTTATCACTCCACACCGTGTTAACTGGGCGAAAGAAAAAACTAATTGGGATCATCATCCTTACATGTAAAGAAAATAATTTGATAGGGGTGAGGATTATCTAAAAAATACCCAAGGATATAAACATAGTTTAACAGTAACAGTATTTTAGGCAGAACTAGGTCGTAACTGGATTACATCGATTTTAGGCAAAATTGATTGCACTGTGGTAGTTAAGCTTTCTTAACTTTATCATTATAAACGATTACTTTAAAGTGGTGTAAAAGTAAATGATATAACTTTTTAAGGATTTTTCGAAGAAATTTATAATGCTAATAATTATTAAGTTAGTTGACCCTAAGACCTTTGAGGTCGGACGGCGGTAACGGAAATGTGAGGAGTGACAGTTGACAAATAGCTGCTTCTCGATTAATTCATGAGTTGAAGGGGATTCCCCTGGGAACTGCGATGGTCAATTCATGATATTGCGTCCAAGGACCTTCACAGTTTCTCTTCTGAGCGATTTTATTTTTGATCTTTTCTTGATCAATGTATGTTCATTTCTACTCAAGAAAGGCCTCATAGTGATACACGACTTTTACTTATCTTGGTTGATAAAATAAATTTAAGAACTAATAAATAGAGCTCAAAAAGGTTTAAAAAAATATATCTATTTTCATTGGAAACATGTTTTAGATTATTTGTCCACTTCTACCTCATGAACAACCTTCACCACCGGGACATCAATGTCATCAATCTACAACAGGTATGAGGCGGGAAAGTATCCAGCAGCCAACTTCAGCTGATATCCCACCGCCATTGCACCAACTACTAAGCGGTGTGAGTAATCTTATCCAGCCTCTTTTTAGCCTTCTATAGCAGCTCGCACAGGTAACTCAAGCCTTGTGCCCTCCCAATGGCCCGTAATCAGCTGACTGTGGGCTCTTTGTCCATGTCAGTACCACAGCACACAACACTTGCCCACCAATTCTTATCGACAACAAACAAATTCCTCAGACAAACTCTGTACATTACCTAGGACTGACACTCCATCGAAGGATGACTTGGGGCCCATATGTCAAGATGAAAAGACAGACTCTCAACCATCGACTGAAAATACTATACTCTCTTTTTTCAAAATCATCAAAATTAAAAATTAGACAGAAACTGAATACATACACATACCTTCTTAAGCCAATATGGACTTACGCTTCACAGAGGTTTGGTTCAGCAAAAAAGACTCACATATAAAAACTGCAATCATTTCAATCCAAAATTTTAAGACTCATAACGACAGCTCCTTGGTACGTAAACAACAGAACCCTACATACGGACATGTTACAGCAACTAACATTTGACCAACATATACGAACACTCTATTCTAGTTTTCACATTAAATTTAACGGACACGACAATAGAATGATTAACGACATGTCAGTAGCTGAAATACCGTTCAGAAGAAGGCTAAAATGAAGCTGGATGAGGGACCTCCTCAGCTAGATCAAAGCCTTGGAAGGGGTGCCGCTGGGCACTTTACTTCCCCATGCCTATCATGTCTGATCTTACTTTTGTCCAACACATTTGCTGATTGTCAAGTATCTTCTGACAAGTGTAAATAAAGATATAAAGAGAGAGAAAAAAAAAGATTATTTGTTACTAATTTTGATGAAACATATACAAAATGATTATCTAAAACAATCAGTTAGTTTTATCCATTTTTCGTCACCCTTCATTACATTTTACAACTTTGCGAACAAGATCATATTTTTTCTAAAATATTTAGCTTTCCAACGGTATATTATACATCTATATTTCTGTTCTCATCTTCAAAAAGCAAATAATTACATTACAAAATATTTTTGTTCTTTTCTCCTTTAGTTAATTATCGAATTCGGCCAACTTGTATATTTGCGTTTTTTTATCAATACTAATAAGATGATATCTTACAAACACATTCACTGCTCATCCTGATCTTAACCCTACCGATACAGCTGTAGTTAAAGAATCCCTCTCCTCGCCGATTCCTCTCTCCTTACCGCCTAAAGTTGTCAACCCCTCTGAGGTCAAATTCCTAATCGATAAACTTAAATCTCGAAAATCTCCTGGATTTGATCTCCTTACTTCCCAAATTATTAAAGAACTTCCCAAAAAGGCTATAATATTCCTGACCTACTTATATAACTGCATCCTCCGTAAAACCCATTTTCCTATGATGTGGAAACACTCAACCATTATACTTTTCCTTAAACCGGACAATCCTGCCAATCATACCTCATCCTATAGACCAATCAGCTTGCTTCCTATACTCTCCAAAATATTTGAGAAAATGCTCTTGAAACGTATCCTACCGTTGCTCCAATCACACAAAATCCCATCTCACCAGTTCGGTTTCCGCTCAGGCTACTCTACTGTCCACCAAGGTCTTCGGGTTGTTGATCACATATCCTATGCCCTTGAAAGCAAGCAATATTGCACCAGTGCCTTTCTGGACATAGCACAAGCATTCGACCGGGTATGGCACGATGGCTTGCTTTTCAAACTAAAAACCCTATTACCCCAATCCATATACCTAATCCTTCGATCCGACCTCTCCAACCGCTCGTTTAAGGTTCGTTGTGGTTCTGAATTCTCAAGTTGTTATCCGATAGAAGCTGGTGTTCCACAAGGTAGTGTCCTTGGTCCTATACTCTACATCTTATTCACCGCAGACATTCCTACCCTACCTGAAAACTTCATAGCAACATTTGCCGATGACACAGCTATCCTCTCATCCCACCCAGATCCTGTTGTGTCATCCTCAAATCCCCAATCACATCTCGTTCTGATTGAACAGTGGTGCAATCATTGGCGTATCAAAGTCAATGAATCAAAAACCAAGCAGGTCACCTTTACTCTACAATGCAGATCCTGCCCTTCAGTCCATTTTAATTCTATTCCTCTTCCCTTTTCTGACACAGTCAAATACCTTGGCTTCCTCCTAGACAAACGACTGACATGGAACCCCCATACTAGACTTAAACGACAAGAACTCAATCGACGGTACGGCCAGCTATATATACTACTACATAATAAATCACATCTATCAACGGACAACAAACTACTTATCTACAAGACTATTCTTAAACTCATTTGAACCTACGAACATGAACTGTGGGGAACAACAAAATTTTCGAATATCAAACGTATCCAATCCTTTCAGTCTAAAGTACTTAGAACAATAGTCGATGCCCCATATTATGTCACCAACAAAACCTTACACCATGACCTGAATATCCCATTTGTCCTTGATCTCATCCCATTCAAATTCTCAATCTTCCATCAGAAGCTTACTCACCTTCCTAATCCCTTGGCACACTCCCTATCCAGTTCCAAACATCCATATAACCCTCCTCGTAGGTTGAACCGGCAGTGGCCCAGAGATCTCTTGTAAATATGCCATTGGAGTGCTGGAAATGGCTGGCTTCTCCACTCATGCCCTGAGTGTATGTGGCTCTAGCGCCCTCGCTCAGCTTCCACTGGCTCTCGAGACCAGTGACGCGGCTGAGGAGAGGCGCTGGGATCTCCTGGCATTGTGCCTCGGGATCCACTAGTGGATCTCGGGGGTCGATGCGGTGATCCCAGGAGCAGTTTGTAAATATTGTAAATAGGTACGAATGAGATCAAAGTTGTTATTAATTTCTTTATATATATTATTTATTTTATTTTATACACATATATCTTTTCTTCTTTATTTATTCTTTATTAATTATTCTTGTATTTTTTTTATCTTTTATTTATTTGTTTGTAATTATTTTTTTTTTTATATATACTATTTATTTATTTTATATATATATATATATATATATATATATATATTTTTATTTTTTTTTATGATGTACATATCGGATGAATGGTTTCTTCTAGCCGTATTACTCATTGCCCCAGTAGGGGCAGATTGTATTATCTCTTAATAAATAAATTAAAAAAATAATAATAAGATGATATGTTTTATTTTTTGGATTCCACAAAAAATTGGGGGTACTTTAGAGGGAGATAATTTAAACTATCGGCATTTAAACCATGCCACACTATTTCAGGATGAAACCTACATCATATTATGTCCCGTCCAATATTACTTCGTTTTAGGGAGTTTAATCAAAATCGTTACAGTTGTTTTCGAGGAAATCGTGGAAAGATATATAATAAATGGTATAAAATGGCTCTTCTGGTACGCCAATTTTGAGATAAAAGTTGCTGCAACATCTCGGGCGTTTAGTCTTAAATGTGAAAATTTAGTTTCGTACACCTTTTTGCTTTTGTGCTGGACCTACCACATACAGTCGCACAGAGGCATACAGACAAACACACACCTTTTTAGGGAACTTGCTTATTTGCACTCAGGGGAACCTAAAACTTCTAAAAACTATGGATTAGAAAACCTCAAGAAGATCCCGTGGCCAAAGGGGAGGAAAATAAGAGGAGAGAAATTTCACGTACACCATTCAGAAGCTAGAGACAGTATCTTCACTATCTCAGGTTTCTAAAATGCAGCAGCCTCTTGGGTCAATATACACTATCATCCAATTAGGAATAGTTAAAAATTAATAACATGTTAACTCAAATATCAATTCCTGGACAAAAAAGTGTATATGTACATTTTGTTTTGTAACATATGTTTACACTCACTCAAAAAATGCAATCAATGCATATAATAGCATGCTTTTATTTTGCATAGATTTATTTCTAACTTTACAATTTCCTAATGTACGGATTGTTAATTCTAATATTAGATAAAAAAAAAAATATCTATTTATTTTCATTTCATCATTAATATAAAGCGAGGTAGAATGTCTTTTGTTACTGGTAGGTCAAAAAAGTGTCCATACATTTTCAATATTAATCCTATTTGTTGTAATATGACCGTCTTTCCAGTGTTATATATAAATCTCATTTCGATAACCAAATCGTAGTTCAGTATTAACTTTACTTGAGCCTAGGATTTATTTTCAATATGCGCGTTTCTCGTGATTAGGGGGAGCTCATGGTTCGCAGGGCTTATATATATAAGAAAAATTGCATATCCGTTGAATATGTCACATGCTACTGTACAGTCTGGAATACAAAGACATAAAGTGTTAAAATCTTTGGAGGATAGAACATGTTCCGTAAGACAGGAGACTGGAGAATCGCCAGGACCGAGCCATCCTTGCTGAAGTCCATGCAAATCCTCACACTACCGACACCTCAATGGCCATCACAATAAATAGGTACGATGGAGTTCAAGTCCATCCAGAAACAGTCAAAAATATTCTAAGAAGGGAAGGATGCAATAGTAGCATAACAAAGCCCTTCTTCAGTAAGTTAAACCAGAATAAGTGGCTGAAATTTGCTAAGTAGTTTGTAAATAAAAACAAAAATGTCAGGGAATGGGTCATATTCTGTCAGAAATCCAAATTTAATATTTTTGGGCAAGATAGAAGGTCAAAAGTGTGGATGAAATTAACCCAAGCTTTCAACGTTAAGAATTTATTTATGGTTGTATGGAAACTTTTTTGAGTTAGTGTATTTTCACCAGTACTCAGTTTTTCGTTTCTATCTAGGCTCAGTTTTCATTTAATTTGTTCTCCCCATTTTCATCCAGTCTACTATTTCAAAAGGAGTAATCTTCTAGACATTACGTTGGAAGTTTTAGGTAATAAACACTCGTTTTAAAATCAAGTTGATTTGTAATTGAATTGAACATGAAATTTAATCCATGTTGTAATCCATTAGATAACTGATTCTCAATCGGATCCGAGGATGTCAAACATACACCCCAGACTGCCCTTGCCAACTCCCGTCCATTAGCAATACCGATGGCATGCGACACCGGAGGGACAGAAATATTCCCGTGAGGCGATGCAGGGAATTAGGACACGGTAGGGGCTATAATCGGAAGGACCTCCAGGAATAGACGGAGTAAATATATGACAAATTGGGGACCTCTTTTGGACAACCTCCAGGCATAAATAACTTTTGAAATTTATAACACGGTTCTAGGGATCAGGTTTATTGGTAAACAACCGGTTGGGGCTCATCATGGCAAGAGTTATGGCGAGTTAAAACCATCTTCTTACGGTTTTCTGTATTACCGAGTGGCTTTTAAAAAACTATTAATACAGATTTTTAGCAATGGCCATTAGTATTTCATCTCAGCTAATCTAATTTGAATGATGTGTCATTTATGTTTAAAAAAAATCTCTGTCTGACCGATTTAAAGTTAAAGAAATGAAAAACAAAAAAAAATAATAAAAATTAGTTAACCTTATTTGTTTGTTATTTTAAAGGGATGTACAGATAACGGAAAGTTTAATTTTCCCATGTAAAGTAAACTTGATAGCTATGTATGTTGCTGTTTTTGACCGGCTGCTTTTCTAAGGCGGCGGTAGCTTCAAAAACTAGCTTACTTACTATATTTAGTCAATATATAAACTATATTTAATGATACCATGGATCTCCTTTCCAAAGGTATCGTGTTTACCAATCCAATAGGTGGCATGCAGGGTAAGATTAAAGTAAACAAGATTCAATTAATAAATTACTATAATTATTAATTTACACATATCATTATATTCACATATTGCCTAAAACTCTGATTGAGAATACTGAGGGACATTTTCTCTACTACCTTTGCCATACAATATTACAAATAACAATATACCTTTGAAACACTTAACCGGCTGGCGAAGGTGGAAATCAGTCTTAGGTCCCCTTTCTCGGCATCATCCTCCAGCTGCTCTCAGAACCTCGACGGCCACCTCCTCTTCTTGTAGATGGAACCCGACTCACTCTTTTTCTTCTCTCTCATTCTCGTCACCTCGGGTGGGCCGAGATGGGAAGTGCCCCGGTTGGCGGTACAGCCCTTGTGCTATTATTCTTATCTTTTCACCCATCTTAATATTCTTGTTGGCCGCCGCTGGGGGGAAACTACCAGAGGTTTCTGGTACCGCTGGGGGGCCCATACCGATGGGAAATCTAGGGGGCTAGGTAAACACCTTTTGATGTTTTGCCGACAAAGGTTCGTTATCATTAATTGTTTAATATTAAAATTATTTAATTATGAACTCCCCTCAGTATCCTCAATACATTACAATGTATTGAAAAACTACTGATTTAACTAAGGTTTCGATTTTTCGGCTAATTAAGTAAGGGAGTGTATTGCGATCTTGAAACTTTTAGAATTCGAGTTTTCAACGGAAATACAAGTTTTAGAGTCCCCTGAGTCCAAATAACGAAGTTCCTAAAAAGGTCTGTGTGTGTTAAGTTGTATGTGTGAAAACGATAGGTTGTATAAAACTGAAATTTCATATTACAGAAGCGTATATGCCTGAGAAGTTACAGTAGCTTCTTTAACAAAATCGACCGGAAGTAGTACTTTATACCATTCATTTTACACTTTTTTTTTTACAATTTTCTCAAAAATGGCTCTAACGATTTTTATTAAACTCGCTATATCGATGTAAAATTTAATATCATGTAGGTTTGATTATGATTGAAATAGACTGACAGGGCTAAAATGCCGATTTTTTTAAAATTTCTTCGTCTAAAGTACCTTTAATTTTGTAGGTTTATAAAATTAACCATATCATCCGATTAGCATTGAAAAAAAAACGGCTAAATATAAAGTTGAACGAATTTGATAACCAAGTAAATGATAAAAGAGCAAAACATATTTTTTAATTTGATTTTGTTTTAAATATAAAAACAGTAAGATAGATGTATAATATACTGTTGGAAAGCTAAATATTAAATAAAAAAATATTATGTTACACAAAAAATTGTAAATGTTAATGGAGAGTGATAAAAAGCCGATAAAACAAACTGATTGTAGTTGATAATAATATAATAGATTATTTAATAAAACACATGTTTTTATTGAAATTCTTCTTCTTCTTTTGCTTTTTCCTACAATGCAGTGTCAGGGGAATTTGATTTGTGGGAATATTGATGATGTATTAAAATTCAATTTAATAAATTCATTAGCAATTTAGTTTAATCTCTAAATGTATTTCTTGATAACACGTGAATGTTGTGAGTTGTGCGCAGGTTATATTTATATAATATATATATATGATATATATATATATATATATATATATATATATATATATATATATATATACATACATTTTTTTTCTTAGTGGCGCGACAGGCCGTGCAGGCCATGGGCCTCGCGGTGTGATCTTGGAGATTACACTCGCGTTTCCCGATACAATTCGTAGTGTAGGGTCATCACTCCCTGCGCCTAATTTTGTGAGTGGTAACCATACCCGGGAGAGAGGCTGTGAATGAATCACCATTTAATCACATCCTTAAAAGGGACTGGGGTTCGAACTAGCAACCTGTTGTTATTATTATTATTATACTCGCAGTGAGTTAATATTTCAAATGACATATTTCAATTTCATTGAAAAAGTTAAATTAAGCACGATGTATTTTATTGCATATTAAGTTTTCTAAAATCTTGCGCATGGCATCGGTATATTATATAGACGTATAATTTCTACTTATATTTCAAAAATAAATCTTTTGACCAATAGGTTAAAGAAAATTTATTTTTTCCTTTAAAGAAAAGCTAAATTACAATGTATCTTACTTTTAAACCATAATGAATCCGTCGCGTGGTTCATAGCTTTTTTCAGTAAAATTCAGAATTTTTTCAATCAAATTCATAATTTTTTCAGTCAAATTCATAATTTTTTCAGTCGAATTCATAATATTTTCAGTCAAATGCATAATTTTTTTAATCAAATTCATAATTTTTTCAGTCAAATTCATAATTTTTTCAGTCGAATTCATAATATTTTCAGTCAAATGCATAATTTTTTCAATCAAATTCA
The DNA here is from genome assembly GCA_023052935.1 of Piezodorus guildinii. NCBI lineage: Eukaryota > Metazoa > Arthropoda > Insecta > Hemiptera > Pentatomidae > Piezodorus > Piezodorus guildinii. The sequence goes on along the minus strand of CM041293.1, from coordinate 135,999,056 downwards.
TAATTTTTTCAGTCAATTTTATAATATCTTGTACCCATTTTATACAGTTAATTTAATGAGATTTCCTACCAAGAACTTAACATTTTTATTAAATCTTGTTGATGTTTATCCATTCAATGTCACTTTATGTTACTGTGCTTAATCCGACGGTGCAGCGGGAGTCCTAAGTTTTGCCTACCCAGGTTTACTTAAGACAGGGATCTTTTACGAGTTCCACTTATTAAATCTTTTAAGAGTCATCTGTGGTGCACAAATATAGGACGATCTGCTGGCTTTAGACTTGTGACCTCAAGCATAGAAGGCTGTTACGCTAGCCACTACTCCATAGGTGACCCTAAATGCATTCAGCAAGGAGTTAAAGATTAATATGTTCAAGGTAACGTGTTCAGACCCAGCAGATTCGAACACCTTGTTGAATGCAATTAGGGTCACCGGTGGAGTAGTGGCTTGCATAACAGCCTTCTATGCTTGAGGTCGCAAGTCTGAAACCAGCAGATCGTCCTATATTTGTGCTAAAAGTTTATCAACTGATTTTATACAAAGGAGCTACGTGAAAGTTGTTTGTTCCTAGCACTAGATTTATTATTATCTTTCTTATTCTATAAACGGTCATTTGATGTGATACAACCTAATGTTTAAATATCGAAAGCAATAATACAGGTACGAGCTAAAACACATTAAAGTTAAAAAGTACTTGAGTTAAACTTTAAGACTAACTATTGATTGTTTGAGTGGATTGGACGCTGCAGTTGCAGACTACGGTTTGTATAACCTAGCTCTCAGCGGTTCGCGTGACCCGACCATCTTGCACGACCTAACTCGGATCGTTTGTTCCACGCCTGGTTCCCTCGCTGCGCCACTCTGTCATCCTTCTTGATGTATCTACCTGGGCCATCTGTTATCGTGTGAGCTCTCACAATCTAGGAGTATACTTTTCTAGAGCAATTAAATAGTTTACTAAAAGGGTAAATGAATTAGTAATGTTAATATGATGTAACCATGACTTTTATTTCCGTTATTTTAATAATGAACCTTAGTAAGCGACCAAAAAAAAACAAACAAACAAGAGGTATATATATATATATATATATATATAATTTTATATAATATATATATATATATATAAATATATATATTACTAATTGTACCAATAAAAACTCTGGTTGTGGACTGTAACAAGAAAAAATAAAATAAAAACTTTAAAGTTAGAATTTGCTCAGAATAAGGGATCTCCAAAGTAGTTTACATGCAAAATTTAAGATAGACTGCTTACCTAAGAATCGCTTGCTTCCTGACTTCAGTTTCCTCCAGCTGCTCCTAGATTTTCTCTTCCAAACCTAGATCCTAAATTCTTAAATTGAAGTCCATCTATCGTGAATGTAACCATATATCGTCACGGACTTCAAAATACGGGACAAAATCTTAACTCACACATTGAAAAAACAAAAGACAGTCTAACTAACAGGTGTGCTCTATACGGCTCACCCTTATAAAATCATTTTATGGTTCCCGAAGAATAACATATAATTCGACATCATATAATAGCTAAATCTCGCCAATACACAAAAGTAATGTAAAAAAACTATATAACATAAAAAAAAGAAAGAAAAATAATAACAAATAAATTATTTTAGTGAATATATTTATTTTAGTTTTTTGTTCTGATTTTTTTTTTCTTTTTTCTTCCAGTATTTAAAGCACTCGGATACCTGTTAGCTCATTTGGATGAGTGATGACTCATTAATAATAAGATTAAGAAGCGAGGGAACGTGCAGGAAAAAAAAAATCTAAGCTGTAAATATGAACTTCATGAATAACAAAGGGGTCTCCAAGGGCACCTAAGTGAAGGTATATAAATCTACTTTTATGCCTACTATAAATTAATCCGCAAAGTAATGGTCGATACCTCCAAGCAAAGAAGCAAAATACAGAAATGAGATTCAGCAAGAAAATCAAGGTGAAAACCAGAAGAGATCGAATCCGCAACACAACTATAAGGTCAAATCTTTTCAATACATCGTAACATCATTTCAGAACAATATCTAAGATGGTCAGGAAATATCAAGGATAGAAAACTATCGTCCCAGATGTAGAGGAAGACCCCGACACACTTGGAAGAATGGATTATGGTAAGCCTTCGCGAAGAGAGGACTGGAATAGGCCAAAGAAAAGAAATGCTGAAGGATTGAAGAGTGTGTTCTAGTCTCTTTTGAAAGGCACCTCACAAGGTTATAGGCGTGGGTGGATGATGATGATGATGATATTGATGATATAACTAAACAATTTATTGCCAATGATTCAACTAAAAGAGAATTAAAAAAATAAAAGAAAAGTTGAAGTAACATAAGTAAATACATGTGAACAATTAAAAATATTTACTAAAATTTAATTGTACAATTATTATTGTCAGACAGGGTCTTTTGGGAAGCGAGAAAGTACTGAAAAATATTGTATTTGAATAAGGAAAGAGAGGCGATAAGGCGGATGTTTGAAGGGAGAAAATTCCAAAAGGTTGTAGAACGGTCTAGAAAGGAACGTTCATATGTTTTGGTTTTGTAGAAAGGGATATAAAAGTGGGAATGTCGGAATCTAGTTTCTTATAAATGCATTGATGGTTTGAACTGCAGGAGATCGTAGATATAGGGAGGGTGCTAGGAGTTGATAGATTGTTCCGACGAAATATTGTAAACGGGTGTTGGAGAAAAGCCATTTTGACACGCCATAAAGATAGGACACACTAGACCGCATCGAGGTGCTAAAGAAAAATCTTTAAAAAAAGTACAGCAGTTCTGCGCATGCGCTGGATATAGTCATTCACGTTTTACATCGCTCTCTTGAGACTTCAATCTTTGGATAGTTACTACATGTTTTTTTACGATTTAAAATCTGCCATGAAGTAGCTGGACAGCAGTGGTCTACATTGGTGGTAATCCCACAGTGAGTACTGTTTTTATTTAGTGTCTAATAGTGAACAGTGTAGCCGTGTGTATACGAGGCCTTATCACACTCATAGCGGCCATAGGGAAGCCCCCACTCCCACGACTTCACGTGGGCCACGAGCTCAGTGTTCCGCCAGCTCTGGGTGGGGCACGTTCGTGTGTTGGACATAATTAAATTATAACACGCAGACGTAATAATTTTTTTTTTCTTACTTTATTTTTATTTATTTGTTTTTCTGTCTTCTCTATACCTTCTATTTATAACATAATGAGATATTTCCACCAGGTTATGTCGAGCAAGGTTACAAAAAGGTCTAGATCCGCTGGGTCTACCAGGGTCTCTACTCAAAATTCATCAGCACTTTCAACACCTCAGCATTCGCCACCAGCTAAGACACGTTCACGGCGAAATAATAAAAAAATGAGTCCTCCAGTTACTCCTAAAAATGCATCAGACGAACCACTACCAGGCACTTCATCCCAGGGGTTATCCGAGGAATCTCCCTTCTTCACGCCCAACCCATACCAAATTCTCCAATCTGATAAAGATGTTATGGAGTCAACACCAACTCCTAGAGAACCTCGGCCTCCCCCGATATTCGTCAAAAATATAAAGAATTTTCAATTACTCTGCTCCCAAATAAACAAAATTATTGATCCCGGCAGTTACTCGTGCCTTAGCAGAAGCACTGATACTAAGATTTCTCCGGAAACAGCAGAATCGTACCGGAAAATCGTTAAATATCTGACGGACACAAAGGCAGAGTTCCACACCTTCCAGCTTCGGCAGGAGCGCTCCTTGCGGGTAGTCATTAGGAATCTTCATCCCTCAACGCCTGCTGAAGACATTGAAGAAGAATTGACGGCACTGGGCTTCAAGGTTCGTCAAATAACAAATGTCATAAAGGAAAATAGATCCGGCACCGATGTAACTAAAAAGATAGCTCTACCCCTCTTCTTCGTTGATCTAGAACCCTCACCTGGAGTTGAAAAGGTATACGATATCCAAAGGCTGTATTACACCAAAGTTACAGTTGAAAAACCGTATGTGAAGAAAGAAATTGTCCAATGCCACAACTGCCAGGCATATGGACATACCAAGCACTACTGTCATCATTTGCCACGTTGCGTGAAATGCGGAGACCCACACAAATCTGATGAATGCATCAAATCAAGGCAAACTCCAGCGGTGTGTGCTCTATGCCTGAAAGGACATCCGGCTAACTATAAAGGATGCCAGGTTTACAAAAACCTAAAATAAAAATTCCAGAAACCGCATCCCACAGAATATCCCTCTACTCCAAGAAGAATGACTTCAAACCTCATCAACTCTAATGTGTCCTTTGCCCAACTTCTCGGAGGCGGTGAGAAAAATAAGAATTGTGAGGCCCTGCCGCCGGAGCAACCAAAACCTCAACACCCCCAGCCCCAACCTCAATATTCTCTTCCTCTAACCCAACCCGAGCCTGAAAAATCCCATCAACATCAAATTCCACTTATTCCTCCTCCATCTAATGCAACAGATATCACCAGTCTCTTAACATCCTTCATCACTGAACTGAAATAAGTCGTGACTCCCCTAATATCTCTTCTAACTAACCTCGTATCTCACCTCATCACTTCTGCAAGAAAACCTTAAATGACCTCTTCCGAACCTATATCCATACTCCTTTGGAATGCGAATGGTATTCGAAATCACACTAACGAACTAACAGTCTTCTTACAAGAAAAACATATAGACATAGCCCTAGTAACAGAAACCCGACTTACCAACTCACGGCTGTTTAACATCCCCAATTACAACATTTACCGCACGGACCATCCGGACGGAACCGCACATGCTGGCACTGCTGTCATCATCCATCACTCCCTCTCCCATCACTCACACCCCTTACCCGTCCATAATTACCTAGACCTACAGCTGTAACAGTTCGAACCAAGCTCTTTAACATAACAATTGTTGCAGCATATTCCCCTCCGAAAATTCCTTTTTCCGAACCCCAATTCAATACATTCCTAAATTCCTTGGGACACCACTTTCTTGTAGGAGCAGATTTTAATGCAAAACACCAACAATGGGGAGCCAGAACCACAAATTCTCGCGGACGAATCCTGTTGTCTGCACTTAATTCTACTCGCAGCAATATCCTTCCTCCGGATTCTCCTACCTACTGGCCAACAGATCCCAACCGCAATCCCGACCTCCTAGACTTTTTCATTCATAAAGGTCTAGGCTCACTAAATTATTCCATATCTCGCCTCGATGACCTATCTTCAGATCACAGCCCATTACTCCTTACCCTTTCATTATCGCCCATTCCTAAACCGTCTCCACCCTCATTCATCAGGGGCCCAGTTCATTGGGACCTATTCCGTCAAATCTTAACCGACAATATTGATCTCAGAGTATCCCTCAAATCCCCTGAAGAACTGGATGAAGCTGTAAATACCTTTACTACCCTAATTCAACAAGCAGCTTGGACTTCATCTTCACCTCTCTCTTCCACAAAATCCCGATGTACAAATCCTTTACCTCAAGAACTCCTGGACCTTATCCAATACAAGCGCCGTTCTAGGACTATCTGGCAGAGGACCAGGCATCCTGATGACAGGAAATCATACAATTATTATTGTAAATTAGTTAAAAATAAATTGACAACCTACAGATCTCAATCCTATAATTCCTATCTTTCCTCATTATCCACTTGTGACCATTCCCTCTGGAAAGCAACTAAAAAAATCCTTAAATACCATTATATCTCTCATCCTCTTCAACGTCATGATGGCTCCTGGGCCTCGTCAGATGAGACTAGGGCAGAGGAGTTTGCTAAACATCTTGCAAACACATTCACTCCTCATCCTGAACTTAATCCTACCCATACAGCTACGGTTGAAGAATCCCTCTCCTCGCCGATTCCTCTCTCTTTACCTCCTAAAGCTGTCAACCCCTCTGAGGTCAAATTCCTAATCGATAAACTTAAACCTCGAAAATCTCCTGGATTTGATCTACTCACTTCCCAAATCATTAAACAACTTCCCAAAAAGGCTATAATATTCCTGACCTACATATATAACTGCATCCTCCGTACAACCCATTTTCCTATGATGTGGAAACACTCAACCATTATACTTTTCCTTAAACCGGGCAAACCTGCTAATCATACCTCATCCTATAGACCAATCAGCTTGCTCCCAATTCTCTCCAAAATATTCGAGAAAATCCTTTTGAAACGCATCCTACCTTTACTCCAATTACACAAAATCCCATCTCACCAGTTCGGTTTCCGCTCAGGCCACTCCACTGTTCACCAAGGTCTTCGGGTTGTAGATCACATATCCTATGCCCTTGAAAGCAAGCAATATTGCACCAGTGCCTTTCTGGACATAGCACAAGCATTCGACCGGGTGTGGCACGATGGCTTGCTTTTTAAACTAAAAACCCTATTACCCCAATCCCTATATCTAATCCTTCGATCTTACCTCTCTACCCGCTCGTCCAGAGTTCGTTGTGGTTCTGACTTTCAAGTTGTTATCCGATAGAAGCTGGTGTTCCACAAGGTAGTGTCCTAGGTCCTATCCTTTACATCTTATTTACCGCAGACATTCCCACCTTTCCTGAAAACTTCTTGGCAACATTTGCCGATGACACAGCTATCCTCTCATCCCACCTAGACCCGATAATAGCATCCTCAAACCTCCAATCGCATCTTGCTTTGATTGAAAAGTGGTGCAATGATTGGCGTATCAAAGTAAATGAATCAAAAAGCAAGCATGTAACCTTTACCTTACGACGCAAATCCTGCCCTTCAGTCCATTTTAACTCTATCCCCCTTCCCTTTTCGGACACAGTCAAGTACCTTGGTTTCCTCTTAGACAAGAGACTGATATGGAACCCACATACTAGACTCAAACGACAAGAACTCAATCGACGATATGGCCAGCTATATAGACTTCTAAATAGGAAATCACACCTCTCAACGGACAACAAACTACTCATTTACAAGACTATTCTTAAACCCATTTGGACCTACGGACTTGAGCTGTGGGGAACAGCAAAATTTTCGAATATCAAACGTATCCAATCCTTCCAGTCTAAAGTCCTTAGAACAATAGTCGATGCCCCATATTATGTCACCAACAAAACCTTACACCATGACCTGAATATCCCATTTATCCTTGATCTAATCCCATCCAAATTCTCAATCTTCCACCAGAAGCTTCCTCACCTTCCTAATCCCTTGGCACACTCCCTATCCAGTTCCAAACATCCCTATAACCCTCCTCGTAGGTTGAAGCGGCAGTGGCCCAGAGATCTCTTATAAATATGTCATTGGAGTGCTGGCAATGGCTGGCTTCTCCACTCATGTCCTGAGTGTATGTGGCTCTAGCGCCCTCGCTCAGCCTCCACTGGCTCTCAAGACCAGTGACGCGGTTGAATGAGAGGCGCTGGGATCTATCGGCATTGTGCCTCGACATCCACTAGTGGATCTCGAGGTTTGATTCGGTGATCCCAGGAGCAGTTTGTAAATATTGTAAATAGGTATGAATGTGAACAAGATTGTTATTATTATTTTCTTTATCGTATTTATTTAATTTTGTGTATATATATATTTTTTTTTCTTTCTTCATTGTTTATCTCTGTTAATTATTTATTTTTATTTTATTTCCAATGTACATATGGAATGAATGATTTCTTATATCTTTAATATTCATTGCCCCAGAAGGTGGCAGATTGTATTATCTCGTAATAAATAATAAAAAAAAAAAAAAAAAAAAGAAAAAAAAGTACATGACGAACTTCTCTAAGCGCTATCGAGAGACCACTGTATACACAGCCGTAACCAAAGTTGAACGTTAGAAGATGGTAGGAACGATTGAATGACTTGAGAACACTTATTTACCATTGTATAAATTCGGGCTATGTATGATTTCCAGGATAGAGTTTGGTCAATAGAGATACCTAAGGTTTTTCGGAGTAGCTGAAGGTGATGACTTACACTTAGGACTAAGGTAGGAACAATAATACATTGTTATATAAAATGTCTAGTACAATAGCTTAAGAACGTCACTAAGCCTAACAACTTTGCATGCCCATTTTCGCTGCCGCAACACTAAAACGTCATTAGAACCACAAGTTTTGTAATTACGAGTTGTTTAGCCTTTTAAACTTCTGTTTTATTTTACAAATATATATAAAATAACTAATAATATTATGAAATCAACCAGAATGGATATATAATCCACTCCTGAGTTATCCTGAGGAAGGGTGAGGAGGGAGGAAGATAGGACAATGTAATATCCTGGGAGAAGAAGCCCCGACAACTGAGGCTATTTACTTAGGCCGAGTTAGGGTTAGCTCTCCTCCTCCCTAATCGTTTTTAAATCGAGTTATCTTCCGATCTTATCGATACCCCCTTCTAACCCACTCAACTTCACTCCCTCCCCCACTAAGGCTATTTTGCCTAACCCGGAAACTTTCTCTCAGGAGTCATCTACCTCTTGTCGGATCTCCGGAATTATGGAAAACCAATACTTTGAATGCAAACTAGACATGCCAAACTGTGCCCACAAACTGAGTTGACAATCCGAAGGACCCAATGGATTTTAAGAAATATATTAGAGATTATTAGTGATAAGATTGTTAAAACATACAATTACAAAATTTAAATTTTGTCAATAAAATTATTATCTGTTCTGATATTATTTCATGTCCCTTTATATTTCTGGGATAATCGGGCAATGCTACAGGGAAGTATGATTAGGATAGGATTTTCAACGAGCTCTGTCATCGCACAGGCCCAGGACATCTTTTACTTCGCCTTCGAAAAAAGGAAAACCTTAAATAATAAAAAGATAAACTTATTTACCACTCAATGAGATTTCTTTACTCTGATGTTCCTTATAGTCCAAGAGCCAGAAGCAGGGTTGACTACTCATCGGACATTCATCTAAAAATATTTTTAAAAATCCTTGTTCCATACTTATTACAAAAGCACATGGAACCTTTACTATAAAGGAAGAAAATTTAAAATATCGGCATTTAAGCTTGTCAGACTATTCAATAAGAATGAAAACTACATGATATTAAAGCCGAATTGAGTTTTACATCAATATAGCGAGTTTTAATCGAAATTGACCCGTTTTAGAGAAAATCATTAAAAAGGTGCAAAATGCTTGGTATAAAATGGCTCTTGGCCGATTTTGATGAAAAAGTTGCTGTAACATCTCGGGCGTATAGTTGTGTTAATATAAGATTTATTTTCATACGACTTTTAGTTTTTGCGCTAGACATACCACACACACACACAAACAGACAGATCATTTTTCGGACTTGGTTATTTGGACTCAGCGTACCCTAAAACGTTATTTCCGTTGAAAACTAGGAATTCGAAAATTTCACAATCGCATGTGATGAAAAATTAATACCTACAGTTTTCTACTATTAATGTTAGAATTACCAAGGCTTCTTTTATTTTTTCTCACGAGCAAATAATTCATGATTAAATTTATTTTATTTAAAAAGGAAAACTGAAACTGTCATTAAAATTTTAGCATTTTCTCAATTTAAAGAATTAGGAATTCTCAATCAGCCTTATTATACGTTTTTGAACCCTTTTTTTTTTCTTTTGTACGGTTTCCTTTTGAAAATTTAATCTTTTATCATTGCCTTAACTATTTTCATATTGAAATTTTATGCATTCTTTTACTCATGGCTGAAGAACTAACACATTTTTAGATATTTTACATTAAGGTCAAATTAAAATTCGTATATAAATTAACAAAATCGAATAATACCACGATAAATTGCATAAAGTAATTATTAACTCAATTTAGTATTATTTTAAGTCAATATGCGCTGAAATAGTAAGACCAAGGGCCATCTTGGTTTCCACTTCATTCGGTCATTAATAAGAGTTTTTAATCCGCAAGAAATATATTTTCGTCAGTTTTGAGACATAGCAGATTACTTAAAACAAAAATTAATTGTATGGTCAATGGGCTAGAAAATCTGATGTAACTGATCACTTAATCAAATTAATTAGCTGTTTACTGCGGATTTTCGGACCGCAAGAAATGCACTTTTGTAATAAGTTTGGTAAAAAGAATTTTTTTTTTACATATATTTTTTAATGAAATTTACAACTGTACAAAAAATACATCAAGTAAATATGCTGAAATGTTATAACACATAAAATAAACATAAAGAGAAACTGCCCATTGGCAGCACTCTTTGGTAGTGAGTCTAAACAAGAAGGTCTCGAGGCCATCTTATTTTCAGACGCCTCGGAGGAATATCAGGAATTGAAGAGGAAGCATGGATTGAAACAAATGGATTAGAGTGGGAGTGGCGTTTTTCATGGAAGGTGTGATACCTGGAACGGGCCAAAGCAGCAACATATGCAACATTAAGGTCATTGTGGATGATTTTATTCGTGACAAAGTAAGGAGCGTTAAGGATTTTGCGAAGGATTTTGGATTGGATACGGGAAGAGTTTGATGGTTTAGTAGAGTCCACAAGCTCAACTCCGTAGGTCCAGATAGACCTTATGATGGTCATGTAAATGTGTCTTTTGTAGTGAAGTGAAAGGTTAGAGCGTCTGTCTAGTAAGTGTTGGAGTAGCCGAAATCGTCGTGCAGTTTCTTGTCTTTTCAGTCTTGTATGCGGATTCCATGTAAGTCGTTTGTCAAGCAGGAGTCCTAAATAGCGGATCTGTTCAACAACAAGCGGAATACCATTAAAGGACACTGTAGGGCAGGATGTCATAGGTTTTCGACAAAGAAATTTAAACAAATATTTCTAGATGTATGTTCGATGAGGTATTGAACCATGCATCTGGCTCTTGGACTATTATATTTGTTTTCTAATACTTTATTGATTACACCAAACGTCGCTATAACTTATGCTATTACGGCATGTAAAATCTGGTGTGGGCTACACACGACAATCAATTTATTTGATTCTTTTCGCAAGAAATTCTAGAATTATTATTTTACTGTATTTATATATATAATTTATATAAAATTATTTTTAAGCTATGAAAAAAAAAACCATTACTATGATTTTGAATGTTTATTTGTATATATTTTACATTTTGGAAATAATTGCATTCGATCCTTTTTTTAAATAAAACTTTATGTTGGATTCCGAAGAAGCTAACAGATTAGAGTCCAAATATGCCTAATTTCAATATCAATATCAATATCGTCAAAAAGGTCATTACATAGCCTTTATTTCCTCAATATCTCTAATGAATTCAGTTTTGAAATGCGAGATAATATCATTGATGTTTTAATTCTCTCTTAAACAAAGCAGGAGAAAATTACTTTTATTCCGGGAACTGAAACGGTTATTACTGGTGTACATTTGAGCCCGATCGATTCTAATATCCAAACAGAGATTGTTTAGCTATTAAAATTCACAGATCGAAAGATCAAACATAAACCCACTCAGTTGATTGTTCGTTGGTACGAACAATTATGGTCAATTTTATGAAATATTTTCGAGAACTGAATATCCTAACCATCAAAACAAGGTCTGTAAATTTATTTTTCCATTTGCAAAAAAATAAAAATATGTAATATATATATATATATATATATATATATATATATATATATATATATATATATATATATAATTGTATATATATTATAGGTCCAGTGTATATATGAGTGATTTGTTTTTTTCAATCTATTTTATAGTATCTAATGTAATATCTAGTGTAATCACTTGTTAGCATATTTGCTTATTGCATTAGCAGATAGCAAATCTCAACAATAAAAATAAAACCTATGTATGAAACATATAGTGAGGGGAAGTATTGCGATCATCAAAATTACAGTTGTCAACTGAGACGTTGATTTCCAAAACGTACTAAAGGAGATTTTTTACAAAATTGATTTTTTGATATATTTGAATACTATAAGATTTTGAAAATCTTCTATTTGATGTTATCAAATGTACACCTAAGTCCTTTATAAACGCAATTTAGAAATATAACTGTTTTCTAAAGGAACTAATTGCACATTTAATTTCGTTCTAAATTATACCAAAACATCTCATTTCATAACTTTAATATGATGTTAATAATATATTAAAAAAATAATTCTGGATTTTAATGCGAAAAGAATCAAATTAGCTAATTTAATAATGTAATAATTAGTGATTTTCGCGTCTCCTGTAAAATTTCCTAGAATGGATATAGTACATTTTGGAAATCAACGTCTCAATTGAAGGCACCTTTTATGGCCCCTTTTCTAGTTTTCACCGGAAATACACGTTTTAGGGTCCCTTGCTTCCAAATAACCAATTCTCGAAGGCTGGTGTGTGTGGTTAGCCTAGTTCAAAAATATATTTTTGGAGCGTATATGCCTGGTATGCAATATTTTCATTAAAGTCTGCCAACCAGAAGAGCTGTTGTATACCATGCATTTTGCACTTTTTTACGATTTTCCCAAAAACGGCTCTAGCGATTTTAATGAAACTATGTATATCGATGTAAAATTTAGTGGTCTTTAATATCTTATAGGCGTTACTCTGATTTAGTCGGACAGCGCTTAAATGCTGAATTTAGAACTTTGTAAATATTGTAAATAGGTATGAATGTGGCCAAAATTCTTATAATTATTTTTTATTTTATTGTTTTATTTGTTATTTCGGTTAACTTATTTTGTTTTATTTTTTGTTTTACTTTGTACATATGGAATAAATGACTTCTTCTAGCTCTAATACTTATCGTCCAAGATAGAGACAGATTGTATTATTTCTCAATAAAGCAATATATTATTAGTATTAAATTTTGCCTATCCAGGTTTAATTATGATTGGGATCTTTTACGAGTACCCAACATCTTCGGGACCACTTTTTTACGCCTCCTTCGAAAGACGGCATAACTAAGAGTTTTTTACTCGTATTAAAAATTATACGAGGCCATCTCGATCGAAAGATCTAAAGATTCGAAAACTTATTTATATATCATTTTCCGGTACAATATTCTATTCTATTTGGCCACAAATCTTAATGATCTTGTATTCAAATAGAGTGGTATGTTTGATTACATAGACTATGTTTGAATATAAAATTAAACACAAATTTTATATTATTCTAAAAATACACATTACTTGTTTTGTTTTCTAAATAAATTATGCGTTGTGAAGAATGAATTAAAAAAAAAAAAAAGTAGTATCTTATAAACTGACTGCAGTTTGATTTCCAGGACTTGGACGGTGGTCATTAGAGTGACTTAAGTAGGTGGTTTCGCTAAGAATAATATTATTATTAAATTTTTACCGTCATAAATAGCTATGGCCTAAAATACTACTTAAATAGGTATGAAAAAAATATTATTTAAATAGGTATGCTATAAAATATTATTTAAATAATTATGGAAGAAAATATTATTTAAATAGGTATAAGATATATATATAAGGTATTAAAAGATTTAATGATTGATGAATAAACGTCAGATGGCTCGGAGGAATAATGGAATAATTCCAGAGTGGAATAAATGGTAACAGAATTGTCTTAGATTTGCAACAGATGTTTTGGACAGGCCTGTTAGGGGAAGAAACAGTCGATTAATTTTCTGAAGATATTAAGTTGCCTTTCACTTGTCTCCGTTATTTATATCAATTTAAGAGTTTTTAAACACATTTAGAAACGAAACGAAAACCTACTATAATCCTCTTCTTCGAACCAATCAAAGCTCTCAACATTATGGTATTATATATACCAATTAGCCTACTCCCAATTGTTTTAAAAATATTTGAAAAAATCCTCCTCAAACGTATATTTTCTGAAATAGAATCCTACATTCTTCCTTATCATTCATTAGTTTGGATTCCGTTTCCAACATTATACTGTTCAACATGGACTCCGAGTCATATGGACCATATTTGCCGGGCACAAGAAAACAATCAGAACTGCTGGACATTTCTGGACATAACGCAAGCAAGCATTTGACAGGGTTGGGCTACCGAGAATACCCTTTAAGCTCAAAACTCATTTACCCCAATCCTTATGCCTAGTCCTCCAACCCTATGTATTAAACCGCTCCACCCGAGATCGCTGTGATGCAGAGTATTCTAATTATTATCCAATCAAATCCGATGATCCTCAAGGCAGCGTCCTTGGCCTTATCCTTTATATATTATTAATAGCCGATATTCCTGTTCATTCCCGTTCCTTTTTCGCAGCGTTCATTGAAATGTATACGAAGGGTAGGTTAATAAAAGAACATCATTATCCGTACTTATGCCCATTATAACTATTCTGTTGATATTAATAGTAAAACAGCCGAATGATTAGATGGAATGGATAGGAGACAACGATACTGATCTGCAGGTCATAGGTTCGAATCTGGCTGTGGTAGGATAATTATTTATCATGTTCTTTCAGATGTGAGTTCAGATAACCGCCTACGGCTCAACAAGTCTCCAAAAAAAAAATATGGTCGAACCATCCGAATATTTCAGAATGAAACAAAAATGAATATGAGAGTGCTTTTTACACTTTTGGTCCTTACAAAAAACTACTTGGCCAAGAAAATGGTTAAAATAATGCAGGATAATTACATCGAAAGAAACTTTTGGCACGCTATAACAATGAATGTTAGAAATAAGTCGTTATTTTGTTTTATTGTATAGTCTTATAATGGCAATACTTGTACAAATTTTGATCGTGTGAGCGTTGTCTTCCTTATAATATAATTTCTTAAAGAAGGATTATTGCCAAGTTCAGCAAAATTAAAAGCGCGATATCGTGAAAGGGACTGAATAAAAATTGATGGAATTTGTACAGATTATACTTCTATATGGTTTGTACTGTAGGATAAAATTTAGGGACTAAGAACTGTTTCTAGTGTTATTAATTTGTCAGCTTAGAATCCCACTATCTTACAGTGTACTGACAAAGAACCATCAAGAGTTGTCACTGTACAGGTTTTTATTTTAACTTATATAGTAAGGGAAAGTTTTGTGTTTGTAGACATTTTTGAATTCCAGTTTTCAACGGAAATACACTTTTTAGCGCCTCCTGAGTCCAAAAAACCAAATCCCGAAAAAAAGGTCTGTGTGCGTGTGTCCCATGTGTTTGAGACTTTCTAGACTTACACCAAACGAACCTTTTTGCGCGACTTGTTAATTTAGATTCAGAAGACACTAAAACGCGCCTTCATGTTGAAAACTAGAATTAGAAAACTTTACCGATAACAATAAATTCCCTTACTATATATTTCATGTATAGGTAAGTGAAAGTAAAAAACGAAATACAGGTGAAAATGTCGCTAAATGGAAAGGCGCTAGGAAATTTAGAAGGTTACACAACGCGGAATGACGGAATTGGTACAACGTTAGTTTAATTGAATCGATAGCATCGCGGCTACTTAAAGTGGCGTGCTTAATGTTAAGTTATTTTTAATTTTCATCACATTAGAAGTTGTAGTAGTAATTAAAATGAAGAAAATTATTTCTTGTTTTTTGAGACATTGAAAAAACGATTCTTACACCTAATCAACAATTTTGTTTATAAAGAAATAAGATAGTTATATTTTATTCAGATATTCATATAGGTTATTCATGATTTATTAATGTGAACTATAGACGGTCTCAAACTTTTGACCGGGAGTGTATATGCAGGATAGCATAGGATATACATTTACTATCATTATTCAGAGTCTCCTTGATCTTGATTTTTAGTAATTTTGGTTAATCCACGTTTTTAATCTTTAATTGTTGAGTAAATAAAGCAATTAGAAAGAGAACATTCCTAAAATAATTAATAGAATTTCAATGGCTTTGCAGTTACATCGTTAAACAGTATAACTTTGCACTTCATTTATTCAATTTATCCATATCGAGAGCTGCTCTTTGTGAACGGAGTGTAAAGAGAATCGGCTAACGTTGTGGTACAGAGGATTTAATGCGGTTCGTTTCATAATTGTGTTTTAGAATGATACGCTAAGTTAAGTGAATATTAACTTTGGTATTATGTACTTTGGTATTATGTACTTTGCTATTTAGTACATTATGAGATAAAAAGCTAATGAAACTCAATAGAGTAATCTAATATATACAAATTTCTTGTATCGGTGTTTGTGGTCTTTCTCCTCCGAAACGGCACGACCGATTTTTTATTTATATTTGGTAGGTATGAGAATAGGTCATAAAGTAAATTTCTTACTTCTAGATGATTCAGGTCTCCCTATCCAGAATATTATTTTTTTTTTTTTACGAAAATATTTTTATTTGCCACAATAAAATACGGATAACCCCAAGTTTTCACCCTTCTTGTCCCACTCTCACATTTTTTAATCGGAAATTTAGTATTTTTGTACGAAAAATATACAAGTGATTAAATGTCGCTCGCACTACGAAAATCTGCAGCGGGAAATACACGACATTCTCTTACAGTGCCTATTAAAATAAATTTAAGAACTATAAAACTAACTTCTTTTTTTTTGACAATCAGCGAATGTGATGAAAGGATGATAGTTTGGCGTGATAGGCATGATGGAGAGAAGATACCCGGCGGCACCTCTTCCTGGCGTTCTTCATATTACGGATTTAGCTTAAAAGGTCCCTCATCCAACTTCTTTTCAGCCTTCTGCGAGCATTGTTCGGCATGTTATTAGTGGCCATGCTTCGTATTAGTGTGTTAGTATGTTCGTGTAAGTTGTTGTGAAAACGTTTGTAGAGGGTCCGACTTTGTTCGTTGACTGTTGGCATGTTAAGGTCTGTGTGTAAAGTAGTGTTGCTAACGTACCATGGTGAGTTTGTAATAGTTCTAAAAGTTTTGGATTGAAAGATTTGAATTTTACGTATGTGTCTTTTTGGCAGTCCCGTATATCTGTGAGGCGTAAGGCCAAATGGGCTTCAGTAGGTAAGTGTTAATGTTTAGTTTATTTTTAAGTTTTAATTTTGAGCGTCTTGAGAGTAGTGAGTATAAAAGTTTTAGTCTTTTGTTTAGCGTTTTCTGTGGCGTGTGGGCCCCATGTCATTCTACTGTCAAATGTCAAGCCGAGATATTTTATTGTGTCTGTCTGTGGAATTTGGATGTTGTCAAGATATACTGGCGGGTGGGTGTAATATCGTAGAGTGAAAGTAATATGATGGGATTTGTCTTGGGTAATTTTGATTTTCCAAAGTTTGAACCAGTCATGGAATTGTGTTAGGTGGTGTTGTAATGTCTGTGAGGGGTGCGTAGGATTGGGATGTTTTGTTTTGATTGATGTATCGTCCGCGTATGTCGCTGTTAGAGTTTTGGAGGTGATTGGCATGTCGTGTGTGCATGTTATGTAAAGTAGTGGTGCGAGAACCAGCCCTTGAGGTACTCCTGCCAAGATAGATCTTATTGAAGAGATTTCCGTGCTATGACAGACAGAGAAAAATCTATCTAAAAGAAAAGTCTGAAGGATAAGAAAGTATGTAGGAGAGAGTATAGTCTTCAGTTTGAAGAGAAGCCCCTGATGCCAGACCCCATCGAATGCTTGAGTGACATCCAGAAATACTCCTGTTGCATACGATTTCTGCTCTAGTGCTGATGCAATGTAGTCAGTCACTCTATGTAGGTTGTGCGTGGTTGAGTGTTGTGTGCGGAATCCAAATTGATGGTCGGGTATTGTGTTACTGTTCGTAAGTGTCTCAAAAAGTCTTATGTAGAGTAATTTCTCAAATATTTTTGAACAAATAGGGAGCAGGCTGATCGGTCTGTATGCGGAAGGGGTGTCTGTGTTTTTGTTCGGTTTGTGGATCATAGTTATGTATGAGTATTTCCATTGTAAAGGGAATTTAATTGTTCTATAATATAGAGTACAGCGTTGTAAATACAAGTTAGCAACACTAGAGCTTTTCTGGACACTTTCTGGAGCACTTGAGCATTTATCAAGTCATGGCCAGGGGCTTTCTTTTTAGGTAACTGTCTAATTTGCTGTGAAACTTGTTTTGGAGTGATGCAAGGAGGAGGTAGTGCTAGTTGTAGTGGACTATCTAAAGTGTTGAGTACGTGTCTGTCATGTTCAGGGATAATGAAGTCACAATGTGGTGTAAATACAGATGAAAGATACTTTGCAAACATCTCAGATTTTTCACTGTCTGACACGGTCCAGGAATCATCCTCATTACGCAGTGGTGGTGACACAACGTGATGTTTTACAAGTTTTTTGGTAAGCCTCGACCATCTCCGATCGGCAGTGGAGAGGATTGTTAAGTAATTGTCGTAATTTGCGCATAACACTAACTTAAGTGATCAAAACCAGTTTAAACTCAATTTAAATAAAAATGATTTTCAGTATATATAATGTTTATTTAATTATTTTCCAGCTAGTTTTTTTAATGTAATTAACCAGAGATACATAGATTCTATGTTAAAATAAATTAAATTAGTTGAAGGGATCGTTTTTAATGATTATATTAAGTACAATCAGTCTGTGTATGACAACTTTAGATGATGATTGGATATTGTAAACTAAGTCTAAAGCTTGATGGTTCGTTCATTCATAATTAGTAGTGGACAATTACCTAGAGTATTGTTATAAATTGTTGAACAAGGAGTGAGGTTATGTCGGATTTCATTTCTTGTTTAATTCGGTTTTTACCTTACACAGTACTCGGTTTACGGTTTTTCTTTAGTTCCATAACACTTTTCCAGAGCTCATTAATAGGTATTGATGGATTTTTTTATAAATTCAGAAGGTACCTCGCGAAGTACTCTAAACAGGGCGCGAGAGACTGATGTTGGGACGCCCAGTGTACAACACATCCATACACGCTCCATCCGGTCGGCACGTCATTAGAACACGCCCCTTAATATCAAAGTGGGTTTGATTTCTCACAACCTGGTTGTACAACTTGGATTTGGTCAGCCAACCTGCCCACTGACGTTCCATCATCGTCACCAACAAATGTTATAGGGTGTATGGGGGCCTAACACCTAAACAACAAGGGCGTATGGGCGTATTTATGGGTGAAATTCATATTTTCTTATTTTTGAAAAAAATTTTCTTCCTTTTATAATATATTTTTCCATTCCCATGCCTATCATTTTTGCTGTTTTTAATAATTAATTCCGGCGTCTTGAGTAGAGAACTCTCTACAAATATTTCTCTGACCAAAAAAAAAAAAAAAGCCTGAGTTAATTAATTATTATTAATAAACCTGGAATTTTAGGACTCCCAATGTAGCATCGTCTGATTAGCCATAGTAGCATAAAAGTGAGTTAAATAAATAAAAAAAACAAACTAATAACTGAGTTAGTGAATTAAGTAATTTGAAACCGTCCGCCTTTTTAAAACCGATCCGCTGATATCAATGTCAGATGCTATGAGGATACCTTGGCATTTTTGTCGATTTTTATGTTGTTTTTTTTTATTTTTGTTTTTGTCCAATTACAATGGTTTATTATTAAAAATAATAAACCAATAATCAAGGTTGAGTATCTTTTTTCTTAAAAAAACTTTTAATAAGATATTTAGGCTATTTATTAATTTTTGACATTTTTTTTACTCCTTTTCTTTACCATTTAGGTGATACGTTGTGATGACAAAACATGCAAAACAGACTCTTATTATATTGTTAGTTTATGTTTTAATTTCATTGCCAGAAAAAATTGCCAGAATATGAGAGTTTTCTCAACACATGGTTTCAGCCGCGAAGCTGACTTGAAATAGCTGCAAATCTAAAAGCATTGAGCTAAAAAAATGTATTATCTACAGTATTATATTGAGCATAGAATAAGAAACAACTGGTAAAAATCCTGACAGTCGAAAATGTCGAGCTATTTTAAAGGGGTTGACCCAAAATACACCTCGGAAGAAGAATCCATTTATAACTTCTTTGCTAAATTAAATAATTTTCATTTATTATCTTCAATAATTACCCATGGCATCCTACATTTTAAACCCTTCTTCTTAAATGGCTAAAGTATACCACTTCTTCCCCTTCTCGTAGAATAATTATGATGATGAAAATTTTAAATATTCTAACTAAAGCTCTGAAGACGTTCGTTATTCCAAGTTGGTCAGCGAGTTTCATCTTGCAGTCTCACCCACACCTCCTGCGTTATATAGAGTATTCTTGCAGAGTATTCCCAAATAACACAAAGGATGGGAAACAAAAGGGATAAGCCTTTGAGAGTTTTGATTAAACAACTCAAAGGAACTAGAGAAACGAATCTTCCCATGAATATTTTATTGCCCCTTTCTGGGCGGCAAAAGCAAAGGAAAGATTTAAACACATGCATAACGTAAAAACGAAATATTTTTTATTTATTTCTCCTTCTGGAAAGGAGGTATTCTCAACAAGGGCGCTCAGATTGGCCAGATTTCCTTCTCTGATTGAACTTCTAAACTTCTTTGTTCTTGTGTCTCTCTAAAATTAGAAGGTTCCACGTGGTAGTTGTTTCCACCAACATTTTTTTTTCTTCTTTGTACTTTTTATATATTTTATGAGATTTAATAATATATGTGATTTATGAATGGATTTATTTACAATTACCATAGACGATCACATATTTCTTAAGTTAACCACCTCTGAATCTGGTGGGTTTACTTCATGGTCATCACAGAGTCTTGAAAATCTTTAACAAGATACTCGTCATGGTCCGTCGGTTTTAGCAATTCTTGAAAATGTTCTATCCTCCTGCCATGTACATCCTGATTCAGGAAGACCATTTTCTCATCAGGCCTCATTGTTCCTACTGTACTCTTCCACTTTAAGCCAGTTTTCCTTGAGATGAATGTTTTTTATTTTGCCTCAAAACCTTGTTTGCGTTCGATCTGGCTCCATTTGACTCCTTTTTGTTCTATCTAGTATCCCTGTTCAGAAGTTTTTTCCTCTTTTCGTTCCGCACATTAACCCTTTCTTCACACTCCAGGTCAAACTACGCGTTTTTAATTATTCAGTTTCCATCCCTTTTACAGTGTTGGTCAGCTGAATCAAATACAACTTTTCTGATAGGTTCCATTCCTCATGCATATCCCGTTCCGATTACAGCAGGACTGGTACCTATACCTCTTTCAACGTTTCTCTGGCAAACATACCTTATTTCCTCTTCCTTTATATTTTCTCTTGGCCAGGTGATCTGTGGTTTGCTCCTTTCAAACACCCTTATCTTATATGCATGCTTGACCTTTGCAACCCCCAGATAATGATAAGAAGAGATGTCCGGTCCCCTATAGGATCTCACATCATTATTTACATTAAAATGTCAACTAGATACCACAACGTGATCAATCTGCGTTGCAGTTCCATTTAGTGAAATCCATGCTTGCTTGTGTTCATCTTTGTAAGGAAGTACAATACTCATCGCTACTAGTGATCTAGATGCAGTAAAACTAATCATTCGTTATTCATTATCATTTGTCTTCGAATGAAAGCTATTTTTGCCAATAATAGGAGCAAACACTGGTTCTTTACCAACCTGTGCATTGAAATCTCCCAAAACTATTTTCATATCGAAGGAGGGGGAAACAGCTATAGTCTGTTCTAACTCTTCCTTTTCATCCTCATATTTTTCTTCTTTAGGGGCATGAACATTCATCAGAGTAACATAAAATCCTGCACAACCTTTTATTTGCTGGTTGGAAATCAAGAACTGCCTTCGTCATTCTCTATGGCACTATGAAAGCTGTACCTAACTCATGTTTATCCCGGTTGTGTGGAAATTCAAATCCATTGTAGAAAATATCAAAATTGTTTCCACTTTACTTTCCAAAAACAGGCCAACGTGTTTCCTGAACAGCTGATCTAAATTTAATTGTTGCAGTTGTTTTTTCAGTTCCATCAATGCTCCAGGTCTATAGAGTGATCTTACGTTCCATGTTCCAACTTTATAATCTATATAACGAGGTGGTTTACATAAATCCGAGGCTATGTTGTTGAGAATAAGTAATCTGTAGATTTATTTATAAAAGGTGGATAGTCAGCCCCTCCTTTAACACTCCTGCTTAATCCGGGCTTGGGACAGGCAATGAAGTCTAGTTAACTAACTCCTCAGGCGCAGTTCCTAAACAGTTGTTATCCCTGATAAACCTACTTCTTTTTCAATGTTGCTGTTGTGATCCCAGCAATTTATTTTAAATTTATTTATCGTGAATATTCCCCATGGATCATTGATAGTTTACGATTTTGAGTGTACTGTATTTTTTGGGGTTTAAAACATAGATGAACTGATTTACAACGTTTAATCTTCAATAAATACATAAATAATTGTGAAGAACTGACATTGTACCATAAGCAAATGAGTGAAATGTGGTAGCTTGAATGTTAATTTAAATTCTTAATATGATGCATATTGGATTGAGCTCTTACTTGAGGCTTAAGCTGGCCCTTGGCCTATCATTCTCCCTGCTCAGTCTTCTTAGTGCGTCTACTAAAACATTAAAATGTTGAAGACTGTCATTGCCTTGTCAATTCACTTATAATTTTAGTTTTGGCTACACTCTTTTCATGAGTGAGGTCAATTTTGTACGGCTTTTCCTTGGTAAACTAGAAGATGCGTAGTACACAAACAATATAATTGCGAGGCTTGTTCATGTTGACCCCGGGAGCCTAAAACAGATATTTATGCTGAGAAATAGAAATCGAAAATTTTTATATATGTAAGTAGAAGTAAAATAAACAAAATTAATTTCAATAATGGGGTGCGAGGTCAACACTTCACTTTAGTAAAGAAACATTCTGTCCGAAAATATTTTTGACATGGTACTAATTGAAGCAGCCGAGATCACGAAAATTAATTTGTAGTATCAGATTGAATAAATAAAAAAAAGGGGGTAAAGGGAATTCCTACTTTTGATTAAAAACAAATATTTTTACCGATTATATTTTTAGGGAACCCCGAAAAAGAAAACAACCTTTTAAAAATTCTTTATCGTTTACTGTTAAATTAATTTTTGAATGCAGAAACAATTAATCATTTTTACTTTTACTTACTAATATATAAAATCTATATAGATCGTTAAAATTTTCGAATTCCAGTTTTTAACAGTTATATAAAGAGATTGACTAGTTAATAATATATTCAATGGCGGTAAAAAGTTTTAGACCGCCTATGGTGTACATCAATTAATCTGTTTGAGTATGTATGTGGCACTTTGGTTGGAGCTAGGAGTTTTTCTCCTTGTGCACTACGCAATTCGATTGAAAATTCATTCTTTTTAACCATTCATTAATGAAAAAAATCTGGTGAGAACATCAAACGACTTTCACTTACCTCCGTTATTTTTATCAATTTAATAATTTAAATTAAAATTATAAACGAAAATAAATTGTTAAAGAATTATTCACATTGTATTTTAATAGAAACCTGTTATATAAAATAATCTATTATATTATTATCTATGACATTCCGTTTCTTTTATCGTCTCTTCATCCCTCTCGGTTAACTTTTACAGTCTTATGTATAAGATAATATCTTTTCTAAAATCTTTAGCATTCCAACGGGATATTTTACACGCATATGTACTGTTCTTAAGTTCAAAAACTAAAAAGTGCATTAAAAAAATATTTTGGCAGTTTTATCCTTTAGTTGGATATCGAATTCGTTCAACTTATATATTTGCCTGTTTTTTATGTGATACAGCTGATATGGCCAATTTTATTAAATCTAAAAAATTAAAGGTACTTTAGAAATATCGGCGTTTAAGCCCTGTCAGACTATTTCAATCAGTATGAAACCTACATGGTTTTAAAGCCCGTCCTATTTCACATCGATATAGTGAGTTTGATCAAAATCGTAGAGGCTGTTTTTAGAGAAAATCGAAAGTAGGTGCAAAATGCATGGTGTAAAGTGGCTCTTCTAGTTAGCTGATTTTAATGAAAAAGTTGCTGTTACATTTCTGGCGTATAGTTCTCTTAAATATGAAATGTCAGTTTCATAGGAGTTATCGTTTTCGCGACTTACCACATACGGACAAACACACACAGACCTTTTTCTGAGATTTGGTCAAATGGACTCAGGGGGTCCCTAAACGTATATTTCCGTTGAAAACTGGAATTCGAAAATTTTCATGATCGCAATACTTTCCCTCACTATAAATTCCATATATAGGTAAGTGAAAGTAAAAACGAAAATTACATGTACAGTGAACCTCTTACAACTATGGCAGTCGAGAAATCAATTAATCAAAATAAGAATTAAATTTATCTTCTCAATTCCTCTTAGGGATTACTAGACGTAAATAAAACTTCAGTTAAAAAATCACATTGTTGATTCATATTTATTTTCATCCCGTTAAAGTCTCAGTAATAATTAGAATTAATCAAATTATTTCTTGTTATTTACAAAATTGACAAACCCTTCTTACACCTAATCAGCAGATTTAAGATTTCAGTTCAGATAAATAAAAATAATAATAAGATACTTATATTACTTTCACTTACCATATATGAAATTTATAGTAAGGGAAAGTATTGCGATCGTGAAAATTTTCGAATTCAGTTTTCAACGGCAATACACGTTTTAGAATCCTCGGAGTCCAAATAATCTCAGTTCCGAAAAAAAGTATGTGTGTGGGTGTGTGTGTGTGTGTGTGTGTGTGTGTGTGGGTATGTGTGTCCTGTGTGTGGTAACTAAAATTTCATATTTAAAACAAATATACGCTGGAGACCTTACAAAACCTTTTTCATCAAATACAACTTACCAGAAGAGCCACTTTATGCCATGGATTTTGCAACTCTTTACGATTTTCTAGAAAAGGCTCTATTTTGATTAAACTCGCTATATCGATGTAAAACTTTAATGGCTTGATATCATGTAGGTTTCATTCTGATTGAAATAGTCTGATGGGGATTAAATTTAGATTATCACCGTTGATAAAAAACAGGTAAATATCTAAGTTGAACGAATTTCACCGTTTCACCGCTTGGCCTCTGGAAAGGCGCTGTCATCGCCGGACGCTCCAAGTAGTTTTAACACGGAGTAATGAAAAGCCGAAAAAAACTCACTGACTTTCGCAGATAATATATAAGATATTATTTAATAAAACGCATCTTTATATAAAACTCCAATGTAAATAATTCTTTAATTTTTTTTTGTTTCTAAATTTGCTTAAAAATTCTTAAATTGATATTAATAACAAGGTAAGTGAAAGTCGTGTGTTGCCTGCACCAGATTTTTTTATTTTGTTGTATTCATTGAGGTTATTCATGATTAATTGATGTAAACCATAGATGGTCTCAAATTTTTGACCTGCAGTGCAATAATATTTAATAAACTTCGTCTGTCTCCTGAAATATTTATTCCTAAGACTACCTCTGATAGCCTTGAACCAGCTACCTAGGGATTACCCAGACCCTCACCTTTAATTAAGGTACAATACCCAACACCTGCATAACCGATCACAACCCTTGCATGGCCTCTTTTGCCGCCTTTTTCCATATTTTTGTGGTGAATATGTTTTTTTCCAATAAAATTATAAAATAAAGATGTATAACATACCCTAGGAATGCTAAAAATTAAAAAAAAAATGCATATTATATAAGTAGTTCTGGAGGGAATGTTAACGGACGAATAGGGAATAAACTTAATTGTGCATAACAATTTCTATTACTCTATAGTAATGTTTCCGTTCTCAATGTTTCCTCAATTTAATTCTCTATAGTTTTTCAACTCTAATTTTATTTAAAAGTTCCTAAATTAATTTTAATAACGGATGTAAGTGAAAGTAGGGTGTGGTGAGCACAAGATGTTTTTAATGTTGCATTCGATTTAGCGGGTTTAAGGTCACAATATCTTGTCATATAATATTGTTGGAAAACCTATAAATTAGAAAACAGGAATGTACGGCAAAGTTTTATACAAAATAAAAAAAAATTACCGAATAAAACTTTAAAATGTGGGCGAACTACTTTAGTTTAATTTGATTGCTTTCGAATATTCACCAGGTAATAAGGAAACTTTATTTCGGGATCAACTCTTCCATTGCTTTGAAAAGGTTTAAAGAACTCTTTGAAGTATTCTGAACCTAATACTAAGCTTTCAAATTCTAAGCTCCTTAGAAATCATTACAGTTTCGATATTGAGATCTTTCAAATTCAAACTGTAAAGATCTATTGGGTACTTTATTTGATTAACTTGTCTTAATTACAGATATTCATTAATACAGTTATAATCTCATGCTTAAATACTAGTTCTAGCGGTGGTAGAAAGTCTAGAAACTCACAAAATAGCCGATTTTTAACTTCATGACTGCTTAAGTGAACACAAAAAAACAAATAGAAAAACCTTTACAAACCCATGAAGGGTTCGGTATTCTGTATATAAAAGAATCGTTTTGTATTTAACCCGGCTGCGTCAGCCGTCAGGTTTTTCCTTCATTTTTTTAATAACAACTTTATAGATGATAGTTGAGGCCTTGGAAGGTCACCCTACTTCATGGCTGCTCCACGACTTAAAAACAGATTGCTAGCATAACAGCCTCCTATGCGCTAGGTCGGGGGATTAAACCTGCAGTTGGACCTAGGTTGTTTTAATGGAAGTAAGAAATCCTTAGTTATGCCGTCATTCGGAGGGGGTGTAAAATGGTAGTTCCAAGCTTGTGCGTTGTCAGGTATTCGTTAATGACCTTAATTCTTAATTAAACCTGGATAGGCCAAAATTAAGGACTCCCGCTGTAGAATCGTCCGATTAGCCTTAATAGATAAAGTGACGTTAAGTAAATAAATAAACATAACACATTATTGTTTAGGAGAGGGGAAAGGAATAATTAAAAAAATTAAATTCTGTTAATAACATTAAATATTACTGTTAAAAATCCTATAATATGATTAGATTTAAAAAAATAAATAGTACTAAGAGATAATGTTATATAAAAGCAAAAATTATATACACATTATCAAAAATGCTTTTTTAACGGAGAAACTATTAATTTTAGACCTTATTCCATCAAAGTTCTCCTTATTCCATCAGAACCTTATTGATCATCCCAATCGTCTAGCTCAATCCCTAGCCAGCTCCACACACCCTTAACATTCTCCTAAAAGGTTTAAACGGCAATGACCCCGAGACCTCTTGTAAATATGTAAATTGGAGTTCTAGCACTGGCTAAATTATCCACTCAATGTGCAGTATACGTGTATACACAGATATATACATAGGTATGAGTGATTTCGAGATTTCTTGACTTTGAATACATTTTATTGATTTATTATTGTATATATATTTTATTGCTGTATAAATATTGTATGGATTTTATTATGAACGTTGCATTTCATCCCTGTTATTAATGTCCAAATTAGGCCAGATTGTTATATTACTCAATAAAAGACGTTGTAAAAAAAAATAGAGAAACTACATTTTTTAAATTAAACGTTCTTCATAATAAAAATTAAAATAAAAAAAAATTGCTTTAATGGATTTAGTTAGTTGACCGTTGAGAATTACAGGAATGAATTAGTTCGGGTGACGGTCAGTAAAAGAAATAATTAAATAGTTTCAACTATTTAGTTAAACTAGTTTCAACTATCTAGTTAAACTAGTTAAGACTATTCAATTATTTCTTTTACTGACCGTCACCCGGACTCATTTTATTTTATAAAGTTTTATCGAATATACGGCTATTGATTATTTGTTTATTCATTTAAGGTCACTTTTTACTATCGTGGCTAATCTGACGATGCTACAGTGGGGGTCATGAATCTTTCCTATCCAGGTTAAATTAGGATAAGGATCTTAAACGAGTAAGCGACATCGCACAGACTCGGGACTACTTATTTAATGAACCAATGATGAGTCATTTGAACTTAGGAAAATTATTCATGTTACTGATCCGTATTTTAGGGTCATTTTAAAAGCAGAAGAGGCATCCGACAGACCTGAACTCTTTAGCCTTCCAAGGTACCAAACTTACACAATTCCCCGAGCTGTCGAGGTTACTTCAGGAGTCATTGAAATTGTGAAATCAAGTATCAAAGCAGAACTATTAGTAAGATAAGAATTCTCAATTACTGAAAAATATGAGGCAGTAGATATAGCTTTATTAAAATAGAAATCTTAAGAAGTATCACATATGTCATGGTGAGGAGATAAAAGCTTCCATTTCCACAGATGACAAGCCATGGAGGACATGAGAAAGAACTATTTTAACTGGGAATAATTTCTTGAGTAACTCAACTGTCTAGGGAGAAGGAAATGTATGACGGCCTTGACAACGTTAAACTTAAAATAAAAATATATCAGACAATCATAGGGAATATTGATGGAAGTAAAAACTTTTTTTAAATTCTCTATTTGCACTAGATTTATGTTGTAAGAAAGAGAAACGTTTATGCAAGTTGATTATCTTGAATTAGGTCATCGTATTGTTCATGTTACCGTAGAATTTTTGGTTTCTTTTGCAATGATAAGCCAGCAGTATGAGTTGGTGAGAAACATTTGGAACTGCAATTTGTGTCATAGAATATTTTTAATAAACCGGTATCGATAAAGTTCACCGAAATTCATATCGACATCCTATCCCTAGAAGAAAGGTATAGGACACAGACCGCTGAGCATGCGCCAGGTTAGGACGTGTTACGTCAGAATGCTGGTAACGAATAACCGTCATCAAAGATCAAATGTTTTTCCTCTGACGAAAATCGCATGATGTGCTTAAAAACGTTTTTACTTTAATAACCTATATTAATCTATATCTCGTTGTCCATTTTTAATAATTACCATTACATGATGACTTATGGTTTGTGCAAAAATAAAAACTCTCTGGTCCACCTGATAGCTGTAAATAAATATTTAAATAAATAAAACATTTTTTTTTTTTTAACAAGAGAAAGGTCAAGATGAACAATAGGGAGAGACAGAAGAGCATGGCTTATACCGAGAGGATCAGATAGGGACAATGCCTTATCAGTGGTGCCTGTATCAGCCAGCCAGGGCGCGCCACCGTCGCCTCATGTGATACAGAGTGACGTAATCTTTCTCTCTCTTATCTCCTAGCCCGGGAGCCCTCACCAGCGTTCGCTAACGTACGCTCATTAGAATAACGGAGTCATTTCTTACTTTTAAGTCAACATTATTTCTTAAAATATTATTTGATATGACATTTCGAGAATTTAACTCCACATAGGGAAAGAAATCGGGCTCTATTTTCAAAAATATTTGGAAGAAAAAAATAATACGTCGATCCTGCTTTATCAATGAAGGCTATATGTAATCATACTGTTAGTTGCAGTTAGTTAGTTGGATTCGAACTGGGCACATGAAGGATATTAACTGTTTTGTTTGTTTATTTATTTGACGTCACTTTATGCAACTATGGCTAATCGGACGATGCTACAGTGGGTGTCCTAAATTGTATCTATCCAGGTGTTATTAGGATTGGAATCTTTAACGAACACCTTTTAACGTTCCCTAAGAACGGCGTAACTAAGGATTTTTACTTTACAAAATCCTAGTACAACCTGCGGGTTTGAACCCGTGACCTTTGGCATAGGAGACTGTTATGCTAGCCACCCAGCTACAAGTGATCCTTTAACACTGCTTTGTGTACGGGAAATCCATAAGTTCGTTTAGTGTTTGTTAGTAGTGTGGATCATTATCAAATATCTTCAGTTCTCTAAGCCTTAAGTGACCATCTTTATCGTCACATTGTAAAAAAAAAAAAAAGAAAAAAAAAAGGGAAACAGTACAACTGTTTTTGTAAAACAGGAAGGGTCTACTCTTGGGTGAAAAGAATGAAGTGAGAGACCGATGGTGAGTCTATTTCAAAGAGCTGCAAAAGCTAGATGAAAACTTTGAAGAAACAATTTATGAACTCAGAACATCAGAAGATGACATAGAGCTGGGACCACTATATCCAGAGGAAGCAGAATTGAATATGGTTTTAAAAAATAATGAAGTGCCAGGAACTTCATTACATTTTACAGCTTTGTATATGAGATTATTAGTATAGTAGTAGCATTAGCTTCTAAAGATTATTTTTGTATATTTTTTCCTTGTGACCTATATTCTTCCACAAATTTACTTGTAACATAGATCGACACGCTAGGTTTTTCTAATCCGCCAATATATGACATTCCTTATTAAACCAGCCCATAATATTGGTTAATCTATGCAATACGAATGAAGTATTTATAAATTTTCGACGGTTACTTGTTACTATTTCTACTGTTGATCTTAGTTGTTACTGTATCCCAAGTTGTAGCTTGCCCTGACCCATACAACAGTGAGGTAGTGATCGGAATCAATAGTTGCGATTCTATGTGAGGGTTACCCATCCATCAAAGTCATGACATGGCAGCTGCTAATCAACACATGATCTATTTGCTTAAATGTGAATCTATTATTCAATTGTTTGGTTGCTAGGGGCATAATCTTTGCAGATACTCGATCTAGGAAGGTAATATACGATTGTTAAGTAATTAGCAGAACTATCTCTTTACTTTCTTAATTAAATAATAAATTAATAATAAAAATACAATTATTATTACATTTCTTGCTACATTTCGAGGCCTTGCATCATCTTCCTGGCCACACTAAAACCATATGTGAATACAATTTTATAGAATTTATAAGTTTTACGTTACTTTTAACTTATTTGATGCAGCTATTCTTTATAACTTTTACATACTTATATATTTCTTATATAGAAAGGAAAAGTATTGCGATATTTAAAATTTTTTCTAATTCTATGATTCAAGGAGAATACACGTTCTAAGGTCCCTTGAGTCCAAATAACCATGTCGCGCGAAAAGGTCTGTGTTTTTTTTTTTCTTTTTTTTTGTATTGAGGGTTGGGGACAAATCTTTCATATACGATGTGTGTCTATACAAGCCTACAACAGTGTGAAATTCCTAATCATTAAAAAACTACCTCCCTATTCGCCTTCACCACTCCATATAACTGCCTTCAGCATTATTTCGCGGGGCGCAGTATGGGTATGTGCCTACTTCATTAATGGACATATTTATGTGCAGTAGTTAGTTTAGACCTGCTAGGTTTGAATTCGCAACCTTGGCCATTGAAGGCTGTTATGCTACTACATTACTACACCACAAGTAACCCTGTTTTATTGATGATTTCTTCATACCTTTATTACTTTGCAGAATCAAAGTAGTTATAGAATTTAAATTCTTTAAATCATAATGCCTAAGTACTAAAGGTTTGTATATCCTATAGCAATAACAAAACAAAAAAGGGTCACCTTTGGTTACCTATGTAATTGATATTTAAAAATATAAATATTTGGCTAAATAATTCAAGCGATATTGAAATACACAACTAAATTAAAAAGGAGTAAGAAGGAATCTAGTAAATAAGAGAAAGACTAATACAATAATCTTATAAATACAATTAAAAAAAAAAGACAGAAACTTTTTGTATGGATAGGAGTATATTTTATCTATTCTTTGCGCCTTATTTTCTTTCTAGTAGGAGAGAGCAGTGAGTAGCAGCCTGGAACCATCACCCTTATCTTTCATGTCCCGCTACCGCAGTTTCATTTCTTTTTTTTTTTTTTATGTCTTCAACGGCATCCTTTATGTTCCTCGTCCTTGAAGGAGGAACTAAAGGATACAGGATAAGACCTCGCTCTTACTTCTTACTCGAATATTCAATCAGAAATATGAAGGAAACTTTAGTGTTTTGCAGTACTATTATTTTCTTCAAACATTAAAGGATCATGGTCGAATGTTTATTTAATGATAGGAAAAATAATATGGAGGCAATATAAATAGATTTTTTTACGTTTCGGCCCAAGCATCCAAGCTATCTTCATGTCTTGAACCAATCAAAAATACTAAAGAGAACATAACTTGTTTGCTACAGTAAATAATACAGTTTTAGATGATGAAACAGAAGAAAATAATTTAAAAATCAAAATATTAATGCAGTATAGACCAATTTATTTATTACCCTTTTCCAAGTAGGGGCGAAAAGGGTATTCACAGCTCTGAAAAGTATCGTAGATACAACCCACTCATGGTATAATTCTAATTACATCACTGCATACACAGCATGTTTTTCAGGCAATTTCCAGTCAGTTGCGTCAACGAGCCCTCTGGATCTTCTCTGCTACCCTAGGGGAAGTGGCTTGGACCAACACATTCTTTCCACCCGTACACCAAGACTTTGTAGAGTTGGTCATTAGCAGAGGAAGGTAGTAGAGTCCCGTGTCCCTAAGAAACTTCCTTCTCAGTGCTTGATAAGCGGTACAGACAAGGGGGATATGATAGGCGGTTTCCGGACCCTTACAATTAAGAACTGGCGTTTTATTCCATGTTTAACAAGATCGAAAATCTCCATCTCTGTGAGGAGCTGTGAAACCCAATAGTCTATGACGATCCACTTAGTTTCTGGTCTTGATCTGACTGTGAAAAAGAACTTCCTTCTAGGTTCGTCGACCACCGACGCCTCTGGGGAAAAACAAAAAAAGTCCTGGCCAATACTAGAAATTTATTTCGTTCTATATTTTACATATAACATTTATTTTGTTTAGTAAACTTATTGAGGAGTCAATATCAAACTATCCGACCTTTGGAATTGTTTACCAATTAGAGATAAACACTAGATTAAACATGACGTCCCCCTCTTCTTGTTGTTCAGGTACGGAGACTAGCGCGTTAATTTTTTCTGGCAGTGCTCCTCAATGAATTATATTGAAACTTTGGCAATACGAATCGATTTTAGGCACACCTCAAAAAGGTAAGAGGTTATATTTTTTTTATAATTCAGAATCGATTTGATAAATGATATTTGTAAAAAGTAAATGAAAAATCTTTAAATATAATATTCAATGAAGTTAAATATTAAATGAATAAAAAATTAACTATTAAATCACATTAAGTGGAGTTATTTTCAATACGACAACTAAAGAGCTACAGTAATTTGTTGAGAGATTGCGTCTAATTTAATAACAATCAACATTTCCCCTGGAAAACAAGAATGATGAATTTACTAAAATTTTTTTTCCGCTTTTTGCACATTCAAGTGGTCTAACACTCTGCCTTTCATTAAGGTATCTTTGTGCATAGATGTGGGAGCCTAATATCGTGGAAATTGATTAAAAAATTCAGTTTGTAATGTATAAAATTATCGATGTTTCCGGGCTCCAATATGACGATAATATTAACTATTTTTCGGCCCAAACTAAGCTCATTCCGTTTTGAGTATCAAACCAAAATGGCCATAGATCGTGAAAAAAGCCCTTTAAAAAAAAAAAAAATACGATTCGTGGTTTAGTGGAATCTTTCAGTTACCGTGTCCCAAAGGGACACATGAAGTGGGCGGCAGGCCGCAAATTGACTTCAACGTTGCTAGTGAGTCAAGTCAGCGTCGAAAGTCTGAGAATTTGACTATGACAGATGGGAAGGTAAGCAACTCTCTGAGAGGGACTTCATCTATCCTGCAAAGTCACCTATGCAAATCTACATCAAATGATCTCAATCCAGGTCAAACCACGTCTTGAAGATTGACGTTGACGAATCTACTCTCGGTTTTGGTTTATTAATTCTTCATACGTGGATTAGGTTTTTTGAGTGTTTGAAACATATTGGTAACAAGCTTCAAAAATACAGAAATAAAAATTAAAATTGCTAGTTTGATCTGCGAAGAAAATACTGTTGGTTTAGGTTCGAAAACAGGAAATACAGCTTGAATTTCGTTAACGCTTGGGTCTGGCAATCTATACTCAGGTTTGGGAAATTCAAAGGACGGCAGTTTTTTTTATGGTTACTGCCAGGCAGTTTTTCCACAACAGTTTAATTTTTGCTTATGTAACGAAAATTGATCATTATTTAATTTATCGTTTCTATATCATCCTAGAAACAATAAACCCTAAT
The DNA here is from genome assembly GCA_023052935.1 of Piezodorus guildinii. NCBI lineage: Eukaryota > Metazoa > Arthropoda > Insecta > Hemiptera > Pentatomidae > Piezodorus > Piezodorus guildinii. The sequence continues at coordinate 135,965,349 of CM041293.1, read as the reverse complement.
TTATTAAATCAAGCCTTTAAATACGTTGATGTCTTTAGAAAAGTAAAAAAAATCTTCAAGATATCTCGATAAGCAAATCATCGATTCTGTACAGGAGCTCTGTAGAATGTAATAATTATCTTATTCGTCTTTAGTAGCCAAAAAGCAAAGAATTAGTTGGTTTCAGAGTTTTGGCCAGGATTTTTTATTTTATCCCAGTGTGCGACGGTTTCATTCATCTGATGTGTTTTTCTGCAGATTTTTTCTCAATATTCTAGGTTCTTCACTGAAGCTAAAATGAGTGCTTCTCCGGTAGATTGACCAAATCTTCTCTCGTCATCTTGAGCCGGTAATAGTCGGTTGGTTGGTTGGTTGTTATATTTTATTGGCACAAAACATCTCGGTCATCAGTGCCAGACACTCATTTTTAGAAACTAATTTAAGGTTTAATAATGAACAATTGTTTTACTAAAAAACAAATAACAAATAGTTGAGAAAAAAAACAATTAACTATAAGAATAATCACTAGTAAGAAAAAATGTAACAGCATTAGCAAAATTTAACTTGATATATGTTTAATCAGGTTAAATTTAAAAAAAAAAAAAAAAAAAAAAAAAAAAAAAAAAAAAAAAAAAAAAAAAAAAAAAAATTATATATATATATTATATATATATATATATATATATTATATAAATAAAGTTAAAAATTAATTAATTAATTTAGAAAATAAAATAATAATAATTATAATAATTTTAAAAATAATAGTAAAATACAATTTTCAAATCTGCTTGTAAAAGTCCATTTCCGTAAGAAAGCACATCAATTCGTCAATTCTATTTATATCGTTCCCCAAAGCAACCGCGACATTGAGTGGTATTCCCCTTTGGTTCAATTTCCCTGTGTAGAAGGTACATTCCTCGAAAATGTGAGTAACTGTCAGGGCTCCCCCACAATGCTGACATCTTGGGGGCAAATCCTTAGATATTAAGTGCCCATGGGTTAATCTTGTATGTCCGATTCTCAGGCGGGCCAGGACCACCTCCTCTCTGCGGTTGATGCGATTTGAGGTTTTCCAAGACTTTGGCTCACTCTTAATCGCTTTCAGCTTGCTTGGATAGCTGTTTTTCCATGTTTCATCCCATTTTTTAAAAACATTTTCAATTAGAGGGCGCGCTAGTTCTGATGGTGTTAACAGTGCTTTACCACGACCAGGGAGAGTGAGAGCCTCTTTGGCTGCCTTATCTGCCATTTCATTTCCCATTATCCCCATATGGCCCGGTATCCAGACATAATGAATTATTTTTCCGTCTTCAGCCATTGATTTGGTCAATTCCAGGATTCTTAAAATTCCTGGATGACTGGAATACATATTGTCAAGAGCTTTTAGAGCGCTCAATGAATCTGAGGCTATGATGACATTTTCTATTGGGAGAGTTCTAGAATAATCTAAAGCCATTGCGATCGCATTCACTTCAGCAGTATAGACAGAGCAAAATTGATGAAGCTTAGACTTGTAGGTGCAATCTGACGCAACAAAAGCTGAACCAGTGGATGAGTCCGACTTTGAGCCATCTGTGAATATTAACTTGTGGCTAGGCAATGCGCTGATGATCTTCTCAAAGCGTTTTTTGAAATCTTTTGAATTGGAATTCTCTTTAGTAAAGTTTGTCAATTGAAGATATAGATGGGGTTTTTGAAATGTCCATGGTGGGGTCCTGTTTTCTATTGAATTTATATTAATTAATTTTAACTGGGTAACGGCGGTAACATTCTTTCTGCTAGTGGTAAGGTTGGTTTAGCCTTTAGTTGAAATTTTGTGGAGTATTTAGGTTTAAAGATGTATCTGTGGGTAGGATGGGTAGATTGTGTGAATAGTTTGGTGATGTAGTTGATGGCCAGTTTATCGCGTCGGTAAGATAATGGTGGTAAGCCAGATTCTGCGCAAAGAATTTGTGAAGGGCTGGTTCTGAAAGCGCCAGTAGCAATGCGTATGCCTGCATGGTGTACTACATCTAGTTTAGTCAAAATGTCCTTTCTTGCCAAGCCAAAAACAAAACAGCCATACTCCATCTTTGTACATATTACTGACAGGTATATCTTGAGTAAGGTGTTGCGATCTGCACCCAACTTGTTCCACTCAAGACTTTTAAAATATTTAGTTTTTTTAAACATTTTTCTTTTAAAGATTTTATATGATTCTCCCAATTCAGGCGTCTATCAAATTCCAATCCTAAAAATCGACAGGTATTTACGTAGGGTAGCGGAACATTGTTAAGCATGAGATGTGGTAGGTCGGGGATATTTCTTTTTCTACTAAAATATAAACATTTTGTTTTATTTGCCGAAAAAGTTAGTCCTGAATTTTGAGACCACTCGTTTAGTCGATTTAATGACGTTTGTAGCTTTTCTTTTATACTTATTAAAGATTTGGATCGGCAAAAGATTGCCAGATCATCCACAAAAAGCATCGGTTTGATACCGCGTGGTAAATTGGTGGCCAGGTCACTGATTGCAAGAGTGAAAAGTGTTGTACTTAGAACACAACCTTGTGGGATACCATTTCTTTGTTCATGTGGCGTGGATAGCGAATTTCCTACTCGAACTTTGAAATAGCGACGGCCAAGAAATTTATGGATGAAGTTCGGCATGTTACCACGGAATCCTAATGACATTAATTTTCTCAGAATGACCTTAGTATTGGTTTTGTCGAATGCTTTGTACATGTCAAAGAAAATAGCGATGGCTTGTTCATCCTGTATAAAAGTGTATTGAAGTTCTGCCTCCATTTGAACTAAATGGTCAATTGTGGATCTACCTTTACGGAATCCACATTGAAAATTTTGGATGTAATTGTTGTTTTCCAGAATCCAGGTAAGTCTTTTATTAACCATGCGTTCAATGACTTTGCACAAGCAGCTCGTTAAGAAGATTGGTCTGTAGCTTGTGGGGTATCTCTTATCTTGACCATTTTTCAAAATTGGGATTACCTCTGATTGAAGCCAGGAGTCAGGAAATTTGCCAGTCCGCTAAATGTGGTTGTAATAATTTAAGAGCCAGGTTAATGTGTTATTAGGAAGGTGTTGGATCATAGAGTAGTGGATATTATCAGGGCCTGGTGAAGAACCCCTAACACTCTTTAACACAGCCTGGAGCTCCCACATCGTGAATGGCGAATTGTAGATCAAATTTGTATCTGGGGTCGAGAAGTCAAGATTCTCTGCACGCCCGCTGGTAGTGGGTTCGTTGTATATTTCCGAATAATAAGTTGCGAAATTTTGTGTCACAACTTCAGGGTCATCACACAATTTTCCATCAATTAATAATATGTATCCAGTGGGAGAACCTATTCCTTTAATCTTCCTAATTTTATTCCATACTACCTTAGCTGGAGTTGAAGAGTTAATGGATTCTACGAAGGATTTCCATGATTCCTTTTTACTGCTGTTTAAAGTTCTTCTGCATATTGATCTTTGTTTTTTGTATTCGATTAAGTTTGCAGGGTTCATATTTTTCCGAAATTTATTAAGAGCTCTTCTGCGATTTTGTATTGCTTTTTTGCACTCTTTATTAAACCAAGGGACAGATGGTCGATTGGAAAATCCTTTGGTTTTTGGTATGGAAGATTCAGCGGCCATGATAATGACTTTGTTATGGCTTGGCATCCTTGATCAATATCCAGATTATCTGCTATTTCTGTAGGAGGATTCGCTAAAGAGGAAAAGCTTGTCCAATCCGCCTTTTCGATTATCCATCTTGGCTTCCTTTTGTATGATGTGTTTGGCAGTTTCAACTGTATAGGGAAGTGGTCGCTACCATAAAGTTCCGGTAGTACTGTCCAGTCTATGGAGTGATATAAAGAGGGGCTGCATAGAGATAGGTCAATAGCTGAAAAGGTGCCATAAGTGGAACTCAAGAAGGTTGGCTCGCCTGTGTTTAAAGTGAGAAGATCGGTCGAGTTTATGAAACTTTCGATCATTCTGCCTCGTCCATTAATATCTTTACATCCCCAAAGTGGGTTGTGGCCGTTGAAGTCGCCGGTATAGATAACAGGTTTAGGAAGCTGTTGATGTATATGGATAAGATGTTCCATCCTTATTGAATTATCTTGAGGAAGATATATATTACAAAGGGTAAAACTTATGCCCAAGTGAACTGTGGCTGCTACAACTTGAAGAGGTGAATCTATTTCTATAAATTTTGAATATACAGTTTTTTTAATAGCAAGAGCTACTCCTCTAAAAGCGCGGTTACTGTCATTGTCCTTTCTAAAAATGTCGAATCCTTTTATTGTAAATATGTCTGAAGGTTTTAAGTGAGTTTCTTGGAGGCTTATGCAAACCGGGTTTATGTCTCGGAGTAATATTTTTAAGTCATTGTAATGTACTTTGGCTCCATTGCAGTTCCACTGAATTAGGGTCATAGTAGTTCTGGAAGAGGAAGTAGAATACGTTTAGATAGACCGCAATCAAACTGCAATAATTAAAAATATTTGTATAGCTGGATCTATTTTAAGTGTTTATTTTTGTTTTCTTTAGCCTTCGATTGATTCTTCTTATTACTGTTCTTACATATAACTTTTTTATACTGTTGGTCGTCAACTATCTCATCACACGACACGGAGTTTTCTGAGGTATCTTCCTCAGAAGTTGTTGAGGTGGAAGTTGTGGACGTTATTGATTGAGCCATAGAAGGCTGAATGGAAGATGTGAGCATACTTTCCGTCCTTGTTACACTTCTAGTCCGAACCGGCAAATGGTTTGGAGTGGGCACAAGATGGTTAACAGAGGTGATAGGAGCTGGCAGGTCAGGATTTGGGAAAATATTAGAAGAGGGTGTAGCGGGAGTGGATAGATTATCGGGAGAGAATTTAGAAGGATTGGACATTATGGGAGATGGTTGGTTTGTGGGGAGAGTTACTGAGGGCTGGATAGAGGCAATGCCATTATCTGTTCTGACGGATTTTGTAATTGGCATTTCAGTCGTTTGAGAACTACCCTCAATTGAAGTTCTGAGTGTTTCTCCAGTAGGTGAAGATAGAAGATTAACCTGAGTTCCTATTTCTTTTGTTTCAACAGGTTTAATATTTTTCTTAACGGCTTCTGCAAAATATATGTTAGAAGAAGTTCGATTTCTTTCTCTGTAAATGATTTTTGCCTCGTTAAATGATATTTTAAGAGAAGTTTGAATATTTTTTATCTCTTTTTGTAACAGAAATTCCGGGCAATTACGGTTTAACGCATTGTGTGAGCCTCCACAATTTACACATTTTGGAGCCAAGCCACACCTTATATTTTCCCCATGTTTGGCCTGCCCGCACTGTATACAAACGGCTGTTTTTTTGCATAATGCTGTAGGATGAGAAAAGCCAAGACATCGGAAGCATCGTAACGGATTTGAAATGTAGGGCTGGACCTTGATTTTCTCATATCCGATCTTAATATAATCTGGTAGATTAGGCGTTGGGAATGTGATTATATATGAGTTAGTATATATTTCTTTTCCGCCTTTTTTAATTTTGATCCTAACAATGTTTTTAATCACTGATGCCAATTCTTGCATAATTTCTTCTATTTTGAGGTATTGGAAATCAAAGTACCTAATGACGCCTTTCGAGTAGTTTAAGGTTTTATGGGGAACGATTTCTATAGGAAATTGCCCACCAAAATCCTTACACTGTAATAGAACTTCGGATTGTTGTCCTCTTGCTACTTCTACCAATAGTGAGCCGTCTCTTAATTTTTTAACTTTTTTTACATCTCCAACTAGGCCTGAGATGAATTTGTTTATAAAAAATGGGGAGATCTTTTGGAAGCCCTCCTGGTCTGTTCTTTTAATTATTAAGTATGTCGGATACACTTGAATGTTAGAATCAGCAATGATTTTTTCGGTTGGAATTTTAACTCGGGATCGAGAAGGTTTAGTAGTGCTAATGGAGTCAGGCGATTGGTCTCCCATATTTTATGATTTATTGAAAGAAAAAAGAAAATATATAAAAAAAAAATAAAATAACCGCAGATTGTAAAAAGTGAAAGTAAAAACTGTTTAATGATTAAGTAAGTAACTATAGGAATAGAGAAAAAAACAAAACAAAAAAAAAAACAATGAAATATATATAGATTAACGAAATAATTAGAAAAAAAGTTAAAATTTAATTATAAAAGAAGAAGTAAACAATTTTAAGGAAAAATATTATAAGAAGAATACAAACTCGGGGACAACTAATAATTTTATACCTAAGTAACAAAAAAAATTAACGTAACTTAAAAAATGAAACAGCTTAAGTTTATAATATAAATAGCGACGGAATAAAGATTAAATAAGAGATCGAAGTCACTAACTATATAACCAAATTAACTTAATTTATGAACGCAACTTAAAAAATACTAAAACTTAACTTAAGAAAAGAGAAGCAATGGAACTCTAAAAAGAAGTAAAATTTAGTAAATATAGGAATACGAAATAAGTCTATAGTAACGCTTAATAAATCTATCAATGAAATACAAATAGAAATAATAAAAAACTTAAACTAGATAAGAAAATTAACTAAATTCAACTAAACAAAAATTAAACGTAAGGATAGTAATAAACAAACAAGAAAGAACAAAAAACAAGTAATTAAAATAAACGAATTTTTCAAATAAGAAATTTTCAATAGAAAATCCACAAGGGCTTATCTGCTGCTGGATAGCTTCCGTTGTCGGCACGGCTTCTGAAGACTACTGCCTCACTATCAAAGGTGCCGAAACTTCAAAGACTGCACACCGCGATGTTAACGCTACCACAGTTGACACAAGACTGCCGGTAATAGTCTTCTCTTAGGAGATTAACTACGGGTATTCCTTCAGACCTGGACCGCCTCATGAGACACTGTTTTATAGCTCTGGTGATCCTCAATAGAGCTAGTAGTTATCGTGGCCAACCTACCTATACGGTTTAGATCTTACATAATAACCTTAATATAGCATATATTATTGATCTAATCCAATTCAAGTTTCTCACTCGTTCACCAAAAGCTTACTCACCTCCCTAATTCCTTGGGACATTCTCCATCTAGCACTAAATATCTCTTTGACCTTCAGCGTAGGTTGAAGCTGATTGGCCTCGAGATATCTTATACATGTTGTGTATTTCAACTGTATAAACCTTTTATTCTTAAGGGACCCAGTCCCTGAATACAAATTGTTTTCTATTCTATTCTAACTATGCAATTTGAGTGATGGCAATGACCTGCCTTTCCATTCTTGTCCAATGTTGGTCTAGCTCCCTTAATCAGACCCCACAAACTGTCTAACAAGACCAGTGACGCAGATGAATGAGAGGTATTGAGATCTCTTAGGTGTATGTCAGTTGCAGTAATTAATTAGATTGATAATTATGCTAATGTTATCTTGCTAATTGGTTCAGTACCTGACCTGAATAAGTAATCTTTCCGATATGCGTTTGCAAGTGTTTCTGTATATTGGCAGGTTAAACGACGATTTTTCATGCGATTACATTTATATGAACAGGAATTCAGTCTTAATAATAAATCTTATACTACATAAGCTAAGGATATAAGAGAATATTTCACAGCTACAAAGGCTGTTAGAAGAATTGAGAGCTAAGACTAAGAGGGGCGATAGAGGGCTTGATAGATTGCCCGCTATCAGTGAGGACTTATTATGCTCCGTACCGCAAGGGCTGATTTATAGCGCTTCCTTATGTCATGTAGTTACTATTTCACTTTGTTCTTCTCTTCTTCGGAACTTCTGATTGCTTTATTTAATAATAAATAATTAACGGTCTTTATATGAAAATAATTCAGCATATACGTGTGTCTCACTCTGATATTTCCGTATATTTTCATCAAAGTTCCATCATAAGGAAAACTCAGTACTCAGGTTTGGTCGTTTGTCTGGTAAGTGTTGAAAGAGCCGAAATATCCCAATTCACTAATCTATTTGATTCATACCCTAATGTTAACGATATCAGTTATCAAGTTATCATATTATTTTTTGAAGCCAGATATCTAGTAAGAAAGATAGTCCTAGTGGCGGTGAAGATTATTTATTGCAATATTCTTAACTAATTATTTCCAACGTAGGTAAGACCTTGTTGTAGTTTTGGCAATGAATAGTTAAGTAAATTTCTTATTTTAGTATTTTCGAGTCTGGCACCCAGGGTTGCTTTACAAGCTCCGCAAATTCCTCCCCCAACATACTTCCTTATTATCCAGTCCTAAATCACTGATAGATCCTTCAAAGTCAATCATAATAATTCCTATTCATCCATTTTTAGTCAGTTTGCTGGCGTTCCTCAAGACAGTATCCTAGGACCCATTCTTTACACAGTTTATACAGCTGATATCCCTTCCTATCCTAACACTTTCCTTTCTACCTATGCTGATGGCACTTGCGTGTTATCAGTCAATACTGTTCCAACTATTGCCTCTCAAACTCTCCAATCCCACCGCAAAAACCTTGTGGTATGGTGTCAGAACTGGAGAATTAAAATTAATGCCAACAAATCCAACCAAATTACCTTTACCCTTCGTCGTAAACCTATGACATCCTGCCCTATTGTCTCCTTCAATAATTCTCCTCTTATCCCGGTTGAACAGATCCGATATCTAGGACTGCACCTTGACAAACTCCTTACTTGGAACCCTCACACAAGACTGAAACGACAAGAAACTGCACGACGTTTTTGACTTCTTCATCACATACTAGACAAACGTTCTAATCTCCCACTTAACTACAAAAGACTCATCTACATGACTATCATAAGGCCGATATGGACTTACGGAGTAGAGCTTTGGGGCTCTACTAAACTGTCGAATTCTTCCAGTATCCAATCCCTAGAACCCAAAATCTTCGTAAAATCCTCAATGCTCCTTACTTTGTCACGAACAAACTCATCCATAAAGATCTCAACGTTCCGTATGTTGCTGATTTGGTCCTATCTAGATACCATTCCTTTCATGACAAACTCTATTCCCACCCTAATCCTCTTGTTTCAATACTTTCTTCCTCTTCAATCCCTGAAATCCTCCGAGGCGTCTGCAAAGAAGATGGCCTCGAGACCTTTTAGTTTAGAAATGTTACAGGAGTACTGCCATGGGGTAGTTCTTCTTCAAGTTTGTTTCACGCCATTTATCTTTTGTCACCTTTACTTGTTGTACCTTGAAGTACGGTTGTAAATTTCAATAAATGATGTTAAAAAAAAAAAAAGAAGAAAATATTTTCTTGTACGGGTATCTTCCATATGAATTTCCTAATGGTCGACTATCAGTATTTATTATTAGAAAATTTGTTTATTTACAAAGTAATATGCTCAATGAATTCTAATTAGGATTTAAATTATTTATTTTATGAAAGGAAATAAATTGAAATCGTTTAAAGAAATCCTTCCAACAACACCAAAACTCAGTAGCAAATAAAAACATTACAATAAAATACTTATTTCATATTAAGAAATGTAATATGCAATATCACATTATTTAAACGTATTTAATCTATACTAAAACAGTGAAAACCGATCTTGATGTTCGTCCAGCGGCGGTGTGGCTTCATTTTTAGTGGTATTTCGTTGTGCCAATAAATGGGTATGTATGTAAATATGCGGTTATATACATCATTTTAAATTAGGAAAAGTATCCCTACAATGTTTTAATTAAAGATTTTTTTAATGAAAATGAACAATGAAAATATTTTTTAAAGAATAATTATTATGTTTTAGTGAATAACAGCAAAATTATCGATTATAGAAAAAAAAATGTATATAGATCTTATCAAACCACAAAAATTTAAGAAAGAAAATGACATATTGAAATAAAGTATTAAATAAGTAATTATAGAGATATGAAGCAAAACCTGAACGCTTAGAAAATTAAATTTAAATTTGTGTGGGATACGGAGGAAGGGTTAGCACAAGGGGACGTTTTGGAGAATATTCCTTCTAATGAGTTCTAACAACTAGCAAAAATTCAGCTTTTCTCTAGTTTCTCCCGAAACTAGGCTATTTTCGACGTTCATTGCATGGGATATTACGGTGTTTACGATTTTGTTTTGTGTGAAAAATTAATCCATTTGACACGAAGGTATTTTTCACTATTTTTTTTTTTTTTGTAAGAAAGGCTTCAGATAATTATTAGATTTTTGGTACACAGTAAAACCAATGCCAAATTTTGTTTTCCTGATCTTCACACTACTACAGTACGACTACTTTACTCAGAATAACTGATAACTGCACACTACAGTTTTTGCACACACGGTGTGCAATCGGTCTCGAATGGGTTAGTGAAAAATAACGACTCTTGTAAAAGAAGGTAAGATTATATTTATTTTCATTTATTATATGTGAATAAAGGTACGTATTTGAATAATACTTCCTTTAAGGTAGCATTTTAATATTATTAAGCTTTTAATCAAGTTCAGTTATTATTCAAATAATCCGTCTGGTCTGGTACATTTATAACTCAAAGCAATTAGCTGTAGTTGAAGATAGAGTAGACGGTTCCTTCCCTAAATACAGTTATACAGTCCTATGCAATTATGAACGGTGAGTGAAATTTAAATTCCTCTACTTAAGAACTGAGCCAAGTGAGCGGGGCTTAATGTAAGTTGCTTACTTGAAGTTGAACAATTCGATAAGTTACATCTCTGAGAAGTTGGGGTAAAAGTTTGCCCTAGACCACAATTAGGAGGAGTGAGGTTGAGTTTGAGTTATAGCCCATAGAGCTAACTAATTTGGCACCTGGGAGTTGCGAGTTGGAATTAAAATTGAGATTTAGCGGCAGCGACTTGACTCTATCCATCATGGCTCCTCTTCCTGTCTTCTGTTTCTTTTATCTCTGGCTTCATCCTCTCTGCTTTCACTAGGGTCCTAACATGGTATTTGGATTATTATCTGACTAATAAAGAATAATTCGATACAAATTTCTTGTTCTACATTTTAATAACAATAAAGTAAACTTTTATTTATTTTTTTTCTCTTTACATTTCTTTATTCGCACTTGCCGGAAACTATCGGACAATAAGTGAATATACGGTATAAAAAGTGATATCAGACATGGGGAAAGAGTGCGTCAAGCAGCACCCCTTCCTAGGTTTTTATTTAGCCAAGGAAGTCTTTCATCTAGCTTTTCTTCAGCCTTCTTCTGAAAAGCATTTAAGCTATTGACATGTCGTTTTAACTGTGGGTTGTTGTAAGAGTATAGTACTTTCAGATTTTTGGAAATAAGCTTAACCATATTAATAACAATCTTTATCACGTATTTATCGATGATCAATACTATCACATGTGCTTGGAGATATCACAGTCCTTTTTTCCCAAATCTGCTCCCTCACATACGAAACCAGTCCGGTGTCCTTCGCTGCCTAGTAGATCTACCCAGAGATGGGGTAGAACTACTAGCTCATCAGCCGATTCCCTATTTCTCGGACGAGGATTAGAAATGATGATTAGGCGTTTAACTCCGTGTTTTTTTACAGAATATACTAATTGTTTGTTAAATTATGTAGTATGGCAGTCAAAATATGTTTCCCCTTTATAAAATTAAAGTTATACAGCTTATATAGAGATAAAGTAATAAAAAAATTATTTATTTATTTTTTGTATATATATTTATTTATTATTATTTATTTATTTATTTTATTTTATTTTATTTTTTTCCTCTGATTTGTATAATATGGTACTTATAAGCACTATAATTAGAAAACATAACAATGTTAGTCACTAAGTCATCTAGAGGCTAAAGCGTTTTAATTAATTTGGTTTCTTGCAGGAACTTGAATAGTCTGGTTATGACATCTTCGCATTCCAACAGTGATTTTTTGAGAGTTCGGTCAAGTTCCTGGGACCATCTAACATGCTCTATCGGGACGTACATCTTTCCCCGATGGATCCGTAATGGCCGACTATATAGACGAACTGTAATTTGTTTCTTGTAAAGGCCCGCTTATATTTGCTTTTGTTATTTAATCCACATGTGCCTTCTCTTTTTTCCAGTGTTCAACTTCTATCCAATAGTGAAGATTTCCTTCTTTGGAAACTTTTCCGACGCTCCATTTTCTGGTCTCTTCATACCTCCCCATGCACGCGTGGGTTCGAATCCTATCCTCGTCGTTATGTTATTAATAAAGAAGAATTAAACACATGCAATTTTCTAGTTTAAACATTTCAATAACAATGAAGTATCCTTAATCATAACTTTAACGATTCTCATCCTATATGTATTGATTCTTGATATCATCACAGGTGCTAGGAAATGTAACATGAAGACATTAAGTGGACAGCCTACGCCCGATTGGCTTTGTGGTCTACAATAACGTGAGGTTGAACAATCATGCTGGTACTGTATTTCCCCAAAATTAAGGCGCAATAAAGTCAAAGCAATAAAGAACTGTCAACAGTTTTGGTTTATTATTCTTTTAGATAGATAAAAAACATTTATTTATTACATCATATATATATATATATATATATATATATATATATATATATATATATATATATATATATATCATTTCGGTGTTTTCCTTTACCTCAAGCATAGCATCTATTGGGTTTAGAATAGTCGTTTATGAATTAACTATTTCTACAATAAAAACAACGGTAAATAGGAACCTGTGTAATTACTAGTCTATACTGGTATTTATTCATATTTTTTTTTATCCTTATCTGTATTTTTCTTCCTATCTTACTAGTGTATTCTGGCATTTTTGAGTGAGATGTGATGGCCTATAATTTAATAATTAATCTTTGCCAGTGAATATTTTATTGTTTAATAGTAACTGTAATATATGACGTTCAGTCTGTTACTTTTTCAAATATTTATAAGTGCATCAAATAAATTTCTTAGTTAACGCCAGATCATAATTTTATTCTGTCAAATTTACAGTATCCCATTAGTAGAGGTAAGCATATCCATTATTACTCATTAGTTTTAGCTTTTTAATAATTTATCCCATTTTTGAGTAAAGCTTTACATCTTAAAAAAAAAAAGAATATTTTTTATGTTTTAAAAACAAGTTCTTCAAAGATCTTAGTAACGAAATGATTTTTAATTCATAGCAATAATAGTTGAATGCGTTAAAAAAAAGCAAAAAAAAAAAAACAATGAACAAATAATTTACTTTAATATATTTTTTATGAGTTTATGAGTTTAGAATATTTGATAATGTTTAGGATGACTTTGCCTACATGTACTTAAAAATTTAAATATCTTTCAAATGAATATTTATATTTTTTTGTTTATTAAAAAAACATTTTTCAAAAAGTTTAACGCTTAAGTTTTTTTAAAGCACTTAAAGAAAGAATTTTCCTAAACCCAGCATTAATAAAAAAACTTTTATAAATATGAATTGTGCCCTATTTAAATATAATTGAAGAATTAGTTGTCCATACAACAGGTGCTTTGTAATTTCTCATTTTTCAAAAATCTTAATATATTTTTTACACACCTGTCATATGCTTGACAATCAGTGAATGTGAGGTTATATTTTGTGGCGTGGTAGGAATGGTGGACATGAATCCAAGCTGTAATTCTTCCTGGCGTGATTCCTATTACGCATTTATGGTAGGAGGTCCCTTATCCAACTTCTTTTCAGCATTCTGTGAGTGCTCTGGGGCATGTTGGTAGTAAACACGTTTTATGCAAGTGTGCTGTATGTCCGTGTAAGTTTTCCTGAAACCGCTTGGTGTACCAGAGCATACCATTAGGATTTGTATTTTTTTTTTTTTACTTTTGGATAGAAAAATTTGAATTTTTTTTTTTTTTTTACTTCAAATGATTAGGATTTTAATTGATTTACGAGGATTCTATCTACCTAATTTTTAAACATATATATAAAACTTCCCAATGCTTTTATACAATTTATTTCTTTTTAGGTTTGGGATTGCAATTCCATCACCAACTGTTTATACAGATGTTCCTTTTATCCCCAACTCAATATTGCTTTCCTCAGTCTCCCTTTGTAGTTTCTATTTACTCAGAAACATTAATTATATTCACTGCTACGCTTATTTATATGTATTTAATAGTGATATATATGTTATTAGTGAAAACAAAATACTTAAAGAACACATAATAGCACTAATTGTAATAATAATTAATTTACTCTTTATCTACCCCAGACAGTTGTGAATACAAAAAAAGGTAAGCAAAAAAAAATTGTATAAATTATTCTTCTTAATGATATTGTTGATGTTACAAAAAAAATCGTTATTTAATACAACAACAAATGTAAAAAACAAATTCTAAATATCATAAACTTAAAAAAAATTATAATATGGATAGCTAAAGGGGTTTGATAAAACTAAAGTGATAGTTAAAAACAATTTAAAGAATTACATTCAATTTCGATGAAATCATTTGTTTCAGAATAAATAATCTAACAATAGACATTTATATCTACAATAACCACTTAACTTTATGTCTGTCCTCTTTGTTTTTCAGCATTACGTTTTACCAATTTTTACATGATTAACAGTATTTATAAAATCTTTAGTTTTCCAGCAGTATATTATACAACTATATTACCTAACCATAGTGGATATAATTCGAGGACCGTTGAGAATTACTAGAATGAATTAGTATGGGTGGCGGTCAGTGAATGAAACAATTAAATAGTTTCAACCATTTATAAATTTTTTAGATTCAAATAAATTAAGCATATCATTTTTTTAGCATTGATAAAATACGGCTAATGTTAAACGAATTTGATTACCTACAAACGGTTAGAAATGTATAGTTTTTAGTTTAGGTAATAGACTAGAAGGAATTTGTCGGGGTGGCGGTCAGTGGATGAAACAATTAAGTAGTTTCAACCATTTACTTTTTGCCAACGTTTCGACCCCCATTGTAGGTCATCATCAGGGCTTTTTTGAGCTGGTTAAGTAGCGATAAGGAAAGTGAGAGTCACCTGGGGGTGTAGAAGTGATGGCTTGTAGATATGCGACTGTTTATTTATTTAACGTTACTTTATGCTACTATGGCTAATCGAACGATGCTACAGTAGGAGTCCTAAATTTTGCCTTTCCAGGTTTTATTATAATAGGGTTCTTTAACAAGTACCTGACATTGCACAGGCTCGGGACCACCTTTTAACGTCCCCTCCGAAGGACGGCATAACTAAGGATTTTTTACTCTCATTAAAAAATTCTAGGACCACCTGCGGGTTTGAACCCGTGACCTTTAGCATAGGAGGCTGTTATGCTAACCACCCACCTACAAGTGATCCCGATATGCGTCTCTCTGCTGCTGTTGAGATTTGGACAGTATGTCTTGTCTGCAATTTATTATTCTGGCTCTGCGGCGGAGAGTTGGAGTGGATGTGTCTGGTTGCGGTCAACTAATTATATCCGCTATGATGAAAAGAACACGAGAAGGACAAAAAGATACAGCCTCATCTCTACAAGCCATCACTTCTACACCCCCAGGTGACTCTTACTATCCTCATCGCTACTCAACCAGCTCAAATAAGCCCTGATGATAACCCACAATGGGGGTCGATACGTTGGCAGAAAATAAATGGTTGAAACCACTTAACTATTTCATTCACTGACCGCGACCCAGACTAATTCCTACTAGTCTATTACATAACTTAAAAACGATACATTTTTATCCTTTTGCAGTTAATCGAATTATTTTAACTTTAGCCGTATTTTATCAATGCTAACAAGATGATATTCTTAAGTTATTTGAACCTAAAAATTTTCCAATAATTAGGTACTTTAGAAGAAGAAAATTTTAATTTTAGTAAGACTATTTCAATCATAATGAAACCTACATATATCTTATAAAAGCCCATTAAATATTACATCAGTTTACCCAGTCTAACCAAAATAGTTAGAGCCAATGTTATAGGAAATTAAAACAAAATAATTCAAAATGTATGGTATAAAGTCACACTTTTGGTCTGTTAGTTTTGGTTAAAAAGTTATAAAGTTCCTGAATTATAGTTTCATTATAGAATTTTAGTTTTATGCAAATCATTGTTTTCGTGCCAAAATTAGTATATACACACAGAGGATTCAACTATGATATAGATGCTAGCATAATAACCTTTTATTCCCAAGGTCAAGGGTTCGAACACGGTAGATAGGCCTAGGATTTTCAAAGAGAGTAAAATGTTCGTAGTTATGCTGTCCTTTTGAAGGGGCGTGAAGCGATGAGATGTCAAGCACTCGCTAACGATCCCTATCCTGATCAAACCTGGATTGGTAAACTTTAGGGCTCCCACTGTAGCATCTTCCAATCAGCCACAGTTCCGTAAAGTGACGTTAAATGAATAAACAAACATACAGAGGTAATTTTGCAATACTAGGTAACTTGGACTCAATGGATGCTAAGAAGTGTATTTTTGGTGAAAACTCAAATTCAATAATTTTCACGATCAATGATACTTTCCCTAACTATATATTTCATATATAGGATTTTATTTTTTTCATAACCCCAATTTAGTTACATGTTTTGCCAAAATAGTTTCTGAACAATTTTTTTTTACTGTATTTAGATTAATTTTAATGATATTTCTGTTAATAGATTATGTTTTTGTGCTATCATTGATTTGCTATTCCTCTGGATGGTGGGGATCAGTTCTATCTTGACACTTCCAGTCTTAAGCTAATGTTAAACTATACCTTAGACTATGTTGCCTCCTCTGAGAAGCTGGTGAAATCTTAAGCCTACTAAAAGCCGGGTTTGGAAGCACTTCTAAGGAATTACAAAAGACATACCTTTATTTTCTCAATGAAGTCTTTCTACCTTTTCTTTTTCAAAGGTAGTTATATAGGATAGTGAAAGCATAATATAGTTCTAATTAATTATTTGATTATGCTGTTAATATATATTGTAGAATCTACGGTAGCTCGACTTAGACTTTACGGCAGGTGACAATATTACCAACGACAAATATGACGATCTGTTGGCAAGAAACACTTTTAGTGTTTTCATATAAGCTCGATTACTTCCAATATTCCAAACACTTGAACTTGCGGATCCAACACTTAGTACTAAGTGGGCTTTGAGACTTAGTACTGGGGATAGCTATAAAGTCCAGAGCTTTTGGTGCCCGGCACACACCCCTGGTCCACTATATAATTCAGATCGGGCGATCGAAGGCTATCACTAAGATTGCTGGCGGTGAATAATCTAGCACGTCAGGTTTCCCGTTCGGACCGGCCGGCTTCCGTGATCGCAATCGTCAAGAGGCGACCGTTACTGCGGTCGGAGTTACGACCACCAATGCCTTGCGCTTTCTTTAAGTTGGATTTCTCTTTAATACTATGAAGTAAAATCAATAAGGAAGATGAGATGGTTCGGGTCAGTGTCAATGATTTATTAAAAACAAAAAAAAAAGGAAAACTATTGGAATGTTAATGCAGGGTTTACAATTTCGGGACTCGGTTGGTGCTTTTCCACAGGGAGCCCTTTATTGTGTCTTAATGGGAACAAAGAACATGCCCAAGTTCGTATTTTTTTTTTATCAATCAAACATCATACGAGGGTCATGGCCCCTAGTAATAATTTGTCTTATCTGTTCGGCGGGCGGAGTGCTCTTCCTCGTCGTCCTAGGTGTCTCTGGTCCTCGCTAAGGGTGGACAGGCTCTACCGGTGCAGGGGTACAGCGAATACTGTGTATTCTGGCTCAGGATGTGGATCCGTATAGACCGGCAGCTAGACGAGGAAGAAGGAAGTCCTGGAGAGAAGTAAATTCTGTAAGTAGTGGGGCTAATGCCTTCTGGAGTGTACTTGCTCGCTTTTCCTGTAGAGAAACAGAGACCCTGACCCGAGTAGCATTAAGGATAGCAAAATATAATTTGGGCAAAATAATCCCTGGAGGAGGTTTAAATCCGACACAGGGGTTTAATTTTTTCTTTAAATACCCTTCTATATAATAAACTGTTTTTACTAAATTACAGTTTTACTTATAGTGATACAAGATAAACTAAAACGAGTAGACAAATTTAAATATATTATCCGTCCGGAGGTCTTATTCGCGTCAGATGCCTCTGAATGAACAAAAATAATAGATTCAGAAGCTGAAGGTCGAAGAAAGAAAAATTTTGAGGAAAATCTTGGGTTTTGTCAAAGAGAACGGGGAATAAAGAAGATGAATTATTATTAGGTTCCTTTAATTAAAATGATCCTTTTCATTCAACTTATTTTATTTTTTTTATTTTTTGTCCCTACGTTTCGGCTCTTTGCCATTCTCAAGGGATCTACAAAAAACATTTATTTTAAAATTAAAAGATACACAACATTATTTTTTAAAATTCTTATAAATCAATTTACATACCTCTTTATACTCCTTTATACACTCTATACAATATATAGATATATATTTTGTCATAATTGAGTAAAATAAAAATTAAAACTATTATAGGCTGACCAGCCCTGTCCTGGTTGTTATCATCTACTGGATTAAAGAAATCTATTCCCTCACTCTTAACTATTGATATCAAAACTAATATACACACATATATTGTTTTATTATCTCCTCCTCAGTCAAGTCTACATTTATTTTCACAGCCAAACATTTTTTCATTTAAAATTCTTTAATAAATTATTACCATACATAAACATATACATACACACACACACACACACACACACACCACACACACACACACACACACACATACACATACACACCCACATACACATACATATATACACACATATTATATATATATATATATATATACACATATATATATATATATATATATATATATATATATATATATATATAACACACACACACATATATATACATATACATATACACATAAACAAATATATTAATATCCAATTAAAAACAAGATAATTTACCTAACCATAAAATTCCAAATATTATTCTACTATATTGTTATTTAAACTTTATTCCAGAAATTCCATTTATTTAAATTATATTTATTAAAGAATTTTAAATGAAAAAATTTTTGGCTGTGAAAATAAATGTAGACTTGACTGAGGAGGAGATAATAAAACAATATATGTGTGTATATTAGTTTTGATATCAATAGTTAAGAGTGAGGGAATAGATTTCTTTAATCCAGTAGATGATAACAACCAGGACAGGGCTGGTCAGCCTATAATAGTTTTAATTTTTATTTTACTCAATTATGACAAAATATATATCTATATATTGTATAGAGTGTATAAAGGAGTATAAAGAGGTATGTAAATTGATTTATAAGAATTTTAAAAAATAATGTTGTGTATCTTTTAATTTTAAAATAAATGTTTTTTGTAGATCCCTTGAGAATGGCAAAGAGCCGAAACGTAGGGACAAAAAATAAGAAAATAAAATAAGTTGAATGAAAAGGATCATTTTAATTAAAGGAACCTAATAATACAATTATTCATTCAAACTAATCTTAATTGTAATAAAAATTAAGATGAATTATATTTAATAGGATAGAAAGTATATTTATACATAGAGAAGATTACCGATATCATCCGGATAAGAGGAATTACTTTTTATGGATATGAGGCAAAAATGAATCCTACAAGACTGATCAACCGCATGATTGCTTTTTTCGGCACAAGAAAACAAAAGGGGTTTGGTTCAATTAGGTGGATAAAGACCTGAAAGAAGTGTGAATCACATATAACATCATCCAGGGGCGGGACCCACTTTAGAAGAAACCTCAAGTGTTCCAGGGCTTCCCAGAAAAACATAAATTGAAAACAGAAAAAAACATGGACCTAGAAAAGAAAGTTGCAACATCGAGAATGCATGTGGAAACAGTGGGCAGACATCAAAGCCTGAAGTAGGCAGCTAAAACGACGTGGTCCAAAATGGGCCCATTCGACGATAAAAAAAAAAAAAAAAAAAAAAAATATGTCTACGTTAGCTGGATTATTAATATCTTTGAATGTCAACATCTGTGAACTCTATTCCACAAGAAAATGATCATTTATCATTGTAGCATTCTGTTAGTTTGAAATAATTCTTTCCTACGAAGTTAAAACGGGATTTTTGCAATTATTCAACGAAGTTTAGTTCGAGAGTAGCATTAGTGAGTGCGACGTTCATCGATGTTACGGATAATTTAAAGAAGCAGATTTCAGCCAGGAAGACAAAGATGGTCGTAGAAGGACTTCTTCCCTTGATGAAGATGTTTTGCTAGCTTTGGCTGAAGAAATCTCAGAAAAACTTGTTTAGTACTTGAAGGATATTAGGATTAAGCAGATCGACCGTTGATGAGCACATCTAGGCAATAACAACTAAATACTTCAATATATGTTTTATTCTTGATCAATGTTCTTCAATTCAAATAATTAAAAACATAATAATATCGGTATAAAATGAAAATAAATATTGCTAAAGTCATTAATAAGAAAATAAATTTATAAAGTGACATAAAAATTGCGGTTTTTCTATCCAAAAGATAGGAAGCAACTTCATAAGTTGGTTTCATAATAAAATGTTTTAATTTTTTTTACATATAAATCTATGGTCAAGAATTTATTATTTAATAAAATAGGAATGGAATGAGCTTTTGGCTTTTTTTTGACATATATAGTTTTTTGGTTGGAGATCTGCATTTATTGTGGTGCAATGTTTAAGTGTAAAATTAAGGTCAACGAACTTCTCCTGAATTTGTACTAGCAGTCAACCAGTCTTCCATTATTATAAGCAATTATATGTGAAATAAAAATACAATAAGTAAGATAAATTACATAAATATAGTTGATACTAATATATCTATATATAAAGCACATGATAGAAGAGTGTGGTATATAAAGGAGTGTATGAAAGGACTATGTAAATAAGGTTGGAGTGGGGATGACAATTTAGCAGGAGGAAATTGTATCCCATAATACATTTAGATTACCTTGGCATACAGACATGGCGGGGTTCTGTCTATTTACTGCTGTTCTTTTTTACTTTGAAATTTCCATACTTTAATCAATAGAAATATTTTAACTAAAAGACCGCCTTGCTATATATAAAATTATTTTAATTATATTGAAAGCAATTTTAACTAATTAATCATTATTATCTTATAAAATTCATATTTGACAAGCAAGATATAATTTGGAGAATTTTTAATAAGATAACTAAAATAATTAAAAATGTAATAATTCTCAATACTTTGTGTGATCTTTTCTTATAAAATTTATTTTTGGATAAAATTGTTTTCTCTTTTTACCAATTAAAAAAAATCAAATAAAAAAGCACTTGTTGTAAGGCTTCCAAAACAACTAAAGCGGCAGTAAATCTACTTTTCTTCAGAGGTGACAATTCTTTTGAAGAAACGTTACTCACTTGGATTTTGGTACGACGTTCGGGTTTTCCGCGACGTTTGGATTGCTGCTAGGTGAATTCATGGGGAACTTCTCTGCATGATCTGTTTACTTTCCTCAGCAGGTATAAGTAAGGATTCACACTTGACTGAGACTCCAAGTTTGTAGGACAGCATTCGAGCTTTTAGCCGCATTAACTTTAATTGCAACTCTTAGAGCCTCTCTGTCCATAGCCGATTGTCTCAAGGCTCAGCTTGTATCGCCACTTTCAAATTAAAAAAAAAATTACCTCCTCACAGTTCGTTCACTTAGGTGGGATTCCTCTCAATTTCCTGTATAAAACACGTTGTTTCGGCGGCTGTGAATTTTCCTTTGCAATAGTGCCGGAATAAGACCTAAAAGTTTGTACCTTAGTGTCATTTTGAATGAAGGGATGCCTAACAAACACTGACTGTCTCAGGGAGGCATTATGTTTACAAAATGATTTCATATAGTATCAAGATGAAAATGATGCCAATAACAATTACATTAGAAACTGAAAGAGAATGAAATGCCAATAAATATCTTGAGTGTAAAAAAAAAAAGGTCATTTTTTTTTATCACCCTAATATTAATAGCAGTCTGTTTATTGTTAAAATAAAATTTGTTGTACGATTTATGTATCATAGAATTAATATATAATATAAGATATAATAGGTATTAGACTTTCATGGAAAAACAAAAACATACGAAAAATTCCAAACGAACGTCGAATTACATGATGGTGGCCTGAAAGGCACCGCTTAAAATTCTCTCTAACCAACGATCATAACTTTTTGTTAAAAAAAAAAAATAAGTAATGAGACTTCATAAGCACTTTGTTTCAGAATTCTTACAATGGCCTTATAAAATCGCCTTGCATTACAACTTTTCCCACAAACTCGACTATTTATAGAGCTTTTAAAAACACCATACAATAAATAAGAAGCTAAGTCTATTATTCCCTCATTTTTTTATAGGAAGAGTTTACTTTAAAGTTTAGAAATGTCACTAAAAGAACTAGAAGAATCGAATTTATAGTAGTTTTCATAATGATTTTTGTAATTTTTAATTCCTCTAAACTATACATGAAATAGATAAGGGAATGTATTGTGATGGTGAAATTTTTTTAATTCCAGATATCTACGAAAATCAGGATCTCTTAAGTCCAAATAACCAAGTCGCGTGAAAAGGTCTGTGTGTCCGTCAGTGTGTGCTGCGTCTAGCACATAAACGAAATGCCATACGAAACTGAAATTTCATATTCAATACACTTATAAGCCTGAAATGTTAAGGAACTTTTTCATCAAAATCGGCGAACAAAAAGATTTTACTTTACTTTACGATTTTCTCAAAAACATCTCTAACGATTTTGATCAAGCTCGCTATATTGACGTGAAATTGGACTTTATTATCATATAGATTTCATTCTGATTAAAATAGTGTGACAAGGCCAAAATGCCGATATTTTAAATTGTCTGTTTCTAATGATCCATTAATTTTGTAGATTCGCAAAAACATTTACTGTACTTATCTTCATGAAAATTTATGTTCTTGGCTGTTAGTAAAAATGGATTTGTTATCTAAATAAAGGAGAAAAGAGCAAAATTATGTTTTATGCCGATTTTGCATTTTTGAACATAAGAATAGTAATATTGATGTATTACACCGATGGAAAGCCAACAATTTTAGAAAATGTATTATATACATACGATTGTAACATTTAATGAAGAAAGATGAAAACCCTATAATACTAACAGATTGTTATCGATAACGATATAATAAATCTATATATATATATATAAATCTCATGTTACAATGTTTGGTCGCTATAAACTCGGAAATTACTGAACCGACTTTGATCAAACTTCGCAAGTATCTGTTATTTGGTCCAACTTAAATGATAGGATAGTTTTTATTACTACTCTAAATAGTTGAAAAATATATTTTTCTATAACGTAAAACCAAATTTGTTTAACTGTGGCAACACTGGATCCCAAGTAACCTTCCCATATCTTCACATATGTGATTATTGATTAAAAGTATAAATGTGTGTTGATTGTTTCTATATGTTCTTATTTATAAAATATGCATTCACTTTATAGTTTACAGTTGTAATAAAATACATAATACTATACGTTTCTAGAAAAATTATAAGTATTGAATGACATACTATGAGTTATGAGTTGCAAAAGAGTTATGATGATATACAACGGTTATGTTTAAAAGATAAAACGATGTTATTGAATAATTTGGATGTGACTACTTGGTACTGGCATGTAATTGTAACATTGAGTAAATAAAATTGATATCTGACATGAAATAATAATCCTTTATTCATCATTAATAGAGTATTCGCTATTGGTATTGCTATTCGCCTCTATTTCTTTTATATAACCTCATTCAACATCGTCACTACCAACATCTTTCGTAATTTGTAGCAATTTTAATTTAAATTATTTTATTTATCAAATTGAATTCACCAAACCGCAAACAATGATAAAGAAGTGTAGTTTTTGTTCTATTTTTTCAATGCGTCTCGATTTTAGAAACAAGATATTTATAGTTATATTAGATTAATTATAGTAATAGGTTAAGTTGTTATTCAATCAATTTCCTCATCAACCATAATTCTAACTTTAGTCCAATAACTTGCCATTTAATTCTATAAAATATACAATAGCGATCCAATAGAAGTAGGCATACCCAAAATTACTCGATATATTTTAGCTATAAAGTAATCGTGGTATATAGTCACGTTTGCAACATGAATGTGATTGATATACATTGATACAACGAATGGGAATATTTTCACTTGAAAACAACTTTGATAAATGTAATTGTTAAAATTATAATATTTATATTTCTTGAAAATGTATACGTCTTATTATAATGGATTAGTTGTTGACCGTTTTGGCTAAATGGTAAAGAAGTTGTTTGAGGTTGCTGCCACCAAGAAAACAGACCAGTAAGAGAAACATAATAAAATAAGTGTGTCTTATTGGTAGTTTCTTTGTTACCAAATCCCCAAACAACTGTTCAATCATATGCGTTTTATAGTCACTACACATAAACACATTTATGCAAATTTAAATAAAGACAAAATAAAATATTCGCGAGCAAAGCCGCGGGTTACAGCTAGTTATTTAATAAAACACATGTTCCTATCGAAAATTCTATGTAATAAACACATTAACAAATTTTCATTTGTAACTGTATTTAAAAATTCTTAAATTGATTTTAACTAAAGAGGTAAGTGAAATTAGTTATATATTAAGTTTTATAGATTAAGAAAAAGCAATGTGAGGACGTTATGTAGATGTCATTATACCTCCCTTTTCCTCGGACTTGCAGGTCCATAAAGAGCTCAGTAAAAGCGATCCATCATCCAATTTCTTTCCAGTTAAGTCTACTGGTTCTTCGGCTTGTCCATCATCCCATACATTCGATATTCCAAGATCACCTTTTGATGAATTGATGTCTTCTGTATTTTTACTCTTTTAGAATGATAGTCTTGACAGTCACTACCTTATGTATATGTATAATAAATGTTTTTAGCCAAGGCTTTTACAGTTGAGTTGGTAAAAATTATTTACATAAATCTTATTTTACACAAAATAAATAGTTTCATAATATTCATAAAGGAATAATAGATAATATAAAAATTATTATGAAAAAATGTATCAAACATATATATAATATATATATATATATATATATATATATATGTGTGTGTGTGTGTGTGTGTGTGTGTGTGTGTGTGTGTGTGTGTAAAAATAGATATTATAGATATTATAGATTCAACTTCACCAATCAGTCAATAAAATACCCTTACAACGAATAAATTAATTATTTACTGCCCGATCTTAATTTTATTCTGTCATATTCACAATAGCAAACCAGTAGAAGCAGGCAAAGCCAAAATTACTCACCATAGTTTAGTTTCAAAAATAATAAATCCAGTAACAATGGAACGCGTTTCCATGGAAGCCTTTATACGAAACATAGATTACGAAGTTCAATATGCATACTTTATTTATTATAAATTTATAAGAGGGAAAAATCGAGAGTCAGTCATGGCTTAGTAATGCCTGATAATGGCTCACAAGTTTGTGCCAAAACGTAAGGCAAAAGCTTGCCACACACACAAGGACACACAGACCTTTTTTAGGAATTAAAACACCTTTAATTGTCAGAAGAACTGACAGATGCCGAAGAAGTGCCTAAATCCCTTCGAAATCAAATAATAGGTGCAAACACTGATATTTCCGTTGTGGAGTCACTACGCAAGGCTACGGTGGCACACAGACATCACTGACTAAATTACCTACGGAATTGACGAGAAAAGCTATAGGAAAGGGGATCACCCTAGTTGGTTGGGTAAGCAGTCGGGTTATAGAAAAAATGTCTCCCCAAAAATGTTTCAGGTTTTTCGATTATGGTCACTAGGCAATGTATTGCAAGGGACACGACAGAAAAAAACTCTGTTTGTGATGTGGTGAAATAGGAAATCCAGGAAAAGATTGTAACGCTGAATCGAACTGTCTCCTATGCACTGATGGAGGAAACCGCAGGCACCCAACGGCCAGAAATAAATGCCCGGTTTATATGCGAGCCGTTTAATCAGTTACTAAGCGCCGGGAATGTGGTTCTTTAGCTAAACCTCAACCATTGCGAAGGTCCTTTTATCACAAACTATTAGTCAGAAGAACATCGACATTGCTGTATTACAGAGACATCGATGGACCCTGGATGAAAGACCTTATTAGTCGAGCAGCTATTTGAGTCAGCAAGGACCACTTCATGCGTGGTCGACAACTCTTTATAATCACTGGTGATTGCAACGCATGGGCTACTGCATGGGGTAGGAAATAAACAAACAGGAAAGGCGAATGTCTTTTCGACACGTTTGCTACTCTTGATGCTGTTTTCCTTAATACTGACTCTATTCCAACGTTTTCTAGGAATGTTTATGTTGATATTTGATTTGACTTGTGCAAGTGCCTTGCTTTTTGGGACAACTATTAGCACGTTAGTGACCAATATACCCATAGTGACCATCAGGCTATTAGCTACAGCCAATACTCTAGATGGTTAACTGAAATAAAAATAAAAAAAGCAGAAATTAGAGGGTTAGAACAATCGATCCTTCGACAAATATTCCTTTGACGTTATTATACGATGGAGAAAAGAATCGTATTACAAGGGCCAGTAGAAGAATGTGTAACACGGTTTATGAAGTATACTGCTGATACATGCGATGCGTCAATGGTCAGGGCTTCCAAGAGAAATTAAAACATAGCAGTATATTGGCAGACCGAGAAGATAGCTGGTCTCCGACGAGAAGATTCGTAACAGATATTATCCCAGCGAGGGAGAGGCTTACAATGTGAGGCACGGAATCAGAAGCAAAAGCAAACTAAGAGGGACATAGTTAAGGCAATAAGAGAAAGTAAGAGTAATTGCTCGAAGAAGCTGTGTGATGAGTTGGAAGAAGATGGAAGAACTTGGGGACGGCCCTACAAAGTATTAAACTTTGTGAGTAAAGAAGAAAACTATTTTGTAGGTAAATTATCATGTTCTGAATATAGCAATAGTAATATGGATGCATGCATATCCCTTTTGAAAGCTAACGATTTTAGAACAATTATTATCTTATATACGAAGATGTAAAAGGTAATGCAAAAAGATGAAAAGGGTATGAACTTATGTGATTATTCTATATAACAATTTCTATTGTTATATTATTTAATCTAAAACAGATGTTTCTAACGAAACTGATTCTAATTCATTAAACTTTTTACTTTCACTTACTATATATAGTGATAGATCTTGAAAATTTTTGAATTCCAGTTTTCAACGGAAATACACGTTTTAGAGTCCCCAGAGTCCAAATAACCAAGTCCCGAAAAAAGGTCTGTGTGTGTGTGTGGTAACTCCCGGGCGGAAACGGTAAGTCCTATGAAACTGAAATTTCATATTTAAGACAACTATATGCCCGAGATGTTACAGCAACTTTTCATCAAAATTGGCTTACCAGAAGGGC
Source organism: Piezodorus guildinii (assembly GCA_023052935.1). Classification (NCBI taxonomy): domain Eukaryota; kingdom Metazoa; phylum Arthropoda; class Insecta; order Hemiptera; family Pentatomidae; genus Piezodorus; species Piezodorus guildinii. Next base: position 135,938,065 of record CM041293.1, on the reverse strand, counting down.
CACTTTATACCATGCTTTTTGCACTTTTTTTCGATTTTCTCGAAAACGGTTCTGCCGATTTTTATTAAACTCGTTATATCGATGTAAAATGTATTGGGCTTTAATATCATTTAGGTTTTATTTGGATAAAAATGGTTTGACAGGGCTTAAGGGCCGATATTTTAAATTTTCTTCCACTTAAGTACCTTTAATTTTGTTGATTCTATAAAAATAACTATATTATCTTGTTAACACTGATGAAAAACAGCTAAATATGTAAGTTGTGCGAATTTGAAAAACAACTAAAGGAGAAAATTGAAAAAAAAAATTTTTAATGCAATTTTTTGTTTTTGAGCATAAGAACAGTAATATACATGTATGAAATACCGTTGGAAAGCTAAAGATTTTAGAAAAAAATATTATCTTATACTCAAGCTTTTAAAAGTTAATAGAGAGTGATGAAAAGAAGATAAAACTTTTTTTTTTTTTTTTTTTTTTTTTTTTTTTTATTCATTGAGCAATATTACAATCTGTCCAATTCAGGACATTTTTAATAGTGATAACGTACAACATTCATACTACATTCACACGATATATACAAAACTATAAATTTATATAATAATAATAATAAAATATACATATATACAAAATAAAATCAATAAAAATATATACAATAGTCACTCATACCTATATACAATTCACAAGCATACAGCACGTGAGTGGAGAATCTAGCCAATGCTAGAACTCCAATATACATGTTATAAGAGGTCACGAGGCCACTGCCGTTTCAACCTTCTAGGTGGGTTGTATGGATGGGTGGGGCTGGATAGGGATTGAGCTAGAGGATTAGGATGATGAATGAGATTCTGGTGGAATTTGGAAAATTTGGATGGAATCAGGTCTGAAATAAAAGGAACATTAAGGTCGTGGTGCAAGGTATAGTTGGAAACATAATAAGGAGCATTTACTATTGTACGGAGGACTTTGGATTGAAAGGATTGAATGCGTTTGATGTTAGTACGTTTAGCTGTCCCCCACAGTTCAAGTCCGTAGGTCCAGATGGGCTTCAGTATTGTCCTGTAGATTAATAATTTGTTGTCAACTGTAAGTTCAGATTTTCTGTTGAGTAGTCGGTATAACTGTCCGAATCGTCGGTTGAGTTCTTGTCTTTTAAGTCTTGTATGTGGGTTCCAAGTCAATCTTTTGTCTAATAGTAAGCCAAGATACCGGACTGTATCTGAAGGAGGAATTGGAATGGAATTGAAGTAAACTGGCGGACAGGAGTTTCGTCGAAGAGTGAAGGTTACGTGTTTGCATTTGGCTTCGTTCACCTTAATGCGCCAAGTATTACACCAGTCTTCGATAAGAGAAAGGTGTCTTTGCAGGTTTAAGGATGCTGTTTCAGGATTGGAACTGGATGATAGGATGGCGGTGTCGTCTGCAAAAGTTGCCAGAAAGGTATCAGGATGTGTAGGAATATCAGCAGTGTAAAGGATGTAGAGGACGGGTCCCAAGACGCTGCCTTGAGGAACACCGGCCTCAACGGGATAAAGGTTAGAAAATTCTACACCACAGCGAACGCGGAAGGAACGGTTTGAGAGATAGGATCGGAGAATGAGGTATAGAGACTGGGGTAAATGGGTTTTCAGCTTGAAGAGTAATCCAGTGTGCCATACCCGGTCAAAAGCTTGCGCAATGTCCAGAAACGCACCAGAACAATACTCTTTGCATTCAAGAGCTGAGGAAATATGGTCTACAACTCGGAGCCCCTGTTGAACTGTGGAATGCTGAGGACGGAATCCAAACTGATGGGAAGGAAGATTTTGAGATTCTAATATGGGTAGGATACGTTTAAGAAGAAGCCTTTCGAAGATTTTTGAGAGGATGGGGGGTAGACTAATAGGCCTGTAGGATGAAGTGTTGTTGGAAGGTTTGCCTGGTTTTAGAAAAAGTATGATAGTGGAATGTTTCCATAACAGAGGAAAATAGGTGGTGCGTAGGATGCAGTTGTAAATATAAGTAAGGAATATAATAGCTTTCTGCGGAAGTTGTCGGAGGATCTGGGGAGTAAGGAGATCGTGTCCAGGAGATTTACGGAGGGTAAGTTTTTGGAGAAGATATTTGACCTCAGAGGGATTAATAGCTTTAGGAGGTAGGGAAAGTGGAATTGGTGACATAAGAATGTCTTGCACTGTTGCGGTGTGATTGGCGTGGGATTCCGGGTGAGGAGTGAAAACTTTGGAGAGGTGTGTGGCGAATTCCTCGGCTTTATCTTCATCAGACGCAGCCCAGGAGTCATCACCACGTCGGAGAGGATGGGAAACTTGATGGTATTTTAGGATCTTTTTCGTGACATTCCACAGGGAATTATCACGAGCTGATAGAGAGGAGAGGTAGGAATTGAAGGACTGGGAACGGAAGGTCGCCAACTCCCTCTTCAATTGTCTACAATAGAAGTTATAGGAGCGGCGATCTGTTGGGTGTCGTGTGCGCTGCCATAGTGATCTTGCTCGGCGTTTGGTATGGATGAGGTCTATAATATGTTGTGGAAAATGATTTTGGTGAGGATTTATATTGGGGTGTTTAGGAGAGGAGGCAGTCCAGACAGCTTGTTGGATGGCGGTGGTAAAGGAATAGACGGAATTATCTAGGTCATCTGGGGTTTTGAGGGTTACTCTGAGGTCAATATTATCGGTCAGGATTTGGCGGAAAAGGTTCCAGTTGACAGGGCCTCGGATGAATGATGGTGGAATGGGTTTTGGAATTGGAGTGAGAGATACTTTTAGGATCAGTGGACTATGGTCTGAGGATAGTTCATCAAGGCGAGTTACAGAAAAGTTGAGGGAGCCTAATCCGCTGTGGATAAAGAAGTCGAGGATGTCAGGATTGCGGTTAGGATCGGTTGGCCAGTAGGTAGGGGAGTCAGGAGGCAGGATATTAAAATTTCGGGAGTTGAGTGCAGACAGCAAATTTCGTCCCGAGAATTCGTGGTTCTGGAACCCCACTGCTGATGCTTGGCGTTTAAGTCTGCACCCAGAATGAAACGATTTCCTAAGGAATCCAGGAAGGATACAAATTCGGAATTGGAAATGGAATGTTTAGGAGGGCAGTATGCAGATGTGAGGGTTACCGGAAAGGAAAAAGTCTTGATTACTATGGCTGTGGCTTGTAGGAAATCATAGGTGGGAAGTGGGAGTAAATGATGAGAGAGGGATTGGTGGACAATGATAGCAGAACCGGCATGGGCTTTGCCGTCTGGGTGGTCAGTACGGTATGTGATGTATTGCGGTATTTTGAAGTACTGTTTAGTCGTTAGTCTTGTTTCAGTTATAAGTGCAACATCGATTGTTTTGTCTTGCAACAATGCTGTCAGTTCGTCAGTATGATTTCTAACACCATTCGCATTCCAAAGGAGAATGGATAAGGAGTTAGGTGAATTCATTTAAGGATTTTTCAAGGCAGGGATTAGATTGGATACTAGATTTGTAAGGAGTGATATAAGCGGCATAACAAGAGATTTGATTTCGGAGATGAACGATGTCATTAGACTGGTAAGATCTGTGACGTTTGATGGTGGAGGGATATGAGAAATTTGATGTTGAGGAGTTTTTTGAAGATTAGGTAAACTTTGAGGGATAGATTGTTGTACAATAGATTGAGAAAGTTGAGGAAAAAGTTGTTCCGGCAGTGCCTCGACTTCATGATTCTGGTTTCCACCTCCAAGCAAGTGGGCAAATGATACGTTAGAATTTACAAGTTTAGATGGTTCTCTTCTGCTTCTGGTTGGTACAGCTGTTTCATTCGGATCCTGAGGTTTTTGGTATCTGGTTCTGAGTTTCTTGTAGATTTCACATCCCTTGTAGTTAGCCGGGTGGTCCTTGAGGCACAGAGCACATACAGCGGGTGTAGATCTTGATCTTGTACATTCTTCGGTTTTATGCTGTTCACCGCATTTCACACAGCGTGGTATGTGATGGCAATAACTTTTGGTATGACCATATGCCTGACAGTTATGACACTGAACTATTTCCCTCTTTGTGTAAGGTTTTTCAACTTTTACACGGGTATAGTACAGTCTACTGAGGTCATAGATTTTTTCGACTCCTGCTGATGGTTCCAAGTCCACGAAGAATAGAGGCAGTGAACTTTTATCTTTTAGAACGTTGGTGACTTGCCTCACTTGGAATCCTAATTCTGTCAGTTCTTCTTTGATAGCTTCAACGGGTGTTGAGGAATGTAGGTTTCTGATTACGACCCTTAATGCTCTCTCCTGGCGCAGCTGATAAGTATGAAAGTCAGCTTTGGTCTCAGTCAGATATTTTACAATCTTTCTGTAGGTTTCAGCAGTAGTCGGAGATATTTTAGTATCATTGGTTCTACTTATACAATAATAACTATCAGGATCAGTTACTTTGTTTAAATGCGCACACATCAGTTTAAAATTTTTAATATTTTTAACAAATATTGGTGGAGGTAGTGGTTCCCTGGGTATAGGAGAAGATTCCATGTTTTCTTTTTCATTTTGGAGGATCTCAAATGGATTCGGTGTAAAAAACGGGGATTCATCAGTTATTCCTTGTGATGATGTGCTGGGCTGTGGTTCAGATCCTAATGAGGTAGCCGACGCGGTCGCTGGTGGAATTATTTTTTTATTTTGTTCACGGTGGGGTCTCTGTTTTGTAGGAGACGAGTTAGAACCTGCAGATCTAGATCTTTTACTTGCAGACTTTGAGGACATGACTTGATGAAAATATCTCATTGATTAAGAAATAATAATAATATATAAATAATGAGATAAGAATTAAAGATAAAAGAAAGATAAGTTAACGAAAAGCAAGCCCGAGCTTGCCGAGCTAGCGGCAATCAGCTGATCAGTGACCCTCCTTTCACTTTTTCGTGATTGTACAAAGTAAATTATAACTTTGCTTACCGAAATTTCTCCAATATTCACTGCCGTAGTATTCCTGAGGTCTAGTGATGTTCTCCAGACTGAATTCAAGCGAATTCCTACTGAAAAAAGCAAAAATCTGAGAGACGATGTAACGTATGACTGTTATCATCGAGCGCATCAGCTGATTTGAAGATAAAACTAACTGATTATTTTAGATAATAATATAATAGATTTTTTAATAAGACACATGTTTCTATATAAATTCAATTTAATTAATTTTTTAATAGTTTCATGTATTTTCATATTTAAAAAAAAAAAATTGTTTCATTGATTTTAAAAATGGAGGGAAGTGAAGTCGTGTGTTGCCCGCACCAGAGTTTTTCAACACATATATTTAATAAATAATGCTTAAATGATTTTACAAACCGTGATAAGTGAAAGTCGAGTGTTGCCCGCAATTTTAGTTTTGCACGAAGAATATAACACTCTACAATATTTATAGTTGTGTAGTGATTAGTTTCGAAGGTGCTCAGGAATTTGTACGGGGGGTTAATCCGTTTTTGGTAATATTTAGAAACCGAAGTTGAATTAATATAGTGTCATTCAGAGCTCAGGAATGACCTTTGAATGCTAAAGATGAAGAAATCGGAATAAAATAAAATGTTGAAGAACCTTATAACCCTCTATAAGCACGAGAAAAAAATCATATAAAAAAGAAGGCTATAAATATTCAGCTTGTGAAAAATGATTCCCGAAAAAATTAAGTTGAAGCTTTAATATTTTGGGATGAGACGAGGAAGTAGCCTAGATAGGGTCCACCATCTGCAAGGTAATTTATCGTCAGAGGCGAAACTGGAAAATCAAGTCAGAAATGTTTTCCAGCCTCATTTCTCATTTGTCCCTTTAGCCTCACTCAATCTCAAGGCTTTAGGTTCCTTTTCCGGAAAGATTTGCTGATGGAGATCACGTTTTGTGGATAAAAAAAAAGCTTTATATCCTGATAACATTTCAAAACGGTGATCATTAATGACGTTATATTCAGAAGGATTTTTTCAATTATTTTCAAATAATATTGACCTTATTCAAAGATTCAAGATTCGGGACTTTCACTTACCTTCGTTGTTCAATTCAAGGATTTTTAAATACGGTGAATTTGAATATTTAAGATGAAAACGGTAAAAGTATTAATTACTCACATCGATAGCGTAAGTTTAATCAAAATCGTTAAAGGCATTTTTGAGAAAATCGTAAAGAGGTGCAAAATGTATGGTATAAAGTGGCTTTTTGTTCGCCGATTTTGATGAAAAAGTTGCAGAACGTCTCAGACATAGAGATTTTTAAAATATGAAATTTCAGTTTTATACAACTTATCGTTTTGGAGCCAGATTTTCCACGAGCACATTTTCCCTTAATATATATTTCATATATATATATATATATATATATATATATATATAAGTGAAAGTATAAACATAAATGAAGAAATATACTGATTAGGAGGGAGGAGGTTATTTTTTATTCTTTCTCTTTGTGTCTTAAATTTATTTACCTACGTTTCAACAGATATGTCACACTGAAATAGTCGGTAGCAAATCTGGGGAAACTTTTGGTGAAAAAAATTAAAGTTTTTCAAAACCTGAAAACAACTATCAATACATTAATTGTTGTAATATTGTTTTATGACAAATTTACTCCTGGGAAAAATTTGTTGTGCAGTGAAGACACCTTTGAAGATGAGTACTCAGTGACAGGACCTCGAATAATAGATGTTATTATCGAGGGGTGAGATCTTTTCGAGGAGGACGCCGATTTGAGATAGGTCAGGAAGTATGATCCTCAAAGGTTCACAAAGGCTATTGCCAACGTTCACTATCTACAGCCCCTGCACTAGGTAATAATTAGTTTTTAATTTATTATTATTAATTAATTAGATTTTTTACTGGGTTATCTTGAAAATAATGGCAGGATTCTCAGATTTCTTTAAATTTAAAAACATAAAAACAAAACAAAAAACCTATACCTACACAACCGATGAAGGATCTTGAGTTCAGTCCATATAGAGTTTGCAGGCCAACGACAATGCGATGAGCTGATTGTGCCTTGATCAATTATTTGTTTATTTGAATTATTTGTTTCATCCTTTCTACGGATGAAACAAATAATTCTGCCTCAGTCGAAATTCGAATCCGCGACCTGCAGAATAGTAGTCTACGGCAATATCCACTAAACCACGCCACTCTTTAGGTTTATTTAAAATACTCTTATATATAACACAATGTTTACGATTACAGCATTGCTCATTTGTGTGTATTCTTCTTCTTTCGCTTCTCCCTTACGTGCCTCTCAGCGTAGGGGGATGCACAGCTACGAATTCAACAGTTATCTGTTCTTAGCTAGGTTCCTGGCCCTACGGATATATGTCAATTTACTCGAGATAGGATATTCTTAGGTTTCTTCGATGTCTTCTACAATCCGGAACGTACTTCTACGTCTTTATTAGGTCCCTATGTTATTCCATCCTAATCAAGTGGTCAAAACATTTTAGTTCACGGATCTGCAAGATGTCCTCAAATTCCTGCCTGATGCTTTCGTTAAATGCGACGTCTTCAAGTTTTACCCGTTTTTCTTCTCAGAAATTCCATCTCAGCAGAAATGACTCTGTTGTCCTGTTTTCATTTTAATATCCAACTTTCGGTGCCGTTAGGAAATATTGGAGGTAAATATTTGGTTGTAAAATCAGTTCTTAGGGTTTTTTAATATTTCAGTTTAATCCTTTCTGTGTTTATAAAATCATGTTTACTCGGTCAATAATGTTTACATATTACAAAAAAAAGAAGTTACTTAAGATGCTTTTATGTAAGAGTTTCAACCTAGATTACTTATCTTTATGTGGTATATTGTGTAATGTATTGAGGATACTGAAGGGAGTTCATTGTTAAATAATTTTAATATTAAAAATTATAGATTAAGAAACTTTTGTCGGCAAAACATCAAAAGGCGTTTCCCTAACCCTCTTGGATTGTCCGTGGGCTTGGGCTGTCCCCTGCGGTAAGCTTAGTAAATTTTAGACAACAGCTACAAAGGTGGACAAAGGCTGGACTTCCCATATCAGTGTAAGTTAATAATTATAATAACGTAATAATTCAATCTTGTTTACTTTAATCTTAGCCTGCATGCCACCTCTTGGATTGGTAAACACGATACCTTTGGAAAGGAAATCCAATGGTAACATTAAATATAGTTTATATATGGATTAAATATAATAAAGTAAGCTAGTTTTTGAAGGTACCGCTGCCTTAGAAAAGCAGCCGGTCAAAAACATAGCAATTGCTTGTTAAAAATGGAAGGGGAAAAAAAATTAATTTTCGTCTTTTAACGATTTGTGAACTCCGAAGAATATGTTAAAGATAATAACGATGAACTGCTGACAGAATCATCTAAAATATTATTACACTACCTAGATCTCTTTGCAAATAATGAAGCAGTTAGAGAACAAAGGGAACAGACGATCTACGAAGTCAGTGAAGAACCCATTATCGAAGAAGAAGTAGAGCTGGCTCTTGAAAAGTTAAAGACAGGCAAGGCAGCAGGCAGAGACTACATCGCCTCCGACTTCCTGAATTTTGGAGGACAACAGCTCATTAAAGCATTGCAAAGGTTATTTCAGACGGTATGGGATACCAAAAGAATCCCGAAAGATTGGGAATACAGTGTGATTATTCCTATCCACAAAAAAGGAAGTCAAACGGAGTGTGCTAATTTATTTATTTATTTAGGTCTCCCGGCCTTGCCATATGGCAATACGGGCGTCGGTAGCCATGAGTGAGATGCTACCAGTAGTAATCTTGAGTTTCTGTTTTTCTACTCTTCCCAGCTTTTTAATCTGGTCTCTCCTCGGTGACTATCCCTTCAGCTCCTGCTTCTTCTCTCGGAGGTGGTCTTCCTCGATCTCGTCCAGTTCCACCTACGTTAAAAGCTGCCGGGCCTACTAATGTTTTCCACCCGTGAATAAATGATATAAATTGTTTATAATTTTGTTCGGACACCAGCTGAGGGAAATCGCTCATCGAGAGGACCCAGAGGCCACATTCCCTCAATAGTTTGGCCCTTAGTGCCTCAAACGCGGAACATTCCACAATGATGTGCTCAGCAGTCTCCGGGACTCCACAACGGGGGCACAGGGGATCTACGTCTTTTCCGAAACTGTGCAGCTTACTTCGGAAAGCCCCGTGCCCAGTGAGGAATTGCGAGACCTAGTAATCCGGAACAATCCATTTGGCTTTCAATCGTGACCGGACCGTGGGGAAGAATTTCTTCAAGGTAGCCCCTTTGAGGTTGTCACCCACCGCCGGTCCCACTCATCAATGGTATGTTCCCGAATTGCACTCTTCCATTTCCTTGGGTCCTCCGCAATCCTCATTTGGATATTCCTCGGGAGACCTGCTGAGCCGCACCTCTTGTAGGCATCTTTAAATGAATCTTCACGCAGGAGGAGGTCGAGAGGTACTCCTCCTGCAAGAATTTGAACCGCCTAATGGGATACAGTACGGTAAGCCTTTGTTACTCGTAGCAAAGCCGTTCGCTGAATGGTCGCCAACCTACGCTTCTGCCGTTGTGTGATGTTCTTGAACCAGGCGGGAGACGCGTATCTCAGAATACACAGCACCATGCCGTTATAAATGGTCATTGTTGCTGGGTATCTAAGACCCCAGAAAGCGCCCCCTAGTCTACTCAGACCGTTAAAGCTAAGGCAACCCTATTGCCTAAGTAGTCCAAGTGAGGGGCCATACGGAGTGTGCTAATTATAGACCAATTAGCCTCCTGTCCGTGGCATACAAAATGTACACGCACATTCTGGAGAAAAGGCTACGAGAAATTGTGGAGGAACAACTGGAAGAGGAGCAAGCAGATTTTCGCACTGGAAGGCAGACCCAGGATAATATCTTTGTCATAAGAAATATATTAGAAAAATCATGGGATAGAGATAGAAGCACATATTTCGCATTCCTGGACCTTAAGGCTGCTTTCGACCCGGTCCCAAGTCAAGAGATATGGAACGCCCTTGCAGCAAAAATTGTACCAATAGATCTTATTACCGCCATAAAATCTGTATACACTGATTCAAAGGAGTGGTACGTATTAATGGAACAGAATCTGCTCCTTTTCCCATCTAGAGGAGTAAAGCAGGGAGACGGTCTGAGCCCGCTTCTGTTTACGGTGTTTGTGGATGAAATCCATAAAAGTTGTAAAAGGCGAACTGCCCGAACAGTGCTTGGTAAGTGGAACATGAGGACGATACTGAGCCAGTCACTATTTTACGCTGATGATATCGTCCTTATTTGTGATACGAAAAACAAACTACAGCAAGCTCTAATAGAATGACAGGAAGAACTTCAGCGAAAGGGAATGACCATAAATGTCTCCAAAAGCAAGATACTGGTCCTGTCCCGAGATAAGGAGGAGACAGTGGAGGTGATTTGTAACGGCGACTTTCTCGAAGTAGTTGAAAACTTAGGCTGCAATATAAATAGACAAGGAAAAATAGATTACGAAATTGCAAACAGGATTGCTAAAGCAAATCAAATCTACTACAGTATATACAATAGTATTGTTGGCCATCGAAATGTGGGGCAAGAGGCGAAGCTCCACTTTTACAAATCTGTATACCACCCCATTCTTACCTACGGTAGCGAGAGCTGGGTAATACTGGACAAGCAAATAAGCCAAATTACTGCAGCTGAAATGAGGTATTTACGTAGAGTCACAGGAAAAACGAGAAGAGGCCGGGTGAGAAATGAAGGAATTAGAGCGGAGCTGAAAATTCCTGCGCTGAAATCAATCCTCGAGAAGCGACAGCTAAAATGTTTCGGCCATGTTTGTCAAATGAATGAGGACCGCGAACGTGTGTTGGAAGCTCGATCCACTGGAAAGAGGCCGCGGAGAAGGCCCAGGATTTTCTATGACGGATGTGTCCAGAGGATCGGAGGGAAAATATTGCAGAAACTAAAACAACTCAGTAGAAATCGTGAAGCTTGGCAACGTTGGATCGAGGCCCCTCTACGCTAGTAAAGGCACATAGGAGGAAGATAGAGAAGAAAAAATTAATCATTTCATGTAGTTAGCATTGATAAAAACGGCTAAATATATAAGATGAATGAATTTGATAATCAACTAAAGGAGAAAAGAGCAAAAATTTTTTTTTTTTTTTTTGGTGTAGATTTTTGTTTTTAAATATAACAACCGTCATATATGTATATGTATATGTATATATATATATATATATATATATATATATATATATATATATATATATATATATATAATATATATCATTAGAAAATAAAATATTTTAAAAAAAATATCATTTAACAGACAAAGTTGGAAAAGGTAATAAAATTGATGAAACCCAGATAAAACTAAGTGATTGTTTTAGATATTAAAAAAATTGTATTTTTAAATTATTCAATCAAAATTATTAGTTCTTAATTGATTTTAACAACCAAGGTAAATGAACGTCATATGTTACCCACACTACATTTTAATATTTTTTTTTCTGATCATTCACATATTTCTATTATTTATCAGTAACTGTTAACTAATTTATGTGTATTTACATTACTCTAAGACTGTAAAGACCATTTTCTGCATTCTGTAAATGTTATTCTAATGGGACTTGTTAGAAATAAAACTTGAAATAAAGAACTCGATTAGTTACCCATTTGATAAAGCTATTGTTAACTCTACATTCAACATAGTTTTTTAAAATTAGTTTTATGTAATGATAAGGTTTGTTGGGTCATTTTTACAATAACCAAAGCGATTCTCTAAATTGTTTACGAAAATAATTTTAAAGTTTTAACAAACTTTGAGTCTCATTTTCACGGTTGTTTGGATGATGGAGATCCGTGAGAGATACGTACTGTCTCTGAACTTAAAAATAAAATTACATTGTTGAGTCAAAAAACAATAATCATGATGGGAAAATCCCTAAAATAACAAATAAATAGAAAGAATTTAAACATATCTCGGAACCAAATAAGCGAATCCTGGGATCACTCTGTGGAGATTAATGCAGAATACAGACGGCCAGAGATGCTTTTCTCAATATGTCAAGATTATTCAAATTCCATGATCTATCACTACCAACTAAGATCGGACTATTGAAATGTTATGTTTTCCCAGTGCTGCTGAACAGGGACGAGTCCTGGACTCTAACTAAAGAAAGCTTCTTATTCAAACCTTGAATCCTGTCAGATGTGGTTGTATCGGACCTATTTCATGAATCTATGGACCGATCACATCACCAATCTTAGGGTCTTAGAATGAATGGGTAAAGACAAGGAGCTGGTGCTTTTGATAAAATCACGCAAACTGGAATATTTAGGACACATAATGAGAAACAGCCAGCGGTATAACTTGCTCCAGCTAAATCTACAGGGTAAGATGGAGGGCAGGAGGTCTGGTAGACGAATGATATCGTGGTTGAGGAACTTGCTTACATGTTTTAACACAACAGAAGTCCATATTCGTGGAGCAGTTGAGCAGTATACATTGCAACGATGAACACCATCATCAAGAAGAAGAGTCTCATCACCATCTATTGCCAATAATCCATTTCAAAACTAACCAGCTGATATCAATGTCTAGGTGTTAGGATCATCGTTGCATGTCTAGTATTTTTGTGGCGAATTTGAAAAAAAAAAAAAAAAAATTGGTCCAGTAGTTTCGGAGAAATTCTGCGGACGGCGGACAAATGGATTTTTTTTTTATTCGTTATTTGGACTCTACGCATCTTGAAACGTAAGCTCTCAAATTTACAGCAGGTGTAATTTTTTTTTTTTTTATAACAAAGGTTGATTATTAAAAATCATAAACAAAAAATCGATGTGTTATATTTCTCTCATTAACTAAAATAAATTGTACAGGTATAAGAGCATTTCTAAGGAGAGAGGGACTATAAAGAAGACCTTACGCACTTTATATACAGTAGTTTCGGAAAATACCACGGACGGCGGACAAACGGATTTATTTTTATTCGTCATTCAGATTCTAAGCATCTTGAAACGTAAGCTCTCAAATTTTGAGCAGGGAAACTTTTTTTTTGGTTGATTACAATTGTTGATTATTGAAAATAATAAACCAAAAAACGCTGCAAATTATTACACAATTGTTTATTATTTCCAAATAACAATATTAGAGTATAGAGTGGCCGTTGATAGGCAATTAAGTAATATGAAAAGCACTAATTCAAAGCATCATAACACTACCACTGACTTCAAAAAGCAATATCTAAGCTAGTTGTTACCCAAATTCAATGATTCTTTTTTCATTTCGTCCAAAATTTAATTTCCTATTGGTATTTATTCATTTATTTATTAGGAGAAACGGAATTTATTTTTATTCTTTGTTCAGATTCTACGCATCTTGAAACAAAAACTCTCAAATTTTGAGCAGGGGTAATTTTTTTTTTGGTCGATTACAAAGGTATTGAAAATAATAAATAAAAAAAATCGACGTGTTATATTTCTCTTATTAACTAAAATAAATTGTACAGGTATAAGGACATTTCTAAGAAGAGAGGGACTATAAAGAAGACCTAACGCACCTTACGCAGGACATTAATGTGATTTATCTCGTCATCCGGACCGTAATGCCCTCTCGGAGGTTTTTAAGCCTCATAAAGTTCCTTTGGGTCAGTAAAGCAGGGCTCAGTAATTCTCTTTTAAACTGATAACGAGGCTAAGAGAAGTGTATTAAAATTAGGGAGGATGATTAATAAAAAAGACATGGCCCCTAAGGATGGGAGAAGGGAATGGCCCCTTCCAGAACTAATATATAAAGGATTCTCCATAATATCCTTCCCCTCCCTCCAGCAACCATATTACCTCCAGTCTCCATTCAGGATATTGTGCTCTTTTCATATTGGTCTCAAACATCCATTTTGTGAACGTGTCGTTTTGATGTTTCGTATTATTTATAAGTATAAATATACCAGACATGCTGTTACATTTAAAAAAAAAATGGAATTTTTTTTTTTTATATTTGTCAGTTAAAATTGTAACTAAGGTTACTTTTGTTATTGCCTCGAAAAGGGTTATTTAAGAAAAAAATCTTCATAATCTTAATAAAAATAAAAGATAAAATCAATTTAAGAATTTTGAATTACACGTAGAGATGAAAATAATAATGAATTAATTACATTGAAACATGTATTTTATACATGTACATGTGTTTTATTGAATAATGTATAATATTATTTTTTTATTTTTTATTTTTTATCTTCAAATTTTTTCTTTCACACCTATCAATAAATGTTGACAATAGGCGAATGTGATGATGAAGGAAAGATAGATATAATATTATTATTTAATAAAAACTAACAGTTTTATTGGATTTTCATCACTCTCAACTTTTATAAGCTTGAGCATAAGATAATATTTTTTTCCAAAATCTTTAGCTTTTCTACGGTATATTACTGTTTTTATTTTCAAAAACAAAAAATTGCATAAAAAAAACAAATGTTTGCGGTTTTCTTCTTTAGTTGGATATCGAATTCGTTCAACTAATATATTTACATGATTTTTTATCAATGCTAACGTGATAATGTTTTCGAATCTGCAAAACTAGTGGTACTTTAGGGAATACTTTAAATATTTAATTTAAAATTTACGTCGGTGTAGAGCTATGGGAGCTCTACTAAACCATCGAACTCATCTTGTATCCAATCCTTACATTCCATTCTCGCGGGCGAACATTGCTGTCTGCACTCTATTCCACTCACTGTAATATCCTCTCCCCCGATTCCTCTACCTATTGGCCTACTGATCCTCACCGTAACCCTGACCTCCTCGATTATTTTATCCACAAAGGGCTAGGACCTTTAAATCATTCCGTTTCCCGGCTCGATGACCTTTCCTCCGATCATAGCCCTCTTAACCTAACTCTCTCATTATCTCCTATTCCCAAACTCCCTCCACCATCATTCCTAAGAGGCCCAGTTAATTGGAACCTCTTCCGCGAAATAAAACGGATGTAATAGACCTCAGAGTATCCCTCAAATCTCCACAAGATCTTGATGATGCAGTTGATTCCTTTACTACCCTCATCCAACAAGCAGCCTGGAATTCATCTTCACCTTCTCCTTCCCCAAAATACTACCAGAAGAATCCTATACCCCAAAACCTCCTAGATCTAATCCATACCAAACGACGCTCTAGAACCCTCTGGCAAAGAACCAGGCATCCAGACTATCGTAAATCCTACAATTATTACACCAAATTAGCTAAAAAGAAATTAGATACCTTTCGATCCCAATCCTACAATTCCTATCTTTCTTCACTATCTATCTACGACAATTCCCTCTGGAAAGTAACCAAAAAAGTTCTTAAATACCAATTCATCTCCCATCCCATCCGACGTGAAGATGGATCCTGGGCTTCGTCGGATGAGACTAGAGCGGAAGAATTGGCCAAATACCTTTCTAAAGTTTTTATCACACACTCCGAGCTCAATCCTGCCCATACAGCTAACGTAAAGGAATTCCTCTCCTCTCCACCCCCTAAAGCTATTAACCCCTCTGAGGTCAAATTCCTTATAAAGAAACTAAAACCTCGAAAAGCTCCTGGCTACGACCTCCTCAATTCTAAGATCCTTCGTCAACTGCCCAAAAAGCAATTATATTCCTTACCTACCTCTATAATAATATCCTCCGTACAACCCACTTTCCTTTGGTGTGGAAACACTCCATCATTCTCCTTTTTCCCAAACCTGGTAAACCTCCCAACAACACCTCATCCTATAGGCCTATTAGTCTCCTTCCGATCCTTTCAAAAATCTTTGAAAAAATCCTTCTCAAGCGTATCCTACAGTTAATTGAAATTCCTTTCCACCAGTTCGGATTCCGCTCACAGCACTCCACTGTACAAGGCCTACGAGTGGTTGACCGTATATCCTTTGCACTTGAAAACAAGCAATATTGCACTGGTGCCTTTCTGGACGTTGCTCAGGCATTCGACCGGGTCTGGCACGATGGCTTGCTTTTCAAACTAAAAACCCATTTATCCCAATCCTTATATCTAATCCTACAATCCTACCTTTCAAACCGTTCCTTCAGAGTCCGCTCTGGTTCAGAATTTTCCAATAGTTACCTGATCGAGGCTGGTGTACCTCAAGGCAGTGTCCTAGGTCCTGTCCTCTATCTCCTATTTACAGCTGACATACCTACGGATCCTGATACCTTCTTAGCAACTTTTGCCGACGATACTGCCATTTTATCAACCCAATCAGATCCCGAAATTGCATCTTCCTATCTACAAAGACATCTATCCTTGATTGAATTTTGGTGCGCTAATTGGCGTATCAAAATTAATGAATCCAAATGTAAGCACATCACCTTTACCCTTCGCCGCAGATCCTGTCCACAAGTCAATTTTAACTCCATACCCCTTTCCTGCTCTGACACAGTCCGGTATCTGGGATTCTTACTAGACAAAAGACTAACGTGGAACCCACACACTCGACTTAAACGACAAGAACTCAACAGACGATACAGCCAACTATATAGACTACTAAACAGAACATCAAAACTTTCTGTTGCTAATAAACTACTAATTTACAAGACGATTCTAAAACCGATATGGACCTACGGACTCGAACTGTGGGGGACAACTAAATTTTCGAACATCAGGCGTATCCAATCCTTTCAGTCCAAAGTCTTTAGAACAATAGTCAATGCTCCCTATTATGTTACAAACAAGACCTTACACAATGATCTGAATATCCCATTTGTCCTCGATCTAATCCCATCTAAATTCCTAAACTTCCACCAGAGGCTAACTCACCTTCCTAATCCTTTATCCCAATCCCTATCTAGCTCCAGCCATCCCTATAACCCTCCTCGTAGGTTGAAACGGCAGTGGCCTAGAGATCTCTTATAACTAAGCAATGCTGAGTGTTGGCAATGGCCAGCTTCTCCACTCACGCCTGAGAGTCTGTGGCTCTAGCGCCCTCTCTCAGTCTCTACTGGCTTATTAGACCGGTGACGCGACTGACTGAGAGGCGCTGGGATCTCCTAGCTTTGGGCCCTAACGCCCACTTGTGGGCGTCGGGGTTTAATTCGGAGTTCCCAAGGGCAGTATGTAAATATTGTATATATATGTATGAATATGACCAAGATTATTATTATTTATTTCTTTTTATCTTTATTTACGGTTATTTATTCTTCTTTATATTTTATTTATTTCTATTCATTTATTTTTATTTCTTTATTTTGTGTACATAAGGAATGAATGAATTCTAATATCACTAATACTTATTGCCCAAGATTGTGGCAGATTGTATTATTTCTAAATAAATAAAAGTTTCAAAAAAAAAAAAAAAATCCTTACATTCCAAAATCCTTCGTATAATCAAATCAAATCCTCAATACTACATCGTCACAAATAAACTCATCCATAAAGACCTTAATATTCCATATGTCGCTGACTTAGCCCGAACCAGGTACCGTTCCTTCCAAGAGAAACTGCATTCCCACTTAGTTTCAATCCTTGCTTCCTCATCGATCCCTGATAATCCTCCGAGGCGTCTGAAAAGAAGATGACCACAAGACCTTCTAGTTTAGAATATTTTTAGAGAGCTGCCCCAGGTAGTGGCTCTACATGTAGTTCATGACCATTTTCTATGTAATAATCACATTTACTTGATGTATTTTTTTAAAAATACAGTTGTAGATATCAATAAACATGTTAAAAAAAAAATACATATAAGCCAGACAAACTCGTATCAGAATAAAACTGATACGATATTAAAGTCCATCAAAATGTACATCGATTAAATGATTTTAATTAAAATAGTTAGAACCGTTTTTGATAAAATCGTATATAGGGGCAAAATGCATAGTATAAAGTGGCTCTTGTGGATAACAGATTTAGGTAATAAAGTAGCTGCTGTAACATCTCGGACGTATAATAATCTTAAATACGATTTTTCAGTTTCCTAAGATTATGTGTTTTTTTCCCTGATGATTTCCAATGAAAACATTGATATGAAAATTTTCACGATCCCAATACTTTTTCTTATGTAGGTAAGTGAAAGTAAAAATATGTGTTGAAAATATGAATGGTGTTGTTAGGGATGTAATTAATTTTATTATACTAAGAAAATATAATAAATTTTAAATCAGGAGTAGATACAATATAATATATAAACGACATAATATAGATACAATATATTTTCACCCCGTCGTTTGGATTTTTGTCATCGACCTCTAATTGGAAACGTGATGCCCTGAAATGCTTGTTATTTTATTATAAAGCTAAAGCTTCCAGGAAAAGGAGGAAGCATCAAAGGAAATTGAAATCTGAAAATAACGAATATACGTCCTCATCTAACATAATATTATTTCACACGTATGACAATATATATATTTTTTTAATTTAAAACTGAAATTTAAAAATTTAATTTCAGAGATAGTACTTATCTCTCACGGATCTGGATCAATCCACCGTAATGAGACTCAAAGTTTGTTAAAACTATGAAATTATTTTCGTAAACGATTTCGGGAATCGCTCTGGTTAATTGTAAAAATGACCCAACAAACCTTATGATTACATACAACTAATTAGGCTCGGACTTGAAAGCATTGATGGGGTGAAATTGATCAGGTTAACGGTATAGAATACTCTAGAAGCATACAGCGACTTGCAATTAATCAGAATAATTTTTAGTTTAAAAATAAATTATCATTCAAGAAGCTGTAGTCATAAGCAGTTTTGATTAATTCTATGCCTTTAGGAGAAGAATGAGGAGATATGTGGTCCCAGCATCCAGCATCTAAGAGTGGCTTGCTTCCTGACTTTTCTTGCACGGTCCCTCTCTGGCCTTGTCGTCTCCTGCAGCTGCTTCAAGATTCAGTCTTGTAAACTCAGAAGATCCGAAATTCATAAATTGGAGAATTGAGACGTTGATTTCCAAAAGGTACTATATCCATTCTAGGAAATTTTGCAGGGAAACGCGAAAATCTCTCAGTACTATATTATTAAACTAGCTAATTTTGGTCTTTTTGCCTTAAAATTTAGAATTATTTTTTTACTATAATAATAGCATCATATTAAAGTTATGA
The DNA here is from genome assembly GCA_023052935.1 of Piezodorus guildinii. Lineage (NCBI taxonomy): Eukaryota > Metazoa > Arthropoda > Insecta > Hemiptera > Pentatomidae > Piezodorus > Piezodorus guildinii. The sequence continues at coordinate 135,919,076 of CM041293.1, read as the reverse complement.
AATGAATTTTTTCAGAATGATTTGGAACGAAAATAAATGCGTAATTAGTACTTTTAGAAAATGACCGCATTTCTAAATCGTGTTTTTTAAGGACTTGAGAATTCATTAGATAACATGAAATAGAATATTTAGATAAAACTAAATGATGAAAATACAAATATGTAAAAAAATCAATTTCGTAAAAACTGTCAAAATTTAGTACCTTTTGGAAATCAACGTCTCAATTGTCCATCCATCGTGATCTGTGTCCAATTATTTTCTCGGACCATTAATACACCACTGTGTCAAATTTCTGGTTACCCGATCCTAGGATATATTCACGGCTGATATAGGAAGATAGATAATTATTTTTCCACAGAAGGAATCGAACCTGTGAGCATGAAATTATTAGCCAAAGAAGAAAAGGAAACAACACAAAATCAAAACAAAACTAAGGTGAAAGGTTACGAACAAGTTTAGTTATATTCAATGGAAATAAAGTCAACATATTTTGATGTAATCCGTATAAGTTTAAGGGAATAACTTCATTGTACTATTATTTATTCGAAAATAGTGAAAAAAACATACAACCTTAAAGCATTTTTTAAAAAATACGAAACACGAAAACACGAAATATGATAATGGTGTATTCGTTATCTGGTAACTCAGGAAAAAGTCCGTATTTTGAGGTAATTATTCTTTGAAAATGGATTCCAACTATCGAGGAAATCCGATATCCGCCGTTCTTGTTAACCTTTCGGTTCAGTGCTCAATAATGAAGGAGTAGGTTAGTCGAATTTCCAGGTTTTGACTTTATTAAAATAAATAAAGAAATTTAAATTGGCGGTAATAAGGAATTGGGTGTACAAATCATATGTGTGTAGATCATTATTATCTATACTAATATTATAAAGCTGGAGAGTTTGTTTGTTTTTTTGTATGTTTGTTTGTTTGTTTGAACGCGCTAATTTCAGAAACTACTGGTTCAAATTGAAAAATTCTTTTTGTGTTGGATAGTCCATTTATCGAGGAAGGCTATAGGCTATATAACATCACGCTGCGACCAATAGGACCGAAGAATCAGTGGAAAATATGGGAAAAAAACAGGGAAAATTGACCTCGAATCTCAACGATTCCAAATGATTTACTTTTTAATTTTAAAATAATTCGATTTCCCGTTAATTTATCTTTTGCCATAACAATTAATAAATCACATGGGCAAGCATTTTAAACACGTAGGAATCGATTTACGTCAAGATCGGGTCGCGGAGAAAATCAGTATGTTCTTCTGCCACAAGAAAATAAAATCAAAAATATTATTTAAGCAGAAATACTTTAAAATATTGGGTCGTCCGAAAAGTTGGTAGAGGTTTTTAAAATAAAATTTACCTTCTGTTTTTTCTACTAAAATAAATCACGAGGCTAATGTTTATTTATATGCCTTTAATCCTCATGGAATTAACTATATTTGGAATTAAACTATGGAATTTACACACTGAATTCGTCTTTATGAAGGATCAGTATGAGTAGTTTATTGCAATCCAACATGAGTGACGATTCAGTTCATTTTCGAAATAATATGCTGTTCTTTTTTAAAAGAGGGAAAAACGTAGCCCAAACTGCAAGAAAGATTCGTTCCGAGTTGGCAGCGATTCAATTAATGACAGCACGGTTCAGAAGTGGTTTTCGCGGTTTAGAGGGTCTTCAATTTGGAAGACCAACCCCATTTTTGAAGATTAAATAAACAAATTTTAAGCTGTCCAATTTTAATTGTTGTCCAAATTTTTCTACGAACTTTCCAGACAACCAAATATATTCTTTTAAAAACTTCTTAATAGCGATCATAATAACTAAAATTGACGCAGACGAAGTCGCGCGCAAAAGCTAGTGTTTATCTATAATTGACTGCGTCCAGTCAGGAGATACCGAATTTGTGAAGGAACGGGTGGATTGATGAAGTAAAGAAGGTAAAAAAAGAAAAAAAAAATACTTACAAAATTTATTTTAAATCATATAAGTGCATTAGTTAATTGTACATAAGTACACAAATCTTCAGAAATAAATGTCGTTAATGATAGTGAAAATTCCTCGCATGGTTTAGAAAGAGTTTGTAGAAACCAAGAATCGCCGTATCATTTTATCACACAGGATCTCTCATCTAGTCATATTGTAGAAGCAAATACTAGACTTCAAGGGTATAGTGAGACTGAATGGGCAGGAATCGGACCATTTTAGCATAGCTAGAGGGGTTAAACAAGGGAATAGCTTAAGCCCATTGCTATTCACATTATATATGGATGAAATAGCTGCAATATTTTATGTTACACTTTTTACAAGCATTATAAATTTATTTTAATTAGCCCTGTACATATGAATATGTAAATATTTTATTTTTTGTCTAGTTTGTCTTATTTGTTTCTCTAAATTTTTATTATTAGAAGCTACCTGTTAATTTATTACTATTATTCATTTTCTTAGTTATTTCTGTTGTTTTTTGTTTATTTTATTTATTTATTTTTTTATTACTCTAAGATACTGAAGTTCCAATTTGATTTGTCTGCAACATTATTCTGAAGGGACTTGTCCCAGAATAAATAAAGAATTTATTATTATTATATACATCTTGATTATATAGTAATTATACACTAAAAAACAACAACAAAAAATATACAAGAAAAAAATAACTTTAAATAAGACATAACATATTAGATACAAAATAGATAATAACATAACGAATGCTAGTAAATCCTGAACTAAACAAAACTCCTTATCCTTATCCTTACAAAACTTCCCATAGTATACCTAAATAAAAATAATCTCCTCAGTGGATTTAAAACATGACACAATACTAAAAACTGTTAAATATTATCATAATCATGGGTATTTCATAGAGGGCAAGTCAATTTTGTTCCAAATTTATACACCAACACATTCACGATTATCATGTAAGACTTCTCGCCTGCCAGTCTCAGTTGAGCAATTAACCTTGCTTTGTTTATGAGGCATTTTAATTTTAAATATTCTTCTCCAAATCTGAAGTTAGTTATAGAATAGAATAAATTTATTTGTCTTTGAGGTATTCCCCTTACAAATAGAGCCTAGCTTGGCTATTTACAATACAGTTTGTATTAAATTAACACTTTATTTATTTATTCAATATAGTAGAGATGAAATAAAAATAAATATGTTTTTAAAAAAATAATAAATCTTTTAAAAAATAGAATAAATAAAAAGACATCTATTTAAATCTTTTTAGATTGAAATTTTACACTACATCAATTAAGTTCGGTTAGACTGGTTATATGAGTTACAATTTATAACAAGATAATATTCACTTTAAGTATAGAATTGTTTATGAATTTACCATCGATTTATATACATCAGAACAGTCATTGGAGATATAGTATTGTTTGCATATAATTGTTTATATTTAATGCGTTATATAGATTTTGTATGTAAACCTATTTTTTTAATCGTTGATTATGAACGATCTAAGTTTTAGGCAGTCAATTAAATTTTGAACTTTCTTGACCCATTATTAGCAAATGAAATTCTACCTCGTTTTATATTAATTATGAAATGAAAATTAATAAATCTAATTCTTTATCTTACATTCGTATTAATAATTTGCACATTAGGAAATTGTTATGTTGAAAATAAATATCTATGCAAAATATTACTTTTTTGAGTAAGTGTATAAACTAGCGGACTCGCCCCCTGCTTCGCAGGCAGCGATTTCAACGAGTCTTCATTTATGTTTAAAAAAGCTCTGTCTCCCAGATTTAGATTTTATCGCTTTGAGAGTTTTAGTTCATCGAAAGGAAAAGTGCTATTAGCAAGAAAATATGTTTATTTTATATCGTCTATTGATTATTTATATTCAATCACCGGCAGAAATGAAAAACAAAAATCAAAATTTAATAAGTTTAATTTTTTGTTATTCTAAAGTGAAGCAGAGATAACTGAGACTTTAATTTTACTGTATAAAGAAAACCTTATTGCTATGAATGCATTCAAAAAGTTTATAAATAATAACGGTTCCTCATTTTTAAGTTTATAATTATTTATATTTAAAAAAAAAAAAAAAAAACTATCTAAAATAAATTTTAAAGGTTTCATTTATTTTACAGTGAAAAATCTGTTTTCATGAAATAAGGATTAAATTTGGAAAAATAATAACAATGCTTATAGATTTATTACAACTTACCATTTACGTTAACACTTTATTTTAAATAATAATGTTTCTAAATCTTGCTTACTAAATGGAAGAATATAACTTGAACGATTCTGTACGACGGTGGCCATATTAAACTGTCCTCACCAATGACATAGTGATCATAAGTTTATGAGTTTACAACTTTATATAACTACGTTTTGGTTACAGAAAATTTATTTTCCCTTTAAAAAAGCTAAATGCCCTATTTTACTTATAAATTTATAAATGTACAGGAAAGAATGCTCTAAATGTTGTTGCAAACCGCATGAAATCCCTCTTGTGGTTTAGGAGTAGTTTGCGAAAAAAACAAATGGCGTATCATTTTATACAGTATCTTTAGAAGAGATAGAGAAGATGAACTATTTACATTACACTTTAAAAGTCAAATTAAGTTTGCTTCCCTCTTTCCTAATATATTTGCTCATACGTTTATGAGCTTATAACAACTGTATATTAACTAGTCCGATTTAAGTTTTTGTATACCAATTTTTTCTTAATCTTGCGCTTTCCAACGGTATATTATACGTCTATATACAGCTTATATTTCAGAATAATGTTTTGATAACTTGGTTACAGAAATTTATTTTTCCCGTTTAAAGAAAACCTAAATTACAATTTATTTAACTTATAAATGTTCAGGAAAGAATGCCCTATATAATGGTTAAAACTGTATTAAAATCCGTCTTGTGGTTTAAAAGGTGTTCGCGGAAACCAAAATCGCGTGTATATATATATATATATATATATATATATATATATATATATATATATATATATGTATGTGTGTGTGTGTGTGTGTGTGTGTGTGTGTGTGTGTGTGTGTATGTGTGTGTGGGTGTGCTTGTGTAAGTTTGGGTATCATAAATTAAATTATATTGTAAAATTGATTTGCGAACTAATTAGCAACACGTGCCGACCACGAGCATGACTTGTGAAGGGCACATTGTAGCCCCATGAGCCCACAGACGACGGCTAATGGTTTCCTCAGCGATCGCCAGTGTAATGATTATTCAAAGGGCTGAGTGTGCCCTTAGCTAGGGCAAGGCAGGAGCTATTATAGCGCCCTTTGTGGGCCCAACCCATCCAGGGCAATTAGCACAAAGGCAGCTATGTCTCCTAATCACATCCTTTCAGCTCCTCTTCAATATCCCTCCTCTCCCTTCATTACGTCCTAGTTCGTGTTTATTTTTCCTCGTATCAATGTTTAATGGTCAATAATACGTACTTAAATCAACTTATGGGTTCTATAACGCTAATCAGGTAGTATCATAAAATATAATATAATATTAAAATCTGGTGCGAACAACAGACGTCATCCACTCACCTCGTCGGTTAAAATCAATTTAATTACCAATACAATATTTAAATGTTGCCACCGTCGTACAGGATTTTGCAAGTTATATTCTTCTAATTAGTACGCTGGATTTTAGAAACAATATTACGTACTGAATTGTAACTAAGTTGTTAACATTAATAGTAACTTGTTTTAAATCTATAAAGTATCAGTTTTAATAATTAATATAATTCTATTACATAGAACCGGATATTTCACTTCATTACAACTGAAATATACTTTCAACGGCTTAGACCTCGTTTTGCCCGAAGGCATTCTAAGGTTGAAAAAAAAGTGGAGGTACGGTGTACCCCTGTGTCACACCTCTTATGATAATAGATCACACCTCTTATAATGATAGGTCATATCTCTTAAACTATCAAAAGAGTAATGACTAAATTTTTTTTTTTTTATTATTTCTTTTTCTTATTATCTGGTTTTATTATTTTACACAATATGCAATATATACATATATCACTGAGTATTTGACCTTCTATTACCCAATAGTATTCTAAAAAAGATTTCTATATGCGCTGCATGCACTTTTAACATTTCAAGGGCTTCTATGCCTTTATGTATACAATTACAAAAATGGGGAGGGACCATTCTTCAGGGTATGTAATAACTAAACTAATAACCAAACTAAAATGTAATAATAATAAAGTTTTGATTATATGAGGAAAAGTAAATTTTCTGTTATCCGTGATTCACTTTAAAATATCAAACAAATATAGCAATTTTGATTTATATTATTCATTGCAGTCGATTATTGAATATAATAATGAATGGGCGTTATGAAAGGATATATTTCTAGCTAATTTCACTTTTCGTAACGATAAACTAAAACTCCCAGAGCGATGAACTCTAAATCGGTCTGACAGAGATTCGTTCAACATAAATGACACATTCCATAGTTAAAAATCTGGTGCGGGCAACACACGACTTTCACTTACCTCGATTTTTAAAATCAATGAAAGAATTTTCAAATACAGTTAGAGATAAAAATACGTGAAACTATTAAGGAATTAATCAAATTGAATTTATATATAAACATGTGTTTTATTAAAAAATCTATTATATTATTATCTAAAATAATCAGTTAGTTTTATCTTCTTCTCATCACTCTCTATTAACTTCTAAAAGCTTGTGTATGAGATGATATTTTTTTCTAAAATCTTTAGCTTTCCAACGGTATATCATACATGTATATTACTGCTCTTATGTTCAAAAACGAAAAATTTCATTAAAAATATATTTTTTCTGTTTTCTCCTTTTGTTGGGTATCGAATTTATTCAATTTATATATTTACCTGTTTTTCATCAGCGCTAACAAGATAATCTAGTTATTATTATTGAATCTAAAAAATTAAAGGTACTTTAAAGGAAGAAAATTTAAAATATCGGCATTTAAGCCCTGTCAGACCATTTTTATCCAAATAAAACCTACATGATATTAAAGCCCATTTAATTTTACATCGATATAGCGAGTTTAATCAAAATCGTCGGAACCGTTTTTGAGAAAATCGAAAAAAGGTGCAAAATGCATGGTATAAAGTGCCTCTTCTGGTAAGCTCATTTTGATGAAAAAGTTTTGTCACGTCTCGGGCGTATAGTTGTCTTAAATATGAAATTTCAGTTTCATAGAACTTACCGTTTCCGCCCGGGAGTTACCACACAGACACACACAGACACACACACACACACACACACACACACAGACCTTTTTGCGGGACTTGGTTATTTGGACTCAGGGGACCCTAAAACGTGTATTTCCGTTGAAAACTGGAATTCGAAAATTTTCACGATCGCAATACTTTCCTTACTATATATAGTAAGTGAAAGTAAAAATATACTGTGATTTTGTAAAATATTTCAAATTTTAAAAAAAAATAATTCGAAATATTTTGATATGAAATTGAATTTGAATTATTTTTTACTCTAAATAACATATTATTCGGACAGCTGTTTGGGACCCATGTGGAGCAGACGCACTTGAGGTCAGTCTTACAGTTTTATTAAATTATGAGTGTTATTCTTGAAAATATAGACATTATTTTGTGCAATTTGGACAATTTAAGGGCGCGTGTCCCATCTCGAGAGTGAAAACTTGTATATTGATTAGCAACTGTGCGAATATACGCCTATTTTAGGTGCGCAGAGCTTTTGGCTCTGTAGCGATGTCAGCTACCCCCATTATGTCCTCAGTTAACCGAAATGTCATCAAAACAACCAGAAATAGTCAAAAAGAGATGGAAAACCGGCAAACAAATAATAAAGTAACACCTAACCTCAAACCTACAGAAATCAGTTATGCCAAAGCCACCGCATCAGAAACATTTTCTAAGCGAGAAAACGCTATAATATTGCACACTGTTCCGGGTATTAAACAGAAAGAGTACGTAATCAAATCGCATCCCTGATTGACCCAAAATTTATCCGTTACACATCAAGAATTTCCAATTCCCGGTTCTGCATTCACTTCAGTAACAAAGAGTCAGTAGATAATATTCTTAGAAACCACAAATCAATAGTAATTAACGATAAAGAAATTTACATTAAACGGCTGATCAATCCTGCAAAACGTATTATAATTTCTAATGCTTGCCCTTCAATACCCCATGATACTATAGAAAATGAATTGAAAAAACTAGGGTTAAGGTTAGTATCGCCTATGCATTTTCTCAGGGCCGGGTACCAAGACCCATGGTTGGCTCATGTCCTAAGCTTCCGAAGACAGGTATATATCCCACCAGAGGACCTAAGCAAACTTCCTTCCTCCTTGCTAATTAAACATGAAAATGTACCTTACAGAATATTTTTTGGTGAAGACATAGTCACCTGTTTTATTTGTAAGCAGCCAGGGCATATCTCTACTGACTGTCCTGAATGTGAAAATGAAATTGATATTCCTGAGCCCCAAAATTATGAAAAGGAAGCTACATTAATAAATTTGAATTCAGAACTAATTTTTAGCATCAATAACGAAACGAATACCAATCGCTCGCTCTTAGACACGACTAATCAGATTTTTCCTTATATTAATACTACAGTAGAACCGACGCTAGCCAGTAGCCATGACAACGCCAGCACGTCACCAGTGGCTAAGGCTGCCAGAGCCGGTCCAGGGGAGCTGTTGTCTGGTAGTCATGGCAACCAGCTTACTAATGGCGACGCCTTAGATAACCCTACTCAAACCACAGATGTGAATAATAGCAATAATTTAATATTGTTACCAACCGTGGTGTCTGGCGTCAAGCGATGCTATTCTAGCTCTACCCCTTCTTCTGTATCAACTACCGAATTGAACCTCACCATAGATTCCAAAGAAGACACAGAAAACATTATCAATTTTGAAGACTTCCCATTGATGACCTCAACACAATCCGTAGTTAAAAAATCGAAGAAACTAAAAAAAAAAGAAATAATTGATTCTAAAATTAATTTTGAAAGCGCTAGGCAGACTATTGAAGAAAATAGGGAAAAATACCCTATTACATTTGAAGAGATGGTAACGTTTATTGAAATATCTCCTAATACCAAAAACATTAGTGAATTTGTTAAGGAATTCACTAATAATACAGAGGGCCTAAGGGACATGCTAAAAGACACAAAAACACTGATAACCGACCGACGATCCAAATTAAAAATTACTAAACTTTTGAAAAAAAATTGGGAAGCAACGTACTGTATAATTAACTCAGACGATAGCATGGACAATTAATAGATAACGACATCTGATCTCTACGAAAATATTTACATGTAATTTTTTTTTTTATTAATGAAAAATCGTCGAGAAGAAGTGGTTTTGGCCAGCGGACACACAGCAATGACTCACACCTACCTTCTGGAGGGACTCCACCCACCGACCTGTAGGACGTGCCAGACACCTCGGACCCTGGAGCGTATCATCCTGCAATGCGAGGTCTACAACGGTGCAAGAAGAGAATTCGACATGGGCAACAAACTTGAAATAGTTCTGAGTGATTGTGAGATAAGTGTGCAAAAGCTATTAAATTTTTTAAAGAAGTGTAACCTCTACAATTTGATATAGTTAATTATACATTTGGACCTAATGTTTATAATCCAACTTTGTGATATAATGTTAACAATTATGATCTAAAAACAAAAATATGTATATATAATGCTAATGACCCTATAAGGGTAGATGCATTTGTATAAATAAATAAATAAACATATTATTCATGATGTACAATATACTATTAGAAGGCTATTAATTGGTGAAAAACGTCATCTCACTTATATTGTTGTAAATGGCAAAGTAGAGTAACTTGAAAGTTTATTTAATAGATGCTAGAAGGAATTGGTCCGGGTGGAGGTCGATGAATAAAACTATTACGTAGTTTCAACCACTTATTATCGGCCAACGTTTCGACCCTCATTGTGGGTCATCATCAGGGCGTATTGTAGGCGAATGGAAACTGTTTCAGTGTGTTAGCTTCCAATCGCCTATAATACGCCCTGATGATGACCCACAATGAGGGTCGAAACGTCGGCAGACAATAATAGGTTGAAACTGCTTAATTGCTTCATTCATCGACCGCCATCTGGACTAATTCCTTCTAGTAATTCTCAACGGTCAACTAATTATACCCAATATTTTAAAAAATGATTTCAAAATGAGTGTTAAGTGAAAGTTGTGCGTGTTTCGCTTACCACACTTGTTTTGTGGTCGGAAATAAATATAAATTATGATAACTAAAAGTTAATGAGAATGGAAAAACCTAAATTGTAAAGTGAATGTGAACCCTCTGACTCAGGCTGCCGCTGACATTCAGACACCAAAGTTCATCCTCTGATATTTAGCATGGTCACTGCCTCTTAGCATTACCGTTTTCAATATAGTCACATTTTAAAATACCGTCGGACCAAATTTATTTATATATAAAACTATATATATATATTTTTTTTTATTATTATTTTTTTTATATGATGTCTGTTTTAAAGATGACTTCAAAAAGCAATGTTAGCATCACTGGAGAACTATGAATAACTTAACAGTGCTGAAATATTATCATAATAAATTCTAGCAAATCTCACCAAATAACCTTTACCCTTCGTCGTAAACCTATGACATCCTGCCCTACAGTATCTTTTAATAATATTCAGCTTGTCCCTGTTGAACAGATCCACTACCTAGGACTCCTACTTGACAAACGTCTAACTTGGAACCCGCACACTAGACTGAAACGACAAGAAACTGCTCGCAGCTCTCAGTTTCTTCAACACATACTAGGTAGACGCTTTAATCTTCCACTTAACTACGAAAGGCTCATCAAAAAGACCATCTGGACTTAGGGGGTTGAGCTTTGGGGCTCTACTGCACCATCAAATTCTTCTTGTCTTCAATCCTTACAATCCACAATCCTTCGAAAAATCCTTAATGCTTCTTACTTTGTCTCGAACCAACTATCCACAAAGACCTTTATGTTCCCTTTTTAGCTCATTTGGCCAGAACCAGGTATCAATCTTTCCATGACTAACTCCATTCCCACTCTAACCTTTTTCACACTAGTTTAAAACTTGCCTCTTCTTCCATTCCTGACAATCCTCCGAGGGGTCTGAAAAGAAGAATAGAAAAGCCTCGAGACCTTCAACTTTAGATTACCATCTGGAGTGCTGCCAATGGGCAGTTTCTCTTCATGTATTTTTCACGTATTTCATCTCATAGCCATATACTTGTTCTATTAACTAATACACCTGTAAATACAAAAAAAAAAAAAAAAAAAAAAAAAGAATGAAAAAAAATATTATTATTCATTTTACAAGAGAACTTAAACTTCTATATTTTTTCATAGATTTTTATGAGTTTTTCTTTGATTTTCAATAGATAACTTCTTTTATTTGTTAATCATCGTTTTGTAAAAACATGTGGTCATGTTTAATTTTGGATACATTTTTGGTTTATTATTTTCAATAATCAACCTTTTTATTCGACCAAAGAAAAAAAAAAAAAAAAAATCACCCCTGCTTAAAATTTAAGAGCTTATATTTCAAGATCCGTAGAATTCGAATGACGAATAAAAAAAAAAAAAAAAAATCCGTTTGTCCGCCGTCTGCGGAATTTCACCGAAACTACTGGACTAATTAATACCTATGTAACCAGTTATACCCTAATATTGTTATTTGGAAATAATAAACCATTGTGTAATAATTTGCAGCGTTTTTTTTTATTAAATGACCCATTTTCTATGACCACGGCGAAATGTAAAATTTATCGTTAATATAATTTATTACTATCTTTATTAGTAACCTCGCGCGGATCTCATTACCGCGTATGGGGAGCGTCCCACGGGTGGCGGATGTGGGGATGGTCGGTGGAATTTCCTCGGAAGCTCCTCCCGGCTAAGTCCGATGGACTCGCTGACCAACAATGAGAGCGCCCCCCCAGGCTTGCTGGAGGGTGTGACGTAGGTTCGAACGCCCTACTCACATATTTTAGTTCACAAAATATCACCAAAAGTCATGGATTCCTCTGAGGTAAAACGCTCATTATCCGGAGGTAAACTAGTCCCCCGTTCGGGTCTCCGGGTGGGGACTGCTTCAAGGGAATCATGGCGCAAGATGAAAATTAGAGATCTAACAATAGGGACGTGGAACGTTAGAAGTTTAAATACGGCAGGTGGGTTAAAGTCGGTCGCGAATGAAGTTAAGGGGTACCATTTAGATATCGTTGCATTACAAGAGGTTCGCTGGCCAGGGGAGGGTTCGTTAACAGAAGGAAAGTATACTATTTGGTACGGGGGGAGCGTTAATTATTGTCTAGGTACCAGGTTTCTGATTAGGAATAGATTTCTTTCCGCTTTACGGGACGTACAGTTCTTTAGTGAAAGAATATCGGTTGCTATATTTCAAGGGCGTTGGTTTAAAATCGCGTTTATAAACATTCATTCTCCCACCGAAGACAGTGATGATGAAGTAAAATGCGAATTTTATGATAAACTAGAGTCGGTTTACGATAAGTTACCACGAAATTACATTAAGATAATACTAGGCGACGCGAACGCAAAGGTTGGAAGGGAAGAAGTATATCGTCCTACAATCGGTAAAGAAAGTTTGCACGAATATAGTAATGATAATGGGACCCGACTAATAAACTTTGCCATTTCGAAAAACCTAGTAATCAAAAGTACTACATTTAAACATAAGGATATTCATAAGTATTCGTGGACATCGCCGGATGGACAAACACGGAATCAAATCGATCATGTTTTAATACAAAACAGATGGCAAAGTAGCATAATTAACGTGAGATCGTATCGGGGTGCAGAATGCGGTTCTGATCATGAATTAGTAATCGCGAAACTTCGACAAAAACTAAATACAAAAAAGAGAACACCGAACTATATTCGTCCCGAGAATTTTGATTTAGTTAAATTGAACAACCTCGAAATTAGAAAACAATTCGCGATAGAAGTAAAAAATCGGTTCGAAGCTTTGGAATCATCAGACGAGGAACACAAAGATGTAAACAAACTATGGGAAGGGATCAGGGATAATATTAAAGAGGCCAGTAATTTATGTCTTGGAAAAATTGAAAATAAAAAGAACAAACCTTGGTTCGACAGGGATTGTCAAAATATGTGCGAAAAAAGAAAAACCGCTAAACTGAATTCCTTAAATAATCCAAGCGATAATAATGTGGCTTATTTTCGGTTAGTAAAGAAAGAAACTTCAAAACTCTTAAAAAATAAGAAAAGAGAGTATCTTAAAGGCAAAATAATAGAAATAGAAAAACACAGAAACGAAAATGACGTAAGAGAGATGTACAAAGGTATAAACAAATCGCGTAAAAGATTTGAACCTCTATTGAATGCGATTAAAGATGCAAATAACAATATAATTGCGGATCCTTCTGAGATATTAAATAAATTTAAACAACACTTTGACGGCATCTTAAATACGGAAAATAATAATCAATCTCCTCTCTCTGAATATCAGAGCGCTGAACCATGGATAGACGCACCGAGTAAAGAGGAAGTCGAAATGGCGATAGGAAAATTAAAACGTTATAAGGCCGCAGGAAATGATAATATCACGAGTGAATTAATCAAGGCGTGTGGAGAAGCGGGCGTTTCCAAAATACATTTTTTAGTTAAAAAGATCTGGGAAACTGAAAAAATGCCCGAGGAATGGAAAGAATCAATACTTATTCCGATTCACAAAAAAGGACCGAGGTCGGATTGTAACAACTATCGTGGGATCTCTCTTCTCCCAGTATGCTATAAAATATTCTCGTCAATTCTAACTAGTCGAATCACGGAATACGCTGAGGAAATTATCGGAGATTACCAATGTGGTTTTAGGAGGAATCGCTCGACTATTGACCAAATATTTTCCTTACGTCAAATATTAGAGAAAAAATTGGAATACAACGGTGTAGTCCATCAACTTTATATCGATTTTAAAAAGGCTTATGATTCAATAGACCGTCAGAAGCTATATAACATCATGATTGAACAGGGAATACCTAGAAAGTTAGTAAACCTAGTAGAGATGTGTTTGTCGGAAACATTCCATAAAGTTAGAATCGGTCATAATTACTCCGAGAGATTTGAGGTGCGATCGGGTTTAAAACAGGGTGACTCCCTTTCACCTGTGTTATTTAATATAGCTTTAGAATATGTCATAGAAAAGGTGATGTGTACCGAGAAAGGCTTAAATATGGGTGACAAGATTCCGGTTTTGGGGTATGCCGATGATCTGGTACTGCTAGGTGAAGACACGGAAACCATACAACTAAATACAAGTGTGTTAATAAAAACCGGTAAAGAAATAGGACTCGAATTAAATACCGATAAAACGAAGTATATGATTAGTAGCAGAAACGGTGTCGATCTTGGAGATATTGATGTATCAGGTCATACTTTTGAACACGTAGAGAAATTCAAGTATTTAGGTTCAATTATAACTAGAAAAAATGAAATCCAGGAAGAAATAAAGTCCCGGTTAAAGGTGGGAAATGCGTGTTATTATTCAGTTGCTAAGTTACTTAGTTCGCGGCTTCTATCTAAAAACTTAAAGATTAGAATTTATAAAACTATTATTCTTCCAACGGTTCTTTACGGATGTGAAACGTGGCCGCTTACTTTAAAGGATGAACAGCGGCTTAAGGTTTTCGAAATAAAGTATTGCGTAAAATATTTGGTCCAAAGAGAGATGAGGCCACTGGGGAGTTTAGAAGGTTGCATAACGCGGAATTGCGGAACTTGCATCCTGTGAATATAATTGAGCTGATTGCATCGCGGAGACTCAAATGGGCGAGTAAAGTTGTTGGGCTCGATGACGAACGGATTCCGAGAAAGTTGGTATTTGCTGATCCGACTGGTAGGCGTCCGAAAGGTAGGCCGAAGCGGAGATGGGAGGATTGCGTTAAGGCTGATCTCGGGAGCTTGGGCTTGAATGGTGAGCATTGGACGAGTCTGTGTAGGCGGAATTTGGTGGTATCGGCATCGAACCTTCGGGTTCGCTAAGCCTATTATTATTATTATTATTATTATTATATCTTTATTAGTAATTGCCCTTAATTTTTTTCCAACATGTTCTTAAATCTGTTTAAGTTTTTAATTAGGTTAATTTGGTTTCTAATCTTTTCTTAAATCTGTTTTTATGTTATATGCGGTCAATATTGTATCTTATGTTTTCTCTAGATATATTTAGTTGTTAAACAAATTTATTGTATTCGTCGTTATTTTACTTTATTTATTTATTTTTTATCTATACAGTCCACTAATTTACTTTAATCGTACCACCCTGAATTTGAGTTATCACTTGGAAGTTCTGATCTTCCTCACATAGTTCAGCGTAAACATCGAGCAAGTGGTCAATTTATGAGCCTCATCGAAGTTACACCTGGAATCACTTAAACATCGAACCGAGCTAATCTAGCTCAATTGCGCTCTGATGCCTTCCAAAATTACCCATTCAACATACAATAGGAATCAGTAATAATATCACTCCTTATAAAGCACTTATTAAGGAGAAAATGATAGACTGAAAAAAAAAATATTCAAGCTATGTTTTTTGACTAGTTCCTCTTGCCTTGTTGTTGAATTCACACACTGCTGCTTACTATTCCAAACCCGAATAAGAAGTTTTTATCAAGAAGTACAAAGCGTTGTGTAGATTAACCGCAACTAGAGCCTCTGGAGTTTTTGTTCTCTCAACCGAAATAAGACTTTCAAAGGAAATCTTAGGGTAGAGGGCTTTCTCGGAATATTTCTCCGCTCTTAGCCTAATTCTTACTTGTACTGTCGTTGTCGGGGGGTTCAAGAAGTTATATTCTATTCAAGATGCTTCAGACAACGTTATACAATTTTAACTTTAAGTTTGTATTACTGCAAAAATAAAAACCTGTCCTTACAACTTAAGAAGGGTTTCGCGTTCTCAGTACTTACAGATATCCGTACTGTTTCAGGATCTGTATGATCTGTGTTATTCCGTTAAGGGTTAATAAAACAAATAATATTAGAGTAAATATAAAAGTTATATTAATTAAGGAAAGAGGCCGAAACATACTGTTTAAGAATGTACAAGCGGCGATTTCTCTCATTAGTAGCGATATCCTTCACTTTCCATCTCAAATGCGATTTCTTTCCTTCCTTGTGATCTCTATTCCGATTCCTACGACAAGCTGTAATAATCTTCTACAATAATGATTTTCGTGGATATGCGAATAACTTAGAAGTTAGTGACAATCAACCTAAACAGTCCACACTCGCGGGCGACTAAATTACATCTAGAGATCAGTGGTCTCTGAACAGCTGATCAACCTTTAAACAAACAACAACCTGTCATGCTTGCACATAAGAAAATAATGCATTAATTTTTATTATTTGTGTGATTTATTTGAGTGAATAAATTTATTTTTAGATTCTTTTTAAATAATAAAATTGATCCATATTTTTACTTTCACTTACTATATATAGTAAGGGGAAGTATTGCGATCGTGAAAGTTTTCGAATTCCAGTTTTCAACGGAAATACACGTTTTAGGGTCCCCTGAGTCCAAATAGCCAAGTCCCGCAATAAGGTCTGTGTGTGTGTGGTAACTCCTGGGCGGAAACGGTAAGTCCTAAGAAACTGAAATTTCATATTTAAGACAAATATGCGCCCGATACGTTACAAAACCTTTGTCATTAATATGAGCTTACCAGAAGATCCACTTTATACCACCCATTTAGCACCTTTTTTTTTTTTTTTTTTTTTCGATTTTCTCGAAAATGGTTCCGATGATTTTGATTAAACTCGCTATATAGATGTAAAATTTAATGGGCTTTGATTTCATGTAGGTTTCATATGGATAGAAATGGTTTGACAGGGCTTAAATGCCGATATTTTAAATTTTCTTCATCTTAAGTACCTTTAATTCTGTAGATTCTATAAAAATAACTATATTATCTTGTTAAAACTGATGAAAAACAGGTAGATATATAAATTGAATGAATTCGATACACAACTAAAGGAGAAAACAGAAAAAATATTTTTTAAATGCAATTTTTTGTTTTTGAACAAAACTTATATAGATGTGTAATATACCGTTGGAAAGCTTGAGATTTTAGAAAAAATATTATCTCATACACAAGCTTTTGAAAGTTAATAGAGAGTGATGAAAAGCTGATAAAACTAAATGATTATTTTTGATAATAATATAATCGATTTTTAAATAAAACACATGTTTATTTAGAAATTCCATTTAATTAATTCTTTAATGTTTTCAATCATTTTAACTCTTACTGTACTCGAAAATTCTTTAATCGATTTTAAAAACGGAGGTAAGTGAAAGTCGTTTGTTGCCCGCACCAGATTTTTCACTCAACAATCATTTTTCATAGGACATTTCGTTTGCAATATTTGGAGATATTTTAGTGTTATATTTTGATATTTTGTTAAATTCAGACATGACGAACTGCCAGGCTTAGATAATTTATTAAGGTGTGCACACCACAGGTGAAAATATTTAGTAATTCAGGCAATTATTGGAGAAAGTTTTGGGTCCCTGGGTATAGTGGTAGGTTTCAAGACTTTTATTTCATTATGAAAGACCTAAAAAGGATTTTTTTTTTTAAGTGAGTTGCATCAACTTAGATTGACACAGATTGAAATTAATTGCTATAAAGACTTAATCAGCGGCAAGAATATGGAGAATGAATAAATCCAGGAAGTGAGTTACCATTTCTCTAGGATAGCACAGTCCAGTCATTCAGACTCAAGAATTGAAGTTTTCGACATGAAACCTGCCTCCCAGTATCTTGACAACATCCAAATTCCACAGAAAGAAACAATAATATATCTCGGCTTGACATTCGACAGAAGAATGACATGGAGCATACACATCAAGAACAATCATACAACTCTAAACGAAAGATTAAAACATTTATACTCACTACTCTCAAGACGTTCAAAATTTAAACTTAAATATAAATTTAACACTTATACTTACTCACTGAAGCCAATTTAGATTACACTTTACCGATATATGTACTTCCAAAAAGACGCAAAATCAAACATTTTTATTCCAAAACTTTTTGAACAGTAAAAACTTACAGAAAAATGACTTTAAATACAGACATTCACATACCAACAGCCAAAGAACAGATTCGGGCCGTCTACAAACGTATTACAACATATACGAACATACTAACACATCAATACAAAAGAAGGCTACTGCCAACATGTCAAACAACACTTGCAAAAGGCTTTAAAAAAGAAGTTGGATGAGGGACCTCCTAACATCAATGCCAATTAGGAAACACCCCAGGAAGAGGTGCCGCAGAACATCCTCTCCCCATCATGCCTATCACGCCACAACATCAACTTTACTGTCATTCACATTCAATGATTGGCAACCGCATGACAGGTGTAAATAGAAAAATATTGAGATTAAAAAAAAAAAAAAAAAAAAGGTTCTTTCTATCTCGGTGAAAGATAAAAATGTCGGCATCTTATTAAAATATATATATTTTAAGTAAAAAGCGCTTTTAGAAAATAAATCAGGGACGCAAAATATTAAATAAAAAAGAACAATGAATAATCAAAGTAAACACAGTAGTAAAAAAAAAAAAAAAAAGGGGGAGAAAAATCTCAGGAGACCGAGAAGACAATGAGAAGGAGAATAAAGGAGCTTGATAAAACAATTAGAGAAGAGAGAGGCTAATTGAAGGTAGATGTCCTTTTTCTTTTCTCTTCATTATCCTGGAGGAGGTCACTGATGGTAGGAGTTGATCAACAATTCAGGACCTCTTCCACTCCTCCTCTATTAAGTATACTCCAACGGTTAAATTCCCCGTGAACGTCCGCCTCTGCAATTAACCGCAGGACTTTGGACTGTTTAAATCATCAACTTACTTCGGCTATCTCCTTTTGTAATTCTGAATTCTGCTTTGTTGATTAAAAAAATCAAGGCGTTATCACAACAAACCTTTAAGACAATGTAGCAGTTTAACAAAAGGAGTATTCAAACAAATATTCAAAGTTATTCTACAGTGGAATTTACTCTTCTTGATTGAAGGGAATAAATTGTTGACAACAAAACACTACTCAATCCCAAGATACTGGTCCTAGGTATAAATAGAAGATCCTTGGAAAGCTCTCTGTTATAAACTCTAAATCCTCTAATTATTACCCATTTTCCACCGATGAACTAAATTCCTATTTTACCAGTCTTCCTTCTCATACCTCAGTGAGCCATACTCGTCCCATCTAACCTTCTAGAATTCGATTTAATCCTGAAATTTTTTACTTTCTGTATATTACTCCAAATGATCTAGATGAGAGGAGGGTACTCTGTCCGTAAATCTAGAACCAATGACCACGGCTCAGATCTCATACCGGTAAAACTGATGAACTTTGCCGTCCCAGCCATTCTCCGTATACTATATTATGACCAGGATATTCACTTCAAAGTTAATTAAAAGGGCGCCAGGCTGATTAGGCCAGATACAGTAGCTTTATCCATTTTTTGCGATAAATAAGGAAAAATAAAATTGGTACATACCCTGTCATGAAAAAAAGGTAATTAGCTTTTCCAGCAAGCTCAGCGAGAAGGGCTGGGTTAGTTTGTTCTGGCATGCAATACAACTATCAAAATCAAACACTTCTAATATCATTTATTAACTATCTACAAAATAAAAATAAATGCTATTACTACCATGCAACAATGTATATACAATATTAAAATATTTACAATATATTTATACACAAGGGAATGAATTACAAATAAAAAAAGGAACATATAACAAAATAAAAGGAAGTATCACATTAAGGAAAATTAAAAGAAAAGATAAGGAGATACAGGTAAGGTATTAGGTAACATGGGGGACTAGAGGTAAGGTACAATTGGAGCAGGTTCTGCTAACCGGTGCCGACAACCGCAACCGGTTAAATATATACCTATATTTTACAAATGAAACGTAAGATTGAGATACGAGTAGGTAGTGTAATAGTTGATGTTTCAAGGAAGAGAGGTGGCTTAACGGATAGACATGGGCGGCAATTTCAGAAGGATGATGAAGGAACAAGAAAATATTTGTAAAATGATGCAGTTTTATGTAATGGGGTATAAATATTGAATTAATTGGGTTCTAGTATTTAACGAATGTATATCAGAGCGGAGGGTGAGGAGCTCAGTTATGTAGAAAGGTTTTCTATTTTTACTTTCACTTACCTATATACTCGTATGAAATATACAGTAAGGGAAAGTATTGCGATCGTGAAAATTTTCGAATTCCAGTTTTCAACGGAAATACACGTTTTAGGGTTCCCTGAGTCCAAATAACTAAGCCCCGCAAAAAGGTCTGTGTGTGTGGTAACTCCCGGGCGAAAAAAAAAAAGTCCTTTGAAACTGAAATTTCATATTTAAGACAACTATACACCCGAGATGTTACAAAAAAATTTTCATTAAAATTAGCTGACCGGAAGATCTACTTTATACCATGCATTTTGCCCCTTTTTTCAATTTTATCAAAAACGACTCTATCGATTTTGTTTAAACTCTAGTGTAATGGGCTTTATTATTATGTAAGTTTGATTCAGATTGAAATAGTCTGAGGGGGCTTAAATGGCGATATTTTAAATTTTCTTCTTCTAAACTACCTTTAATTTTGTATATTCTATAAAAATAACCATATAATCTTGTTACATTGGAAAAAACAGGTAAATATATATGTTGAACGAATTAGATATCCAACTGAAGGAGAAAACTGCAAAAATATTGTTTTAATGCATTTATTTTTATTTTTAACATAACAACAGTACTATACATGTATAATATACTGTTGGAAAGCAAAAGATTTTTGAAAAAATATTATGTAATACACAAGCTTGTAAAAGTTAATAAGGAGTGATGAGAAGCCGATAAAACTAACTGATTTTTGTAGATAAAAATAAAATAGATAATTTAATAGAACACATGTTTCTACTGAAATTCATAATAATTAATTCTTTAACAATTTATTTGTATATTTAAAAATTCTTAAATTGATTTCAACAACGAAGGTAAGTGAAAGTCGTGTGTTGCACGCACCAGATTTCTAAAGTTTAGAATAGGTAAGAACCAAGCAAACATAGACGTCATAGTCGTACAGAAGGATAGAGCCATTATAAGTTGGTATAATAACCAGAAATATGGTCTAAGAGCTCCGAAAATAAATATTATAAAACAGTTAATAAGCCATTTATTTCCAGTTCATCAGTTAGTCCCCTGTACACCAGGCAACATTAGTCAGAGTTTGGGAAGATGACAGAGGAAACAAGTTACTGACGGGTTTTTAAAGGTAAGGATTCACGGAATCTATACAGTTGTTTTAGTATGAATAGGCGATCCTGGGGTATGGAGACCTTTCTGGGACAAAACCAACCTCTATGAAAACTCCTAAACTAGTATGAATGGTGAAATTAGTTATAAGCCAGAAAGCATGGATATGAAATTTGTTTTATTTTAATGTTGACAAAGAAAACATGAGTAATGAAAGGGTAATAAAATCAAGAACCAAGGACCATTGACAAAAGGCGTAAATACAAGAGTAACGGGTAGAACGGATCACAATGCATCACAGAGGGGCCTTCACAAAGAAGCGTAATTTCTTTATATATATATATATATATATATATATATATATATATATATATATAATGATTGAAATTTACAAGTTTATAAATAAATAAGTAATTTTATATTTATAACTAATGTTTTATGAAAAATATAAAATAATGACAGAGAAATCATGCATTAATACTAGAATTTCAAAAAATATTCTAAATCAAAAGGTCTGGAAACCCTCTTCTTTTCAGAGACTTTGGAGGGCCATCAGGCATAGAAGAGGAATCAAGAAAGGAAACTAGTGGGTTAGAGTGTGAATAGAGTTTATCATGAAAGGAATAGGGAAAATTCTTTTACGTGAAAATGTCAATTAACATAAACAAATATTTGAATGTCAATTACTAGTATAGAAGAGTATATATTATTATGAATAAAATAATTAGAACTTTATCTTCTCTTTTTACTATATTTTTATTTATTTCTACATAAATATAATTTTAATGACGTTTCCAGCTATTTTTTTGCCATATCTTCAGATTATCCAATAAAATCTAAAAAACAATTCAATATCACAATCATATCTACAACAATAACAAACATTATTCAAATTTATAAATCTATTATCAATATCACATTCTAAAATTTGTTTCTAAACTAACTGTATTTAAATTGTACTTACAAAGTTTTACATATTGCACAAAATATTGGTCATATATATTAGGATCTCTTTACTTATGTTCAACATTTATATAAAAATAATTTCTTCATTGATTGTTAAATATTTTTCACTATCACATAAACTAAAGTTGTTTCACATTTGTACTATTATTTCATTTGCATAGATTTAATCCAATAAAAAACTGTACCATCTGCAATAAGAAAGAAGCTGACGAATATTCACCATTTGTTCACATCATGCCCAGCCTACTCCTCCTACCGCTCAACCATCATACCAGCCAGCCATAGCCCAGTTAACACCTTCAAACTTCAGACTATATCTCAAAAATATAACCTCCGAAAATACAAAAAAAAACTGTACTTTTACACCAGAGCAAGCCTAAATTTAAGAGGTTTTGTGATAGATCACTAACTCAAAAAATGTATCTTAATTTATTTATTATGATTTTGTTTTGTTTTTGAAGTCATAAGAAATGGATATATATATTTTTGCTGATTATTATTGTTTATTTTATTTTATTTGAATTTTTTTTTTGGTGGCTAAATATATATATATTTTTTTTATTGTACTCATATATGACAATGTACATATATTTATTATTATTATTATTACATATATATATATATATATATATATATTATATATGTTTTCTTTAGTTTGTTACACCAAAAAGTTGAAAACAGTATATAAAAATATGATTTATGTACACACTCCTATTGTATGGGGACATCCCCGATTGCTATAAAAGTATATTCTATTCTATTCTATTATTTCGATGCAAGTATGAAGCAGACTGAAGGAAAACTTTAATCTCACTCCATTCCTATACATGTTAATATTTATATATATTCACAACAAATATTATCCAGGATAAAAATTAGTAAATATATCTTTTGCAAATTAAACCAGAAATCCAATTTATTTATTATATCTGCATAATTTTGACTTATATTTTTAAATCTATTTTGCAATTACTCAAGTATCTTTCTATTTTTTTTTTTTTTGTACACTCATTAAAAAAATTTTCCAAACAGCATGCTTTTATTTTTCATAGCTATTTATTTTCAAATTAACAATTTTCTAATGTACAAATTAACTATACTAATATTAGATAAAAAATATATTTATTTTATTTAATATAAAACAAGGCAGAATATCATTTGTTAATGGTAGGTAAAAAAAGTTTCCATACACTGTGAATATTAATTCCCTTTTTTCAACTATGACCATCTTTCTAGTGTTAGATGTATAAATCTCATCTCGATAATCAAATCTTAGCTCAGTATTAACTTTACTTGGGCCTGGGACACAGATTTCTTTTCAATATGAGAGAGCTCATAGTTCGTAGGGCTTATGTATGACAAAAATTGCATATCTGTTGAATAAGTCACATGCTACTGAACAGTATAGACTACAAAGACAAAGAGAGTAAAAATCGTTGGAGGATAGAACACGTGCTGGAAGAAAGGAAACTGGGAAATCACCACAGGCGAGCCATCCTTGCTGCAATCCAAGAAAATCTTCACAGTGTTCACTCCTCAATGGCCATCATAATAAATAGGTACTATGAGATTCATGTCCACCCAGAAACAGTCCAAAATACTCTAAGAAGGTAAGGACTCAGTGGTCGAGTCGCAGGAAGAAAGCCCTTCTTCAGTAAGTTAAACCAAAAGATGGGGCTGTAATTTGCTCGGGAGTTTGTAAATGAACCCAAAAATTTCTGGGAACAGGTCATGTTCTCTTAGGAACCCAAATTTAATGTTTTTGGGCCAGATGGAAGGTCAGAAGTGGTGAGGAAATCAACTTCAGCTTTCAAAACAAATAATTTAATTATGGGTGTATAGATACTTTTTTGTGTAAGTGCATATTTCTAATATTTTTGCAATCGGAAGTGTTTTGTTTAATTCTAGTCTTTATCATTTTGGATGTTCCCCCAATATAAACTTTTTGGCAATTTTTACAATCTGTTTTATAAATAGCATTAAGTTTATTTATTTTTTCTAGTTGTCCTTCATATTGGTGATAAGTGTATTTATTTTATTATTATTGTATATTCCAAATTTTACATTATTATGTTCATATTGTTTAAATGTATTTTTTTTCCCGTTAGCCTGGTATGTAATTTATTTTATTTTTCATGAAAAAAATAAATAATAAGAACATAGATACTAAAAATATACTAACGAATTTGTACTTGGTACTTAGTAAATAGGAGGCAGTGCAGGTTTTTTATAAATATAAATTGCAATTCAACAGCTTCAACATTTTATTTATTTTTTTAATATTTGAATTTTTTTTTAGAACAAAAAATAAGCGAGGGGTAACGAAGAGAGAGATGAGAGCTATCGGAAGCCTTTATGATGGACTTGTATAAAGCCTTTGATTACGGAGCCCGAGTGTTGGATTTTTATCCGGCCCTCACTTCATTAAATAAATTGAGCTTATTTATCGATCCTGTCAACGCCTCTGCGTCCCCTTTAGTTAATGTTGGCATTAAGATCCTTCTTTCCTTCACTTCCCAACTAAAATAAGCTTTTAGTTTAAAAAAGGTATTAACAGTGTTCATAAATAAATGTTAAGGAGAGTCTATAATTAAGAGCTTCATATTAAAAGTAATAAACTTCGTTCTTTTTTAATAATCTTTTTAGGCTTCTGAACTAATCTTCATCCCAGTTTTCCTTTTAATTATTTTGGATATATTAATGAAAAATACGAAGGTTTTCTACTTTTATTTACTACCTACAGCTTTAAAGTTTTATCATAATATTTTGGTCCAATCGAATATTTTCATTTGCGAAAGCCTCATTGATAAGGTTCGACTATTCCTTCAGCTAGAGGCAACAAACTTTCGAAGAGAACCATAGTAAGAATCCTGGGTGTAGAAACTAATGAGATTTAATATAAGGTAAGTTTCATTGTGATTGAAATAGGCCGACAGGGCTTAAATGGAAATAATTTACATTATACATATACTAATGCACCTCTTGTATTGGTAATTGTTTGGATTCCATCCCATGTGGGGATCAAAGAAAACGAAATCGCTGATCAAGCAGCAAAGAAGTAGCAATCTCAACGACTCTAGAAGAGATTAATGTTCACACCCCATCCGACATAAGCAGCTTTCTTAAGACCCAAGCTGCAAAGATCTGGGACCATATTTGGGATTCAGAAGAATCTAATAAGTTAAAAAGCATAAAAAAGGTAACTAAAGCATGGCATAGCTCAGATCGCAGCAACAGGCGGGAAGAAGTAGTAATTACTAGAATGCGAATCGGGCATACACGGCTAACACATGAATTCTTAATAAAAAGAACTACACCACTGAAATGTGATTTATGTGATGTGCAGTTGACGACCGTCCATATCCTAGAGGAATGTCCGTTATACCGAAACCATTTCCAAGAAGCAAAAATAGAAAGAAGTTACTTGGAGATAATACCAATAAATTAGGGAAAACGATCGATATTTTCAAGAAATTGTAGAAGAAAAAGAAATATATTAAAGGACACTGAAGACCCCAGCTGTCGAGTGTCCATAAAAAAAGTCCTCTTGTTATGTAGTTAAAAAAAAATATAACATCATCTTATCTGCATCGATAAAAAAACGGATGAATAGGTAAGTTAGACGAATTCGAGTGTGTTTAAACTGGTGCTTAAATACTCAGAAAATTTTATTTTTATCATAGGAGAAGACAAAAGGGTTTCACCAGACAGGTCAATAATAGAACATACTTGCGTTATCCACTTTTTAAAAAAAATATTTTTAGATGGATTTGAGAATTGGAAGACAGTTCCCTAATGAAAAATATAATTGAAAATATTTGTTGCTATGTACCATTTACCGTTAGGCCTACAGTTTAGGAGAAACATATATTATTTTAAATTAAGAACAAAATTTATGTTTTGCCTAAATTTTTATATTTTCTGGGTTTTTTTTGTCAAGTTGTGCTGATGGTCGGGTCGAACATTTTATGAAAATTTTCATATCAGAATTTTAATGGGGTATATAATTGTTATGTTTCATTACTATTGTACTAAATTGGATCGAATACAGTTAGCAATATACCTTAGTCTAAATGCACATAGATCATTAAAAATATTTTTTGTTAGTAGATTATCTTTCTTTATCTTTTTTTCTATACTTTGCCGATCCGCGAGATGAATTCTGTCTTCTGCATCTGGCTAGAAATTATTAATTACACACAAAATAAGGAATATTATCCGAGAATAAAGAATGAATACACGAGAAACTTATCCATTTTTCGCAGCCATCCAATAAAAAGACTGATGATATATCGGGAGAAGACTGATGGAACCTCTTTGACGTGGAGAGGAAAATGTGACGACTTTGAGAAATGACAATGGTTATTGCCTCGTGAGATAGGCCACCTCCGAATACTTCACAGCTTCCGGCAGGAGGCTTCCACGTAAATGTTCTCTTATATATCTGTATATGCTTAAGCCTACCGTTTTGTATCCGGCAAATAAATTCCTATAGATCTGAATGTACCCTATTAATTTTTGTTAATATTATTTATTAATATTTACAACTGTATTACATAAACTAGTCGTTTTAAATAGACTAAAATAAAATAGAAATGAACGAGACATGTAGACAATCTGCCCATTTCCAGCACTTTAAAAATATTATACACTTGACGGTGTCATAGACATCTGTTCAAACGCTTCGAAGGATTATCAGTTATTGAAGTAGAGGAAAGGTTTGAAATTAACCGATTAGAATGAGAATAGAGTTTGTCATAGGACAGTTATTCATAACAAATAATTATTAAGTAAATAAGAAATATAACACCCAAATACAATTGTTAAAAAAAAAATTATATTGTTATGGTGATATTACAGTAGTTTTAATAATAGAAAGAATTATTATTTATGGTTTATTTTATGTAATTTCTTTTTATATGAACTTAGAAATGTTTTTAACTGATTTATATGTTACTTTGTCAGCTCTGCTACCATCGTTAGCTAAGGCTATTGAAATGTTTTGAGGTATTCCTATTTCTATTAATTTATTTATGTATTTTAGTAGACATTTCTGAAAAATATGGGATAAAAAAGTATCGCGCCTTTATAGAAATTTAAGTAAAGTGATATTTTCTTTAATATATATGTATTTCGCATGAACTGAAAATTAGTTATCAATTTCTCTCTATTACTTGATTACTGCAATTTTAGTATCTTTTGGAAGGGGATAGATGTAATAATGAATATTCATAAAATACAGGCGCTATTCACTCACTTCTCTGGTCATTGCAGTGTTTAGAAAATGGCAATGCCTATGCTAAAATGTTTAATGGGGGTTCCCTTACTACCTAGATGTGCAATAAGATGATGTGTTCGAGAAAATTTCTTCTCGAAGGGAATTAAAAAATATATTTTCCTAAATTATTTTAAGATAAATGGGTTAAAACAATAGGTTTCCTGAAATTTTTTAAGTATTTATTTAAAAGATAACCACATAAAAGCAATATCGTCATTAACTGTCATGGATTAGCAAATATGTAGGCTCCCAAGGAAACACGTTCAATTGCAAGCAAAAATTATTTCTGAAACCTTAAAAAATAGTTTTTTTTATTATAATATTGATATATAATATAAGTTAATTAATTGTGTGTGACATCCGGTTGTGCGGTGCTATGGGAACGGCTATATAATAGAAAACTAACTGTATTCTTGGACTAAGATCCTTAAGAATAACAATGTTGTACAATAAATATAAACTTTAGTAAAATATGTCTGGCTGAGAGAATAATAAAATGTGATGGGGGAATATGGAATAAAAACAAGCAAAAAGTAAAAATGGTGGCAAGTAAAAATGGCAGGTGGAAGTAAAAATTTGGTAAATAATCGAAATTACTTCGATATAGGAAATATTAGCAGAGGTGTTCTGAAAAGTATGGGGATCATTAAATCTAACCTACTTCAAACCTCAATAATTCCTGTCAAGTATTTTACTTTAATCTTTACACCAATATAATACCTATGAGTCAAAATATTGAGATTGGAATGATATAATATTTGGTTCACAGTGGGTCTTTTATATGGGTACCCTTCATTGTGCAAATATTGGTGGCTCGGCTGTAGGTCTCGAAATAGTATGGATCCCAACTATTTACTAAACCTAAAGTATTTTGACAGGTTGAAGTGGTGCAGAAAGATTATATTTTAGTAAAATAATTAGAACCTCCTCTTCCCTTTTTATTAATTTTTACATCAGTAAGACATGAATTACGTTTCGCCTCATCGTCAGATCATGCAGTTAAAATTTGAAAACAATTCAATTACATAATAATAATAATTATTATTATTATTTCACGGCGCTACAACCCGGTCACGGGTCTTGGCCTCCTCAAATCATCACGGTCTTGAGCCGATGCCATCCAGCTCTTAACTCCCAGCAACATGCGAGCGTCCGCTGCCACGCCATCCGACCATCTCAACCTTGGTCTTCCTCTTCTTCTTATCCCGTGGATCGGCTGAGTGAGCAATATTTTGGGCATTTCTCCATTTTCCATTCTGGCAATATGCCCTGCGTATCTTAGGCGTCTCAACTTCATAGCCCGGACCACATCACCTTCTCCAAAAGCATTGTAGAGGTCCTGATTTGTGCGCCGCTTCCACTCCTCTCCTACTTTCACTCCTCCAAAAATACGGCGGAGAACTTTCCTTCCTTGAAGTCGCCCAACACTCCGATCCATAGAGCAGTACGGGACGCACCAATGTCTTATAGAGGTGGAGCTTGGTCTGTCTGGAGAGTATCCGCCTGGTTAGCTGCTTGCCTAACCCAAAGTAGCATTTGTTAGCTGCAGTTATTCTTCTTCTTATCTCAATATCGGGGTTATTATCTTGCGTGACCACTGATCGCAGGTATGTGAACTCTGAGACCTTCTCAAACTTATGAACCCCAATAGTGACTGTCTCGCCTAGCATTGAGATTTCTTCTGCTACCATATATTTTGTTTTGGACTCATTAACGTTCAGTCCAAGTCTGCTGGCAGGACCCATCAGAGCCAGAAAGGCATCCGTCACGGACTGTAGAGAGCGTCCCACAATGTCTATGTCGTCTGCGTAAGCGAACAGCTGGACAAGTCTGGTAAATATATTTCCTTCTCTTTCACGTAAACCAGCATCTCTTACGGCCTTCTCAAGTGATAGATTAAACAGAAAACAGGCTAGTGCATCCCCTTGTCGGAGTCCTTTATCTGCACGAAATTTCTTAGACCTGTCACCATTTACTCTCACCATACATCTCACCTCCTTCATGCGTGTAAGTTTCTCAGGTATATTATATTCTCTGAGGGCAATGTAGAGCTCTTCTCGTATTATGCTGTCATACGCTGCTTTGAAATCTATGAAAAGATGGTGTGTTTTGGTTTTGTACTCATGGCCTCTTTCAAGAATTGTTCGCACACAGAACATCTGGTCTGAGGTGGATCTTTCTTTCCTGAATCCACTCTGGTAGGGACCGAGTTCACGCTCAGCAAACGGTAAGAGACGTCTAAAAAGAATATTAGATAGTATTTTATAGGCGCAGGATAGTAGTGAGATGCCTCGATAATTGCTGCAAAGTAACCTGTCACCCTTTTTATGTATTGGGCAGATAACTGATCTGTTCCAATCGGAGGGCATCACCTCATCTGTCCATATCACAAGGAGGAGATCTTGTAATGCTTTGTTGACTCATTTCCACCGTATTTCAAGAGTTCAGCAGGGAGTGCGTCAATGCCAGGGGTTTTGTTATTTTTCAGTTTGCTGATGGCATCTATAACCTCTTCTTCATCAGGAGGTTCAATATCTATCCCTTGTTCTCCCACTTGTATTCTGTTGATTTCTTCTGCCTCTTGATTGTCTAGTTCATCATGAGAGTCTAGTTCTCTTGGATTGAGAAGGTCATTGAAATAATCACTCCATTCGTCAAGAACTTCAGACTTGTTGGTCAACAAGTTTCCATGTTTATCCTTACAAGACATAACCTTACTAAGGTATTGCTTTCTTCCCTTATTGTCGAATCTGAAGAAATCCCTACTTTCTAATGGTGCAGTGGAACATTTCAATTGTTTTCAGTTCCTCGCTCTCTTTCTGTCGTTTCTTCTTCCGGTGTAGATGCTTCTCTTCTTTTCTTCTCTGTCGATATTCATCAACAGACCTCCTTGTGGTTGCCCTAATCATTCCTTGGTACGCACTGTTTTTCCGGTTCGTGGCTATACTGCATTCTTCATCGAACCAGGGTGACCTTGGTTCCTTCTCATATGGCCCTAGTACTTCATCAGCTGTTTCCATTATCGCTCCGTAACAGTGCGACCAGAACTTTTTAATGTCCAGCTCAGCATCGCTGCTTCTCTGGCGCACTGTAATGTCAAGTGCTTCACTGTATTTATGCTGGATTTGCGGCTCTTTCAGTTTTTTTAGATTAAAACGTCGGGGCTTCTCGGCAGCGTTTAATTTCCTCACTGAGTAGATCTTCGCCGTCACATGTGCTATGCTCAAGTAGTGGTCCGAATCGACATTTGCTCCTCTGAATGTTCTAACATTTCTTAGATTGAAATATATGGCGTCTACCTATCAAAATATGATCGATCTGATTGACAACTGACCGGTCCGGTGACGTCCATGTGCCCTTGTGTATATTCTTGTGCGGATACAGTGTACTTCCTACCACGAGATTCCTGGATTCAGCGAAGTTAATGAGCCTTTGTCCATTGTCGTTGGTTGTGTCATGAAGGCTGTGTTTTCCTATGATTCGCTGGTATATTGCTTCTTTTCCCAACTTTGCATTGAAATCTCCAGCGATTACTTTCATGTCATACCCAGGGCAGGCGTTCAGAGTCCTTTCCAAAAGTTCGTAGAAAGTATCCTTTTCTTCTTCATTTAACACCTCTGTAGGGGCATGTACACTTAACAAACTGTAGTTATAAAACTTTCCCCGCATTTTTATGAGACAAATTCGTGGACTCACTGGTTTAAATCCAATTATCATCTGCCTATACTTTCCCCTCACAACAAATCCTGTGCCGAATTCATGGCGACTCTCATGACAGCTGTAGTAGATGGAGTGGTGCCTTTTTTCAAGAATTCCTTGACCAGTCCATCTGATCTCCTGGACAGCGCCTATGTCAATTTTATACCTGTCAAGTTGTTCTAGTAGCAACTTTAATGCTCCGGGTCTATATAGAGACAATGCATTCCAGTATCCAAAGTTGAAAATCCTATGGGGGGTGCCGGTCGTTTACCTTTAAGACTGATCAGATCTGAGGCTGGTGTAGGTTTCACGATAATTGCTATTTCAGGTAGTGGGGCTATCCACCCTCTCTCCGTACCCTAGTCTGCTGACGGGGCTGCCATCTCAATGCATGCAGACCTACATCTCCATCCGGGGCGGCTTCCTAGGAAAGGTGGCCCTAGGGTGTATACTGTATGTGACCTTGTGTGTAGAGTGCTGGATTTAGATTATAAGTGTGAGTGTCAGTGTACTGTTCCCCCAACCTGGAGGATTGGTGGCTGACTGCTGTACAATGACCGGGCGATGGGGTCGCCACTTCCCTACGCCGCAATTACATAATAATATCTACAAAAAAACAAATACAATTCAAAATTTATAATTCAATTATCAATATCATATTCCAAAATTTGTTTCTAAACAATCTGTTTTTCAATTGTAGTAACAATTTTTTTCCAAATTGCATAAATATAGATCATATATATCATGATATCTTTACATATGTACATCTTTTATATAAAAATAATTTCGTCATTAATTGTTCCAATTTTTATTTCACTATCACATGACTAAAGTTGTTTAAACATGTGTACTATTATTTACATGCAAGTATGAAGCAGACTGAAAGTAATCTCTAATCTCACTCCATTACTATACTTGTTAATATTAATATATACCCACAATAATTATTATTCTGGATATATATTAAAATATTTTATTTTAGTTTCATAAGCAACATATTTTAAAGTTCTGCAGCGTTTGGTCCTTACGTCATTTTTTCTCTTCTCTTGATCCGCTACAAATCGAAGCCTCGTTGAAGTAGATTTAATACATCAATAACATACAATAATTTAGAAACAAACCCTAAAACGGTGATCCTTTATCACGATAATACTCTTCTCTTAGGAGGAAAATCTGTATACCCAATGCTAAGACACCTAAAACCTAGTTACTTATGAGACACTGATTAATAATTATTATATATCTGCCGGACAAATTTAAAGAATCACTTCAATATTTTGAAATTACTGAACTGTATAGGGTATTTTTGAAAATATTTTTTCTTTGGAAGTCACACTTTATTATAAGGGTGATAAAAAATAAAAAATTCTTTTCTAGAAATTTTTAATAGGAAAACAAATCCAAAAATAAAATTGTCCTACAGTCTCAATATGAAAAAGTAAATCTTTGAAAAGAAATGAAATAACAAAACTGAATAAAAAGGAGAAATTCGAGGCAAACGATCAATCATTAGTATTCCCACCTCTAGCTCTGATAATTGCTTCCATTACAGCGACTAGGGCTCATGTTGTTCTGGGATGTTTTTCCACTCTTCCACTAACATTTCCCTTAAATCTGCCAAATTTTGTGGGTCACGGGCGCAGATTCCAAGCATGTCCCATACATGCTCTATTGGGTTCATATCTGGCCTTCTGGGTGGCCAAACCATAACATCAATTTCTTCTTGTCTGAGGAAATTTCGCACTGATCGAGCAACGTGAGGTCGGGCATTATCGTGCATAAAAATAAAGTTACCTGCGATATTTCTGGCGAAAGGTATTACATGTGGCTCAAGTACCTCCCTAATGTACCTGTCAGCAGCTATTAGTTTAAATTTATGCCCTCCCCACACCATCACTGACCCACCACCAAACGCAACCCTTGGAGAAAAAGTGCATGGAGCATACCTCTCTCCCCGCCTTCTCCATACCTTCTCCCGTCCATCTGGAGATCGGAGACAGAATCTTGACTCATCGCTGAATAATACGAGGCTCCAATCTTCCTGAGTTCAGTTTAGGTGCTCCCGAGCAAACCTCAAGGGCTCAACCCGGTGTTTCCTGGAGAGAAGAGGTCCAGTAGCTGAAGGATGGGAGGTCAACCCATAATCGTTGAGTCGTCTTCTCACGGTTCGCTCTGAAATTTGCACATTCCTGAACCTCTGGAGGAGACCACGCAGACTGTCACCAGTTGATCGGCGATCCCGAAGAGCATGCAGTTACAAAAGTTTGTCGTCCCTGTAGGAAGTTGACCTCGGACGGTCTTGTCCGACTCTTCTTGTATGCACTCCAGTTTGACAGTGCCTATTAATTACCCAGGACACTACGGATTGTGACCGCTGGAGCCGTTGCGCAATATGCCTTTGAGAAAACCCTTTTTCACTCAAAGCAACAGCACGAATTGATTCCTCTTCGGTCAATGCTCTTCTGTTGGCCATAACAACGTTCTTACTAAACTCACAAGTAAAAACTAAAGACTCTTAAATGTTAGAAAATCTTCAATAAGATGAATCTTTGCTAACAACTAACCATTTACTGATAGGAAGAAAGAAAAGAAGATGATTAACTGACCCTTTTCTCCATAAACGGGTGGGAATAGAAACAGATAGAGGATTAACTTGATAAGATACAACACAAAGTCCAGTCTGGGACAAAGGAATTCCTATTTTTATCTCTTATGTAATAATAATATAAATATTTGTAAGTGATCCTTTAATTTTTTCCGGCAGGTTTTATATATATATATATATATATATATATATATATATATATATATATATTAATTTATTTATGAGACTCACTGTTTCACGGCCAAGGCAATGCAATGATGTGATTAAGAATAGTTCAGACTCAGCCGCCAAGGCCACCCCCACAATATTTGAGTGCCACATCATAGCGGCTGGAAGGCACAAGGGGTCTCCATACCTCAGGGTAGAAACCAAACAAATATAATTAACTAATTATCGATGAAGGCAAGTGAATTGTTAAAATGGATAATGGATCATAGATGGAATATTGAAAAAGTAAAAAAGAAAAGAAAAACTAGAACATATGCATTGACATCCACCGGTGCATTAACTCCAATTAAAAACGCATATAAAGGAGAAACAAAACCATGGTTTAGTAGGCTTGAATAATTTCATAATTTTAATTGTATTATGAAGCTGAAGAGTTTGTTTGTTTCAACTAATAACAGAAAATTCTAGTTCGAAATAAAAAAAAATTCGTCCATTTATCGAGGAAGGCTTTAAGCTATATAACATCTCGTTGCGACCAATACGAGCGAAGAATCAGTGAAAAATCTGAAAAAAAAAACGGGCAAAATTAATGATAACCTCGCATCCCAATGATTCCAAATGATTTACCTTTAACTTTTAAAATAAGTCAATTTTCCGTTAAGTTGTCTTTTGTCGTAACAATTAATAAATAACACGCAGGAATCGATATACGTCACGACTGTTTTTCACACTGCCAATTATATGTCGCATTGTCAAGATCGGGTTGCGAAGAAAACCAGTACTATCTTCCTCTGCCACTAGAAAATAAAACTAAAAATATCATTTACGCAGAAGTACTTTAGAATATATTCTTTTAAAAATTTCTTAATAGCGATCATAATAACATCAATTTACCCAAACGAAGTCGCCGGAATCAGCTAGTTTTAATTATATTCTCCTAAGGTATGGTTTAATTATTATGATTATTTATCCTTATTTCGAAAACCCACGATATATTTACACTTCATGAAAAAGAATCAATTATATCATAAATTATAAAAACATAAGGTCTGAATAATAATAAAAATAATTGAATAATACAAAGTATAACGAAAATAAGGTATTAAAATTATTATGGCCTGAGGGAGTTGTGTGCAGGCTGTAACGGAATACGGACCTGTTATGCGGATACTGTATATCAAAGTCTTGAAGTGGCAACATAGCATTTAGTTTTTTATGAAACAGACCGTGTCTTGTTAGTCCTTGATAGTCAATTTTGGAATCGTTTGTGGTCTGTATGAATTTATCAAAAGCTGAAATACGCGAGATTTCTAAAATTTTCATCGTTTAATAAGATGACTTTAATATGTACTATTACCTGAAAAGTTACTAGGGAGGCGGTTCAGAAACGTGAGGTAAACTTAAGTTTTTCTTTATATTTGAACCTTAGAAAAATAATAAATATAGAAGCTATATTCTATTATTTAGTTTGACCTCAATAACTAAATTAACGAGTGAATTTTTAGGAACATTTTTTTTCCAACCTATATAATAGGACTACAAAATAAGGTGACAAGTAACTTCCATAGAAATAAGACATCTGCCATGATTGCATCGATTGCTCAAAAGCGTTTGTCTCCGTGTAACATGGATTACTTTGCCAACAGTAGATCGACCTGGGGTGCCCTGAGTTGTTATATGCCACAATCTAATCTTTATTAAGTGACTGGTATATGATTGTGAAAGTTTCAGAAAATATGTCTAGTCCCGTTCTTCTCACATATGGTGTTCTACAAGGCGCGGTACTATCTCCAATACTGTTTTCTATTTATGCTGAAAAATTGTTGGAACCTAGTTCGAGCATGCTACAATATCAAGTTTTGCTTATGATATTGCTGGCACTAGTAGCAGCTTTAATGCCAGCAAGGCTGTTATGCATTCGGAAAAACCTGCCAAATCATAGCAAACGAGTTGAAATTATGAAAATTGATGTGAATGCAGAAACAAAAACGAATGCGATAGTGTACTCATCACAAAAAGGAAAGAAAAAATGACCATCAACATTTCAAATAAACAACTGCGAAATTAAACTATCCAAACGCATAGTTTAGCTCTCG
Source organism: Piezodorus guildinii (assembly GCA_023052935.1). Classification (NCBI taxonomy): domain Eukaryota; kingdom Metazoa; phylum Arthropoda; class Insecta; order Hemiptera; family Pentatomidae; genus Piezodorus; species Piezodorus guildinii. Next base: position 135,882,965 of record CM041293.1, on the reverse strand, counting down.
TGGAGTCACCTTTGATAGACATTTAAAGTTTTCGGTACACGTTAAAAAAGAATTAAGATAGTGAGACAAAAATGAAGACAACTTAATCACTTAATTAATTCTTTGCGCACGTCTCTTCGACTTAAGATATCAATATATAAGGCCATTCATTATACGTCCAACTCTATTATATACTGTACCGCTCATTCCGCATGTTGCTAAGTCGACCGAAAAACGTTTACAATCGTTTCGAAATGGTGCATTACGGAACATTGTGAAAGGAACGTCATTCCAAAGATCTAAAACCTCTAGAATTCACGAGGAATTAAAAATGGACAAACTTTCTGAACTCATAACTACGAGGAATAAAAATTTCTATGAACGGGTCAAACTTATAAACAATCCCATATATGGTAAGCTGGCACCTTCTGGATTACCTCAACGATGGCAAAATATTGAGATTTAGCTTTTAGTATTAGATTAAGGTTCTACTTAAACCAACAGTTGAGCCCCATCACCTCATTATAGATTCTTAGAAGATAATTATATATTACAGAGATATCTGACATCCTTAAAATGCATACATGCAGAAGCAAGGAAATATTAAAAAACTAAGCTTTTAAGAAAAAAAAAATAGTTTTTATTATATTTAGCTTTGATGTTTTTCCTCTTCGTATTTTATTGTATTTTTATTAATTATAATTTAAAAAAAAATTGGATTCCTATGTTCATAAAGTGAAACCTTCAGTTCTTCCATCGGTTTTTCCAAGCCTGAAAATAGTAAGCCGTTTATGGTGAAATCTTAAAAAGGTGGGAAATGCACGTTATAAAGTGGCTACTCTGGTTCGAAGATTTCGTTGAAAATTTTGCAGTAACGTTTCGGAGGTTCAAGCTTTTAAAATTTGAAATTTCAGTTTCATACAACTTATCGTTTTCAAGCTAGATTCACAACGTTTAAATACCCATAGATGTTTGCGGGACATGTCATTTAGAGCTTAAACGTGTAATATTTCATATAAAGGTAGGTAAATAGAAGAAATATATACATTTTCCAACAATATATTACACGAAAAGGATCTTTGGCAGGTTGAATATCCTATTTCAATTGGTCATAGTGTTTTTAAATGATATTTATAGTCTAATCGGAATCCAAATACAACGGTAAATTCCATTCCTTACTTAATACATAGAAAAGGAAAATGATTGATGCGAAAGAAATTGAGAAAAACAGAGGCGAAAATGAAAAACAGTGGCCCAGGAGGGGTTAGTGCCTGATTAAAAGCTACTTTGAGTCAGTTGCTAAAATATTTCAATTTTCCCATCTGCGTCCTGACCCGAGGCGGGGGGGGGGAACTCTCTCGGGAAATACAATGGAAAGCCGAGGCCAGGTGCTCCCTCAGGGGGGGGATGAAAAACCAAATCCTATTTCTCAACTTTGTGGATAATGAACACAGGCGTCTGATTGGAATCGCCTAGGGGGCTAAATGAAAGCAGGGTATTGGCAAAATATAAAATAGACGATTTTAAAAGTTATGGTTTAATATTTTCAAAAAACTTCCTCAGCACTATTTCAAATTATCATTTGGAATAATGTTTCGGTATCATATCACCAAACACAAATTTTACCTACCTCAATTGTAAAAATAAATTTAAGAACTATTAAATAAAGTTAAAGTCGAAAACTTTTTTATGATTATATTTAGATTCGTTTGAAACAATTCTTTACATTAAATAATATATATTTTTTCAATCTTAATATGTTTCTACTAGTAAACTCGCTCCTGCTTCGCACCGGTGCGATTACAATGATGTTTCATTTATGTTTAAGAAATCTATGTCTGACCGAATTAGAGTTTGTCATTTTGGGAGTTTATGTTTACCTTACCAAATCGGATCCTTATCCTTATCAATCCTGGATAGGAGAAATTTAGGACTCCCGCTGCTCAGTGGGAAAAAACGATTTAGGGACCAAAATTATATAACTCTTGGTCTAATCTAGATAATTTAAAAATTATTTTTTCATTCATGAGAAGATAGTGTACTTTATTGATGATTGTAAAAAAAATTATTCTCGTTATGTTTTTAATATTTTAAATTATTTTTCAAAGTTACTGATTTCATATATTGTTTTGTATTTGATCAATTTACTCTATATAAGAGCATTTCAATCGACAAAAATAAACGATGTATAATTGTAATGCGTGTATAATTGCCTTATTCAGGAATTTACGAAGAATACAGAATTTATAAGGAATTATTGTTTAAAAGCAAAACGTCGACAAATTCAACTTAACAAAGTAATATATTTTCGATAATTATCCTGCGAATCATTTTTTTTATTTTTTTTTTTTATTCCAACTGAACAAAGAAAATACAGATTATGCAATATGAGGCATATTTCAGGATTTTTCCGAAATTAATATTAAAAAATATGGCATCAAATCATTAAATTGATATAACACTGATCGATCGTATTTGATCGATCAAATTGTATCATGGTGTCTTAGTACCCTACAACACTAAAGGAAAACTCAAACCAAATGTTTCAAATAAAAAATTTAATGATTTTTTTTTTACTATGACGAAAAGTGCAATTAGCAAGAAAATATGTTTATTTTATAACGCCTTCATTATTATATTTAATAAAAATCAAAAACCAAAATTGGTTTAGTTTATTTGTTTGCCAAGCAATTTAGCACAAATATACTCCAATAAAATTAATTACATTAAGAAAAAAAGTAAAGCAAAAGAAAAATTAAAAATAGAGAAGTAAATAAAAAACGAGAAAAAGAAAATAAAAAAAATAATGATGAATAAAATCAGATATTTTTTTATTTTGACAAAAAAAAACTCATTTTTTCGGACTACCAAAAAACATGTAAAACAGGACAAGGAAAACACGAATATAATTATTGATTATAAAGAAGGCAGTGTTTTAATATAACAGAACATACAAGATAGTAACTAAAGGGAATAAATTTTTCTTTTGATACAAGAGTTTATATATCCTATGTAGTTTAAAGGTGTAACGAATACATGTAAATAGAAATAAAAAAGGGTCTATTGAAAAAGGAGAGAAGACAGTTCCATTATAAAGGCGCCGACTCTTTGCCGTTCTAATTAAAAAATCTAGCCCCGGTCCTGAAGGAAGGAAGGGATCCTTAAAGGAATAAAGGGCTCTGCTGTTTTATCCTTTGAGGCTGGCACCACCCTTTATCCTCCCAGCCCTTCCCCACTCACATCTCCTCTATTATTTACTACGATAATAGTCTTCACTCTATTTCTACTCAGCTTTATTGCAATATCCCGCCTCTTGGAGCGGAGGAATAAATTGATATTTTCATCAAAAAGGGTTTAAAGGGATAATTTAATGATATTAAAAAAAAAAAAAAAAATTGCGCACCACACGACTTTTACTTACATTCATTATTTATATCAATTCATGAATTTATAAACAAATTTATAAACGAAAATAAATTATTATAGAATTATTTACATTGGATTTTAATAGAAACATGTTTTATTAAATAGTCTATTATATTGTTATCTACGACAATCTGTTTGTTTTATCGGCTTTTTATCAATGTCCGTTAACTTATCCGTTATCTTCAGATATTCAACGGTATATTTTACATTTATGTACTATTCTTGTGCTTAAAAACACAAAAATTGCATTAGAAAATATGTTTGCCCTTTTCTCCATTAGTTGTTTACCAAATTCCCTCAACTTTCATATTTAGCTGTCATTTATCAATGCTGACTAGTTCATGTGACTATTTTTCTGGAGGATCGAGGCATCAACTCGTACTGTCAGAAGGAAACTTGACGAGATGGGATATAAATACAAATAAATTGTTAAAAATATTCCTTTATCGAAAATAAGCCAAGCAAAAAGACTGGGAATGGCTCAAAACAGGTTAGCTGAAAATGAATATTTGTTTGCTGAGTGCGGTGCAACGTGTGTAAACAATCGTCCGAAACGACAAAATCGAGGGGGAGGTGTGATGGTTTGGGGAGCTATCACTGCTTCAGGGAAGTATCTTTTGTTGCGAGTCAACTAGAAGATGGACAGTAATATTTACTTAGAACTAATTAAAGAAAAAATCCTTCCATGGCTAAATGGAGTTTTTCCAAGCGAGGATTACTTTCTTTTTGCAAGATAACGCAACCTGTCACACGTTTTCGGGAAATCAATATTAATGTTAACGACTGGCCTGCTCGTTCACCCAACTTTAATACAAATGAAAATTACTAGCAACATCTTTCCAAAGAAGTTTACCGAGAAGGAGCTTTACATAGTGACAATGAATTCTTGAATACAATTTTAATGTTAGCGGAAAAAATAAAAACTGCAAAATCATAATTTATAAGAAATTATTGTTTATCAATGAACAGACGTACAGTGGAAAATATGACCGATTTAGGTGGACATATTTCTGAAACTTGTTCATATTTAACCTTTGGGGTACCAGATTACGGAAAAAATATAAGAAAAAATTATAAAACTAATTCATTTCTAGACACGATTTTCGAGTGCACAGTGGTTAAACATAAACTTTATTTGCTAAAATCTAAAACTTCCATACCTTTTACGTTTGAAATAACAGAATACGGGAAAAATAATTCAAAAAATCTAATTATGGCTCGGAGTGGCTGAAACATGCTAATAGATGTATTTTATATGATTTAGAAAACTCTTCAAATTAAAACTTTTGATACGGAGTGTTGTGTCTGAAAACAATTATTGGTCACCCCAAACGCAAAAAATCGCAAATATTTTTCGTAATATTTAAAGACTAGAAGATTTGATGAAACGAATTCTACAAACCAATCCTTGGGGTAACTAAGGGGTTATTTAATTTTTCGTTATTAAATAGGGGCATACATTTACAAATTGCTAAATTAACTCTACAGATAGATTAAAATGTATTTTTAATTAATCTAAAGTGTTTATTTTAATTTTCTTGTAATATTATTCTTAAGGGATTAGTCCCAGAATAAATAAAGAATTTATTATTATTATTATTATATTCAATAACGAGTTTTGAAATATAATGTCTTACCTCTCTCAGCAATGTCTATTGTTAAATAAAAGCAAAAAAAAAACACACCTTGAACACAATAAATGGCCATCGAATAAAGATAATCCCACTGCCGGTTATTAAGCATTTGTGCGAACAGGAATGATTCACTCATTTACTATTTATTTATAAACACGGTATGCCGGGAAATATTAGTATTAAGGGTCTTGCCAACTAATAATAAAAAGGTGAAGCAAAAGAAAATTCCAAACTTTTGACCTGACTTTTGTCCACCTAAACTGGTGATTTTGCCCAGCGTGAGACGGTTGTTGTTGGTAGTTGAAAATAATGGAAACACCATACACTATTAATACAGAGAGTTTAATTTATTATTATCAAGTTTCAAACTATAAGTGTGCACTTTTATTTGACCATTTAAATTTTATTTTTAAAAATTTGTATAAATTTTGGTGTCATTTTTAAAAACCTAATATTTATTTATTCTTATTCCTTCAGATTCCGAACATATTTAGTCATAAAACTACAGTAATCGGATGTGCGATTTTTTTATCTAGTAGTGTATCTCTCTTCTATTAAATTTACTAGGTAAACTGTTGTACAGAGCATACTATCCGCAGAATCCATATTCCAAGTTTACATTTTACACATTTCAGATATTTCTTTGCTTGTTTTAGACTTGTATTCCCCAATTTCCTTGGATGTATTTGTTTATACTCCCTATCCATCTTGGTTTCGTTGAAGGAGGATGTTCTGCTCCAAACAAATCTGTCATTGCTGTTGGTGCTGCGGAGACCATGATGGATCGCTAGCAGCAACATGGCCCATAATTTATATCTTCTCACCTTCTTGTATTTATATATTAGGACACTGACTAATGGCTTCCCTTTAGTAATTTCTCATTTATCTTTCTTGAAAAACATTTTAATGACGGATATAAAATCTCTTAGGTAATAGTAAGGAAAAATATCTTGAAGTAAGGGTTAATACCACAAAGATAGTCTTTTCTATAACATGAGATCTTTCGGAGGGATTAAAAAGTTGACACTTTTTTAAAGTCGGCTTGGTTGGTTAAACAAAAAAATAAAGTTATATATTATTTGGTGACTATAATACTTAACAGTTTCAAAATATTTTTCAAAACATTGGTTTGTATAAACATTAAAGTAATACAAACGACCGTTAAATTATTTAGATAATGCTCATACGGCAATTGATATAAACTTAAATCGCGATAAAAAAAATGCGAGGTTAGAGGAAGGATAATGATAATTTGGGGTTATAAGTTTGTTTTTTTTTTTTTGCTATTCCACCACCACCGTCCATGTATCAGCCAATCTTACCATACCAAGGTTTAGTCCTCAGCCAAACGCCTTCAGGAAACCACCGAGCCACATTCTTGCTCTTATTGCACAAAGGAACAACCTGAGGAATATTTTCCACCGAACTTGTGACTACGGCTTGAAACCGGCCATCAATGCGATGACCCGGCAGATAGCCAGCCTCATGCGTGAATGGAAGACTTTCCTATGGCACGAGCAACTCCGTAGGACTCATGATGATCATCGTCAGTTCTGGAGACTTGTGAGGTCACACGTCACTAAGAGGAAGAGTGTACACCTTACATCAGGTGGCACCCTATTATCCCCTGAGGAACATGCTGAACTCTTGGCCGATTCTTATAAGGCGAGGGAAGATGATCGGCTGTTAAATGCTCCCACACTACCTGCGGGAAGACCAACGTCCCCTAATAAAAAGAGGATATTCTCCACCTTCGGACAGCTTGAGTCGGTACTACGACGCACCAAGGGTAACAAGGCTTCGGGACTGGATGATATTCCGTATGTACTATTGAAGATGCTACCTCGGAGGGGTAAAGCCTTCTTATTAAACATTTTTAACTCCTGTATGCGGATCTCATACTTCCCCGATGACTGGAAGCAAGCGATCATAGTGCCGCTACTTAAGCCTGGGAAGAATGGAGACTCACCAGAGCATTATCGGCCTATCAGTCTCCTTTCGCATATGAGCAAGGTGTTCGAGAGGCTGATCCATCACCATCTGCTAGAGCACTGCAGTGAGGAGTCCATCATTCCACCAGAACAGAACGGGTTCTCACGAGGCGTAGCCTGCGATCATCATTTAGTGAAACTTCAAAGGCACACCATAGAGCGTATGACGAAGAACAATGAAGCCACGGCGTTCATCTCGCTGGACTGCACACAGGCGTTTGATTGTGTATCCCACGAGTTACTGCTTCGCCAGTTGGAAGACTATCGTTTTCCAGCTTCATTATGCCGATTGATCAGAAGCTACTTAAGCGGGAGATCCTTCGTCGTAAGGGTAGGCGATAAATTGTCAACTTCAAAGGACACCATTTGTGGGTTCCTCAAGGTTCTGTATTGGGACCACTATTGTTTGTGATCTTTACAGCAAAAGTGATCTCAATGAAGCACCCAATGGCACTGGTAGCAGCTTACGCCGATGACATTGGCATCTATGCTTCTAGTATGAGACCGAAAAGGGCTCTCACCCTGGCACAAGGAGCATCGACCACTATTGTAGATGAGCTGAAGGAGATTGGCATTAGGGTGAACCCGAAGAAGACAGATGCTATTGTCATGTCGTTCCAGAAGGGGAAGAGCGCTTTGCCCACTGATTTTAAAGTGAACGGAGAAACACTGCCAGTCTCTAATTCAATCCTCTACCTGGGCGTCACTCTAGATAGGCACCTCACCTTATCTAGTCACGTACGGGAACGACTCAAACTGGCCAGGAGAAAGAGCTATAGACTTAATCATCTACTCACGTCACCTCAGCTCTCACTGAGGCTGAAACTACAGATCTACAAGGCTATAATACGTCCGACTATGCTCTATGGTGCGCCCTTGATGCGGCATCTGTTTAAGTCCACTCTCAAACAATTACAGACGTTCCAGAACTCCATCCTTCGGCGGATTGTCAGAGGTACCAACTTACAGAGGGCCAGAAACCATATCCTTCATCAGGAATTAGTATTGCCAACAGTGCCTGAATATATCAGCCGGAGGCACATTAAATTTTTTGATGGGCTGAAGGCCTGTGCTAATCCATTATTTTCTGATATCACCCCACCACCCAAGCCTGGGAGGTGGCAAGGATCACTACCTCTCGTTGACGTTGTCGCCGAGGAAAGGAGTTCGGACTATGTCTGAACTCAATTTATTGCCAAAACCCTGAAGAATGGTCCCTCCCATTTTGCAATGGATAAATAAAGGCTTAGAAGAAGCCCTTGAAAGATTACTAGTGCATCCAGCGCATATAGCAATCCTCTTTAGAATACCTCCGGGTAACAGAAGGACAAATCTGACAGCTATACATATTATATTTGTATTTGTATTTTGTTCGAAAATAAAACCAGAGGGTAAGAAAAAAAAAAAAAAAAAAAAAAAAAAATGCTATTCCTGGCTGTATGGAGAGCTCCAATGCCAAGAAGATGAAGAAAAATAAATAAAAGGATTTTTTATACAAAATAAAATAAATACAAAAAGAAAAAAAACTGGATAGAAACACCTAAATCTCCTAACGGCGTGAAATATACGTCAGAACCGGTTGAGCCGTATCGGAGGAGAACGAACACAATCACCGTGAAACGATATTTTTATATATATTATTTTCCATAATGAACTTTTCTAATCGAGCAAATAGAAAAAGAAAATTACACCCCTTCAAAACATGAGGGTTTGCGTTTCAAGATAAGTAGATTCGGAATAACGAATTAAGAAATTCGTTTGCCGCCCTCTGCCACCCGCGGCATTTCTCTAAAACTACTGGACCAATTTTTTTTTTATATTCGCAAAAAATAAAATAAAATACTAGGGCATCGAACGCTAATACTAACACCTATACTTTGATATAAGCTAGTTATTTTAAAATGGTGGTCGATAAGAAGTGATTTAATTCAATAACTCAATTATTTTTGAAGATTATAGAGAGAAAATTATATAGAGACTTTTACAATTAGTAATGCGCGATCAAAAGGGGAAAAAAAAGTTTTTTGTATTGTATTCGTATTTTTTTATAATAGACGTAATCTTGAAATTCCATCTAAACTCAGTTATTATTGATGACAGAAAAATCGAAATGATTTCATCATGATTCAAGTTCATGACAACATCTGCGATAAAAAAAGAGAAAATGAAAAAAAAAAAATCTTGTACGGTCTAGCCACAACTTATAAAAGATGCAATCCCCTGAAATTCGGTTATTATTGATAATAGAGAAACATGTGTTCTGAAATCAGGAATTAAAACAAAAAAATATTAAAATTGAAAAAAAAAAAAAGGAAATAGTAACGAAGTCTAGTTTAAATGCTTCTGGTTTATTATTTTCATTAATTTATGGTTATAATTATTATAGTTTCTAAATTGGTTTTAACACCCGAGGTGTTTGAAATTTGTGTGTTGCCCGCACAAAAAAATTTTAAACATGAGAATAGTAATATGCCTTTTGAAAGCTAAGATATCAGGAAAATAAAATTCTCCAACTTTGAAAAGTTTCCTTAATTGATTTTAACATACAAGGTAAGTGATAATCATGTGGCTAGATTTTCTCATTTTTACTTATTTATAGATAAAATTTATAGTAAGGTGGTGGTGAAAATTTTCAAATTACAGTTTTCATCAAAAGTACACGCTTTAAGGTCCTTTGACTCCGAATAACCAAGTCCCACAAAAAGGTCCGTGTGTTTGTTTGCCTTTTGCTTGCGTTTACTTTTTTTTCAACTTGAAGTTTATTTAATAGTGCTTAAATTGATTTTAACTGCCGAGGTAAGTTAAAGTCGTGTGTTGCCCTCACCAGATTTTCATTATTATCAAACGCCGATAAAGCTAGCTAGATATCGCAAGTATCGACCTATCTGAAAAAAATTCCATGATGAGAAGTGGATTTGAATTTCATTCATTAGTTGACAAGGTCCGTGTTTACCGCAGCGGGCTCAGCAATTGGGGATTAGCAATTCAGATCCGGGCGTTCCTTCTCTTGAAGGGCTCCTAATCAAACTACAAGTCGATACGAAAATAGTCCGTCCCATTTCCATTTGTCTGTTTTCGCGATTTCGTTTGCGGAGGGCAAACACTTCGTTGAAAGTCGGGTGCAATTAACTTTTCTGCATTATAGTACTGTTTGCCCGAGAACAGCACTTAATCTTATGCCCTATCGCTGAAAATCTTCAATTTAATGAAAATCTATCGTCTTCCTCTTCTCACCTTTGTTTTAATCCGAGGAGGCAAGTATACCTCTTTAAGGATCGATCCTCGGAACTCTCCTATGCATTAATTAAGCTTAACTTAATCCCAAGCTTATTCCAGATCTTAATTTGATGCTTGAATCATGATTTATTCATTTTACAACAATCAACAGTTTTATAATTCTGGATATTTGTCTTCCGGCGGTCGTTAGACTATATATATATATATATATATATATATATATATATATTATATGTAATTCTTAAAGAAAGTAGACTTTAGACGATTCTAAAATAGTAGTTTATTATTAATAACAATAAACAAAAGTAGATACATACAAACAGAATGAACATATAAACAACTTACCTAAAATAGTAGAATTGAATAAAAAGTCCCTTTCTACTCTATCTAGATGCTAACCGTCAGAGATCATATGTAACCTACCCAATGTTTAAAAACACATGTGATCACACTTTGTCACTATGATAAATGGCAACACTATCTAAAACTAAATTATGATTATAATTTACACCTCCGTTGGTCGAAGACTCTTTTTCCGCAGGAAAAGAGTATGGTACCAGCTTAGAGCTATGGAAGAAATTGGCTGCCCTATGTCTCGTATTGCAGTCAACTTCATAAATAGATGATGAAACCCTACGTTTTATGGTAAAAGGTCCTTTCCTAACTTCATCCAACTTATCTCTATTCAATCTATTGCCATTCGAAACGTACACCAAATCTCCTTCCTGAAATTCATGTTCCTTCCTCGTTTGATCTACCCGCTTCTTATTTCTTTCAAAACTTATTCTTGAATTTTCAAATGCTTTCTGACGATCTGCACTCAAATCAGTTTCACGTTTCAATTCTTCAGGAACTATTTCGGATGTCATTCCATATAACAGATAAGCGGGTGAAAATTTAGTCGTTCCGTGAGGTGTGTTGTTGTACTCCTTGACACAAGACTCAGCCACAGTGGTCCAAGACACCTCATCATCAGTCTCATTTATTCGACAACGGATTCTGTTTACCAATGTTTGATTTAACCGTTCATTCAGTCCATTGGATTGTGGGTTGTCTACTGCTGTATAGAGCAGATCAATTCTCTTGTTTTGTAGGTATGTTCTGAACTTCCTTGCATTGAACGCCCCATATTGATCAACTAGCAACATTTTTATTTTGTTTCCTTCTGCCACTGGGTTGATCAGTTTGATGAAATCAGTAACACTTTGCCCACTGGAAGTACGGATCCAGGCATACCTAGAAAAATGATCTACCAGTAAGTGAAGGTATTTCTTTGTTGAGTTATTTCTAGCAAAACCACCTATTGTGTCGATGGACATGATATGATAGGGATATTCTGCTGGACCTAACTGAGAAAGGAGTCCGATTGGTCTTCCCGATCTAGATTTATTTTTAGCACAGATCTCACAAGCTCTACAAAACTGATTTATAAGTTTATCCATGTCTTTAAAATAATAGAAGGGTCTCAATTTTTCAGCTATTTGGCTGGTGCCAATATGCCCGTAAAATTTGTGAATTTTGTCAATCAAGTTGAGTCCTAATCCCATTGACACATATATTCGTTTCCTATTGTTTAGCATCTTAAAGCTAATTTTGTCATCTTTAAAAACCTTCTTCGAAGCTGCAATTTCATCTTTAATTGTTTCTTGATCATTTATGATGTCATCGATTTGAATCATGTTAATCACCTTCAAACAGTCATTTTCATCTTTAAAGCTTTCTAGAACTGGGTTTCTGGATAACGCATCCGCTTCTATATTGTCCTTGCCTTCTTTATAAATGACTTTGAAGTTGTACTGAGACAGATACAACATCAAATCACCCAACGCCTCATCTGTTCGGGATTTGCATTTTAAATTTATAAGCGGTTTATGATCCGATGTCACAGTAAAAGCCTTACCAATGAGATAATGTTGCCAATAAACAATTGCTTCTTTTATTGCTAGGCATTCCAAATACATTATCTCTTTCTTCATTTGACCAGGGGTCAATTTCTTAGAAAAATAACCAACCGGATGTAGGATACCATCTGCTTGTGGCTGCTTCAGAACTGCACCCAGACCCGTACGGCTTGCATCAACTTCGATAACTATATCTTTTTCATGGTCATAGATTGCTAAGACTGGTGCTGTACATAGATATAACTTTAATTCTTGAAAACACGATTCACATTTATCAGACCATATAAATTTTTTGTCTTTCTTCAACAGATTATGTAATGGGGCTAATCTCTCTGTACAATGATCGATGAATTTTCGATAAAAATTAATTTTCCCCAGAAGTTGACGAACCATTTTTCTTGTCGTAGGACGTTGAAATTCTTTTATTGCAATCAAATTATCATTGATCGGACGAACCTTGCCATATTCTATTACGTGGCCTAAGTATTTCACTGAACGCATAGCGAAACCACATTTCACTAGCTTTAATTTAAGCCCTTCTTTCTTAACTGCTTCAAAGACTAAGCCCAAATGTTTCAGATGTTCTTCATAAGATTGTGAAAAAATCAAAATGTCATCAATGTAATTTACACAAAAACTACTTAAACTGTGTTTACGTAAAATACCTGCCAAAATTCGTTGAAAGATAGCTGGTGAATTTTTAAAACCAAACGGTAGGACTTTCCATTGCCAATGGCCTTTTTGCGTTATAAATGCTGTCTTTTTCCGATCTTTCATTCGAAGAGGTATAGACCAAAAAGCCGAGTTGATATCTAAAGCAGTAAACCAGCTGCAGTCACCGACATTCACTACTAGATCATCGATTCTGGGAAATGGTTGGGGCTCAGGCACTACTAACTTGTTTAGTTCGCGAAAATCAACACATAGCCGCGTTCTTTTCCCATCTTCTTTCTTGAATGCTAATGTTACAGGTGATGCAAAAGGTGAACTCGATTCTTCAATCAAATCATTTTCTAATAATTTGGAAATTTGTGAGTCTATTTCCTCTTGATCAGGGTAAGAACATCTATATGGTTTCCGTGAAATATATCTGTCCTCTTTCAATTTAATGTGAGCTTCGCTATCTCCAACTATACCCACGTCAAACTTATTATTGGCAAAACACCTTTCGTATTCATTTAACATCTTCATAATGTCATGCTTTTTATTTTCATCCAAATATTCTAAATTTACTTCTAAGGAATTCTTATCATTTCCGAATGATTCATCATTCAATATTGATTTATCTTCTCTGGTTACAACTTTCGAAGAATCCTTGTCAATTCTCGCGCTTTTCACTTCGATTATGCTGTCCTTTGTTTTCTGTTTAATTCTTAGATTTTCATCTTGTATAAGTTTAAACTTCTTTATAGCATCTAAACCAAGTAATAAATCGTAATTGAAGTTACTATTTTTAACAACATATAGGTTAAGTGTATCTTCTATTTCCCCTATTTTTAAACGAAGGCTAGCCCGGCTTTTGCAAAAATTCACACCACTGATAGTTTTCAAAATACTTCTATTACAGAGCAATTTCGATTTCAATAAGCGAACAAGCTTTTCATTAACCAATGAACAAGTAGAACCGTTATCATAAACAGCTGTTACTACTTTATTTCTGTCCACTTCTACGTTAATCTGATTAATGTACATGGTGTGAGCTTTCCGGCAATTTAGTTTTTTGAACTCTCTTCATTTTGAATTTCAATTTCCGAAAGATCAGTTTTGAAGCCGTCATCCAGTTCCGTCATATTAACTACATTTTTATTTTGATACGGTTTATTTCTGCATACTGACGTTGGATGAAAACGATTTTTAAAACCAAGTTCCTCGCATATGGTGCATGGTCTTCTCTCCATAGCATTTACTTTTTCCGTTTTTCTTTTCACCATGTCAGTCTTCTTCGTCTCTACATTTTGTTTTTTTTCCAATATTTTCTTCATCACGTAAGAATCATTAAAATTTTTCATTTCTCTCAAAATATCATTTACTGTCTCTATATTATCCCTATTAAGCCTATCCTGAACATCTAGGGGTAAATTATACACTATTTGATATACTCTATACATTTCGGGCATATCTTTGTCAGCTTCCAAAAGCAAACGTTCTTTCTTGAGAACATAATCGATCAGCGAACCGAACATATACTTGTAATTGAATGCTGTGCGAATCGCCGTCCAACCCTTTCTGCCATAAACTAATAAAAATGAATTTTTCCAAACTTCCCAATCAGCTATTGGTAATTTAATTAAACTTGAACCGTACCATTCTTTTGCATTACCATCCATAAACAACTTCAAAGCTTCTACCTTGGTGGAACCATCAAATATCTTAAATCTGATACATTCCTTCTCAAAAGAGGTTATCCAATTTAAAGCTTCTTGCTTTCCATTAAACTTGCTTAAAAGAAATTTGTGTTCTATTTCACTTAAAGTTACTGCATAAGTAGTTGAAATACGGTCCTCTAATTCCTTAACACGTTTGATCAAAAAAACCTCGTTGGCTGTTTTTGTTTCTCCTAATGCAATATCCATAGCACTAGCTTCATCTACATTATATTCTTCTAAATAGTGATCACTAATTCTGAAGTTATCATCTTCATCTAAATATTTATTTTTCAATTCCGGTTTAAAAGCAATAGCAACTTTTCTATAACCTCCTAATTTAGTGATAGAATTTTTCATACTCACAATTGTTTTACTTGCTAATAGTTCTTTGTGCAAGTCCAAATCCTTTAACTGCTCTGGTAAACTGTACCATACAACCTTGTCCACAGACAGAGCAGTTAACTCATACTTTGCTTCTCCTCTCTTGACAATATGGACATGAAGTTTCTTACTTGAAGCCATAGTTGAGTAGACTTTTATTCAATTTGTAATTCTTAAAGAAAGTAGACTTTAGACGATTCTAAAATAGTAGTTTATTATTAATAACAATAAACAAAAGTAGATACATACAAACAGAATGAACATATAAACAACTTACCTAAAATAGTAGAATTGAATAAAAAGTCCCTTTCTACTCTATCTAGATGCTAACCGTCAGAGATCATATGTAACCTACCCAATGTTTAAAAACACAAGTGATCACACTTTGTCACTATGATAAATGGCAACACTATCTAAAACTAAATTATGATTATAATTTACATATATATATATATATATATATATATATAGTTCATAAACATCAATTACCTATTACTCTATTATATCTATACCAGCTGACCTGGCAAAAGTTGGTCAGCTATATAAGTTATTTCTAGTGAATATTTTAATTGTTTAATAAACAAATGCGCGCAATACACGACTTTCACTTACCTCCGTTGTTAAAATCGATTAAAGAATTTACAAATACAGTTAGAGATAAAAATGAGTGAAACTATTAAAGAATGAATTTAATTGAATTACTATAGAAACTTGAGTTATATTAAAAAAATCTATTATATTATTATCTAAAATAATCAGTTAGTTTTGTCAGCTCTTCGTCACTCTTTATTAACTTTTACAAGCTTGTGTATTAGATATATATTTTTTTTTAATCTTTTGCTTTCCAACGGTATATTATGCATGAATATTACTGTTAATTTTTTCAAAAACACAATATTGCATTAAAAAATATTTCTGCTGTTTTCTCCTTTAGTTGGTTATCAAATTTGTTTAACTTGTATATTAGGCCGTTTTTTTAGCAATGGTATGGTTATTTCTATAGAATCTTCAAAATTAAAGGTGCCTTAGAGGATGAAAGTTTAAAATATCGGTATATAAGCCCTGTCAGATTATTTCAATCAGAATGAAACCTACATGATATTAAAGCCCATTAACTTTTAGAGCCGTTTTTGAGAAAATCGTAAAAAGGTATGTTATAAAGTAGCACTTCCGGTCAGCCGATTTTATTGAAAAGATTGTTTTAACATCTAGGGTGTATAGTTTTCTTAAATATAAAATTTCAGTTTTGTGCTTCTTTTAGTTTTTGGGCAAGACTTACCTCATACGGACACACACAAAACCTTTTTTCGAGACTTGATTTTTTGGATCTGGGGACTCAAAAACTCATATTTCCATTGAAAACTGAAATTCGAAAATGTTCACGATCGCAATACTTTTCCTTACTGTATCTTTATACATAGGTAAGTAAAAGTAAAAGGTTAATAGCGTTAAATACTTTTAGTTTCAATAGAAACATGTGTTTTATGTGATGTAATATATTATTATCTTTAACAGCGAGTTAGTTTTGTTTCCTTTTCATCATTTCAAATACCTTATACAACTTTGTGTATAAAATTTTATTTTCTTTCTAAAATTTTTAGTTTACAAAAAATATTTTTTACTTCTATATTACTATTATTATGCCCCCTAAAAAAAAAACTTACACTCAGGGGATACTACAACGTTTATTTCTGTTGAAAACTGAAATTCGAAAATATTCACGATCGCAATAATTTTCCTTACTATATATTTCATATATAGATAAGAAAAAGTTAAAGTTAAAAACGCTGCACACAGTGGTTTTTTATCTCCAAATAACAATACTGGGTTATAACTGCTTATAAGGCTGTTGATAGACAATTAAGTAATATAATTCATATAATATAAAAGCAATAATCCAAAGCATCATATCATAACACTACCACTGATTTCAAAAAGCAATATCTAAGCAAGTTATTAACCAAATTCAATGATTCTTATATCATTTTTTATAAAATGTTTTTGGAGAATAGCACTGGGATCTCCTGGAACCCTGATTTGCTATCTACTTGTGAATGGCAAAGTTTAGTTTGTCGTTACCAAGTGTATAACGCATTAGTTCAAGATAATTGTTTAGTGCTGATCAAGTTGCTATTCATTTTCATTGTATTATTGACATGTAATACTTTTTTTTTTGTTTTGTTTATCGCGCTTTACTGATTCTAAAACTCTATACCTACTTTTCTCTAGCCATTAGACCAAGTCGCTCCCCAATTACTTGTTATTATTACTTTATATTATATTTTATGAATCGTAAACCCAAAAAGCCACCAGAATATCTCCTCCTACCGTTCCATTTCTCTCATATGCATCATAAGTAAAATATTGGAAAAACCTCTGCTTAAACGCATATATCCCATTGAATCACATTATTCCAGATCATCAGTTTGAATTTCGGAAAGTCCAATCCACTATCCAGCAATTCTATCGTGCACGGGAGCCTTTCTCGTATTAAAACAAGGCTTTTAACGTTTTTGGCACCTGGGATTGCTTTAAAAACTCGGCAAATTCCTTCTTCCTATAAACTTCCTCATCATCCAGTCCCAACTTACTGATAGATTTTTCAAATTAAATCACAATTATTCCTATCCCTTCCTTTTTAATCAGTATGCTGGTGTTACTTAAGGCAGTCTTCCCATCATATTATTACGGAACACCAATGCGGATTCCGTACATCTCACTCCACTATTCAACAAAGTCATCGTGTGGTGGACGTTGTCTCCTCTCTGTTGAGACGTTGACGTTGAACGTAGATTGTACGGCACAGGAGTCTTTCTCTACGCAGAACAGGCCTTTGACGAAGTCTGGTACTTAACACCAAGACTGCTTTACAAGCTCCGTCTATTACTCCCTCCTACCTATTTCCTTATTATCCAGTACTACCTCTCTGATATATCTTTCAAAATAAATAACAGTTATTTTTATTTATATTGGGTTATTTATATTGATTTGTACTAGTTTCTATTCCTCCTTTTTGGTCAGCATACTAGTGGTTCTTAATGCGGTATTCTTTTAAAAAAAGACCCATTCCTTACACAGTCTATACAGCTAATATCCCAACCCATCCTACCACCTTCCTTTCTACTTTTGCTGATGACACATGTGTGTTATCAGTCAATAATGATCCTACTATTGCCTCTTACATCAGAGGTCTTGAAGAATGGTGTCAGAATCGGAGAATAAAAATTAATTCTACGAAATAACCCCCTTCGTCATAAACCTATGATATCCTGTCCTATACTATCCTTTATTAAAATCCACGAAGGTTAGTCATCCATAATAAACTCATCCATAAAGCCGTTAATTTTTCCTAATTTGCTGACTTGGCTTGAACCAGGTACCACTTCTTTCAGGAGTAACTCCGTTCCCACTCAAACCTAATGTTTTCAAAACTTGGTAACTCCACAATCGTTGATAATCCTCCGAGGCGTCTGAAAAGAATGCCCCAAGACATTTTTATAGTTTTTGAAGAGCTGCCAATGGTAGTATCTCTAAATGAGAACCATGACCATCTTGAATCACATTTACTGGATATGTTTCATTATAAAGTTGTAAATATTATTATATACATATTTAAAATTATATTTTCTCAATATGTTTTTACTTTCACTTACCTATATATGAAATATATAGTAAGGAAATATATTGCGAACGTGAAAATTTTCGAATTCCAGTTTCCAACGGAAATTCACGTATTAGGGTCTCCTGAGTCTAATTGACTAAGCCTATAAGTGTGTGTATCCGTGTGTCCGTGTGTGGTAACTCCCACGCGTAAACGAAAAGTCCTATGAAACTGGAATTTCATATTTAAGACATATATAAGCCTGAGATGTAACCAAAACTTTTTCATCAAAATCGGCTAACTATAAGAGCTACTTTATACAATACAATTTGCACTTCTTTTACGATTTTCTCAAAACCGGCTAAAAGGATTTTGATTAAATTCGCTATATCGATGTAAATTTTGATAAGGTTTAATATGATGTAGTTTTATTCTGATATAAATGCTCTGACAGGGCTCAAAGGCCGATATTTTTTATTTTCTTTAACTAAAGTACCTTTAATTTTATAGCTTTCAAAAGTTAGGCATATTAACTTATCAGCATTGATAAATAACACCTAATATGAATGTTGAGCGAATTTCATATACAACTAAAAAAGAAAAGTGCAAAAATATGGTAAGGAAACAGGGCGCTTAACATATTTTAAGTGCTGCTCTCTAGCAAACATCATTGTCAAGGTGCAACGCCATCTAGTGGAGTCCATAGGCGAGGGACTCCCTGCCAAAAATTACAGGCAATAACGAGGTAAGTGAAAGTCGTGTGTTGTCCGCGCCAGATTTTTTCCCTTACACTTCACCGTATTGAAGGTTTTTCCAAGGCACAAAAGAAGCTTATGATTTTGTGTAAAAACTTCACTAAATAAAACAGTATTACTATTTTTAAGGCATAATTAGTTATTGCCACTAAATAAGTTTTATATTTTATTATTGTCTGGATTCTATCTTTTTAGGATTTCCCTAATGGACTCAACCGATCTTTTTATTTCGTTAGGGAAGTTCCGGCTATTCTGTCATTGATTTATATTTAATTGTTAAACAGTAAGTTGAATTACTTTTGATTATATCGGCAAATAAGTGGATTGTAGACTCCAAGTAATCAGGCAGGATTAAAACCCAATTATACTCTTCTACTGAAAAGTAGGATCTTCGGGATTAGCCAGATTAGCCAGGAATCGGGGTAGGGGACTTTATAATGGAATCCCAACAATTAAATGTTCGATTCTTCTACTTAAGGCGATTCCTAATAGATCTTTTATATTTCCGGAAATAATTTATTCTTCAGTCAATGATAAAGATTATCTAAAAAAAAAATCTGGTGCGTGTAACACACGGCTTTCAATTACCTCGGTTGTTAAAATCAATTTAACCTTTAACTGGTTAGGTGGGGACCTCATTACAGTTTCGTGAATCTCTTTGTTCCGATCCGATCGGCTTGTGAAAACCTGACATTTCCGGTTTCAACATGTTTGTAATATATTATCATTTTTTAGTCAGTTTTTATCCTGTATTGCTTAAGGACAGTGTTATTGGGGTCCTACAGACCCCACCTCACCATTACTGTTCGGATTTATTGAAGATGTGTTTTTCAATTTGTTTAAAGAAATGTCTCGTGATCGTGTTATTTTACGAACCTTTTTAATTTTACTAAGCAGCTGGGGTCATCCTTGGTCAAAGGGTCACATGACCAGGCGGTCAGAAAATCCTAAACATCCCCGCGAGCTTCGGTTTAAAGCTCAATCATTTTAGGGGGAAAAAACAGAAGAATCAAGCACATATAATCAGGAGACCCTCCAAATAAAAGGAGATGTTATTCATATCCAAGAAACAAGGACAGGAAATCATCTATAATTCGTATGAAACGTGAACAAATATTTTTTTTTTTTTTTTTAATATTTTTATTGAAATTTACAACTGTATTTTGTAATACAACAAGTAAATATGTTAATAATGATAAAATACATGAAAAAAACGCGAAGAGAAAACGCCCATTGGCATCACTCCACTAAGTAACTAAACTAGAAGGTCTCGAGGCCATCTTCTTTTCAGGCGCCTCGTAGGATTGTCAGGAATTGAAGAGGAAGCAAGAATTGAAACTAGAGGATTAGAGTGGGAGTGGAGTTTGTCATGGAAGGATTGATACTTGGTTCGGGCCAAATCAGCAACATATGGGATGTTAAGGTCTTTATGGATGAGTTTATTTGTGACAAAGTAAGGAGCATTGAGGATTTTTCGAAGGATTTTGGATTGTAAGGATTGAATACGGGAAGAATTTGATGGTTTCGTAGAGCCCCAAAGCTCAACTCCGTAAGTCCAGATAGGCCTTATGATGGTGATATAGATGATTCTTTTGTAGATAAGTGGAAGGTTGGAGCGTCTGTCCAGTAAGTGTTGTAGTAAGCGAAAGCGACGGGCAGTTTCTTGTCGTTTCAGTCGTGTATGGGGATTCCATGTTAGACGTTTGTCAAGTAGTAGTCCTAGGTAGCGGATCTGTTAACTGGAACCAGCGGAATATTATTAAAGGAAACTGTAGGGCAGGATGTCATAGGTTTACGACGAAGGGTAAAGGTAATTTGGTGGGATTTGTTGGCATTGATTTTGATTCTCCAATTCTGACACCATATCTCAAGCTCTCTGATATGGGATTGAAGAGTTTGAGAGGCAATAGTAGGATCGTTATTGACTGATAACACACAAGTGTCATCAGCATAGGTAGAAAGGAAAGTGTTGGGATGGGTTGGGATATCAGCTGTATAGACTGTGTAGAGGATGGGTCCAAGGATACTACCTTGAGGGACACCAGCAGACTGAGTAAAAAGGGATGAATAGGAACTATTGTGGTTTATTTTGAAGGATCTTTCAGAGAGGTAAGACTGGATGATGAGGTAGTATGTAGGTGGAAGGAATTTTCGGAGCTTGTAAAGCAGTCCTGGGTGCCAAACTCGGTCAAAGGCCTGTTCTACGTCGAGGAAGGCTCCCGTGCAGTTCAATCCACGCTCCAATGCTGAAGAGACAACATCCACCACACGATGACATTGTTGGATGGTGGAGTGGGATGAGCGAAATCCAAACTGGTGATCCGGGATTATCTGAAACGTCTCTAGGATAGGATAGAGTCGTTTAAGGATTAGTCTTTCCAGGATTTTACCCATAATGGGTAAAAGAGATATAGGACGGTAAGAGGAAGGGAGTTCCAGCGGCTTTTTAGGTTTAGGGATCATTTTAACAATGGCTAACTTCCAGGATTTAGGAAAATATGTGGTTCGGAGAACGGCATTGTAAATATAGGTAAGGAATAGAATGGATTTTCTGGGAAGTTGTTTTAGAATATTGGGAGTGATTAGATCGTGTCCAGGAGCTTTGCGGGAAGGTAATCTGTGGATTATGTTTGAGATTTCTGAAGGATGAAATGCTTTGGGAGGGAGGGCCAATTGGAGTGGAATATCCAGCTCTGCTTCAACGCACTCAAGGTGATGGTGATTAAATATATTAGGATGCGGATTGTAGGTTTCAAAGAGGTGCTGAGCGAATGTTTGGGATTTTTCTTCATCGGATCTGGTCCAGGATTGAGATTCATTGAGAGGATGATTAAAATCTTTGAACTGAAGTAATTTCTTAGTGGTAGTCCAAAGTGATTTGTCAGTCGTAGTGAGATTTTCTGTCGTATTCAGTATGTTTTGAATTTTGAATTTCCTGATTTCTGCTTTAAGTTTGTTAGTCAGAGTGGTATAAATAGTTTTGTCAGCTGGGTATCTAGTCCTATGCCACTTCGATCTAGCTCTTCGTTTTTCCCTTAATAAAATTCGAATGTGCTGTGGCAGGTTAGTCTGTTGAGTGTTATTGTTGTAGGTGTTTGTAGTGTTATCACGTATGCTGCTACCTATTGAGTCAGTAAGTTGTTCTACGGCTCTGTCAATATCTAGTTTAGTCTTTAGTGAGATTCTTAAGTCCAGTTTTGTCTCCAAGTCTGTCCGAAATCCGTCCCAGTCCACTCGTCCAAGGATCAATTTAGGAGGGGTTGGCCTAGGAACAAAGCCCGAATGCAAAGAAAGCAGAACTGGACTGTGGTCGGATGAGAGGTCATTCAAGGATTTAACAGATGTATGTGAGGAGGAAAGCTGGGAGGTGACGAATATATCTAGGATATCAGGATGTTTTTTTCGGGATGTAGGCCAGTAAGTGGGATTCATGGGCGAGAGGATGGAATAGCTATTTGAAGATGAAACACGGGAGAGGATATTTCCACGGGTATTGGATGTTCGACAACCCCATCGTTGGTGTTTAGCATTATAGTCTCCTCCAGCAATAAAGCGCGGTCCGAGGGAAAGGAATAAGGAGTTGAGGCAGTTAAATGAAACGGCATTACCTGGAGGACAGTATACAGCTGCGAAAGTTACATGAGAAGGATGATTTGAAATGGATACAGAGGTCGATTGTATAGCATCAGTTGGAGTAAAAGGGACATAGGAATGTGAAATGGATTTATGAATAAGGATGCAAGAACCCGCATGGGCAGTGTTGTCTGGGTGGTCAGTTCTGTAAGTAATATAGTCTCGTATGTAAAAACGTGATCGTTGAGTGAAATGTGTTTCAGTCAGTAGTGCTATATCAATATGGTTGTCATGGAGGAATATGTCGAGTTCGTCACGGTGTTGAAGTAGGCCGTTAGCGTTCCACAAGAGGACAGCTAGGGGCTTTACACTCATCGTTGGAAATTAAACGGGATTTCAGAAAGGATTCGCGTGAGAAGGGTGATAAGAGGTTTGATAGTTTCTTGAAGGTCCAAGAGGAAGGAATGCAAGATGCAAAAAATGTCAGGAGGATTCGAATTAGGAGAGGGATGAGTATGAGATGTTTGAGGAGGATTGTTGTTTGTGGGTTGTACCCGTCGAGGGGTACGAGGAAGTTCGTTCTGGGATGATAGAGGAGGCGGATTTGGTTTTGTGTGGACAATAGGACGGGGTGGAACTTGGTTTGGTTTTTCTGTTGGTAATTTGGCCTGTAAGGGCAGATGATGGGAGGGAATCGGTTGGAGCGGAACTTCAGGCTGAGGTTGGGAGTTTTGAGATCTGGGTTGGGGTTTTGGAGGCGCCTGTCGTCGAGGCTGTTGATTTTGCGAGGTGATTGTAGAGAGAGGTGTTGTGGCTGTTACCATGTTGGTTGAGGTAGTCGTCTGGTGAGTGATGTTACCTTGGCGTTGATTGAGGTCTGGGAAGTTCAAAGAGTCAGCGACAGGAGCCTGCGTATAATTCTTCTGTTCAGTGATTTTTAACTGCAGGCTATGAAATTTTTGTTTGTATAGATTTTTATAAATCGCACATCCTTTGTAGCTGGCAGGGTGTGCTTCGCCACAGAGAGCACATTTTGCCGGCTCATTTCTTGATTTCGGGCAGTTTTCAGATGTGTGCGGGCCGGCACATTTGACGCACCGGGCCTGATGGTGACAATAGGACTTGGTGTGTCCTAAATTTTGACAGTTTGAACAAATATTTGTAGGCAATGTTCGGTTTCCTTTTGCAAAAACTGTGCCTAATTTTAGCTTTACAATATATAAGTTTAATTTTTTAATTATTTTTCGTTTTTTAAATATAATAAACATTAGGATAAGGACTTGTTTATAAATTATTTTTCAAATAATTTCATTACTTAGAATATAACAATAAAAAAAAAAAAAAGGATTAATAGTATGTATTTAATAATATCAGGCATTTATTCAATTTTGTAAGCATCCTTTCGTATGGTTTCTGTTGAAAATAGGTTGAATTAACGTGTTTAACAAAAATCAACAATTCTGGATGTTCAGGATTAAAAAAAAAAAAAAATGAGGTCTGGGGTCGAACAGACCCCAACTCACCAATTTTAAGTATTAATTTTACCTCACCAGTTAAATGTTAAGAATTTTTAAATATAGTTAGAGATAAAAGAAGTTTTAACGAATTAATTTCATTAAGTTTCGATAATCTGTTATATTATTATTGATAAAATCAGCTTCTTTTTATCGGCTTTTCTTAACTTTTTATAAATTTTTCCATTGTATGTATAAGGGCTTTCAGGCTCTTTATTTTGTACTTTAAAATAATAAAACGTCTCACATTTCAAAGATTAATAAAATTTAAAAAAAAAATGAACTTATAAAAATGACCAAATAGTTTATTGCTAACTGAAGATGAAAATTGAAATATTTCTCTAGGATAAAACAAAGTTCCGGAACTAATTTAATATTTATGTAAAAACTTGATAAGTAGTAACATAGTCTGACACAAAACTTCTAAACTTTATGGTTTATTATAGATAATAATATCTATTCCGATTTGTCAGATACGAAATAGTGCTTCCTATTGAAACTAAATAAAGTTTTGTTGAAAACATGCAAACTTAAAAAACTTATTTTATGTCTTCTTATTCCTTAGTTTTGTCATTTTTAATGCTCATCCCATTTTATTTTATTACATGTCTCTAGTCTCCTCCACTAAAACTCACTGTTAGATATTCGATTTCTCCAGCACAGAATTATATATCAACTACATGATCAAGCCTTCATTCTCTTTCATAATTTTCAAAAAATAGTACTTCTGGTACCTCTATTGTCCCATCCTTCTCAACCTCTTATACAGCTTGACTAGACGTAAGTAATCATGCTCTATCTATTTTATATAAATCTAAACATCCCTTTGTTTATAGACTTGCATTCAATACATCATGGCTCAAATATCTGTCGAAGCACCTTACTTCGGGAAGTCACTTTTCGGGAATTTAAGATTATAACGGAATTACACGTATTAAGATCCCCTGACTCCGAAAGACCAAGCCCCACAAAAAGGCTGTGAGATAATGCTAGCTCGAACTATAAGTTGTGTAAAATTGAAATTTCATATGTTTGAGATGTAGACAGCAACTTATTCAACAAAATCGGCGAACCACATGTGCCATATATATATATATATATATATATATATATATATATATATATATAATATATATAGGTATATCTATTCGAAATTGGCCAGACCTAGCTGTTCGACATTTTCGATTTTACTGATTTTTTTACTAGTAATTCTCTATTCTTTCTTGAGTAGAAAAACATGAATACCTTTTTTTCTAGCTAATACTTTTAGTGTTTTAAGTAAACTCCCCAGGCGAAAACATGTGTTGGAAAACTCTTACTAATTCTTGTATTTTTTTAGATTAGATATCATATTAAAATAAAAATTAACAATAAGAAAATGGCATGCTTTTTATTTTTGCCACCACACCCCAATTCATTGCCTAAATAGTTAAAAAAAAATTATATTATACTTTAAAATGAATAAAAACGAGAATTTTAACGAGAATAAAGTATATAAAGAAAAACGGAATATAATTTAGTAGTGGATTGAAAAAAAAAAAAGATAGATATAGATTATGCGATGAAAATTTCTAGAACAAGCAGTGCATTGAAAAGGCTATATAAGGGAGACAAAAAAATACAAAGCATGTCCTTATCTTATTGGTAATTTTAGTTTAGATTTTATATCTAAAATATTACTCAGTATTACTATTGTTCATTTTGAAGCAGATTGTAATAATTCTCAACAAATAAATATAATATTGGAAAATATTACCGGAATAAAAAAGATGTTCCCAACACATGGTTTCACCCACGAAGCTGACATAAAACGGCTGCAATACTAAAAGTATTGACCCAAAATTTTTTTTTTTTTATGGTTTTATATTCACGAAACGATAGAGAATTACTGGACAAAACATCACGGAAATCTTGTAAAAATTGTTGAGGGGCAAAATTGTTGAAAATTGGACTATTTCATAAGGATAGAACCATACACACACACACACACACACACACACACACACACACACACACACACACACACACACATACACACAAACAAACACTCACACACACATACATATACACACATATATATATATATATATATATATATATATATATATATATATATATATATATATATATATATATATAAATCACGCAGTTTAAAATTCATTCCGATTTTCTCAAAAACAGCCCCGATGATTATGATATAACTTGCTGTATCGATGTGGAGATTAATGGATTCGAATATTATATGTAGGTTTCAGGAGGAATGTTGGAAGGTTACGTGCTGTAATATAAAGTGATATCTCGCTCTGAGTTATTAGCTATTTTCATAGGCTTATAGTTCTAGTGATTCAATTCTTTAAGTTATTTTCCGTATTTGTTATAGTTTGAAAATGTTTTAACTTAATTAAATTGTAAACAGTGTAAATTGACTCATAGGCTAGGTGAGGTTAGGACACACTAAGTGGTTTAGAACCATATAAAGTTGAACTACCACCCTGACGAAGTGTTGAAGAGCCAGTCGTGAAACAACGGTGGTCTGCGGAATATCAGCGTGTCTCTCCAGCTAAGTAATAACAATTTACTTATTAGTGTCTTCAAAATTTTCTTATTTGATTATTATAAGGTACTGTTATATTCAGCACTATGGGTGAACCTCCCCCGTTAAAAAGGAAAAAAGGGAGATTTAAAACTTACATCATGGGTAACAATGATATAAGCATAAAGAAAAACTGTGCTAGGTTTTTTATTATAAGAAAAACAGAAGTGGACATCGAAGGTAATGCATTATATTTCAAAAAAGTGTCTCCATTTTTCATCTATAAAAGCATAAAAAGCATTATTGGTGATGTTAAAGTAGTAAAAAAAACTGAAAGATGGAACACTTTTAGTCGAGGTAATTTCTGAAACATAATAATAATAATAATAATAGGCTTAGCGAACCCGAAGGTTCGATGCCGATACCACCAAATTCCGCCTACACAGACTCGTCCAATGCTCACCATTCAAGCCCAAGCTCCCGAGATCAGCCTTAACGCAATCCTCCCATCTCCGCTTCGGCCTACCTTTCGGACGCCTACCAGTCGGATCAGCAAATATCAACTTTCTCGGAATCCGCTCGTCATCGAGCCCAACACCTTTACTCGCCCATTTGAGCCTCCGCGATGCAATCAGCTCAATTATATTCACAGGATGCAAGTTCCGCAATTCCGCGTTATGCAACCTTCTAAACTCCCCAGTGGCCTCATCTCTCTTTGGGCCAAAAATTTTACGCAATACCTTATTTTCGAAAACCTTAAGCCGTTGTTCATCCTTTAAAGTAAGCGGCCACGTTTCACATCCGTAAAGAACCGTTGGAAGAATAATAGTTTTATAAATTCTAATCTTTAAGTTTTTAGATAGAAGCCGCGAACTAAGTAACTTAGCAACTGAATAATAACACGCATTTCCCACCTTTAACCGGGACTTTATTTCTTCCTGGATTTCATTTTTTCTAGTTATAATTGAACCTAAATACTTGAATTTCTCTACGTGTTCAAAAGTATGACCTGATACATCAATATCACCAAGATCGACACCGTTTCTGCTACTAATCATATACTTCGTTTTATCGGTATTTAATTCGAGTCCTATTTCTTTACCGGTTTTTATTAACACACTTGTATTTAGTTGTATGATTTACGTGTCTTCACCTAGCAGTACCAGATCATCGGCATACCCCAAAACCGGAATCTTGTCACCCATATTTAAGCCTTTCTCGGTACACATCACCTTTTCTATGACATATTCTAAAGCTATATTAAATAACACAGGTGAAAGGGAGTCACCCTGTTTCAAACCCGATCGCACCTCAAATCTTTCGGAGTAATTATGACCGATTCTAACTTTATGGAATGTTTCCGACAAACACATCTCTACTAGGTTTACTAACTTTCTAGGTATTCCCTGTTCAATCATGATGTTATATAGCTTCTGACGGTCTATTGAATCATAAACCTTTTTAAAATCGATATAAAGTTGATGGACTACACCGTTGTATTCCAATTTTTTTTCTAATATTTGACGTAAGGAAAATATTTGGTCAATAGTCGAGCGATTTCGCCTAAAACCACATTGGTAATCTCCAATAATTTCCTCAGCGTATTCCGTGATTCGACTAGTTAGAATTGACGAGAATATTTTATAGCATCCTGGGAGAAGAGAGATCCCACGATAGTTGTTACAATCCGACCTCGGTCCTTTACTGTGAATCGGAATAAGTATTGATTCTTTCCATTCTTCGGGCATTTTTTCAGTTTCCCAGATGTTTTTAACTAAAAAATGTATTTTGGAAACGCCCGCTTTTTTTGGCCTTTTTGCGTTATAAATGCTGTCTTTTTCCGATCTTTCATTCGAAGAGGTATAGACCAAAAAGCCGAGTTGATATCTAAAGCAGTAAACCAGCTGCAGTCACCGACATTCACTACTAGATCATCGATTCTGGGAAATGGTTGGGGCTCAGGCACTACTAACTTGTTTAGTTCGCGAAAATCAACACATAGCCGCGTTCTTTTCCCATCTTCTTTCTTGAATGCTAATGTTACAGGTGATGCAAAAGGTGAACTCGATTCTTCAATCAAATCATTTTCTAATAATTTGGAAATTTGTGAGTCTATTTCCTCTTGATCAGGGTAAGAACATCTATATGGTTTCCGTGAAATATATCTGTCCTCTTTCAATTTAATGTGAGCTTCGCTATCTCCAACTATACCCACGTCAAACTTATTATTGGCAAAACACCTTTCGTATTCATTTAACATCTTCATAATGTCATGCTTTTTATTTTCATCCAAATATTCTAAATTTACTTCTAAGGAATTCTTATCATTTCCGAATGATTCATCATTCAATATTGATTTATCTTCTCTGGTTACAACTTTCGAAGAATCCTTGTCAATTCTCGCGCTTTTCACTTCGATTATGCTGTCCTTTGTTTTCTGTTTAATTCTTAGATTTTCATCTTGTATAAGTTTAAACTTCTTTATAGCATCTAAACCAAGTAATAAATCGTAATTGAAGTTACTATTTTTAACAACATATAGGTTAAGTGTATCTTCTATTTCCCCTATTTTTAAACGAAGGCTAGCCCGGCTTTTGCAAAAATTCACACCACTGATAGTTTTCAAAATACTTCTATTACAGAGCAATTTCGATTTCAATAAGCGAACAAGCTTTTCATTAACCAATGAACAAGTAGAACCGTTATCATAAACAGCTGTTACTACTTTATTTCTGTCCACTTCTACGTTAATCTTGATTAATGTACATGGTGTGAGCTTTTCCGGGCAATTTAGTTTTTTGAACTCTCTTCATTTTGAATTTCAATTTCCGAAAGATCAGTTTTGAAGCCGTCATCCAGTTCCGTCATATTAACTACATTTTTATTTTGATACGGTTTATTTCTGCATACTGACGTTGGATGAAAACGATTTTTAAAACCAAGTTCCTCGCATATGGTGCATGGTCTTCTCTCCATAGCATTTACTTTTTCCGTTTTTCTTTTCACCATGTCAGTCTTCTTCGTCTCTACATTTTGTTTTTTTTCCAATATTTTCTTCATCACGTAAGAATCATTAAAATTTTTCATTTCTCTCAAAATATCATTTACTGTCTCTATATTATCCCTATTAAGCCTATCCTGAACATCTAGGGGTAAATTATACACTATTTGATATACTCTATACATTTCGGGCATATCTTTGTCAGCTTCCAAAAGCAAACGTTCTTTCTTGAGAACATAATCGATCAGCGAACCGAACATATACTTGTAATTGAATGCTGTGCGAATCGCCGTCCAACCCTTTCTGCCATAAACTAATAAAAATGAATTTTTCCAAACTTCCCAATCAGCTATTGGTAATTTAATTAAACTTGAACCGTACCATTCTTTTGCATTACCATCCATAAACAACTTCAAAGCTTCTACCTTGGTGGAACCATCAAATATCTTAAATCTGATACATTCCTTCTCAAAAGAGGTTATCCAATTTAAAGCTTCTTGCTTTCCATTAAACTTGCTTAAAAGAAATTTGTGTTCTATTTCACTTAAAGTTACTGCATAAGTAGTTGAAATACGGTCCTCTAATTCCTTAACACGTTTGATCAAAAAAACCTCGTTGGCTGTTTTTGTTTCTCCTAATGCAATATCCATAGCACTAGCTTCATCTACATTATATTCTTCTAAATAGTGATCACTAATTCTGAAGTTATCATCTTCATCTAAATATTTATTTTTCAATTCCGGTTTAAAAGCAATAGCAACTTTTCTATAACCTCCTAATTTAGTGATAGAATTTTTCATACTCACAATTGTTTTACTTGCTAATAGTTCTTTGTGCAAGTCCAAATCCTTTAACTGCTCTGGTAAACTGTACCATACAACCTTGTCCACAGACAGAGCAGTTAACTCATACTTTGCTTCTCCTCTCTTGACAATATGGACATGAAGTTTCTTACTTGAAGCCATAGTTGAGTAGACTTTTATTCAATTTGTAATTCTTAAAGAAAGTAGACTTTAGACGATTCTAAAATAGTAGTTTATTATTAATAACAATAAACAAAAGTAGATACATACAAACAGAATGAACATATAAACAACTTACCTAAAATAGTAGAATTGAATAAAAAGTCCCTTTCTACTCTATCTAGATGCTAACCGTCAGAGATCATATGTAACCTACCCAATGTTTAAAAACACAAGTGATCACACTTTGTCACTATGATAAATGGCAACACTATCTAAAACTAAATTATGATTATAATTTACATATATATATATATATATATATATATATATATATATATATATATATATATATATATATATATAGTTCATAAACATCAATTACCTATTACTCTATTATATCTATACCAGCTGACCTGGCAAAAGTTGGTCAGCTATATAAGTTATTTCTAGTGAATATTTTAATTGTTTAATAAACAAATGCGCGCAATACACGACTTTCACTTACCTCCGTTGTTAAAATCGATTAAAGAATTTACAAATACAGTTAGAGATAAAAATGAGTGAAACTATTAAAGAATGAATTTAATTGAATTACTATAGAAACTTGAGTTATATTAAAAAAATCTATTATATTATTATCTAAAATAATCAGTTAGTTTTGTCAGCTCTTCGTCACTCTTTATTAACTTTTACAAGCTTGTGTATTAGATATATATTTTTTTTTAATCTTTTGCTTTCCAACGGTATATTATGCATGAATATTACTGTTAATTTTTTCAAAAACACAATATTGCATTAAAAAATATTTCTGCTGTTTTCTCCTTTAGTTGGTTATCAAATTTGTTTAACTTGTATATTAGGCCGTTTTTTTAGCAATGGTATGGTTATTTCTATAGAATCTTCAAAATTAAAGGTGCCTTAGAGGATGAAAGTTTAAAATATCGGTATATAAGCCCTGTCAGATTATTTCAATCAGAATGAAACCTACATGATATTAAAGCCCATTAACTTTTAGAGCCGTTTTTGAGAAAATCGTAAAAAGGTATGTTATAAAGTAGCACTTCCGGTCAGCCGATTTTATTGAAAAGATTGTTTTAACATCTAGGGTGTATAGTTTTCTTAAATATAAAATTTCAGTTTTGTGCTTCTTTTAGTTTTTGGGCAAGACTTACCTCATACGGACACACACAAAACCTTTTTTCGAGACTTGATTTTTTGGATCTGGGGACTCAAAAACTCATATTTCCATTGAAAACTGAAATTCGAAAATGTTCACGATCGCAATACTTTTCCTTACTGTATCTTTATACATAGGTAAGTAAAAGTAAAAGGTTAATAGCGTTAAATACTTTTAGTTTCAATAGAAACATGTGTTTTATGTGATGTAATATATTATTATCTTTAACAGCGAGTTAGTTTTGTTTCCTTTTCATCATTTCAAATACCTTATACAACTTTGTGTATAAAATTTTATTTTCTTTCTAAAATTTTTAGTTTACAAAAAATATTTTTTACTTCTATATTACTATTATTATGCCCCCTAAAAAAAAAACTTACACTCAGGGGATACTACAACGTTTATTTCTGTTGAAAACTGAAATTCGAAAATATTCACGATCGCAATAATTTTCCTTACTATATATTTCATATATAGATAAGAAAAAGTTAAAGTTAAAAACGCTGCACACAGTGGTTTTTTATCTCCAAATAACAATACTGGGTTATAACTGCTTATAAGGCTGTTGATAGACAATTAAGTAATATAATTCATATAATATAAAAGCAATAATCCAAAGCATCATATCATAACACTACCACTGATTTCAAAAAGCAATATCTAAGCAAGTTATTAACCAAATTCAATGATTCTTATATCATTTTTTATAAAATGTTTTTGGAGAATAGCACTGGGATCTCCTGGAACCCTGATTTGCTATCTACTTGTGAATGGCAAAGTTTAGTTTGTCGTTACCAAGTGTATAACGCATTAGTTCAAGATAATTGTTTAGTGCTGATCAAGTTGCTATTCATTTTCATTGTATTATTGACATGTAATACTTTTTTTTTTGTTTTGTTTATCGCGCTTTACTGATTCTAAAACTCTATACCTACTTTTCTCTAGCCATTAGACCAAGTCGCTCCCCAATTACTTGTTATTATTACTTTATATTATATTTTATGAATCGTAAACCCAAAAAGCCACCAGAATATCTCCTCCTACCGTTCCATTTCTCTCATATGCATCATAAGTAAAATATTGGAAAAACCTCTGCTTAAACGCATATATCCCATTGAATCACATTATTCCAGATCATCAGTTTGAATTTCGGAAAGTCCAATCCACTATCCAGCAATTCTATCGTGCACGGGAGCCTTTCTCGTATTAAAACAAGGCTTTTAACGTTTTTGGCACCTGGGATTGCTTTAAAAACTCGGCAAATTCCTTCTTCCTATAAACTTCCTCATCATCCAGTCCCAACTTACTGATAGATTTTTCAAATTAAATCACAATTATTCCTATCCCTTCCTTTTTAATCAGTATGCTGGTGTTACTTAAGGCAGTCTTCCCATCATATTATTACGGAACACCAATGCGGATTCCGTACATCTCACTCCACTATTCAACAAAGTCATCGTGTGGTGGACGTTGTCTCCTCTCTGTTGAGACGTTGACGTTGAACGTAGATTGTACGGCACAGGAGTCTTTCTCTACGCAGAACAGGCCTTTGACGAAGTCTGGTACTTAACACCAAGACTGCTTTACAAGCTCCGTCTATTACTCCCTCCTACCTATTTCCTTATTATCCAGTACTACCTCTCTGATATATCTTTCAAAATAAATAACAGTTATTTTTATTTATATTGGGTTATTTATATTGATTTGTACTAGTTTCTATTCCTCCTTTTTGGTCAGCATACTAGTGGTTCTTAATGCGGTATTCTTTTAAAAAAAGACCCATTCCTTACACAGTCTATACAGCTAATATCCCAACCCATCCTACCACCTTCCTTTCTACTTTTGCTGATGACACATGTGTGTTATCAGTCAATAATGATCCTACTATTGCCTCTTACATCAGAGGTCTTGAAGAATGGTGTCAGAATCGGAGAATAAAAATTAATTCTACGAAATAACCCCCTTCGTCATAAACCTATGATATCCTGTCCTATACTATCCTTTATTAAAATCCACGAAGGTTAGTCATCCATAATAAACTCATCCATAAAGCCGTTAATTTTTCCTAATTTGCTGACTTGGCTTGAACCAGGTACCACTTCTTTCAGGAGTAACTCCGTTCCCACTCAAACCTAATGTTTTCAAAACTTGGTAACTCCACAATCGTTGATAATCCTCCGAGGCGTCTGAAAAGAATGCCCCAAGACATTTTTATAGTTTTTGAAGAGCTGCCAATGGTAGTATCTCTAAATGAGAACCATGACCATCTTGAATCACATTTACTGGATATGTTTCATTATAAAGTTGTAAATATTATTATATACATATTTAAAATTATATTTTCTCAATATGTTTTTACTTTCACTTACCTATATATGAAATATATAGTAAGGAAATATATTGCGAACGTGAAAATTTTCGAATTCCAGTTTCCAACGGAAATTCACGTATTAGGGTCTCCTGAGTCTAATTGACTAAGCCTATAAGTGTGTGTATCCGTGTGTCCGTGTGTGGTAACTCCCACGCGTAAACGAAAAGTCCTATGAAACTGGAATTTCATATTTAAGACATATATAAGCCTGAGATGTAACCAAAACTTTTTCATCAAAATCGGCTAACTATAAGAGCTACTTTA
This sequence comes from Piezodorus guildinii, assembly GCA_023052935.1. Taxonomy (NCBI): domain Eukaryota; kingdom Metazoa; phylum Arthropoda; class Insecta; order Hemiptera; family Pentatomidae; genus Piezodorus; species Piezodorus guildinii. Next base: position 135,848,296 of record CM041293.1, on the reverse strand, counting down.
TACAATACAATTTGCACTTCTTTTACGATTTTCTCAAAACCGGCTAAAAGGATTTTGATTAAATTCGCTATATCGATGTAAATTTTGATAAGGTTTAATATGATGTAGTTTTATTCTGATATAAATGCTCTGACAGGGCTCAAAGGCCGATATTTTTTATTTTCTTTAACTAAAGTACCTTTAATTTTATAGCTTTCAAAAGTTAGGCATATTAACTTATCAGCATTGATAAATAACACCTAATATGAATGTTGAGCGAATTTCATATACAACTAAAAAAGAAAAGTGCAAAAATATGGTAAGGAAACAGGGCGCTTAACATATTTTAAGTGCTGCTCTCTAGCAAACATCATTGTCAAGGTGCAACGCCATCTAGTGGAGTCCATAGGCGAGGGACTCCCTGCCAAAAATTACAGGCAATAACGAGGTAAGTGAAAGTCGTGTGTTGTCCGCGCCAGATTTTTTCCCTTACACTTCACCGTATTGAAGGTTTTTCCAAGGCACAAAAGAAGCTTATGATTTTGTGTAAAAACTTCACTAAATAAAACAGTATTACTATTTTTAAGGCATAATTAGTTATTGCCACTAAATAAGTTTTATATTTTATTATTGTCTGGATTTTATCTTTTTAGGATTTCCCTAATGGACTCAACCGATCTTTTTATTTCGTTAGGGAAGTTCCGGCTATTCTGTCATTGATTTATATTTAATTGTTAAACAGTAAGTTGAATTACTTTTGATTATATCGGCAAATAAGTGGATTGTAGACTCCAAGTAATCAGGCAGGATTAAAACCCAATTATACTCTTCTACTGAAAAGTAGGATCTTCGGGATTAGCCAGATTAGCCAGGAATCGGGGTAGGGGACTTTATAATGGAATCCCAACAATTAAATGTTCGATTCTTCTACTTAAGGCGATTCCTAATAGATCTTTTATATTTCCGGAAATAATTTATTCTTCAGTCAATGATAAAGATTATCTAAAAAAAAAATCTGGTGCGTGTAACACACGGCTTTCAATTACCTCGGTTGTTAAAATCAATTTAACCTTTAACTGGTTAGGTGGGGACCTCATTACAGTTTCGTGAATCTCTTTGTTCCGATCAGATCGGCTTGTGAAAACCTGACATTTCCGGTTTCAACATGTTTGTAATATATTATCATTTTTTAGTCAGTTTTTATCCTGTATTGCTTAAGGACAGTGTTATTGGGGTCCTACAGACCCCACCTCACCATTACTGTTCGGATTTATTGAAGATGTGTTTTTCAATTTGTTTAAAGAAATGTCTCGTGATCGTGTTATTTTACGAACCTTTTTAATTTTACTATGCAGCTGGGGTCATCCTTGGTCAAAGGGTCACATGACCAGGCGGTCAGAAAATCCAAAACATCCCCGCGAGCTTCGGTTTAAAGCTCAATCATTTTAGGGGGAAAAAACAGAAGAATCAAGCACATATAATCAGGAGACCCTCCAAATAAAAGGAGATGTTATTCATGTCCAAGAAACAAGGACAGGAAATCATCTATAATTCGTATGAAACGTGAACAAATATTTTTTTTTTTTTTTTTAACTGTATTTTGTAATACAACAAGTAAATATGTTAATAATGATAAAATACATGAAAAAAACGCGAAGAGAAAACGCCCATTGCATCACTCCACTAAGTAACTAAACTAGAAGGTCTTGAGGCCATCTTCTTTTCAGGCGCCTCGTAGGATTGTCAGGAATTGAAGAGGAAGCAAGAATTGAAACTAGAGGATTAGAGTGGGAGTGGAGTTTGTCATGGAAGGATTGATACTTGGTTCGGGCCAAATCAGCAACATATGGGATGTTAAGGTCTTTATGGATGAGTTTATTTGTGACAAAGTAAGGAGCATTGAGGATTTTTGGAAGGATTTTGGATTGTAAGGATTGAATACGGGAAGAATTTGATGGTTTCGTAGAGCCCCAAAGCTCAACTCCGTAAGTCCAGATAGGCCTTATGATGGTGATATAGATGATCCTTTTGTAGATAAGTGGAAGGTTGGAGCGTCTGTCCAGTAAGTGTTGTAGTAAGCGAAAGCGACGGGCAGTTTCTTGTCGTTTCAGTCGTGTATGGGGATTCCATGTTAGACGTTTGTCAAGTAGTAGTCCTAGGTAGCGGATCTGTTCAACTGGAACCAGCGGAATATTATTAAAGGAAACTGTAGGGCAGGACGTCATAGGTTTACGACGAAGGGTAAAGGTAATTTGGTGGGATTTGTTGGCATTGATTTTGATTCTCCAATTCTGACACCATATCTCAAGCTCTCTGATATGGGATTGAAGAGTTTGAGAGGCAATAGTAGGATCGTTATTGACTGATAACACACAAGTGTCATCAGCATAGGTAGAAAGGAAAGTGTTGGGATGGGTTGGGATATCAGCTGTATAGACTGTGTAGAGGATGGGTCCAAGGATACTACCTTGAGGGACACCAGCAGACTGAGTAAAAAGGGATGGATAGGAACTATTGTGGTTTATTTTGAAGGATCTTTCAGAGAGGTAAGACTGGATGATGAGGTAGTATGTAGGTGGAAGGAATTTTCGGAGCTTGTAAAGCAGTCCTGGGTGCCAAACTCGGTCAAAGGCCTGTTCTACGTCGAGGAAGGCTCCCGTGCAGTTCAATCCACGCTCCAATGCAGAAGAGACAACATCCACCACACGATGACATTGTTGGATGGTGGAGTGGGATGAGCGAAATCCAAACTGGTGATCCGGGATTCATCTGAAACGTCTCTAGGATAGGATAGAGTCGTTTAAGGATTAGTCTTTCCAGGATTTTACCCATAATGGGTAAAAGAGATATAGGACGGTAAGAGGAAGGGAGTTCCAGCGGCTTTTTAGGTTTAGGGATCATTTTAACAATGGCTAACTTCCAGGATTTAGGAAAATATGTGGTTCGGAGAACGGCATTGTAAATATAGGTAAGGAATAGAATGGATTTTCTGGGAAGTTGTTTTAGAATATTGGGAGTGATTAGATCGTGTCCAGGAGCTTTGCGGGAAGGTAATCTGTGGATTATGTTTGAGATTTCTGAAGGATGAAATGCTTTGGGAGGGAGGGCCAATTGGAGTGGAATATCCAGCTCTGCTTCAACGCACTCAAGGTGATGGTGATTAAATATATTAGGATGCGGATTGTAGGTTTCAAAGAGGTGCTGAGCGAATGTTTGGGATTTTCCTTCATCGGATCTGGTCCAGGATTGAGATTCATTGAGGAGAGGATGATTAAAATCTTTGAACTGAAGTAATTTCTTAGTGGTAGTCCAAAGTGATTTGTCAGTCGTAGTGAGATTTTCTGTCGTATTCAGTATGTTTTGAATTTTGAATTTCCTGATTTCTGCTTTAAGTTTGTTAGTCAGAGTGGTATAAATAGTTTTGTCAGCTGGGTATCTAGTCCTATGCCACTTCGATCTAGCTCTTCGTTTTTCCCTTAATAAAATTCGAATGTGCTGTGGCAGGTTAGTCTGTTGAGTGTTATTGTTGTAGGTGTTTGTAGTGTTATCACGTATGCTGCTACCTATTGAGTCAGTAAGTTGTTCTACGGCTCTGTCAATATCTAGTTTAGTCTTTAGTGAGATTCTTAAGTCCAGTTTTGTCTCCAAGTCTGTCCGAAATCCGTCCCAGTCCACTCGTCCAAGGATCAATTTAGGAGGGGTTGGCCTAGGAACAAAGCCCGAATTCAAAGAAAGCAGAACTGGACTGTGGTCGGATGAGAGGTCATTCAAGGATTTAACAGATGTATGTGAGGAGGAAAGCTGGGAGGTGACGAATATATCTAGGATATCAGGATGTTTTTTTCGGGATGTAGGCCAGTAAGTGGGATTCATGGGCGAGAGGATGGAATAGCTATTTGAAGATGAAACACGGGAGAGGATATTTCCACGGGTATTGGATGTTCGACAACCCCATCGTTGGTGTTTAGCATTATAGTCTCCTCCAGCAATAAAGCGCGGTCCGAGGGAAAGGAATAAGGAGTTGAGGCAGTTAAATGAAACGGCATTACCTGGAGGACAGTATACAGCTGCGAAAGTTACATGAGAAGGATGATTTGAAATGGATACAGAGGTCGATTGTATAGCATCAGTTGGAGTAAAAGGGACATAGGAATGTGAAATGGATTTATGAATAAGGATGCAAGAACCCGCATGGGCAGTGTTGTCTGGGTGGTCAGTTCTGTAAGTAATATAGTCTCGTATGTAAAAACGTGATCGTTGAGTGAAATGTGTTTCAGTCAGTAGTGCTATATCAATATGGTTGTCATGGAGGAATATGTCGAGTTCGTCACGGTGTTGAAGTAGGCCGTTAGCGTTCCACAAGAGGACAGCTAGGGGCTTTACACTCATCGTTGGAAATTAAATGGGATTTCAGAAAGGATTCGCGTGAGAAGGGTGATAAGAGGTTTGATAGTTTCTTGAAGGTCCAAGAGGAAGGAATTCAAGATGGAAAAAATGTCAGGAGGATTCGAATTAGGAGAGGGATGAGTATGAGATGTTGGAGGAGGATTGTTGTTTGTGGGTTGTACCCATCGAGGGGTACGAGGAAGTTCGTTCTGGGATGATAGAGGAGGCGGATTTGGTTTTGTGTGGACAATAGGACGGGGTGGAACTTGGTTTGGTTTTTCTGTTGGTAATTTGGCCTGTAAGGGCAGATGATGGGAGGGAATCGGTTGGAGCGGAACTTCAGGCTGAGGTTGGGAGTTTTGAGATCTGGGTTGGGGTTTTGGAGGCGCCTGTCGTCGAGGCTGTTGATTTTGCGAGGTGATTGTAGAGAGAGGTGTTGTGGCTGTTACCATGTTGGTTGAGGTAGTCGTCTGGTAAGTGATGTTACCTTGGCGTTGATTGAGGTCTGGGAAGTTCAAAGAGTCAGCGACAGGAGCCTGCGTATAATTCTTCTGTTCAGTGATTTTTAACTGCAGGCTATGAAATTTTTGTTTGTATAGATTTTTATAAATCGCACATCCTTTGTAGCTGGCAGGGTGTGCTTCGCCACAGAGAGCACATTTTGCCGGCTCATTTCTTGATTTCGGGCAGTTTTCAGATGTGTGCGGGCCGGCACATTTGACGCACCGGGCCTGATGGTGACAATAGGACTTGGTGTGTCCTAAATTTTGACAGTTTGAACAAATATTTGTAGGCAATGTTCGGTTTCCTTTTGCAAAAACTTTGCCTAATTTTAGCTTTACAATATATAAGTTTAATTTTTTAATTATTTTTCGTTTTTTAAATATAATAAACATTAGGATAAGGACTTGTTTATAAATTATTTTTCAAATAATTTCATTACTTAGAATATAACAATAAAAAAAAAAAAAAAGGATTAATAGTATGTATTTAATAATATCAGGCATTTATTCAATTTTGTAAGCATCCTTTCGTATGGTTCCTGTTGAAAATAGGTTGAATTAACGTGTTTAACAAAAATCAACAATTCTGGATGTTCAGGATTAAAAAAAAAAAAAATGAGGTCTGGGGTCGAACAGACCCCAACTCACCAATTTTAAGTATTAATTTTACCTCACCAGTTAAATGTTAAGAATTTTTAAATATAGTTAGAGATAAAAGAAGTTTTAACGAATTAATTTCATTAAGTTTCGATAATCTGTTATATTATTATTGATAAAATCAGCTTCTTTTTATCGGCTTTTCTTAACTTTTTATAAATTTTTCCATTGTATGTATAAGGGCTTTCAGGCTCTTTATTTTGTACTTTAAAATAATAAAACGTCTCACATTTCAAAGATTAATAAAATTTAAAAAAAAATGAACTTATAAAAATGACCAAATAGTTTATTGCTAACTGAAGATGAAAATTGAAATATTTCTCTAGGATAAAACAAAGTTCCGGAACTAATTTAATATTTATGTAAAAACTTGATAAGTAGTAATATAGTCTGACACAAAACTTCTAAACTTTATGGTTTATTATAGATAATAATATCTATTCCGATTTGTCAGATACGAAATAGTGCTTCCTATTGAAACTAAATAAAGTTTTGTTGAAAACATGCAAACTTAAAAAACTTATTTTATGTCTTCTTATTCCTTAGTTTTGTCATTTTTAATGCTCATCCCATTTTATTTTATTACATGTCTCTAGTCTCCTCCACTAAAACTCACTGTTAGATATTCGATTTCTCCAGCACAGAATTATATATCAACTACATGATCAAGCCTTCATTCTCTTTCATAATTTTCAAAAAATAGTACTTCTGGTACCTCTATTGTCCCATCCTTCTCAACCTCTTATACAGCTTGACTAGACGTAAGTAATCATGCTCTATCTATTTTATATAAATCTAAACATCCCTTTGTTTATAGACTTGCATTCAATACATCATGGCTCAAATATCTGTCGAAGCACCTTACTTCGGGAAGTCACTTTTCGGGAATTTAAGATTATAACGGAATTACACGTATTAAGATCCCCTGACTCCGAAAGACCAAGCCCCACAAAAAGGCTGTGAGGTAATGCTAGCTCGAACTATAAGTTGTGTAAAATTGAAATTTCATATGTTTGAGATGTAGACAGCAACTTATTCAACAAAATCGGCGAACCACATGTGCCATATATATTATATTATTTATATATATATATATATATATATATATATATATTATATATATAGGTATATCTATTCGAAATTGGCCAGACCTAGCTGTTCGACATTTTCGATTTTACTGATTTTTTTACTAGTAATTCTCTATTCTTTCTTGAGTAGAAAAACATGAATACCTTTTTTTCTAGCTAATACTTTTAGTGTTTTAAGTAAACTCCCCAGGCGAAAACATGTGTTGGAAAACTCTTACTAATTCTTGTATTTTTTTAGATTAGATATCATATTAAAATAAAAACTAACAATAAGAAAATGGCATGCTTTTTATTTTTGTCACCACCCCAATTCATTGCCTAAATAGTTAAAAAAAAATTATATTATACTTTAAAATGAATAAAAACGAGAATTTTAACGAGAATACAAAGCATGTCCTTATCTTATTGGTAATTTTAGTTTAGATTTTATATCTAAAATATTACTCAGTATTACTATTGTTCATTTTGAAGCAGATTGTAATAATTCTCAACAAATAAATATAATATTGGAAAATATTACCGGAATAAAAAAGATGTTCCCAACACATGGTTTCACCACGAAGCTGACATAAAACGGCTGCAATACTAAAAGTATTGACCCAAAATTTTTTTTTTTTTTATGGTTTTATATTCACGAAACGATAGAGAATTACTGGACAAAACATCACGGAAATCCTGTAAAAATTGTTGAGGGGCAAAATTGTTGAAAATTGGACTATTTCATAAGGATAGACCCATACACACACACACACACACACACACACACACACAACACACATACACACAAACCACTCACACACACATACATATACACACATATATATATATATATATATATATATATATATATATATATATATATATAAATCACGCAGTTTAAAATTCATTCCGATTTTCTCAAAAACAGCCCCGATGATTATGATATAACTTGCTGTATCGATGTGGAGATTAATGGATTCGAATATTATATGTAGGTTTCAGGAGGAATGTTGGAAGGTTACGTGCTGTAATATAAAGTGATATCTCGCTCTGAGTTATTAGCTATTTTCATAGGCTTATAGTTCTAGTGATTCAATTCTTTAAGTTATTTTCCGTATTTGTTATAGTTTGAAAATGTTTTAACTTAATTAAATTGTAAACAGTGTAAATTGACTCATAGGCTAGGTGAGGTTAGGACACACTAAGTGTTTTAGAACCATATAAAGTTGAACTACCACCCTGACGAAGTGTTGAAGAGCCAGTCGTGAAACAACGGTGGTCTGCGGAATATCAGCGTGTCTCTCCAGCTAAGTAATAACAATTTACTTATTAGTGTCTTCAAAATTTTCTTATTTTGATTATTATAAGGTACTGTTATATTCAGCACTATGGGTGAACCTCCCCCGTTAAAAAGGAAAAAAGGGAGATTTAAAACTTCCATCATGGGTAACAATGATATAAGCATAAAGAAAAACTGTGCTAGGTTTTTTATTATAAGAAAAACAGAAGTGGACATCGAAGGTAATGCATTATATTTCAAAAAAGTGTCTCCATTTTTCATCTATAAAAGCATAAAAAGCATTATTAGTGATGTTAAAGTAGTAAAAAAACTGAAAGATGGAACACTTTTAGTCGAGGTAATTTCTGAAACATAATAATAATAATAATAATAGGCTTAGCGAACCCGAAGGTTCGATGCCGATACCACCAAATTCCGCCTACACAGACTCGTCCAATGCTCACCATTCAAGCCCAAGCTCCCGAGATCAGCCTTAACGCAATCCTCCCATCTCCGCTTCGGCCTACCTTTCGGACGCCTACCAGTCGGATCAGCAAATACCAACTTTCTCGGAATCCGCTGTCATCGAGCCCAACAACTTTACTCGCCCATTTGAGCCTCCGCGATGCAATCAGCTCAATTATATTCACAGGATGCAAGTTCCGCAATTCCGCGTTATGCAACCTTCTAAACTCCCCAGTGGCCTCATCTCTCTTTGGGCCAAATATTTTACGCAATACCTTATTTTCGAAAACCTTAAGCCGTTGTTCATCCTTTAAAGTAAGCGGCCACGTTTCACATCCGTAAAGAACCGTTGGAAGAATAATAGTTTTATAAATTCTAATCTTTAAGTTTTTAGATAGAAGCCGCGAACTAAGTAACTTAGCAACTGAATAATAACACGCATTTCCCACCTTTAACCGGGACTTTATTTCTTCCTGGATTTCATTTTTTCTAGTTATAATTGAACCTAAATACTTGAATTTCTCTACGTGTTCAAAAGTATGACCTGATACATCAATATCACCAAGATCGACACCGTTTCTGCTACTAATCATATACTTCGTTTTATCGGTATTTAATTCGAGTCCTATTTCTTTACCGGTTTTTATTAACACACTTGTATTTAGTTGTATGATTTACGTGTCTTCACCTAGCAGTACCAGATCATCGGCATACCCCAAAACCGGAATCTTGTCACCCATATTTAAGCCTTTCTCGGTACACATCACCTTTTCTATGACATATTCTAAAGCTATATTAAATAACACAGGTGAAAGGGAGTCACCCTGTTTCAAACCCGATCGCACCTCAAATCTCTCGGAGTAATTATGACCGATTCTAACTTTATGGAATGTTTCCGACAAACACATCTCTACTAGGTTTACTAACTTTCTAGGTATTCCCTGTTCAATCATGATGTTATATAGCTTCTGACGGTCTATTGAATCATAAGCCTTTTTAAAATCGATATAAAGTTGATGGACTACACCGTTGTATTCCAATTTTTTTTCTAATATTTGACGTAAGGAAAATATTTGGTCAATAGTCCAGCGATTTCGCCTAAAACCACATTGGTAATCTCCGATAATTTCCTCAGCGTATTCCGTGATTCGACTAGTTAGAATTGACGAGAATATTTTATAGCATCCTGGGAGAAGAGAGATCCCACGATAGTTGTTACAATCCGACCTCGGTCCTTTACTGTGAATCGGAATAAGTATTGATTCTTTCCATTCTTCGGGCATTTTTTCAGTTTCCCAGATGTTTTTAACTAAAAAATGTATTTTGGAAACGCCCGCTTCTCCACACGCCTTGATTAATTCACTCGTGATATTATCATTTCCTGCGGCCTTATAACGTTTTAATTTTCCTATCGCCATTTCGACTTCCTCTTTACTCGGTGCGTCTATCCATGGTTCAGCGCTCTGATATTCAGAGAGAGGAGATTGATTATTATTTTCCGTATTTAAGATGCCGTCAAAGTGTTGTTTAAATTTATTTAATATCTCAGAAGGATCCGCAATTATATTGTTATTTGCATCTTTAACCGCATTCAATAGAGGTTCAAATCTTTTACGCGATTTGTTTATACCTTTGTACATCTCTCTTACGTTATTTTCGTTTCTGTGTTTTTCTAGTTCTATTATTTTGCTTTTAAGATACTCTCTTTTCTTATTTTTTAAGAGTTTTGAAGTTTCATTCTTTACTAACTGAAAATAAGCCACATTGTTATAGCTTGGGTTATTTAAGGAATTCAGTTTAGCGGTTTTTCTTTTTTCGCACATATTTTGACAATTCCTGTCGAACCAAGGTTTGTTCTTTTTATTTTCGATTTTTCCAAGACATAAATTACCGACCTCTTTAATATTATCCCTGATCCCTTTCCATAGTTTGTTTACATCTTTGTGTTCCTCGTCTGAAGATTCCAAAGCTTCGAACCGATTTTTTACTTCTATCGCGAATTGTTTTTTAATTTCGAGGTTGTTCAATTTAACTAAATCAAAATTCTCGGGACGAATATAGTTCGGTGTTCTCTTTTTTGTATTTAGTTTTTGTCGAAGTTTCGCGATTACTAATTCATGATCAGAACCGCATTCTGCACCCCGATACGATCTCACGTTAATTATGCTACTTTGCCATCTGTTTTGTATTAAAACATGATCGATTTGATTCCGTATTTGTCCATCCGGCGATGTCCACGTATACTTATGAATATCCTTATGTTTAAATGTAGTACTTTTGATTACTAGGTTTTTCGAAATGGCAAAGTTTATTAGTCGGGTCCCATTATCATTACTATATTCGTGCAAACTTTCTTTACCGATTGTAGGACGATATACTTCTTCCCTTCCAACCTTTGCGTTCGCGTCGCCTAGTATTATCTTAATGTAATTTCGCGGTAACTTATCGTAAACCGACTCTGGTTTATCATAAAATTCGCATTTTACTTCATCATCACTGTCTTCGGTGGGAGAATGAATGTTTATAAACGCGATTTTTAACCAACGCCCTTGAAATATAGCAACCGATATTCTTTCACTAAAGAACTGTACGTCCCGTAATGCGGAAAGAAATCTATTCCTAATCAGAAACCCGGTACCTAGACAATAATCAACGCTCCCCCCGTACTAAATAGTATACTTTCCTTCTGTTAACGAACCCTCCCCTGGCCAGCGAACCTCTTGTAATGCAGCGATATCTAAATGGTACCCCTTAACTTCATTCGCGACCGACTTTAACCCACCTGCCGTATTTAAACTTCTAACGTTCCACGTCCCTATTGTTAGATCTCTAATTTTCATCTTGCGCCATGATTCCCCTGAAGCAGTCCCCACCCGGAGACCCGAACGGGGGACTAGTTTACCTCCGGATAATGAGCGTTTTACCTCAGAGGAATCCATGACTTTTGGTGATATTTTGTGAACTAAAATATGTGAGTAGGGTGTTCGAACCTACGTCACACCCTCCAGCAAGCCTGGGGGGCCGCTCTCATTGTTGGTCAGCGAGTCTATCGGACTTAGCCGGGAGAAGCTTCCGAGGAAATTCCACCGACCATCCCCACATCCGCCACCCGTGGGACGCTCCCCATACGCGGTAATGAGATCCGCGCGAGAATTTCTGAAACACAGTCCGAAAAATTGATAAGATGTGATAGCCTTGCTATAAACTTCCCAGTTCAAGTAGAGCCCCATAGTAGGTTAAATTTAAGTAAAGGCGTAATATGGTGCCCTGACTTAAATTTTTGTTCATTTGACGAAATAAGAGATGAGTTGAAACCACAGAACGTTGTAGAGGTTAAAAGAATGACTTACTTTAAAAATAACGAAAGGAAAAATAGCCATAATTACCTATTAACATTTGATAACCCCACTTTGCCTAAAGAAATATAAATAGGATATTGTAATGTCGTTATAAGGCAATACATTTCAAACCCAACGCGTTGCTATCTTTGTCTCAAATTCGGAAACACTAAAACAGTTTGCAAAAAGGAGCCCCTTTGTCGGTTTTGTGGGAAAACAAAACACGAAGGGTTAGATTGTGATGGTCCAATTAAATGCGTAAATTGTCAGGGTAACCATGATTCCTTTTCGAAAAACTGCCCTCTGTACGTTAAAGAGAAAGAAATTAGAGGCATACAGGAAGCCGAAAAAATAACATATGTTGCTGCAAAAAAAAAAAAAAAAAAATATGACATGCTACATACTCTGTCAACTCAAATGTCATTTTCCAACGTGGTAAAAAAAAAAAAAAAGTGTTTGTGTCCAAACTGAAGATCTTGGTAATAATGCATTTCAAATCAGCAAGCCGATCGAAATGTTAGCTAATGATAAAACTTCAAGCCTTAGTTGTGCTCATAATGACTTGAGCGTTACCCCTACCACTCTTCTCCCCACCTCTTCTTCTTCCCCTTCCTCTACTTCTTTACCCAACCCCTCCCCAAACTCTTCCTCTTTCCCCTCTCCTATACCTCTCCATACTCCCTCTTCCCCTACTCTTACTCCTGTCTCACTCCCATCTACCCCTACACCCTCTACCTCAAACTCTATCGATAATTCCCGAGCTCGGTCCTCGACCGGAACACTGTCCAAAACCAAGGGAGCTCCTAATAACAACCAGGAGTATCCCTCATATGCGAAATCTGCCTTAGAAAAATCGACTTCGAGAGTGAAGTCGTCTCTCTTCAGGGTAGATTAAAGGACCAAAATGACGATTGGATAACGGTTAAGGAAAAGATAACCCGAAGCAAAACCAGGAAAAAGTCTCCTGGTCGAACGGAGACAATGGAAACTAATTAATTATTTGTACGGTTTTAATACTATCTACACTTCTAAATTTAATATATAATTCACGACGTTTAATATATTCCACAATCTTTCTTCTTGTTATAATTAAATCTACTTATCTTTCTTTATGGTTCTTCAAACCAATATTATTTAGTGGAATTGCAATGGTTTAACTGGGAAATATGAAGAATTAAAACTTATTATCGATAAATATCATCCACTAATAATTTGTATTCAGGAAACTTCAGAACAGAAAATTTAATTTAAAAGACTACGAAATATATAGAACTGATTTTGAAGAAAATAGAATAGCAAGCGGTGGGGTTTTAATTGCAGTACACAAAAGTATCGTTTCCGAGTTGATAACAATTAATGCTCCCCTACAGGCAATTTTTGTTAAAGTTTTTCTCCACTTTCCAATTTTTCTCGCCAATATTTATCTCCCTTCGGGAAATCTATCTGAAACCGATTTACTTCATCTTTTAAATTCCCTTCCTTCCCCGTATATCGCGATGAGTGATGTGAACGGTCATCACACCTCATGGGGTTCTCGATATTGCTCAACGCGAGGTAATATTATTAGACGAATCATAGATAACACCAACTTCATAATTTTAAACACAGGGAGCCAACATATCTAAGTCCGGCCTACCATACATTCTCCTGTATAGATCTTGCATGGTGCTCACCAAGCATTTTCACCCACTTACAGTGGGAGGTTTCCAATGATCAGTATTCAAGTGATCACTTTCCTTTAATTATTAGTTTCCGCCATAGCAACCCCCAAATCTCAAAACATCCCAAGTGGATCACAGGGAGTTCTGATTGGTCAAAGTTCCAAAACAATATAGCAGTAACGGAATCAGATTTATCACCATTAAACAGTAGCAACGAGATAAACCACCTAATCACCTCATCTATTTTGAAAGCAGCAGATCTCTCAATTCCCAAAAGATCCACTAATACCACTTCCAGCCGAAGCAATGTTCCTTGGTATGACGACGAGTGTAGACTGGTAATCAAAAATAGAAGAAAGGCACTTAGGCATTCCGAAGGGAACCCAGTTTAAGCAATCTAATTAAATAAAAAAAGACCCGGTCTATATCCCGTAGATTAATTAAAACCAAAAAGAAAAAATCCTGGGAACAATTTTTGGGAACAATCTCAACAAATTCCTCACCAAGCTTATTTTGGAATAAAATACAGAGCGTTTCAGGGAAATATATCGACTACCAACCCACACTTCTTATTAACGAAAATATTGAACGAAACCCAGACATGCTGGCTGAGCAATTCGCAAAATTTTATTCAAATATATTTACCCCACTAACACCGTTGTTGACATCAGAAGATACAAGTTTGGATACAATTGATTTTCAAACTGAATACGTGTATAAACTTTCAACTTACTAAGACAGAACTATTGACCAATATCAAAGAGCTAAAACCGACCTCTCCGGGAATTGACAATATACATAATGACATGTTGAAACATTCACCTAAACCAGCTCTTGATGCACTTCTTGCACTCTACAATCATATTTGGTGCACAGGAGACTTTCCTGATATCTGGCGGAGATCTATAATCATCCCGATACTGAAAACAGGAAAAAATAAATTACTCCCCTCAAGCTACCGTCCCATATCACTCACAAGTTGTATGTGCAAACTTCTAGAAAAAATAATTTTTAAAAGGCTCATATGGGTGTTAGAGACAAACAACTTTCTATCAAACGCGCAAAGTGGATTCAGAACTGGACGTTCCACTATGGACCATCTTGTAACTATGGAATATGAAATACTTAATTCCTTTGCCGAAAAAAAGGAATGTGTTGGCATTTACTTCGATATTGAGAAAGCTTACGACAACCTAAATCCCTCTCTTGTCCTACAACAGTTAAGGGAATGGGGAATCAGAGGCCGTCTTTTTATACTGATAAAAAACTTTCTATATAATCGAACCTTCCAAGTTAGAATAGGCAATAACCTATCTTCAACAAAAGTAATGAACAACGGAATACCACAGGGAAGTGTTTTGAGCTGCGTACTTTTTGCTATCGCCATCAACCAAGTTACATATATAATCCCGAAACAAATAAGAACGTTTTTATTTGTTGATGATCTGGCTTTATTACTGCCCTTTAAAAACAAACAAAGGATGGAAAAAATACTACACAGTTGTTTGTTAAAGTTAGATTCATGGTCTACTCAATCTGGATTAAAATTTTCAATAGAAAAAACAAAATGCCTACTTTTTTTAAAATTTAGAACACCTACTCCTCCTCCAGAATAAACGTACAGAGGTAAGCAACTGAGCTTCGTATCAAACGTAAGATTTCTGGGTTTGATTTTAAATAGCAGACTGGACTGGAAAGATCATCTTAGGTGGTTAAAGGAGGAAACTCAAAGAAGATTAAATATTCTCAAGGTTCTAGCTGGATGCTCGTGGGGAGCGGACATGCCTAGCATGCTGAAAGTATATTCCTGTTTGATAAGACCCAAACTAGAATACGGCTCCACTATCTTCTCATCTGCAAATCCTAAAGATCTCTCAGCTTTAGACTCAGTCCACCACGCTGGTATCCGACTTGCTACGGGTGCATTCAGAACTAGTCCTGTTAATAGTTTATGTGTAGAAGCTGGTCTGGCTCCTCTTGCTGTCAGGCGACAGCAGCTTGCATGTGGATACATCGGCAAACTAAAATTTAGTAAAAATAATCCTGCATGGAAACATGTTTTCCAACCCAAAACAAGATGGTTTGCAGAAAACCGTAGGTTAGCTGCCCCACTGGGAGTCAAATACAAAAGATATATAGACGAAATCCAAGACATCGAAACAACGATCTTTGAAAAAATTTCGCTCCATGGACCTTACAATTACCCACCATAGATCTAACGCTTCTAAAATTTAAGAAAAACAAAACCTCAGAATTCACCTATGCAACTGAATATCAAGACGTTAAGGACAAATATGAAAATAGGACCCATATTTATACAGATGGCTCAAAAACAGAAAATAGCGTTGGATGTTCTGTTGTAATCGAACCCAATATTGTTAAGCACAGACTTCCACACACTGCTAGCAACTTCACAGCAGAAAGTTACGCAATTAGTTCAGCACTATACAACATCCTACAGTGTGAAGAGGAAGAATTCGTAATATTTACGGACTCTTTACCTTCTTAATGGCTTTTACAAATATTTATTCCAATGATACTGTGATAAAGAAAGCCTAAGCCAATGCCTCGATGATAAAATGTATAAACAAAAGCGTGGTTCTTGTTTGGACACCATCGCATGTAGGGATAAAAGGCAAGCAGACCAAGCAGCCAAAGAAGCAGCATTATCCTGTACAGAAATCACCCCGATATTTACAAAATCTGATATATGCGCTTATATAAAAAAACAAGCGACAATGACATGGGCCGAGCTTTGGGAAAATACAGAAGAGTCGAATAAGTTAAGAAGTATCAAATCCGATGTTCAACCGTGGAAGAGCGCCAATAGTGTCAACAGGCGAGAAGGTGTTGTCATGACTCGCTTAAGAATAGGGCACACGCGACTGACCCATGGATACCTTATAGAGAAAAGCACACCTCCGAGCTGCGAGAACTGCAACCAGCGACTGACCATCTTTGAGGACTGCCCACTCTACCACAACTATTTTCAGACAGGAAATATTCAAAGAAACCTCAAGAAGATACTAGTTGACAACACTACAACGATTAGAAAAACAATTGAGTTTTTAAAAACATTTGATTTGTTTAAAAAAATCTAATGAAATTTTTATGTAAATAGAAAAGGGCGCTAAAGACCCCAGATGTTTTGTGCCCATAAATAAAATAACCTAACCTATGTAGGTTTCATTCCGGTTGAACCAATTTGACTGGGCTTAGTTGCCGATATATTCAATTTTCTTTTTCTAAAGTACCTTTAATATTGTAGGATCGAAAAGAAAACTACCTATATCATCTTATTAGTAATTCTGCAAACATACATATATATACACTTACTCAAAATAGTTTCTAAACACCCATAAATAAATTCTTAGTTTTGAAAGCTGAGGTTGATTTCCTCCCAACTTTTGACCTTACCTTTGGCCCAAAAAATAATAAATTTGGATGCCTAAGCGAATATTACCCGTTCCCAGAAATTGTTGGGTTATTTACAAACTCCCAAGCAAAATACTGCCTGGATTTCTGGTTTAACTCTCTGAATAAGAGCTTTCTTCTTGCGACTCGACCAGTGTATCCTTCCCTTCTTAAAATATTTTTGACTGTTTCTGGATGGCCCATCGTACCTATTTTTTATGATGGCCATTGAGGTGTTGGTAGCGTGAGGGTTTGCATAGACTTCATCAAGGATGGCTCGCCCCTGGCAATTCTCCTGTCTCCTCTCTTCCTGCTCGTGTTCTCTCCTCCAAAGATTTTAACTCTGTATGTCTTTGAAGCCCATACTATTCAGTAGCATGTGAATTTTTCAAAATATATGCAATTTGTCTTATAGAAAAGCCCTGCGAACCATGAGCTCTCTCAAATCACGAGAAACGTATTGCAAAGAAATCAGTTTCACAGGCCCAAGTAAAGTTAATACTGGACTAAGATTTGACTATCGAGACAATATTTATACATATAAAACTGGATACGGAATACGGTCATGTTACAACAAATAGGATTAATGTTGAAAGTGTTTGGAAACCTATTTGACCTACCATTAACAAATGACATTCCGCCTCGTTTAAGGATAGAGAATACAATTATTTTTTGGGGGGGGGATTTTTATTTTTGGAATACAAGAACATTAAAATAGTTACATAGTATACCGTTAGGAGACTAAAGATTGTATACGAAATGTTATTTTATATACAAAGTAGTATAATATAATGAAGAGTAAAGATAACAATCTTGAGGATTACAATCTTGTGACCCCTACGCTGTCGTGGCTATGAGGCAACAGCCTTCTATGCTCCAGACCGCGGGTTAAAACTCGTAGTTAGCTATAGGATTTTTTAACAAGAGGAAAGATACCTGTGGGATGCCAGGTACTCGTTAAAGATTCCTATGCTAATTAAACATGGATAGGCTAAATTTAAATCATCCGATAAGTGATGTATCATCAGCATAAAGTGATGTTAAATGAATAAACAACAATTTTATGTAGTTACATTATTTAATCTAAAACATTAAATAAAATTCCCAACGAAACTGAATATAATTCTTTAAAATATTTTTCAACTCTAACTTAATTTTATAGTTTTGTTACCCGCGCTAGAATTGTATTCTTATTTGTTATTATTATTTATTTTTAATTCTGCGTGAACTTAGATACTTGTATTCATAATTATACATTTTCAGTATATATTTTATTTCCTTTATTTCTCTTGAATTCCTTAAAATAGAGCACTACGGGCAAACGCTTGATTAAAAATCAAAGAGAGTGAAATATGGTCTGTATAATTAGACTAAATCTTTTGATCTGATAAACCACATTACATTAATTAAAGTCTTGCCAGGAGATACAAAATACCGCAACAGCCCGTCCATGTTTGTCAGCCTACTTCAAAGCCTTACTAAACATTTTCCTTTTTTAGGATATTTAATTAATTAATTCAATTTTTTTTTTCTTTTTTTGCAGGTCAAGATGTTTTTTTCCCATGTGAAACATGATATACTTACTAGGAATTAATTATATTTACGAAATTCCTCACCTTTATTTTAATACATAATATACAATACATAATACAATATATATATATATATATATATATATATATATATATATATATATTATATATATATATATATTATAATACAATACATAATACATTTAATACAAACAAAGGGAACTAACCTCATTCAATATTGAATAAAGGTAATAAGTACATATTATTTTTATATATTTATACTATTTTTATATAATATATTTAGTGCCATCCGAATAGTTACATCACTAAATCTTAAGGTTACTGACTGCATTAACAATCTCTTCCATTTTGAACCGTATCCTGGTTACAATAAATGTCAATTGTTAAGAATCCTTTCAACAAGAATGGCGACTTTAACTTAGAATGGAAAAAAAAATTAAAACAGTCCTTAAAATATGAAAATCGGGCATATCCTTTGAAATAGTAAATAGTAAATGAGTTCTTTGGATTCGTGGTGAATTAAAGTGCTAGAGAATTTTATAATACTGGTTTGCACTAGCTAAATTTTTGCTAGTTCAACTACGTCGTTTTTCACATAATATGGTGCATTTCATAAAGCATTTTCCTTGAATGACAGTGTTGCTCTGTTTGAGTTTTAGAGCTACGTATGAAATATTTGGTAAGGGAAATTATTCCGATCGTCAAAATTTTTGAATTTCAGTTTTCAAACAGAAATATGCTTTTTTGGGGCCCCTAAGTCGAAACAACCAAGTCACACAGTCTCTGTATGTTTGTGTATGGCTAAAATATGGAAAAAACGTAAACAATTGAACTCTTTTCTTTAAACATAGCTTTTTAACATAAACTCGTTACAAACTATTATTCTACAAAAGCATTAATATCAAATATTTTTAGAAGATGGCAATATTATTTACAAAGTGATTTCTATACTACTAATAAACCACGGAATTACCTACAATAATTATCTTGAGGAAGATGGTTGGAGGTGCGGTCATAAATTAGAAGCACACATTTAAAATAAGTGCTATTTTAATTATGTGCAGACGTTTCGGCCTACAATATCAGGGTTGACTCTGAGACTGTGTCTAAAGCAGTCTTTAGGAAGCCGAAACGTCGGCACATAATTAAAATAGCACTTATTTTAAATGCGTGTTTCTAATTTATGACCGGACCCCCAACCATCTTCCTCATCTAATTTCTCAACGGCCTCCACTGGCTTACACCAGTGAAGCGCCTGGTGAGAGGCGCTGGGATCTCTTGGATTCGGCTTCTCCCCCCACTTGTGGAGGGAGCAGCGGAGTCTAGGGTCCCTTTAGCAGATTGTATATAGTTAAGTTTGCTTGTATGATTTTTATTTATTTCCCAACTTGTATTTATCTCTACTACAGGTTGTTGTTTTGATTTGTTTGTTGTTTTTTTGTTTTTATTAATTGTTATTTTCTTGTATATATTTGAATTTATTTATTTCCGATTTTATGTAATTTGACTTTATCATCATTATTCTATATATATATTGTATGAATGTGTACTACATGTCTATTACTACTGTTCATTATGTAACAAACTGTAATATTTCTCAATAAAAAAAAAAAAAAAAAAAATTCTCAACGGTCAACAAAACTCCATCATTACAATTATTATCATTCGAGTGCCTAGTTAGGGAATAGTTTCCATTGCAAATTTTATATTTTTTTTCCACAAACTTTTGCAGTATTGCTCAAATGTAGAAAAACTTTAAATTTTTTTAAGAGGGTTGTTGCATTGTAGATATAAAGTCGATGTTAATTTCCTATGTGGTTGTAGCTATCGGTGGAAATGAAAAGCTATCTACATTCAGCTACGCGATGGTACTTCCTCTTTCCTTAGTAGATATCATAATGTAACAACCACCGCAAAATCATTTGCTCCTATAGTTAAAGAGTATGAAGAAGGTTGACTGTTACTTTGAAACTGATAAATTTGACGTATATACTAGACAAACAGCGGAATAAGCTATATGCTCGTACCTCTGCTACTCCTTTACCGACAACTGTGCACCGAATCCTGTTTCATGAAAAACATACAATTGAGCTTGCTACTTCATTCATTAGTACTCTCTCCGGAATAAAGAATTCAAGTATTACAGGATTCATCACAGTAGGAAAACATTCTCGCCTAGCTACAATCAAAGAGGTTTTTAATATTATGACGATATCCTTGGACCCTTCTATATAAGTTGCTTATCAAGTTCACGCTGGGGCGAATATCTGAGTTTTTCTGTGTGGGGCGGGGCGGTACTGTACCAAGTTCCAACGTGTGTAATGCGAGGTCACAACAGTTCCAGGCTTCTAACGCGCTAAATGCGAGATAGTAACAGTTTTGACATACACATATAACTTGAATGAGTAATTATGGAAATATTAAAAAAAAGATTCTTATATTATTATTTATAATTAATAATCATTCTTATTTTGTTATTATTACACATTATACTCTTATATTATGGGAATAAAAATATGATAAGAAATCACGCACAGCTAGATAAAATTCTTAAAGAAGAAATCAAGTGAAATTAACCGATAAGAGTCCTTTAAGGGGGGATGTTGAAAGTTATAAAATATTTAATAATTATACGCTCATGCTTCTTAATTCCTACAACATATAATGTTGAGAAAAAATAATATAAACTTATTTTCTAAAAACAAGTGGCTCACCTGTGATGTACGTTGCCCCACGGGATAGTTAAGCGTGAACCACCGGTGAGTCACCCAGCCCCACAGAGCAGACACGTGTGACCCACCGGTGGGTCACCCAGGCGTTAAGAGCTTTCCGCTTAATGTTACAGAAAAAGATTTGTTGAAATCAATTTTCCAAAAAAAAGTAAAAAAAAAAAAAATGATTAATCAAAGAAATACCAATATTTTCAAGTTTTGAGAGCTAGTAGAGATATACCGTTTTGAAATCAGGAGTGGTGATATACCATTTTCCATTGAATTATTTTTGCATTTAATATTAGTTAATTGCCTATTAACAGCTACATAATAGTTATATGGAAAAATTAACCATTGTGTAATAATTTGTAGCGGTTATTTATTTATTTTTTGTTATTATCTTATATGTTTACATTATTTATTTGTTTTGTGATGCTGTCTGCTATTACGCTTAGATAACTCGTCGCCCCACCTTGGAATGAATCTTAACAGGTAAAGAGATTAACATTATATATTCAATTATAATCAAGACTGTAATTCTAGAAACGCTCGCTACCTGAAGCCAGAGAAGAATGGCGGTGATTAGAGCGGCAGGAGCGCCCTGGGGCTTTGGAAGGCGCTGATTAAGAACTAGCGGATGAGGGAAGCATTGTCCCCAGATCACAATCTCATTTCCGTCCCGAGCTTCCAGAAACAACTTGGCCCTTCAACCTCCCCCAGAACCCTCTCCAAAGTCACTCCCTTAACATAAACAAATTTCTATTGACGAAACGAGTTCGAGGCCCTTCTCATCTCAGCTGGAATTCTGCCCGTCTCTGAGTACAATGGCTTCATTTATAAGGTCGGTGGCACCACTATTCTTATGTTTAATAGTCCTTAAGACTGTGACTCCCAACTAATGATAACTAGAGATACCATTGGAAAATTTGATAAAATTACCTAAATTATTATATACTTTAAAGCGATTAAATGGACTCCGTAACCTCTTTTCTCTTGAAACCCATAAGCTTCTGATCTCCTCCCTGATCTCCTCCCTGATATTTCCCCACTTTGACTATTGCTGTATGGTGTATATGGGTGTCTCTGGAGACCTTGAGGAAAAACTTAAACGCCTATTTAATCGCTTCATTCGATTAATCTTTTGGATCTCCGGGGACAATTCTGTCACCCGATTCTACGAAGAGCTAAAGTGGCTTTACACTTCCTTCCGTCGAAGGTCATTCCAGGCTTCCTTCCTCTATAATGTTATGCGATCCCGCCGTCCATTATACATCTCTGATCTCTTATCATTCAAATCCTCAATCCATTCCCGCATCGCCCTTATGCGGCCTTCTGATTTGTATATTACGCCCCATCGAACCGCAGCTTTCTTTCATAATCCGATCCTCTTCCATGTGGAACTCTATTCCTTCTGATATCCGTAATTCTACTACCCTTCCGACTTTTAAATCTCGTCTATTCCATTACTTCCTGTCCATTCAATTCCTAAACAATCCTAACTGATCCATTTCTCATGAAAATGTGTAAATAAAAAAAATTGAAGAAGTGTTTTCTTATTTTTGTTGTCGTTTTTATAACTGAGTAAGAATTATATTTTATTTTTTAGTCGAGGTTATGTATGGAAACATGATAATCTGGGACCCTAAAGGTTAAATTTAACCAAGTTTCAGAATTTTGTCCACCTAAATCGGTCATATTTTCCACTGTGCGACGCCTCAATTATTGAAGAGAGTGTGACGTATTCGAACCCGATCCTAAAGTATTTTAGGAGAATCAAAAAAAAAAAAAAAAAAAAAAAATTCTCAATCCTTAGATTTGCAAGGAAGATGGTTTGGATTAAGATGGGAGTTGATATAGACCGAGGGCAGATTCTAGATATCTCATGGACCGCTGTACCAGCACAATTTGTAACTTTAATGAAAGCCACCTGTTGGAGATAAATCTCATTAGGGGATAATTTTAGAAAAAGGCTCTCTTTAATATCTGGCGTTTATTTAAATCCTCGCGGTCCCAAGGGCGAGCACCTGCAGCCCGCCTTAAATCAAATGTCACTTGCCGTCGGGAAAGGATTTTCGAAGGTTTGTATGAGTTTATAATAATAACAACAAGTTTTTTTATTTAATTATTAAGGGATATGTCCCTTTAGAATAATGCAAATGAAATTTAGTGCCTTAGAGCAATGAAGGAAAAATACGGTGAATAGTAAGATTAAAAAAAAACAAAGAAACTGGTGCG
This sequence comes from Piezodorus guildinii, assembly GCA_023052935.1. NCBI lineage: Eukaryota > Metazoa > Arthropoda > Insecta > Hemiptera > Pentatomidae > Piezodorus > Piezodorus guildinii. The sequence continues at coordinate 135,825,048 of CM041293.1, read as the reverse complement.
CACGAAACACGACCTCGGTTGATAAAATTAATTTAAGAACTATTTAAATAAGTTAAAAGTTGAATTTTTGATATTATATTTTATAGTACAAATATATTTAAGAAACTTAGGTTAAATAATATATTTTTATTTTATTTATTTATAAGTTTATTATTTTCAATAACATCAATTACCCCTCCTCATAATTTGAGGGCGTTTCAAGATGCGTGAAGCCCGAATAATCCGTTTCTACTTTGCACAGTTGAAAATATGACCGATTTAGGTGGACAAAATTCTGAAACTTGTCCATATTTAACCTTTAGAGTCCCGGATGACGGCAAAAAATTAAAAAACTGATTAATTTTTCGACACGATTGGGGAGCGCATAGTGGTCAAACATCAAATATTTGCTAAAATCTAAAACTTTTCTACAGTTTACGGCTGATGCTTCAGAATACGGAAAAAAATAATACGAAAAATCTAATCATGGCTCGAAGTTGCTGAAACCTGCTAATAGATGTATTTTATATCAATTAGGAAATTCTTTAAATTATAGAATATAAAACTTTTGATTCGGATTGTTGTGCCTGAAAAACATTATGTTTCACCAAAAACCGCAAACATTCTTCGTAATATTTAAAGACTAAAAGGATTGATGAAACAAATCCTTGGGGTTACTTTAGGGGTTATATAGTTTTTCGGTATTAAATTGGAGCATATCTTAACAAATTGTTAAATTAATTTTATAATTTCATTATCTTCCACTCGTCAGATAAATATTAATTTAAATATATATTTAAATAACCCTCAATATTTGTTGACAAATCATATTTGGTGGATGTATTTAAATAAAACCATACAAAATGTACTTATTCTATTTATTATTAATTATTCTTAGAGGACAGATGACCCAGAATAAAATTTATTTTCATTCATCAATTCGTTCGTTAAACAAAAAAAAATTCTTGATTCCCTTGGATGTTATGTACATTTTATCTTATATTAAATATGAGAAAGAATGATCAATTGGATTTTTCTACATAAAAAGGATTTGTATTTTTCTTTATAATTAGTCTTCAGGAGATAAAAATGCATAAATAAAGCAATAAAGAAGTCCAGATGCTGAACAAGATTAAAGCATGCAAAACTAATATAAGTAAAGAAACATAATGAAAAATGTTAAAACTTGCTATACTTTGTTCTCTGGGTCGTGTGTTTTTTTTCCCCAGCTACAAGGGAAGAATCATGCTTAAGTTTTTGCCAGCTTGGAGTGATAGCCCTCAGTGGGAAAAAGTAAGATGTTTAATGCAACCCATTCTTTATAGAGGCATGTTTTATTTAAGGATAACATGTGAGATGGGTTGTTTCTAAGCGTTTATTAGAGAGGCATAAGTACATAAATAAGCATTTTATTTATTTACAATCGTTTTTGTTTGAGCGTTAATGTTATTTGCTATATGGAAAAAAAAAATTGCAATAAGCAAATATGATGACTTCCGAAAGTCGGTTAAAGCAAGGCATCTCTAGACCACCGCCTCAAAAGTCCTCGGGGTGGGTTGTACGGGTTCGTGTAGGATTTAAGTATTTGGGCCGATGGGTTCATGTTGTAAGTCAGTCTGTCATGAAATTTTTTATAATATTCTGTGGTTGTGTCTGAAACTGTAGGTATGTCCAAGTCATTGTGAAGTAATTCGTTGGTTACATAAAGCGGTGCATCCACGATTTTTCGCAATATTTTCGATTGAAGGGTCTGAATTATTTGGATGTTAGAATATTTGGCAGATCCCCATAGCTCTATCCCGTATGTCCATAATGGTTTGATCAGTACTTTGTAAATAGTGTTTGGTGTTCACGGATAATTTGGATCGTTTGTCAAGCAGATGGGATAGTAGTCCAAATCGTCTGTTCAGTTGTTGTCTTTTAAGTCTAATGTGGGTCCTCCATTACAGTCTTTTGTCTAAGTTTAGTCCCAAATATCGTACTTCATCTGATGTCGGAATGGGTTTATCCTCAAAATAGACTGCTGGACAATCTCTATGATTGAGCGTGAAAACGATAAATAAACTCTTTGATTGGTTTATTTTCACTTTCCATCTATTAGCCCAACTGGATAAGTCATCAATGTGGTTTTGCAACATGAAGGATACAAGAATTGGGTTTTGATGGAATGTCAAACGAGCTGTATTGTCTGCAAAAGTGGCTAGTAAGGTGTGGTCATTTTCTGGTAATAAGAATAATTTCTGGTATTTCTGGTAAAAATACATAAATACGCATATGTATATATATTATGTAAGAAGCAAACATGGGAAAATATTAAATAATTTCTGATAAGAAAGGAAGTATAGGCGAATGCTTTATATATTGTAGAATAATATTGGGGTATTTGACAAGAGCTTTCTGGGAAGCTGGAATTCATTCAAAGATTCTAACTAATAGACAGATGGTAAATTGTCAGTTTTTTGATAAAGTAAGCTGTTTTATTCAGTTCTATTATAATACTGATTAGTTTTGTACAGCAGACATTACTTCAAGTTTAAACTATAATGTAATTGTTTGTTCATTTATTTATTTAACGTCACTTCATGCTACTGTAGCTAATTGGATAATTAGCGTGAGTCATAATTTGTTTTCGATCCGAATTTAATTACGATAGAAATCTTAAACGACTGCTTGACATAGCCCTGGCGGATGCCTCCGAAGGACAGCGTAACCAAGGATATTTTACTTCCTATAAAAAGGGCCATCTACCGGATTTGAACCCGATAACTTGGGCATAAGGCTATTACGATAATAATAATTTTTACTAAAAGGAATTAGTCCGGGTGGCGGTCAGTTAATGAAACAATTAAGTATTTTCAACCATTTATTTTCTGCCAATGTTTCGATCCCCATTGTGGGGCATCATCAGAGTGTATTGTAGGCGAATGGAAACTGCTATGTATGCTCAAGGATACTGCCTTGAGGAACACCATTAGACTGGAAAAAAAAATGGACAAATAGGAACTATTGTTTTGTTTTTTTGAAGAGTTTTTCAGAGAGGTAAGGCTGAATAATACAGAGGAAGTGCCATCTGGTGAGGAATATGAGTAGTTCTGCTTCAATACATTCGAGGTGATGAGGGTTAAGGATATTAGGATGCGGATTGTAAATTTTATAGAGATGCTGAGCGAATATCTGGGACTCGTCCAGAATTGGAATTCATTAAGGAGTGAATGATTAAAATCTTTAAAATTGAGGAGTTTGTTAGTGGTCATCCACAGTGATTTGTAGGTAGTAGTAAGGTTGTCCGTCTTGTTTAGTAATTTTAATTTGGAATGCCCTTAACTCCGGAACAAGCTTAATCTCAAAGACCAAATTTATAAAACTTAAACAAATCGTATAGATAGGCAATCTTTATACGTTTCATAAGTTTTCACTGAGTCCCTTTTGAGTTATTTCCGTGTAAACTTCGTAAAAAACGAGTTATTGCCATTTTTGAAAATTCGTATAAAATTGCTATTTTCTGAAGATTGACATTTTTACAGCTAGTATTGACCCACAATAACAAAAAAAATATGTTAAAATGAGAATAGAAAATAATATATAATAAAAATTACATTAATAATAACATTATTAAAAATAAGCAAAAAATATAGTTTTTTTTTTTTTAAAGAAGGATATTACAATGTTAATGAATGTTTGTAAAATAATATATGATTTAATTTTACATCTTTGAAAAGATAATCTTTTCAAATACATATTTGCTGCCTAATGTACCCATGAAAATAAAAATTGAATAAATAAATAAACGGATCTGTCTGCTTTATTTGTTTATTTTCCCTGAAATTAGCATCTAATTGGTAATGGAATTTACAGGAAATGGCTGAATAGACAGGATTGAAATGTTGAAACAGTTTGGGAATCCTGTATGCTGGAAGGAATGAAGTTCCATAGGGATGCGGATCGGATTAAGAATGACCTGAAAGCTGTGGATCGATGGGACGTTATCTACAGATCAGAAGACCGCTAGCGGTTGTTCCGAGAACGAACGGAGGATTTTATTTCAAGGAGATCCGAGATGTTAAATGGACACTGGGGTTGGATAAAATAGTAGAGGAAGGATGATAGGAAGTACTTTCGGCAGAAGGAAGGATAAAGCAACTTCTCTACTCTTCGTAAAATTGGCTGATAAAGGTGTCTCTGGATATCCCAAAGATGAAATGTATAAAGAAATCAAAGGAACTAACCAAGACCTTACGGGTTTCGATTGTAAAAAGAGGACGTAGGTGATTCAGAAGTTCTAAGGAGGAAACATGTACGACTGGAGATTTCGGTAACATGTTTTTCTAGAAAGGGTTTGATCAAAGGTGGTGCCGAGTTTTTTAACGGATTGATGGAATTGTATTAGATTGTTATTCAGAAACAGAGTTGGGATCGGTAGAATGGCCTTCAGGAGGGGATTAGAACCCATTTCAGTTGCCTTGGTCTTCTCAGCGTTCAACTTGAGCTTGTTTTCATCTGCCCAAATGCTGACTCGACTCAAATCTTCTTGAAGCATTTCTGTGGCTAGTAATAGGTCGAAAGGAGGAAAGGATAGATGAATTAGAAATACATAAGCATATGATGATGATGACCATAGGATGCGTAGAGGAAAGTCATTAATGAATACTGAAAATAAGGTAAAGGATAGTAATGATCCCTGAGGAACACTACATAACAAAGGTAAATTCTTGGAAGGAAATTGACTTGGGACTACTAAACATTGTGAGCTGTTGGAGAGGAAGTATTTAAACCAGCGTAGACCACTGTTGGATAAAGGAAGATTTTGTAGTTTGGCAAGGAGGATATTATGGGCAACTGTATCAAATACTTAGGAGAAATCTAGAAGGATTAGGATGGTTAGTTTTTGGTGTTCAATGGCGGATTGGAGGATGTGCCTAATATAAAGTAATGTGGACATTGTTGAATAACCAGGTCGGAAGCCGGATTGAAGAGGATTGATAAGTGAACTTTCTCCAAAATAATTGTCAGTTAGTTTTATGAAAGACGTTTTTCGTTTCAGGGGTTTCGAAAGATTATAAAGGAGCGAAATAGGACGGAAGTCAGACGGTGAGGAAGGGTTTAGAACTTTGTTCAAGCTATTACTGTCCAAATGTTAAAAAAAAAAATTCTCATTAAAGAAATAAATTATTGCTCTTTTCTTCTTTAGTTGGATATCAAACTCACTAAATTTTTATATTTATCCGCTTTTTATCAATCATAATGAGATGATACTGTTAATTTTTTTTTAATCGAGAAAATTAAAGGTACTTTAGAAGAAGAAAGTTTTGAATATCATATAATGAAACCAAGATGATTTAGCCTTTCTGCTGAAGGAAATAGCGATACAGGCTCTAATAGAGGAAAGGCCCAATATCGTAAAGAGAGGCTGAGCCCGAAGGAAAAGATCCGATGGGGGTAGTTTGCATGCATTAGGAGGCGGGGAAGGGGCTCGTTGGCCGGCCTTTAATAAAGTCACTAGGGCCATCATCTACATTAGGCAACGGTTTAGCCTAAAATATTCGGCTCCGAACTATCCACCTAAAGGATTTTATTACCTTGTTGGCGTCTAAAATGGCCGGTTTAACAATTTCTGGAGGTGTTAGTTACTACAATATGCTAACTTTATCCTAATTTATTTTTTCATTCAATACTATGTCTAGATGTTTAAATAGCAGACGATGTTCAGATTTACTTTAACTTTTCACCTAATGATTTCCCCATTCAACAATATAAATACTTGAAAAACTGTGTGACGGATGCAGACATCTACTGTGTGACGGATGCAGACACCTAAAGAAGACATTCTATTTAATAAAGTTTTTATATTGTCACTTAGTAACTTATGATAATAAATAAACCATACGAGTTATATTGATCTAGGTCCAAAACACAGGTTTGGTAGAGTAGCTCTAACTATCCATATTAAACATTGCGGTATTAGTATCCCAAGAAATAGCCCAGCAATTCAGATTACCATTGTAATTCTAGCATGTGGGGTCTTCCTAGGTCAGAATATCTCTGCCTTTGTAATACCAAGATTGTCATCATTATTTACTACCTTTCCTTTAATTCCTTCTCTATCCTTCTCGTAGTGCTTATCCTTCTAACCTTATACACCTATGAAGTGCCCTCTTCACCTCTCGAGGCATTCCATGCTAACGTCAGTCACCTCTGCTAAATGGTCAGAGCTGGTATCCTTGCTAGTAGGATACCCTCGAGCGCAGCCATACACGGCTCTTAAAACTCGATCCTGGTGTAGTGACCGAGCTTCACTGACCTGTTTCTTACTCTCTCCTAGTTTTAACAGGCTTTGTCGAGATCGTCTGTGACTCTCAGTAGTAATTACTATCCTCCACGTTTTTTTTAAGTGCCAAGAGAAACAAAAATATCCCTACACCCGTTCCTTAATCAATCCTTGGTCCTCCCAAATATCTCCTATTAATTTTCTGTCATCTGTCAAGAAGAGTCACTCTTGAACAATCTCTAGTAGAAAACGCACATCCACCAAGTTTCCCGCCGAACCATAGTCACCAATTCTGCTGCCTCCATCGTCTCCCACCATTCAATACTCGTAAACACATAAACATAGTTTCTTCCCACGTCTTTCCTGACGTAAAAACAACAGCTGTGTGATGTACAACGGACTTGCAAGTGTATTAAAAAATTATCAAATTGTTTTATAATTTTATTCTTAAGCGACTTTAGTCTCAGGATAATAAAGATATTTTTATTTATAAACAATATTTTCGTGAGTAAAACATCTGAACATTTGACGTATTCAATCATTCCAATCTCTTTAAATTACGCTATTTTTTCACAGCTATCCACCCTACTAAGACATCCCATATTATTTTTAATGAATAATTTTATATATATTTTTACATCCTTTACTGCTCTACACGGCTAAACAAGATTAGCCATCCTTTACATTACCGATACCTACTGTCGGAGGCTGATCTCTTCTATTGCTTCAGTGGTCTTCCTTGTACTTGTTTTTCTTCCTCTTCGAGCTCCGTCATAGATAAACTTTTAGTAGTTTCGGTTACTAATTGATGGAACTCCTCCACTGTGATGACAAATTTTCTCGTTACTCTCATTTAGCACAAAATGACAACACAAATGAGGCATTTGTGATTGATATTCAGGCCAGAACTATGGAGCTTTGTTCAAAACCCTCTGTGACCTGTAGGAAATTGTGACATCCAGTATCTTGGGAATAACCATTTTGTTCTGAGACGAGATTTCACTGCAGAAACATATTTTCAAAGAGAACTCCCTTTTAATGTAGTAATACACCGTTAGCTATATTTCTAAATAGTGTCGTTCCGGATCTTCGTTTTCCATTTAGTGGGTTCTTCCATAATCCCCACTCAGAGATTTTCCAGTAGTCCTGCCAAGCCTAACTTTTCGTGCATGTAAATACCCAATGATCACATCATGTAACAAGAGGAGGTCGTGAGTTAAATAAATATTCTTTATTCACTACTGGCCGCAGATACTTGAAATGGTTCAGTTTGCTTCGTACGGGTAAAAGTGGAAGCTTAGAGCCTGGCTAGCAGGAGCAGAACTGAAAAATATTTTACGTAGGTAAGAATGTGTACAAGTTTCCTAATTAATTTTTTTTCTTTAATCATGGTAGCTAACTCATTTGCTCTAAATATTTCATTTTTATTTTGTGTGAAGTAAATTAATGTAATCTTTAAATGTTGAAAATAAATATAATCCTTTAACTATGTTTTCAACTATAACTTTATTTAAAAGCTCAATTGATTTTGCAAATAAGTACAAATTAAGGTCGTGCATTGCGCGCGAAAATTTTTTTCCGCAAATGTAGGAAACCATTATAACAACCCTACACATTTATCATGAAATCAATCACAATACTAACAGTACGACTAATTTAATTTGTTTCTCATCTTCTTTTGGCCTATAGGATTAAAACACATACATATAAGAGTTCCTTGTCCAATTTTAAGATTTAGAAAAACATTGGAGCATAGACGATGATCCATTGACTGTGCCCTATTCTCTTCAGTTCTCCATTTGACGTGTAGAAACCTCTAACGTCATCTATTCACTCATAAAATGAATGCAACTTAACGAATCGATAGTTTCTTCTGTTCATTTGACGTCGGAAAATTAATGACTTCATATTTGCTACACCGTTAAACTGTTGTGAATAGAATCCAAGCTGCAACAACTCTGACACGGACATTATTGGTGTTAATTAACTTACGATTTTATTCAACTGAGATAGAGGATTTTTCGTTTAAATTAAGAATCTGAAGAGTATGAAATCGGCCTTTTTGTTTACCGAAAATAAAAATGGCATTCAAAACAAGGATGAATATTTTATCTCTAGTCAACTCTTGTATTGCTTGGTTTTGAATCTATCTAGAAGTTATAGCTTGATTTTATATGTCTATTTTCCAAATGCGGAACCTCAAAGGAACTACAGCTATAAATCAGTGAAATAAAATCTCAAGTCATTTTTACAGTAGTTTTCATTTTATGTTTTTCCGTTTTAGATTGAGTAGCTGCTTTTGATGATGACATGTCTCTAATAAAAATCTAATATAATCTGGTTTCAATATGAATTTTATTCTCTAACTTTATCTTTTTTCCTCTCCAAATTTTTTTTTTCTGGAACCCTAAACTTGATAAATATTTAGCAGGTCACCATATATGTATCAATTTTATGATCGTAATACGATTTTACTTTATACGTATAGGAAATATATAGAAATATAATTATTCATGGTAGAATAGAATACATCTTTATTGCGTAAGCATTTACTTTTAAAATTGGGTTAGACAACATCTATGTTCAATGATTAAGTCCTGTTTGACAATAAAAAATAGGTTCATAACCTTCAAAAACAAATGATAGATATTATGAAAATTATATATGATTTGTGTATATATATATAGATAAATAGATAGATATAAATATATATATCCCAGAACCTTCTTTCTTCATCATAATTACCAGTCCCATTCCTCTCCTACCATGACTTAATTCAAGTATCTTACAATATCCAAAATCAAAGAATTCTTTCTAAAACAATTAAACGTTCCATAACATTAATGACCTCACCCGTGAAAACATACTAGCTGGACTTAAATCATTAATTGGGAAAACATATATTCATGTTTCTCCACAGACTCGATGGTCGATATCCTCACTTCCAACCTCATCAATATCCTCGACAAATATGCTCCACTCAAAACCTGTAACTTCCGCGCCACCCTGAGATCTACAAATGAAGCTTGAGACTGCTCACAGACGCTTCAGGCGAACAAGACTTGCAGCTAATTATGAAGCGTATAAGGTACTCCGTAACTTGATACAAATAACAGTTAGGCGAGGGAAATCAAATTATTTTCATAAAGTTCTATTCTCTTTCCCTTATTCTAACACCGAATAGTAACTCTTTCGTAAACATTCCCTATGTAAATCCTCTACCTCATCAAGTTTCTTATTATCATCTGAAGAAATATATTTTATCCGATCCATCCAAACAAAGACAATCCGAAATAAAGTCAGGGGTGCCAGTAGGACCAAGGGTCGAAAATGTTCGCTACAGACGAAAGGATATTGCGTTTTGTTCCTTTTTGGTGTTCATGATTGACCCTAAAACGAAGACTACCTGCGGTTGGTTGCCACTCAAGAGCTAAAACAGCTAACGACGAGCCTGTTTCAAAGTCCTTTGCCGAACTAAATTTATCTTGGTCCGGAACAATAGCTAGCATTTCAGAAGAATTAGAAGCCTGAAAACCTCTCTGTTCGAATAAAATTATAGTTATGTGATAAATTCGGTCAGCATCTTGAACCAAGGGGACTGAAGTGATAGGATCGTCCATACACATATAATTTGGTATTCTATCTTTGGGTTGTAGGGAAATGTTCACCTCCTTCTTAGACCAATTGATGAACTGTCCAAAGAGCCAAGTAAGGTGACGAGGTGATACCAAAACCACAAAGTTTAATTTGTGAATCTCCACGATATCTTCCTGCGAAAATCTCAAAAATACCCGTGAGATTAGTCTATTAGAATTTTTCGATACATTTGCTTGTTTTAATAAACGAAAATATAGTAACAAAACGAAGATATCTATTTATAATTTTGTACCCACGTGTAAAACGTCATTAATGATAAAAGAGCAGTAGTTCTTGGACTGGCATCGAAAACTATTCGGCGTACTCGAACTACAATGAAAATCAACGTCTCAATTGATCATGTCTGGAACCTCTTCAATTCCCCAAAATCGTCTGACCAAACTATCCAGCGATGTATGACAAATGGACACGCAATTAATACCTTCGGATCTAGACCTGGAGCCCTTTTCATAAGAATGCGACCCAAAACTCTACTTACTGCCACCAACTGAAAAGGTTATCAATATTAGAGACCCTTAGGATTCTTCTCAAGGACTCTTGCTCTGCAATGATACTTCACCTACGACCGCGAACTCATCATTATATTTAATGCAGTAAAGCAATTCAGACCTTCTATCGAAGAAAGGGTTTTCCAAATTCTAACAGACCATAAACCTCTGGTTTATTCCTTCTATCAGAAGCCTGAGTTAGCAACATCTATAGAGATGCGCTATGTGAACTTCATTAGCCAGTTCATTTGCGATATCCGACATGTTTTGGGATAAGAAAAAAGTTGGCCTATACTCTTTCAAGGTTGGAGGAAATCTGCAGCCCGGATGACATGGAGAGCATTGTCGAAGCCCAACTACTGCTAACATCGGATGGGAAGATGGCAGATCGGTATACCCACTGGCCGGAAGCTGAGCCGATTGAGGACATCTCCTGATTTCTGGATTTCCAGCTATAGCCTCTCAACATGCATCACAACCCAGGAGATGAATTCACCAATTTGAGAGTGAACTTTCACACAACTGCTGAATCTCCTAGAAACTCGGCGCTGTCGGAGCACTGCATAACATCTTCAATTCTATGGCGCAATCGAGAGATGATTCTGTAACCTTAAAAGCAGCCATAATAGCAAATCTCATAAACATAAGGTCTTGGACCGAAATGTTTCCCACAGTCCACCTAGGGTTGAGAGCGGCTATCAGGAATGAAAATTGCACTAGCGCCGCGCAAATGAATTATCGTCAAAACCCTGAGGAGCTGTTGGATTCAACTTGAAAACCAGATGAGGCTGATGGATTTCTTAGTAGGCTAAGGGAACACTCAAGCGCTTGCTGCCTACCACGCATAGACCGAATCAAGGGCCAACCTTCACTCCGAAGGAGCTAAGGACCTGTTTACGCCTCAGGAAACCACTGACTCTGTACCCCACCTTGTGCTTGGGTGAGGGGAGAACAATTAAGTGATCGCGATCGCCTCCAGACAGAAGACCGTCAGCGTGGACCACCTTAAGGGTAGCCTACACCTTGGAAGATCCCACCTTTCCAGCTACGACACCACAGACTACATCCCGAGCGGAGCCTGCAAAATCTGACAAAGCCCCCGACAACGAAGCCGACCAGCCCTTACTGGACAGGAGAGCTGGAACAGGACGTCACACCCGACTTCCTGTACGCTTCTGTGACGAGGTCATTGTGGAGAAGTAATTAACGATTTCATTGTTACATAACACACAGAGGTTATAAGACGGTTTTAAGTCTCTCAGTGTTGCCAGGTGGAAAGTAATTACATTATTAATATTTAACTTTTACGTGTAACACTGAGGTAAACATCTAGTTACCTGCAGAGTGTGTGGATTGCTGTTATGAAGTGATTGTGCTGTAAAATTGCATTTGATATTAAAAACATTGTTTTTATTTTATTTAATTTTCATGTAGAAGTGCATTTTAAAAAAATTCTTATTGATTCTAATTTTTTATTGTGTTAAATAATTTTTTTTAGTACATTAAAGTGATTTTAATTTTTATATTTTATGTTTTGTAATTAATTCCTAATATCCATTAAACACTAAAACACACATAACTAGACAAACATATGAGAAACTACTGTCATTGCTCATCGTTCATTTGTTTATCAGGTGGTTAAATTTGTTATTTAGTATTAAATGCGTTTAACTTTTCATTGTTAGTTTTAATGTAGTTTATTAAATAATAAATCTTTAATCTCTGATATCTGTTTATTAAATGAGTTTGAGATGGATATTAATAATTACATTTTTGATAATTTTGTGTTAGTTAACACATACCTAAAATAGTGCCGTGCAATTACGAAACACACTGTATTTCTTTATTTATTTTTCTTAAGCTTGTCTTCTGGATTGATACAATACGCTGTGTGGTAATGAACGATGAAATGATGCAGAGAGGAAGCTGTTTTTTTGTTTGTGTTTGTTTGTCCGATTTCAGAAGTAACTATCACAAATATAATTCTATTCTCAAAACAAGATTAAAGCATAACTTTTGTTCCTATGTTGGGTGACACAATATACCCTAAATCAGGAGGAGAGAAGATATCTCTTCAGTTTTTGCAGGGGGAGCATCCTCTCATTTCCCGACTCGACCATATTTCACGGCTATCAGCTTGCTGGGATCCTTCCTACCGTCACAGGTCATCACCACCTATGGCTTTCACCTCAAGTATTCCAATTGGGAAATCACATTAAAAAAAGTTTAAAAAATTCTTGTCATGCAACACACGACTTTCACTTACCTCCGTTATTAAAACCAATCGATACCAATTATGTTTCAGATTAAAAAAAATAAGGATAGAAATTATTATCTAAAATACAATAATCACTTAAGTTTATGAATTTTTCATCTTTCTGCATTGCTTTTGACAGCTTCGTATAGAAGATAACATTTTTTACTTTCACTTACCTTAGTAGGGTTAGGGTATTGGAATAGGTGCTCAATCTCATGGTTATTAGCAACGAATAAATTTGTAGTAACAGATTTTTTTACTCTTTTTTCTTCTTTTTATTTATTTATTTTTCCTTATATATTTTTTTATTGTTTATTTATTTCATATTTTTTTGACACATTCTGAATTAGTGAATTTATTCCAATTTTTATTTTATTATTATTATTATTTTAAATGTATTTTTTTTTCTTATAGTTCCGGGAGCAGAGAACATTCTTTGATGAACCTAATTAGTGAACTTACTATTTCACTAGAGTCTTTCAAGCTCTCACTCAACGATCTTGCTAGATTAAGTTTATCCATTTGTACATAGAATTTGGGGCAGTTATCAATTATATGTTTTATTGAGAGAGGCACTCTACACAAGTCACATATTGGCACGGGCTGCCTGAGGATGAGATGGAGTAGTGTGAGTCTGCTATGTCCGATCCGAAGTCTCGCCAAAGCAGTTTCTTCGCGGCGATTACTTCGCAATAATGTATTTCATGGATCAGGCGATTGCTTGATATTTCTTAATTTGTTGGTGTTGTCAAGTTCTGACCACACCTGTTCCCAAGCTGATATTTTTTTACCTTAAAGTAATTTTTTACGTCTTTCTTGATGTAAGTTGGGTGGATTTGGACGTTTGATAATGCAGCTTCTTTTGCAGCCCGTTTCGCTTCTTCATTACCATCAACGCCTACGTGGGATGGAATCCACATGAACACAAGTTCTTTTTTCAGTATTTTTAAATCTTTCACATATTTTCTGATCTTATTAATTAGTGGGTTATCAATTCAAACATTATTAAGGCTCTTAAGGGCAGAGAGGGAATCTGTGCATATATTGAACTTTGACTCATCACGTGACCTAATGAATTCGAGTGCATTTGATATTGCTACAAGTTCCGCAGTATATATTCTACTTAGGTTGGGAAGTTTGAATAGATAAACCAACTTGACAATTTATTTTAGACGTGCCATAAACGAATCTAAAAGAACAATTCTTTATCTGCTTCAACCTCTTCTCTTGCATCATCGAGAGGCCACCATATTCCACACATCCATAATCAAATTGAGAGAAAATTAAAGGGGATACGAGGAGCTAACGAGTGGACTTTGGGAGAACATGACGGACTTTAAAAATTTATGTTGAAAAAAAGGACAAAGCTAATCAAAATTTCTGAAACAAAAAGTTCAAGGATCAGCCTACATAAGGAAAAATAAATTAGCTTAAGCATCATTTCTAAGCTCTCTTGTCACGGTGCGTCAAAGGTTTCAGTTTATGTTAATTTTCGTGAAATTTTCTTGGCTACGTAGGTAGTCTATTGTTAGGACCAAAATTATATAAAATACTTCTGTCATCATTCTTGTTTTTGTGTCGTTCTTAACTATGCACAACAACCGGAGTTATATTTTTTTAACAAAACGTTATTTTAAAAGTAAAGAGGATTTTACAACTCCGGAACTAACTTAGTCTCAAGGACCAAATTTAAATCACTTAAAATCATTTTATATATAAGTAATCTGTATCAGTTTCATCATTTTTCACTTAGTCCCTTATGAGATATTTCCGTGTAAACATAGCGAAAAATTAATTTTTGCCAGTTTTGAAAATTCATTTACAAAAAAGGACTAATTTCACAAGATCGACTTTTTTATAGTAAATAGTACTATGACTAAGCTATAAAATAAAATAAAATAATTAAAAGTGGGTATCTTTCCTTTATATACATATGTCTCGTTTTTTATCCATTTTCGAGAATTTATAACATAACATTGTTCTCTATTTAGTTAATAAGCTGTGGGGACAAAAATACTTAAAAGTATTGGCCTGAAATTTTTTTTATTTATGGTTTTATCATGTATAGGTGAGTGAAAGATAAAAAAAAAGTAGTTTCTTGTTTTATTTTATTTTAATGAAAATGAAAAATTCATGGTTGTTAGTGATGTTATTGTTCACAGGTGTTTGAAAGCACCTAAGGTTTAGAACTAACCATTAAACCCTCCTTGCGGCCAGATGCTACGTCCAACGTCTAGAATATGCAAAACAACCTAGTGACAGCTTAGCAAAGTCCGGTAAATAACTTAGTAGGGGACCACTTAGTATGTCGTAAAGTTTACAGCTTAGGGTTTCTATCTCCGTTCTGAAGTTCCTTTTTTGATAGTATTTAAAAGGATATATATATTCTTTTCTTTTTTTTTAATTCAAGAAAAATTATTTTTTTCTTGAAAAACTTCTCCTAACAAATTGCTACCCAATCCCATATTTAAATCACGTGGTCCCTGAATACCAGTTTGGTTTTTCGATCATTCCATTTTACAATTTAGCAGTGTCATCGTGTATATGTATATGAATATTATATTGTTATTTAATTTTTGATTTGGATTGTGTTGAATGTAGTGAGTATAAAAGTTTTAGCCTTTTGTTTTGTGCATTCTGTCTGTTCTTGATGTGTGGGCCCCTTGTCATTCTTCTGCCGTATGTCAAGCCAAGATAAATTAATTGTGGCTGTCGGTGAAATTTGGATGTGGTCAAGATACACTTATGGGCAAGTTTCATATCGGTGACGGAAAGTATAAGTTGAAAGTTGTCTTGTTTTAGTCGAATTTTCGAAAGTCACCAATATTGAAGATCTTTATAATAGAGCGCCAGAAAAATCTAATTAGGCTTAAGATATCTATTTTTTTATTTTATAGTGAATTTATTACATTCATAATTTTTATTAAACATGTTATCTTTGAAACAATTATGTCATTTAATAACTATTGTTTACAAATTTTATTATTCTGTTGTTGTTTTTCACAGTTACGGCCTGAATTGAGAAAAATGAATTCTCTAATCTAACAATAATATATGGGAATGTATGCTTATGAGAACGTACTATAACGTATACAATTAATTAATACTATAACGTATGCAATTAATTAAAGCTATATACGTATTAAAAAGATATGCCGTGTTCTAGGGGGATGTATTTGAGATCACTCATAAATAATATTCGTATAAGATACGACTTTGAAAGATAATTTGCCTTACATCATATTATTCTAGTTATAAAAAAAAATTAATAGCAAATTTAATGAAGGTTAAAAAATATATAAATATTGAAATACATTCATATGAACATGTATGTGGGTATATCACTAAACACGACGTGAAAATAGGTTGAAATATTCAGTTAAATGACTGTAAACTATATTTCTAAACTACTTTTATACCACCTAGGTTATAGTTCCTGATGCCCCAAGCCGCCATTGTTTCATGTAGGCCTATATTCAATCTCTTTTCCGGCCGAACTCTATCTTTGATTCCACCTATGTACCACACATCCTTTTCGGTCATCGGTCGTCCGACATACTCTTTACACGACCATTCTAACTCAACTTTCTAGTCTCAATGGAGTGAAGTTTATTCAAGGATTCTACAACTTTTCTCCTGATTACATTATTAGGAACGTTTTGTATACCAAATATGCCACACCTAAGTCTCCATAGAGCTATTTATATTGAGCCAAACGTTCTTACTCAGACCGTTGAAATTATTATTTTTTTGTTTTATTTATTTCTCTATGGGAAAATCCCAAATACAAATACAATTGACCATTGTTTGTAATAAAAAGTTACACATTGTCTTGATATGGCTATATAATATAACTGAGGATATTATTGTAAAAGTTATAATAAAAGATTTGTACAAATGTAAATACAATTTAAAAACACATATAAAGAGAAAAAAAACTCAATAAAGTTTAAATAGGAAAGTATATAAAAAATAATAATAATAATAGGCTTAGCGAACCCGAAGGTTCGATGCCGATACCACCAAATTGCGCCTACACAGACTCGTCCAATGCTCACCATTCAAGCTCAAGCTCCCGAGATCAGCCTTAACGCAATCCTCCCATCTCCGCTTCGGCCTACCTTTTGGACGCCTACCAGTCGGATCAGCAAATACCAACTTTCTCGGAATCCGCTCGTCATCGAGCCCAACAACTTTACTCCCCCATTTGAGTCTCCGCGATGCAATCAGCTCAATTATATTCACAGGATGCAAGTTCCGCAATTCCGCGTTATGCAACCTTCTAAACTCCCCAGTGGCCTCATCTCTCTTCGGACCAAATATTTTACGCAATACCTTATTTTCGAAAACCTTAAGCCGTTGTTCATCCTTTAAAGTAAGCGGCCACGTTTCACATCCGTAAAGAACCGTTGGAAGAATAATAGTTTTATAAATTCTAATCTTTAAGTTTTTAGATAGAAGCCGCGAACTAATTAACTTAGCAACTAAATAATAACACGCATTTCCCACCTTTAACCGGGACTTTATTTCTTCCTGGATTTCATTTTTTCTAGTTATAATTGAACCTAAATACTTGAATTTCTCTACGTGTTCAAAAGTATGACCTGATACATCAATATCACCAAGATCGACACCGTTTCTGCTACTAATCATATACTTCGTCTTATCGGTATTTAATTCGAGTCCTATTTCTTTACCGGTTTTAATTAACACACTTGTATTTAGTTGTATGGTTTCCGTGTCTTCACCTAGCAGTACCAGATCATCGGCATACCCCAAAACCGGAATCTTGTCACCCATATTTAAGCCTTTCTCGGTACACATCACCTTTTCTATGACATATTCTAAAGCTATATTAAATAACACAGGTGAAAGCGAGTCACCCTGTTTCAAACCCGATCGCACCTCAAATCTCTCGGAGTAATTATGACCGATTCTAACTTTATGGAATGTTTCCGACAAACACATCTCTACTAGGTTTACTAACTTTCTAGGTATTCCCTGTTCAATCATGATGTTATATAGCTTCTGACGGTCTATTGAATCATAAGCATTTTTAAAATCGATATAAAGTTGATGGACTACACCGTTGTATTCCAATTTTTTCTCTAATATTTCGTTTTACCTCAGAGGAATCCATGACTTTTGGTGATATTTTGTGAAATAAAATATGTGAGTAGGGCGTTCGAACCTACGTCACACCCTCCAGCAAGCCTGGGGGGCCGCTCTCATTGTTGGTCAGCGAGTCCATCGGACTTAGCCGGGAGGAGCTTCCGAGGAAATTCTACCGATCATCCCCACATCCGCCACCCGTGGGACGCTCCCTATACGCGGTAATGAGATTCGCATATATATATATATATATATATATATATATATATATATATATATATATATATATATACATTTTCTTCAGCCATTGATTATAAAATGAAAGTAAACAGATATTTTCTGAAAATAATAATACATATATTCACAATATTTTGCTCTAAATAAAGAACAGAAATAGATAAAGAATAGAAGAAAAGTAGTTTTAATCAATGTACAAAAAACTCAATAATTAAAGTCAAGATAGCAGTGCTAGAAAAGGAAAAATATATAAATTGTACGGTCAATATTAACTTTCTATTATAAAGGATCTATTTCCTATAATGTTAGATATTTCTTAAAATGTTATATATATATATAATATATATATATATATATATATATATATATATATATATATATATATATATATATATATATATATATATATATATATATCTTTATTGATTCGGTATTGGATAGTATGTGGACAATAATTGGGTGATTTGTAAACCATTGAAGTTGTTTATATTAAGTTGGTAATGCTGTCTATAAACATAATACATCGGGCATTGTACTAGTAAATGAAAAAGAATCTTCCAGTAATTTTCAATAGCATAAATTACACTGGTTTTGCGTTTTTATTAAATGTGTTTGGTTATTGACTGTTATTAGATATATTTGTATTATGTGTTGTATGTAAACATGAATAAAATAAAATGTATATGTACATATATAACTTATGAGCTGGCCAATATAAAACTTAAGAAAAATAAGGAAAAGGGGCACAATAACAACTCACTTGATGGCTAGTCAAATACTGCTTTATTGATTCATATAATCCTCTATATATACTTTTCAAAGTGTTTACATCAGGTGAGTTGGAATTAAGGCTGATAGTCTGCCTTATCAGACCTTAACTCCCCCCCACCAGTTTACGAACAGTCCTCGTAAACTAGATTGAAAAGAAAAATACTGAATACAAAAAAAATGATACTAAAATAAGGGTACATGATAGAAATATACAAATACAAATCGCCACACCGGCTGAAAAACAGAAGAATACAAATAAAATAAACACCTGAAACACAACAAAAAAGAGAAAAAAAAAACACTGTGAAGAACGGAACAAGAACACTAGACAGAGAAAAAAAAACTTCCGAGGCCGAGGACACTCCAAAGGCTTAGGATGCCTCCGTAGTCGGGAGCTTTAATTGCTCCAGGTGCACCGTACGTCTCTTTTTGGGGTCAGTTAAGCTCTCAATTGTGACCAAATTATGCTCCCTAATCACAACCACGCGGAAGGGACCCTCGTAACGCCGAAGTTCCTTCCCCCGATTAGTTCCGACTCGACGGTACACCACCGTACCGATTTTTACGAGACCCATCAAATCCCGGACACCGAGATTATGGCGCGCAACTCGACGCCGCTTCTCCCGCTCGATGCGATCGCGAACCGTAACCCAAAGTTTCTTAAGCGCAAGGCTGTTGCTCACGATTTCACCCTCGCCAGCCGCCGCACCACGACAATCACGCCGACGACCTTGTAACCCAAACAGAATTTCGAAAGGGGTGAATTCGGTCACCGAGTGAACCGAGTGATTATAAGCGACGATCGCGCGTTCCATAGCCACGTCCGGTTCCAACCCTTTTTCCAACTGAAAGACCCTAAGATGGTCGCTAAGGGTGCTGTGAAGCCTCTCGATACCCTCGCGACCCTTCGGATGTCCCGGGGTGTTTAGATGCCATCTGACCCCCAAGAGCCTCATCTCCTCCCTGATACTGGCATTATCGAACTCCCGACCACTGTCAGAGGAAATACCACCTCCATTGGAACCAAATCCAGAGGGCGCGCAACACCGCCTCCGCCGTACGCTCCTGAATGGGATACGCCATCGCGACTTTGCTAAAGAGATCCAGCACCGTGACCCACTTAAATCCCTTCCAGGTAAAGGTATCGACCTGCAGATCACTGAGCGGAACAGCCGCAGTAGGAGTCTCCTCCTGGACCGCCCGGGGTGGATGCCGATCATATTTCGCGCGCATGCATACATCACAATTCCCGATAGCCTCCTGGATGGTACGCTTCATCCCCCGCCAATAATACCGCCGGCGCAACGCGTGCAACGTTTCGGTCAGCCCCCGGTGGTTCGTCTTGCCCTGGTGGTAAGCGAGTGTAACCTCCCGTTGACGTTCCACATCGTGTACGGTTTCGACCAGCATCGAGCAACGGATAAACGTCCGGTCAATCCCGATGCGTTCCGTCCGCCACAAACGCTGAATACGCTCCCAGACCACAGCGTTACCGACGTATAAGTGATGGGTCTGACCCGGTTTCGAAGCGTCGGCAAGAGCCCTACAGATCTGTTCCTCCCCGACAGTAGGTTGAGACCAGATAGTCACAACTGAACAACCGGCAACCCGCTGAAAGTCGAGCTTCAGTAGCCCCGAAGTCCTCGTCTTCCAGACGATCTGGCGACGCTTATCGTTAACAATTTCGTCGAGTTCTTCCATGGTCATCGGACGCCCCTCAGTAGACCCCTCGTCGCCCGACGGCGCATCCTCATTCGAAATCCCCTCCGCGGATGGAGGCTGCTCCTCCCCCGGGGTCCATTCCCTCAAGAACTGACGAACATCTCGCGACGGCCCACCCCGGTCCTCCTCCACGGCATTAATCATGAGCGCCCTCGAAAGCCAGTCCGCGACAACATTTTCCTTACCCGGCTTGTACACGACATCCATATTATATTGCCCCAGGAGTTCTTTCCACCGCGTAACCCTCGCAGACGACTCCTTAAGCTTCCCCACCCATTGGAGAGGGCGATGGTCTGTCTGAACCCGAAATCGTCTCCCGAATACGTAAGGCCTGAAGTGATCGACAGCCCAGACCATCCCGAGGAGTTCCCGCTCCAAGGCACTATAACGGGCCTCCGCCTCCGTGAGGCGCCTACTGGCATACGCGATGGGCCGCTCCCCCCGCTCGCTGTCCTGAGACAACACCGCACCCAGGGCGTACTCACTAGCGTCCGTAGTGATCGTAAACTGCTTGGTAAAGTCGGGGAACGCGAGCACGGGCTCACGCTGTAGATGCTCTATGCACCGGCGAACCTTGTCCGCAATATCGGGGGTCATCACCAACTTATTGCCTTTCCGAAGCAAATTATTAAGAGGCACGAGATATGCAGCCATAGCCGGCACAAAACGGCGGTAATAGTTTAACGCGCCCAATAACCTACGGACACCCTTTACCTCGGTCGGCACGGCAATCCGCTGTAAGGCGGCAACCTTCTGGGCATCCGGTTTCACACCCCCGCAGAGATGGTGTGGCCCAAAAAATTGATCTCGCGCAGGCCCAGGGTCGACTTTTCCGGAGAAAGGCGGAGACCAAAATCCCGCATACGACGAAATACAGCCCTCAGATGCTCAACGTGTTCCCGATCCGACCTACTGAAGACCAAAAGATCATCCATATATACTTGACACACGGACTCATCCAGACCCCTCAAGAATTCATCCATTAGCCGCTGAAACGTGATAGGGGCATTCTTAAGGCCAAACGGCATCCGTGTAAACTCATAGTGGCCTCTCTCGAATGTGAACGCGGTCTTATGTTGGTCACGAGGGTGCATTTGGATCTGATGATACCCCGCCTTCAGGTCCAAAGTACTAAAAATTCGCGCACCTCCCAACCGGTCCAAAATGTCCTCGAAGCGCGGTATGGGATATTTCTCGTCGACCGTATTCTCATTGAGCTTCCGGTAGTCGATGACGACCCGATATTTCTCCCGTGTATCCCCCGGCGTACTCTTCTTCTTCACTGCCCACAACGGACTATTATAAGGAGAAGTGCTGTCCACTATAATACCCTGCCGCCGTAAATCTTCCAGCTCCTCCCGAATATGCCTGCGGAGGGCCTGCGGGTACCGCCGTTCTTTAATGTAAGTGACCCGATCCTGTTTAAGGGGAATTTCGTGTACCGTCCTCCCGGTCGTCCCAAGAACATCCCCCTCTTTAAAAAAAATGTCATCGAATTCCGCAAGGACAGACGCCTTCCAATCCTCCACCTGATTTACCGCCCCTATGCGTGGTTTGCCGTTCCCCACAATGCGGGTACAGGAATATCTTTTCCCCCCAATTCGTATATCCCACTGGCCCCCTTGATTCCGGATCCGCGCACCTACCGCGCTCAGTAAGTCGTTCCCTATAATGACTCCATAGTCCCGCGGCATCCTAGCGACAACATGAACTGACAAACCGCCACCGCGATCCCCCCAGGTGTGCAAACCCATCTCGGTTTCCCCCTCTACACTGCATGGCCCCCCTAGGGTGATCAATTGACATTGGCATACCTGAACCTGGAGTGCCCTCTCTCCGCCGCTCCACTTCTCTAACGCCTCTCTACATGCGATGGTACACGAGCTCCCGGTGTCCACCAGACATGCGACTCCCTCCACGCTGATGATAGGCAGACCGCCGCTCCCACCTCTCGCGTGGTAACTCACCAACGTGCGGTTGCCCCTCTGCTGGTACGCTCCTCAGAGTTCGTCGCGGGAAGACGGCGCCGCCGCTTCCTGTCGCCTCCATGCACTCTTCCTGCTGCGATGGCCGCCTCCTCGGACAGGAACGTCTGTCTCTGTCTCCGTGTCTGCTGTCTCGGATCCTCTAGAAGATTCACTCGCCGATCCGACCGCCCTCCTCATGAACCTTCTTGGACGAACGTTCTGAGCCTTGATCTCCATAGGTTCTGGCTGGTTTGCATCCCGACGTCGGTACATGTGGGGGCAATGTCGTGCTAGATGTCCCTCTGTCCCGCATTCGAAGCATGAGTACGCGGACACTGGGCTACGAGGTGCCCGATCTTGCCACACCCATGGCACTTACGATCTTCTCGCCGTCCACTGTTCCGTGGTCTCGCCTGGCCTGACCGTCTCTCTCCTTGCTGGGGTCTTTCTCTTCTTGCTTCCCGGTACTCTCTCTCTCTTCTTTTCCATGTTGGAGCAACCCTTGGCTGGTTGTAGGCGACTCTCGTCCAACCTGGCTCTTCTACCTCCATCCGAGATTCCTCCTCTCTGGCACTAGTGTCCATCATCTCTTGCGCGCAATCTACGAATGAGCGCTCCCTTTGAAACCCTTCTCTCTTACCGGTTTCTTTCGCCAGCTGTACCTTTAGAATGATTGCCAAAAAATCCATTCTAAAGTGGACCTCCTCAACACTCGCCGTCTCTCTCATCTTTTCGGTTATCCGGTTGAACTTCGTAAGCAGTTCCCCCGCATATTGACCGTTCGACTGACGTGGCTTCTTTACGTCTCTAATCAGGTGGAACACATCTTCTTCGGGGGCCCATCTTCCCCCTCCATAGGCCTTCTTTAGTCGTTCCTTCACTATACCCCAGGGTGTCTCCTCGTCCCCCTGGATATGATTGAGTATGTTCCTCTTGACCCTGCAGACTACTGCAGCCTTCAAAGCTTCAGCATCCTCCCCATCTAGTAGGTTTTCAGATACTTTCGATATGATCCTAGCCATCAGTCGATCGCCCCCTTTTAAAAAATGGTTTAACTCACCAATCTCCCCGGTGAATCTGTCAAGGTCGGAGATGGCTTTTCTCAGATCCTGAGCGGTTGCGGTTTGGACTTTTATCCATTCCAAGGTCGTTCTGTGCGCCTGCGCCAACGAAACTTCCGGAAGTGGCGGAAGTACATTTGCCGCCGCCGGTGCTGGTTCGGTTGGTGGTACGTTCAGAACTGCCGGTCTTAACACTACATTTTCCGCCATGATTACTGTTTAGACTAATGTTAACGGAGAGAGAGAAAGAGAGAGCGAGAAAAAAAAATTAAATAACAATAAAACTGAAGATTTCCAAACGCGAAAGAAAAAAATATACTATCTAAAGGTCCCGGGTTTCGGCACCACTTATGAGCTGGCCAATATAAAACTTAAAAAAAATAAGGAAAAGGGGCACAATAACAACTCACTTGATGGCTAGTCAAATACTGCTTTATTGATTCATATAATCCTCTATATATACTTTTCAAAGTGTTTACATCAGGTGAGTTGGAATTAAGGCTGATAGTCTGCCTTATCAGACCTTAACTTATATATATATATATATATATATATATATATATATATATATATATATATATATATATATATATAAGGGAAAGCATCGCGATCGTGGAAAATGTATTTCTGTTTTCAACGGAAATACACGTTTTAGTGTCCCCTGAGTCCAAATAACCAACTCTCGCGAAAAGGTAACTTGTGGGTGAGTATGTGTGGTAAGTTTAGTACGAAAACGAAATATCGCTACTAAACGTCATTCAGAACTCAATTCATTCAGAATATGGAATTCAATGATAAAAGAAACCAAGATAACGGTTTTCAGAAGGAAAAGTCATTGTATTAGTGGAAACCATTCCGACTTCGAAGTGGTTAAAAGCTTCCAGTACATTTGATCTACCATTAATGATATGGATGAAAGGGTTAATGGATGAAGAGGAAGCAGCCAAAAAAATAATCATGTAGGGGAAATAGAAAATATTTTGGCATGTCTAAAATTCTGAAGAGTAGGCTGGTCAGTAATGCCATAAAGCTCAGGATGCATAAAACACTTATAAAACCTATTGCAACCTACACTAGCGAATCCTGGACCATGAACAAAAAGACAATCAATTTATTGGTCCGGTTTGAGGGAAGGAAATTTAAGGTACATGCTAGGACCGATACGTGAAGGCCGATCGCGGCGGCGTAGAACAAAATAGAGAGGTCTATGATCAATTCAAAGATCGGAACTTCTCAGCCAGTATCAGAATTCAGAGATTGAAATAGTTTGGCCACCTGATGAGAATGGAAGACAGCAAGTCAAATGCCTAATCAGGCAGATGCCAAAACGACTTTACGAGGGCACAACGTATGGACAGAAAATCAGAGGGCTGCTGGTGAGATAGTGTTCTGCAGGACATACGGCAGACCAAAGTCAACACAAGGCAAGCAAGGAGCAGAGAGGAATGGAAGGCACAGTTTGAGAAAGCCAGAGGCTGCTTTAAGCGCCTTATGAGCCGAGGAAGAAGAAGATACGTCATTCTAGCAGATAATAATTGCCTTTGTTAAATTATTTCATCTGAAATACATGTTTCTTTCGAAATTCAATTTACTTCTTTAACGTTTTTTTCATCTGTAAATTTATTTTAAAATTACAGCTTTGTGTGTTGCGCGTTTCTGATCTTTGAAACGCATCATCCATATTCGATATATGAGAATTGAGAGTTCTTTTTATCTTTCTTAATCTCATGACCGAAATAAATAATAAAAATAAAATACAAATTCCTGTCATATTAGATTGTATTCCCTAGTTGATGAATCGGATAGCTATTCGGGTTTGAAGCAGAGACACCCAAGGGAATAGAAAGTGCAAAAACGTGGAATTCCGTTATCTAGTTATGACCAATGACACAGTAATAGCGAAACCTTGCTTGTTGGTTATCGATTGAGCTGAGGGCTTATTCAAAACTCATTATGTATTTTCTCTATTGACCAAGGTCTAGCGCAAGCAGACTAATTGCCTGGTCCCAAATCAGCTACAGCAACTGTGTCTCCAAATAATAACGCCCACTCCAAGACCACTCCATTGGATGGGTAGGCTCCATCTGGTTCAGAAGTCATCACTTCCATCGAATTTGTTAGTTGTTATATAAAAACGAAATTTATATATTTATTTCGCAGTATAAAGAATAAAGCACTTTAATCACTTAGATCATTTTTACATTCACTTACCTGAAATATATATCAAAGGAAAGTATTGCGATCGTGAAAATATTCAAATTCTCTCCGAAAATACACGCTTTAGGATATCCTGAGTCCAAATGGAGTCCCGCAATAAGGTCTGCGTATTCGTGTATGTGTGGTTATTTATTATTATTATTATTATTTTTTTTTTTTTTATGAAGAACTTTTATTTATTCGTATAGATTACAATTTGTCATAATAGACAATAATAATATTGCTATAGGATCTCAATCATACAATAGTGGTTGTTTTAGCGTGAAAGAAAAGTTGAATTAAACTTAAATTTGCATATATAAGTAAAATATACGCCCGGGAAATTACAGCAACTTTTTCAACAAAATCAGCTTATCAGAAGCACCACCTTTTATATACCATGACTATCTTATATACAATATCTCTATGTTTTTTTGTACATTTTCGTACCCATTCAGAACACTTTATTTATATATTTGTTTTTAGATATGGTGTAAACATACCATATAGGTTGAACAGTTGAAATTAATAACTAGTTAAGTCTTTTTTTTTTTTTTTTTTTTTTTTTTTCATTTCTTGAACGATTTTTGGTCCATCTATTCCCTCCTTCAAATTGTACTAACTTTGTCTCAACATTCGACCTGAATGACCCTTATATACAAAAGGTCAAATTAACTATTGAATATTATTGAGGATTTGGGTACTTAAAAGTGAGGAATAAATCAATGGTTTTAATAAAAAGAAAATGTTAACATTTACACATATTTGTTTGGATACGTGTAGCTTCTAATATTTTATTAGAATAAAAATTTTCTTGCTTATATTTTTAACTTTTTTTTCTTAGCTCCCTTATTTTTCGCATCATGTAGAGGGCGTTTATAGAAGCATTCATTACTCGTCAATTGCATAGCTCACATCTCTGAGTCAAGTATGTAAGTAGAAAATGTTCCAAATTCCAGTTTTCAACAGAAATAAACGTTTTAGGCTTCCCTGAGTCCACATAGCCAAGTCCGTTGAGGGTGTGTGTGTGTGAAAGTCCAGCACGGAAGCGAAAAGTTGTATGAGACTGAAATTTCACATTTGAGACAACAGTGCGTCCGAGATGTAATAGCAAATTCTTCACTAAAAAGGGATGCCCGGAAATGATACTTTATATCATGCATTTTGAACCTTTGTATGTATTCTTCAAAAACAACTTTAACGATGTTGACTAATATCGTATAATGTAGTCTTCATTTTGGTTAAAATAATCTAATAGGGCTTAAATGTCAATATTTTAAATTTTCTTCCCTTACAGTACCTTTAATTCTATATATTTAGAGAAATTACCTGTGTCATCTTATTAGGATTGAAAACAAAAAAAACGGCTAAATATAAAAATTGAACGAATTTGTTACAATTGACAAATAGGGTATACAATTATTACTGATAACGATTTGATATTGGTATATTATTTAATGTAAAACATAAGTTTCCTACATAACTGAATAAACTCTTTATTTAAATTAACTTCAACGCTTTTAAATTTAAGTTTATTTAATATTTCTTAAATTGATTTTAACAAGCGTGGTAAGTGAAAGTCGTGTGTTGCCAGCACCAGATTTAAATTTTTTTCAAATCCACTTAGCATGAAATAACCCCAATGGGATAGGATAAGGTTTACAATGCCGTGTCGCCAGTGTACAAGGACCTCATTACAGATGAGTGGGCTGGTAGGTCGGAAATAAACAAAGTAAATTGTATTTAGCGTGTTTTAATCATGACTTCCAACCGACTTCCCCATCATATACATCAACGAAAATACCTTCATCATATAGTGCTTTACGATTTTAAGGCTGGTTTATTTTTATGTTAATTCATATTTATTGTTACCAAGAGGTAATTTACTGCTTCTTAATATTTCCTAAGCCCGAACGCGGAAGATTAAGTGCAACTCCAGAAGTAGAACTTAAAAAAAGTTGCTCTTGCACCAAGCACTGATTGTGCTCCTGAATACAATGCTAGGTCTTCTCATCCATCTGTCGCTTTTCACTTTATTTCTCCGTTTCTCGGATACACTTTCCAGGTATTCTTCTTCAGTCAAGGAACAATTCTTCACTTTTAGCTCCTATTCTACCCTGAATAATGGAAGTTTCTGGTTTTCTACAAGAGTTTCATTAGCTGAGGTAGATGGTATATTTTAATTTTACAGCAGCATCTATTATTAGCCCCTAGCCCAATTACAAGTGGTATTTTATAAATAATCACATTACATATATCTGATAGAAATAATAGCAATAATAATAATATGAAATTTACCGCGTACTAACTATCTAGATTTACTCTATTTCCTTATTGCATTTTATACCTTATTCATGATTATTGGTTAGAAATAGCCATGTTTAACAATAGAATTCCCATTAAAATTCACCAAAACACTGGCTCAACTACGTCTTTTCATAAAATATGTACTCACAAATTTATTATGTATACATATATTAGGTAGGTTTTTTTTTATATGCGTTTTTGTTGTTTGGTCTTAAGGGCTAAAGGCAAAGTTTTATTTACTTTGATATTGTTCTAAAAAGACTTGTTATGGAATTCATCAAGAAAGAATTATTAATAGAATATATTTTATTATAAAAAACCATGAACAATCTCACATTGACATATTTGTTGAAATATGTCTCTATAAATGAAAAATGACAATTAGCAAAGATACAGCAATAACGTTGAAAAGAGAAAGTATATATATATATATATATATATATATATATAATATATATATATATGTATGTATTTTTTTTTCATTCTTTCATTTTATTGGTAAATCTTTATTAATATTTTTGTTGTATATAGTTAAGTTTGTTTGTATGATGTTTATTCATTTATCTTTATCACCAACTTTGTATGTATCTCTACTACAGGTTGTTGTTTTGTATATATTTGAATTTATTCATTTCCGATTTCATGTAATTTGACTTTATCGTTATTTTCAGTTATATATTGTGAGTGTGTATCACATCACTATTCTACTGTTCATTATGAAACAAATTGTAATATATCTCAATAAATAAATATATAAAATATTTATGTATTTTCCTTCAATTTCATCTTTCTTTCCAGTGGCCCGACAGGCAGTGTAGGCCTTTGGCCTTACAGTGTTGTCTTCTGGAAGATTACTCTCTCGTTTCTTGATGTATTTTATAGAGTAGGGTCATCACTCCCTACGCCTAATTTTGTGAGTGACCACCAGTTGGCTGACGGGTCTCACATACTCAGGAAAGAGGCTGTAAGTGTATTCCTATTGATTACGCGCTTGGAAAAGTCCTCCCGGGACTGGGATTCGAACTCAAATCCTTTGAGACTAGCGCGCTAGCTTTTCAGCTATGGGCTCCCCTCATGACAATTATTTTATTTTATTTAATTATTTTCCTTTTTCTCGATATTTTATTTTATTAATACCTTTTCTTTTCTGATATCACCATAAGGATTAAAAATCATTTATACCCAGGTGTTGACGACCTTGAAGTTTTATGCCTTTTAAAGCCCAAATAAACATTGTTTTCTCATTATGAACAAATAAATCTTCCGAAAATTTTATATTTATATCAAAACCGGATAAGAACCTCATCTACTTCTAGACGAAGAAGTAAGCCTGAGAAAAGACAAATTGAACAAAAAGTACTATGATATTACAGGAAATGCAAAACTCTGTCATTTATTTATTATTTCACCACTTTAATTCTAATTTTTATTTCTTTTGTAGGGGAAGGGGCGGTATAAAAATGTTAACCACTATCCTTGCTATCAGAATAGATGCTGGTTTGTAAGGATTAATAATTACAATAAATTATAATTATTAATTAATGAATAATAATGATAATATTAATGAAAGAAAACGGAAATTATCATTATACACTTTTTGATAAAATAAATGTAACATACATTTATAACAATATACTTATAAACCAAAAAAAAAATGAGAGAAACCTTAACTAAATGATATTGATTTAAAGATAACAATTAATAATTAGAAAAATAAAACAAAATGAATAAAAGAGAAAAAGTGTTAAATAAAAAAAAAGTCTATACTGGTCTGTGAGGACGGTCAGTACTCTTGTTTGATGGTCGCTCGCTGCACTTCCAAATGGTCGCTGTGGCGATGTATAGTGTGTGTAGGCCAGGCCGGGCCCGGCTGGGTTGGCTTTAGTCTCAATATTAATTAAACTGTGAACTAATAAAAGATAGCAGAAGAGGTCTTGCTGGGGCAAAAACTGAGAGGAGAGAGTCGAGAGTAGAGACGGCGTAATCGACCATATGTTTTTTAAATAAAAACAATTGAATTATAAATATTGTATAGTTACATGTAATGTTAAAATGATTGTATTCTATTATTTTTATTTTAAACAAACTTAAGATTAAAAATGAAATATATTGAGATATATTACAATTTGTTTCTATAAGAACATTAGTAATAGTGATATAAGATCCCATTCACACAATATATACAGTATACAATGATAAAGTCAAATAAATAAAATATAATATACATATACAAAATCAGAAAACAAACAACAACCTATAACTGAGATAAATACAAATAAATGATATATATAGAGTTAAATAATAATAAATATAAAAAACAAAACAAATCAAAACATTAACCTATAATTGAGATAAATAAAAGTTTGCAAATAAACAAACATAACTATATACAAAATATAAAAGTGCTATAGGGACCCCAGACTGGGCTTTTCTGGCAGGCTGGGAAAAAACGGAATCCAAGAAATTCTTGACCCTCGCTCTCAGCCGCGTCACTGGTGTGAATCAGTGGAGAACCGAACTAGGGCGCAATAGCCACAAACATACATTAGATGAGTGGAGGATCTGACCAGTGTCAGAACTCCAGTTTAAACGTTTACAATACGTCTCGCGGCCACTGCCGTTTCAATCTTCGAGGAGGATTGTAGGAGTGGGTGGAACTGGATAGAGATTGTGCTAGAGAGTTAGGATGATGACTAAGGTTCTGATGAAATTTGGAAAATTTGGATGGTACCAGGTCTAAAATAAACGGAATTTTAAGGTCGTGGTGTAGGGTAGAGTTGGTAACGTAACAAGGAGCATTAACTATTGTTCGGAGGACTTTGAATTGGAAGGATTGGATGCGTTTGATGTTAGAATGTTTAGCTGTCCCCCACAGTTCAAGTCCATAGGTCCATATTGGTTTCAGTACTGACTTGTATATTAGTAATTTGTTGTCAACTGTAAGATGAGATTTTCTGTTTAGTAGTCTGTATAACTGGCCGAATCTGCGGTTATGTTCTTTTCTTTTAAGTCTTGTGTGTGGGTTCCACG
Organism: Piezodorus guildinii; assembly: GCA_023052935.1. NCBI lineage: Eukaryota > Metazoa > Arthropoda > Insecta > Hemiptera > Pentatomidae > Piezodorus > Piezodorus guildinii. The sequence continues at coordinate 135,793,999 of CM041293.1, read as the reverse complement.
TCAGTCTTTTGTCTAGTAAAAAGCCAAGATACCGGACTGTGTCAGAGGAAGGAAGCGGTAGAAAATTGAAATAAACGATTGGACAGGATTTGCGTCGAAGTGTGAATGTGACGTGTGAGCACTTGTTTTCGTTCACCTTATACGCCAAGCGTTACACCAGTCTTCGACAAGGGAAAGGTGCTTTTGTAAATTAAGCGATGCTGCTTCGAAAATTTTTGAGAGGATCGGAAGTAGGCTGATAGGTCTGTAAGATGACGTGTTGTTAGAAGGTTTGCCTGGTTTTAGGAAAAGGATCATAGTTGAATGTTTCCATAAGAGAGAAAAATAGGTAGTGCGTAGGATACAGTTATAGAGATATGTAAGGAATGTATTGGCTTTAGGTGGAAATTGTCTTAAGATTTGAGGAGTAAGAAGATCGTATCCAGGGGATTTGCGGAGAGGAAGCTTTTTAAGAAGATATCTGACCTCAGAGGGATTAACTGCTTTAGGTGGTAAGGAGAGTGGTATTTACGTAAGGAACTCTTCAACTGCTGCAGTATGGGTTGGATTAAGTTCTGGATGAGGAGTAAAAACTTTGGAAAGGTGCTGTGCCAATTCCTCGGCCTTATCCTTGTCAGAAGCAGCCCAGGAACTATCACAGCGCCGGAGAGGATGGGAAATGGTGTGGGATTTTAGGATTCTCTTCGTGACATTCCACGGGGAATTGTCACGAATCGAGAGAGAGGAGAGGTAGGATTGGGAACGGAAGATCGCCAACTCCCACTTTAATTTTCGACAAAAAAAGTTATAGGAGCGGCGATCTTCTGGGTGGCGGGTGCGTTGCCATAATGTTCTGGCTCGGCGTTTGCTGTTGATGAGGTCTGTCAGGTGTTGTGGTAAATGTCAAGGTCATTTGGGGTTTTGAGAATCACTCTGAAGTCAATATCATTAGTGAGGATTTCGCGGAAGAGGTTCTAGTTGACAGTGCCTCTAATGAATGACTGTGGGATAGGTTTAGGAATAGGTGTTATGGATACATTTAGAATCAATGGACTATGATCAGAGGATAGTTCATCCAGGCGAGCTATGGAAAAATTCAGAGAGCCTAATCTGCTGTGGATGAAGAAGTTGAGGATGTTAGGATTCGGTTAGGATCTGTTGGCCAGTATGTAGGAGAATCGGGAGGTAGGAGATGAAAGCGTCGGGAGTTGAGTGCAGACTGCAATGTCTGTCCACGAGAATTGGTGGTTCTAGAACCCCACTGTTGATTCTTAGCATTTAAGTCTGCACCCAAAATGAAGTGATTATCCTAGGAGTTGAGGAAGGATCCAAATTGGACAGAGGAAATGAGATGTTTAGGAGGGCAGTATGCTGAGCGGAAAGGAAAAGGTTTTGATAACAATATAAGTTGCTTGTAGGTAATCGTGGGCGGAAATTGGGTGAGAGTGATGGGTGAGAGATCGGCGGACTATGACAGCAGTACTGGCATGGGCTTTGCCGTCTGGATGGTCTGTCTGGTATGTCGTATTTTAAAGTGTATTTTAAAGTACTGTATAGTGGTTAGTCTAGTTTCAGTAATGAGTGCAACATCAATGTTTTTGTCTTGCAATACGGCTCTAAGTTCGTCAGTGTGAGTTCTAACACCATTCGCATTCCAAAGGAGAATGGATAAGGAATTAGGTGAGGTCATTTATGGTTTTTTTTAAGGCAGGAATGAGATTTGATACGAGATTAGTGATATTAGGAAGGAGTGATATTAGGGGCATAACAAGGGATTTAATTTCGGAGATAAAGGATGTCATCAAACTGGTAAGGTCTGTGGCATTTGAAGGAGGAGGGATATGAGAGATTTGTGGTTTATTAGGATTGGTTGCATTTTGAGGAAGAGGTAAATGTGAATGGATTGAGGTACATTCTGTAGTTCCGGCAGGGCCACGGCTTCAGTACTTTGATTCCCACCTCCAAGTAAGTAGGCAAATGATAAATTGGCATCAATAAGTTATGAGGGTTTTCTTCTGTTTCTTACTAGTCTTGCTCTTTCATCCAGTACTTAAGGTTTTTGAAACCTGGTCATCAGTTCCTTATAGATTTGGCTATAAAATTAGATATTACTTTATAAAGTGTATTAGATATACTGTATTATTAAAAAAAAATATTATAAGAAAATAATAATTATTCTTCCACAGCCGTAATTCAACACTGTAATAGAACTTAAGTTTTTCTCTAATATTAAATTTATATACCATAAGTTGAGAAGTAAATGGATGTATAGCGATGAGTTAAACAGCCTTTTAATTTAATTTTTTTTTTGTTATTATGTTCGTAATATGTCAAACTATCGGTTACAGCACTATCATTGAAACTAAACAATAACCAAATTCTCCAAGATAATAAGATAATATGCACTAAAACTGAAAAATAGTAATACCACAAATCCGATATCGGTACCAATGTGAAAAACATCCAAGACTTAGTCACCACAATTCGATTAGATATGCAGATTAATGCTTAGTATAAATATTTGCGAGATTCCACGTTAAACATTTTACGCCTTTAACGCGCTGCTGTATGTTTGCTGCTGGTAAGTGATTCATTGTCATTTTCTATTTCTAAAGGAATATTTTAATAAAGATGTGAATGTTTGTTTGTGCATTGTTTTTTATATTACAATATGTTCTATTAATAATTATTTCTTGATTAATTTCACAAGTCTATTTATTTAGAACAATAACAAATTAAATAAAACATTGAATTTAGCGCCTAAGATTAAAAAAAAACTAAAACGCAATTGAAAATCAAAACAACAAAACTTAATAAATTTGTAAATAATAATTTTGTGTAAAACGGTGATTTAGATTGACAACGATTAACATCTATAGCCTTTTTACCTCTAATTTGAATTTATACCTCTATATGAAATGGTGAAGAAAATTATTGTGATCGTAAAAATGTTCGAATTTTAGTTTTTCACGTAAATTCCTTTTTTTTAGTTCTCTCAGTCTAAATGACCAAGTTTTTCGAAAAGTTCTGTGTGTGCGTTGTAGTCATTGTGTCAAGCTGGCAAACGAAAAGTTATGTAGAACTGATATTTCATATTTAAATACGTATATTTCTGAGATTTTACAGCAACTCTTTAATAAAATCGAAGTACATAAAGAGCTACTTTATACAATACATTTTATTTTGTTTTTTTAACGACCTTATCTTTTACGGCTGTAACGATTTTGATTAAACTCGGTCTGTGGATGTAAAAGTTAATTAAGATTTCATATCATGTATATTTTATTCAGATTAAAATAGTCTGGTAAGGCTTGAATGTAAATATTTTAAATTTTCCTGTATTTACCATAAGTATCTTTTTGTTGTTTTGGAAAAAAAAAATCATTTCATGCTGTTAGCATTCATAAAAAACGGGCAAATACACATTCTAAAATAATTTTATGAATTACTGAAGAAGCAGAGTATAAAATAAACATTTTTTAGATTTTTTTTTTCATAGATCGTAAGAATAGTATTTATTATAGATGCATAATATTTCGTTTTAAAGCTAAAGAATGTAGAATTTCTTTTTTATATTAAATACAAAGTGATATAATGGAGAGAAATGAATAGCAAATAAAACTAAGTCTCTAAAAAGATAACATTATATTAAATGGAAATAGCTTTAGTCTCTGAAAGTAAAATGACGAAAAAAAAAACTAATTCATAAAAAAATGACTGACTCCTGATTATTCCACCTATAATAGTTTCTATAGTCTACTATACATCCTCAATAAATAAAATTAAGTAAATAGAAAGAAAAAATAATAAGCAAATTCTCTTTCACAAAATGGTGTCTCTGTATTAGTATTAAGTTCAGCTCGAAAAAGAAAAGTTGCAAGAAAATGAAATTCATTTAACTTCACTACTATTTTATTTAGTTATGATGCACTACGTTTCGTTTTTCACATATTTGCACCAGAAGATGGCATTATAGCCGAAACGTTGTGCATCATAACTAAATAAAATAGTGGTGAAGTTAATACCAGCCTTTAACTTTATTTTAAGACTTTGACATTCACCTTAAATAATCTACTACCAATGATATTTCATTTTAAAGGCTATATATGCCTCAAATGTTATAGCTATATTTTCATCGAAATCGGCCAATCAGAAGAGGCTCTTTATACAATGCATTTTGCACCTTTTCACAACTTTCTTATAAACAGTTCTAACGATTTTGATTAAACCTACTATGTCGAAGTAAGGTTTGATGGGTTTTAATGTCATGTAGATTTCGTTCTGATTGAAATAGTCTGACAGGGCTTTCAATGCCGATATTTTACTTTAACTTATCTATGTATTGCGATCGTTAAAATTGAAGTTAGATAGAAACTGAAATTTCAAACTTGTGGAGCGTATATGCTTAAGATTTTACATCAATTTTTTTTTATAATTAAATTCGGTCAACCAGAATATCCTCTTCCTACAATATATTTAGCATCTTTTTGCGATTTGATCAATTACGACTCAAACGATTTTAAATATAACTCTTTATATTAATGTGAAATTAAATGGGATTTAATATAATTTTTTTATTTTTTATTTAAAAGAAATTTACAACTGTATTACAATAAAATACAACAAGTATATGTGCTAATAGATCAAGTGGGCGTGATACAGGCATGTGAAGAAACTACCCAGTGGTAGCACTTCAAAATATAATTTAGGTTTCATTCCTATTGATATAGCTTGACAGTGCTTAAATGCTGATTTTTTTTTTTTCATTTTCTTCAATAACTTTTATTTTCTAAATTACAAGCAAAATAATTATATCACTTTATTAGTATTGATATACAAATTTCACGAATCCTGTAACTAACTAAAGGAGAAAAGAAGAGAAATATTGCTTTAGTTAATTATTTTCCAAACATAGTAGCAGTAACATAGATGTATATTGGTGTATTATTAAGAAAAGCTGAAAACATGTTAACGTGTAGAATTTAATATAAAGTGACGCATAAGATATAAGCTTATATGGTAATATAACATAACAATATGTTATTTAATCTAAAATAATGTTCCCAAATAAACCGTTTATAATATATAAAACTGTATTAATTTCAGTTTCACTTTGTATAATAGTTCATAAATTTGTTTTAAAAATGTTGAATAGTTCACTTTTATGCATTTTCTAGAACTACTAATATAGGATTTGGCTTATTATTCCACATCATCAACATTAAAAGTACTAAAGAAGAGGGAAATTTAAAAGATCAACATTTAAGCCTTATCAGACTGTTCTGATGAGGATAAAATCAAAAGAGAAAAATGCTTTATTAAATAAACATGGTACTGCCCAAAGACAGTGGGTTGCGTAATTGTACACAACATACGAGTATGCTGCTCGTACTTATCTATCTAAATAAGAGAGCTGTTAAATTTTTTTTTTCCATACATTATTAACTTATCCATTCAGGAGTGCTGGCAATGGCCAACTTCTCTACTCATGCCTGAGAGAACGTGGCTTGACTGTTGTCGCGGCTGACTGAGAGGCGCTAGGAACTCCTGGTATTGTGCCTCCTCATCAACTTCTGGGTGTAAGGATTCGATTCGGAGTTTCCAGGGGCAGTATGTAAATATTGTATGTAGGCATGAATGTAGCCAAGATTTTATTTATCTTTCTTTCTCTTTGTTATTTAAGTTTTTTTTTTTCTCTGGCGCGACAGGCCGGGTAGGCCCTTGGCCACGTGGTGTAATCTCCTGGGAGAATATACTTACACTCCTTACGCCTATTTTTGTGACAAAACAGCACGCTAGCTACTCAACCACGGGCTCCCCCCGTTATTTAATTATGTTATTTAAGTTTACTTATTATATTTTATGTTATTTTTTTGTTGGTTTTACTCAGTACATAAGGAATGAATGACTTCTTTTAGCTCAAATACTTATTGCCCTAGATCGCAGATTGTATTATTTCTCAATAATGAAATATTATTTTTATTTAAAAAAATAATTATCCAATATTATTATTTGTATTATTTCAAATATTAATCGAACTTATCCGTTTACTCATAATCAATCTTCTTTATGGTTATTTATTATCTATCCTATAACCTTTATATCTCTCTAGAAAAAAAATCTTTATACAAATATGTGGGTTGGAACACTGCTAAATGTGGTGATGGACGATTCCCCGGAAGTTTAGGTTCACACTTTCGGCCAAAATCGCAACATCCTTAATGCTTACACCTAAGTCCTCTAGGAAGCTCCTTGTTGCCCTTGTGATCGTTAAACGATGCCCAAACCATAGGTCTCTTACGGAGAACTCTCTCGCGCCAAAGTTATCGCGTTAAAAGGACAAACCAATTTTTTCATTTGTGATTTAGGTTCTAAGGGTTACAAGCGTTTATATATATATATATATAAATTATAAATAAAAAATAACTGAATTAAGGGCTTTTTCATGGGTAATATTTCTTTTTTTTAATTATTCGCGGTTTCCTGGTTAAAAACATCAGTTATATTTTTCTACCTTCAAAAGTAACTGAGTTATTGAATTAAATAACTTTTAATCGTCATAACTAAATTTAAAACTAACAGCAAGAAGAACTATGACTAAACTATATTGGAAAAAAATAATGAAGGAAGACTATCTTTTCCCTTATATACTTGTACATCGCCTAATGACTCGTTTATATTTATTTTTGAGAATCTGTTTAACCAGTTTCTTTACCATTTAGGTAATGAATTGCGGAAGACAAAAAGTATAATGCATATTAGTTTATTGTTTTTTTACTTTCACTTACATATATGAAATATATAGTAAGGGAAAGTATTACTTTTACTTACCTATTTATGAATTATATAGTAAGGGAAAGTATTGTGATAGTGAAAATTTTTGAATTCCAGTTTTCAACGGAAATACACGTTTTAGGGTCTCCTGAGTCTAACTTACCAAGTCCCACAAAAAGGTCTGTGTGTGTGGTAACTCCCGGGCAATAACGAAAAGTCCTATGAAACTGTAAATTACACATTCAAGACAACAATACGCCCGAGATGTTACAGAAACCTTTCCATCAAAATCAGCTGAAAGGAAGATCTACTTTATACCATGCATTTTGCACATTTTTAGGATTTTCCTGAAAACAGCTCCAACGATTTTGATTAAACTCCATATATCGATGTAAAATTTGATGGGCTTTGATATGACATGCGTAACTGGTTGAAAATTTCTAATTAAGAAAATTAAAGGTATTATAGAGGAAGGAAAGTTTGAAATTTTACTATTTAAGCCCGGTTTTACTATTTCAATCTAAATAAAACCTACATAGAATGTAAACATTTTTAATTTTGCATAGATATAATAAAAAAAATCGTATGTAAGTGCTAAATATATGGTATAAAAGTTGCTCTAACATCTCAGGCATATACGTTTCTTAACTATGTAATTTCAGCTTCATAAAACTTATTATTTCTGGGCTGGATTTACCACACTAACAAACACAAAGACCTTCTTAGGAGACGTAGGTCATTTGGACTCAGGGAAACATAAATTCCGTATTACCAATGAAAACTCTAATTCGAAAATTTTTACGATTCTATCCCTTACAACATATTTTATAAATTTGTAATTGAATGTAAAAATATTTATATACTATAAATAAATTTACGATTTAAATTTCTCTTTAAACCTATGTAATAAATGTGTTCCAAACTGTTTTTTTTTTTTTTTTTTTTTTTTAGTTTTGTCTATTCTGAGTAGGGAAATAGGTTTATTTAACCTAAATATTTTATTTCTTTTTTATTTTAATTCTTTTATTGAAATTTACAACTGTACAATTAACATAGTACAATAAGTAAAAGTGCTATTTACAGACAATTTACAGGCTTGAAAGGTCATGAGAAGAATCTACCTAGCGGTAGTACTTCAATGTTTATTTGTTCACCAGGTCTTGAGGCCACCGATTTTTCAGACGCCTCGAAGGATTATCGGGAATAAAAGTCGATAAGAGGATACGGACAAGTTGGTTTGAATGGGCTGGTAGTTTAGAATGAAAGGTGTTTTTTTTGTGGGCGATTTCTGGTCTCTCTCTCAACTACTGGGATGTTCAGGTCTCTATGGATGAGTTTGTTGGTAACAAAGTAAGGAGCGTCGAGGATTTGTGGAAGGATTTTGTATTGCAAGGATTGGATGCAGGAGGAATTTTATGGTTTAGTGTACTCCCATAGCTCAATGCCATAAGTCCAAATAGGTCTAATAATCGTTGTGTAAATGAGTTTTTAAAGTAAAGAGGGAGTTTTGATCGTTTGTCAAGTAAGTGTTTTAATAGTCGATACGAGCAGTTTCTTGTCGTTAAAGTCTTGTATGAGGGTTCCATGTAAGACGTTTGTCAAGGTGAAGTCCAATATATCGTATTTGTTCAACAGTGATGAGTGGGGTATGATTAAATGAAACAACGGGACAGGAAGTCATAGGTTTACGTCGTAGAGTGAAAGTGATTTGGTGGGATTTATTAGGATTTAGTTTAATTCTCGAATTGTGACACCATTCTGCAATGGCGGATACATGTCTCTGTAGGATTTGGAAGAAAACAATAGGTTCATTAATCACGGATACCACACAGGTGTAATCAGCTTAAGTAGAGAGGAGTGTGCATGGATGGATAGGGATATCAGCTGTATACACCGTCTAGAGAATTGGGCCTAGGATACTACCTTGAGGTACACCGGCTGACTGATTGAATACTGAGGAGTAGGAGAGGTTATGATTAACTTTAAAAGTTTTATCTGTCAGGTAGGAGCGGATTATTAGGAAATATGTCGGTGAGAGGAATTTGCGGAGCTTGTAAAGCAGTCCTGGATGCCAAACATTTTATTTCTAATTTTAATTAACATATTAAATATTTTATTTACAGAAATAATACTGTCTGTCAAATTCCATTTCATTAACTACATTTTTTTTTAGGTCTGAAAATGTCATCAGATGATAATTGTAATTTGTCAAAGATGGGAGATATTACTGAGTCGCAAACACGACAGTGTGAATGCGACCCTGAGGCTCAGAGTTCCGGAACTAAAAACGAAACAGTATCCAATTTCTTTGTACATTTTCCCAATGATACTTCTAAATCTGGAGATGATACTCAAGAATGGGTAGATGAGCGCATTCCAGATTATGAGAAAGTTCCTACACAACAAGAAGGTAAAAATCAGTTTATACGTAGGAATATAAAATACATTTACATTCAACATAATCATAAATGTAGTTCCTAATGGGAATTAGTTATGTGTAAATAAATGAAAATAATTTGTATTCTAATACCTTTTTAGTTCTTTTGCTACGGATTCAATACTCAACTTCCCCAATGTCAATAAGCACACTAAAGCTATTCCGTCGATCCCGTCATGTTCTCCCACAGTCCACTCGTAAGCTCCTCGTATCCTCACTAATTTTCCCTCAATTTGTTTTGGATGTGCGATATATGGAGGCCTCTCGACGATGCTAGAAAAGAGGTGGAAGCAGATGATGAATTGTTCTTTAAGATTCGTTTGTGGCAGGTCGAGGCGGTCTCATGTATCCCGTCTTTATACCGAATCAAATTGGCTTTTTCCCCACACCCGTATTCAATACTTCCTTGAATCTTATCTATTGAATCTTGAATCTTAATTTATCCACTAGAAACGAGATCCAAAAAATATGAATGCTCCTTCTGGTCCGTTCGACTAGTTTCTGGAATTCCCTCCCAAACATCCGTCATGCTCCCTCCCTCTCCACATTCAAATGCCTTTTCTTTCAGTACCTTTTACCATCACAAAATGACGCTGCCTGACAATTCAATCATTTTTAATAAAAAAAAAAAAAAACTTTAAAATTCTTATTATTTTTTATTTCTACAAGTATTCATTTATGATTTTTTTATCTTGAAAACTTCTTTTGTTTCAATCGTTACAATATTTTTATTAGAAGAATTTGTTCTTATTTTTGTATAATATTGTTTCATTTATGTTTTAATTAATTTATTTTTCATTAATTCTTAGTTAATTAAAGATCCGTTATTATTGTAAAACTTATGTTATTCTTAGAAGACTAAGTATCAGAATAATGCAAATATTCATTTATTTATTTACTTCTTTTTGTTTTGTATTCCAACTCATTTATTTTTCATTTTGCTCAACATATTTATTTTGTGAGGATTGTTTTAATTATTTTATTTTATTTGGTATTTTGTATATATTTATCCATAATTGTAAATAATTATGTTCATTTTGTCTGTTGGCCAGACATGTTGTATATTATGAATTGAGAATAAATTTACTTTCTATTCTATTCTAAAAAAAGGGGGAAACTTCTGTATCTCTATAATCCATGAAGGGTCTTGGTCTGAGTAAATATAGAGATTCGTACTGTTTCTAGCCAAGCAGCCGTGTAATGAGGTGAATAATCCTTGATAACGCTTAGCCTCTACGTTTTTTTTCCCCCAGTCATGGGTACCCACTTCACAGAGGTTGGAGGTGCCCCTGGATCTCCATAACACAGGATAACCTCACGACTGAAATAATAGAATAAATAATATTTTGTTGCCAGCCAGGATTCGAACCCAGGATCGGGAGAACAGTAGACTAGTGATCTATCCACTATACCAGTAGTTCCTAAATAGTGGTCCTCTAGGTGTCACCGGAAAATTATTTTAAATTACCTTAATATAAAATATTTGTGAAGTCTTGGCTTTTAATACGAATCAGGCATGTCCTAGACAAACAAATTTAACATTTTAAAGTTATATAATTCCAAGTGATCAATGAATTGTGATTACTACTGCAGAATCACAACCTTAAAATCGGTCATTTTCCAACATTTCGAAAATAATGAACTTTAAGGACATATACTTAACAATAGTTGATTTATTTATAAATATTTAAATAAATACCTGTCTTGTATTAGTTTAAAATTATTGTAATACAATGTTTTGCTGATTGAAGTAAATTATTACAGCCTGGTTCTTTCGTCATCATTTCCATTTCTCCATTTCTCTAATACAGAGTTTCGGAACAGTATTTTGAATAAAATTAACGTGATCCGGAGGAACTAACTAGCAATATAAATATATATCTATTATTTATAACTAGAGGTTCCTTGTCATTGAAATGATTAGACGATTAGGTCCGCAAATTTTTTTTTTTTTTAGAAACCACTCCACCAGACTGCTCCTACTCAATAATAACTTTCTATTCTTCATTTCTAGACTATTATTTCTATGCTACATTTTTATTATTACTTCAATTATGAATAACTTAGTTTTATTATATTTATCTAAAAATAGTAATTGAATATGAAAAAGGTAAAAAATAATTAAATTTGACAAATATTAACGGTTTTAGAACTTCGAGGTTGTATGAACTGACATTCATCATCAATTTTGAATAAACTTAAAATTATGTACATGAAGAATAAGCTAATTAAATTAGAAAATGATCAATACAAGTTATATTTTTTTCCTGTCACATGGCCCGATCCTTCCAATTCGTTAACCAAGAGCCTTGTACTAGGTAGAAATAATACTGATTTTAACAGGAATTTATGTTATAAAGGTCTAAGAGAAAGCGTGTATAATTAATAACGAAAATATATTGGAATTATGAATTTTAATTTATTCAATTAATATAATTTACAACTAAATGTTTTATTTAGTTCAGGAGAAAATATTTCAAAAAATATATTGTTAATTTGCATTAATTTTATTAAGGAATCGTTAATTTTATTTTAGAAATAATTTAAAATACTGTTATATTCGTTATATTCTTGGCTAGAATGAAAAACCACTATCCTCGCTCGTATATACCACTAAAAAGTAACATGTATTTGTTGCTATGCCACAAAATGTATTAAGTCTGAGGCTAGTAAAAACATGTAAAATCTGGAAGATAAAAAATCTTAATAAAAAAAAAAAAAAACTAAAAACTTACTTTATTATTATTTTTTCAGAGCCTGTTATGTCGGAGAAAAAAGAAATCGATTACCTCCACTCTTTGGTCAGAGAGCGGATAGAGTTCAAGATACAGCAAGCTTTGAAATGGGCAAGGAAATACGAAAAGAATATCGGAAGTGAATATAAGTCTACACAAATCGCTGCAATAGTGTTTCTTTACGAATCCGCTGAGTGTGAATTTTCTTCGGAAGTCGGTGAAATGCTTTGTATTTTGGACACAGCGGAAATTAATGCTCTACTTTCCTGGTTAAGAGAAACTTTTATTTTTGACAAAACAGTCGTGTACGATGCCTTCGAGAGTTGGAAAGAGAATGGATCGAATTTAGGATTTCAAATGGCCTACAGTTTGAATGAAACTTACGAAATAATTCACGAAGCGGCTTGTCGTCGTGATATTCTCTTGATTAAATGGTTACTCAAAAGAAGCGTTGAGGTGGATACAAGAGATTGTTCGGGAAATACAGCACTGCACATCGCATCCAAGGAGGGGTATGAAGACGTTGTAAGATTCCTGTTGAATAATGGAGCTTCGATATTTGTCGTCAATTCAGAACTTCATAGCCCGTTCGATTTGGCATACAATTCGGAAAATTTCGATGTCTGCAATATTCTGCAACGAACACATATTGGGAATAAGATTACAGAAACCATGTTCCTCGAGGTTGTCGAAGAGGGAAACCTTCGTAAACTAGTATACCTATTGAAAAATAATAGATGGAATTGTATTTGGAGTGCGTTGTTGAAAGCTGTAGATAATGGCCATACACAAGTGTTAGAGATACTCCTCCACCATTGTCCATTATTACGCGATGCACCGAGTGATTTGAATGAAATAGTTTTAAATAGAGCTTTCCTAAAAGGTGACCATAATATAATTGAAACATTACTAGCCGCTGGTTTTCAAATGGAGGACTCAGTTATAAATTTCGCTGAGAGAAAAAACAGAAATGAGCTTTTAAACCGGTTTCGTCCGCAGCCACTTTTAGACATCGTGGATTAAATGCGCTACGATGTTTTGAATCTAGTTTTGGGAAATCGTTCACCAAGAAAAAATAAAATGAATCATAGCTAAATAATTATGATAGAACATTTTATAGACTCCCTCATACAATAATTATTTTTTGCTTAATTCATGTTTATAGGAACATAAAAACATATCTTCGTCCTCTATCCTTCTTCATAAAAATAAGTATTGTCCTTTCCTAAATGTTTCACCTGAACCTGACATTGATGTGAACTATACACTAATCTGCCCCAATAAAATGTATTTTTAACTCATTAATATATTATTATATAATATAAAATATTAAAGTATCTTTAGAAAACGTATGGAGCTATATATTGAATAATCGATTACATTTTGAACTTTTAACAATGATATATATGTTGAATAGTTCAGTACTTGTGGAATTTAAAACCACCTACCTATTTTATGGCAAGTTTTATGATGGGTATACAAAGGGTAGTAAGCAATTGCTTAAATTATACATTTATATTATGTGATACTTATATTATTATTATGTAAGGTTGTTAAAAAAAAAAATATCTACTTTTATTGATCAATAAACTCAATCATATTTATCTTTTGACTTTGATATTTTTACATGTCTTCATTGATTGTTTACCCTAAATTTTCTATATACATAAAATAATGAAATTGTAAATTTAAATAAATATAAAAAAGAAAAAAAAAAGTACACACATATAAATATAAATATATATATATATATATATATATATATATATATATATATATATATAATTTTTTTTGTGTGTGTGTAATAAGATTCCTTAAACATTTATTTTCGAAAGATTCTAAGGGATTTATTAGAATACATAACTATGTATCACCACAAGTAATGTAATTAAAATGGTTGAATAAAGAATAAATACCATGCTTTTATTTTTATTAACTACCTTTAAGACATAAGTTCCCTGCCCTAAGGTCACAGGTTTAAACTCGCATTTAGTTCCAGAATTTTTCAAAGGGGGTTAAAAATCATTATTTACGGTGCCTTTCGAAGGATATGTAAAAAAGTAATCTCAAGCCTGTGCGATATCAGGTACTCGTAAAGTTATCAAACTATTCCAAGGTACTCCTTTGTCGGTTATCGAATTAGTTGAATTTGAATATTGAGCCGTTTTTTATCAATTCTAATAAAGTTATATGGTTAATTTTTTAACAATTTACCTATATTTAAAGTACTTCAATGAAATTTAAAAATTCGGCATTTAAGCCCTCTCATACTTTTTCGATCGAAATAAAACGTACATCATATTAAAGCCCATTAAAGTTTACATAGATATACCTAGTTTAATCAAAATCGGTATAGTCGTTTTAGAGAAAATCGTAAAAAGGTGTGAAATGCATGTTATAAAATGGCTCATCTCGTTCGCCAATTTTGATGAAAAAGTTGATGTAACATCTCAGGCGTATAAGCTACTTAAATATGAAATTTCAGTTTTATACATCCTATCGTTTTCGGGCTGGAGTAACCAGACTTACAATTTTGCAAAACTTGGTCAATTGGAGTCAAGGGATCCTAAAGCATTTATTTCCCGTTGAAACTCGTATTCGTAAATTTTTGATCGAAAAAGTTTCCCTAACTATATATTACATGCATAGGAAAGTGAAAGTAATAAATATCGAAACTTAATATCATCCTTTTTTCATTTGTAAGTTGAATTTAACAACTAGATGAAAGTTGTGTATTGGACACATAAGTTTTTTGTTTTATTCTTCATAACATATCCATTGATATATTTCTCTATACAAACCACTACATTTTATCAATTTTCGGACTTGTTGAAGTTCCTCAATGCGGGTAAAAACTTTTGTTCTACGATAGATAGTTTACACATAGCAGGTAATAATAATTCACTGCCCATCATCCAAACCATCACTTATTCATTATTTTAAAATGTCATCATTACAAAATAAGTTGTTTATATAAAGAATTATGATTATTCAATGACTGTCAATGAAAATAGCTCACCTCAAGGACGTGCGAAGCCCAACAAGGAACATAATAGACCAATTTCGATTGATGCAATCGATTTTTTTTTATCATAGTACTTTATAGATTACTGTTGCATCATCGCACCTAAGGGTATGCCATAAAAGTTTAATTTTTTTATGACGGACAGATAGCTCTTGCGTTGATATTTTTTTTCTGAACATTCTCTATTTGGTTTTAATAAAACCAATATTTGAATGCACAAATCAAATTTTATCAACATGGTATTTTTATATTATTTTATGTAAGTAAATAATCCTTAATTGTGGTCTCATTCGACTCAGAATAGAAAAATACACCAAGTTCATCGGTTTTTATTGAAATTTCGAAGAAAATTAAATCCAATTGCTTAGATAAAAATTCGGAAATTTTCGAAATAGGTTGCACTAAAGAAAACAAGTTCAAACAAGTATTTTGAGTGTATATTGAAATTAGATAATACTTTTGAATACAAATTCAAGGAAGTTTAAAAGACTGGAGAATTTCGTACAAGAGATTCAAAGTCAAAGCTTGCTCAAATTGAAAAGAAAATTACAATTTCAAATTTAAGGAAATTATATTAACATTTGCTTAGCTATATCCACTGAATTTTAGATGCTTTTTCTATGGTTCGGGTCTCATGATCGTGATAAAAGGATCTGAGGTCTCCAGTATCTGGATTCGTCGTCTGATATGTGGAAAACATATTCATTTTCCATCCACTCGCTGAATTTTTTTTCTGAACCTCGCCAGATCCCGATTTACCTTGTTTTAAAAAAAAATTAAAATGAGGCAAAACTTTTACATAGAGCTGTCACCATTGTAGAAATGTTTTCCTCTTCAAGTTCAGGATGATTTCGTCGAAGTTTGTACCACCCCACAAACACTCACACAAATCGCAGTATTTAATTTTGATAGAGCACTTGGCTAAACAACATTGGCAACTAGACTGAACTGGATTCAAAGTGTTTTGACGTGGGGACAAGTATTATTTAAGCCAATTGGGTAAACAGAATAGTGCAACAAATAAAGGGGTACTCTATTCCTTTCTTTTCTTTTCTGTTATGATCGGATAGGCAGATAAAGGCAGATGATTTTTGTTCTAATCTTTATTTTAACACGTCTATTTTGAGGAAATACCTTCCCCATCCCGGAGGAAGCCGGAGCTTTTTTTTGTTGCACTACCTTTTCAAAATGTTTACGGTAGTTCCTGAATTTGTCTGGTTACGTGATCAAAAATATTTTTTTGACTGATTCATCTTATGTGTGGCAAATTCAAACATCCTATTACAGGAATAAAAAATTAGAATTATTTCACTATTTTTCCTAGTTATATAGAAACTCTGAAAGTTAGGTGTAATTAAAGTAAAACGTTCACTATCTTGTGTTTATGTTTATTATTTATCTCAATAAATGGGGCTAAACATTAGTCTAAATGAAATTTGTGCTACATCTAGATGCAGTGGATAATGTACAACAGAAACACGAGCCAGATGATCAAAATAAAAAATTTCGAAAAATCGAATTTTTTCCACACTTGCCCCACTGTGCGCCGCTCCCTATAAATAGGGAAGTTCTATGATGTTACTGGCTAACCAGAACATACTTGTAGATACATAGAGATATTCCTGTATACGACAGACGAAGTGAATGAGTACTTTAGCGCGCGGGGAGGAGTGCAGTGGTGGGGGAGGTTAGCCGGGCCAGTCGTCCCCGCGCCGCTCGTCCGCTCGGGCCGCTCTGTACCTAGTCGTGTATTCAGGTATACACAGCCATATACAGTGCTATATATTACTTAAATTGTATGAAAGCAGGTCCGAAAGTGATGTATACGTAGTGATTTTACTGTCTCAAGTGTCAAGAATATCAGCCGTCAGCATCGCTACTTCTTTACAGGTTCGGATTGATATAATATATATATATGTATATTACTAGACGACTTTATTACTAATCTATTTATAAAAAAAAATGTTAGGATTAATATATGATACTATACTTCTTTATTAAAAAAGCTGCTCACCATAAAAAAATAAAATAATACTGACAAATTTTAATGTGGTTTTTAAGTATATACATTATTTAGTTCGTCTACATCATTTATAAATGATTTTGTCTTTTAAGAAAATTATGATGTTTCAAATATGTATATTTATATATAAAAAAAGATAACATAAAATATGCGCAGAAATATTTTAATGAAAATATTATTAATTTTTATTATATTATATTATATTTTTAATATCAGCGAAGTTGAGCAGCAGATCCAAATGAAAGTACAGATAGTTTTAAATTTGGTTTCTTAATATATCTATTATTCAGTTCATCTATATTTCTTAGAGATGATTATTTTCTCTTAATGATACTATACTTCTTCATTAATAAAAACGACTAATAAAAAAAAAAAAAAAAAAAAAACTACACTAAGAAAATTATGATGTTTCAAATATGTATATCTATATATAAGAAAAGATAATATAAAATATATGCAGAAATATTTAAAAATAAATAATATTAATATTTATTATACATTTATTTATACATTATATATAAAGAAATATGTTTTAATAATTATTTCAATCCTTAAAAATAAAATAGTAATTTTACGTTTTATACTTAAATCGAAAAACATTAATTACATTACACATTACTTAAACGGTGTACATTATTCGATGCAGTAACATTTATTATTCTAAACATTGATGTATTACTTTATTATAATGTTATTTAGAAAATCTACCATTATAAAATTATAAAACAAAAAAAAAATTACACACAATGTTTAATATGGTTTTAAATGTATATTTATAAATAAGAAGAGATAAAATAAAATATATGCAGAAATATTTAAAAATAAATAATATTAATTTTTATTATAAGTGCAGATAGTATTAATTTTGGTTATATATTATAATATATTTATTATTCAGTCTGTCTATATTTTTTATAGATTATGATTTTCTCTAAAAATATGATTTTTCGGGGACCAAGAGACTTTCTGCAATGAGTCCATTTTGCAACGAAACCTAATCTACCGAATTATATATATATTGCAATATATATACCGAAACACTTTTAAATAAATATTTTAATCCTTAAAATTAAAAATTAAATATTAATTTTATAATGTTCTATGCTTATAAAAAAATTAATTTTACTTAAACGGTGGAAATTATCCGATGCAGTAACATTCATTATTCTAAACGTTGATGTATTACTTTATTATAAATTTATTTAGAAACACTACCCATTATAAAACAAAAAAAAAAAAAAAAACACAATACTTCATACGGTTTTTAAATATATCCATTATTTATTTCGTCTAAATTATTTTGTCTCTTAAGACAATTATGAGTTTCAAATACGTATATTTATATATAAGAAAAAATATCATAAAATATATGCAGAAATATTTTAAAATCAAAAATAAATAATATAATATTTTATTATAAGTACAGATAGTGTCAAATTTGGCTTCTTAATATATCTGTTATTCAGGTCGTCTATATTTTTTATAGATTATTATTTCGTCTTGAAAATATGATTTTTCGGAGACCAAAAGACTTTTTGTAATGAGTCCATTTTGCAATGAAACCTGATATACTTTATGTGTACAGAAATATTTTTTAATAACTATTTCTATTCTTAAAACTAATAATAATTTTATAAAAGTGAACAAGTATTTAATGGAGAATTATTATATTTTTATATTATATTAAATTATGATATTTCAAAGACCAAATACTTCTTTCTGCATTTTTTGATGAATCCTGAAATATTTTCTTTAAAGATAAAAAATAAATATTGATTCGAATTGATTTATTTGAAATTATTGGGTATGCGTTTACGATTAATGTACATCATTATTAGTTTATCAAAATACTACTCCTTTTAAAAATAATCATATGCGACAATTTGTATTGAGGTGTCTAAATATTTTCATTATTTCGTATTTTTATTAATAATCATCTTCTCTTTATATTACGTGAGGAAATTATGTTTTTATAATAATATAAAGACCACAAGACTTTTTTTTTATTTTGCAATAAATCCTTATTGCAAAATAAAATTACAGAAATTAATGATTAACGAATAATGTATATACGATCTATATATATGTATACTTATATTTATACAGTATAAGTTTATTAAGAAAAAAAACTATTCATTTTTAAAATAATTTAAAACAGATAATTTTTATTTGGGTTTCTAAATATATCCATTTCTTAGTTCGCCTAAGGTTTTTATTGATGATTGTTTCCTCCTTATGTTTCGTAAGAAATTATAGTTGTTTTTTTTAAGAAATAAAACATTTTTTTATTTAATTTATTTTTTTGTAGTATTTTATTTATTATACTGTTTTTTTCACGAAAAATGACTGTATGATTTTATTTATAAATAGAAAGGCATGTGTTTAATAACGAATTCAGATATTCATGTTTCGTGATTAAAAAAAAAAAAAAAAAAAACCTTTTTCTAATGAATCTTGATATACTTTATATTACGATACCTATTTTAATTATTAAAAATTTTATTTTAATTAAAGTGTTCAAAGCATTTTGTGTGATTACGTGAAAGAAATTTTAAATGCGGTTTCTAAATATATTAATTATTTTGTTAGCCTAAATTTTTTATAGAATATTACTTTCTTTTTATATTTCATGGGATACTCATAATTTTCTAAGTAATTAATTTTCATTTTTTTCAATTAAATT
The DNA here is from genome assembly GCA_023052935.1 of Piezodorus guildinii. NCBI lineage: Eukaryota > Metazoa > Arthropoda > Insecta > Hemiptera > Pentatomidae > Piezodorus > Piezodorus guildinii. The sequence goes on along the minus strand of CM041293.1, from coordinate 135,774,343 downwards.
CTAAACTACATAAATATTATTTTAATTTTTCATTATTATTTTATTAAGAAAACTACTCATTTTAATTATAATCATATGGAGAGAATTTTTATTGCAGTTTCTAAATATCTTTGTTATTTATTTCGTTTATACTTTTATATATAACAACTTTCTGTTAAAATTTCTCCAAAAAATTATGATTTTTCGATGACTTTTCATTTTTATTTTAAATGAATCTTCATGTACTGAAAAATTTTAAAATAACTATTTTAACATTTAATAATAAAAATATTAATCTAATTTACGAATAATATACACTATGATATCACTTCATTTAGAAAAGATATTCATTATAAAAATAATTATCTGCAGATAATGTCAATTGAGGTTTTTAAATAGATTCATATTATTTTGTTCGCCTACATTATTATAAAAAATTTCTTCACTGTATGTTTCTATATAAAATAATGAATTTTTAAAAACTATAAGAGTTACTTTTATTTTTTAATGAATCTTAATAATCTTAGTCTAAAGTAATATTTGTAAATGAATTCTTATCTTCAATTTCTTAAAATATTCTGATTTTTCAAAGGCCATAAACCTTCGTATTAATTCTCATCTTAAAACAAAGGGTCGAAATTGTTCTATGTGGTTACCACTAATAAATATTAATTTGTTACACTAAATACTCACTATAAACAAAAAAATAAAAAAAAATAAAGGTTTTCAAGTATTTGCATTATCTAGTTACGAAGTATTAAAGCAGTATTCATTAATAAATTCTTATATTCAAGTTTTGTAAGACAATTTTTATTCTTAAAAGACCATACAATTTTTTATAAAATTTTATTTTATTTTTTAAGAATCCTAAAACACGTTATCCATAATAAATTAATAATAAAATAAAAAGTTTGTTGATATTTTTATAATTTATATCTTAATAATCATTTTTTTAGAGTTTTATTTTGTACAAAATATTTTTAACCCTCATATATATATTAAATTGTAGAAAATATTGAATGCGGTTTCTAAATTTATCTATTATTTTGTTAGTTTACATAAAACTTTTGAATAAAGTCTGAGATAAAAAAAAGGTTACAGAATCACATAGGATTTGCATAGGAACATGTGTTTCATTAGATATTCAATTATATTATTATCCACAACAAATACTCAATATTATCTATTTTCATCAATCTACATTACTTTTTACAACTTTGTGTTTAAAATATTTTTTTTTAACCTTTAGCTTTTCAACGGTATATTTTACATCTTTGTTATTGTTATGCCCCCGAAAAAAATAATAATAAAATAAAATAATAAAGTTGAGGCTGACATTGAAAAAAAAATAAAAAACATTTTTTTAAATTATATGGTAAAAAAATTCGTTCAACGTATATATTTACCTATTTTTTATAAATCCAAACATAATATGGGTAATTTTTTTCGAATTTACTAACTTCAAAAAAAGAAAATTTTATTTTCCAGAATTATTTAGGCAATGTCAAACTGTTTCAATCAGAATGAAACACACATGAGACTAAAGTTTATTAAATATTACACCGGCATAGCCAGTAGAATAAAAACGGCCGTCTTCGAGGTAATGGTAAAAATGTGAAAAATCACTCTACTAGGTAGGCTGATTTATTGAAAAATTCCAGTAAAATCTCAGACATTATAAAAAAAAAAATTGTTTTGAGACACCTTTTTGGAGGGTTTGTTCATTTGGACTCAGTGGACCCTAAAATGTATATTTTCGGTGGAGACTAGAATTAGAATGTTTGCAAGTTCGTTATTCTTTCCCTTACTAGACATTTCATATATATAGGTAAGTTAAGGTAAAAACATTAATAAAAATGTATCTTTAAAATATCGTCTTTAGGAATTCGAAATGTTTGTTAATTTTAAAATGATTGTTAATTAAAAAAAATCTTAAACGTCAGATTTATTCTATAATATAATCATTAAAAAACAAAACTATTTTGACATATTATATTTACTAATATATCATCACGTCAAAAAAAAAATAAGATATATATATATATATATATATATATATATATATATATATATATATATATATATATATATATATATAGTGCGGTAATAAAAAAAAAAGTATGTGTGTGTGCATATCGCAAAATTACAGTTTTCCACAATATTCAATATTCAAAGATTTAGAGCAATGAACTGCTCAAGGTCACACATTTCCATTACATAATAATATTTTTTTCTTTATTTGCATACTTAATAAAATATTTCTACTTCTTATTTTTTTTTTTTTCATGCGAGATAAAAATTTAAAAAATATTTAGACCCAAGAAAATTAGTTGTGTAAAAACTCTTAATATTCATAATTTGAAATGTATACAATAATTGATGGAAACAAATAGTGCTTATTAATTAATAAGGAAATAACTATTCTTGAATGGCGTAAGATTGTTAAGATAACTGTTGATGGATGTTCAATCTATTCACATTTCAATCATTTTATGAATAATAAATTTCCCTGATTATTGCTCAACTGATAATTTCATTCGAATATTACAAATTAAAAATATTTCAGAGTTATATAATTTCCGTGAAGAAGATCTTTAAAACTAATTATTTTTTATCTGAATTAAATATTAAAATAATTGGGATTTAGAAAAAAAAATCTGATGGGTACAATACTTACTTCTCTTCTTAAAATAAATATTTAAATACACCTAAACTCCATAAAGAATAGTATAGTTCAGAAGGAAGATTATTTTGAAAATAATACACTTAAAAAATAAATAATAAAATTAGCAATTTTTACTTTTACTTATCTATATATGAAATATATAGTTAAAGAAATTGTTGGGGTCGTGAAAATTTTCGAACTCGAGTATTTCACTGGAAATACGCCCCAATAAAACCTGGATAGGTAAAATTTATGACTCTCTCTTTAGGATTCGTCGATAGATGAGGTAGCATAAAATATCTAAATATTAATAAATAAAACCTTTTACTTCTTAAGTATTACTTCTATTCATGTTTAATATATAAATATTTCATTAAAGTTTTAAGTTAATCTGCAGTTACTTAGTACGTGTACAACAACAACAAGTAGAATGTTAAATACAGCTAAAGTAGATAATATATATTTTATTAAATAGTTAGTCCTCAGTAAAACACTAGAATAAAATTATTCCTTTTATATTTACTCGGCGTTTTTTAATGTCGCGACTTCATTTTATGCCTAATAGCGCGGTAACTAATGGCGGAATTGTTTTATAGTACCTATTAAATGTTTAGTACATGTGGCATTGTACTATACATGTACAATAAATTATTACTACATTGTATAAATATAATATATAATAATAATATACTATAATATAATATATAATAATTATAATCGATAAATATAATGTAATATATAATTATAAACTATAAATATAATGAATTAATAATAAAAAAAATGTATGTATGTATTACATGTTTTTAAATCTTTTAGAAAAACGTCTAGGCGTAGGGAGTGATGACCCTACACTAGAAAATACATCACGAAACGTGAGTGTAACCTCTAAGGAGATTACACCGCGAGGCCCAGGGCCTACACGGCCTGTCGCGCCACGGAAAAAAAAAGAAAAACTTCTGAGTACAATATTATTTTGTGATCATTCTATGAGTAACAATCTCTATATATATAAAAGAATATCACGATTCTTGGGTTCCGCGAACACTAATTTAACCACTCGACGGTTTTGATACGGTTTAACTATTATTTATAGCATTCTTTCCTGATGGTTTAAAAGTAAAATACTTAGCATTTAAGCTTTTCTTTAAGTAGAAAAAATAATTTTATTATATCCTAATCATTCTAAATTATTCATGAAAGATAAGTAGTAATATAGATGTATAATATACCTTTGGAAAGCGCATGATTTTGGAAAAGGTAATATGCAATAGAAGAATTCGTACAAGTTAATTAAAGGTTTTTGCAAGCCCATAAACCTATGAACATATGTACTTGGTAAAGACTGAAGTTGTAATAGTTAAATAATGCTTCCGTCGTACAGGATCGACCAATTTATATTTTCCTATTAAGCAAGATTTAAAAACAATATTACATACCAAACAGTGACTAAGTTGTTAATGTAAATAATTAATTGTTATAATATTATTGTCATACTGTACAACTATACAACTGTCATCCATACTTTATAACTATCATCTTAATTTTGTTTATTTCCATACATTATAACTGTCATCTTATTATCATTTTACATTTAATTTTATTTATGTTCCCATATTATATTACTGTCACCATATTATTATGATATACCTAACGCATTATATTATTTATTTACTTATTTAAAATCGTTTTTGTTTGAGCTTTAATGTTATTTGCTATCTGCAAAAAAAAAAAAAAATTTGCAATAAGCAAATATGATGAATTCCGAAAGTCGGTTAAAGCAAGGCACCTCTAGGCCACCGGCTCAAAAGTCGTCGGGGTGGGTTGTACGGGTTGGTGTAGGATTTAAGTGTTTGGGCCGATGGGTTCATGTTGTAAGTCAGTCTGTCATGAAATATTTTATAATATTCTGTGGCTGTGTGTGAAACTGTGAGTATGTCCAAGTCCTTGTGAAGTAATTCGTTGGTTACATAAAACGGTGCATCCACGATTTTTCGAAATATTTTCGATTGAAGGGTCTGAATTATTTGGATGTTAGAATATTTGGCAGATCCCCATAGCTCTATCCCGTATGTCCATAGTTAACGCATTATTAAGTTTATAATTACATTGGTTGTTATCTTGTTTCTTTTAGTCCTTATGAAGGCCCACAATGTAGGCCGAAACGTCGGCACATTATTAAAATAGCACTTGTTTTAATGTGTGTTTCTGTTTAATGACCGCACCCCCAACCATCTTCCTCATGTAAATTGTCGTAAATTTATAAACTAGCAATGTTATTAATTATATCAAATGTAATAATATTTCATAGAATTTAACTTATTCTTTAACCCTTTATTTATCTCCAACTATTTTTGAAAATTCTTAAACTGATTAACATATTCTTAACAACGGAGGAAAGTAAAAGTCTAAAAATTATGGACTCCATTAGCACATTTTAATTATATAATCTCTATAATTGTTTAAAAGCTATAATCTCATCAGCGAAATTACATGCTTTTGATAGAATCCTGAGGAAAATAAAAAGGTTGAAATAATTTGATTGCTATTCACAAAAAACAAACAAAAAAATATTTTGTTTTAAATGGTGTAATTTAGAATTAACATTGATGACTAAAAACCGAATAAGCTGTAAAGACGTGAGAATTATTCGGTTGCTTTGATAGGAAGTTCCTTGACAATGGTTCAAACCATTGAAGTGAATATTTTCTCGTAAGCAAACTATTTTTTATAATATCATATAGCATTTTTTTTATTTGACCTTTATGTGTGTATTTTTTTTTTCAAGCCTGATTTACTGTATTTTTTTTTTTTGACAAGAGTGTGAGGGCAAGGAATAAATGCCGAGTTAAAAGGCCTTCGGCACCCTGAACACGGAACACCAACTCGAAATTATTTTATGTTGTTCATCTCGTTTCTCAGTTGTTTATTTGATTATACATTTTTTTTTTTTTTACGGGAATAAGTAATTACTCCGATATAAATGTCCCGGGTTTATTATTTCCAATACAGACCTATTGTAGTCGACTTTGTAAAAATAAAAAATCTGGTGCGGGCAACACACGACTTTCACTTACTGTAGTTGTTGAAATCGATCAAAGAATTTTCAAATACAGTTAAAGGTGAAAATGAGTGAAAATAATAATGAATTTACTAAATTGAATTTATATAGAAACATGTGCTTTATTAACAAATCCATTATATTATTATGTGAAATAATAATAAGTTAGTTTTATCGGCTTTTCATCACTCTCTATTAACTTTTAAAAGCTTTTATATGTATATTTATATATGATATTAGTATATAATACATTTGTTCTAAATCTTAAGCTTTCCAACGGTATATTATACATGTATATTACTGTCCTTAAGTTAAAAAACAAACAATTGCATTAAAAACATATTTTTTTATGTTTTGTATCAAATTCATTCAATATTTATATTTGCCTGTTTTTAATCAGTGTTAACAAGATAATGTAGTTATTTTTATAGATTCAACAAAATTAAAGGTACTTTAGAAGAAGAAAAATTAAAATATCGGCATTTAAGCCGTCAGACTATTTTATTCAGAATGAAACCTACATGATACTAAAACCTATCAAATTTTACATCGATATAGGGAGTTTATTAGGAGAACTTAAAAACGTCGGAATCGTTTTCGAGGTAATCGAAAAAGATGCAAAATGCATGGTATAACGTGGCTCTTCTGGTAAGCTCATTTCGATGAAAAAGGTTTTTGTAACGTCTAAGTTGTATATTTGTCTTAAATATGAAATTTCAGTTTCATAGAACTTACCGTTTCCGTCCGAGAGTTACCACACACGGACACACACAGACAGACAACACACACACACACACACACACACACAGACCTTTATGCGGGACTTGGTTATTTGGACTCAGGGCATCCTAAAATATGTATTTCCGTTGAAAACTGGAATTCGAAAATTTTCACAATCGCAATACTTTCCCTTACTATATATAGTAAGTGAAAGTAAAAAAAAATCCTCCAAATTTTTAATTGAAAGTTTTACTTTTGAAGATGCGTAGAATCCCAACATAGAATCTGCCCTACGTGGTTGCTTTTCTTCGAAAAGTATTTTTTTTTTTTATAATGTACAAATACTACAGGACAACCGACAAAAACTTTAACAACTCCATGTTTATATATATATGGTATATATTTTATATATCAGAGAATTTATTTTATTTCAATAACAGTATGTGTCTTGCCTAATTTTTGTAACATTTTCGAATAATTTGAGTTGATTCTGAATGAAATTTCTAGAAGCATATTATGATTATTCCTATTACTATCTGCTGTGGAGGAAATGAGAGGACATTCGACTAAGACGTGATTGAATGTTCAAGTTTCATGTGAAAATCCTCAATGGCTGCGGAAAATCGTCTTTTATTTGTTACTACTTGCTTCTTTTGTTGGGATTCCTTGTAGTTGTAATGCATATTCTGTACATTTCATGGACGTATACGTGATAGATATCTAAAATTATCCTTAATAAATCCTTATTTATTGGGTTGTCCGGAAAACAGTGCAGAATTTTGTTTGTGAACAAACAAGTGTCATTATATTTATATTATAATTGTGGTTTAATTTGATTAAAATAGTCTCCAGCTCTATCATTAAATTTATAATAAATTGTTGGCGATATTTTTATTCCCTAGGGATAGAATTTCCCATCTTTAGGTATAAACTTTAAAATACGCGTTTACTAATTCTCTCTGCCCATTTAATTTTTGTATTGTAAGTAGTGGCCCAGGTTTAGATAGAAATAATATTTTGTAGGCAATAGACCCGAAAACCACAGTGGATGTGGTAGAGTTTGATTTCTGAGCTCAAACAATATTTGTGACGTCACGCGTCAGAAAAGTGGTCGGGCGCTGTCATTCAACAAAGTGGGCCCCTACCAATTGATCAACGATGGCTTCATTATTGCTAATTTTTGACGCATTGCAATAGTTTAGTTGCTATAAGAATGATACGTCCGAGATGTTACAGAATCTTTTTTAATCAATTCTGCTGAGTGGAAGATTTACTTTATACCATGCATTTTGTACCTTTTTACCATTTTCTCATAAACTGCCCTAACGATTTCAATTAAACTCCCTATGTCAATGTAAAATTTAATGCTGTTTAATATCATGTAGGTTTCATTCTGATTGAAATTGCCTGACAGGTCTTAAATGCCGATATTTTAAATTTTCTTTCTCTAAAGTATATTTAATTCTGTAGATACTATAAAAATAACTATATTATCTCGTTAGCATTGATGATTAACAGCTAAATATGCAATTTGAGCAATTTTGATGAAAAATTAAAGGAGAAAACTGAAAGAATATTTTTTTAATGCAATTTTTATTTCGAACATAAGAACAGTAATATAGATGTATAATATACCGTTGGAAAGCTAATTATTTTAGAAAACATATTATATTTTACATAATATTGTAAAAGTTAACGAAGAATAATGTACCATAAAACAAAGTGATTGTCGTAAATAATAATATAATTGATTCTTTAATAAAACAAATTATTTCGCCTCATAATGAATTTTAAAATTCATTTTTTTAAATTTATTTATAGTAATTCACAACTGTATTAAAGAACACAATAAGTAAATATGAGGAATAAAAAAGTCATGAAAATGTCTTGAGAAAGAACTACCCAGTAGTAGCACTTCACTAACTATTTTAACTCAGTAGGTCCCTAGGCCACCTTCTTTTCTGTCGCTTTGGAGGGTTATCAGGGATATCTAAGGAAGATAAATTACGGACAACTGTGTTTGTATGGGCAGGGAGTTTAAAGTGAAAAGATGAGTATCTATCACAGGTCATGTCTGCAAAAAATGGGATATTAAGGTCATTATGAAGAAGTTGATTTGTTACAAAATAAGGGGCATTCAGGATTTTGCGAAGAATTTTGGATTGTAAGGACTGGATGCGAGAGGAATTAGATGGTTTCGTAGAGCCCCAAAGCTCGATTCCATATGCCCAAATATGTCTGATAATAGTAATGTAAATTAGTCTTTTGTAATATACTGGCAGTTTTGAACGTTTGTCTAGTAAGTTTTGTAGTAATCGATATCTTCGAGCAGTTTCTTGTCGTTTCAGTTTTGTGTGAGAAAAATGTGGGACGCTTCACGATTTTGCGTATCATCCTTGCGCAGGGGCCATGCTAATCTTCTCTTTATCGTTCCAATTTTAGTATATGTACCGCCGAAGCGAGTACTAAAATTCTTAAATTGATTTTTACAACGGAGGTAAGCGAAAGTCGTGTGTTGCACCCAGCAGATTTTTATTTAGTTTCTACGAGCTAGATAATCCCTGGACTGTATTTGGACTAAGCAGATTCGACATTAGTTAGGTGTTGTTTTAATATTCTAACAACCAAGGCCTCATGTCTTAAATCTCTTCTATTAGAAATTATAATAACATACTTAAAACTCATAGCCTGCAAATAAAATACTAAAATATTCTAGAAATCCATCCACGTGGACAAACTAGACAACTAGAACCCCGCCGGAACTGTATCTCGCACTTGAAATGGACTGCAAAATCTGTGAGATTTGTATTTGGCGTGCAAAGAAAGTAGATTAAATATTGACAGAATCAATAAGAGGGATTTAAATGCTTGGCCGAATATAAAACTTCAAAGAGTTGTAACATACAGTCCAATAGTGGATTCCAATTCGGGCTTAGGAAAGGCAAAGAATTTTCTTGTACATTTTGTTTTCACTAATTCACTGATCACTCAGTTTTTATTTAGTTTGAAGAAATAAAACGTTAGTATTACACAATGTTGTTTTATTTCCATATACAATTATTATCATATTATGTTTCTTCATATATTACAACTTCTCAGGCAATTAACTTCTAAATGTATTTTTCAACTAATCAAAAGATAATGATAAACGAACCAGCGGTGTCACCTGTGGTGTAGAGGCTAGCCTACTATCTCTAAGGTTTCTGTTTCAAACCTGGCAGGTGGCATCAGGATTTTTTTTGTTAGTAAAAAATCATTAGTATGCCACCATTCGGGGAGGACTCAAAAAGGTGGTTCCGAGCCTATGCAATATACATACTTATAAATCAATAAACCATTTTCATGATTATTATTTTTATAAAAAAGCTTTTACTTGATTGAAATATTGTAATTTATTTATATTTCTCACGTTGTCATTATTTAATACTAATGATATAAAATTTTTTATATTTCATTTTACACCAATGCCCGAAAAGGACTAATTTACTATTTCATAGGATATGCCCGATTTTCATATTTTAAGGACTGTTTTAATTGTTTGTTTTTTTATACTATGTTAAAGTCGCCATTCTCATTGAAAGGATTCTTAACAATTGACATTTATTGTAACCAGGATACGGTTCAAAATGGAAGAGAACCACCATTTTTGACTCGATTCTCCTTTCAAAAGGATACGAATCGAAATAATTCTTTGGTAACTAGGATTACCACACTAAAAAGGACACTTTTTAATAGAGAAACTCTTTTCCCGATGCAAGAAGCTGTCCCAAACAACTTAAGTCTAACTGTCTGTATTAGGGTGGGTGAGGCGGGTTATGCCCGAAAAGGACTAATTTACTATTTCATAGGATATGCCCGATTTTCATATTTTAAGGACTGTTTTAAGGACTTATCATCAACATCAAATTAATAAATATTGTCATCAAACAATATTTATGTATTAAACTAAAATTTATTATTTGATTGTGTATTTAACTGTATCTAATATTTCTCTTATTTAATCTCTAAATGAAGTTAGATGTTATGTAATTTTAGCTTATCATAAAGATTAATAATAATAATAATAATAATAGGCTTACCGAACCCGAAGGTTCGATGCCGATACCACCAAACTTCGCCTGCATAGACTCGTCCAATGTTCACCGGTCAAGCCCAAGCCCCCGAGATCAGCCTTAATGCAATCCTCCCATCGACGCTTCGGCCTACCTCTCGGACGCCTACCAGTCGGTTCAGCGAATACCAACTTTCTCGGAATCCGTTCCTCACTAAGCCCAACAACTTTACGCGCCCATTTGAGTCTCCGCGATGCTATCAACTCAATTATATTCACAGGGTACAAACTCCGCAATTCCACGTTGTGCAACCTTCTAAACTCCCCAGTGGCCTCATCTCTCTTCGGACCAAATATTTTACGCAGTACCTTATTTTACCTTATTATATTAAGCGGCCACGTTTCGCATCCTTGGATGGTTGGAAGAATAATAATTTTATAAATTCTAACCTTTAAGTTTTTAGACAGTAATTTAGCAACTGAATAATAACACGCATTTCCCACCTTTAACCGGTACTTTATTTCTTCCTGGATTTCATTTTTTTCTTGTTATCATTGAACCTAAATACTTGAATTTCTCTACGTGTTCAAAAGTATGACCTGAAATATTAATATCTTCAAGATTGCCACCATTTCTGCAACTAATCATATATTTCGTCTTATCAGTATTTAATTCGAGACCTATTTGTTTCGCGGTTTTTATTAACACACTTGTATTTAGTTGTGTAGTTTCCGTGTCTTCACCTAGTAGTACCAAATCATCGGCATACCCCAAAACCGGAATCTTGTCATCCATATTTAAGCCTTTCTCGGTACACATCACCTTTTCTGCAACATATTCTAAGGCTATATTAAACAAAACAGGTGAAAGGGAGTCACCCTGTTTCAAAACCGATAGCACCTCAAATCTCTCGGAATAATTATGACCGATTCTAACTTCATGAAATGTTTCCGACAATATCATAAGAATTATAAATTATAAATATATGTTACAGAATGCTAAACTAAACTTTTCCATTCGAAACAAAGAACAAATAGAAAAACGAAGGAAAAAAAAGAACAAATCCAGTAATGTAATAATCGAAATAATAGAGATACTATTATGTCGAAAATATTCGGAAAAAACTTTAAAACAATGTAGTAAGGTGCAATGTTAAAATCTAAAATATTTTAAAAATGCAAAATAGGAAACTAAAATCTAGTTGTTTTTGTTTAATTTTACCTACTTCACAATTTTCCAAGTCTGATCAACCCGTCTAAACGTCCTTTTAAGAATAACATATGATTATCAACTCAACCATAATAAAATGCATTGACGTTGATTTGTTTACTTTAATAATAATTAAGAAATACTTGCATAGAATTATTAACGTAAATATTCAAATACGAGCTGAGATCGTCTTTAGCTTAGAAGATGTGAAATTATTTAATAATTTTCAATTGTATTATATATGAAATAATGTAAATTATGTTAGTAAATTCCTACCTTTATGAACTTTGTACGCCTATATTCACCCCATCATTTTAATTTATGGAAATGTATGAATGATCTCTCACTGACGAATGTTGAAGGCCTTTTTTATTGTTTTGCCAATTTGTTATTCACTAGATTTAAAAAGAAAAAAAAATCTTTGGTATTATTTTGTGGATTCTAAATTTTGAAAGTTATGGTAATTGTAAAATTTAATTTTTTTTAATACAAATTCACTGCAAAACTGCAAAATTTAAAACGCTGTATCTTCTATATTTCTCCACCACTTTCAGTGATTCTTGTTTTAGTTTTATAGGAAACTCAATTTAAAAACAAAATATAATAAGTATTTTTTATTCATTAATAGGTTTCTAAGTATCTTGTAACGTAAGGGATAAAATTTTATGAAGGGAGGTGTTATTTTTTATTTTGGCTAATTAAATAGGTTCATTCTTTAAAAAACAAAATTATTTATACTAGACTTCTCTATTGTTTCTTTTAATTATCTTTGAAATATTTCAAATAAATATTTCCCCAGTAAATCCCACCAAATCACCTTTACCCTTCGTCGTAAACCTATGACATCCTGCCCAACAGTATCCTTCAGTAACACTCCTCTTGTCCCGGTTGAACAGATCTGATACATAGGACAGCACCTGGACAAACGTCTTACTTGGAACCCTCATACAAGACTGAAAAGACAAGAAACTGCCCGACGTTTTCGACTACTTTAACACTTACTAGACAAACGCTCTAACCTTCCACTTAAGTACAAAAGGCTCATCTATATGACTATCATCAGACCGATATGGACTTACGGAGTAGAGATTTGGGGCTCTACTAAACCATCAAATTCTTCCCGTCTCCAATCCTTGAAATCAAAAGTCCTTCGAAAAATCTTCAACGCTCCTTATTTTGTCACAAATAAACTCATCCGTAAAGACCTTAACGTTCCCTACGTTGCTGACTTGGCGCGAACCAGGTACCACTCCTTTCATGATAAACTCCATTCCCACTCTAATCCACTTGTTTCAATCCTTGCTTCCTCTACAATCCCTGATAATCCTCCGAGGCGTCTGAAAAGAAGATGGCCACGAGACCTTCTGGTTTAACATAGTCTTTGGAGAGCTGCCAATGGGTAGTATCCCCACATGTGAATCCATGACATTTGTATCTTGTATCTCATTTACTAGATGTATATCATTATGCAGTTGTAAATAGCAATAATTCTATTAAAAAAATAGATAAATAAAATAGAATATATATATATTTCTGATACCAGAACACTTTTTGTTATTTTCTATCATAAAAACTAACCGATTTATGGTGGAATCACATCTCTTATAAGATGTGACTTGACCATATAAAACGTTGTATTGACCCCTTGCAACTTTTTTTTTCTGTATATGTCATATTTATTTTAAAATTCCTTAAACCTTGCTTTTTTTTTGTTTTAAGTTCTTGAATCTAAAGATTTTAATAAAATTATATAATAATTATCTATTATTAATTTAAAATTGAATAAAGATGGATTTTTAAATTGAATTTTAACCAAATAAATATTTTTAAATATATTTTTATTTCTTTTCTATTTTGCTGTGCATGTTCTAAACATAAATATAAAGTCTACATCATTTAAATATTTTTAATTACTTATTTGTGCATATGTGCTTACGTAACATAAATATGTTTCCTTTTTGAGGTTATATGCTAATGATAATTGTTTTTAATTGATATCCTACGAATACAATGATGATTTATTATTATTCATATTTACACGTGTTCATATAATTTCCGTATTGATGTTCTCTCAGCAAATCTGCGTTTCAAATCGAAGAAGGACAATTGAATACGTTATTTTATTTTTATTTATTTTTTTAAGATAGGTTTATAGGGAGTGAGGTCGTGAAAAACATAATAATTAAAAAAGAAAAAAAACAAATGTACCCTAATGTTTTGCCTTAAAAAAAAAATCAATAATAAAAATAAAGACGACAATAATAAAATATAGAAATAAATAGTAAATATGAGATGTCTAGTAGTACGAAAGCATATCTTCTTGTTATATTCTGTTGCAAAATATGTTGGTAGAGTTTTTCAGTAATTCAATTTATTCCTCTCTGTGTTCATAATATCATATTTACTTAGTCAACATTTGCTGCACAGACCGTTAATGAAATTTTGATGAGCGTGTAGCAATGATGCTTCAGTAGAAAGCACAGTTTGTAAGTGGTCTGCTCGGTTCAGAATCGGAAATTTTGAGTTGTAGGCGCAAAGCGCTCGAGTCGTTCTTTACTTGCTAATGATGATCAAATCCAACCGAATTACCTGAAAAATGGCATCATGTAATAGATCATAATGGGTATAGCTTATAATTGAATAAAAATACTTACAAGAATCTAAAGTTTTTATCGAAATAACCAGTAAAACTTATTTTACAACCTCAAACGATTTTTTGCCATATTTTCTGAGTTTTACTTTATTATTTTCTTGTATATTGCATTTTTACAATGTGTTTATTGATTGTACCTAGAAAGTTAGTAAACCTAGTAGAGATGTGTTTGTCGGAAACATTCCATAAAGTTAGAATTGGTCATAATTACTCCGAGAGATTTGAGGTTCGATCGGGGTCGAAACAGGGTGACTATCTTTCACCTGTGTTATTTAATATAGCTTTAGAATATGTCATAGAAAAGGTGATGTGTACCGGGAAAGGCTTAAATATGGGTGACAAGATTCCGGTTTTGGGGTATGCCGATGATCTGGTACTGCTAGGTGAAGACACGGAAACCATACAACTAAATACAAGTGTGTTAATAAAAACCGGTAAACAAATAGGACTCGAATTAAATACCGATTAGACAAAGTATATGATTAGTAGCAGAAACGATGTCGATCTTGGTGATATTGGTGTATCAGGTCATACTTTTGAACACGTAGAGAAATTCAAGTATTTAGGTTCAATTATAACAAGAAAAAATGAAATCCAGGAAGAAATAAAGTATCGGTTAACGGTAGGAAATGCGTGTTATTATTCAATTGCCAAATTACTTATCTCGCGGATTCTGTCTAAAAACGTAAAGGTTAGAATTTATAAGACTATTATTCTTCCGACGGTTCTTTACGGATGTGAAACGTGGCCACTTTGAAGGATGAACAACGGCTTAAGGTTTTCGAAAATAAGGCACTGCATAAAATATGTGGTCCGAAGAGAGATGAGGCCACTGGGGAGTTTAGTAGGTTGCACAACTTGGAATCGCGGAGCTCCTACTCTGTGAATATAATGAGTTGATTGCATCGCGAAGACTCAAGTGGCCGAGTAAAGTTGTTGGACTCGGTGAGAAAAGGATTCGAGAAAGTTGGTATTCGCTGAACCGACTGGTAGGCGTCCGAGAGGTAGGCCGAAGCGGAGATGGGAGGATTGCGTTAAGGCTGATCTCGGGAGCTTGGGCTTGAATGGTGAACATTGGACGAGTCTGTGTAGGCGGAATTTGGTGGTATCAGCATCGAACCTTCGGGTTCGCTAAGCCTATTATTATTATTATTTTATTGATTGTATATCAGCGTTTATGGTCCCCTGAGTCTAAATAACTGAGTCCCTCAAAAAGGTTTAGTGGGTTTGGGGTAAGCCCACCACGAAACCTAAAAGGTGTACGAAGCTAAAATTTTGAAAAAGAAAAATTATTATCTGGCACACAAAGTTGTAAAAAGTAATTAAGAATGACAGTTATGCCATGAACTTATTACTGATTATCATACGTAAAAAGTTAATATTGTTATATTATTTAATCTAAATAATATGTTTCAAACGAAACTTAATGAACTTTATATTTTAATTTAAATAAAACTTTGTTCAACTTTAAGTTTATGCAATCGCTTTAAATTGATTTTAACAGTCAAGAGGGGTACTCACTACGTTTGTTACAGCATTCTATTTGTGTTATTTTGCTAAACCCGTCGAGTTTCTACAGTTATTTCCTGTATAAATTGATGGGTTTAGCACAATATCACAAATAGCATGCTATAGCAAACGTAGTGAGTACCCCCAAGGTATGAAAAAGGCTAGGGTTACCACCAGATTTTTTTTTCAGCTCCATCTATTTCATCCTATCCATTTTTTATCGAGCGTCAATACACACACATAGTTGTTTGTTGGGAAAAAGAGCATACACTTAAGTAATTTTAGATAATAATTTAAATTTTTAGATTATTTAATTTGAAACACATGTTTTCATTGAACCTTAATTTAATTCTTTAACGATTTTCAAGTATAACTTAATTTAAAAGACCATAAATTGCTTTTAACAAAGGATATAAGTGAAAGTCTTGTGTTCTTGATCTAAGTTTTTATTATTATTTTATTTTACATGTATGTGTAATGTATAAATTTCGTTATCTAAATCTTAAAATTACACATTTTACCTAACACGGTATTTAAAAAGTTGGCTACATTATATTTTATTTTCTTGCTGAGGAATACATCAAGCCACTTTACAAGCACTATATGAAAAATGAAGGTATTAAGAAATTATTTTGAAGAAGTTATGGTTAAGAAATAGGGGACAATAGAGACAGTGCGGCCTTGTAGAGGGGCAGTTCATTCTAATGAAATTCCTTCTTAGCACTCCATCTCTCCTTGGGTATGGCCCTTAAAGCTCAATCAACATTTCAGCTTAGGAATTCCCCATCATTTAGCGTAAACTCCTTCAATTTTCATATTCGTGACATAGTTCAGTATAATGTTTTGCTCCTCCGTCAATTTTTTTTTTCGAAGAAAAAAGAAAAACATTTTCATAATGACGGAGGAACAGTGGAGTTTTAAATGAATTATTAAAGCTCGTTGGGGGTAGTAAAGAATGAATGAAAGAATAAATACTTGTATTTACAAATACGTACAAAAAAAAAAAAATATGGTGCGCGCAACGCACGACTTTCTCTTACTTTCTGTATTTATATCAATTCAAGAATTTTTAAACTAATTTACAGACGAAAATAAATTGTTTCAGAATTATTTTAATTGGTTTTGATAGAAACATGTATTTTATTAAATAATATATTATATTATTATCTACTACAATCAGTTTGTTTTATCGGCTTACATTATACACTCCGTTAACCTTTACAATAGTATGTATAATATATTTTTTCTAAAAACTTTATTATTCCAACGGTATATTATAAATGTATATTTCTTTTCTTAAGTTCAAAAACAAAAAATTGCATTAAAAAAATATTTTTGCAGTTTTCTCGTTTAATTGGATATCGAATTCGTTCAACTTATTTATTTACCAGTTTTTTAGCATTGCTAATCAGTAGATATGGTTAATTTTTTTCGAATCTACAAAATTAAAGGTACTTTAGAAAAAGAAATTTTGTAATATAGGCATTTAAGCTCTGTCATACTATTTAAATCAGAATGAAACCTGCATGATATTAAGCCCGTCCAACTTTACATCGACTTAGCGAGTTTAATAAAAATCGTTTGAGACGTATTAAAGAGAATCGTAAAAAAGTCCAATATGCATGTTGTAAAGTGGCTCTTCTGGTTAGCTGATTTTGATGAAAAAGTTTTTGTAACACCTCGGGCTATACCTATCGTTGTCTTAAATATAAAATTTCAGTTTCAAAGAAATTTTATTTTACGAGTGGGAGTTACCACACACACACACAGACCTTTTTGCGGAACTTGGTCGTTTGGGCTCAGGAGAACCTAAGATGTGTATTTCAGTTGCAAACTGAAATTCGAAAATTACTATGTATTTCATATAAGTGAAAGTAAAAAAAGAAGAAATCTGTTGTGGGCAACACACGACTTGTGCTTCTTGGCTGATAAAATGGATCTAAGAACTATCAAATAAACTTAAATTAAAGAAAAAATCCTTAATGCTCCTTACTTTGTCACGAATAAGCTCATCCATAAAGACCTTAATATCCCATATGTTACTGAATTAGCCCGAACCAGATATCAATCATTCCATGAAAAGCTCCATTTCCACTCTAATCCACTAGTTTCTATCCCATCATCCTCTTCTATTCCTGATAATCCTCCGAGGCGTCTGAAAAGAAGATGGCCCCGAGATCTTCTAGTTTAAAATTTTTTAGAGTGCTGCCGATGGGTGGCATCTCTTCATGTATTTCATGTCAGATTACTGTATCCATCACATTTACTTGTTGTATATAATTATACAGTTGTAAATATCAATAAATATGTTTAATAAAAAAAAAAATTAAAAAAACAAGTTTGTTTTTTTTAAATGAAGATGTTATTCAGTTTCGTTGAATACATTAGATTCAAATTAATTAATAAAGCATTATCAAGTCGTAACTTATGATTATCGGATTCCTGGGCGAAGGCATGGAAACTGTGCAACTAAATACAAGTGCGTTAATAAAAACCAGTAAAGAAATGTAGATCGAAATATAGCATTTCCAAGTCAATTGTAACCTTTTCCAAGTCAAATGTAACTTTTTCCAAGTCAAATGTAACCTTTTCCAAGTCAAATGTCACCTTTTCCATTTCAAATGTCACCTTTTCCAAGTCAAATGTCACCTTTTCCATTTCAAATGTTACCTTTTCCAAGTCAAATGTCACCTTTTTCTTCACTTCTAGCCTTAAATATTCCGTTTAATTTATTTATTTATTGAAAAATAATTAGTTTAATTAACATTATGACTTTTTTAATAATTTTGGCATATAATAATTGATAATTTTTTTGGGTCTCTTAGATATTTGATACCAAGTTCTGTTTTTTACTAGCTAATATTTAAAAAAATTAATTATCGTCTATTTAGTTTTAAGATAGTTGCTGATTTTGATTTTTTAGAGAGGAGAGGTAGTTTTTTGGAATAATTAATGTGTTTTCGAGTATTATAATTAAATTTTTCGAGCTGTATTTTTTATCGCTCGCGTGGATGTTAACTCGCATTAACTTTTAAAGTTTTTTTATTGATATAGGGATTAATTAATGTGCTTTCGGGTGGTTATGATTACGTTTTTTGAGCTGTATCTTTTATCGCTCATGCGTATTTCAACTCACATTTACTTTTAATGTTTTTTATTGATATAGGGATTAATTAATGTGCTTTCGGGTGGTTATGATTACGTTTTTCTAGCTGTATTTTTCATCGCTCATGCGTATTTCAACTCGCATATACTTTTAATGTTTTTTATTGATATAGGGATTAATTATTCTTCTTTCGGGTGGTTATGATTACGTTTTTCGAGCTGTATTTTGTTATCGTTCGCGTGTATGTTAACTCGCATTCAATTGTAATGTTTTTTATTGATATAGGGATTAATTAATCTGTTTTCGGGTGGTTATGATTACGTTTTTTGAGCTGTATCTTTTATCGGTCATGCGTATTTCGACTCACATTTACTTTTAATGTTTTTTATTGATATAGGGATTAATTAATGTGTTTTCGGGTATTATAATTACGTTTTTCGAGCTGTATTTTTTATCGCTCGCGTGGATGTTAACTCGCATTAAATTGTAATGTTTTTTATTGATATAGGGATTAATTAATCTGTTTTCGGGTGGTTATGATTACGTTTTTTGAACTGTATCTTTTATCGGTCATGCGTATTTCAACTCACATTTACTTTTAATGTTTTTTATTGATATAGGGATTGATTAATGTGTTTTCGGGTATTATAATTACGTTTTTCGAGCTGTATTTTTTATCGCTCGCGTGCATGTTAACTCGCATTAAATTGTAATGTTTTTTATTGATATAGGGATTAATTAATCTGCTTTCGGGTGGTTATGATTACGTTTTTCGAGCTGTATGTTTTATCGCTTATGCGTATTTCAACTTGTATTTACTTTTAATCTTTTTATTTTTATAGAGATATATCCTTGTGTTTTCGCGCGGTTATGAAAATGTTTAAAAGCTTTTTTATTATCACTCGTGCAGATTTCAACTCGCCTTTATTTTTTATATATTTTTTTTTTGATATTGGTATTGTTCATTTAGTTTTTGGTTCTCATTATCACGTTGCTGGAATATACATCGTTTAGCTTTTTCTTTTATTTTTATTTATTATTATTATTTTATAAACGGATTAGTTATAGGTCCTTGTCTAGCGTCCTGAGTAAATTCAACTAAATCTTTTGTAAAGGATCCGCTTCCTAACTTGGTCTTACAATTATTTAATAATATAATTGAGGAATCGTTTATTCTATTTTCGGGTATTCTGATAACATTATTTGAACCGAATTTGTTATCGCTTTTACTCATTTTAAGTTACTGTTCCTATTTCATAAATATTCGATAGAGGAATCGTTCATAGTGTTTTCGGGAATACTAATAGAGTTTATGACATTTATTTATAGCTATTGCACATTTTAACTTAAATGAAAAGTGATCTAGAAGAATGCGCAATCGCAATGTAACGTCCAAATCAAAAATTTAATGAGATCCTGCAAAAACACAATAAATAATTTTTACATCATATTATAACATAATACCTAAGGTTTGTAGAAATTCCCAAGCGCATAAAAGAATAAAGTTCAAAACACGTTATGAGAATCCCCTAAAACAAAAACAAAGAAAGACCACTGCAAATGCAAGTTGAAATGAGAGCAAGCGACAATAAAAACATCTTAAAACAATAATTAATTCCTATATCAATAAAAAACATTAAAAGTATATGCGAGTTGAAATACGCATGAGCGATGAAAAATACAGCTCGAAAAACGTAATCATAACCACCCGAAAGCAGATTAATTAATCCCTATATCAATAAAAAACATTACAATTTAATGCGAGTTAACATGCACGCGAGCGATAAAAAATACAGCTCGAAAAACGTAATTATAATACCCGAAAACACATTAATTAATCCCTATATCAATAAAAAACATTAAAAGTAAATGTGAGTTGAAATACGCATGAGCGATAAAAAATACAGCTCGAAAAACGTAATAATAACCACCCGAAAGCACATTAATTAATCCCTATATCAATAAAAAACATTAAAATTTAATGCGAGTTAAAATGCACGCGAGCGATCAAAAATACAGCTCGAAAAATTTAATTATAATACCCGAAAACACATTAATTATTCCAAAAAACTACCTCTCCTCTCTAAAAAATCAAAATCAGCAACTATCTTAAAACTAAATAGACGATAATTAATTTTTTTAAATATTAGCTAGTAAAAAACAGAACTTGGTATCAAATATCTAAGAGACCCAAAAAAATTATCAATTATTATATGCCAAAATTATTAAAAAAGTCATAATGTTAATTAAACTAATTATTTTTCAATAAATAAATAAATTAAACGGAATATTTAAGGCTAGAAGTGAAGAAAAAGGTGACATTTGACTTGGAAAAGGTAACATTTGAAATGGAAAAGGTGACATTTGACTTGGAAAAGGTGACATTTGAAATGGAAAAGGTGACATTTGACTTGGAAAAGGTTACATTTGACTTGGAAAAAGTTACATTTGACTTGGAAAAGGTTACAATTGACTTGGAAATGCTATAAATACCAATAAGACAAATTACACGATAAGTAGCAGAAAAGGTGACGATCTTGGAGAAATGAAAAGTACTATATCCGTATTATACTGTTAAAATGACATGTAAAAAGTTCAATAATTTGGAAAAATAAGTTATTAGCACAGCAAAAAATCATCTTTTGATTTTAATAAAAAAGAATTAAGTAAATTGGTCCAATAATAAATAAATTAAAGACTTTTGCGCTTCTTGTAAAACTGCCTTAAGTAGATATAGTTTTAAGAATCATCGGCTCATATGATGGTAAAATATAATGAAATATTATCTCATGATAAAAAATGAGAGGATTGATAACAGGTGATTATAATTCGTTGACATAAACATAGTATACAATAGAAGTTCACCACTACTACTTCCTAAAAAAAATAAAATCGACATCTTTTTAATTGTTTACAAAAACTATTGACAAGTAACTTCATACTTAAAGCATTTATTTTATATTCTATCCGAATCTGATAGGAATTACCGTCATAATTAAACGCTTTGTCTAGACGATTTTTTTCCTGCTCTGGCTTATACCTCCTTGGAAGGACGTAATCCTTCTTGCCCCTTTCCTGATAATTAATTTACGAGAATTAATTAACAAGCCGATCAGTGACTGATGAAATATTAACTACGGGGTCCTTAATACCTTTAACAATTCGTGGTGGGCTATTGTTTTATTTAGTAGCACCATTGAATACCTCTGTTCCAGGGCTGAATGAGTTCGTTGCTTTTATTATGTAGTTTTTTGTTAACTTATTTAACATTACATGCTACTGTGGTTATTGGGACGGTGCTTCAGTGGGAGTCCTATATTTTGTCTATTCAAGTGTAATAGGGGCAGAGATTTTTAACGAGTACCTGTCGTTACACAGGCTTGGAACCGCAATTGTATATTATCTCAGAAGTAAAGTATAACCAAGGATTTTTAGAAAGCTCTATTGCCAGCCACAATACTAAAGTTGGTATTTTTGTTTGGGTGTCTCTTTCAACAATCAATGATTTTTTTTTAAAATTTTCATAGGATATTTTTTTTTTTTTTTTTAATTATTTATTGAGATATATTACAATTTGTTTCTATATGAACATTATTAATAGTGATATAAGATCCCATTCACACAATATATACAGTATACAATGATAAAGTCAAATTAAATAAAATATAATATATGTACAAAATAAGAAAACAAACAACAACCTATAATTGAGATAAATACAAATAAAGGATATATATAGAATTAAATAATAATAAATATAAAAAAAAAAACAAATCAAAACATTAACCTATAATTGAGATAAATAAAAGTTGCAAATAAACAAACATCATTCAAACAAACATAACTATATACAAGTGCTAAAGGGACCCCAGACTGGGCTTTTCCCTCCATTTGTGGAGGAAAAAGCAGAATACAAGAGATCCTAGACACTCCCTCTCAGCCTCACTCAGTGGAGGCCGAACTAGGGCGCAATAGCCACAAACTTACATTACATGAGTGGAGGATCTGACCTGTGTCAGAATTCCAATTTAAACGTTTACAATACGTCTCGCGACCACTGCCGTTTCAATATTCGAGGAGGATTGTAATGGATGGGTGGTACTGGATAGGGATTGTGCTAGAGGGTTAGGATGATGACTAAGGTTCTGATGAAATTTAGAAAATTTGGATCGTACCAGGTCTAAATTAAACTTAATTTTAAGGTCGTGGTGAAGGGTACAGTTGTTAACGTAATAAGGAGCATTAACTATTGTTCGGAGGACTTTGGATGCGTTTGATGTTAGAATGTTTAGCTGTCCCCCACAGTTCAAGTCCGTAGGTCCATATTGGTTTCAGTACTGTCTTGTATATAAGTAATTTGTTGTCAACTGTAAGATGAGATTTACTATTTAGTAGTCTGTATAACTGGCCGAATCTGCGGTTGAGTTCTTTTCTTTTAAGTCTTGTGAGTGGGTTCCACGTCAGTCTTTTGTCTAGTAAAAAGCCAAGATACCGGACTGTGTCAGAGGAAGGAAGCGGTAGGGAATTGAAATAAACGATTGGACAGGATTTGCGTCGAAGTGTGAATGTGACGTGTGAGCACTTGTTTTCGTTTACCTTAATACGCCAAGCGTTACACCAGTCTTCGACAAGGGAAAGGTGCTTTTGTAAATTAAGCGATGCTGCTTCAGGATCGGAATTGGATGGAAAAATGGCGGTATCATCAGCAAATGTTGGCAGGAAGGTATCGGGATCGGTAGGGATATCGGCGGTGTAGAGGATGTAGAGGATGGGTCCCAAGATACTGTCTTGAGAAAATAGGATATTAGAAATAAAGATAACATTCATTTATTCAGATACCAATTTTTGTCGTGATTATAAACTCTGTTTTTTATTTTTTGCAAATGGATCTCTTGTTATTCGTCTATCATTTCAGTTTGAGGTAACCGTTGATTGTCAATCTAAACTGTAGGGCATAATATCATGTCGGATTGTGAATGTTGCATGTTGCTGTTTTTCAGCGTTCCATTCCCATTTTCCTTATTTTTACCTCGTATTAGTGTCTTTTAGGTTTTTTTTTTAGTTTCAGTGAGGCTTGTGTTGAGCCTTTATTGTGCCACTTTTAAATTTACAATCAGTACCCCATTTTCAATCTCATTGTAATTATACTAGTAAGTATAAATAAACTCTAATAACATGAAAGTCGGTGATTATAAGTAAATTAAATGTACAAATAAAATAATAAACCATAAAAAATTATTTACATCCAATGAAAGCAAAAAAAAAGGTTAATCGTTAGCCGTATTATTTATGCCAATGATTATAAGTATGTTGGTATCTTGTTGGTATGATTATAAACTGGCATCTTCCCATGTACAAAGGCATTGGATATAGAAGCATTGATTGGCGTATCAATGTAATGAATCTAAAATTAAGCACGTCACCTTCAACTTCCATCGCAGATCCTTTCCAGAAGTCCATTTTAACTCATAACGAATTCCCTACTTTGACACAGTCCGGCATCTTGGTTTTCTATTTGACCTAAGACTAAAACCTAGAACCCACATACTTAATATGCAATAATTCATACAACATACTTAATAAATGAAGTAATAGACAACAGTACTTGGTAAATTCCGTGGGGAATTGAACTATGGGTAACTAATAAATTTTCGAGCATCAAATGTATCCAATCCTTTCAGTCCAAAGTCCTTAGGACAATGGTAACTGCTCCCTATTAAGTAAGAAAGGAGACCTTTCATCATGACCTTAATATTCCTTATGTGCTTGATCTCATCCCACACAAATTCTTAATCTTTCAACCGAATCGCACCTTCCCGATCTATAGGCACGTTCCGTATCTAGTTCCAACCATCCCTATAACCCTCCTTGTAGGTTGAATTGACAGTGACCAAGAGATCTCTGCAACTTTAGTGCAGGTAATGGCCACTCATGCCCAGAGATTGTGTGGCTCTAGCGCCCTCACACAGTTTCCACTGTCTTACAAGACCAGTGATGCCGCTGACTGAGTGGCTCTGGGATCTCCTGGAATCATGCCTTAATGAGATGTGAATCGAAGTTCTCATGGGCAGTATGTACATATTCTAAATAGGTATGAATGTGTTAAAAGTTATTTTTTTTTTGTTTGTTTTATCTATTTTTATATTATTTTTTGTAATTCTCATTAGTACTTAATTATTTTATTCCTATTTACTATATACATATGGTATAAATGGCTTCTTATAAGTCTTATGTTTATTGCCCTCGAGAGAGGTAGATTGTATCGTTTTTTATTAAATGAAAGATTTAAAAAAAATTAAATAACTACACTTTATAAGTTTTAAGTCAAAATAGCTGTAAGAATAATTTAATGACTGATAGCTGATTTATGTCTATTATAGTTTCTAAAAGGTTATATAAATAAAATATAAAAAAACAAATAAATATAAGGAAATTTTGGTTGGGATGGAGTCATTGTAACACTCTAATTAATTATGTTACCTTTATCATGCCCACGATTCGGCACTTTGGACATCTTTAAGGAAATTGAGTGAGAGATATCACAAGTGTTTGTTGTGATATGACACTCAAATATAGACCAAACCATTGGCAGAGTTATTTAAGGTTACTTAATTGGTGCGTTTCAATGATTGCACGTTCACCTAACTTCTTGTATTCTATTTAATTTGAACAATTCTTCCATAAAAAAAAATTAAATATTCGGCAGCATATCTGTATGCAACAACTGATGATATTATAAAAACCTCATAAGCCTTAATAGGCTGATTATCAATGAGAAAAGGTTAATCTTACAAAGTCAAAATGAACTGAATGAAGAATTAACGAGTCAATAAGACAAGGGATTATAAGGTGATACTCTAAACGGAATATTTTATCAAAAGCCTTTCGGAGTTGAACTCTGTCATTAAATATTACTGGGATGTGGACCTACCTAAAGTGTCATATCTGTTAAATAACTGAATTGATTCTCCATGAAATTAATGAACCATATCTTAATGACATTTTTAATTTCGCTTACCAATATATAAAATACATAGTAAAGGAAAATATTGTGATCGTGAAAATTTTGTAATAGGTAATTTGTAGATTGCCTCCACTGGCTCAGACCAGTGATGCGGCTGAGATAGAGGTGCTGGGATCTCTTGGATTCCGCTTTTTCCTCCACAAGTGGAGGAAAAAGCGCTTGCTGGGGTCCCTTTAGCAATTGTATATATTGTATATAGTTATGATTGTGTGTAAGATGTTTATTTATTTTCCAACTTTTTGTTTATCTCAATAATAGGTTTATGTTTCGATTTGTTTTGTTTTTTATTTATTATTATTAACTTATTGTATATATTTGAATTTATGTTATATTTTATGAAATTTGACCATTATTATTATTTTCTGTATATATAGTATGAATGAGGTCTCTTATCAATATTATTATTGTTCATTTTGTAACAAATTGTAATATATCTCATAAAAAAAAAAAAAAAAAAAAAAAAAAAAAAAAATTTGTAGATTATTGCTTATGCGTGTAGTTGATTTCTGTTTTTGACAGTGTTATAATTTTGTAATTAGCGATTCACCAACTTTTAATAAAGTTAGAATACCTCACTTTGAAAGGATGAAATAACTAGCTATTGCTAATTTAATCAAAATCGTGAGTTGTTTTCGAGAAAAAAAAAAAAAAAATCGTAAATCGCAAGTTATGAAGTGGTGATATGACTTACTAGAGTGTCATCTTGACTTATGACACCTACCGAAGGTCGTATACATTTTCTCATTTGTCGCCTAACTAGAAAAAATGGTCTGAGGACATTGCTATGAATTCGTCATGTGCCGAATCCTTTTTCAGAATCATGTTTCAAAATAGGTTTGGTAACAATGATTAATTTCGATAATAAGAGGTAATGAAGAGATATAGATTTTTTTTCTAGTTTGTATGTTTTTAAAATCGGTACAGCTAATCAACTTGTGAAACGAGTCATTTCCCAATTTCTGGCTGGATTTTGAAAATATATGATACTACTAACGCACAGGTCACGTGTTTGATACCGGCCGTGGCAGGTTAGTTAGTTTAAAGGACTCCCTTGGGGCTAATCTAGCCAGAATAAAGTGACTACCTTTGATTGAGAGAAACGCCTGACGGTGAAACGTGATTAAGTTAAATTTTAATGGATTGTGTCTTACTTACAGGTCCACTAGTCAACTCCCATCCTCTTAAAAATTTTCAAAAACCTCCTTCTTAAACGAATCCTACCCATATTTGAATTTCAAAATCTTTGGTGAAGAATATTCTAATATTTATCCCCTTAAGGCCGGTGTTCCTCATGGTAGCCTCTTGGGACCCGTCCTTTACATCCTATACACTGCTCATATTCCTACTCATTCTGATACCTTTCTGACAACATTTAAAGACGACACCACCATCCTATCATCCAGTTCCGATCCTAAAACAGCATCCTTAAACCTGCAATGACACCTTTGCCTTATCGAACACTTGTGTAATAACTTGCGTATAAAGGTGAACGAAGCTCCTTAAACGAAAATCCTTTCCACCAGTTTATCTCAACTCAAAACCTATTCCACACAAACTTATTTTCAGGACAGGCCAAGCCCGAACTGTATTTCTGGCGAAGAGAGGAGTATAAGATCTGAAAGAATGAACAAATAATGGGCTGAGAAAAAATAGCGTAATATCAACCACTAATTGATCTATCGTACGCCAAAATGGGTGAAAATGAAGTAAAAAAAAAAATACAAAATTTAAAATATCTTTGCAGTATAATTTTATTATTCTTAACCTGTAAATTTTCAATTTTAATTTTAGATTTTAGAAAAGAAATTTTAAACATTATAAAGGCTAAGAAGTTGTGCAAACCGCATAAAATATAACATTTAAAATCGATTTAAATGAGTGAGATAATTTAATACTGTGTGGTAATCAGGTTTTTAAAATAATAATTCCTAAAAATGTAATATGTTTGATGACAGGAGAGAACTCGGCCGAAGGGCTTTAGTCATGACGAGCTAGCTTAAGCTATTGGTTAGGATTATTATTCACTACTCTCTCCTTTGGGTTTCAGGTCGCAATAATCCTTAATAATCTTGGGTCAAATCTCAATCCTAAATATTCATCCGAGATATATTTTACCTTCAATTGTACCAAGGGCCATCGACTCTTAGCCATTGAAAAAAAAGCCTGATTATAATAAATATTTAATTCTAAATTATTATCTAAACATTGTGTTAATGGGTTGTTGCTAATCGGAAAAAGGATATATATTACCCGTTGAAAAAAATTCTGAATTAATCTACTAATATAAATAGTTCAATATTGGTACTAATTAAATATTCTGGGTTGCTGACGTTAAAAGAAAAAATTAAACATAAAAAAAAAATAAATAAAAATGGTGAGTGCGACACAATAATTTTACTTGCCTCTTTATTGATATACATATAAACATTTATAATACAATTTTTCTTCTTTCATTCTACACATATATGTACATAGACCTTCCCTCAGGAGTTTGATGTCTTTGACGGTAACTACCCGTATTTGGGTTGAAGAGTTCACTCAAATTTCATAATATTAATTATTAAAAAAATCTATAGATAAAATAATTATACAAAGCTTTTGGCATCCCTATCTTAAGTTAGCCGCGCATATGAAAACTTACTGGACAGCCGATAACAGTGAGTTAATACAAATAAAGTTTTGAATAAATAGGTTTTTTCCGTTTTTTTTAAATAATTGATGTAACATATTTTGATTCTTTCAAAAACATGTGCTTTTAAAATAATAATTTGACATTGCTAATAAATAGGACGACATGCTGATGAAGTGGTGAAGGAATATATATCTATATATGTATACGCATAGTAGGTAAGTAAAGCATTTAAAAAAAAAATACGCGATTAATAAAATAATTAATTTAAATGTTGACATTAGATGTAAAAAGTGTATAAATGCAAAAAAAAATTAATTGTTACAGATGCTTGAAAATGGCCCTTGAGGCTTGAAGTTGTGATGAGTAAAAGTAAATAAATAAAAAAAAAATATCAAAAACTTCTTTTGTGAAACGGCCAAATATATATTTTGCAAATATTGAACCAAAAGAAAACTCAGAAGAATGATGAGAAAATGTGAATATATTCTCTTTTCTTTTTTAAACTCTTTTTTAAATTCAATCTAACTATATTAAATAGTTGTCAAATTGATCTTAACAATTGGATTAAGGATTTTTTTTATTTTCTTTTGAATATGATTACAGCCATTTCACTTGTTAAAACTCAATACATTTTTTTTTATCAATACCACTAATAAAAATTAATACTTTTATCAAAAACTTTTGATATGACTAATATTATTTATTGAGATATATTACGATTTGTTTCTCTTACATTAACAGTAGTAAAAGTGATATGAGACCACATTTATACAATATATATACAGAAAATAGTGATAAAGTCAAATTAAAAAAAAAAAAAAAAAAAAAACTATGAGATAAATACAAAATGAGAAATAAATTAACATTATACACACAATCATAACTATATACAATAAACTTTTAAAGATGAAATTTAAGCCTAGGTGTTTATAGAGTAGTGCCAAGGTTCAATAGTGATAACTTTCATCGTTACATTTTACGATCGCCTCAGTCATGACTATTTAAAGGCTAAATGTGCAGGAACCCGTTTAGCTAGGTTTTTTATTGTTTCTTATGTTTTTGAAGATGCAAAATATACCAAGAAAAGAATGAGATTGACAGAGAAATGTAGTACGTATAAACAAAATAAAACAATGGAATTTAATGAATTTTGAAATGTCCAAAGTAGCTTATCATCGGGTTTAAAATGTAGTGTGAATCGTTAAAGTGCAAATAAGCGGTTTTAATAACGTATAAATGTAGAAGTAGAAGCGTTAAGTTAAGAGAAGTAAAGCAGCTAATTTATAAATTGTATTAATATAATTTATAATTAGTTAAATTATATATTAATTTATGATATTACGAAGGGAATACAATAGCACTCATTAAAACCAACGTTTCCGGGTTCTATATTAAAATCGTTCTTATGTTAAATCAGGCCATATATTTGGTGAAACATCCGTGAAGAAATTGAAGACACGGTCAAAATACTATGATGACGTCAACGGTCCATTTTCCGTAGAAGGAGTAATTATTCGACACGCATTAAAAAAAAGTAAACATATTCAACACAATGGAATAAAAAATCTGGTGCAACTTAAATATCAAGAAACTTTACTTGCGCTTTACAGGAACTTTCATGTTTTACTTTACTAACCTATATTATATATATATAATATATATATATATATATATATAATATATAATATATATATATATATATATATATATATATACCTATATAGAGAAAACCAAGCCCGTGGCTGAGTGGCTAGCGCGATAGTCTCTCATACAGGTTCTGAGTTCGAATCCCAGTACCGGCGGGGCTTTTATAAGGATGTAAAAAAATTGGGATTCACTCACAGTCTCTCCCGCGGCTATGTGAGGCCCGCCAGCCAAAGGGTGGCCACTCACAAAATTAGTCGTAGGGAGTGATGACCCTACACTAAAAATTGCATCGTGAAATGTGAGTGTAAACTCGCAGGAGTTTACACTACGAGGCCCAGGGCTTAGACGGCCTGTCGCGCCACTGGAAGAAGAAGAAGAGAAAACCAAGGCAATTGTATTAGGTTTTAATTCCATCCTTAAGGCCCTTCCATCGATTCCTGCCCTGTTCCTGAATAACAATCCTATACAATTTCAATCAGTTAAAAACTTCGGGTTCACCCTTGATCAAAACATTTCCTGGAAAAACCATGTTTCCGAAATGGTAATTTTGCATCGTACATTGTTCACCTTAAAACTGAATTAAGAACGCCATATTCTTCCGATCGAAACCCGTAAGCATTTCCCTATTTTCACTTCTGCTACGGTGTGTGAGGTGTCTCTGGGGATCTCGAGGCAAAACTAAAACAATATATCAATATTTAACTGCTTTGTACGTTTCATCTTTGGGATATCTAGAGACATCTCAATCATAAGAAGAGTTGAGGTGGCTTTACCCTTCCTACCGCCCTAAGTACTTCCTGGCATCTATCCTTTACCAAAGTACCCCAAAGATATATCCTCTACCAAAGAACCAATCTCGGTCTCTATTTTAAATCTGAGATCTCATTAAATTGAATTCTCCTTTAGTTCCCGTAACACCCGCTCGCGCCCTTCTGATTTGTATAGATCGATCTACAGCTTTTGATAGATCATTCTTAATCCAATCCGCATCCCTATTGAACTCTATACCTTCTAATATTCGAGACACCCAAACTCTTTAAGCATTTAAATCCCATCTATTCAGCCATTTCCTATCAATTCAGTTCTGAAATAATCCTAATTAGATGCTAATTTCAAGGAAAATTAGTCAGAAAACAGTCAGATACGTTAATTTACTTGATTAGTTTTCATTGTTCTGGATACATTAAACATCAAATATGAGGAGGGAGGAAGATAGAAACTCGATGGACACCTCTATAAGAGACAGGTTTTCTTACAATATCCGGAATTTTTCACCAGCCACTTTAGTTAATATTAAAATTTTACATGTTCAATAGTTAAGGGCTTTACTAACATTCTAACACAATAGTTCACAACTAAGTTTAATTATCAACTTAGGTTCACTAAATTTCTTTTGGTGTAATACAGGTAATCTATCCGTAATCATAATTAAAGTTTTTATAGATAATCTTTTTTTTTCTGAAACGGTAGCTTTTTCCTTAAATGTTAATGTATAAATGTCTGCTAAGGATTCTTGAAATTCTTGTAGGATTAAAGCCACTTTATTTTTAATATTAAGTTTGAATATTTGAATATTATTTTTTTCGTCACGTTATCTCAAAACTTTTATCCATAATAAATTTTCTTTAATTACTTCATTATTAATTAAATATAGTAGTCTATTGTTTGACAGGTTTTTAACTTGTAAAGTATTATGTATTTTTAATGTTTCTGTAAACATTGGAGTTTACTCTTTTTCGATGTGTAATAAATATGAGCTACATAATTTCTGAATAAAGTAATACACGAGTTTTTCATTTTATATATCCTTTTCTTCTCTAGGCCTATGCACCATATCTTATAAATGGTTTTAAAAACAGTATTAAATGCATGAATTTTCGGGTTCGAGTTGTAATTTGTCAATATTTGTCTGCTTTGATTAAATAGAAATCCG
The DNA here is from genome assembly GCA_023052935.1 of Piezodorus guildinii. Taxonomy (NCBI): domain Eukaryota; kingdom Metazoa; phylum Arthropoda; class Insecta; order Hemiptera; family Pentatomidae; genus Piezodorus; species Piezodorus guildinii. Next base: position 135,742,156 of record CM041293.1, on the reverse strand, counting down.
TGTTAGGTAAAGTAATAAATCGGTAAGCGAATTAAATCGAAGTTGTTTGTATTAAGCTCTCAAAGCTCTGATAATTCGTAATTATCTTGAATGTAATTAGTCGAAAAATACCGTTTGGGACTACAGTTACTTTGGATTGATAGCATTGACTCAGAACTGTTGCTTGCTATCTGTAACTGAAGGCCACTGTCATGGTTATTTAGAATTGCTTCCTCTTCGCTCATATCGTTGCACTGCTTTCCTCGTCTTCAATAAGCATTTAGATGAGATGAAAAATATAATATAAATTATTTCATTTTGATACATTCCTTTTTAAGAGCCTATTAAAACATTTATATCTACAAAAAAAATATCTTCCATTTTTCATATAAACAAAGTTTAAAAGTGCAAAAAAAAATCTTGTGCGGGCACACACGACTTTCACTTACCTCCGTTATTAAAATTAAATTTAACAATTTTCCAACACAAAGATGAAAAAAAAAAAGAATTAATTACGTTGACTTTTCATATAAACATGTATTTTATTAAATAATCTATTACATTATATATACAAGAATCACTCAGTGTTATTGACTTTTCATCACTGTCCATTAACTTTTACAGTTTAGCTTAAATCATAACATTTGTTCAAAATCTTTAGCTTTCAAACGGTATATTATACATATCTATTACTAATCATATGTTCAAAAAACAAAACAAAAATTTCGTTAAAAATAGATTTTTGCTCTTTTCCCCTCAGGGTGTCGAATTCGTTCCTCTTATTTTGGAAGCTGTATAAAGTTTCATAAACGTAGACGATTATATAATTATACCAACAAAATTTATATTACTGCATATTTAATATAATTAAAAATTAATAATTTTTTTTTTCCATTGGCGCGACAGACCGTGTAGGCCCTGCGCCACGCGGTGTAAACTCTTATGAGTTTAGACTCACGTTTCACGACTAATTTTGTGAGTGTCCACCCTTTGGCTGACGGGTCTCACATACCCGGGGGAGAGGTTTCGAGTGAATCCCTATTTTTTTTGCATCCTTATAAAAGCCCCGCCGGGACTGGGATTCGAACTCAGAACCTGTAGCATGGGAAACTAGCGCGCTAGCCACTCAGCCACGGGCTTCCCAATACTTAATAAATACTATCATAACTTCTTCTCATCATAAATACCATATCCTATTCATCTGTTGATATGACAACCTGGTTATCCACAAACAGTATGATGCATGAAATAATAATAAACGGCTACTATTTTATTCAATAATAATAAATGACCCTTATTTTAAATAGTTATTCTAATAATGAAGCATTTGTTTTTTTAGTTTTTAGAGTATTTTATAGCGGATATCTCTGATATTGTATTATATAGTGTTTACTGACAGAGGAGTTAAATAGGCACGCAAGAAGGAAATGATAAATAGTTTCATAGGTATTCATATTAAATATCTTGCAAATTTATGTCGGAGTAATGTAATAGAAATATTTTTAGCAGGAAAATTAAATACTAGGCAAGCTTGTGCTATTATTTTTATAATTTTTAATGGAATTTTATCGATTATTATATAATTCTGATGCTTTAGAGTTTGTTGTAATATCAGAGCACTAAAGTACACTGTTCGAATCTGGGCTGTGGTAGAATCTTTATTTATTTTGTTATTTTAGCGTAGGGTGACACTGTTAAACTCTCTCTCTCTCTCTCACACTGTCGGTGAAACTCTCTCGGGCTACACCCGCCTCCAAATGGGTGCCCTTCGTTCTTGGGAAAAAGCTGAAGGCTGATCTCTTGCCTAATCACTCCCTTGCACTGTCGTTGGCATAGGAAAAGTACGAATACCATACGTACTGAGCCGAAAACTCTTTATGTAGAGATGCAGGTTTTTTATAGCTCAATATTTAGTTGGGAGGTAATCATTTGTATAAAAAAAAAAAAAAGTGATATTTTTTTTCCCAATGATTATCAGAGATAAGAAATTTTAGATTGGAGGGTGAAAAGGAATGGTTTGCTTGCTACTGTAGTCTGCAGCCCTTTACTTTGTTTCAAACAGAAAAAATTAATTTGTTCTGTGTTCTTCTAAGTAGTTTTTCATCTTCGATGGCCCATTCTCTAACACCGGCCTCAACTAACGAGTTTTTTATTCATTCATTCAAAAGAGGACTGAAAGACATACTTTTAAACAACGGAATTATAGATATAATTTGAGAGTTTCTACTCAAGGATTTACAGAATAGTTTTTCATTTTTTTTTTTAGTTGGGCTTAATTAAGTATCATACTAAAAGAATTTCCAATAAAAGAGCTCCTGTATAATCTGCCTAGTACCAAATCAGGTCTGAGCAGCTTCTTGGCAGATGCATATGAATCAGGTCCTGTTATACATTAATCTGTATTTTAAGCGCCACATAAAAAAAAATTTAATTTTCAAATTGACCAAAATAGTGAAATTAGTGTCATGTAAATATCTCATTTTAAGAAAAACAAAAGATTTAAAAAATATTTAAATCATTTTTTAAAGTTTTTTTTTTAAAACATTTAAGTGATTTATCAAAACAATTTCAAATGTCTCAAAAAATTTAAGCTGTCTTTTTGCCTTCTAAACCTGGATGCGCTTATAAGCAGCACAAAACACCTTAAACTTTTTTCAGTTACAAGGAGGAACTCAATACGATTCTGTACAACCAACACTGGGACCCAATTCTGATACTTTTTGTAACTGGGACCTAATGAGGACTCTCCACTTCTCAATCTTGTTAGTAATCCCTGATAAAGACCCGCCATGGATCGAAACGTTGTTAAATAAATTTTATAGTAAGGGTTACAGTTACTTATCGTAAAATAGTTTTTACTCTATTTTTCTAATTATTTACGACCGTTGTTTTGTTTAAATGATTAAGTCAAACAACTGTTGATGGTTATTATTGCCCTCACATGTTTACAAAAGAATTGACCTGTTAATTTTTTTAATGTGATTAACAAAAAAAAATACATATATATATAAAAAAAAACTTTTTGCGGGATTTAGTCATTAAAAACTCATCAGACCCTTAAACGTGTATTTTCGTTGAAAACATTCAAAAATGTTTACGATCACAATACTTTCCTTTACTATATATTCCATATATTGGTAAGTGAAACTAAAAAAAATCATAATAGAAATATAAAATGAAAATAATTAATATTAATGAAAATTTGTAACGTAATCAAAATTGCAAGGAATCCAATAAATTAATGATAATTAGTTAATTTTTACAAACAAAACAGATGAGCTAGATCAGCTGAAAGAAACGAATTTTCTTAACTTATTAAATAATACTGCTGATGGTTTGTTGATTATTGCTCTATCTCTCAGAGATCTGTCGTGGTTCGCCACGTTACTTAGTTGTTTCCTATACAGCCTCTTTTAATAGAAAATAACAGTTTCCATTAAAAGTTAAAGTTCAGTAAGATTTAAGCGTTATTTGATTCTCTCAGTTTGTACCGAGAACTATATATATTAGATAATGATTTTTAAAAAAAATATTAAGCTTTCAAGCAGTTTTTTTTATAAATAGAAGTTACTTATATAATTTTAAAGCAAATGATTTAAGATCTGTTAGTTCCAAATTATTAAAAATAGTGAAAAAAACGTTTTATTCAACCTACGTTTCGACTCACTATTCTTTATCAGGACTTTTAGGCTGAAGTAAGGAATCAACTAACCAATGTCTGAACTGAGCTGCATCCTAGCTTATTATCAATATGTGTATGCGTCTGTCTGAGTATGTGTTATGCACTTTTGTGTGTGTTTAACGCTATAATATATATATATATATATATATATATATATATATATATATATATATATATAGAGTGCCCTGTGTTAGCCTGAGTGGTGTGCCGGTGCTCAATGAAATTCTTTGTTGCAGTGTTGAAAAGGATCCTATGTGTATTCATGGACGGAGGATCGAAACGTCCAAATAAAGAAAATTAAGAAGGAGTATTAGTTCAATGACCTAAAACCCGAATTATTTAAAACAAAATTATAATATTTCTTGTATATATATATATATATATATATATATATATATATATACATGTGTGTGGGTGTGTGTGTGTGTGTGTTTACACACAGACTGACAGAACAAAGTTCAAGGCCACCAATGGTTTACATTAATAAATCATGAATAATAAATATGCTCTATGAATAAATAAATAAAATATGGGTACCTTATTACTATTTGTATTAATAAACAAATTTATTATTATAAGTAACAAGAAATATTTAGATTACATTTAATAATCACTGAGACTTCTAACATGATAAAAGTAAATAAGAATAAACATTATGGTTTTTGAGTCTGTTCTCCTTTTACTGTCATGTAATCCCTTAAGGAGAATTGAAATGATAATATTTTTTCTTAGTTTCATTGATTGATTTCTCGACTGCCGAATTAGTATGAAGTTCAATGTACAGGTGATTTTAGTGTTGTTTTTTTTTCATCAAAGAACGTTTAAGATGAATGAATTATCCGTGGAATTGCGCAATGCAACCGAAATAACAAAGAAAAAAACTGAGCGCAAAAGTGCTACACCACAAACAATTTCAATCAGTGTAACGGATAATAGGTGGTCTAAAACTTTTGACCGTCAGTGTATATATATATATATATATATATATATATATATATATATATATATATTTAAAAGTATTTAAAAACGTTGAATTGATATTTAACCAAAATAAAAATACTATATGTAAAATTTACGTTTAAGAAATAACGGTATTTACTCAGAAAAACAGTGAAGGTGTTTTCTCTGATAATCATTGCCACAGACAACAAACTGGATGTGCTTCAAAAAACTATAATTAACCCTCGCTATAAGAGGTTGTGTTGGACCCAGATCCTATATTTATGTTTCCATCTATAATTATATCAACTCGGGCCGGTGTGTCATCTCTTTCACAGGTGATACTCTATATCATAGAAATGAAGTATGGAGTAAAGGTATTCTTGATTTGTTTTTAAAATAATATCATTCTTAAAACAGTATTAGACTGTTTTTTGCATATAAACATGTGAAAGGCTTATTAGGATTACAAATATAGTCAGGCAAAATAAAAAAAAAAATCTAGTCCGCACAAAACATGACTTTTTTAAAAAGGGGCTTAAAGAATCCTTGGCGATACCGTCCTTCGGAGGGGGTGTAAAAAGGTGATCCCCAGCTTGTACGATGTCAGTTATTTGTAAAAGATTTCTATGCTAATTAAACTCGTTTAGGCAAAATGTAGGACTTTTTGTAAAGCATTATATGAGGCAGTGTAGCATCGTCCGATCAGCACCAGTAGCATAAAGTAAGGTTTAAATGAATAAACAAACAATTAGTTTTTTTAACTAGAACTTAGTGGTATATACGTTTTATAATAATAGTTATTGAATTAAGTCAACTGTTTTCAAATTTATAGCAAAAAAATCTGGTGCGGGCAACACACGACTTTCACTTACCTCCATTTTTAAAATCAATGAAAGAATTTCCAAATACAGTCAGAGATAAAAATACGTGAAATTATTAAGGAATTAATCAAATTCAATTTATATAGAAACATGTGTTTTATTAAAAAAAAATCTATTATATTGTTATCTAAAATAATCAGTTAGTTTTATGTTCATTTCATCACTCTCTATTAACTTTTAAAAGCTTGTGTATGAGATGATATTTTTTCTAAAATCTTTAGCTTTCCAACGGTATATCATACATGTATATTACTGCTCTTATGTTCAAAAACGAAAAATAGGATTAAAAATATTTTTTTTCTGCTTTCTCCTTTAGTTGGGTATCGAATTTATTCAATTTATATATTTACCTGTTTTTCATCAGCGTTAACAAGATAATCTAGTTATTATTATTGAATCTACAAAATTAAAGGTACTTTAGGGGAAGAAAATTTAAAATATCGGCATTTAAGCCCTGTCAGACCAAATTTATCCAAATAAACCCTACATGATATTAAATTCCATTAAATTTTACATCGATATGGCGAGTTTAATTAAAATCGTCGGAACCGTTTGCGAGAAAATCGAAAAAAGGTGCAAAATGCATGGTATAATGTCTTTTCTGGTAAGCTCATTTTGATGAAAAAAGTTTTGTCACGTCTCGGGCGTATAGTTGTCTTAAATATGAAATTTCAGTTTCATAGGACCTACCGTTTCCGCCCGGGAGTTACCACACACACACACACACACACACACAGACACACACACACACACAGACCTTTTTGCGGGACTTGGTTATTTGGACTCAGGAGACACTAAAACGTGTATTTCCGTTGAAAACTGGAATTCGAAAATTTTCACGATCGCAATACTTCCCCTTACTATATATAGTAAGTGAAGGTAAAAATTAATACTATGAAATAATTTTTTTAATCCTATTAGTAGGATGATAAACGTGCGCCTAACTACTGAATGTTTCAATAAGTTATTGATAAATATTTTAAAAAGATAATAAGAATTTATAATAGTACAGTATATTTCATAACCTTATATTTGATGTTTTAATAATATGATTTACCCTAATGCTATGTAATGTCATACCCAAAATACTGGAGCCTCAATGAGCGTATTTTATTTTTCTGTTTTTAACATTTTCAGCACACATATATTCTAATAAAAAAAAAAAAAGATCACATTATTCTACTTCCTATTTTATCACTGATATAATTAGCTCAAGAAAAGCTCTAGAAAAACTTCGCAGATACATCATTTTTTAATCCGAGATACAAAAAAAGCTGTGTTGTCATCCCCTCCCCGTTTCATAGAATAAACGTCAAGACAAAAATCCAATATTTCGTGATGGTTAATTACCAAAAGAATATATATATATATATATATATATATATATATATATATATATATATATATATATATATATATATATATATATATATATACACCATAACCTGTGATCGATTGCTTTTCATTCTAAACCTTTTAATTGTTTAATTAACGTTTTGTAACAATGGATTATTTACCTTAATTAAATTATACTATTTATAAAACACATATATACTATAAATCCTTTCAAAATAATTGCTACTACAAAAATCATATGGCTCTTATTGAATCATATTTACTAGTCAGATTCGCGCGGCCGGAGACTGGTTCGTATCCTTAGCGATATTTTTATCACTATCTCCTTTCTCTCTGTGGCATTAACTACAAGTTAACTCAGTCCACATTAACTGGTCTAAATCAGTTAAATACTTAGGCATAACTTTAGACAAATCGTTAACATATACTGAACATATCAATAGAAAATCCGAAAAAAAAAAAATGTATTTATAAAATGTTCCCATATTTTAATAAAAAATCCAGTTTAAGCACTCAGAACAAACTACTACTATATAAAACAGTCATACGTGCCCAGATCTGTTATGCATCGCCCGTCTGGAGCTCGACTTGCAATACCAATTATAAAAAAAATAGAAACAATACAAAATACATGTATGCGAATCATCAATAACTACCCACGATATACCAAAATTTCAAAAATGCTCTCTGACCTAAATCTACCAACATTAAAACAGTATATCTACACAGTAACCAAAAACTATTTTGATAAAACCACAACTTCTGAAAACCCATTAAAACTAGAAATTGGTAATTACAACAAAACATCACTAAAGCGCTACACGCACAAAAGAACCAAACATGTACTTTTAAATTAATATTGTAATTTATATTGTGTAGGTTTTTTTTCGTGTTACTTTTCCTACTATCTTAAACAAAATATTGTATGATAATTAGTAAATTCAAAGGATGATTGAAACTCTGTTATCATGAAAAAAGGTCCACTGAAATCATGAAACCAAACATATTTGTATTGAGTGTACATTGTAAATATCATGTAAATAAATAAAGTTTCTTCTTCTTTCTTCTTTATAAGTTACTTTTTAGTGGTCGTCCATAATGACTTTTTAGAAGTGGTAAGATTTTCAGTAAAATTAGCCAAATTTTGAATTTTAGAATGTCTGATTTTAATTTGTTAGTCATTTTTGTCTGTTAGGTAATTAGCCCTATGCCACTTCACTCTTGATCTAAGTTTATCCCTTTATAAGATGCAAATATGAGGTGGCAAGTTAGGCTGTTGTGAATTAATAGATGTTCTGTTAGATATGTTATATTTTATACTTGTCCGTATCGGAGATTTAAGTTTGTCTATAGCTCTGTAAATGTCATTTGTTGTCTTAAGAGGAATTTTCAGTTCTAATTTATTTTACAAATCATATCGAAATCTGACCCATTGGTTCGTCCTGGAACCATTGTAGGAGAGGAAGATCTTGGAAGGAATTCGAATTTAATAAAAGCATAACTGGACTATGATCTTATAAAAGGTCATCCAAGGATTTTATTATAGCGGAAATCTAAGAGGAGGAAATCCGAAAGGATACAAATATATCCAGGATATCAGGCCGCTATTGGAGGGATGTAGGTCTATATGTGGATTCATGGGTGAAAGAATTGAGTATGTGCTGGGGCTTGAGACGGGAAAAGGTGTTGTCACGGGAACTGGATGATCGACAACACAATCCTTGGTGTTTAGCGTTGTAGTCACCTCAGGTTATAAATTTATTCTTTATCCGTTCTCGGTTTGAGGGAATGGATCTTTAACCCTTTGGTTTAAGAAGGTTATTTGAAAGTGAATTCCCAGGAGCACGGGAGAGCTGAGAATTTTATATGGTAAGTACAAATCGTAATGATTACTCAGGTGGATTGCATGACGTCCGATGGAGTAGAAGGAATGAGGGAATGGGGTAAGGATTTGTGTATTAGGATGCAAAAACCAGCATAGGAAGTGTCTGGATGGTCTGATCTGTAAATAATGTATTGTAGTTACGTAGATACAAATATGATCGTTGTGTGAAGTTCAACTCAGACTTGCGTGACCGGAGGCTGGTTCGTTTCCTTCGCGATATTTTTATCGCTATCGGTTTCCTCTCTGTGACATTGACCATAAGTTACTCAATGAAACTCATAATGATATTTTTGATATATATATATATATATATATATATATATATATATATATATATATATTATATATATATATATATGTATGTATTTTGGTTGGGGCCTGTACTTTTTTTCACTCTTTAGCTCTGTCATTGCTAAAAATCAAAAATTTGTTTAAGATAGTTCCTGTGTTAGATATTAATTAGATAATTTTTTTAAATATGAAATTTTTCTCTATCAGCGACCGTTTAGGAACTATATTAATTTCAATGAAAAAAGTCACGTTTTGCCAACTTATTTTAAGCGTTAGTTTATTTTTCTATACATCTTAGCTCTGTTAGTGTAAGATACGTCTCCTTATCTGCAGAAAGATTCAAATTCCTAAGAAATGTAATTATAAAAAGAGTGAATATAGAGGCCAGAAAAGAAAATAGCTAAAAATAAACGTTAAAAGTCACTTGATGTCTTGAGAAAATTCATTCCATTTATCGCACCAAGAATCTCTCTCAGGGACGAAAATTACAGCAATTTTAATCCAATCCAGAATTCGTAATTAGGCTTACCCTCTTTGTGGGCGAGTGTCACGAATGTAGAGAAGTATTTAAGAAAATGTATACTCGCTGACTTTGAATAGTTCAAACATACAGGAAATAGACTTTAAAATAATTAATGATGGTGAATATATGCAGTAGTACTCTGTGGTGGATTGTAACAGTGTATCCCTACCTCAGCGTGGTGGTTTAATATTTGAAATTCGGTCACGAGTATGGCTAATAGAAATAAAGTCGTTTATTGTCTAGTAATAATTTTTACATCAATTAATTTTATTAATGACCTTAAGTTGTTGTTTGTTTATTCATTTAACATCACTTTATGCTATTGTTGCTAGTAGGACGATGACTCAGTAACAATGAGATGAGTCAGGGGCAATCATTAATTTTTTCTATCCAAGTTCAATGAAAATATGGATATTTAGCGAGTAGCTCACATCGTAAACGCACAATACCACCATTTTATGTCCCCTGCGAAAGACGGCTTAGCCAAGGATTTTTACTCGCTTAAAAAAAGCCTTAGGCAACCTGTCGGGTTTGGCCCTTCGACTTTTGGCATAGAAGGCTTTTATGCTAGCCACTACAACACAGGTGACACCTATAACGTTAAGCCATTTACTTTGTTTTGTGTAGGTGATTAGGATTTTAAATGTTCATTTATTTGCGAAATTTGTATTTTTTAATTTTTATTATACATGTCTACTTTATTTCATTTTATTGTATACAGCTAAACGAGAATACATTTGTTAAGGGAATTCTCCAAAGGCAAAAAAAAAAAAAAAATCTATATTAATCTACAATAAGACACTGCTTAGTTTGTTTGAGTAAGTTTTCTAAAATTATTTAAAAAATGCATTTTGCACTTTTTAACTATTTTCTCTTTAAGAAAGTAGTAACGATTGTGATTAAACTCTTTATATCAATGTAAAATGTAATACACTTCAAGATCATGTACATTTCATTCAGATTGAAATAGTCTGGCTGAGCTCAAGTTCCGATTTTTGTTATTTTCTTCCTATGAAGCACCTTTAATTTGGTAGATTCTCAAAAGAAAAATAACCATATCATCTCGTTAGCAATAATAAAAAACGGCTAAATATGCAAGTTAAACGAATTCCAAATACAACTACAGGAGAAAAGAGAAAAAAACATTTTTTATGCAATTTTTCTGTTTTTGAAAAAAATAACATTAATTTAGATGTAAAACATATCCAAAACGGTGGAAAGCTGATTTAAGGAACAATATTATGTTATATTCAAAATTGTAAAAGTTAATGGAGAGTGATGAAAAGCCGATAAAAGTGACTAATTGTCGTAGATAATAATATAATAGATTATTTAATAAAACATACATTTCTATTGAAACTCAGTGTACTTAACACTTTAACAATTTATTTTCCTCTTAATTTTTAATTAAATGCACACACGTCACCTTCCCGCTTCGACGCAAATCTGTCCAACGGCTCATTTCAATTCCATAACGCTACCTTCCTCAGACACAGTGCGGTATCTTGGCTTACTACTGGACAAAAGATTGACATGGAACCCACATACAAGACTTAAAAGACAGGAACTCAAACGACGACTCGGACAGTTATACCGACTAGTCAACCGAAAATCTAAGCTTACAGTTGAAAACAAATTATTAATCTACAAGACAATACTGAAGCCTATCTGGAAATACGGACTTGAACTGTGGGGGACAGCTAAACATTCTAACATCAAACGCATTCAATCCTTTCAATCCAAAGTCCTCCGAATAATAGTAAATGCTTCTTATTATGTCCATTTATTTTAGACCTGATTCCATCCAAATTTTCCAAATTCCATCATAACCTCATTCATCATCCTAATCCTCTAGCGCAATCCCTATCCAGCTCTACGCATCCATACAACCCTCCTAGAAGGTTGAAACGGCAGTGGCCCGCGATCTTTTGTAAATATCTATTATGGAGTTCTGACACTGGGATCCCTCGGATTCTGCTTGTCCTTCCGGCGGTCTCCTTCCGGGATTCCCCAGCAAATTGTAAATTTCGTATATAAGTATGAGTGTTTTCATGTTTTCTTTTTAACTTTAATATTTATTTAATTTATAAATTTTGTTAAAATAAAAGTATACTTATTTATTTTAGTTTCATTTTATGTAATTTGACTTTCCTTTTGTATGTATATATTGTAAATATTGTATGAATGTAATCTTATAGCAATATTATTAATGTCTATAGTTACAGATTGTAATATATCCGAATAAATAAATATTTTCAAAAATTTGTAATTAAAAATTCTTAAATTGATTTTAACAAAGGAGGTAATTGAAAATCGTGTGTTGTGCCTACCAGATTTTTTTACCACTAACTTTATTTTATAATTATTAAATTTATTTTATCAACCAGAGTAAGTGAAATTTGTGTTCTGCGTGCCAGATTTTTATTATATTGTGTAAGAATATGTTTATAAATAGTCCCATTGTTCTGGAATCGAAAATCCGGAGCTAAAAAATATAAAAAAATAAGAGGCAGTGTTTAATGTAGCCACTGTAGATATGAGAGAGGTGATGAATGATGGAAGTTGTGATGGTGCGCCTCTGCAATCAGTTATTAATACACAGGACTCCTCTCTATATAGTTGTTTAATACTCCCACTCTGTTATCACTCATACACTATCCCTATGTCTGTATCTTCCGGTCTATGGTCGCCTATAACAATCTATAACTGTTTCCAGATAGTCATCTTGTCGGGATTGGATCCATGATAGATATGTTTTTTTATTTATCGAATACATGTCAGGATTACAGGAAAATATTTCAAGGAGTTTTTTAAGGAATTTGAACACGTATTTAACATTAGAAACCTAGTTATATCAAACAGATTTTTGTGGAGTAGTAGTGTCCAAAAGCCTACCTAAAAAAAAAATCTGGTGCGTGCAACACACGACTTTTACATACCTCCGTTTTTAAAATCAATTAAAGAATTTTCAAGTACAGTAAGAGATAAAAATTAGATAAACCATTAAAAAATTAATTAAATGGAACTTCTATAGAAACATGTGTTTTATTAAAAAATCTATTATATCATCATCTAAAATAATCAGTAAGTTTTATCGGCTTTTCATCTCTCTCCATTAACTTTTAAAAGCTTGTGTATGAGATAATATTTTTTCTATAATCTTTAGCTTTCAAACGGTATATCACACATGCATATTACTGTTCTTATGTTCAAAAAAAAAATATTTTTTCAGTTTCCTCCTTTAGTTGTTTTTTTAATTCGCACAAAATACATATTTAGCTGTTATTTATGAATGCTAACAAGATAATATAGTTATTTTTAAAGAACCTAGAAAATTAAAGGTACTTTAAAGGAAGAACATTTAAAATATCAGTATTTAAACCCTGTCACACTATCTTAATCAGAATAAAACCTACATGATGTAAAAGCCTATTAAATTTTACATTTATGTAACGAATTTAATGAAAATAGTTAAAACCGTTTTAGAGAAAATCGAAAAAAAGGTGCAAACTGCATGGTATAAAGTTGCTCTTCTGGTAAGCTGATTTTTAAAAAAAAAGGTTTTTTAACGTTTCGGGCGGATATTCGTCTTAAATTTGAAATTTTAGTTTTAAAGGACTTTTCGTTTCTGCCCGGGAGTTACCACATACGGACACACATACACATCTTTTCGCGGTACTTGGTGATGTAACGGTTGCACTGTCAATCAAAACACGGAGGTTACACAACGGTTTTTCAGGTCCCTCAGTGTTGCCAGGTGGAGTGATTTAATTATTAATATTAATTATTTACCTGCAACACTGAGGTTACCAACCAATTACCTGCATTTTGTGCATCGTGTGTACCTTGTTGTTTTGTGATATAGCTAAAAATCTTTGTGTGTGTGGACTAAAAAAGCATTTCTTTAAATTTTATCATATTATCAAGAAAAAGTTTGTGTTTTATTTCTTATTTTTTTCATTTCATTTCATTTTAATTGTGTTAAAATCGTTTTTCATTTAATTAAACTAACTTTTATTTTATAACTTTATTTATTTTCTTGTTTTCCAATATCCATCGAAGTTAACTGGACTCAGGGTCCCCTAAAACGTGTATTTCCTTTGAAATCTGGAATTCTAAAATTATCACAATCGCAATACTCCCCTTACTATATATAGTAAGTGAAAGTAAAAATAGTCAAAAAAAAAATCATTACATATAAATATGTTTCAGTTAGATTACCGGATTAATGGAATCTATTATAAATCAATATTATCTCTCAAAATATAAATAGTAAAACGATTCTTGAATACCGGGAACTCCTTCTAAACATTTGGACGAATTCGGATAAAGGATAAGTGAACTAACGGACATTCTTTCTTGAAGGTTTTTAAGTAAAATACATTGCAAATTAGCCTTTTTTATGAGGAAAACTAAATATTCATAAACTTATTAAAATATGTTAGTGGTAAAGAGGGAGGCTATGCTAGTTCAATGTTGCCACTGTCTGCAGTATCACACAAGTTATATTCTTTTATTCAGTACGCAAGATTTTAGAAACAAAATTGCGTACTAAATCGTACTTAAGTTGTTAAAATAAATGGTAAGTTATTATAAATCTATAAACAAACCTACTTTCTTAATTTTTTCAACTTTTAAATTATTTCACGAAAACGGAAATGACCTAAGGAAATAAAATTGAACCTTTGAAATGTATTTTTAATAGTTTATCTGAAATATAAAACAGTACTAAACCTAATAGAATAGGAACCTTTGTTATTTTTTTAGTTTTGGAAAACATACATTGCAAAAGATGGCAAAATTAAAATTTCAGTCATCTATGCATCAATTTAAAATAACAAACAAATAAACTGAACAGATTTTGATGTTTTTCTCAACAGATGTTTTTCATTTCTTCCAATGATTAAATATAATAATGAATAAAAATAAATATTTTGGGCTCATTGCATATAGAGATTTTACTAATTATTGTTATGATATTATAATTAATTATGGGTGATAATTTATCTGAAAGGCATAAATAATAATAGGAAATTTCAATACTAATATCTTTCTCAATCAGAAGTATTAAAAACAATTTAAATCATTTTTATATTTATTAACTTAAATATGAAATTTCTAATTAGTAAGGGCTTAAATGCCGAAATTTAAAGTAATCATCTTTTAAAGTACCTTTAATTTTATAGATTCGAAATTTGAAAGAAATACCATATTATATTTTTAGCATTGAAAAAAAGTGGCTAAATATAAAAGTTGAACTAATTTGATAACCAAAAAAAAACTAAAGTAGAAAAGACCAAAAATATTTGTTGGAAGTTTTTGGTTTTCTGAACTAAAAAACAATAACATATATGTATAATATACCGTTGGAAAGCTCATGATTTTTGAATAAATATTATATCGTTGTAGTTGTTGTTGTAGAGTTGTAAGAGGTAATGTAAAGTGACGAAAATATATTAAATTTAGTGATACAGTAATAAAATAAAAGTATTAAATATAGTCACGAAAGTTACGTAAATTAATTACTGATTATTATACGTAACGATTTAATATTGTTATATTATTTAATCTAAATCATACGTTTCCAACAGAGCGAAATATACTTTTTATTTTAGTTTGTTTTTTTATTTAACATCAGTTAATGCAACTGTGGCTGATCGGACGATGCTACAGTGGGATTGTTAAATTTTGCCTATCCAGGTTTAATTACTATAGGGATCTTTAGCGATCGCACAGGCAATAAAAACCACATTTGTACGTTCTCTCCAACACACACGTAAACACGTAACCTTTTTATTTGAAGAAACATTTTTTTTTTTTTTATTCAAGCTTGTATAATAGTTTTAAAATTAATTTTTGCATCCAAAGTAAGTGAAAGTTGTGTGTTGACCGCACCGGATTTATTAAATAACCTTCCGTTTTCTTCTCAATATCATCAATATACATTTTTTACTTCACTTACCTATATATGAAATATATAGAAAGTGAAAGTATTGCGATCGTTAAAATCTTCGAATTCCAGTTTTCAACGGAAATACACGTTTTAGGGTCTCCTGAGTCTAAATGACCAAGTTTCGCAAAAAGTGTGTGTGTCAATGTGTGGTAACTCTAGCGCGTAAACGAAAAATTCTATAGTACTTCATTAAATTTCATATTTAAGACAACTATATGCAAATATATATTTTTATTTTCTTTAATTTATCTTTGGTTATTTATGATTTGAAATTTGAGATTTGGGTTCTCTATATCTTGAAGAAATACTGTTTCCTACAAATACTAGCTAGCCTGCTGATAAAGAGTGGTTAAATTTTAAACAAATCATTTCTTTTCAAATCTTCGTTTCAAGGCAGCAAAATTTATTATTATTCCATTAAAAAAAAACTCAAAGTAGAGCTATAAATAGCCGTATTATTACCAAAAGGAATAGTGTTGACAAACAATAGCCTATTGTGTTAGAATGGAGTGTATATATAGCTCTCGAGCTCTATCGTTCGACATTCGTTTCGCTCTGTTTGGGAGTAATGCCACCAGTCATTTACTGTGTCATTGCCAACTTTTAGAATCTTCAACTCTTCAAGGTTGGCATCAGCAAAAAAAAAATTATGAATTGAGTTTTTAAAACGATTTTCATTTATATTTTTTACACTTTAAAAATCTGTCAACTTCATTTATTTGTATTTATTTTGTCTACAACTTTTGTATTGTATACCTTTATTTATTTTGATTTCATTTTATGTAATTTGACTTTAGTTTTGTTCATATTGCAAATATTGTATGAATGAGATCCTTTAGCAATATTATTATTGTCTCATATGACAAATTGTAATATAAACGAATAAATAAAATCTAAAAACTATCTAAAAATCTAAAGTATTTTACTTACCTACGTTGCTTTTTTTAATATTTATTTATTGAGATATATTACAATTTGTTTCAAAATGAACAATAGTAATAGTGAAATGAGACTACATTCATATAATATATACACATAATAATGATAAAGTCGAATTACATAAAATAAAAAAATTCATATATATATAAATATATATATATATATATATATATATAATATATATATATATATATATATATATATATATATATATACAATAAAATATACTACGATGTTAAAATCAATTTAAGACTTTTTTAATAGTGGCTTCTCTCGTTCGATTTTGATCAAAAAAGTTGCACTCACATCTCGAGCATATTGAATATGAAATTTCAGTTTTGTACGAATTCCCCTTTTTCGTGCTATACTTACCACACACACATTTCTCGTGACTTAGTAATTTTATTTTTTTTTATTTATTTAACGTCACTTTATGCTACTAAATTTTGCCTATCCAGGTTTTATTAGGGTCGTTAACGAGTACCTGTCATCGCAATATCCTTGCAATAAAGGCTTTATTCATTCATTCATATATATATATATATATATATATATATATATGTATACATACATAATTATATTAACATACATGTATGAAAAGATATGTACTTTTCATCGATGTCATAAGATCATAGAAAAAATTAAGGAAAAAAAAAAGTTGTTTACATATTTGAACTGGTTCTCATTTTAGAGAAGATTATGACCATTATTCTAACTATTTGTTTACAATTACTCGGAAGATGGATGGCTGAGATAAAGGAACAATTCGTTTTTAAATGATGTTAAACAATATTCTTTGCGTATAGAGGTAGGTATGGAATTCCAGAACTAAGTGGCACGCAAAGTAATGAATCTTTTAAAGGATGATTTTCGAAAAGAAGGAAAATAGAGGTTTATTGAGGGGATCTTGTGTTAAACAAATGTACCGATGAACAAGGGACGAGTAGGTCAAGAATGTAGAATGGATTTTTGCTATTGAAAGGGCGAATTAGGAATATTCCTTGGAAAATTGTTGCCGAGAAACTGGATGAGCCACTACAACTAACACACCTGTCGGAGACGCTGGAGCACCTGAGGACTCCGAAGTTGAATCTTATGAAACATTTCATAATTAGTATTTTAGTATTGACGTTTGTTATTGTCGTAAATGGTTTTCGAATAAGTCATTTATCCATTTTCACGCTTAACTTTTAACTTAAAATATCAATGTTTATAAAAGATTAAATAGTTGGATATTGATTCTTAGAAAAATATTTACAAATCTGTTATAAACACTTATAAATTAAGGGTGGGCTATGAAGTTAAACTACACTCTACAGAGTGATCTATCCCCTACAGAGTATCTCTTTATCCGGAGTTTGACAAATTTTATTCAGGAAAAATGATATTTAGTTGTATTACATTATTATTATCTATTATTTAGCACAATAATAGGATAAAAATGAACTTTACTGTGAGTTAAAGTGGTTTTTCATGACACTTCTTTACCCCTATATAACCCTTACTAGCTTCTTAGAGGTGTCATTTAGTCTATCAATCTTCCGACCACACATACCACCAGTCGAGCATGTTAGAGGTTGTTTAAATACAAGTTGAAATCACTTTCTTTAACGTCTCTCATGAAACCCAAGATCGATGCTAAAAACAATCTATAGTTTCTTTTTAGCTAAGAGACAATAGCTATTAAAAATAGCTCTGTTACTTACATTAACCCTATCAAGGTCTTTTGTTAAGTGCAGAATTAAAAATCACTCTCTACCTCCAAGTTCTTCATCTTTATATTAGGGTACTCACTTTTTAAAATAAGGGTACTCGCATATATTTATACACCACATAATATAGTAATTAAAGGATTCTATTTGCGACCAATAATGAATAACTGGAATAAATAATAAAATAAATTATTAACTAATAACTGATGGTATTGATATAATGGTAGAGTACATAACACATTTTTTATATATATATATTAGGTTAATTATTAATGTTTTTTTTGTTACAGGTAATTATTGTTCTTCTCAATATTTCGGCTTCATAGAGAAATAAGTGATCAACGAATTATGTGAGTAATAAAATTATCATTATTCATAATTACTACATAAATTCAATTTAACTTATATTATTTTAAATAATATAACATAAATACTATTTCTAAAATTAAATGATATTAAAAGGTTTATATTGGGTTGTAAATAAAATTCGTAGCTATTTAATCCTCTCTGTAATTACTTGGCCAATAATATTTACATATCCTAAAAAAGGATTAGTTAAGGCGCTTTTGTGCATCAGTTCCAACCGAGATTCCTTTTATATAAGTGGTATTTTGCTTGCTCTAAATGAAAGAGAAAAAATAAATTTTTCTTCGTTTAATGATTTTTTTTTCCTCTAAAAGAAAAATCCGCTACAGAGACAGTTAACAAAGTTTGCAGTGTGACCTTCAGAATCATAATTTTGACTTGGAATCGGATTTGAGGCAAAGTGCTCGGATCGTCCTTCAACTGTTGATGGTGATAAATTTCAAGCAATGCTCACAGCCAACACTCACTCTCATGATAAATTTGCAACTTTTAGATTATGTTTATATGTTTTAATATGCAAATATTCAATATGTATGTATCAATAATCAATGAATAATATATGGTATTTGATTTATAAGAGTGGCATTAATTTTAATTTGATTGATATATCATTTTAGTGGTATATACAACGGTATTAAAAAAAATACATTAAGTAAATGTGATGTGTTGTATAATACAATGACATGACATACATGTAGAGAAGCTTCCCATTCGAAGCACTCTAAAAATATTCTAAACTAGAAGGTCCCGGAACCATTTCCTTTTCAGGCGCCTCGGAGGATTATCCGAAATTGAAGAGGAAGAAAGGATTGGAACTAGTAGGTTAGGGCGAGAATGGAGTTTGTCACGAAAGGATTGATACCTAGTCGGGGCCAAATCAGTAAAATAGGAAACATTAAGGTCTTTATGGATAAGCTTATTCGTGACAAAGTAACGTGCTTTGAAGATTTTACGAAGGATTTTGGATTGTAAGGATTGGATACGGGAAGAATTTGATGGTTTAGTAGAGCCCCATAGCTCTACTCCGTAAGTCCAGATTGGTCTTATAATAGTCATGTAGATGAGCCTTTTGTAGTTCAGAGAGGGTTTGGCCGTTTGTCTAGTAAGTGTTGAAGTAGCCTAAAACGGCGAGCAGTTTCTGGTCGTTTAGTCGTGTATGAGGATTCCAAGTTAGGCGTTTGTCAAGAATAATTGATTTATCTTAATTCCAAAACATGTAAAGAATGAGGGTATTGTACATCAGTTGACACTTCTGTTCAAATTATTGAGTACACAATGTTATCTTACAAATGAATTTGGCAGATTTCCCAAGCGGGCAAGTGAAGTATTAAAACATTTTCTTTTTTTAAAACAATCAATAAAACAAAATATATGATTGGAACCAGTTTGAGTTTTTAAACATCTGGAAAATTTTCTCTTCTTTCATTTTGCATAAATATGTAAGTTATACGAATATGATTTCCTACTGAAAAGAAAAAAAAAGTTATACAATTTTTGTGTTTACGAACATAAAAAGAGTAATATAGATGTAATATAACAATCTCTTGAAAGCTAAAGATTTTAGAAAAAATATTATCTTATAAAAAAATTGTGAAAATTAACTGAGGGTAATGAAAAGCCTATTTTATTGATACTTCATGTAATTAATTCTTTAATAGATTATTTTAATCTCTAACTGTATTCGAAAAGTCTTAAATTGATTTTAACTAAAAGAGAAAAAATCAGATTTGTTACGCAACTTTTGTATTTTTGAACATAAAAACAGTAATAGAGATTTATAATAATCCCTTGAAGGCTAAAGATTTTGGAAAAAATATTATCTTATAAAAAAATTGCGAAAATTAACTGAGGGTAATGAAAAGCCTATACAAATAACTGATTGCTGTAGATTATGATATAATAGATTATTTAATGAAACACATGTTTTTTATTGATACTTCATGTAATTAATTCTTTAATAGTTTATTTTAATCTCTAACTGTATTCGAAAAGTCTTAAATTGATTTTAACTAAAAGTGAAAAACACAGATTTGGTACGCAACAAAAAGTTAACGGAGATTGATGAAAAACATAAATAAAACAACTGGTGGTGCTGTAAATGGTTGTATAATATATTATTAAATAAAACGATTGTTTCTATTGATACTCAATGTGATTGATTATTAAATAGTTTATTTTCATCTCTAACTGTATTTAAAAATTCTTTAATTGATTTTAACAACTGAGATAAGTGCAATTCGTTATTTGAGCCCACTAGATTTTTAAACTATTTCATAGTATAAATATCTATAAATTAATCATAAAATCTGTTTTCTATATATAATACAAAGATATCTGACGAATCTCCTCAGTATTCCCATTCCCTGAATGAGCCCTGAGCGAATACTCCATTTCCTTGTTAGTCGTAAAACGCCTTGACCTCTGCTGTCATCTCAAAGATTTCAGGTCAAGTGACTGACTAGCCTTTCGTTTGACTCCGCCGCTGTCGTACACTACGTCGGTGTCCTCTGTGAGCACGTTGCGGTCATCTAGTGTCAAGTGGTCTCTCTAAATATACCATCTCTAGTTTAAGAATAATAATAATATCATTATTTGTTTTAGCTTTATATCACTGAAATAAGTACTTGAATAAGATCGAACAATACTGCATAGTTATGAGTATGTTTTGATGTTGAAGGAAACGTTCTACAACGATGTTAGTATATGAATTATTTTTAAAATCGTTTCTATTTCATGTATCGTTTTAATAAATGTGGAAAGAGTGACTTTTGAAAATTTTGCACATTAATACGATTTTTGTTTATTTGTTTTGAATAATGAACCTTTGTAATCTACAAAAAAAATAAATAAATAAATAAATTACCCTACCTTAAAATTTGAGGGCTTAAAAGATATGTAGAACCCACATAATTAATTTAAAAAAATCAGAGGATACCATTTAGACACCGTCTCAGAGTCAACCTTGATGAAGACCCACAATTAGGCAGAAACGTCGGCACATAATGAAAATAGCACTTTTTTTAAATTTGTGTTTCTATTTTATGACCGCACCCCCAACCATCTTTCTCATCTAATTTCTCAACGGTCAACAAAAACTCCATCATAATAAAAAAAATCAGTTCGTTCAATTTCTTTTTTTTTTTTGTTTTTTAGTTAAATCAAAAATACCAAGGAATCCAATGATGATCCTAGCTCTTTGAGGTTTATATCAGCCGATTATTTTGAATATAGTGGGCTATTATAAATGATTTAATTCAATAACTCAGTTAGTTTTGAAAATTGAGAAACATTTCATATGAGTTTTCTAACCAAAAATCTCGAGTGATTGAATGATTAAAATATATATATATAAATACGCCCAGAACTCTACGCATAACTATTGGGACAATCGACAAACATAAAAGAAAATGATAAAGGAAACTTTAAATCTTACCTATACATATGCTTGTTTGCACGGCCTAACGAATTAATATTTTAATTCATGTTTTTTTTAAATCTTGAAATAAATTCAATAGAAGATACAATTTTCTACAAAGTCTTAAATCAATCGTTGAAATCAGTTCAAAAATAGCAGAGATATAGTTTTGAAATGAGCAGTGGTGATAGTCCATTTTCCTTTGAATTATTTATTGCCTTTCATATAAGTTTATTGCTTATAAACCGTCAACACCTAATATAGTTATTTGAAAATAATAAACCATTGTGTAAGAATTTTCATTTTCATTTTTAAGCTCAAACGATTTTAATTTAACTCCTAAAGTGGTGTGATATTTAATAACTTTAATACCAGGTGGGGTTTTAATCTGATTGAAATAGTCTGAGTTCCTCTAAAACAGCTTTTATTTTGTAGATTCCTAAAAATTACACATTGCATCATGTTTGTATAAATCGGAGAAGTATACAAGTTAAATTTCGCAATGATTTTATAACCAAATAAGGGAGAAACGACCTAAATTTCTATGCAAGCACTTTTTTTTTTTATTTTATTTTTTTTTTTTTTGAGCATAATGATAGTGATACAGATGTACAATATAATGTTGCTAAGGTAAAAATTTTAAAGGGAAAAATACTATCATATATAGGTTATAGAGTTAAGGTTATATAGAGTAAAGTAAATATATAAAGGTAATAGAAAGTATGAAAGTTGATTAAGCTAATTGATTGCTATAGATAATAATATCTATAGTTAAAACATTTAAACACAAAAAATTGTTTTCCCATAAAAACTCAATATTATTAATAAATTTATTTTAACAATGAAGATAAAAGAAAGTCGTGTGTTGCGCGAACCAGATGTTTTAAATATATAACTTAGATGAGATAAGTAGAAAATATTCTGTCGGATAATTTTTGGTGATTCATGGATTATGTAAGATAAATATTGTTAGTACGTTCAAAAGAGTCAACGTTTTTCCTTCAAAGGAAATATTTAAGAAAACAATGATATTCTCAGAGGTTCTCAAGTTCATTGAGGTTCTCACGGCAACATTCAAGGACTAAGTGCGACCTCTACCGAGTTCAGAAAACTCAACGTTTTTGCGTTAATAACTGCCTTAACAGACATTAGTTATGGCTTGGATTTCAAAAACTGACCAAATAATATTTCGTGAATGTAGCTTGACTTAGCTCTATAACATGCCCAACATTTTTAATCAATATTATGTAAATAAATTTAAGAAAATGTAAAATTTATTTCAATTTATGAAAACTACTCACAAGACTAATTGTTTACTAAAATCTTTAATATCTAACCGTATATTATACATGTATATGTACTGTACTTAAGTTAAAAACAAAAATTGCACTAAAAAAATATGTTTGCAGTTTTATCCTTTAGTGGATATCGAATTCGTTCAACTTATATATTTACCTGTTTTTCATCAGTGGTAAGAAGATAATGTGGTTAGTTTTTTAGAATCTACAAAATAAAATGTACTTTAGAGGAAGAAAATTTAAAATATCGACATTTAAGCCCACTATAAGACTACATCAATCAGAAGAAACCTACATCAAATTAAAGCCATTAATTACACGATTAAAACAGTTTCAACGAAATCGTTAAAGCGTTTTAGAAATCGAATGCATGGTATAAAGTGGCTTTTCTACTTAACTATTTTCATGAAAAAGGTTCTGTAATATTCAGCGGATAGTTGTTTTAAATATGAAATTTCAGTTTCATAGGACTTTTTGTTTATGCGCGGGAGTTACTACACGCAGACACACAGACCTTTTTTTAGTACTTGGTCATTTTGACTCAGGGAACCCTGAACGTGTATTTCCTGTAAACGAATTCGAATTTTTCGACGCAATACATTTCCCTTATTAGACTTATTTGAAACCTATGCATAGAGCTGTCGGGTCCACTACACCTGCAATTCCTCTCGCATCCAATCTATCAATCAAATCCACTATAAATCCTGAATCATAGAAACTATGTTACTAATAAAATCATTCATAGAGAAATCAATATTCCACCAGTTGCAGATTTAGTCCAAAATCTATACACTTGCTGTAATTCTAAACTTTTAGCCTACACAAACCCGCATGTCCGTAAACTCCCATCTCACAGTCCTTTGAGGAGCCTAAAAACGGTGGCCTCAAGACCTGCTAATAAAATCAATATTAGAGTGTTACCTGAAAGAATAATTAAAGTGCTTACGGTGGGTAGCTTCTTCACAAGACTATTTCACGCCTATGTTTACATGTCGTATATATCATGTATACAGCTCTAAAAATTAATAAACTATAAAAAAATAAGTTCTTGGTCGTTCATGGAGCCTAACTAGCAATATATGGAACATACAAATTCTTGTAGTTGAGTTTGAGTTAGAAAAAATAAGGAGCATTGAGAATTTTTCGAAGGAATTTGAGTTGTAAAGAATGGATACGAGCAAAATTCGATTGCTGTCTCCAGCTCCGTACCGGCCTTATAATAGTCATGAAAATTAACCTTTTGTAGTAAAGTGGTTTGAGCGTTTGTCATGTATTAAATTTAAAAAAAAAAAAAAAAAAAAAAAAAAAAAACCTGTACCACTACAACTTATGAAGTGTCTGGGTTTCAATACTTAAAGATTCGTACTGTTTCCAGCCAAGAATCGATTAATGAGGCGATTTGTCCTAGATAACACTCAAGAACCAGGTTTTTCCACAATTTTTGGTACCCACTTTCTATAGGCTGAGTGCCCCAGTAGGACTCCGTACCCCAGGATCGCTCCACGGCTGAAATAACGGAATATATAATTGTGGCTCAGCTGGGATTCAAACCTGGGACCCGGAGAACAGTAACCTAATGCACTATACACTAGACCACACCCCTACCCTAAATTAAATAAAGTTAATATTATAAATTCAATTTTCAAATGAATCATCTCTGCTTAATAACCCAGACAAACAAGCGCTTCTATATTCATTGGTCCTAAAAAAAAAGTTTCCAAGATAACTTTTTCATGCGTTAGTTTCTTGGCGAACATTTATGATTTATCAAATCAACATGGCCAGTACTTTTGGCAGATATAAATAAAACATAAACAACAATTAATTAATTTCTTTTAAGTTGATAATCCTTTAGTCTGCCCCTGAGACCGAAGGAACTGTGCCAAAATCACTAGCGAACTGTTAAATATAACACACTTCAGGTCCGTTTCAGCACATCCAGTTCTGTGAAATCGTTATTAGAACTTGATAAGCGAACCATAAACTCTGTACATACTTTCTAATGATTCGATTATTCATGCTTCAGTTGAACCTCAGTTAACAGGAACATTGTTTCCACTCATGTCATTTTAATTTGGAATTTCGGAGAATATATCATACAAACAATTAGTAGATTTACTATACACGTATTTTGCTAAGAACTTTATAAAATCATTTGTTTGTCTATTGTGTTTATTTAAAGAAATCAAAAGGCCACCTTGGCATTCTTTATCTGACAAATAGTGTGTATGATATTTACGTCACATATTTTAATAATTTAATTTTGTTCTTGATACCAAGATGATAATCGATTTAAGAAATCCACACAATTTGCTTTTCATTTGAACTAATTTAAATTTTTATTTAATACTAACCTTTCCTTAGAATTTCACATGATTTACATTCAGGATGAAATTTGTCATTATTCCTGTCTACTTTACTTTTTGGCGACCTCTTTGACAGTTCCTTCAAAATAAGTTACAAAACTTCCTATCCATCTTTTATTACTCAGGCTATTGGTGTTTAGTCCGGTCAATTTAGACATTCGAAGGTACATAAATTCCCACCTAGCTGAAATTCAGTAAGATTGTTTAAAATATCATTAAAAATAACATTTGAAAGTTCCCTATCTTTCCCCTGTATGGAAAAGATTTTATTCAAGGTCAAAGGGCCAAAAAATTGGTTTTTTCGATATTTTAAGCAAAACAGTAGGTTTTATCATGATAATATGACAAAAAAAAAATTGCAGATCATATAATTATCTACAAAAAATGTTTCTATACTTTTTTTTCCTACGAGCCACCGTTTTTAAGATATAGCGATTCAAATAGTTGTGATCGTCATAATATGCATAAGTAAGCCACGTATATACATCTCTATAGTTGTAATATCGGTTTACATGTTTCTATCGGTCATTGTAACTTACACTTATAATACAAAATATACATAAGTTATAACTATCAGAATATCAGGTAAAATGAAACCCAGTCCCTCAATTTATACGGGAAATACCCCAGCTGCAGAACAACGTCGTCTAACTTGAGCATCTTCTTGAATTGATATTTTATTTAATAAAAATATGACAGTTCCAACAAATCAACAAAAAATTGATTTATAATACTCAAAAGTCTGGGTTCATTTCAATGTTAAAAGAAAAAATTACTGCTGAAATTATATTGGTAAAACAAGCTAATAATGATGCTGATGTATTGATAATTGAAAGAGCAATAGAGCAATTAAATTTGACAAATACAACTATTGTTGTTGGTTAAGATGTAGACATACTCGTATTACTCACTGTTCAAACTCCAACTGAAAACATTATTTTTTTCTTAAAACAAGGAAAAGCTCAAAATCAATCGGAAATATTTTCATCAAAACGTTTATCTACTTTTGCGAGTGACGCGGCTGAGAGCGAGGGTCTAGGATCTCTTGGATTCCGCTTTTCCCTCCACTTGTGGAGCTCAGTCTGGGGTCCCTATAGCACTTGCATATTTTGTATAAAGTTATGTTAGTTTGAATGATGTTTGTTTATTTGCAAACTTTTATTTATCTCAATTATAGTTTAATGTTTTGATTTGTTTGTTTTTATATTTATTATTATTAAATTCTATATATTTTCATTTATTTGTATTTATCTCAATTATAGGTTGTTGTTTGTTTTCTTGTTTTGTATATATATTATATTTTATTTAATTTGACTTTATCATTGTATACTGTATATATTGTGTGAATGGGATCTTATATCACTATTACTAATGTTCATATAAAACTAATTGTAATACATCTTGTTGGTGATTCTATGATAATTATGGTTTATATAAATTTATATTAGTAATTTAAAGTTTATTTGTTTAAAAAAAAAAAAAAAAAACAAGTAATAGTTCTGATAAACTTACGCGGTTACCAGAAGGGCGCGCATGCGCATTACCGAGCATTATACAGTGTCGGAGATTAAATATTGCAGTGAGTCGTAAGTGAGTGCGTACGTACTACAGGACTTACATCAAGTCCCACAGGGGGACAGCAGAGACTCGTAATCGAGAAGAAGACAAGTCCCACAGGGGGACAGCAGATAAGCTACCTTAAATATTAATATAACATTGACGGACAAATAATTTAGCAATTATAGTATTTAATTTCAATTAGAACTATTACTTTATCACATTAGAATTGGGCATTCATTTTATTATTTTATTTTGTATTATTAATTTTAATTAAACATTTCTTTTTATACAAAGTCTGGCGTATTTATTTCACACGCAATATATAACCAACGCACATCACCAATTTACTAATATTATTTACCAAACACATCTCAATAAATAAAAAAAAAAAAAAAAAAAAAACTTTTGCGAAGTGTCAAAATCATGTACTATTTTAACACACAATAACTTGCTGTGATGCATCTGCATTTTACAGGAGGGGTAATATACCAACTTTTAAAATGTTTGAAAACAAAATTTAGTTCAATGTGCTGAAGTTTTTAAATATAGTAATTCAACTCAAGAAATTATCACTAGCGGCATTCGCTTTCTTTCTATGTACTAAATAAAAAAAAAAAACTACCTGCTTAGATGAGTGTCGATATGCATGTTTCGTTAAAAATACCAAAGGGAAAAAACAAGTACAATTACTTTGTCTCCCTCCAACCTCAGTTGCTGCTCATCAACATCTTTTTCGGGTATATTAAAAATTTCAAGTGTGGCTTGGTTATCAGCTAGACCCTACAGACTGTGGTTGGAAGTTTTTCAACAATTCATTAGAACCAGTCCAAACTTTACTTCCCCCTGCGCCGGAAAAACTGCTGAACACAAATCTTTGCAACTATAAAAGAGGTGCAGTGCTAAATGTGGTTGCGAAAAAGTCGGACTGTTTTGTTCTCGGCATATACACATTGTCAAGGCCGGTCGTGCTCTAATATTGAATCACTAACAGTGGAGGATCCGTTTGATTCTATGAACGTTGAGAATTACAAAAAAACAAGAACAAGAGCAAGAAGATCAAGAAGAAGAATTTGAAAGTTACGATTCGGACGATTAAATTTCACTACTTTTTTTTTAACTTAAATTGCTTTTATCTTTTTAATCTCTGCTAATATCCAATAGTTTACAATAGTTTCAAAGTGGAATTGGCCTGCTGAGGAAACCACGTTAAAAATAACGCACCAAGTACACTACCTGACGGGTGGCATGGAAACGTGTGCGTATTATGACGATTACAGCTTTTACCAATTACATACCGTGCTTTTTCTTAAGAAACTATCACAATAAACACTGCAAATTTTGTTAACCGTTTGTGCAGCGGATTTTCCTCTTCAGAAATAAAATAAGATCATTGAATGACGCCAATGAATATTTTTCTCACCCATTTTGAGCTAGCAAAATACTATTTAAAGATTAAGAATCACGGTTGAAAATGATGCATTTAATTGAGGGACTTAATTTGGTCATCATCAGCAGTTGAAGGACTACCCGAACGCTTTGCGTCTTACAAGTCATAATTTCAGATTCTGAACCGAGCAAACCACTTAAGGACAGTGCATACTCCTAAGGTATCATCGCCAGACACACTGCAAACATTGTTAACTGTCTGCGCTGCAGATTTTCTTTTTCGGAAATAAAGAAAAATCATTTAATGACGGAAATGATTTTTTTTTCTCTTTCGTTTAGAGCAAGCAAAGTACGGCTTAAAGATAAGGAATCTAGATTGAAACTGAAGCATGAAATCACCTTAACTAATCCTTCTTTAGAATACGTGAACATTATCGACCAAGTAAACATGATTTTAAGAATAGAGAGGGATTAAATTTAAATATTGAAAAACGCTACGAACGGAAATTACACCCTATTGGGTTTTAATAAATAACAATATATATATATATATATATATATATATATATATATATATATATATATATCTTATCTAAACAATATAGCTATGAATCTAGTGGTTCATTACGTTCACTAGTAAACTATAATGTATATCTGTGAAGGGGTCGTTTTTCTTTTTTATTGTTACCACGGAAATGGGCGTTTTATTGGACAATACACAAAGGTTCGTGCAGCTCGATGAGCTATTAAATTTAATTGGTTAAATATCTGCTGAAATTAAATGCCATTTTTTCCGCTGAGAATCCTGCCTTAAATGCCCCTTAGCGGCCCTATGTGTGTAACTTATGGGCTATGAAACCCTTTCCTATTACCAGAACCGGCCGAATGGCCCTAACCATTTCCAGCTGAACATAATTGTAGGTGCTGTGCCTGCTGTAAACTGCGGCAAGAGTTGTGTCAGGTAATGCCCACACTTGAGATGGCTAGTGGTGATATATGTTCTCGTATTTTATACCCTGTATTTTTTGTATAGCTCTGCGTTTGTTACCTAGTATGTAATGTGATAAGTGTTTTAGGCTTTAATGAACTTTAATTATTTATAATATTGCAAATCAAAGGGATGCGGACACTGAATACAGAAGATTAGAGAAGTTTTTAGAGGGTCACATCGTCCCACGTACATTTCATGCGAAATACCACTATCGAATTACTGTATGCCAAAAATAGCCCAGTGAGAAATCGTAGAAAAAATAACCAGTCTTTTCAAGATTCCTCCAATCAACGAAAAACTAAATAACTAAGATATAATGCTGAACCCAACAGATGACACTAACATTTTTCAAAGGGAGTAAAAATCCTTTTTCATGTCGTCCATCGGAGGGGACGTAAAATGGTGGTTCTGAGCATGTGCGAGGCTGTAATCAATAATAATTTGAAATCCCTATATTTATTAAACCGAAATAGAGAACATTTATGACTCCCACCGTAGCAAATCAATGACATTCAATTAATAAAAATAAACTAAAATTATACAAGATATGCATTTATTCAAATATTCATTAAGAATTATTGTTCAATATCTCATGCAATATTTTTATTTTGGCGTCAGGGCTAAAATAACCCTAATGATTGAAGAACATGATTGAAGAACTCTCCTTAAATCCTTTCCCAGTTCCCCCAACCTTTTCCTAAACAATACTCCTATCTCTTTTCATTCATCTGTCAAGAACTTAGGTATTACTCTTGATCAAACTCTCTCTTGGAAACCGCACATCTCCCAAATATCCCGCCGAACCATAACAACCCTAAAGCAATTCCGTCGCCTCCATCACCTCCTACCATTCAATATTCGTAAACTCCTTGTTTCTTCCCTTGTCTTTCCCCACTTTGACTACGGATGCGAGGTGTACATCGGACTTTCAGGTGAGCTCGAAGCAAAACTTAAGCGTATTATGAACTGTGCAATACGGTTTGTATTCGGAATCACCAGAGACACGCATATAACCCAGTATTACACCGAGTTAAGGTGGCTTTATCCTCGTTATAGATGCCAGTATTTCCTAGCCTCCTTCCTCTACCAGGTTATCAGAACTCATCGTCCCAGCTACATCTTCCAATCCCTTCAATTTAAATCATCAATTCAGTCCCGTTCTACTAGATCCCGTCTTTCTGACCTCTACCCTCCTCCTCACCTTTGACAAGTCCTTTCTAGCCAAAGCAACCACTCTTTGGAATTCTATTCCTCCTGAGATCCGTCATGCAAGTACTGCTTCCTCCTTCAAATCGCTACTTTTCAACCACCTTCTCCTTACCCAGTCAAACAGACAATAACTTATAACTGCAGATGCTATAAATACCAATTATTATTATTATTATTATTTTTTTGTGTGTTTGTATTACTCAAATTATCATTGATGAACCAGCTATTTCTGTTCTTTTTTTTTTTTTTTTTTTTTTTTTTTTTCTTATTCCGAAAATCTGACTTATAAAGATGTATATATATTACTACCTTAATTATTTTTTAGTTTAGTATTTTGTTATTCTAAATCATGACCACACTGTTCCGGTCATCAATTATGTATTTTATTTTATTCTTAAGGGACTTTAGTCCCAGGATAATAAAGAAGTTTTTTCATTTCATTTCATTTATGTTAATAAGTAAATATCTTTGCGAAGTTACATTTGTCCTTTGAGCTAATTACTTTCGAAATGTTAGAAAATGACCTTTTTTAAGATTTTGCTTGTGGAGTAGCAGTCACCTGTCAGTAATCACTAGTAATTAGATCACTTAGAATGGTGACTGTAGCTGTGTAGAGCGTTGCATTATTATTAAAAGCTGAAGCTTAAAAATATTTTACATTAAGTTCATTTAAATTTTTTTAGTATTTTTGTTTGAATCTCAAGACAAATCTTTTTTTACTTAATTTTAAGCATATTTGCTTCTTGCATAAGCAAATGGAAAATCTCATAATCGTCAAACCATACATATATCAATTGCAGATTGTTTAATTTAATCTCTAACAGCGACAACATAGTACTAAATAATACTTAGTAACAAACAAATACACAATACGATGTGGATGGAAGTAATAGTGCCTTTAAGAGAGGCAATACAAGACCCCTTTGAAGGTGGAACAAGAGAGAGGTGAAGAGGGGATGTGGAAGGCAGAGGAGCAAAGGATATGGGATCACGAAGGAGTCTTCTCTAAGGACTTCGAGGACATTCTTCAGGAAGAAATTGGCTCATGGTCGGTCCTGAATCTAAGGGCATTTCATATAATCGTGGGCAAAATTATATAACCTGATCGTCATATGGGGTAGGCGCTTTAAAAAACGATATTCAATTGTAAACATTACGTAAACATTAAAATATTTTAATGGCTATTTTAAATGGCCGGTTACAAATACTTAAATTCAGTTACTCAATTTTTCCGTATAAAGCCGAAAAAATATGTATAGTTTTCTAATCAGGACAAGAAAAAAAAATAAAATAAAACAAATAAATAAAAGTATTGTAGTCTTGCCTATATATACGCTCATAACTCAATTATTTTTAATAGACCTTTAGAATTATTACACCGCGATTAATTAATAAAATCATATTAGTTTTATTCGCATCAGTTTTGACAAAAGCCTCTTCTAAAGGGAGGAATTAATATTAGTTGGGTATAGTAAGAAATAAATGGATAACTAATTAAGATATTGAAGAACTGTAAATAATACAAAAAAAAAAAAAAAAAGTATACAAAACCTCAACAACAAAATATAGTCCTTGAAAAAATGCACCAAGAGAAAACACAAAAATAAATATTTTTTTAAAAAAGATTTTCCACCAATATTTGTCCCTTGCAACCAGCAGTTGTCGTTTACACTCAGCGTTAATTCATCCCACCACTTGCGATGTGGTCACCCCCTTTTCTGCTGTCCTCTCTCGGATCCGCTCTAAGCTGCAAGCCTCGTCTTTCATCCTGGCCAAGTGCCCTGTCCATCTCCATTTCAATCGATTGGCCTCAACCCTTAGACTTTTAATTTTTACATTTTGAAGAATGTCTTTCTTTTTTATTTGTCCGCTATTAATTATAAAACGGAAAAAAATAAAAGAAAAACAGTTAAAATTTGACTTATATATACGCTGGTGATTGTATATGTTTAAAGATAAAAAAAACCTGTACCTCTACAGCCCATGAAGGGCTTTGGGATCAGAACATATAGAGATTCTTACTGTTTCAAGGCCAACGGCCGTGCAATGAGGTGATTCGGCTGAGATCACACTCAGGCGCCAGGTTTTTCCCCCCATTTTTGGATACCCACATTATAGAGGCTGTGTCTGTCCCAGGAGGGTCTCCAGGGTCGTCCCCCGGCTGAAATAACAGAATAAATTATATTCTGCCATATAAGGGATTCGAACCCAGGCCACGCCGCTCCCGTATGATACAACAGCAAAAAGCATACAAAGACACAAAAGCGAAAAAAAATGTATGAGTTTTAGAATCATTAAAGTGCGGTGAACAAATTAGAAAAAATGATCTACACATTAAGTAACGAATTATAAGCAATGTAATCCCCCCTAAACTAGGTTATTATTGAAGATAGAGAAAAAAGAAAAATATATTAAAGACCAAGAAATTACGACGAGCAAAGAAAAATAAAATCTTCCAAAACTTAAAAGAGACTCGATTCACCAATAATATGGTTATAATTGATGTTTTAGGAAGTATAATGGTTTCCAAGGAACATAAGCGTTTTTGAAGAAAATAAAGTGTTTACAAAGATAAATAAGGTGTTTTGGAATCAAAGTTTTTTATTAAAATTATTATAAATGAAAAGGGAATTGTAAAAAAGATCAGTATAAAGGATTTTTATTTTTTTATTTTCTATAATTTACCTTTATAATCAAACTGGAAAAATCTTCCTTTAAAATTTGATGGCTTACGTTTTAAGATCCGTAGAGCCAAATATGGTATTTAAAAATATCCACCTGTCCGCTGTAAACCATCCGCGGCTTTTTCCCTTTAAGCCACTGGGCCATTTTTTCCCCGAAATTTGGCACAAAAATACCAGGGTTATCAATAAGATAAAAACCGATATGAAAAACATTTCCCCTCTATTCATATTGTTATTTCACATGTTGAATTTGTTCTCTTTCCAGTCTCCTGTTTTATTATTTTATTATGCTTTACCATTGAAAATAATAACTTTTTTTCATATTTTTATGCAAAACAAACTTCCACAAAAGACCAGAAAACATCAATGACACCATTCTCCATCGTAGATATTTAAAATGTAAATTTTGATGTTGTTAATTGTGTGCTCTAACTTCATTAGTAAAAGTTTAATTTTCAAACAACGTTGCCTGGTCAGGATGGCTTAACAAGAGGTTAGTTTACTTTTGGAAGTAATCATATATTTTGTTATGCATTTATAAACTTTAGAAATTTTTATAAATTATTTTAAAATGAATCTTGTAGTATAATTGTTTTTAACCTCTGCACGTATATTTATTGATGTATTTTAATCTAAATTAAGATTCTGGTTTTCTTTTTAATTTGTTAAAAATATATGTTACATTTTCAATTTTAACGTGATCGTATAACCTATGCATTAATCTATCATCATACATGGATATATTGTATTTAAAACTGGAGAAGATACTCTGAATTATTATTTCTTGCTTTTTATGTGTTTAAATATTCCTTCGAAAGATTTGATTATAAATTTGATTTCTAAATGCATACAACAAATTTATGAAAGAAACTCCAAAATAATAGAGAAAAAATATATAAATCTTGAATATATACCTATACATCCAATAAGAAAACATATTAAAACAAATTATACCATGAAAATACAAGTTACAAAACACTTAATTGAGGAATAAAACCAAGATTTTGACAAAATATAAATTAATTAAAAGAAAACAACTAAATGTTTGTGATATACTTATATGGTATAGACTAATCGCATAAGTAAAATTTATTTATTTGGATATATTATATATTACATTGTTTTCTTTAAAAAAAATTAGATACCAGATATTCCCTATTTTTTTTTATTGACAAGAAAGTTAGGTGAAGATTCCAAAATTATTAAAGGATTTTTTTTTTTTTTTTATCATCTATTATACATATAAGCTATCGAGTTTGGTCCATTTAGGGTTAGTAGTTGTTAGTATTAAATAATAATATAGTAAAGGAAATTACCGCTATATATACAATTAGTTTAAAATTAATGGAATTTTTTCTCACCACAAGTTTACATAATTCATATTTATGCATATGACTCGATTGAGACGTAAAACCATTAAGGAAATAAATTTGCTTATGCTGGCTATTATGAAATGATAAATAAAGGAATGTTTATGCATATCACGACGTATTTATACTGATATATCTAATTAGAAGATGCTACAGTGAGGGTTCTATATACCTGCTCTTCCTGGCAACATTTGCCGATGATACAGCTATCCTCTCATCCCATCCAGATCCTGTTATGGCATCCTCAAAACTCCAATCATATCTCGATCTGATTGAACAGTGGTGCAATCATTGGCGTATCAAAGTCAATGAATCAAAAAGCAAGCAAGTCACCTTTACCCTTCGACGCAGATCCTGCCCTTTCGTCCATTTCAACTCTATTCCCCTTCCCTTTTCTGACACAGTCAAATACCTTGGTTTTCTCTTAGACAAAAGACTGACATGGAACCCCCATACTAGACTCAAACGACAAGAACTCAATCGACGATATGGCCAGCTATATAGACTTCTAAATAGGAAATCACACCTCTCAACGGACAAAAAATTACTCATTTACAAGACTATTCTTAAACCCATTTGGCCTACGGACTTGAACTGTAGGGAACAGCAAAATTTTCGAATATCAAACGTATCCAATCCTTCCAGTCTAAAGTCCTTAGAACAATATCGATGCCCCATATTATGTCACCAACAAACCTTACACCATGACCTGAATATCCCATTTGTCCTTGATCTAATACCATCCAAATTCTCAATCTTCCATCAGAAGCTTACTCACCTTCCTAATCCCTTGGCACACTCCCTATCCAGTTCCAAACATCCCTATAATCCTCCTCGTAGGTTGAAGCGGCAGTGGCCCAGAGATCTCTTGTAAATATGTCATTGGAGTGCTGGCAATGGCTGGCTTCTCCACTCATGCCGTGAGTGTATGTGGCTCTAGCGCCCTCGCTCAGCCTCCACTGGCTCTCAAGACCAGTGACGCAGCTGAATGAGAGGCGCTGGGATCTTCTGGCATTGTGCCTCGACATCCACTAGTGGATCTCGAGGTTTGATCCAGTGATCCCAGGGGCAGCTTGTAAATATTGTAAATAGGTATGAATGTGAACAAGATTGTTATTATTTTTTTTTATAGAATTTATTTAATTTGTATATATATATATATAATATATATATATATATATATATATTTTTTTTTTTTTCTTTTATTTGATTAGTCTTTATTAATTTTTTTTTCTCCTTTAATTTTATTTACAATGTACATATGGTATGAATGATTTATTCTATCTCTAATACTCATTGCCCCGAAGGTGGCAGATTGTATTATCTCTTAATAAAACAAATTAAAAAAAATATATATATACCTGCTCATCCAATGATGATTCATAGATCTCGTAAATATTAGCCGTTTGTTTCATTTGGCGGACAATTTTGATTAAAATTGCTTAATTGTTGTGAATGGGCGGTATGCGTTGCAGCGCCCTCTGTGTTTTACAACCCGGTGCCCTTTATTGTGCTTGAATGAGAAAAAAAAATTCCTGATTTTTGTAAATGTATTTTTTTTTTACTTTATTCAACGACTTTCACTAACCTCGACTGTTAAAATCAACTTTATAAAACTATTTTATGTTTATTTTAATAAAACTAGTTATGATTGTGTGTATGATGTTAATGTATTTATTACTTCTTTATTTCATTTATTTGTATTTATCTAAATTATAGGTAAATTGTATTTTTTTATGTTATAATATAATATAACGTAATTTGACTTTATTATTGTATACTGTATATATTGTGTGAATGGGATCTAATATCACTATTACTAATGTTCATATAGAAACAAATTGTAATATATCTCAATAAATAATTATTATTATCCTTAAAAAAATAAAATAAAATTAATATTTATTTTCGTTAGAATCATGTGATTTAGATTAAATAATATAAGTATATTAAATTGATAATCAGTAATAAGTTTATTCGTCACTTTATATTACCTCTTACAACTTATTGTTTCAGATATTATTTTTTCTAAAATCTTTCTCCTTCCAACGGAATTTTGTTCGTCTACATTACTGTTCTTAATTAAAAAAAAAAAAAAAAAATTACATAATAAATAGTTTTGCTGTTTTATTCTTTAGTCTGTCATCAAATTCGTCCAACTTATATATTTTAGTGTTTTTAGCAATGCTAATACGATAGTATGATCAATTTTATAAAATCTACAATATTAAAGGTACTTTGGAGGATGAAAATTTAAAATATCAGTATTTAAGACCAGTCAGACTATTTCAATCAGAATAAAACTTACATGATATTAAATCCCGTCTAATTTTACATCTATATAGCGAGTTTAATTGAAATCTTTAGAGCCGTTTTTGAGAAAAACCTAAATATGCAATTTCAGTTTCATAGGAATTACCACACACACAGACCTATTTGCGGGACTTGGTTATTTGGACTCAAGAGACTCCTAAACGTGTATCTTCGTTGTAAACTGCAATGCAAAATTTTGACGATCGCAATAATTCCCTTACTATATATTTCATATATAAGCAAGTGAAAGTAAAAATGAAATAGGATATGGTCTCTAGAATTATCGTTCGTCTTATGTCTAAAGATGTTGGCTCTCAATCGCTCGTCCTCGTCATTCAGGGGGCCGTGGGTCCACGACCAGTGTGTACAGGTTCCGGCAGGTGGTGCAGTACAGCGGGGGCTGTTTCAGGGCCTAGATGGAGATTAGTGTCGCCGATTGTTAGACGAAAAAGGGTGTCCGTCCAGAAGGCTCTTCCCTCTGAAGTAAATTCCTAGTATGGTAGGGCTTATTCCGTCTGGAGCGGAATTGTTCGCATTACCTTTCGAGTAAAAGAGACCTGATCCGGATAGAATTAAACATTGCAGAATATATTTTTCACAAAATAGTTCCTTGAGGAGGCTTGAATCCGACATTCCTAATATACCAGTGCATCCGATGATGATTCTTACACCTCGTCGTAGATATTAGCCGTTTGTTTGATTTGGCGGCCGATTAAAATTTTTTAATTCAATAACTAAATTTTTATAAAATTTTCTTATCAGGACAAAAAGATTAATTATAATAATAATAATAATAGGCTTAGCGAACCCGAAGGTTCGATGCCGATACCACCAAATTCCGCCTACACAGAATCGTCCAATGCTCACCATTCAAGCCCAAGCTCCCGAGATCAGCCTTAACGCAATCCTCCCATCTCCGCTTCGGCCTACCTTTCGGACGCCTACCAGTCGGTTCAGCGAATACCAACTTTCTCGGAATCCGTTCCTCACTAAGCCCAACAACTTTACGCGCCCATTTGAGTCTCCGCGATGCTATCAACTCAATTATATTCACAGGGTACAAACTTCGCAACTCCGCGTTGTACAACCTTCTAAACTCCCCAGTGGCCTCATCTCTCTTCGGACCAAATATTTTACGCAGTACCTTATTCTCAAAAACCTTAAGCCGTTGTTCATCCTTTAAAGTAAGCGGCCACGTTTCACCTCCGTAAAGAACCGTTGGAAGAATAATAGTTTTATAAATTCTAATCTTTAAGTTTTTAGATAGAAGCCGCGATCTAAGTAACTTAGCAACTGAATAATAACACGCATTTCCCACCTTTAACCGGGACTTTATTTCTTCCTGGATTTCATTTTTTCTAGTTATAATTGAACCTAAATACTTGAATTTCTCTACGTGTTCAAAAGTATGACCTGATACATCAATATCACCAAGATCGACACCGTTTCTGCTACTAATCATATACTTCGTTTTATCGGTATTTAATTCGAGTCCTATTTTTTACCGGTTTTTATTAACACACTTGTATTTAGTTGTATGGTTTCTGTGTCTTCACCTAGCAGTACCAGATCATCGGCATACCCCAAAACTGGAATCTTGTCACCCATATTTAAGCCTTTCTCGGTACACATCACCTTTTCTATGACATATTCTAAAGCTATATTAAATAACACAGGTGAAAGGGAGTCACCCTGTTTCAAACCCGATCGCACCTCAAATCTCTCGGAGTAATTATGACCGATTCTAACTTTATGGAATGTTTCCGACAAACACATCTCTACTAGGTTTACTAACTTTCTAGGTATTCCCTGTTCAATCATGATGTTATATAGCTTCTGACGGTCTATTGAATCATAAGCCTTTTTAAAATCGATATAAAGTTGATGGACTACACCGTTGTATTCCAATTTTTTCTTGATTAATTATAAGAAATAAAATAAAATGAAGTTTCAGTAGGTTTATTTGATGAAAAAATTGAATGAATTTTATACTAGACAAATGAAAAAATCTGTTGCGCGCAATACACGACTTTCAGTTACCTCCGTTGTTAAAATTAATTTAAGAATTTTAGATACATTTAAAGATACAAATAAAGTGCTCTAGAATGTTCAAAAACACGAAAATTGCATAAAAAAATATGTTTGCACTTTTCCCCTTTAGTTGTTTATCAAATTCGCTCAACTTGCATATTTACCCATTTTTTTTTTCAATGCTAATAAGATGATTTTCCAATTTCTTTGAAATTTACAAAATTAAAGGTACTTTATAGGAACTTAAAATGTGTATTTCCTCTAAAAACTGGGATTCGAAAAGTTTTACGATCGCAATACTTTCCCTTACTCTATATTCCATATATTGGTAAGTGAAAGTTAAAAGAATCTTTGAAATTAGTTAGTAAATAGCAGATATATAACGTTTTGAAATTAACAATGGTTGTCCATTTTCCTTTGATTAACTATATCACTTTTCATATTAGTTAATTGTCTTTAAACAGCTATATAACCTGTAATACCCTAATATTTGGTTATTTGGCAATAATAAAGAATTTTGTAATAATTTGCTGGTTTTTTTTGTTTTGTTTTTTACTTTTCATTTCTGTGGAAATTTCTTAAAGAATTTCAGATGAGGAAGATGAATGGGGTGAAGTCAGATAGAAACACACATTAAAAGACAGTGCTATTTTAATTGTGTTGGTAAATTGTAAATTGTATGTATTCATGTATGTAAATTGTGTTGGTAAATTGTAAATGGCACACAATTAAAATAGCACTATGTTTTAATGTGTGTTTCTCTCTAATGACCGCACCCACAACCATCTTCCTCATCTATTTCTCTACGGTCAACTAATCCCCATCATTAAAGAATTTTAGTATTTCGGTCTATTATTTTTAATAATGAACCTTCGTAATCGATCGAAAAAAATGAGCTATCAAAGTTCGAGGGCTCACGTTTCAAGTACGTAGAATCCTAAAAAACGTATATAATAAAAATAAATTCGATTGGCCAAAATAAATAAATACCAATGGTTTTTGCTGTTAGTGCTATTCGATAGAGAATTAAATTTATAAAAAAGAACCATTTAAATCGGTTGAGACATAGGTGAGTTTGAAATTAGCTGTGGTGAACATTTTAGGACATTTTCCTTTGAATTATTTATTGGGTTTCATATTAGTTAATTTTCTAACTAAAGCTATATAAAAGTTATACCCTAACATAGTTATTTAGAATAAATAAGCCATTTTTTAATGATTTGCAGCATTTTATAATTTTCAAATATCAGCAAAATTATGTAGTTTTTGCTAATATCCGATAACAGTAATGCTGTAGTTCTTTAAGGCGGTAGTTTGTTCGGTATTATCATTGAAATAATTGCCATATTGAATGAGTTAATCAATAAAAAAAAAAAATAAGATCTTTCTCTTTTCACATATCCAAATATAGATCTTGCAATAGCTGGATTAATATGAAGTTCTTTGCTATATTAGCTTATTCCCTAAAGAAAGCGAAGCGGCGAATGACTCTACCTCTAGAAAAAGTGCTAACTGAGATTAAGTACTATCGTTTTTTTCCAACTATACTTCGGACGGTAAGCAGGTGTGCCAGGGGCAGCCATCGACACTATATTTAGTTTGCTGTTCGAGAAAAAAAGAGAGAAACGTGACATAGGAGGCTAGAGAACCCTTTTAGAGTGGAATAGGAAGGACCAAAGTGGAACTAGAGAAACCGTTACTTTGAAGCCAGAGTGGCCTTTTCTAGGCTTTTAGATTTTGACCAAAGATCTTCTTTTAGTTATTTTGTAGCTTTTATCTTTTGGAAAACTTAATAAATATTTATTTACTTAATCTCTCGCTCTTTCTTGACACTAAGCGAAGTGAGGACCAGAATCTGGACCATAAATATCAATAAGAAACATTTAAAATATAACTTTTATTGTGGATTGTTTTCAAGATGTTTATTTTTATCATGTATTTTAACTTATCTATCAGTGATATTTTTTTCTTTTTTTATTGTCACTAGAAGAATTTATTTTTGATTATTGTAACATATTATTTTTATTCATGTTAAATTGGTTTATTTTCGACCTGATATAGATTCTATATTAGTTCCAATCTAGAGCTTAGAAGACTAATAAGAAGAAGAGTATCACCGACATTGATGACATTTTTTTTAAGGAGAAAGTGGAAATTAAAGCATTAGACTATGCAAAATATTAGGGGTCAACGCTTTCTAACAGTGAAAGAATCGGAAAGTTTGCGAACATAAAATTATTTTATGTCAAAGCGTAATAATTATTAAAATATTTAAGTTTTATGCTTGATATAAAACATAAATAATTGAATGGTTTATTTTTTAAGCACACTGCCACCACAAAGGACGACTGAATTACTGTTATCGGATATTAACGAAAATATATAATTTAGTTGAGAGTTGGAAATTATAAAGATAATAAAAATTCCTAATGTATGTTAGTAGGGAAAAAATCTATAAATATCACACGATAATAGTGAGCTCAATCAAAGTCGTTTAAGTTTTTTTTTAAAAAGCTACGTAAATTATCCTCAGTGCTTTATTATTAAGAAATAACCATATTAAGGTAAAACATTTTATGTATGCATACAAAGAAGTTTATTCTATTTATTTGTCTATGAG
Organism: Piezodorus guildinii; assembly: GCA_023052935.1. Lineage (NCBI taxonomy): Eukaryota > Metazoa > Arthropoda > Insecta > Hemiptera > Pentatomidae > Piezodorus > Piezodorus guildinii. The sequence continues at coordinate 135,700,404 of CM041293.1, read as the reverse complement.
AAAATCCCACGATAAAAAAATACAGTTGTTCATTTCTTTGTAATACGAAGTAAAACAATCGAAGAATTTATATAACTCTGAGAATTATGGTAAAAATGATAATAAAATATTTGTAAAAATGCATATATGATTGAAATACAAATAATAAAAATACACAATCAAGTTTGTATTCGGAATAAAAATAATTTAAAAAGAATTATATACAGTCATTGTACAAATAAGTGAAAAAGATCTTCCGATAATTTATAATTGTATAAAGTGCAATGATTTTGTGGTTCAATTAAATGAGTGTGATTATATATATATATATATATATATATTATATATATATATATATATATATTTTATTTTTTATAAATAAATCGTAGATGTGAGGGACTCACTAATTACTTGATATTATTTATACTCCTAATATGTTTTTACTTTCATTGCCTAATATATATATATATATATATATATATATATATATATATATATATATATATATATATATATATATATATATAGAAGTATATCGGAATTGAAAGTATTGCGATCGTGAAAATTGTTTATAGGAATATATTTTACCTGTTATTAAGGGAACGATATATAATTATATAAGATATTTAATGAAGAAAATTATTTTGGTAAACAGACCTTCAAGTTTATTTTTAAATTTAACGGTACATTAAAATAATGGAAATTGAACCCTCAAATACAACAAAGGAAATTTCTCACAAGTTAAAACGTACAGTGAGAAAAGTACGCTTAAATAAAGTATACATATTTGAAATTAATTATATTTTTCTGAGTACTTATTCATGTTGATGGTTTTAAAGATTATACACTCTCTTATTCATTCAAATGTATATAAAAACTCATACTTATGAACATAATGTAAAATTAATAAACATTTCCAGCAGTCGTGATAGGAATATTTAAATTTTGACGACGTTTCGGCTCAAACATGCGTGCGATCACCACGGCTGCTAAACATTAGAACAATAAAAGATATATTATAATCATAGAAAAAATATAATTTTCTGTTATCCACGCACAACTAATATTGTACATCAACCTCCTCCATACCACCACCTATTGCTATTTTTCGGCTTTTCCTTAGTTTATGGTTCACATGACTCACTGAATGTACATTATATATATATATATATATATATATATATATATATATATATATATATATATATTTTTTTTTTTTTTTTTACTATTATTTGTATTTATAACATTTTTGTATACTTGTATTTTTTTTATTGTCATTACATTTATAATTTTTATTGTTATATTGTATTGATTTGCACCTCTTTTGTTGTTATGATGGTAGCTCACATGTTTGAGTCGATACCTCTGCAAATTCAATATTTTTTTTACACGACTGCTCCCGGTTATTTCTACCTATGATAATTCCAACAGTCGACTACACATTCTAAATAAATGGCTAAATTGATACTTGTGATTGAAAAGCTTTGCTCCCTTCCACATTTTTTTTTTTTTTAAAGAAATACAGAAAACAAGATAAAATCTCTGCTACACAGTCGACAAAATCAATGGCTATGAATGGCCAAAACATGAAAGGGCTGTGCAAGAAAAAAAAGACAGATGTCTTGGTTTGTGAGCGGTTGCTATTGAGAGGATGATCAATAGAATGACAAATATTGACTCTGACTTAGTGGCCGGAGCTCATCCAGTTCTTTGATCTTCAGTCCTACCAACTGTTGCAGGCTCCTTTGCTCTTCTGTTTTAAAGGTCGTCCCATCCAAATGATTCCTTCAGGATATTGAGTAATTTACCTGATCCATGATGAACTAGTAACTTCTTATTATTATCGTAGATTTTCAGTTTTATAATTAAAGTTTTAAATCCATATCCTAATTGCTAATATAAACTAACGGATTTTGAAAACATCACTTACCTTAATATGGAATATATATAGTAAGGGTATAATGAATATATAGTATATACTGCGACGTAAACATTTTTGAATTCTACTCTTAATATACCTTTTAGGGTCTACTGAATCCAAATGCCAAGTGCTGCAAAATTGTCTGTCTGTATGTGTGTGGTGAGTATAGCACTTTTTTATAATTATTTATTTTTTTATATTTACAATTATATTGGTTAATACATCAAGTCAATAATCTGTGAGATAAAATACATGAAGAAGAAATAAAGAGAAATTGCCGATTGGCAGCACTCCAGAGCTAATCTAACCCAGAAGGTCTCGAAATCATTCTCCTTTTCAGAAGCCTTGGAGGATTGTCAGAATAGAGTGTCAGAATACTATTGTGACATAGTAAGGATTTTGGATTGTAAGACTTGAATACGGGCAAAATTAGATGATTTAGTAGAGCTTCAAAGCTCAACTCCGTAAGTCCATTTAGGCCTTATGATGGTGATATAGATGAGTCTTTTGTAGTTAAGTGGAAGGTTAGAGTTTCTGTCCAGTAAGTGTTTAAGGGGCAGTTTCTCGTCGTTTCAGTCTGGTGTGCTAATGAGCCTTATACGAAAAGTTCTAACAAATTGAAATTTCATATTTGAGACAATTAAACGTTGCAGATGTTGCAGCAACGTTTCCACTGAAATCGGCCGCTTAATACTATGCATTATGAACTTATTTACGGTTTTCTCAGAAACGACTTTAACGATTTTGTTTGATCTCGCTTTATCTACCTGGTGTGTGCATCACACGACTTCCGCTTACCTACGTTCTAGACTTCTCAAAAGCTTTTGACTCACTTGATCACTCGATTATTTTTTCTAAACTAAAGTCTTTATTATTTTCCTACAGCACTATTCACTGGTTTAAAGCATTTCTTTCTAACAGGACGCAAGCTGTCAACATTCCTAACCATCCTCTATCTTCCTTCCTTGTTCTCTCGGCAGGTGTGGCCCAGGATTCAAGCATATCTCCTCTCTTTTTTAATTCCTATATCAGTCATCTTCCCAATTTCATACATCACTGCTCCCATCTCTTATACGCTGGTGGTTTCCAGATATACTTATCCTTCTCCCCCTCCGAGTCTCTATATAGAAGGACCTTGATAGAATCTGTGCCTGGGCAACCCCGAATAAACTATGGCTTAATGCTATAAAATATCAGGCGACTGTTATTGGTTCCGATTCCATCCTTAGATTCTATACTGCATTTCCGAGTTTAACCCTAAATGATCACCCAATCACCTTCTTTTCCTCTGTCAAAACTTAAATATTACCATATTACCCCATATAGTCCAAATCTCCAGAAGAACAATAAATACCAGGATTTTTTTTACAACCTCTCGCCATCTTTTTCCTTTATCCACGCGAAGCTCCTTGTATTGTCACTCATTTTTCTCTACTTTGACTATTGCTGCATAAAATATGATGACATCTCGACTGTTCTCGAGAACAGGCTGAAGCGAATATATTTTTAAGATTTGTACTCGGTTCACCGAAGAGGACTTATGTGACACATTTATACAGTGAGTTAAAATGGCTTCTTCCCTCTATCCGCAGACGATATTTTCTAGGATCATATCTTTACCAAAACATCAATTCCCAGCTACCTCCCAATATCCCCCAGACTTGTGCAATTTAAATCATCAGTCCACCTCCTTCAAACAAGATCGCGCCATTCTGACCTCTACATTCCTACAAATAGAATACATCTTTTGATCATTCACTTTTTATCCGCTGTACTACTCTCTAGAATTCTCTACCTACTCATATCCGTCGTGCTTCTTACCTACCAACATTCAAGTCCCAGCTGTTCAAGTACCTACTGTCATTCACAACAGACGCTCAAAAGCCTGATATTTCAAATCAAATATCAATTCAAAAAGAAAATTAATTATTTACTATTCATATTTAACGTAATTAACTGATCAATTACTATGAATCAGTTTTAAAGTTTAGTTTTTTTTTTTTTTTAAACACATTAATTTCATCTATTTTAGGAAAAAAATTCAGGGCCTGGAAACATTTGAAAGTCCGTTGGAGAATCATATACCTCACGTCCCTACTTAATGGTTAATATCAGAATTTCATTTTTTTAAAGTTTATTTTTCGACTTGAAAATAAGAATCTAAATATAATCCATGTTTTTATTTATATCAGGTCTCTTAAAAAAAAAATCTTAACCTAAAATTAATTTATTTACTACGGGACGCACACGCAAATGTTTAGAGAGACGATTTCTATTTAGGTTAGCTTGGCCAAAGACCAGACAACTTTGGCCAACAACTCTCTTAGTCTATATCGCTGATTTGCTGCAACCAGGGGCGTCAAGCGAGAAAGGTGTAACCTCTCGACAATTATAAAACCTCAAATACGGTAAATTTAGTCATTGAATTATTAATTTAACTTCGAAAAGTTAAGTAAAAGCTTTCTTTAACAATCCGAAAAAATAAATAAATAAGACATAACAATTAAAAAAATTGGTGCAGGCAACACACGACTTTCACTTGCCGTAATTGTTAAAATCAATATAAAAACTTTTAAATATATTTCAATTTGAAAAATTTTTAAGTTTATTTTAATAAAACGAGTAATCATTTTCGTTGGAAACATATGATTTAGATTACACAATGTAACTATATTAAATTGTAAATCAGTAATAAATTTATTTCCTATTCGTTACTTTATATTACCTTTTACAACTTTGTGTATCAGAGAATATTTTTTCTAAAATCATTCTCTTTCCAACGGTATATTATACGTCCCATGTTACTCTTCTTATGATCAAAAAAACAAAAAATACATTAAAAAATAGTATAGGCGTTTTATCCTTTCGTTGATTACTAACTTCGTCCAACTTGTATATTTAACCGTCCTTCATTAATGTTATTAAGATGATATGGTTAATGTTTTGGACTGTAAACAATTAAATATAGTCTAGAGGATGAATATTTAAAATATCACCATTTGAGCTCTGTCAGATTATTTCAATCAGAATGAAACCTACATGATATTAAAGCCCATTAAAGTTTACATCAAATTGCGAGTTTAATCAAAATCGTTCAGTTCTGCGCAAGCGCATGAGTATAGCAGTCATCATTCAAATCGTCTCTTGGATTTCTTGCTTTTTCAGTTGGAATTCACTTCAGTGCAATCTTGAAAACATCACCAGAGTTCAGGATAACAACAGCAGTAAATATTGGAGCAAAAAACAGTAAGTTTTGTAACAATTTACAGTGTAAAGTGAATGCTGGGTAACCTCTTCACATCAGCTGATTGCCAGTAGCTCGGCTAGACCGGGATTGCTTTTTTTTTTCTTTAGTTATTGTTTTATTTCCCACTTCTAGTTATTATCTCATTATCTTCTTCACATGAAATGCGATATTTTCACCAAGTGATGTCCTCCAAAGCATCAACTAAAATATCTAGATCTAGTGGTTCAATCACGTCTCCATAAAACAAAAACCCCGCCGTGATACTAATAAAAAATTAAATCAGCAAGCAACCCCCTCAGGTACTAATACCGAATCTATACCACAACCTGGCACATCGTCACAAGGGATGACTGACGAATCTCCGTTTTTCACCCCAAATCCTACATAATGAAAAAGAAAACATGGAATCTTCTCCTACACCCAGTGAACCACGACCTCCACCGATATTTGTCAAAAATATTAAAAATTTTCAGTTGTTGTGTGCTCAATTGAATAAAATTACCGACTCCACCAGCTACTACTGTATGAGTAGAATCAATGACACCAAAATATCACCGACCACCGCCGAGACGTATAGAAAAATAGTGAAATATCTAACTGATACTAAAGCGGATTTACATACTTATCAGCTACGCCAAGAGAGATCTCTTAGAGTTGTAATCAGAAATCTACATTCTTCTACACCAGTTGAAGCTATCAAAGAAGAACTTATGGAGATGGGTTACAAAGTGCTTCAAGTCACTAATATCATAAATATAGAGTTCAACTTTCTCTATTCTTCGTTGACTTAGAACCATTGCCAGGGTAGAAAAAATTCATGATCTAAAAAGATTGTACTATACAAGTGTAAAAGTCGAAAAACCTTACACCAAGAGAGAAATTGTTCAGTGTCACAATCGTCAGGCGTATGGTCATACCAAAAGTTACTGTTATCACATACCACGCTGCGTGAAATGCGGTGAACAGCACAAGTCTGGGGAATGTACAAAACCAAAGTCAACACCCGCTGTATGTGCTCATTGCCTCAAGGACCACCCGGCCAACTACAAAGGATGCCAAATCTACAAGGAACTAAGGACCAGATATAAAAAACCCCTAGTACTGGATGAAACAGCAAGACAGGCAAGAACTAGAAGAGAACCCTCAAAATTAATCGATGCCAATGTATCATTTGCCCACTTACTTGGAGGTGGGAACCAATGTAGTGAAGCCGAGGCCCTGCCGGAACTACAAAATGTACCTCAATATCCTCAATACATTCCACAAATACCTCTTCCCCAAAACGTAATCAGTCCTAAAAATCCTCATCCACAACAAATCTCACATATCCTCCCTCCTTCAAACGCCACAGACCTTACGAGTTTGATGACGTCCTTCATTTCCGAAATCAAATCCCTTGTCATGCCTCTAATCACAATCCTTACGAATCTTGTATCAAATCTCATTCCTAAATTAAAAAATCCATAAATGACCTCACCTAATTCCTTATCTATTCTCCTATGGAATGCGAATGGTGTTAGAACTCACACTGACGAACTTACAGCCTTACTGCAAGACAAAAACATTGATGTTGCACTCATTACTGAAACTAGACTAACCAATAAACAGTACTTCAAAATATCTGAATACACGACATACCGGACCGACCATCCAGACGGCAAAGCCCATGCCGGTACTGCAGTCATTGTTCACCGATCCCTCTCCATCACTTACACCTACTTCCCGCCCACGACTTCCTACAGGCAACTTCCATTGTTATCAAAACCTTTTCCTTTCCGCTTATCATCGCATCAGCATACTGCCCTCCTAAACATCCAATTTCCTCTGCCCAATTTGGATCCTTCCTCAACTCCTTGGGTAATCACTTCATTTTAGGTGCAGACTTAAACGCTGAGAATCAACAGTGGGGTTCTAGAACCACCAATTCTCGTGGACGGACGTTGCAGTCTGCACTCAACTCCCGACGCTTTCATCTCCTACCTCCCGATTCTCCTACCTACTGGCCAACAGATCCTAACCGTAATCCTGACATCCTCGACTTCTTCATCCACAGCGGATTAGGCTCTCTGAATTTTTCCATAGCTCGCCTTGATGAACTATCCTCTGATCATAGTCCATTGATCCTAAATGTATCCATAACACCTATTCCTAAACCTATCCCACCGTCATTCATTAGAGGCCCTGTCAACTGGAACCTCTTCCGCGAAATCCTCACTAATGATATTGACCTCAGAGTGATTCTCAAAACCCCAAATGACCTTGACGACGCCGTATATTCCTTTACAACCTCGATTCAACAAGCCTCCTGGACTGCCTCCGTTCCCAAGCACTCCCAAATAAATCCTTTCAAAAACCATTTACCACAACACCTCCTAGACCTAATCCACACCAAACGCCGAGCAAGAACATTATGGCAACGCACCCGTCACCCAGCAGATCGCCACTCCTATAACTTTTATTGTAAACAATTAAAGCGGGAGTTGGCGATCTTCCGTTCCCAATCCTACAATTCCTACCTCTCCTCTCTCTCGACTCCTGACAATTCCTTGTGGAATGTCACGAAGAGAATTCTAAAATCCCCCCTGATGTCCCATCCTCTCCGGCGTAGTGATAATTCCTGGGCTGCTTCTGACAGAGATAGGGCCCAGGAATTTCGCACTACACCTTTCCAAGGTATTCACTCCTCATTCTGATCTCAATCCAACCCATACCGCAATAGTTGAAGAGTTCCTTACGTCACCGATACCAATTTCCTTACCACCGAAAACAATCATCCCTCTGAGGTCAAATATCTTCTTCAAAAGCTTCCTCTCCGTAAATCCCCTGGATACGATCTCCTTACTCCTCAAATCCTAAGACAACTTCCATCTAAAGCCATTGCATTCCTTACATATATCTATAACTGTATCCTACGCACTACCTATTTCCCTCTGTTGTGGAAACACTCGACTATCATCCTTTTCCTAAAACCAGGCAAACCATCCAACTGTACGTCATCCTACAGACCTATTAGCCTTCTTCCGATCCTCTCCAAAATCTTCAAAAACTCCTATTAAAACGAATCCTAGCCAAATTTCACAATTTTCCTTCACACCAGTTTGGATTCCGTCCTCAACATTCCACGGTTCAGCAAGGACTCCGAGTTGTAGACCACATTTCCTCCGCCCTTGAGTGCAAGGAGTATTGTTCGGGTGCCTTTCTGGACATAGCTCAAGCTTTTGACCGGGTGTGGCACCCGGGACTGCTCTTTAAGCTCAAAACCCATTTACCTCAATCCTTATACCTAATCCTCCGATCCTATTTATCCAACCGCTCCTTCCGAGTTCGCTGTGGTTCCGAATTTTCCGAACAATATACTGTTGAGGCCGGTGTTCCTCAATGCAGCGTCTTAGGACCCATTCTCTACATCCTCTTCACCGCCGATATCCCTACCGATCCCAATACCTTTCTGGCAACATTTGCTGATGACACAGCCATTTTATCATCCAATTCCGATCCTGAAGCAGCATCGCTAAATCTCCAAAAGCACCTTTCCCTTGTCGAAGACTGGTGCAATGCTTGGCGCATTAAGGTGAACGAAAGAAAAATGCACTCACGTCACATTCACCCTTCGACGCAAATCCTGTCCAACGGTTAATTTCAATTCCATACCGCTTCCTTCCTCAGACACAGTCCGGTATCTCGGCTTTTTATTAGACAAAAGACTAACGTGGAACCCACATACAAGACTAAAAAGAAAAGAACTTAACCGCAGATTCGGCCAGTTATACAGACTACTAAACAGAAAATCTCATCTTACAGTTGACAACAAATTACTAATATACAAGACAGTACTGAAACCTATATGGACCTACGGACTTGAACTGTGGGGAACAGCTAAACATTCTAACATCAAACGCATCCAATCCTTCCAATCCAAAGTCCTCCGAACAATAGTTAATGCTCTTATTACGTTACCAACTGTACCCTACACCATGACCTTAATATTCCGTTTGTTTTAGACCTGGTACCATCCAAATTTTCCAAATTTCATCAGAACCTTAGTCATCATCCTAACCCTCTAGCACAATCCCTATCCAGCACCACCCATCATTACAATCCTCCTCGAAGATTGAAACGGCAGTGGCCACGAGACCTATTGTAAACATTTAAACTAGAGTTCTGACAATGGTCAGATCCTCCACTCATGTACGGTATGTTTGTGGCTACAGCGCCCTAACTCAGCCTCCACTGGCTCAGACCAGTGATGCGGCTGAGATAGAGGCGCTGGGATCTCTTGGATTCTTGGGGTCTCTTGGAAAAGCGCTTGCTGGGGTCCCTTTAGCAATTGTATATATTTATGATTGTGTGTAAGATGTTTATTTATTTGCCAACTTTTTATTTATCTCAATAATAGGTTTTTGTTTCGATTTGTTTTGTTTTTTATTTATTATTATTATTTTATTGTATATATATGAATTTATTTATGTTCTATTTTATCTAATTTGACCATTATTATTATTTTCTGTATATATAGTATGAATGTGGTCTCTTATCAATATTATTATTGTTCATTTTGTAACAAACTGTAATATATCTCAATAAAAAAAAAAAAAAATAAAAAAAAAAAATCAAAATCGTTAGAGCCGTTTTTGAGAAAATCGTATATAGGTGAAAAAGTCAGACATAAAGTAGCACTTCCGGTCAGCTGAATTTATTAAAAAAGTTGATGTAACATCTCGGGCGTATAGTTGTAATAAATATGAAATTTCAAGTTCGTAGGACTTTTCGTTTACCCGGGTGAGTTACCACACACCCAAACAGACCTTTTTGGGGACTTGGTCATTTGGACTCAGGAAACCCTGAGTAACGCGAATTTCCGTTGAAAACTGGAATTCGAAAATTTTCGCGATCGCAATACTTTCCCTTACTATATATATAATATATAGGTAAGTGAACGTAAAAATGGATTTTATGGTAGTTTAAAATAATATCATTGGTTTCTCTACTACTCTGTCTAGACAGATTCAAGATAATACCGATTATTCTTTCTCTGAAATTAAAACGGTGGAGATTTTAAAATCAAATCTCATTATCGTAAATTTCATGTTGAAAGGAAGACATGCCAAATGTTATCTAGAACAAAAGAGGCAAAAATTAATTGAATTCGTGTCATTTTAATCGTGTAACGAACCAGGTGTATCTGTATCAAAAGTAGAGACATATTTGTATACACCTTTTTACTGATTCATTGGATAGTAAACATATTTTTTTAATGACGTAAAATCTAGTCTGCGCAACACACAACTCTCAATTAAAATTTTAATTTCTAAAATTTGACGTCTAAGCTTTGTCGTGATATTTCGATCGAAATAAAACATGTATACAATAAAATTAAAGTCCATTTAATTTTAAATAAATAAAGAAGAAAATAATCATAATCATTAAATGTTATTTTTCAAGAAAATCGTTAAAAAACTGCAAAATCCACGGTAGTGGTATTTCTGATAAGTCGATGTCAGTATGGTGCAAAAACATGTATATGTCCTTTTTTTCTGTACCTAGTAAATACTATAATCCTTCCACTTTAAAATAAGTGAAATTATAAATATTAATATTTTTTAAATATATTGGCTGAGGAGAGGGAAAGGAATCCGAAACGTCCCGAAAATTTAAAAATATAAAAAAAATTAATAAAATACTAAAGTCTCTTTGATTCTATAATTATTGGGTTGTTTCACATGAAATGTCCGTTTTTCTAGTTTCTGAAATACATAAAGAATTTTGCAGGTCACTGTTGTTTTCTTCCAAATGTTTACATATTTAAAGTAAACAGTTACTAATCCTCTACCTTTGTATTATAAACATTAGTTTTCCAATCAATTACCCACTTTTTAGTATACCTCAAAATATGAACATAGAAACACGCGATATTCGAGTAATTTTTTTGTACGTGTTTATACTCGGCTATTCAGCAGCTGAGGCCGCTAGAAATATTTGCAAGGCGTTTGGGGAAAGGAGTGTTAATGGATGGACCATTCGCCGTTGGTTTGCTAAGTTTTCGGCTGGGAATACCGACTAGGAAAACTTGCCCCGAGGAAGACCTCCGTCCGTAATGGACAACGATGTCGTCAAACATACAGTAGAAGGAAACCACTACCAAAGAGTTAAATGACTCTCAGCACAACTAGATGCAAGTGCATCTACCGTTTCCAGACATTTAAAGTGTATTGGAAAAGTAAAAAAGCTCGATACATGGATACCTCATGATCTCACTGAGCGGCAGCTAGAACCCATGTTTCAAAACATACCGTGCAAAACTTGAAAGAACTGGCTACGAAGTTCTTCCGCTCTCACCATATTCTCCCGACTTGTCTCCAGCTGATTACCACTTGTTCAGGAATTTAGACAACTACGTCAAAAGTAAACTTTTTAAAAATGATGATCAAGTGAAAAGTGCGTTTTCAATTTTTTTTCACTTTAAAGCTCAGAGTTTTTCAGTTCGGGGATGAAAAAGTTGGTGTCACATTAAGAAAAATGTGTAGAAAAAGAAGGTAAATACTTCGAATAAAATTATCTTGTTTTCATATCGTATTTTTAATAAAAATCCTTTACCTTGAAAACGGACATTTCATGTAACACAACCCAATATATTACGTTTTATGAAATATTAACAGAATAAAAAAAAGGATAGGGCGACAACAGGAACTAATTAATAAATAAATAATATTTGCAGGTTTTATTGGCATCTTATAAATCATAAATTTAAGGAAGTGCTAAGTTAGTGCTCCTCTTTTAAAATAAATACATTCAGAAAATATTTGTTTTAGTTAAGACTTACAAAAAAATTAAGATCTGCCGAAATGTTTTATAAACTTTATTAGTTATTGAACAATGTTTTGCTTTTTTTTAAATTTATGTAAAACTTCTATACTTTATATTCTAATAATTGAATTATATATTGTAGCAACGACAGCAACAAACAAACATATATCCTGAAAATCTATCAATTCTAGTTTATTTTTTAATAGTATTATGTAAATGAAATTATTAAAAACAACATCATATTTAATGATCATTAATATTTTAAAAACTAGTAAATTCATTATTTTTCTTTGTCGTTTTAATACTGTTTGGTTTATTATTTTTAATGGTGAGTATTAAACTTTGTCTTTGTAACCAACCAGGAAGTAAAAAATAAAACCCCACAATAGAATTCGAGTTTTCTAAGTTACATTAAATTGGTACTCGATTGAATATTTTATTAGATAACCTAAGTCATTATTGTCAAGATATGTATAATCTAAATAAAAAAATGTGGTGCGGGCAACACACGACTTTCACTTACCTCGATTTTTAAAATCAATGAAAGAATTTTCAAATACAGTAAGAGATAAAAATACGTGAAACTATTAAGGAATTAATCAAATTGAATTTATATAGAAACACGTGTTTTATTAAAAAATCTATTATATTATTATCTAAAATAATCAGTTAGTTTTATCTTCTTCTCATCACTCTCTATTAACTTCTAAAAGCTTGTGTATGAGATGATATTTTTTCTAAAATCTTTAGCTTTCCAACGGTATATCATACATGTATATTACTGCTCTTATGTTCAAAAACGAAAAATTGGAATCACTTGTAGCTGGGTGGCTAGCGTAACAGCCTCTCATGCCAAAGGTCACGGGTTCAAACGCGCAGGTGGTCCTAGGATTTTTCAATGGGAGTAAAACATCCTTAGTTACGCCGTCCTTCGGAGGGGACATTAAAAGGTGGTCCCGAGCCTGTGCGATGTCAGGTACTCGTTAAAGATCCCTATCCTAATAAAACCTGGATAGGCAAAATTTAGGACTCCCACTGTAGTATCGTCCGATTAGCCATAGTCGCCATTAAACGAATAAACAAACAACGAAAAATTGCATTAAAAAAATATTTTTTCTGTTTTCTCCTTTAGTTGGGTATCGAATTTATTCAATTTATATATTTAATTGTTTTTCATCATAGTTAACAAGATAATGTAGTTATTATTATTGAATCTACAAAAATCCCTATCCTAATAAAACCTGGATAGGCAAAATTCAGGACTCCCACTGTAGCATCGTCCGATTAGCCATAGTTGCATAAAAGTGACGTTAAACGAATAAACAAACAACGAAAAATTGCATTAAAAAAATATTTTTTCTGTTTTTTCCTTTAGTTGGGTATAGAATTTATTCAATTTATATATTTACTTGTTTTTCATCATCGTTAACAAGATAATCTAGTTATTATTATTGAATCTACAAAATTAAAGGTACTTTAGGGGAGGAAAATTAAAAATATCGGTATTTAAGCCCTGTCAGACCATTTTTATCCAAATAAAACCTACATGATATTAACGCCCATTAAATTTTACATCGATATAGCGAATTTAATTAAAATCGTCGGAACCGTTTTCGAGAAAATTGAAAAAAGGTGCAAAATGCATGGTATAAAATGCCTCTTCTGGTAAGCTCATTTTGATTAAAAAAGTTTTGTCACGTCTCGGGCGTATAGTTGTCTTAAATATGAAATTTCAGTTTCATAGGACTTACCGTTTCCGCCCGGGAGTTACTACACACACACAGACACACAGACACACACACACAGACCTTTTTGCGGGACTTGGTTATTTGGACTCAGGGGACCCTAAAACGTTTATTTCCGTTGAAAACTGGAATTCAAAAATTTTCACGATCGCAATACTTCCCCTTACTATATATAGTAAGTGAAAGTAAAAAAGAGTCTGTCTGCCGCCCTTAGATTTTTTTCTGAAACAGCTAAGACATTTTTTTTTTTTCAAGATGACGATGATCCTAATACCTTTACGTTGTTATGAACCGTTAAGTTTCAAAATAGTGGCTGATAAAAAATGTTTTTATTTAATAACTGAGGTATTTTATAAATATATAGAACTGAAAAAATCCATTGCGCACAACACACGAATTTTATTTAGCTCTATTGTTAAAATCAATTGAAGATTTTGTAAATGAGAATAGGCATACATTAAATGATTTTTTTTCTAAATCAAAAATGTCAACGAATAAATTGAATTTCTTTTCGATTGAATACTTTATTAGATAACCTGTGTTATTATTGCCAACAGCAATCAGTTAGTTTTATCGTCTTTTCATCACTCTCAGTTAATTTTTAGAATTTTGTGCATAAAACAAAATTTTTTCTAATTATTATATATCTTTAAACGGCATATTATGCATCTTTCTAAATGTTTTTATATTTCCAATAACACAAAAATTGCATAAGATAATATTTTTTAACTTTTCTCCTTTATTTTGTATATAGAAATCGTTCAACTAATTTATTAGTCCGTTTTTCATAATAACTAAAAATATGCTTATTTTATAGAATCTACAAAACTTTAAGCCCTGTCAGACTATTTCAATCAGGAGAAACCTACATGATATTGAAGCTGATTAAATTCTACATCAATATAGCTAGTTTAATCAAAATCGTTATAACTTTTTTTTGAGAAATCGTACAATGTTGCAAAAGGCATAGTAGAAAGTAACTCTCCTGTTAGCCGATTTTTATGAAAAAGATGCTTTAACATCTCATGCGTATAGTTGTGTTAATTATAAATGACTTTTCATTTTTGCGCTAGACTTATCTCACCAGCACACAAACGCACACAGACCTTTTCTCAGACTTGGTGAGTCTAAAACGTGTATTTCCGTTGAAAACTGGAATTAGAATATTTACGTCGCAATACTTCAAGTGAAAGTAAAATTATAAAAACCGATTTTAGAGTGAGGACACTGCGATAGTTAAAAAAAAGAAAAGGAGAAAAACTGAAATTTTACGTATATATACGCAAACTTAGTTCTTTGAATACAGAGGAAAAAAAAGATATGCTGATTTTTAGAATCAGATAAGGATTTAATAATCCGTCTAAAATAAGTTACAGATTTTTTGTTAGCTGTAGAACTATCATTACTTTTTTTGACGTGGTTTGCTTAAGTAATGAAAAGAAAACTTTCAAATCAGGCGGAGACAAATTGTTTTATCTCATGAAAGAAATACCAGTTTGCAATAATACAGTTTATTCTTTTAGTCTTCAAATTGGTTTTCAGAAAGTGAATGATGAGAAACATGTCTTACTTTATATTTTATATACCTAAAATTTATTATAAATAAATATATATTTCTTGATAGGGACATGTCTTGTGGTTATGGATCTACAGTTGTAAGGTTTTTTTCACCCTTAAAAATGTAACATGTTTGACATGCACTAGGTCTGTGATCCTTGATCGAAAAGGGTATAGCCGGGTTTGGATAGTATACCTGCCCATGCGGCTTTTTTGACTCCAACTTTTGGGATCGATATGGTGTCGAATAAAAAAAAACTCATCTAAATTTTTAGCTTTTTAATTCAAACGGTTTTCGATTTTTCACTTTCACTTACTATGTATAGTAAGGGGAAGTATTGCGATCGTGAAAATTTTCGAATTCTAGTTTTCAACGGAAATACACGTTTTAGGGTCCCCAGAGTCCAAAATAAAAGTCCCGCAAGAAGGTCTGTGTGTGTGTGTGTGTGTGTGTGTGTGGTAACTCTTGGCCGGAAACTAATAGTCCTATGAAACTGAAATTTCATATTTAAGACAAATATACGCCCAAGACGTTACGAAACTTTTTTCATCAAAATGAGCTTACCAGAAGACTCACTTTATACCATGCATTTTGCACTTTTTTTTATTTTCTCAAAAATAGTTCCGATGATTTTGATTAAACTCGCTATATCAATGTAAAATTTATTGGGCTTTAACATCAAGTAGGTTTCATTCTGATTAGAATAGTCTAACAGGGCTTAAATGTCGATATTTTAAATTTTAAGTAGGTTCTATAAAAATAACCATATTATCTTGTTAGCATTGATAAATAACTACTAAATATGTAAGTTGTGCGAATTTGATAAACAACTAAAGGAGAAAACTGAGAAAATATTATTTTAATGCAATTTTTGGTTTTCGAAAATAAGAACAGTAATATTGATGTATGATATACCGTTTGAAAGTTAATGATTTAAAAAAAAATATTATCTCATACACAAGCTTTTAAAAGTTAATATAAGTGATGAAAAGCTCATTAAACTAAGTGATTATTTTAGATAATAATATCATTTATTTTTTAATAAAACACATGTTTCTATATAAATTCAATCTAATTAATTCTTTAATAGTTTCACGTATTTTTATCTTTAAGTGTATTTGAAAATTCTTTCATTGATTTTAAAAATGGAGGTAAGTGAAAGTAGTACCAGATATTTAGATTTTATTTTATTTTTATTAGTAAAGTTTGAAATGAATTTTTAATGATTTTTTCTTTGATTCCTGAGAGTCAAAGGTATGAAAAATTATATGATCATTATACGTAAACGAGAAGACAATTTTTAGCGGAAGATTTCGGTGAGTGACACATTTCAAAAAAGCATCATAACTGATTTCGAAATACTAAATTTTGGCGTTCGTACTCGTTATTGAAAAAAAAAATATTTTATTTATTCAAAAGTTACAAAATATCGATAATAACACTTTAAAAGACAATAATGACAATCTTGATAATAACAATATGGCTACACTAGATCTGACATAGATTACGTACCGTAATTACTGCGAGGACTTGAAGAGAGTGAGTGTTCCCTGGGAGAAGGGACAGGGTATATAAAGGTTAATAGGACTGCTGAATAAGATTCAAGGAATATGGTGTGATCTGCAGGTGCACTATGGCCTCATGGTGGCGTGACTCCTCCGTCCTTATGAGAGTGAAGCCCACTGAACTCTAAATTTAAGGATTTGGGACGGTTTGTCTATTCTGTAAATATTGAAACCAAGCTCTGGCTCTGCCATCAAAACATTCAGGTGGTTGAGGATGGGTACTTGGATTATCATTTGAAGGATTAGAACACAGTAATTCCAGTTTACAATACTGACGATAAAGATTATAGCATAAAAGATATAAACATATTACATAAAATATATAAGAAATAAATTGGGATACAGTTATATCATAAGGTTCTAATTCTTCTATTTCTATATTACTTAAGTCTATTTGTTGTAATTCCTCAAAAGTAAAATTTGTTGATACAATAGTTTTATTATTAACAGAATGATAGGAAATAAAAGGAATATTTACATTGTCAACATAAGAAAGTGGTACATTTATATTTACAAATTTCTCTTTTTCATTAAGATTAAGGAGGCTAGTAGATGGTAGATGATACATTTGTGTGTTTGTTACACTAGTTGTTACATTGCTAATATTAAAGGTTAAATATTGGTGTAATGTGGGTATAAGTTTGATTATAGGGTTTGTTCTTATTTCTACAGCTTTACAATCATTTAATTCTATATTCTTACATAATTCTAAAATACATTTGTCCTTAATCTCTATCATGTCTTTACAGTAATGATGATTATTGAATTTAATACAATTTCCATTGTAAAACGAATTTTTAAATCTAATGATTAGTTGTTCTTTAATCTTTAGAGTAATGACTTTATTATTCCTTGTAACTGGATATGACATAGCATAATAAGTTGTTTTTGGCAATGATTTCAAAGGGATTTTAATAAAATAATAAATTAATCCTGTATCTGATAGGGAACAAAATGTGGAGCTAAGTAACCAGTTTAATTCTACATTTTCTGTGATTGGTTCTCCGAACGGTATGTTTAATTGTTCTAGTTCTCTAGTCGTTAATATGCTTGGATGGGTAATTCCTAATTTACATTGTTCTAAGGAAAATTCTATATCATTTAATTGATTTTCTACTAAATCTAATACGGCTAATAAATCATGATACATTAACTTAGTAAGAGCTAAATCTGTAAAATTATTTATTTTTTCTATACTATCCTTATATTTATTTAAAACAATTATTTCTTTATTAAGTTTAGATGTTAATTCTTTATTTAATCCTAATCTAACATTTTCATTATGCTCTATGTGATACATATTTCTCTCGATTTTATTTAAAATATTATCATACTTTTCTTTGTCATCGGCGTCCATATTGCCGGTGAGCCAACTAATAGCATTGCCTAGTCCGTTAATTAAACCTCTTTTTGATCGGTTATTCCGATTTATATTTACAATATGATTAATTTTTTCTAATATCTTGTTATATTTTTGTTCAATAATATTATGCAAAGTTTTATATTCATTACTAATTGTTAATACGTCAATGCTAATCTTAAGGGTTTGAATTTCTCTTGTTAAATTTGTAAGATTCTTATAATGTAAAAATGTGTACCAATCTTCAATTATAAAAGATGGATTAATTTGTACGATGGATGCTCCTGGTCCGTCAGATAAATCTTGTATTAGCAGGGTCTGTATCTGAACCGTAAGCGCTGCGATCAGAAGATACTTGAAACAATTCGTCGTCGAACTCAAAGTCATCTTGGCTGACTCCTGTAACATTAGACGTTTCTATTTCTTTTATGACATTCTCAATATCTTCATCAGTTATTTCTGGGTTTTTTTGACTTGTACTAGGTTTATTATTATTATTATTTGATTTCTTTTTCTTAGTGACCTTTTTCGGTCGTTTGACTTGATCAGGGTGGAGTTTTTTCTTTCTACCTTTATTTCTATTTTGAAATCTTTTATCAACATACTTTCCTTTTTCGTATTTAGGATCTATTTTCTTTTTCTGTTGTCTCTTTATATACACATCTTCCGGGATTTCTATGTCTTCTCTATTTTCATTTAACTTGCCTATTTTTCTCTCTTTATTTTGTTCTATACCTTTCTTAGTTATTTCGAAAAGCTGCTTCATTTTCCGATGGTACTCATGAACAAGATATTCTTTTATTTCCGGGGATTCATTATAAGTTTCATTAGTGATACCGAAAGTTATTTCGTTAGGGGTCATTTTAAGATCTTGATTAAGGGAATTATTATATGCTGTCGTTGCTTGCTCTAACTTATCTTCCTCTTTATCATCTTTGTTTTCTATGTTTATAAGTCTTAAAATTTCTAATAACGAAGAGCTTGCTCGATTAAGCAATCCAAGAGAGTTAGGGTGATTGGGGGTAGTATAATGTAATTCAATATTTAAGTAGTTTAGAAAATCTTTAAACAAGTTATTGTCGAATTCTCTTCCGTTGTCACATGATATTTTTTGGGGTTTTGGAAAATATGCTAAATATTTTTTCAATACTTTCATGCTTTCTATGGCATTATAACTTGTTGCGTAATAAGAAAATATTCTTTTGGAAAAAGTATCTACTATTAAATAAATGTAATAATTACTCATGTGTAAGGTATCAATCATTAAATCTGTAAAGGGTTTCTCAGGTGTGGGAGTAATTTTAAATTTTTGTTTTATAGGTCTTCTATCGTATTTGCCTTTTCCACATGTGTCACATTTGTTTATAATTTCTGTGATATGATCTTTCATATTGGGCCAATAAAATTTGGTTTTCAAAACTAAATATGTTTCATTTATACCTCTGTGGCATGTCTTGGCGATATGATAATCAAGGATAAGTAATTTCTGGTCTTCCGTGTTCTTTACATCTGGCAATAGTTTATAATATCTTTTAATTTTATTTGTGGGAAATTTTTCTCTAATGAGTGATGCAACTTTATTAAATAATGCATTATACCAATTATTTTCACTTTCTATAGAATCTGATATGGGTGAGCAGTATATGCCGTAAGTTATATTTGGTCTTAAGATTTCTAAAAGTTTTTCTTCTATTTCAAAATCTTTTTCATGATAAGGCCAAGTAAATTCAATTGTTGTTCTTTGCTTATTATTGAATATTGTTTCGCGTTGAATTTTCGCGTGTCCCTTTTTTATTATTATTTGATTTTTCTCAACATTTACTGGTCTAGATTTATCATCAACTATTAAGATTCTGTTATCGGAGGATTCTGTGGAGTGCTGCGTTGCTAAAGAAGATATATCATCTTGAATTATTTCTTGGTGTTCACCATTATTATTTTCTTCTATGTTTTCATCATTATTAATTCCTTCTAAGTTTTCATTGTTAGCTTCTTCTTGGGTTTCTTCTATTCCCATTTCTTGTAATAAATCTACGATTTCTTGTGAATAGTTATTAGGAGAATTTTCTGTATGAAAAATATCAAATTCTGGTTCTTTTAATTTCCTTTCTTCAATAGGGTAACGGGATAAATGATCGGCGACTTTATTAGCCTTTCCTTCAATGTATTTTATGTCATATTCGAAATCTTCTAACAATAATTTCCATCTAATTAATCTGGCGTTCAGTGTTTTACACGTTCTTAAATATTCTAAAGGTTTGTGATCTGAATATATGAAAAATTTTCTACCGTATAAGTAGGGTCGAAAATGATTGCAAGCCCAAATAATGGCTAAACATTCCTTTTCCGTTGTTGAGTAATTTTGTTCTGCTTTATTAAGTGTTCTGGATGCAAAACATACAGGGAGTTCTTTTCCATCTTTCTTCTGTGCTAATACTGCACCAATGGCGAAATTACTTGCGTCAGTTGTTAAGAAAAAGTCCTGATTGAAATCTGGAATTTGCAAAATGGGGCTACTACATACAAGTTGTTTCAATTTCTCAAAAGCGTTTTCATATAACTCTGGTTTGATTTCTTTTTGATCTTTTCGAAGACATCTCGTTAATGGGGAAGCTATCTTTGCGTAATTTGGTATCATTTTCCTATAGAAACCAGTTAATCCTAAAAAGCTTTTAATTTCTTTTTCATTTTTAGGGAGTTTAAAATCTTTTACTGCTTTTATCTTTTCTGGATTAGGTTCTATGCCGCGTTCGCTGATAATATGTCCGAGGAATAACAATTCTTTCTTGCAAAATTCTGTCTTATCGAGCTGAATCTTTAAGTTATGTTTTTCTAACTTTTTAAGAGTTTCTTTTAAATGTTTCCAATGATCTTTGTAATTTTCAGAAAAAATTATAATATCGTCCATATAGACTAAAACGTTAATAGAATCTGAAAAAATGATATTCATGGCTCTTTGAAACGTTGCTGGGGCATTACTGAGTCCAAATGGCATGCGAAGGAATTCAAAGTGGCCTTGATCTGTAGAAAATGCTGTTTTTGGGATAGAACTTTCTTCGACTTTTATTTGATGGAAGCCTGAGCAAAGGTCCATTGCTGTAAATATCGTCGCTTTTCCTAATTTGCCTAAAAGGTCTTCAATATTAGGAATGGGGAATTTATCCGGGGTTGTTTCTCGATTTAATTTCCTGTAATCAATCACCATTCGTATTTTTCTTTTTCCTGATGCGTCTGGCTTTTTCGGGACAATCCAAACGGGAGAATTGTAAGGGGAATTGCTGGGTCTTATTATTTTGGATTCTAACATCTTTTTAATTTCTTCCTTAATATTTTCTTTGAATTGGTGGGGATATCTGTAATTTTTCGAATATATCGGGTCTTCGGTTTTTGTTTTAATCTTATGCTCCAATAAATCAGTGGCTGAAAGGGGATCATTTTCAGTCTTAAATACTGATGGATATTTCGATAATAATTTAATTAAATTTGATTTTTCTTGAGGAGGTATATGGTCGGTTCTGATTAGTTGGGGGATTTGTTTTATTATTTCATGGTTTCCTTTTTTATTAGAATCTGTTAATTCTATTTCTTCTTTTTGCAAATAGTATAAAGGTAAATATATGGTTTCGTTAACTTTACTGTCGATTATTATATTTTGATCATAGATGCCAGGTTTAATTTTAATCTTATCATCTTCATAGTCAATAAAATATAGATTTTTATTTTGTTCTACTTTTATCTGATTTTCGCCTTCTTTCAAAACTAATTTTAAAACTTCGTCTTCCATAATAAAATCAAACTCTGTATAGCGAGTTTTTATTTTGTTGGTTTCGAAATCGATATTAAATTTCATTTCCCTCATTGTCTCATTTCCTAGTAGTATTTCGTAATTGGGACTGAAATTAAATAGATAAAATTTTATTTTTTCGGGGTTTTTAAGAAAATTATTTCTGCAATAAACTGAAATAGATTCCGTGCCAAGTTCTTCTCCGGTTGCTGTTTTTATTGTAAAATTTTCTTTTTCTCTTTCAACATCTGGTGGTACAATGTCTGGTCTTATATAATTCTTCCAAGATCCGGTATCAATAAGCCATTTACGATTCGCGTGGTCTTTAACATAAGGCAGTTGGCTTTTATTCTCTTCTTTTATGTGTTTTGATTGTCTGGCGGGCCTTTCTCTAAAAAAGAATTATTTGGATCTAATTTTTCTAATTTCTCTCTTAATTCTCTGATTTCTTGGTCTTTCGGGTCTTCTTGCTGAATTTGGAAATTAGGCTGTTTCGGTTTATCCCCGAATGCGCTAACTGTTCTCATGGATACAGTTGGATTTTCATCTTTCTTATTATTATTATAATTTTGATTCCGGTATCGACCTGAACCGTTGAAATACCTTTGTTGTTCTTGACGGGGCCATTGTTGGTAATAATTATTATTATTATTATTCTGCCGGTAGTCTTGTGGAGGTTCTTGTTGTCGATATTGATGCTCTTGTCTTTGATTATGTGGGTTATACGGGTTATTGGGATTTTGCCAATTATTAAATCGTTTGTGATGTTTTTTATCGAACTTTTTCTTATGGTCGAAGCCTCTTTTGTAATCATGTTCTCCGGGTCTTCTCATATTTCCCGAATTTATGAGGTCATCGAAGAGTAGATGGTTCTCATTCTGAATTAAATTTCTCAAATCATCTAATGTTCTTAACTTTTCTGCTTTAGTCATAAGATATGTTCTTATGTGAAGGGGCATGTTAGTGTAAAAAAAATAAAGAATACTTTTCTCTAATGCGCTAATAATTGTTTCTCTATTTGGTGTGTTTTCTATCCGATGTTTAGAAATTATTAAAGTGCGGATCTTATCAATTCTTTGAAGGAAATCAAGAGGGTGTTCCTTATGATGTATTTTGTTATTAAATAATTCATGCGATAATTGTTCAATTGAGCGGCTGTCTCTGAAGGTTCTTTCGAGATAATTTAGTAATTCTTCAACACGACTAAATTCGCACGTTGTATTTATATAATCAGCTTCATCCGTAAGTTTTGCTAAAAGTTTACTTAATGATCTTTGTTCGTTTAGTTCCTTAAACGAGTTGTCCGGTTTACACACGATTTGGTAAACTTGTCTACAAACTGTCACGAATTTTAACAGATTGTGTGGATTTCCATTAAAATTAGGGATATGATCGTAGTCTGCCGATTTAATTTGAAAGCTTGCCATATTTGTAGTTAATGTTAAATTATTTACTCGCAGGATTAAAGAATTTAAATAATCATCAGACATAAAATTACAATAGTAAAGGAAATTAACTTACAAAAATTGAGTACGCTGTCAAAATAATCTTCGACGGGGTGTGAAGATCTGTCCTTGAGCTGGATACCTGACGACAGTGAAGTCCGGCCAAGGTTGAGTGCAGATAAGAGACTTTGCCTGCGTTGCGAGATGCTCGGGGTGAGTGAACTCGTCCAGAATCTGAAGATCTCGAAGTTGGTAGTCCTCGGTAGGTAAGCCAAAATCTTGAGTCTTCACAGGTGAGGAATCCTAGGCGGTAGTCCTAATTCTGGATTTGCGGAAAAAGTTCGGATCTGCGGAAACTCGGTTCTTAAAACTGCGATAAAAATATGCAGTCCCTATTTGGGCGCCAATTTTGGCGTTCGTACTCGTTATTGAAAAAAAAAATATTTTATTTATTCAAAAGTTACAAAATATCGATAATAACACTTTAAAAGACAATAATGACAATCTTGATAATAACAATATGGCTACACTAGATCTGACATAGATTACGTACCGTAATTACTGCGAGGACTTGAAGAGAGTGAGTGTTCCCTGGGAGAAGGGACAGGGTATATAAAGGTTAATAGGACTGCTGAATAAGATTCAAGGAATATGGTGTGATCTGCAGGTGCACTATGGCCTCATGGTGGCGTGACTCTATAAAAAAAATTACAAAATCGAAAAACGAGTGTTTTTTTTTAAACTGGACATAGATGAAGAGATAAATAATAATCATCCAGGAGTCAAAAAAAAAAAAAAAAAAAAAAAAAAAAAAAAAAAAAAAAAAAAAAAAAAAAAAATATATATATATATATATATATATATATATATATATATATATATATCGTGATCCTTAACTGAAAAACCGATTTTTATTAGTTGAATGAAAATCAAAATATATATTTTTTTAACCATTTTGAAAGGCGTCACTCCCCAATTTTATTTCCATAGATGAAGTATTTCTGAAAACTCAACTAATTATTTAAGACTCTAGAGAAAATATGATGTCACAGTTTGATGAATGTTGTACATAAAATGACTAAATATAAATACTTAAAAATGAGAGAGTGCATTAACATAGTAATATGTAAATATTACATAATTTACTAGTGTGATAGTGAATTAGAATGAACTTGAAACTTAGTCGTTCAAATCATGCAAGGCTTTCCATTGATTCTTTAAAGGTTTAAAATCTCGATAATGTTGATAAGTTCCTTTTCTCTCTCAGGTCCAGAACTCCTTCGCAAAAGTTTTCCGATTTGATTTTTACAAACAACAGTCCAATCGAAGTTGAATAACTTTTTAATGGTCTCGATGAGACTAGCCCTTATATTTTTACTTACCCTCACTGTTCGATCGGTAAGCAAGATTTTTATATTTAATTTTTTTATAACTAGCGTTATGATACATTCATAGAATGTTGAACGAATTGAAATTATATATTTCAGGAGGCTGTATTTCTGGGATACTTCTTCAAAAATAGGGCTAGTGATATAATTATATGATATATCATTCATTAGAAAGCTTATAACACCACAAATAACCATCCCTAACTATCCCCCTTTTCTGTTATTCCAGATCTTTCCTAAGAAAAGATTAATCTTTTAACATTTCGTGTATGACCTCAAACTTTCTATTTCTTTTCTTTCAGTTTATTTAAGTTTTTAACTATTGTGATGTGAGTTTCCTAGAGTGTACTGTAGCATTATGCTAGGAGCTTCTTAAAGCAGTGGGAGGGGACATGTCATTCCGGTATTTCTATTATGTTCTTGGAAGGAATGAGCTGTTATTGTGTAAAGTTGCGTGTAAGCTTCAAAGTTAATCTTTCCCCGTATCGTAATGGAAGCTCTTCCGAAACTCTTGGAGGGATGTAGCATTGTGAATACCTTCTTCTTTGTCTACTTCCTACATTCTCTTTCCTCAGTCGAGTGCATGGCAGATCTCCATCTCTGGTGGGTTATAATGTATTCCTGTCTTTCGTATTTCATTCCAGTTAGATTAATATAAACTATAAGATAGATTATACTGCGTAGCAACGTTATAATAAGCACACTCACACATCGTACTGATCAATCGAATGACGTATTGTTTTGATGGAGTTCATTGCTGACCGTTGAATCGATATAAAAGAGATGTTGTTTAGGGATGCAATAGCCAAGAAAACACATCAACGAGACAACCTTATTTTATTTAATTAAAAAATAAAAAATGTCTTATTGGATTCTTTTCGTGATCACGCCCCTAACCCAACTTCACCATGTCATGTTGTTTTATTATAGTTACACCTTTTTTTAATCAATAAGTTATATGTTTTTTCTGTATCAATAATGTTACAGTATATTATCTAGCGCTTTGTTAAATACTCATTTAAATAAATAATATTTACAAAATGTGATAATGATACAAACAGTATCGAAGCAAAACAAAAAACTAAATTAAAAAGATAAGTTAAGATAAAGCATAGAAAACTCCTAATTCAATATATATTTTTTTCAAAATACATATTCCACAATACAAATAAATACAATGAGCATAACGGCTTATTATTTCAATAATGAACCTTTGTAATGGACCGAACTAAAAAAAAAAAAATGACGTCCCTTTCTCCTGGCTCAAAAGTTGAGGGCTTTCGTTTCAAGATACTTAGAACACGAATACTTAATAATAAAAATTAAAAAAAACGTTACAAATTGTTATAGAATGATTTATTATTTCCAAAATACTATATTAGGGATAACTGTTTATATGCAAATAAATAAATGATTTTTTTTTTTTTTTCGCGCTTTTCTGATTCGAAACTCTTCACATATTTTTCTCTACCTTCAAAAATAACTTAGTTATAGGCGTATATTTGGGCAAGATTTAATTTTGTTTCCTTTTTTGATTAACTTTTTTTTTGTTTAACGCGCTTTACAGATTCTAAAATTCTACACACATTTTTCGCTACCTTAAAAATTAACTGAGTTATAGGCGTATTTATGGATACAATTTTTTTTTCTCTTTTTTATAATTCTACGTGGTTTTTCGGTTAAGAAAACATTAATAAATTCTTTTTCTCATCATTGTCGTTATTGTTCTTTTGTTTTAATATTTGTTCGATAATTATTAAAACAACGCACGAGAACACCTAAAAGGCGGCTGAAAACTGTTAAGTAAGTGGAAAAAATGTTCTTTTCTTTTTTGAATAAATAGATCCCCTTTTTCAATTGATGATGAAAAATAATATGATATTTTTTGAATACAGGTTTTTTTTTTTTTTTTGAAAAATGACATTTTAAAAAAAATATGACGACGCTGCTGAAAAGCGGTAAAATTAAAAGATAATTGAGATGGATGTGCATGGTTGGTGACCTAATTATTAAAAATAATTTATTATATGTTGTTGTAATTGAATTGTTGGAAATATATAAATGAAATGAGACTTTAATTGATTACAGAAGCTTGGTAATGGCCCTAGAGGCTGAAACGTCGCAATACTGGAATAAATAAATTGTTTTAAAAAAAATATCCAAGAATTTTCTCTTGTAAATCGGCCTGATAATTATCGAACAAAAATTAATAAATTCTTTCTCTACCTTAAATAATAAATGAGTTATTGAATTAAATCACTTTTTATCGGTGGCCATTTTAAAAATTACTAGCTGATGATATCAACGTCTAGGAATTAGGATTATAATTGGATATCCTTCTATCTTTGTGGCGAATTTAAAAATAATTGGTCCAGTACTTTCGGAAAAATCCACGGACGGCGGATAAATGAATTTTTGGTTTATTTTTTTCAATTAAAATCAATTTATAATCCATCGAAAAAAAATTACCCTCTCTTTCCCTCAAAAATTTAGGGTATACGTTTCAAGATACGTAGGACGCGATTAACTAATACACAAAAAATCCGTTTGTCCGCCGTCCTTCGAAACTACTGGACTAATTATTTTAAAATTCGCCACAAAAATCCTAGAATATCCAATGATAATCCTGATAGCTAGTCGTTGATATCAGCTTGTAATTTTGAAAATGGCTGCTGACTAAAAGTGATTTAACTTTATAATTCAGTTATTTTTGGGGAGACTGAAAAAAAATTATTCGTGGTTCTTAACCTTCTGCTTGTTTTGTGAGGCGTGTTGGTAGTACTTTTGTTTATTCATTTAACGTCACTTTTATGTTACTATAGCTAATCGGACGATGCTACGGTGGGAGTCCTAAATTTTGCCTATCCAGGTTTTATTAGAATACGGATCTTTAACGAGTACCTGACATCGCACAGGCTCGGGACCACCTTTTAACGTCCCCTCCGAAGGACGGCGTAACTAAGGATTTTTTACTCCCATTAAAAAATCCTAGGACCAGCTGCGGGTTTGAACCCGTGACCTTTGGCATGGGAGGCTGTTACGCTAGCCACCCAGCTACAAGTGATCCCTGTTGGTAGTACTTACGTTTTGTATTAATTTGTTTATTGGTCCGTTTAAATTGTGATAACGCTTGTAGAAGGTCCGAATTTGTTTTTTTTACTGTTGGCATGTAGAGTAATGTTGATATCGCACTATGGAAATTTTGTTATAGTTTAAAAGTTTCGAGAAAGATTAACCTGGAACACACATATTCGACTTAAAAGACAAGAGCCGAACAGACGATAACGATATTGATTACTGAACAAAACATCACAACTTTCAGTTGCCAAAAAAGTATTAATTTACAAGATTATTTTCACACCAATGTGGTCCTACGGTATTGAACTATGAGGAACTACTAAATTTTCGAACATTAATCGTATCGAATTTCATCCTATCCAAATTTCCAATCTTCCACCACAAACTTACACGTCTTTCGAGCCCCTTGCCATAATTCCCTATCTAGCTCTAACCATCTCTATAAAGCTCCTTGCATGTTAATGCGGCAGTAGCCGAAAAATCTTCTAACAATATGCAACTGGATTGCTAGCAATGATTCGGAGTTCCCAGGGTCAGTATGTAAATATTTTATGTAGGTATAAAGACGTTTAAGGTTATTTATTTGATTTTTGATTTTTATTTAAATTAGTACTCAATTATTTTATTTCTCTTTACTTTGTTTATATGGTATGGATTATTTCTTACGACTCAAATACTTATTATATTATAATTTGTGATGGATTGTATTATTTCTTTCAATAAAGGATTTTTAAAAAATGGGGTGAACAATTTTAATTTTAAGTAAAATAAACTAGAGTCCAAATGGGCTTCAGTAAGTAGGCGTAAGTGTTCAAATTATCTTCAGTTTTAATTTTGAGCCATTTTCAATTAAATGATTTCTCAAAAAAAATGATTTTTTTACAAAATTCTCTGACTTCCATTAGAACCAACCCATCGTTGTATACATACAGTCAGCTATTTAATATTCAAATATTTATCATAAGTCAGTTGATAGGGAAATGCCATCACAATAGGGGCTTGTCAGTCACTATCATCATCAGACTGTCATTCAATATCACGGTGTAGTATTATAGACAGATAGCTCGCCGAGCTAAGATGTGGATTTAAATATGATGCCAGGCCGCCCCCGAGACCCGTGCCAACTCCCACAAGGACTTATATATTCTTAAACATATAAATTATACAAGGAATCCAACCACGCTCCGGCTTCATTTTAACGTCTATGAAAACATTAGTCGAGCAAGAGTTGCAGAGTGCAAGCCGTGTCGATAACTCCTCGCTGAGTGTTATATATACCGGTGACGAAGCGGTTGTCTCCACGATTTATTACACCAGCAATTTACGAGCGAATCGTGAGATTCTTGTTAGTAATGTTTATTTGAGTTGATCCTTGGCAGGATATTGGTCATTGAAGATTTTTACAATTCATATTATTATTACTGTGTTAAAAAAACTTAAAATCCACGACGTTGATTCATCATTAATTAATCATTCATCATTCATTAATCCATAGACCGTCAGAAGCTATATAACATCATGATTGAACAGGGAATACCTAGGAAGTTAGTAAACCTACTAGAGATGTGTTTGTCGGAAACATTTCATAAAGTTAGAATAGGTCATAACTACTCCGAGAGATTTGAAGTGCGATTGGGTTTGAAACAGGGTGACTCCCTTTCACCTGCTTTGTTTAATATAGCTTTAGAATATGTCGTAGAAAAGGTGATGTGTACCAAGAAAGGCTTAAATATGGGTGACAAGATTCCGGTTTTTTTTCAGTCCACGTCTAGCAGCCGTAGGGTACAGTTCAGTGGTCTAATCAGTCTCTCCTTTAGTCAGTGATTTTATTTACAGTCATTCTTTTTTCTTTCGAAAAATCTTTTATTTTGTGTTTATCAGTTGTTTGTTACTCAAATTGTTCTCCAATCAAACAAATACAAGCAAGAGTGCCCCGGTCGGGGGCCAAGCACGAACTATGGCCGAACAGACAGCCAGCACGTCAACAAAACGTAAAAGAGGTGAGTTCAACATTGAAACCTCCAATAGTTATGACATACTTTCCGATTTAGATGAAGAAGATACCGAAATCTTAAAAAACATAGTAAGTCAGAAACAGAACAAAAGTCAATATCCTCCCATAATAGTAAACTCATCTTACAACAACATCAGTGGTGCTATTAACAATTTAAAATCAAAAGTGAAAGACTTAAATATAAAATATAATATGAATAAAACTACAATATATGTCCATAACAGTGAAGACTTTGAACTCGTAAAAAATTTCTTAAAAGATATCAATCTCGGCTTTCACACGTTCACTCCAAAAAGTGAAACGAAACCTAAAATTATTTTAAAAGGTATGCCTCCTCAGTTCCCCATTGAAGAAATTTCGACTGACCTACAAAATCAAGGTTTAGCCATTCATAAAATCTACCAAATGGAGAAAAAATCTGCCAGCGGGTCTATAAAGCTTCCGATACTAATAGTAATTTTAGATAATAAAGATCAGCTAGCCAAATTAAATAACATTCGCTATAGTTGTAACATTGTAATAAAATGGGAAAAATACAGATCTAACAAAACTTTAACTCAATGTTACAAATGTCAAGAATTTAACCACGTGGCACGTAATTGCTTTAAAAATCCAAAATGTCTGAAATGTGCCGAAGACCATCTTTCAAAGGACTGCCCAAACACATTAATCGACGGGTTCAAACCCAAATGCTGTAATTGCTCCGATGAACATTTTTCAAATTCCACGGAATGTACGAAATATCAAAGAAATCTCGAATTACAGTTAAGCAAAAAAAAACCAGCACTTCGAGCGATTCCACGAAAAACATTTGAACAAACTGACCAAGAATTTCCAGTTCTACCAACCCCGAAATCTCCGTGGCCTCAAAATACATTCTCTCCGAAAACCGCCAACAGCAACTCTAACGAACCTACCATGTCTGATTGTTTTAAAGAGATAAAAAATATATTCAATTTATTTAATGTAAGTAAATTAATTACAAACTTTAAAAAAATTTTATTACAACTAAAAAGCGCCGAAGATGGCATGTCAAAAATCTTTATTCTCGTAGAAGGATTACTTTCTATGTTGGATTAATGGTCATTCCATTGTGCAAAAATACTCGTAATATTTATTTATTCAAATCTCTTATGAGTGTTAGCGATGTAAAATTGTTTATACACAGTGTCTTGCTAAATTCCTATTGTATAAGCTGCTGTATAAACAACTTTAGCCTTAGCTTCAATTTCACAATAATAATTATCAGCGATCTTTATATCCCGTACTCTTTTACAACATACTTTCTCGTATACATTACAATAAATGCTACAACTCATTCGGAAAATTCTAATGACTAGTGACAATAGTAAAATTAAACTTATGATGTGGAACGCACAAACTATTCGCGGAAACGATGTAGAATTTAAATTATTTTTAAATCATAATCAACCCCATTTAGTCTCTGTTTGTGAAACTCGTCTTTCTGAAACTGATCGTTTCTCTCTTCCAGGATATGTCATTTACAGACGTGACCGTAGTAGAGCTGGAGGGGGGTCATGCTTTTAGTGCGGTCCGATATTCAGCATCATTTTATACACGTTCCTGACTTAATGTTTACCGAAGCCGTGGCGATCAATACAATTATTAACAATAAATCGACCACTGTAATATCTGTATATATCCCACCAAATAAAATAAATATTCCAGATATTAGTAAACTATTTAATTTAAATAAACAAGTTATCATTTTTGGCGATCTAAACGCGAAACACACACAGTGGAACTGTAACAGAACAAATAAAAACGGTAAATTAATTCTAAATTTTATCGTAAAAAACCATATTCAATTACACAGTCCGTCTGAACCAACCCATATACCGACTCAACGTAATTACAAACCTAGCATCATCGATTTGGCTCTTACAAAAAATATTTACAACTTATCACCTCTTATCGCTTTACCATGTTTAAATTCGGACCACAATCCCGTGATTTTTCGTATACAATCTCCTTTACCAAAAATTTCCAAAATACTCAAATTTTCGCTCAAAGACGCTGACTGGCCAAAGTTCAGGAAAGAGCTAGATTCCCGAATCAATATAAACCCAACCATAAATAATTCGAAAGAAATCGATACCACACTAATCGATTTTTATGAACATATAAAATTATCCATGTCCTTATCCATTCCACAACAATACTACCACCCGTATTATCATAATAATTTACCATATCGACTCAGAGCATTAATATATTTAAAAAATAGATTAAAAAGATCTTTCCAGCGTAACAAAATTCCAAAAACCAAATTAGTCTATAATAAACTAAACAGTTACATTAAAAAACGTCTCCATGACTGGAAAAACGAAAACTGGGCTACGGTTTTGAAATCTTGTCAGCCAGGGGACAATAACATGTGGAAAATTCACAAAAATTTAACTAAGCAGTCCCCGAAAATTCCACCTTTAAAAAATAACGACGGCTACGCATATCTGGACAGGGAAAAAGCTCAGCTATTAGTCAAGCATTTCCAGTCAACTCACTCAATCACCTCTCTCCTTGGTTCAAATCACCACAACCGTAAAATTCTAAAATCCGTCCGCGATTATTTAAAATCACCTTTTATTGTTAATTTCTCTTCCATTTCTCCGAAAGAAGTCGCAAATATCATTAAAGAACTGAAGCCAAAAAAAGCCCCAGGTGATGACAGCATCCCCTCCTTAGTTATTAAAAATCTAAGCCGAAAATCGATTTATTTTTTAACTAAAGTATTTAATTGCACATTGAGATATAGCTACTTCCCTATCATCTGGAAAACTTCCAAAACTATAGTAATAAAAAAACCGAATAAAGACCATAGTAATGTTTCGAACTACAGACCTATAAGTCTACTTAATATACTTTCTAAAATTCTGGAAAAACTAATTCTCAAAAGAATTAACAAGCATATTAGACTAAAGAACCTCCTAATAGATGAACAATTTGGTTTTAGGAATCACCACTGCACTATTGACCAATTAGCACGACTTACTGACTTCATCACAAAAGCCTTTAACGAACGCAAACATACCGGCATGCTCCTTCTAGACCTCGAAAAAGCATTTGATACCATTTGGCACTCCGGGCTCATATACAAATTAATCGCATTCAACTTCCCACCATACCTGATTCACATCATTCACTCCTATTTAACAAATAGACAGTTCTATATTCAAGTTGGGAGATCTACTTCCGACACACTCCCCATCTTAGCGGGTCTTCCTCAAGGCTCTTGCCTATCTCCAATCCTATTTAATTTGTTCATTTCTGATTTACCAGCCCATCCATTTGTGACGAGGTCATTATACGCTGATGATACAGCATTGTATACATCATCATATCGCATAGATACAATAGTGAATCGCCTTCAACTATATTTTAAAAAATTTCACAAATATTGCATAAAATGGAAATTGAAAATTAATCCCACCAAATCTGAAGCAATTCTTTTCACTAAACGTCGCCCACAAATAAACCACCAAATCAAGATAAATTCAGCTCTCATCCCTTGGTCAAAATCCGTACAGTACCTAGGCATAACATTAGACAAATCTCTTACGTTCACAGATCATATCAATAGAAAAACTGATAAAGCCAAAAAATTAATATTTAAAATGTTTCCATACTTCAACCGAAAATCCCATTTGAGCTCTCATAACAATTTAATAATATACTAATCAGTTATTCGCCCGTTAATTACATACGCCTCGCCAGTCTGGAGCTCAACCTGCTTGACTAACTACCAAAAACTTGAAAGGATTCAAAATCTATCAATGCGGATAATTAACAATTACCCCCGCTACACTAAAATATCATCCATGCTCCAGGACTTACAGCTTCCAACAATTAAACATTTTGTCCATACTCAAACAGCTTCTTACTTCAGTAAAACACCAGCCTCCAAAAATCCATTAATAAAGGAAATCGGTAACTATAATAAAGCATCTCTAAAACGCTACATTCATAAAAGAACTAAACATGTGTTACTAACTTAAGCTACTTTATTTTAATTTCTAATTTTATATTATCAACTGTGTTATCTGTTTTTATTAGTAGGTTTTTGTATAATTTTTCCTACAACATTATATAATCACAATTTAATTTTACCACTAATTATAGATTAGTTAATTAGATTATAACTACCAAATGAACCAAACATTTGATGATTGTAAGGATGTCTCATCCGTAATCATTTATAAATATTTTGTCAATATGTAAAAATGTAAATAAAGTTTATTTTATTTATTATTTATATTCCGGTTTTGGGGTATGCCTATGATTTGGTACTGCTAGGTGAAGACACGGAAACCATACAACTAAATACAAGTGTGTTAATAAAAACCGTTAAAGAAGTAGGACTCGAATTAAATACCGATAAGAGGAAATATATGATTGGTAGCAGAACGGTGGCGATCTTGGTGATATTGATATATCAGGGCATACTTTTGAACACGTAGAGAAATTCAAGTATTTAGGTTCTATGATAACAAGAAAAAATGAAATCCAGGAAGAAATAAAGTATCGGTTAACGGTAGGAAATGCGTGTTATTATTCAATTGCTAAATTACTTATCTCGCGGATTCTGTCTAAAAACGTAAAGGTTAGAATTTATAAGACTATTATTCTTCCGACGGTTCTTTACGGATGTGAAACGTGGCCACTTTGAAGGATGAACAACGGCTTAAGGTTTTCGAAAATAAGGCACTGCATAAAATAGTGGTCCGAAGAGAGATGAGGCCACTGGGGAGTTTAGTAGGTTGCACAACTTGGAATCGCGGAGCTCCTACTCTGTGAATATAATGGAGTTGATAGCATCGCGAAGACTCAAGTGGCCGAGTAAAGTTGTTGGACTCGGTGAGAAAAGGATTTCGAGAAAGTTGGTATTTGCTGATCCGACTGGTAGGTATCCGAAAGGTAGGCCGAAGCGTCAATGGGAGGATTGCGTTAAGGCTGATCTCGGGGCCTTGGGCTTGAACGGTGAACATTGGACGAGTCTGTGGAGGCAGAGTTTGGTGGTATCGGCATCGAACCTTCGGGTTCGATAAGTCTATTATTATTATTTTTACTTAAAATTGGCTCTAAGTAGGAATTGCGTCGTAAACAAATTAAGAAATTCAGAAACCGTTGGTTTCTATTTTACCACAGACTTTTTCTTCTCAACGAATTAAAACAAAATGAATTCAACTAAGTGAATATTTGTTCTTGACGAATCGAATGTAAGGGTGTTTTGGTCTAGAGCTAAAATTTTTTGATTCCATTGTTATATTAAACAGTAAAATGTATTGCTTGCCATGCATTAGAATGTTTGACGAAACATGATTAAATAATTATAACTCTGAATATAGTTCTGAATGTAGTACGAGATAAATACCTAGATTGCAGAATTCTGATTGAATAAACATAAGCCTATTCAAATAGGGATTAATGAAATCTAACACGCAGCTCAATGAGTTCTAATATTGATTTAAGTTTACTTTGATTATTCCATTCATTAATTTCTTGTACAAACTAATAATGAACGAAGTGGGTAGTGTCACACACACACACACACCATAAAATATATATATATATATATATATTGGGTTGTGTCACATGAAATGTCCGTTCTCAAGGTAAAGGATTTTTATTAAAAATACGATCTGAAAACAAGATAAGTATTTACCTTCTTTTTCTTCACCTTTTTCCCTACGTGACACCAACTTTTTTATCTATATGGCAGGCATACTATATGCCTGCGATGTTCAATTCACGGAAGAAAAAGAATCAGAACTTTATTTTTATAATTTTTAATTATCTTACCAGCTTTTGGTGAGGAGGAATCCCTCCTGACAGTTATGCATACGCCCATGTCATGTCAAGCCTTCTGCCTAAATTAACATAAGCCCTGAACGTTTAACTGAAAATACTTTGTAAAACATGACAAATATCTTCATGATAGTTCTTTTATGGATCGTTCACTAAAACTAAACATTATTTCTTCTCGACAGCAATTAAAATGTCATTATTCGATAGATACCATAGTTTATATTTACACTTCGTAGTATTTGCATTGATCCTGCCATGAGACCGTTCGCCTGCCGTCCATTTGGCAGAGAGCCAACTACACTGACATTTATGATGGTGAAGACACGCACTAAAGGAGATCTCCGTGCTTTCCATCCTAAACTTGGCTAATTATTTATTGAGACGAGTTTTCCGAGAACATGTAACTTAGTCGGGATCCACTTGATACTATTTGCGTTTTCATTCAATTTATAGAGCTCAACTATTTTTCTTAATTTAATATTAAAAAAAAAAAAAGAATATTTTAAAATAAAATAATCATGTCTTGCACCGGTTGCCTTTCTTGACGTTACACAAGCTTTCCACAGAGTTTGGTAACTGGAAAAGCCGGTGTACCTCAAGGCAGTGTCTTATGCCCTATCCTTTATATGGTATATGCAGCTAATATCCCATTCCATCCTTGTTCTTTCCTCAATATATGTCTATAAATAAAGACACAACTGCAGCATACCAAACCCTTCGATCAAACATCTTATCTATCAATTAAATAATTGTGTCAAATATAGAGAATTTTAATTAATCGTGATAAATCACATCATATTACCTTTACCCTTCTTAGCAAACCTATGCCTGCCTGTGCCACTCCATCTTTTACCAATATTCCACCTTAACCCTATGCTTTACTCAGGACTTGATTAACGTCTTACTTGGAATCCTCACAAGAGCTTGTCCGCAGATACCAAATACCAAAACATACTTGGCAAACATCGAAACATTACACCTACTGTGACAAACTAATTAAATACCAACGATTAGGACTGTGTAGACATATGAGATTGAGGTATAGGGAACCAAAAAAATCCTGAATTTTTCTTACTTTGTCGTCAATAAAATCATCCATAAAAACTTGAATATCGTATTGGATGAAGACATAACCTGCAGATATATGATAGAAATATCGGATTCAAACCCTGTCTGACATTTGAAAAGGGGTTTAATTCTAAATGAGAGGTCACCTGTAGTGTGGTGGCTAGCATAACAGCCTTCTATGCACAAAGTCGCGGGTTCAAACCTGACTGATGGCCATTGAATTTTTTAATGAGAGTAAGAAAATCCTTAAAGACGTTAAACGGTGGTCCTTTGCTTTATTTTTAAAAATCCATTTTCTAATTAAACCTTGATACGCAAAACATAGGACTCCCACTGTAGCATCCTCCTATCAGTCACAGCAGCATAAAATGACATTAAATGAATAAACAAACAATTCTAAATGTTATTAT
Source organism: Piezodorus guildinii (assembly GCA_023052935.1). Classification (NCBI taxonomy): domain Eukaryota; kingdom Metazoa; phylum Arthropoda; class Insecta; order Hemiptera; family Pentatomidae; genus Piezodorus; species Piezodorus guildinii. Next base: position 135,663,212 of record CM041293.1, on the reverse strand, counting down.
AGTGCATTTAATTTTATATTTATATACAGAGTTTATATTCACTAATCCTATTCGTGAAAATTTTAAAACAGTAAAATGAACAATAAAGTGGTACTAATTTTAAACGTATTTTTCTGATGAAGTTGCTGTGACATCCCAGTTATATAAATGTCTTAAATATTTAAATTCACCTTTTTGTATTTTGATATAGACTTTACACACACAAACACCGTTTCGGGTGCTTGGTAATTGGGACTAGGGAGACCTCAATGTACGTTGTCATATATCTAAAGGTGAAACCATATATTTCATAATCAATTATACTGTCATCACAAAGTTATTTGAAGCTCTGTTTTAATTCATTCAGCCTCTGTTGATAGGAAGATACCAGAGCCAATCAATAAGTATGATAGGCTCTTGGAGTAACTGTTTGAATCTATGAATGAATAATGAGGATCTCTCAATGAGACATTGATACATCCCAGATATAGCAAAATGAGACTATATATATTCATCAAGAATGATCTCGAATGCGAAACACATAGATCGAGTCGAATGAATGAATGTATGCATGAAACATTACTGTATTCATATACACATATTAAAAATAACTTGTGGTCTCTTGCTTTGATATTTAATTTATATATGTTTATACATTTACAATACCCCGGCTTTTCTAACTATTTTTTTTTAAACAGTTTATTGGTATTTGCAACTGTATTACTAAAAAAAAAAATACATCAAGCAAATGTGATAGTTATATAATGCAATGACATGATATACATGTAGAGAAGCTTCCCATTGGAAGCACTCTAAAAATGTTCTAAACTAGAAGGTCCCGAGGCCATTTCCTTTTCAGGCGCCTCGGAGGATTATTTGGAATTGAAGAGGAAGAAACGATTGAAACTAGTGGGTTAGAGTGCGAATGGAGTTTGTCATGAAAGGATTGATACCTGGTCCGGGCCAAATCAGAAACATAGCGAACATTAAGGTCTTTATGGATAAGTTTATTTGTGACAAGGTAAGGAGCGTTATGGATTTTACGAAGGATTTTGGATTGTAAGGATTGGATGCGGGAAGAATTTGATGGTTTAGTAGAGCCCTCAAAGCTCTACTCCGTAAGTCAAGATTGGTATTAGAATAGTTATGTAGATGAGTCGTTTGTAGTTCAGAGGAAGGTTTGACCGTTTGTCTAGAAAGTGTTGAAGTAGCCTAAAACGGTGAGCACTAACTAATTTAATTGCGAAAATGCATAGTTTTCAAGTTATTTGTAAGTAAAATAATTTTTTTTAAAATGACAAAATGTCTGTTAAAATTGAGAAGACTTGAAGCAGGAAGCTTTATACAATATTCATCTATATATTACAATTCTAAAAAATCTGATGCTCGTAACACACGATTTTCACTTACCACTGTTGTTAAAATCAATTTAAGGATTGCCAAATATAGTTAGGCCTTTATTAAATAGCTTTATTTGAAAATAATGCAATTAGCAACTATCTTGGGCAATGGGTATTAGTGCTAAAAGAATCATTCATTCCATAAAGAGAAATAAAACAATTAAGGATATTTAAACCTAAATAATGAAATAAAAAGAAAAAAGTCAAATCAAATAATAATAATCTTGGCCAAATTTGTATAATATATATATATATATATATATATATATATATATATATATATAATTATATATATATATACAATATTTACATACAGCCCCTGGGAACTCTGAATCAAACTCCTACACCCAGATGGATGTCGAAGCACACTGCCAGGCGTTCCCAGCGCCTCTGTCAGCCGCGTCACCAGTCTAGTAAGCCAGTCGAGAGTGAGGGCACTAGAGCCACACCCTGTCATGGGTGGAGATGCTGGCCATTACCAGCACTTCAGTTGTATATTTATAAGAGATCTCTTAGCCACTGCCGCCTCAACCTACGAGGAGGTTTATAAGGATGGTTGGAGCTAGATAGGGACTGTGCCAAGGGATTAGAAAGAGAAGCAGGTCTCTGGTGGAAGATTGAGAATTTTAATGAGATGAGATCAAGGAAATAAGGGAAATTGAGGTCATGATGTAAGCTCTTGTTTGTAACATAATAGGGAGCACTGTCTATTGATCTAAGGACTTTGGACTGAAAGGACTGGATACGTTTGTTTTTCAAAAATTTAGTAGTTCCCCTATAGTTCAATTCCGTAGGTCCACATTGGTTTGAGAATAGTCTTGTAAATTAACAGTTGGCTGGCAACGGAAAGTTGTAATGATCTGAAATTAAATATTTAGGTATGTGAAAGTATAAAGGTTTAAGAATTAAATAAGTTTCTATATAAACATGTTATTTATTAAATAACCTATTACATTATCATCTACAAAAATCAGTTAGTTTTATCGGCGTGTCATAACTCTGCATTAAGGCTTACAAACTTGAGTATAAAATAATATTTCTTCTTAAAACAGTGGTATAATATACATCTATATTAATGCTCTTATGTTCAAAAACACAATAATTGCTTACAAAATATTTGTTTGCTCTTACATCCATTAGTTGGATATCGAATTCGTTCATCTTATATATTTAAAAGTTTTTTACCAATGCTATTAAGATGATATGTTTATTTTTTTTTCCAATATACAAAATTAAAGATTCTTTGGAGAAAGAGAAGATTCTTTTTACTCACACACACACACCTTTTTGCGGGACCTGGTTATTCGGACTCATAGGACCCTAAAACGTATATTTCCGTTAAAAACCGGAATTCGAATTTTAGAATCGCAATACTTCCCTTCACTATAAATTTCATACAAAGATAAGTGCTAGTAAAAATGTATGTAGTTTAGGATTAGTTAACAAACAACACGAGACCATTAAACATTGGGCAAGTTCAGAGACGCGTCTTGACCTCCATTGTGCGGGACCACTCCATCTAACGAGTTCCCTCTGAATTGGCCAACTGTAATTGATTCATTAAATTCAGTTGGTCCAATCAATTAATAGCTATACAATTAATACAAGCTGGGTTCCAGCAATCCAATATCCGTTCTAACAATTATTTAGTTGGGAATTTTGTCGATTTCGATTGTTAGAGCATTCCGTCTGCAACTAATCCGATAGTGGTTAACAATATGGATTGAATTAATATTCTGACTGTTCCGGTCGGGTTTAGTTCTAGAAGGAATTATTTTAGGGATATCTGTCGTAGTGCTTAGAAGAACAGTTAGTTGAGAGTTAAATATTCAATTTTAAAATCAGTTCCAATATATATATATATATATAATATATATATATATATATATATATATATATATATATATATATATATATATATATATATATATAAATATTTACTGTCACGTGAACCATCTTATCCTTTAGAAAAAAATAAAATGATATACAATACTTTTATATTTCTATAAATAAACAAGTATTAAAGAGTGTTTTAAGATTTATGGTACATAAGATAAGAATTTAGAGAGTAATGTGACACTGAAATGAATTGTGATAAATGTAAAGTTAAGATAATAGAATATAAATCATATGATATTTTTACTTTTACTTACCTACATATGAAATATATAGAATATAACAAGATACTTTATACTGGGATAATGCCCCATAAGAATAACATTTGTGAACAAAAAAAAAAAATTATAACTGACCTAAAAACAATTATGACGATAGTAAGTAAATACAACTACTTTTAAATAACAAAAGTGAGAAAAAAGAAGAAGAAAAAATAACAACAGGTTAGTAAGACATTTTTATGTATATATTATAGATAAAAATAAATAAGAATAACCACACAATTTAACTTTAAAACCTCATTAAAAGTAACTACACTATTAACATCACAAAAGTTGGCATAATAAAAAGTAGCTTGTATCTGATTTGAAAGAAGGTGTTGAAATAGGGATTTGTAGGATTATAGGAAACGAGCCAGGAGGATGTTTGACAGGAGAGTATTCCATATTGCAGTGGACCGAGCTAAAAAGCCTATTTGGTTCTACGGAAAGGGATACAAGACGTCGGACAGACGAGATCTTTTATACTGCGAATGGCTTGTAGATTTGAATCCCAGGAGGCTGTAGACATAGAATGGGTAATGGGAGTTTATGCTTTGATAGAGAGATGATCCAAGGATAGGTATATTGTCTTCGAAAGTGGGGGTTAACCACTTTAACTGGTCATGTAGGTGAATATATGTGACCGTCTCGAGGCACCCAAAAAAAATCATAAAACCGATTCAAGATCTTTTTCAATCTGATATATCTGATGTAAACCGAGTAAGGGAACGTGTGTTGCGATGTATATCTATTGCGATCGAGAAAAATTATTCTTTAGAGTTTTATTGAAATTTAAAAAAAATTCCGTAAAAGTACTTGCATGTGTGGTAAGTCTAGCACGAAAAAAAAAGTCGTTTGGAACTGAAATTTATATTTAAGACAACTAAACACCCGGAATGTTAATGCAACATATTCATCAAAATTGACGAACCAGAGGATCCACTTGATAATTTTTGTATATTTTTACGAAGGTTCACTTGTAGCATAGTGGTTAGCAAAACATCTTTCTATGCCAAAGGTCGAGGGTTCAAACTCGCATCAACGGCTCTAACGATTTTGATTAAACCCGCTATATCCATGTAAAATTTAATGGGCTTTTATATCATATAGGTTTCATTCTGATTGAAATAGTGCGACAGGACTTAAAACTTATATTTTAATTTTTTTTCTTCTAAAGTACCTTTTTTTTTTTTGAGATTTAAACAAAATCATCCCTTTTTATCATATATAAAAATCGAGTAAGTTAAATGAATTCTATATCCGACTAAGAGAGAAAACAGGGAAAACATTTCATTATGGAATTTATGTGTTTCGGGACAAAGAAATAGTAATATATATGTATAATATACCTTTGGAAAGCTGAAGATTTTAGAAAAAAATATTATTTCATAGAAAGAATTTTTAAAGTTAATGTAAGATGATGAAAAGCCGATAAAACTAACTGATGATTTATTAAAACACATGTGTATATCAAAACTCAATGATAATGTTTAAACTTTTTTTAACAACGGAGGTAAGTGAAAGCTGTGTGTCGTTTTCGAGCGTATAAGAGATAAAAATATTATTCCCTAATAATTGGACTATACCAGAACTAAAACTTTATTATAAGAAATATTCAGCTTAAAGCATGACTAGAGATTTACTGATTCGTATTTATATTTAAGGGATATATGAGCCGTTGCTAACGACCCGCGCTTTAAAACTGCTTGGTAGTCCTCGAGCAAAAAGATAAATATAAGCCCACTTGTCCGTTTCGTTATTGACTAACCGATCTTAAAATATAACTTAGCATGTTATTTGAGCTGACCTGAATACGTTTCCTGTGGGTGTTTTGATATGATGTATTTCCATTGAAATTATTTTGCCAAAAATATAAAATGTGAATATTGTTTCTAGAATTGATGTTATGCCTAGGCAATTAGTGTACTTTAAAAAGATATTTAGTAATGAATGAATAAAGGGCTTTAATAACACAAGAAAAACATAGTATATTTTTTACTTTCTTAACAACTTTTTTTTTAATTATTGTACTTTTCTTATGAATTTTTTATAAAATAATATAGGTATAGTAGTTTTTGGAATGAAACGTGGATATAGTACTTTTTAGGAAGAATTATGGAAAAATATGAAGCATAATGTGTTGCCAAGAGTCACCACAACCTTTTTCATACAATATTACTGTTAACTAACGTCATTATATTAATTACTAAGTTATGTTTATTTGCTATTTTATGTCAGAGAAATATCTTTCTTTACTTAGAGAAATAACATTCGATTTTCTATTCTTTGAAAATAAAGCGAATATTCAAAGGACCTTTTATTTATTATTGGCAATCTAATAAGAAATTACATAATTATCAAGCTTGTTTTGAACTTTTATTTATTATTTCGTCTATTCAGCACATGCATTTATACTATTAAATTCGTGGAAACAATATTTAACTATAGGGTCTGATACGTAAATAGCTTTTAAACTATTAAAAAGTCAAAAAATAAAATAAAAAAAGCTTTTAGAAATAACGTTTAAGTCATTTTACCTTTTTCATTTTTTTTCTCTATTAGGCATATAGATCATAACATTAGGCACAATTTTTACTTTCACTTACTATATATAGTGAGGGAAAGTATTGCGATCGTGAACATTTTTTAATTCCAGTTTTCAACGGAAATAGCCATTTTAGGGTCTCCTGAGTCCAAATAACCAAATAAATAAAAAAATATGTATTTACTGTTTACCAACAAACGATGGAATTTTGTTTCATTCATGCTTAATGAATTCCATCGGACCCCGAACGTGGTGAAGGACTAGGTGGAGGAGGACATGACCGCCAGGAAGATGATAGGTGGAATCAAGAAAAGTGAAGGGATGCTCTGACTTAATCAGGCAATCCACTGAGGGATCATGCAAAAGCGAACTCATTTTATTAAAAAATGTAAACAACTCTTATTATTTAACAATTTATAACTCATTTATTTCATTATTCCAGCTGTATTATTTGTTTAACTGTGTTTGAAAATTCTTTATTAGATTTTAAAAACGGAGGCAAGTGAAAGCCATGTGTTGCCTGCACCAGATTTTTTTTATAACATAAGAATAGTAACGTAGATATATTATTTGCTAATGAAAAGCTAAAGGTTTCGGAAAACATGTTTTCTATTATACGAAGAGGTAGAAGGTAATGTGTGACGGATAAAGCATAAACTTGAGTGATTATTGTATATAACAACTTTATATTGTTCAATCTATTATTTAAACCAGATCATATGTATTTAAAGGAACTGACTTTTTTCTACGTTCTTTAACTCTGATTTAATTAAATATTTCTAAAATAAATTTTAACGACCGGGATAAGTTAAACTCTTGTGTTGCCCACACCATATTTTGGTTTATTTATATAAGTTTTTAGCCAGAGTAGCTACGATACATATATTGGCGGATTTTGAAATATGATGGTCATGAAAATGGATTTAAGATTCAGAATGAGATGAAGTGGCCAAGATATGAGGAGTTAAAGCGTTTAGAGAGAGCACTCAAGAAACTTATAGAAGATGAATCTAAAGTAAGAACAAGAAGGCGTTGTGATGGGATGATAAAGTGAAAATTTATTATTATTATATTATGGAATAGTATTTATTATTATTACATTATGGAATAATAATATAATATTATTATGGAAGTGCTGGAGGATGGGGTTTTGGCCAGGATAGGTTAGAGCGGAGTAGGATTGTGAAAGACGTCCAGGGCCCTTCTAGGGTTATAGTGTCAGTGAGTAGGAAGCTAGGGAGATAAGATCTAGAGAATTTATATCATCCTGGATTTTAAACCAGGCTAATTCAAGTGGGCACTGAAACTGGGATTTTCAGGCCATATTTCAGGCTACAAGAGGATGGTTAGAACTCTGTTGAGGAATTATCATTTTTGGTGGCTATAAGTTCAAAATGTTAAATTATGGAACCTCAGGTTATACAAATATAAATGTTTGCTTGTAGAACTTATTTTGACTTTTGTTAGTGCCATAATGATTATTGCACATAATTAGACAGATTATCTAATAGTACTAAAATAAAATGCTTTATTCAGATGGAAATAATCGGGAGTCAGTCGTATAAAGATATTTTAATTTTGCCGACGTTTCGGCTCAAGCATCTGAGCCATCAACAAGGCATCAGTGAGCAATGTCAAGTTAATTAATCTTAAAATAGTGGTCGATTAAAAATGATTAAATTCAATAACTTAGTTATTCTTCAAGATAGAGCGCTTTTAATCATAAGCCACGCATAATTATAAAAAAGAGAATAATAATTGAATTTTTTCCATCTATACACTTGTAACTCTATATATACTTTATATAATATATAACTCTACATACACTTTTGTAACTTTGTCTATATATACACTTGTAATATTTAAAGATAGAGAAAACAATCTATAGTGTTTAGAGTCAGTACACGTATATTAATCATAAAACAAATACAAACAAATTAAAATTTTACCCATTTATATGTCCTGAACTTAGTCATTTTTCAGTCACATTCATTAAGAAAGAGAAAAATGCGTATAGAGTTTTAGAATCAGTAGAGTGAGATAAACAGGGGAAAAAAATAATGTATGTATTCTTAGAAATTATTATTAGTCAGAAATTATTCTTATTCCAGTAGCGCGACACGCTGTGTAGACCCTGGGCCTACTAGTGTATCCTCTTGGAAGATTACACTCACGTGTCACGATGCATTTTGTAGTGTAGGGTCATTACTACCTACGCCTAATTTTGTGAGTGGCCACCATTTGGCTGATGAATCTCAAATAACCGTAGGAGAGGCTGTGAGCGAATCTCAATTTATTTAAATCCTTATAAAAGCCCCGCCAGGAGTGAGATTCGAACTCACAACCTTTAGCATGAATTACTAGCGCGTTAGCCACTCAGCTACGGGCTCCCCAAGTCACCAATTGTAATAAATGTAATTCTACCAAAAAATGGTTATTATCGAAGTTACAAAATAATCGAAATGATTTTCTACATCAAGACACCGCGAGAAAACAAAAATATATCGTAACGAAATCTGGTATAAATGCCTTTGGTTTTTTTCATTTTTTTGGAAGCGGCGTGGTCTAGTGGGTAGAGCGCTAGTCTACTGTGCTCCGGGTCCTGGGTTCGAATCCCGGAATATTATTTATTCTGTTATTTCGGCCGGGGGGCGATCCTGTGGCATGGAGACCCTCCTGTGGCACACCCAGCTTCTATAAAGTGGGTATCCAAAAAGGGGGGAAAAAAACTTGCGGCTGAGCGTCATCGCACGGCCGTTGGCCTAGAAACAGTAGGAATCTCTTACATGTACTGAGCCCAAACCTCTTCATGGGTTGTAGTGGTACAGGTTTTTTCTTTTCTTTTTTTTTTTTTTTATTTATTTATTTTTTTTATTTCCAATAATGACCCTTTGTAAACGTCTAACCGAAACAAAATCTCAAAATTTGAGAGGTTATGTTTAAAGAAACATAGAAACCAAATAACGAACAAAAAATCCTGTTGTTCGCGTTATGAATTTAAAATACCTACAAAATTAAAAAAAGAATCATTAAAAGAGGTTCAGAAAAAGGAGAGAAAAAGCTTTTTGAAATTTTCAGTGGTGGTAGGCCAAATTTCCTTTGAACTATTCGTCGCTTTTCATATTTGTTAATTGTTTAGAAACAGCTATATAAACAGTTAATCATATAATTGTTTGGAAATAATGAACCACTGTGTAATAGTTTGCTATCTATAGAAACCAAATAGGATTCCTTTGAAAACTGTTACTGTTTCTTTTGCTATAATCGTTTAGTGCAAAAAATGTATTTTCTAGTACTGGATACATAATATAGTTTTTCGAGGTTACAGAGTTGTCGATTTTTTCTTATTACATGCGAATCAGCAGAGGCAAGCTCTCAGACAGTTACTATCTATCATGCATTTCTATAACCACTTTACCTGGTTGAAAAGTTAGTTTTTAGCAAAATGAATGTTAGAGAAGAATGTAAAATTAAGTGAGTCATCGATATAAATATCAACTTCAGAGATGGTTGATTCTTATATGGTAGAGGACTTTTTAATTGTTTTAACCTAAAAAAAGAAATATTACATTTAAATTATAGGCGTGAAGTAACAACAATTTTCACCTCGCTGGCGTTAATTTTCAATAAAAAATACGCCTTTTTTACGAAGAATATTTATCATTCAGTTTTTTTTTTATTGTGAATATTCATCTGGTTCCTAAATGAAAATTAGCCCTGTTTCCACCGACCATCCACCAATTAGCCATCCATTAATCCAATTACATTCCTTCGTTGAATAAGTTTTTTCTGGAATGTTTGTTTAATTCATCAAACCCTTAGTATTTGTTTTACGCCCATTCATTTGTATCCCATTCACCGATATTATATTTAACTTCCTCAATAACTTAATAACATAAGCTGTGGGTAAGATTTTTAAAATAATTGGTCATTAATAATGAAGAATAAATACGGATAAAATGTTAAGTTAACAACAGGATGTTTTTTTTTTTTTTTTTTTTTTTTGGCCGATTACTTATCATTATACTCATAATTGGTGATTTTTTTTTTTTTTTTTTTTTTTAATAGAGAATATATGTATATCTAATCTTCTAAAGAAAATAAATGTAATAGTAAAAAGCGAAAAAATGGTTATACACCACCACTCGTTTTACCTCTGTGAGTGTTCTTAACCGTATAATAGCTTATTTTACGACCAAGAAGATCTGTTTAGTATTTTGCCCAAGTGTTTCAGACTATAAATAAACTTTTAAAAATAATTCTACTGAAATAAATAAATGATTGAAAAATATTAATAAAAGAACAATATCTGTTTTCTATCCAGCTTCCGGTATTTTAAAAATTGCCAATAATCTTCAACGTATTTATTTTAAACTTCTTGAAGACATTTTAAGTAAGAATTCATGTTTTATTAAAAAGAAAATATTTCCTAATAGGATTCTATTGAATCTTGAAGTATTTGTGTAATTAAATAATTGTATACCTCATTAAGTTTATATTTACTTTCAATAATATATCTGTTTGAAAGGGTAGTTGTTCCAGTATTGGAATTTCGGGGTATCTCGCTGAGAATATGGCGGAGCGGACTGTAATCTCCTTATACAAACATTTAATTAAATAATTCTCCAAGCGGCAAAATACGCAGATTAAAGAGGGACCAGCATCGCTTCATGGATTTTCAATATATATTTTTTTTTTTTTTTTTTTTTAATACTGAGTGAAAAAATGTATAAACTGATTGAAATAGATTTTTTTCATGATATTTAAAAAATGAGATTTTTTTTTATAGCTACATTTCTTAAAATATCCAATATAGGTATGGTTGCTTTTTATAGCATTTCCAAAGCAAAAGTAACACTTTCCAAAACAAATGTAACCATTTCCATTTCAAATGTAACCTTCCTGATTTCATAGGTAACCTTTTCGAAAGCATTTGCAACCCTTTTTTTCACTTCTTATATATTCCGTTTTTATTTATTGAAAAATAATTAGTTTAAATAAAATTATGCAATTTTATAATGATTTTGGCATATTCTATCGACAATTTTTTTATATTATATGCTGATTTTAACGAGCTAAAATTAAAAAAAAAAAAATTATTGTCTACTTAGTTTTAAGATAATTATTGTTTTTAAATATTTAGAGGGGAGGGGTGGTAAGGGACTGATTAAAATTTTTGAGCTGGATTTTACTTTGCTAGTGCGCACTTCATTTCGCCTTTTCTTTTAATCTTTTTTATTAATAAAGGTAATAATTAATGTGTAATTTCGGAGTTTTATGATGACCTTTTTCGAGATGTATTATCTATCGGTTGTGCGCTCTTCAACTCGTATTTACTTTACTTTTTTTTTTTTTTTTTTTTTTTTTTTTTTTTTTTTTTTTTTTTTTTTTTTTTTTTTTTTTTTTTTTGTAACAACCTTATATACTGATGATAAAAAAGTCTTGATAATGGAGAAAAAGCCCCGAAACATTGACTTCTACAGTGACAAGTTGCGGAACAATGAAAATAAAAAAGATATGGAAGAAAAAATGTGCTGTTTTAATATGATTAAATATTTTTATTAATATTAGGTTGATAATTTTTGTTCGGTTTTATGATTATGCTTTTGATCTGTATTTTTCGAGCAGTGCAACTCGCCTTTACCTAATATATATATATATATATATATATATATATATATATATAATATATATATATATATATATATATATAGATATATATATTTAAAGTAATGGTGAGTTGCTATATATATATATTTTTTTTAGGGATTTAATTGTTTTTTTCTGTGTTGTAATTTCGTTTATATTGTTTTCGGTTCTTATCATAATTTTTTGAGCTGTAATTTTTATAAATTATAGGTTATGGTTACGTTTTTCGAGCTGTATTTTTTATCGCTCGTGTGCGTTTCTACACGAATTTACTTTAAATTTTTCTATTAATATTGGGGTTGATAATTCTATTTTGATTTTTGTGATTATGTTTTTTGAGCTGTATTTTTTATCGCTCGCACGTGTTTCAACTCGCCTTTACTTTTAATATTTTTATTATTAGACGGAACCCAAACGCTGGAACGACGTACGAAAAGTCCTGTATTATCTCTGCTACCATACTCTGGAACTCTTTACTCATCTCCCTCCATCCCCTAACCACATACAAACACCATTTATTTCTCCATCTATTAAAAAATCGATCGCATATATGTGATGAATCTTACTTTAATAATATATAACTTAACTCTTGACTATGTAAGAATGGTTGACTGTGTGAATAAATTGGGAAAAATTTGATTCCGGGTGCAGTTATAAAAACATAATTTATTAGTGCCAACGTTTCGGACTAAATTTTAGGCCTTCATTAGGGTGATTGGAGAAGGGAGATCACACGATCATTATGATATTTTATTTTATGTTTTATTTATTTTAAATTTATATAATTTTCTATTTTACTAAATAATGATCAATATATCAAATGAAGCCACACGAATTATACTTCCTCTATTCACTTAGGGAACGAAATGTCCCTGATTAAAAAATATTTTTCATTCATCTATTCTTTAGTCGCAAACTAAAATTATGACAAAATAGTCCGCAGACGGACATATAAATATACTAGTTTCTCAGCCTTTGACTGATTGCGAACACCCTGAGATCTAGAGTAAGTAGAAGTCGGGTTAATTGGAGACACGAGGACTCACCGACAGGATGCCCTGAATATCAAATGAGCCAGCTGATTAATTAGCGGGAGAGGAAAATACAAAGCTAACAAGGTGCTAGCTGTTCAGCTCTACCACCAGCCTCTACCTCCCTCTACAAAGCTAACGTGCACTTCTAGTTCGTCACTCATGGCTAGTTGTCGAAGGATTAGAACTTGTGTGGCGTCTGTGTAGATCACTAAGAAATGTATCAGATTGAAGGTAGATTCTCCATAGATGTTGCATCAATTAGTTTTATCTGAAACATCCCTTTTGAAAATATTTATCCTCTTTTTACTACCACTTTATATTATATATATATATATATATATATATATATATATATATATATATATATATATATATATATAAAATATAGTGACTTTATGACCATCTTCGGAGAAGACCTAAAATTTTGGTCTCAACTTAAACTTAAACTCAACCTAAAACTTTGGACCTTGTACGATGTCCATTAATAGTTAAAGATCTCTTTCCTAATTAAGCGTTAAAAGGCCAAATTTAGAACTCCCTCTGTAACATCGCCCGATAAGGCACAAAAACAAAAATTTGCGTTAAATGAATAGACTCACCTTGAGGTATGATGTCAGAATTAAAGTAAAATCCAACAAAACCCACAAATAACCTTTACCCTTCGTCGTAAGCCTATGACATCCTTTCCTACAGTATCCTTCAATGACATTCCGCTTGTTCCTGTTGAGCAGATCCAATATCTAGGACTCTACCTTGACCAACGTCTAACTTGAAACCCTTCTCCGCCCTTCTAAGAAACTTGTCGACGTTTTCGGCTACTTCTACATCCATCAGGCAATCGTTATAATCTCACATTTAGCTACCAAAGGCTCATGTACATGAGTATCATAATAATAATTATAAAAATAACTTTATTCTGGGATTATGCCCCTTATGAATAACAATGTCGTACAGTAAATATACACTTTAATATATATATCGATGCCTGGCCGAGAGACTAATAAAATAAATTTTCCTTTACAAATGTGTAAAAATAAAAAAAATAAAATAAAAATAATAATAAAAAAAAAAAAAAAAAAAAAACAAAAAAAAAAAAAAAAAAAAAAACACCCTATTTATATAGATATATACAAAATATATGAAATATAAATGAACGAAAAAAACCGTTATAAAATAAGAGAGCTTAACAATGTTTAAAGAAATAAATTATTCCTAAATTATTCCTAAATTCTAGGATTTCGAAAAAAAAAAATTAAATAAATAAAAATTTTTGTCTTAAGTTGAAAGTAGGATAGTGGATTAATGATTTCACATTTAGTGTGCGTCTCTTTAGGATCCTAGAAGCTGTTGGAAAATATGGGATTTGAATGAGAGAAGGGAAGAAGCATGGCGGATATGGTTAGGTAGGGAATTCCAGAGAGATGCAAAGCGGATATAAAAGATTTGGTTCTAAAGGCCAGAATCGTGATCTGTTTTTGAGGATTGGAATTGAAGGATAATGTGAATGTTGAGATTTAATGTCTTGGTAGAAGTATATCTCCCAGATCACACCGCGAGGCCCAGGGCCTTCACGGCCTGTCGCGCCACTGAATGAATGAATGAATGGTAGAGGTATATTCCGAGGAAATATTTTCTACGTATGGAAGGTAGGACCACTTCAATTCGCTGTATAAGTGGGTTACTGGCTACCTCCTGAGGGTACCGAAGATAAATCTTATTAACATATTCATAATCCATCATAAGGCCGAGATAGACTTACGGACTCAGCTGTGGGACTCTGAGTCTACCGAACCAATACCCTACGTAAAATCCTCAATGTTCCTTAACAAAGAGGTCGTTAAAAAACTGATCCATAAAGACCTTAATGTTTCATATGCAGCTAATTTGAAGCAAACCAGACATTATTCCTTTCATTAAAAACTCCATTCCTACTCTAATCTTCTAGATTTTATCCTTTTTTCCTCTTCAATACCTGATAATCCTCCAAGGTCTCTGATAATAAGACGGCCCCGAGACCTTCTAGTTTAGAATATTTTTATAGTACTTCCAATGGGGAGCTTCTCTAGATTCTTTTCTTGCCTTTTTATTTTACTCACATTTACTTGTATTTCAAAATACAGTTGTAAATTGCAATTAATGAATTAAATAAAAAAATGAATAGACAGTAAAACAAACGCGGGTTACCTTTATAATGTGTTCAGTTGTATTGAATAATTACTAATTCTTGGGTTGTCTCTGTTGATTCTGGACATGATAGAGGAAACCTGAAGAGGAATCCAAAGTATGCCACGATGATTTTGAAACTGCATCCCATTAACTTTGTAGTTGGGGAATACCTTACATAGTGATGGATATTATAGCATATAACTATAATATCAGAAATTAACATTCCACATTCTTGTCGTGGATGTACGGTAGACAACTACCTCAAATGGTTTCCTACCTAAATATCTTGAATAGCTTGTGTTTGGCTTATTGGGGATGGGGCTGAAATAGAGGGATTCTTCTAGGAAATACTGCAATTTTAATCATTAATTCAATCTTGGCATATGATAGGTAAATATCTGATGATAGTCGTTATTTACGATAGTTATTTTGATGTCAATATTTGTATTGGATAGGGTACATAATATTTATTGTGTGTCTTTTTTTACCATCGAAAATGCTCTTATCGAAAATTTGACAATATGGTTCGGGGGCACACGATCAGAGTTAAATAAAACGTGAAGAAAAAGTAAGATTTCATCTATTTGAGCAATTTTTTGTTTTGTTAACATGAAAATATCTTTTAACATTGATCCAATAATTTAGTTCGTTTAACATTTTTTTCACCCTTAAAATATTAAACCATTAAACTGTTAAAACCATCACCATTAAAATGTTACGTTATATCATTATAACTACTAACTAACTATTATATCATTATCCAATATCTATGGGTCTGTTGATATTGGATAATGATATAATAGATTGATTAATGAAACACATGCTTATTTTAATACTTCAGGTAATTCTTTAGGTTTTTTATTTTTATCTCTAACTTAATTTAAAAGTTACTATGTTTATCTTAAAGAGGACATTTTCCTCCCCCCGACGACAATATTTTCTCGGATCATACCTCTACCAAACCAATTACTCCCGGCTCCCTCCCTATATCCATTCTCCTGCAGTTTAAATCGTCAGTTCACTCCCTTAAAACAAGGTTGCGCCATTCTGACTTTTTCATTCCTATCCATAGAGCAAAAACCATCGTGAGCATTCCTTTCTTGTCCGCTTTACTACTCTCTGGAATTCCCTTTGTACTCATATCTTCCATGCTTCTTCTAAATCATCATTTAAGACCTGAATGTTTCAATACTTACTGCCTTCCCAAACAGGAGCAAATCAAGGCTGATATTGTCAATAAAATATCAAACTTTGAATAAAAAAAATATATTTTTTATATTTAACATAAAAAGAGAGGATCCCAAACGTGTCTCACCGATTTCAAATATTTTTTTAAGGTGAAACTTGACATCAAGCTGTCAGACCGTGCAGAAGATTAGAGGCCAACCAAAAATGGCTTCCCAATGTCATTTAAGAAAATCAGAAGGTTTGCGCTCAAATAATACATATTATTCAATATCTTGAGTTCTAGAGAAGGTAGAAAAATAAGTTTGGTATCAAACGTTTCCTATTTTTAAGCCTAACAATAGAAAAAAGAATTAATTTTTTTGAGTTCATGCTTGGAAATAACCCCAAAAAAATAAATAGTCATTTCAAAACTGTAATTTTAATGAGGTTTCCTAAAAACTGTACTCAGATTAAGATTCCTACTTAGGTGTGAGGAATACAGTTTTTAAGGAACCTTAGTAGAAGCACTGTTTTGAGGAGATTATTTATATTTTTATTGTTATTACCCAGCATAAAACTTAAATATTGTATCGGTTTATTTTTTTAATTATTTGCTCTGAAATATCGTAATTTTTAAACCAAACTTATTTTTCTACCATCACTAGAGCCAAAGATATTAAATAAAATGTGTTCTAAGCTCGCAAAATTTTCGATTTTTTTACACGACCCCTGGGAAATGTTGGCCCCTAATCGTTTGCAGTATAATGGTTTGATGTTTAGTTTTGCCTGAAAAAAATCATCAAAATCTGAAAGAAACAGTTTGGATCTTCTTCTTGTTACCTAATAAATTAATTTATACTTTTAGTGTTTTCGACACATTTATCGATCTGAGGTTATTTACTTACGTTACTTTTTATTTTGTACTTGTATCTTTTTTCTTTTGTATTTCTCCTTATTTGTAAATCAAAATACATTATAATCATTTAGCCTTTCGGCCAGACAAATTGCATATCTTAATTGCACATTTCAGTTGTTCTTAAGAGACCCAGTCCCAGAATAAAAATTATTTTCTATTCTATACTGTTTTAACACGGAACTAAGTGTAATTCGTAAGTTGCACGCACCAATTTCTTTCTCTTAAAAAATGTTAGTTATATATCCATCACATATAGGTATAGATCCTGATAGTGGAACAATGTGATTATCTTCGTAATAGAAACATTCCCCACACGAACATGTGGAGTATCCTTGAGTCCTTGTGTAAATAATTTTAAAATCCAGAACTAAGAAAGAAGAAACCTGAAAGTTCGAGAGAGGAAACGCGACGCGGAAATGAGGGAATTCCCACTTTAACTCTCAGGTGCATGGAAAAATATTACACGGCCTTTGGAAAAACCGTCCTGAGGAATTCATGTGCCTACCGCATCCGTGTCATTAAGGACTGCTGCAATTATATTTCAGGATACAGCTGTATGATATTAATCTAACTAATTATTGCCCATTTCTTAGAATTCTGAATTTATCTAAGCATAATGATAAGATATAATATCATGAAAAACATTGTAGAATTATTATTTTATCTTCCTGGCATCTTCAGTTTTTGCAGTTTAATACTCAAATGATTTAGATAAAATCCAGATTCCTAGGTCGGCTAATAATAATATAATAATAAAAATTAAACTATACGAATATCATGCGTTGTCATCTTAAAGACTGATTTAATTGTAAGAAGTGAAATGCTACAGAGGTAACCAACCAAATATTGTCCTTTGTAAGATGATCAATCAGAGTTTACACTCATACAAATGAATAATCCAATATATATTACCTATGTTACTTTCAATTACTAATGTAAAGGAGATCGTAAAAATTTCAGAATTCGAGTTTTCGCCGGAAATACACTTTTAAGCGCCACTTTGTACCATGCATTTTGCACTTTTATTCGATTTTCTCAAAAACAGCTTTAACGATTTTGATTAAACTCACTTTTTCAATGTAAAATTTAATGGGCTTCAATATGATGTATGTTTTTTTCTGATTGAAATATTCTGACTGGGCTTAATATTTTGAATATTGTTCCTGTAAAGTACCTTTAATTGTGTAAATTCGCAAAGATAAACCATATTGTATTTTTAGTATTGATAAGAAATATCTAAATATCAAAAAATAAACGAAAATGATAACCAGCTAAAGTAGAAAAGAGCAAATATGTTTTTTAGGCATTTTTTTTTTCCCGAACATAATTGTAGTAACATAGATATATAATATACTGTTAGCTAAAGCTAAAAATTTTAGAAAACATATTATCTTATATAACGGTGATGTGAAGTAACGTAAATGGCATTAACATATTACTGATTATTATACGTAACAATTAATTATTGTTGTAGTATCATTTGTTTCTAACGAAACTAAATAAACTTTTTATGTAATAACATAAACAATTTTCACCTTTAGGTTTATTTAATTGATATTAAAAGTTGAGATAGCACTACATTTTTTTTTATAGAGGAGTATAAAGAAAAAAAAAAATCTCGAAATCCTTTATTATTGTACCGACAATGCATTTATATCTATTACTCGTTTTCAGGATCCCAATTTGAACGTAACCATTTTTTGTTAACGCCTGTGTTTTTCCATGTTAGGATTTATTATGATTATCCGATATTTTTTTTACTATCTCCTATTGTATAGAATATTAGCTCTTTTGAATTCAGTGGGAGCGTGACGGATCACTGGCAATAGAAACTGAGAAGTGAGTTAAGTTTTATGTTAGAAGAGCGTTCGACTAAGGAATAGTTTTCTTTTCACCATTTCGTTGGCCTGGTCATTTTATTTACTGTTTGTATTGAACAAAAATGTTGTGGCCGCCTTTGAAGCCAATTTGATGCATTTGTGAACAGGTTAGACTAAAAATAAAATGATAACTAGCAATAGGCGCTTAGATCTTGTATAACACACAGCGAGCTCAGTTCTATATGATTTGCATTGTTAATAATTCAATGTTTATTTAAATTTTAGTATTTCAGATAGAATTGAATAGAAAAGTAACTTTATTCATGGACAATGCCCCTTAAGAATAGCATTAATGAATAAAATAAAAATTTATATCTGGATAAAACAATATATAACTACATTTAAATAACAAAAGAAAGAAGAAAAAAATAAAATAAAAGGTCATAGTGACATCTCTATGTACATATTCTAGAAATAAATAATTAATTAAGAATTTATTATTAAAAAATATATCTTTTACATCTTATTAAAGTAGATACACAAATCATTTCAAATAAATTGGCATAATATAATTAGCTTACATCGGACTGGAGACAATGGAAGTATTGATTATATATATATATATATATATATATATATATATATATATATATATATATATATATATATATAGATAGATTGATATAGTGAAAGTAACGAATAGGAATCTTTTTTTTTTTATTAAAATATAGAAACAATTCTTTATTGAGTAATATTACAATCAGTCCTAGGAATAAAGTTGTAAATAAGAAAATATTATTTGCGGTATTATTATAGTCATGATGATCACAAGCGATTCTGTAAATAAAAATAAAAGGAGTAGCGAAGAAGATAGGGACCAATGGACGGATAAAAACGCAGCGATACCTCCATATACCCTTCACACAATGAAAGAAGTGTAGGAGATAAAGGAAGATATCGACTGACACACTGGCGTGCACTCTCGTCAAATACGGCTTTATCTACTTCACTGATTTACTTTTTGTTTCCTATTCAGAAAGCGTATATACGGAATATGTCGGAAAATCGTTCAGTCTCCTTCGATATCCTCTAGAAAAATGTACCACATTTCTACAGTGACTCTATTACTGGTGTTTTGATTGAGCTAAATTGAGACCCTAAATAATTTATCGAATTTCCTAGAGTAAAAAAAAAATTAGAACCTTTTAAAGCCAAAATGGATCCTCGAAAATCGAAGCAATAATCTGGTGACTTGAAATCCTTTTACAGCTGCTTTGTTTGATCAGAAAACAGTTTGAATCCATTATGAACTAAGCTCAAGACCCTTCATGCATTGTAGAGGTTCGGTTTTTCTCACCTTTCACCTTTAGTTAGTTGATTCATTACAGGCAAATATTACTTTCTCATCTCATATTGAAACACTGCTTCACAGAATCCTCTTTTCTCTTTTTATTGTAATTCTTTCTTCTTTATTGGCATGATATATGCATAAAGCTATCCTTGGTCTGCTTAATCATTTACACACACACACACACACTGGCTGTTGTTATAAGGCAGCAGTACCTTCAAATACTATAATACTTGATATCTCTAATCAATATATAGACTATATTTATTTTTTATTATTTTTTTCTTAAAAATATATTATTTAGAAATAATATAATCTGCCAAAATCTTGGGCAATGAGTATTAATGCTATAAGAAGTCATTCATTCCTTATGTACAGTAAATAAAAAATTACAAAGAAGAATAAATAAATGAAGATGTATACGCTGAGCTATCCGTGAAAGAACAGTACTTTCAAGTGATAACTCAAATTGTAAGGGTGGTTCGATTAAAAATAATTAGTGGATGGTATAGATTAAAAAATAAAAATAATGGAAGCAAACGACGAATCACAATACATTTAATAGACTAAAATACATATAACCATGATAAGAAACAAAATTAACCTAATAAATTGATAAGAGAAAGATAAGAAACCAAGTTAACCTAATTATATTTAAACAGCTGTTAGAAAATAGAGGAAACAAAATAAACTTAATTAAATACTCAAAGATGTAAAAAATATAGGAATTAAAATTAAACCGTTTTAAGAATGAAAATTAGAAAATTAAATGTTCCAATAATGGATATAGATAGGTTATATTCACGTAAAGATGTCCAGTTGAGTGTTGAAGAAAACGACCGCAGGGCTGCTTGAGGGAAGTCGTCTTGAGTATTGAAGAAAATTACCGCAGGGCGGCTCTTCCCAGTTCTAAGGGGAACGATGAGAAGATGAAGAAATACGTTACGTTTGCAAACGTTCAAAATTTCTTGAGAAGAGACTTGGGTCTATATACGCCACATCTTCACCGTTCAGACGCTACATTAAGCCTCGACTGGCCACGAGGCAGTCATAAAACAATTGAAGTACGACCGTCTTTTTTTTTTTTTCTTTCTCTTCTATTATTCTTTACTTTCTTGGCAAAAACGTTTAATTATATTTGCAAAGACTATTTTTAAAACAAATAAAAAATAAAGATTTATAGAATAAAATGATCTTATGATAAAAATAAATTTAGGGAGTTTTTTATATTCAATTTAACAGCCACGGAAAACCTTATCAGGCCATAACATATGGCGTGAACAGAAGATAAAAATAAAATAAAATAAATAAATACTAAGAATCTTGGTCACATTCATACATATATATATATATATATATATATATATATATATATATATATATATATATATATATATATATACATATAATATTTATATACGGGAACCGAGGCCAGGAGATCCCAGCGCCTCTCAGTCAGTCGCGTCACCAGTCTAATAAGCCAGTGGAGACTGAGAGGGCGCTAGAGCCACAGACTCTCAGGCATGAGTGGAGAAGCTAGCCATGGCCAACACTCAGCATTACTTAGTTATAAAAGGTCCCTAGGCCACTGCCGCGACAACCAACGAGGAGGGTTATAGGAATGGCCGGAGCTAGATAGGGATTGGGATAAAGGATTAGGAAGGCGAGTAAGCCTCTGGTGGAAGTTTAGGAATTTAGATGGAAGTAGATCGAAGACAAAAGGAATATTCAGATCATTGTGTAAGGTCTTGTTTGTAACATAATAGGGAGCATTGACTATTGCTCAGAGGGCTTTAGACTGAAATGATTGGATACGCTTGATGTTCGAAAATTTAGTTGTACCCCACATTTCAAATCCGTAGGTCCAAATCGGTTTTAGAATTGTCTTGTAAAGTAATAGTTAATTGGCAACAGAAAGTTTTGATGTTCTGTTTAGTAGTCTATATAGTTGGCCGAGAACAGCTGATGCGCTCGATGATAACAGTCATACGTTACTTCGTCTTTCAGATTTTTGCTCTTTTCAGTAGGAATTCGCTTGAGTTCAGTCTGGAAAACATCATTAGGCTTCAAGAAAACCACAGCAGTGAATATTGGAGAAATATCGGTCAGCAAAGTTATAATTTACTTTGTAGAATCCCGCAAAGTGAAAGGAGGGTCACTGATCAGTTGATTGCCGCTAGCTCGGCAAGGTCGGGCTTGCTTTTCTTTAACTTATCTTTCTTTTATTATCTTTCCTTCTCATTCTCATCTCATTATTTATTTATTATTATTTTTTTTATTTATTTTTTTTTTTTTTTAATCAATGAGATATTTTCTTCAAGTTATGTCCTCAAAAGCTACAAGTAAAAGATCTAGATCTGCAATTTGAATTTGAATCCATTATGAACTAAGCTCAAGACCCTTCATGCATTGTAGAGGTTCGGTTTTTCTCACCTTTCACCTTTAGTTAGTTGATTCATTACAGGCAAATATTACTTTCTCATCTCATATTGAAACACTGCTTCACAGAATCCTCTTTTCTCTTTTTATTGTAATTATTTCTTCTTTATTGGCGTGATATATGCATAAAGCTATCCTTGGCCTGCTTAATCATTTACACACACACACACTGGCTGTTGTTATAAGGCAGCAGTACCTTCAAATACTATAATACTTGATATCTCTAATCAATATATAGACTATATTTATTTTTTTCTTAAATATATATTACTTAGAAATAATATAATCTGCCAAAATCTTGGGCAATGAGTATTAATGCTATATCAATGAGTATTTTTTATTTTTTTTTTTTTATTTATTTATTTTTTTTTTATTTTTTATTTTTTTTATTTATTTATTTATTTTTTAATCAATGAGATATTTTCATCAAGTTATGTCCTCAAAAGCTACAAGTAAAAGATCTAGATCTGCAGGTTCAAACTCGTCTCCTACAAAACAGAGACCTCGCCGTGAAAATAATAAAAAAATGATTCCACCAGCGACCGCTTCAGCTACCTCTTTAGGATCTGAACCACAGCCTAGCACATCATCACAAGCATTAACTAATGAATCGCCGTTTTTTACACCGAATCCATTTCAGATCCTCCAAAATGAAAAAGAAACCATGGAATCTTCTCCTATACCCAGGGAACCACTACCTCCACCAATATTTGTTAAAAATATTAAAAAATTTCAACTGATGTGTGCGCATTTAAACAAAGTAACTGATCCTAATAGTTATTCTTGTATAAGCAGAACCAGTGATACTAAAATATCCCCGACTACCGCCGAAAGCTACAGAAAAATAGTGAAATATCTGACTGAGACCAAAGCTGATTTTCATACCTATCAGTTGCGCCAGGAGAGAGTTTTAAGGGTTGTAATTAGAAACTAAATTGGACAGATTGTAATATTGCTCAATAAAGAATTGTTTCTAATCTAAAAAAAAAATCTACACCCTTCGGCACCAGTTACAGCTATCAAAGAAGAACTGTAGGAGATAGGCTACAAACTGCGGCAAGTGACCAATGTCCTAAAAGATAAAATTCCACTGCCTCTATTCTTCGTGGACTTTGAACCATCAGCAGGAGTTGAAAAAATTTACGACCTCAATAGGTTGTACTATACTAGTGTAAGAGTTGAGAAACCTTACACTAAGAAAGAAATAGTTCAGTGCCATAATTGTCAGGCATATGGTCATACGAGAACTTACTGTCACCACACACCACGCTGTGTGAAATGCGGTGAGCAACATAAATCAGAAGAATGTACACGATTAAGATCAACACCCGCTGTTTGTGCTCTGTGCCTCGAGGACCACCCGGCTAACTACAAGCGATGTCAAATCTACAAGAACCTCAAAAGCAGATACCAAAAACCTCAGAATCTGGATGAAACAGCTGAACCGATCAGAAGCAGAAGACAACCTTCAAAAACAATTGATTCCAATGTGACATTTGCCCATCTACTTGGAGGTGGGAACCAGAACAAAGAGGCCCTGCCGGAACAACGCATACATCGTGAACCCCTTCCACAACCACCTATTCCTCAAAATTTACCCAACCCTCAAAAACCTCATCCGCATCAAATTTCTCATATTCCTCCTCCATCAAATGTCACAGACCTTACAAGTTTGATGACATCCTTCATCACTGAAATCAAATCCCTTGTCATGCCGCTAATATCACTACTTACTAATCTCGTATCTAATTTAATCCCTTCCTTAAAAAATCCTTAAATGACTACACCTAACTCCTTGTCCATTCTCCTTTGGAATGCGAATGGTGTTAGAAATCACACTGACGAACTTACAGCTTTATTGCAAGACAAAAATGTTGATGTAGCACTTATTACTGAAACTAGACTAACCACTAAACAGTTCTTTAAAATACCTCAATACGTAACATACCGTACAGAACACCCAGACGGAAAAGCCCATGCCGGTACTGCTGTCATTGTGCACCAGTCTCTCTTCCACCATATACTCCCAGTTCCCTCCTCTGATTTCCTACAATGCACCGCCATAGTAATCAAGACTTTTTCTTTTCCGATCACCCTCGCATCAGCGTACTGCCCTCCTAAACATTCCATCTCCAACATTCTATTCGAATCCTTCCTCAATTCCTTAGGAAACCACTTCATTCTGGGTGCAGACATGAATGCTAAGAACCAACAATGGGGTTGCAGATCCACGAATTGTCGTAGCCGGAATTTACAGTCTGCACTCAGCTCTAGACGTTTCAACTTCCTGCCTCCTGACTCCCCTACCTACTGGCCAACTGATCCTAACCGTAATCCTGACATCCTTGACTTCTTCATTCACAGCGGATTAGGCTCCCTAAACATGTCGGTGACTCGCCTTGATGAACTGTCCTCTGACCATAGTCCGTTGCTCCTTAAAGTATCCCTAATTCCTATTCCTAAACCCACCCCACCGTCATTTATCAGAGGACCAGTAAACTGGGACCTTTTTCGCCAAATCCTGACCAGTGATATTGACCTCAGTGTGAAACTCAAAACTCCAGATGACCTTGACGATGCCGTAAACTACTTCACCATCGCTATTCAACAAGCTGTTTGGACTGCCTCCTCTCCCAAGCATTCCCAGATAAGTCATAACCAAAATCATTTACCACAACACCTCATAGACCTCATCCGCACCAAACGCCGATCCAGATCCTTATGGCAACGCACCCGTCACCCCACAGATCGCCGCTCCTATAACTTTTATTGTAGACAATTAAAGAGGGAGCTGGCGACCTTACGTTCCCAATCCTTTAGTTCTTTCCTTTCTTCTCTTTCGGCTTGTGACAATTCCTTGTGGAATGTCACCAAGAAAATTCTAAAATCCCACCATATTTCCCATCCCCTCCGTCGTAGTAATGGTTCCTGGGCTGCGTCTGATGAAGACAAAGCCGAGGAACTTGCCAAATACGTTTCCCAAGTCTTCACACCTCATTCAGAATCCAATCCAAACCACACTGCAGTAGTGGAACAGTTCCTTCAGTCTCCAATCCCGCTTTCATTACCTCCTAAAGCAGTTAATCCCTCTGAGGTCAAATATCTTCTCCGAAAACTTGCACTCCGTAAATCTCCTGGATACGATCTCCTCACTCCTCAGATTCTCAGACAGCTTCCATCTAAAACCCGTTATATTTCTTGCATATATTTACAACTCCATTCTACGCACTACTCATTTTCCTCTCTTATGGAAACATTCCACAATAATTCTCTTCCTAAAACCAGGTAAAACTCCTAACACTACGACATCATATAGACCTATCAGCCTACTCCCAATCCTTTCAAAAATCTTTGAACAAATCCTCCTCAAACGAATATTACCGTTATTAGAACCCCACACTATTCCTTCCCATCAGTTTGGATTCCGTTCCCAACATTCAACCGTTCAGCAAGGGCTCCGAGTCGTTGACCATATTTCCTCTGCCCTTGAGAACAAGGAGTACTGCTCGGGTGCATTTCTGGACATAACGCAAGCATTTGACCGGGTGTGGCACCCGGGATTGCTCTTTAAGCTCAAAAACCATTTACCCCTATCCTTATACCTAGTCCTCCGATCCTTTCTATCAAACCGCTCCTTCCGAGTTCGTTGTGGTGCAGAATATTCCAATTATTATCCAGTCGAATCCGTTGTTCCTCAGGGCAGTGTCCTTGGTCCTATCCTCTACAATATATACACGGCTGATATTCCTCTTTGCCCTGATACCTTCCTAGCAACGTACGCTGATGACACAGCTATCCTATCCTCTCACTTAGATCCCGAAATTGCATCTACAGGCCTCCAAACACACCTTTCTCAAATTGAAGACTGGTGTAACAACTGGAGAATCAAAGTCAATCAATCCAAATGCAGACATGTCACCTTTACCCTTCGAAGACAATCCTGCCCTCCAGTTCTCTTTAACTCCGTTCCGCTTCCTTTCTCCGACACAGTCCGGTATCTTGGCTTCCTTCTGGACAAAAGACTAACTTGGAACCCACATACTAGACTTAAACGACAAGAACTTAATCGACGATTTGGGCAATTATACAGACTACTGAACAGAAATTCTAAATTATCTATCGAGAACAAACTGCTAATATACAAGACAGTACTGAAACCTATCTGGACCTAGGGACTTGAACTGTGGGGGACAGCCAAATTTTCTAACATCAAACGCATTCAATCCTTCCAATCAAAAGTCCTCCGAACAATAGTTAATGCTCCTTATTATGTATCCAACCATACCTTACACCGCGACCTAAATATTCCATTTATTTTAGACCTTATACCATTAAAATTCTCTAAATTCCATCAGAACCTTATCCATCACCCTAATCCCCTAGCTCAATCCTTATCCAGCTCCACACATCCTTACCATCCTCCTAGAAGGTTGAAACGGCAGTGGCCTCGAGACCTCTTGTAAAATGTATATTGGAGTTCTAGCATTGGCTAGATTCTCCACTCACGTGCTGTATGCTTGTGAATTGTATATAGGTATGAGTGACTTTTGTATATATTTTTATTGATTTTGTTTTGTATTTATTTATATTGTATTATTATTATATAAATTTATTGTTTTGTATATATCGTGTGAATGCAGTATGAATGTTGTACTTTATCCTATTAAAAATGTCCTAAATTGGACAGATTGTAATATTGTTCAATAAAGAATTGTTTCTAATAAATATAGTTGGCCGTATCTTCTGTTAAGTTCTGGTCGTTTAATTCGAGTGTGTGGGTTCCAGGTTAGTCTTTTGTGTAGTAGAAAACCGGACTGTGTCAAAACAGGGAAGGGGTATGAAGTTGAAATTTACTTGTGGACAGGACCTGCAGCGAAGGGTAAAGGTGATGTGCCTTTGTAGATAGGAAGATACCATTTCGGGATCTGAATAGGTCGGCAAAAGTTGCAAAGAAGGTATCAGGATCCGTCGGTATATCAGCCTTGAGGTATACTGGCCTCAATCAGGTAACTATTAGAAAATTCTGAACCAGAGCGGACTCTGAAGAAACGGTTTGAAAGGAAGGATCGAAGGATTAGATATAAGGATTGGGGTAAATGGGTTTTTTATTTGAAAAACAAGCCATCGTGCCAGATCTGGTCGAATGCCTGAGCAACGTCCAGAAAGGCACCAGTGCAATATTGCTTGTTTAAAAAAAAACGATATATTTTCTATTGCAAACGTTATATGGTCAACCACACTTAGGCCCTGTTGTACAGTGGAATGCTCTGAGCGGTATTTGGAAGGAATTTCAATTAATTGTAGGATACGCTCAAGAAGGATTTTTTTCGAAGATTTTAGAAAGGATTGGAAGGAGGCGAATAGGCTACAGGATGAGGTGTTGTTGGGTAGTTTATAATATTTACTGAAACCATTGGATTTCTTTTGTAATTATTCAACAATGGAGTTACTCCCCTCAGTATTCTCAATACAATATGTATATGCATATGTTGGTGTGTATATATATTATACAATCTTATCGTTAGAACAGTGTTATATAGTATTAGATGCAATTAACATATCGTTTAAATGAAGGTTAAAAATCCTGAGGATAATGTATAATTAGCTATCAAATAACTAAACAAAGCCGAACCGCTGATAATGTAAATATGTGGAAGAATGATTAAAAAATTATGAAGTCCTTTAAAAGAGTAATACTTGTCAGATTTTAATTATTTATATTTCGGGTTTTTGTAACTTAAATACAGATAAAATAAATACAATATAATAGGATAAAATTCATTAAATACAATAATCTGTGACTTAGAATTGTAATATTTCTTCATTACAGCGGGCATATGTTTATATATATATATTTCTTATTAAAGTACAAAATCCTATATTCATTATATTAATCTAAAGGGACATGTACTCGAAATTATTATTATTATTATTATTATATATTATATATATATTATATATATATATATATATATATATATATATATATGAGAGAGAGAGAGAGAGAGAGAAAGAGAGAGATTGATTTAATGACTAAATGTCATATTTAATTTACAATCCTTTTTTCTCATTCCGAATTACTGAAAATTGAAATCTGTCATTTGATTTTTAGAAGGTACGAAAATCGGTTTTTTCTTATACTACATATTCCAAATTTCTGACATATGAGGAATGATTGTTTTTACCTATGTAACGAGAAAAATATATCTTAGAAGAAAAGGGGTTATATTTAAAAAAGTAAACTATAGCAGTTGAAAGAAAATGTAGATAATTAAACCCACGTATTAAAGAATAGTTTCACTGTATTTTCAGAATTCACTCAAAGTTATTTTTCTTTTCATGTAAAAATGTGGTGGAGAAGTATTGTTCATCTCCTTTTTTGTAACTAGGACTTCCTTGGGATATGACCGTAAAAACCAGAGAAGCGAGGAATTGGAAGAAAAAGAGAAAACCTCGGGTTTCCATGATTCGGAAATAAAGGAAGTCAAAGGGCTTTCTGGGGATCGTCCATTTTATATCCAACCAACCGCAACCGCTTCGGTTACCGTGAAAAACGATACCTGATAGAGGCAATAATCGTTTATAAACTTTTTTTTTTATAATCAAGTATGTTCTGAAATAATTTTACCTAGTCTTATCTATATATGAAATAAATAGTGAGGGAAAGTATTAGTTTTCACCGAAAGTAAACGTTTTAGGAGGCTCTGACTCCAAATGACCAAGTCGCACTAAAAAAAAGTGTGTGTCCAAGTGTGGTAAGTCTCCAATCTTACCATTTGTCTAATCCAAAGAAACATAGTACGAAACTAAAATTACATATAAAGACAACTAGGAGCGCCAAGTAATATTTTTGCCAAAAAAAGCCACGGACGATAGATTTATTTTTATTAAATATTTACATTCTACCTATTTTGAAAATATGAAATCTTAAATTAAATCTTGAATATTATTTTTTATTTTTTGCTTTATAGATTTCTATGGTCCTTTATTGAAAATAGGCTTATTTTCCTTGATTCAATGAAAGCGGATGATAAATAAAACTGGGTTTCCCAAGTGAAGTTACTAGTCGCACCTTAAGGTTCTACCCAGGATTTTATAGCCTTGTCTCCAACAGACAAAAAACAACACAAGTATGGAGTATTTGAAAAAAAAATGATAAATCACACCCTATCGCTTAAAGACATTAGCCGTGCTCTGAACTCGAATATACATAAATTCTATAGACTAATATCATATTAAAACATCAATACTCCAAAAAGCTACTTGTCTTACAGGGTCAGCATCAAAAGGGTAAGATGTGTCAGTCGTTTAAGAATCAGCAGCCAGGGGAACATTAAACTTCATTTAGAAAATAAAATAGTATTATGTGACCAATCTATTTCTAACAGTTTTTATCATATACTTCTCCACTGTACAAAATGTAATAAATATAGAGAGAAACAGAGAAAATTCTTAATATTGATAGTGTTAAAAAATTTAACAGAACATATTATTATATATCTCAATGTATATATAAATCTTTGCAAAGAATTTTTTTAACTCAACATTTTATTCATACCTGTAAAAAAAAAAAAAATATATATATATATATGTAAAGAATTAGTTTATTTTTATTATCATATTGTTTTGTTCACTTTTTGACATCATCACTATTATTGTTTCTATCGATATCACTTATTATTGATTACCAATTTTTATTGATTAGCAACTTCTTTGATTATATAATAAATATTTTGATACATGTCCCAGATTCTTTAAGTATTGTATGAAGCTTATTTATTATTAGTCGTCTATTTGTACAAGAACGTTTCTTTAACAAATAAAGCCATTATCTATCTATCCGGTTCTTTCACTAAAACTGAATATTATTTCATTTTCTGTTCCTTAATGCATTTCAAAGGCTTTAGCTGCAGTTGAGTATAAAATGTGGCTATTACTAGGTTTATGGCACCAACGATTCTAAATTAACCTAAATTTATTGCTTCTGTTTCTGCTTTGGCCAAGTCTAAGGTTCTTAGGCCATGTTTCCCTTTTGAACTATATTTTTCTTTATTTTAAAGATGTAATATTCACTCTATATTTCAGATCTTTGTAGTAGACAAATAATCATTCTCTCTTAAAAGACCTTCCTAAATAATTCGTTGTTTGGCTAGTATTCAAATAATATTCTCCACCTAAAAATAATATTTTGTATAATTATTTGTTGAAATTTACATCTGTATTTAACAAGATGTAAAGTAAATATACTAAAAGACAAATCACGTAAAACAAACGTTTATAAAAGCTACCCAATGTTAGCACTTCACTTAGCATTCAGAGTCAGAAGGTCTCTGTCATCTTCTTTTCACACGCCTCAGTGGCTTTTCCGGAAGTAAAGAGGAAGCAAGGATTGTAACTAATGTGTTAGAGTGACAATGCAGTTTTTCATAGAATTGATAGCTTCTTGCTCGGGCCAAATCAAAAAGCATATAGATGATTAAGGTCAATATAAACTACTTTATTAGTAGACAAGTAATCGTTTTAAGGATTATACGAAGGATTTGACGGGAAGGATCCGATGATTTTTACGGATCCTAATGATCAAATCCATAAGGCCATGTGATATTTATGTAAATGAGCATTTATAGTAGATGGTTAGAGCGTCAGTCTTTCAAGGTTTAAGAATCACAAAGATGTGAAAATTCATTGAAACAACAAAAAATCTGATTCCCTCAACACACCACTTTCGTTTACCTCTGTTGTTATAATTAATTTAAAACATTTAAATAAACTTAGTTAAAAAAAAATGTTATAGAATTGCATTGTTTCAATATAAGTGTGTTTTTCAGATTAAACAATCTAACAATAGATTTTCCATTTCGATGTACTTTAGTCATAGGTTACATGTCATAGTCCTTGTTTCTAAAATCTAAAAGCTTTCCAACGGTATATTATACATCTTCATTGCTGTACTTATAAAAAAAAAAAACTTGTTTATTTACTCTTATTTTTTTTTTATTTGTAACAAGTTGATATTATTATTTTTTTCATATCTAGTCAATTAAGATACTAAGGAAGAATTAAGGAAGAAAAGTTAAAATATCAGCATTTGAGCCCTGTCCCGCTATTCCAATTAGATAGAAACGTAGGTGATATCAAATCCTACTTACCCATTATATCATGTTTATAGTCTGATAGTCTTTTTTTGGGAAATAATATGGGAAAATATGTTAAGTACAAAAGTGGATAGTATAATGTACCTCTTCTGGTTCGTCGATTTTGTTAAAAAAGTTGCCGTATAAGCTCAATCTTATACGCTCCTAAAATATGAAATATCAGTTTTCGAGCTAGTCTTAACACATTTACTTAGTGTCACAGACCGTTTTGCAGGACTTGTTCATTTGTACTCGAAGGGTCTTAAAACGTGTATTTCCAGTGGATACTAGAATTTAAACTTGGGGGGAGCCCGTGGCTCTCATGCTACAGATTCTGAGTTCGAATCCCAGTCCCGGCGGGGCTTTTATAAAGATGTAAACAAATGTGGATTCACTCACAACCTCTCCCCCAGGTATGTGTGACCCGTCAGCCAAAGGGTGGCCACTCACAAAATTAGTCGTAGGGAGTGATCACCATGCACTAAAAAATTGCATCGTGAAACGTGAGGGTAAACTCGCAGATTACACCGCGAGGCCCAGGGCCTCTACGGCCTGTCGCGCCACTGGAGGACTAGAATTTAAACATTTCCTCAATAAAATACATTCCCGTACTATATATTTCATATATTGGTAAGTGAAAGTTATTTTTTTGCCAGTTTAGTGGTTTATTTACTTGTTTTTTAAATGTGCACTTAACTGCTTTAAAAGATATGCCGTGTTTGATTTTTTTAAATTAATGAAGTAGGATGATCCAGTTCTAATATAAAGAAGAAAAAGAATATTACTGGATTACTTTTTTTCCGGAAGAGGGATTCAAAATAAATAAGATTGTTCTTAATTTATCAATAAAATTTATAAAAAATCTTTTTTTGAGTCTACGTCTCAGAGCTTTTCTACATGTTTAGGATTTAGTGTCAATAAAAAATACTTTCTTGATTCAATCATAATAGTAATCATTATTTTTCTGGCTATTAATTAATTATGCTAGCTAGAGAAGTTAAAGTTCACGTGTTACATATTTTAATGAATGGATTTAATTATATGAGACAAAATTAAAAAAAAAACTAATATAACTAATTAATTATATATTTACTACGTATTATTAAATTTATGGAATTATTACGAACCATTTTAGTATTAATGAATATCTCTGTAATTTAATTACATCGTTAAAAGGAACATTTTTTATGATTATTCAATAATAAATAGTGTTGAGGTGGTAAAATACATGTTGAAGACATGAGGTTTCATAGTAGAATCACACCATAATATTGATAATAATAAGGTTAGCGATACCAATACCACCAAATGTTGCCTACACTGATTCCTTCGAAGATCACTGTTCAAGCCCAAGCCTCCGAAATCAGACTTAAAACAATCTTCGGCCTACCTCCCGGACACCTAACAGTGGGTTCCGCGCATACCAACGTTTTCAGAATTCGTTGTTCACTGAGCCCCACAACTTTACACTCACATTTGAGTCACCGCGATGTATAATCTTCTAAATTCCGTGGTGGTCTCATAAGGCGTTGTTCATCCTTCATAGTAAATGACCACGTTTTAAATCAATATTGTACCTTTGGAAGAATAATAGTTTTACGGATTATAATTGTATGTTTCTATAGATAGAAGCCGCGAGCTAAGCAATATCGCAACTGAATAATAACACGCATTATTTGGAGCATTATTAAAGTGACCAGCGTCTTGGGACCCGTCCTCTACATCCTTTACACTGCTGATATTCCTACACATCCTGATACCTTTCTGGCAACTTTTGCAGACGACACCGCCATCCTATCATCCAGTTCCAATCCTGAAACAGCATCCTTAAACCTTCAGAGACACATTTTCCTTATCGAACACTGGTGTAATAACTGACGTGTAAAGGTGAACGAAGCCAAATGTAAACACATAACCTTTACTCTTAGACGAAAATCCTGTCCGCCAGTTTATTTCAACTCATTTTATTTTAACTCCGTTCCGCTTCCTTTCTCCGACACAGTCCGGTATCTTGGCTTCCTTCTGGACAAAAGACTAACTTGGAACCCACATACTAGACTTAAACGACAAGAACTTAATCGACGATTTGGGCAATTATACAGACTACTGAACAGAAATTCTAAATTATCTATCGAGAACAAACTGCTAATATACAAGACAGTACTGAAACCTATCTGGACCTAGGGACTTGAACTGTGGGGGACAGCCAAATTTTCTAACATCAAACGCATTCAATCCTTCCAACCCAAAGTCCTCCGTACAATAGTAAATGCTCCTTATTATGTCTCCAACTATACCTTGCACCACGACCTTAATGTTCCATTTATTTCAGACCTAATTCCATCCAAATTTTCCAAATTCCACCAGAACCTCATTCATCATCCTAATCCTCTAGCTCAATCCCTATCTAGCTCCACTCATCCATATAACTCACCTAGAAGGTTGAAACGGCAGTGGCCCCGCGACCTTTTGTAAATATATTGGAGTTCTAGCACTGGCTAAATTCTCCACTCAATGTGATGTATGCATGAGTGTGTGTATGTGTATATAGGTATAAGTTAATTCTTGATTTTATTGTATTGATTCATTATTGTGTATATATTTTATTGTAATTTTATGTTGTGTAAATATTGTATGAATGTAGTATGTATGATATCTTTCAGCACTACTATTGATGTCCAAATTGGGACAGATTGTAATTTTTCTCAATAAAAATTGTTGTTGAAAAAAAAAAAAAAAAAAATTAAAGTGAGTGAGCGGTAAGACAGACTTGTATTTTACAAAATAATAAATAGTTTATATATAATATTTATATTGAGGATTCTTCTAGATTTTAAGACCGCAGATCACTCTAAGCAAATATTCTAGCCTAACCCTTTTTGTTGATGTCATTAAAGATTTTTTTTCCTCCAATATAAATACGTTTCATACCTGGAGAAAACCATGCACATAGAGGCAGTAAATATATGTTTTGTTGAACGTTTGAACAAATATTTTTAAAAAAATGGTCCATTCAGCCCTAAGAAAACCTTTGAATCCTGTTTCCTTTTAAGCATCATGGAATGATCCAGGCGCTGCTGACTTTGGAGAAAGAAAATAGAGGAAGCTGGATAGAAAACAACACAAAGCCCTTTCAGAAAATTGCTCTCTAATTTTTCCGTAAGCCTTACAAAGGGCGCTAGAGGACGAAGGGCTTTGCAGCATTATTAAACCAGCACACCTCTCGGAGAACCCCAGGGAACCTTGTTCAGCCCTCTGTAATAATGGTTTTGTAGAAACAAAATCTAATTACTAATGATTAATTATTACAAAAATGAAACAATAGTAATGATTTATGTAGCTGAAAAAACATTAGAACTTATTTACTCAATGATTAATTCGCCATTGATATTTCAATTTAGGCCATGATCCTATAAGTCCAGGATTCCAGTTTGGGCAAAACAGGATCCGAATGAATATTTTTTTAATTATCATAGTAATAATAAGATATTGATATTTTGCGTTTTATTGTAGTTTTAGGGTATTTTAGGAGCTTATATGACGGCTTTCGGAAGAGCCACTTCTTACCACGCATTTATCACCTTATACGATTTTCTAAAAAGCGGCTTTAACGGTTTTGAATAAACTCGCTACATTGATGTAAAATATATAGCGCTTTATTACAATATAAATTATATTCTGCTTAAGAAAGTATGACAGGGCTTAAATTCCGATTCCTTTAATTTTATTTTAAGTACCTTTCCATCATATTGGCATTGATAAAAAACAGATAAATATACAAGTAAAGCTAATTTAAAAATAACAAAAATAAAATAAGAAGAAAAGAGCAAAAAACATAAACATATATTTGAATGAATGAATGAATGAATAAATGCTTTATTTACATAATATACAAAATAGTAATAACATATATATACATTTTTTGGGATCAAAGCCCACAAGACAATGGCGTTAAGCCGTCTGTCGAGTTGCCCCTTTTTCTTTTCTTTTTTTTCAGTTTTGATAATAATTTATATTTTTAGTAATGTTATGATTTATTTTTATTGTAAAAATTTAATAATTAAAATGCTGTACCAAAAAATTTCTGTATTTTAATGATTTATTTAAATATTCTGAAAATTTAACCCAATCTAGCCCATTTAGTCTATCTATTACCTCTTCTGGAGTTAGCTTATATTTTCCCAAGTATTTCATCCTGAACTCCTTTAAGACAGGACATATTGCCAAAAAGTGGTAGGTATCCTCTGGCACATTTAGGTTGCACATAGCACAGGTAGGTATCCTATCCCTCCTCCATGGCTGACAATTAAGTCCCATCAGTTCTCCTCTTGCTTTAAATATCAGAGATTTATTATAAAGACTAAGGTTGTTGTGGTGGATGTAGGAAATAGCTATTTCACGATCAAGTTTTGCATATAACATATGAAATTGGTTATTGCTGGCTGTGGATATCATTTCTGTTCGGATTTTTGTTTCCATTTTATTAATGAGGTAGTCCGGATTCATTTTTTTAATGGTTTCTTTATTAATTTCTATTTGTAGCTGGTCACCTATTTTCATTATTTGCATATACCATGATATCTTTTTTTCTATTACAACTTGTGTTAAGAAATTCGTTAATCTACTTGCAGGGTGGTTTTCTAATACTTTACGGATATATTTTAGATGTAATTTTAAGGTATAACTGTAGAGGGGAGAGGTGGCAGTTTCTAAATATAATATGTAATCAGGCGTGTTCTGTGGGAGAGAAAAGAGCCTTTTTATGAAATAATTTTGTACCCTTTCTACTTCCGGTAAATTCAAATATCCCCATACCTGAGCCCCATAGCAAACCACCGCTCGTAGGGCGCTGTTAAAAACTTGCATTTTTTTATTTACTGGAATATTTTTATTATCTATAATTTTTTTCCATACACTATTTATTGCAAATTTAGCTTTTATTACTTTTTCTCTATTGTTCATTTTAAAGTTGAATTTTGGATTGATGTTTATTCCTAAATATTTATAATTATCAACGCAGCTCACTTTTTGTCCTTCGAAATACCATTTCTCATTTTTCTTTAATCTTCCCCCTCTTTTTCTGCACACCATAATTTGGGATTTATTGAGGTTAACTTTAAGATTCCATTTCTGGCAATATATTTCCAAATCTCTTATCATTAATTGTAGATTGCTTAAATTCCGATTCCTTTAATTTTATTTTAAGTACCTTTCCATCTTATTGGCATTGATAAAAAACATAAATTTACAAGTTAAGCGAATTTTAAAATAACAAAAATAAAATAAGAAGAAAAGAGCAAAAAACATAAACATATATTTCTAAAACATAAAAATAGTGATATAGATGTATAATATACCCGGATAAGTAATAGTTGTAGATAATCATACAATAGATTATTTAATGAAATATATACTTCTATCGAAACTCAAGGTAAATGCATTTTTTTATCTCTGAATTTTCTTAAAGGTTCTTAAATTCGTATTAACTACTAAGTTAGAGAAAGTCGACTACCAAAGCTTTTTCTTCTTTTTTTTAGGTTTATTATCACCAATATTACCTTTGTTATCGACTAAAAAAATAAAATAATAAAATAAAAACTCGAAGTTTTGAAGGTTTTACACTTCAAGATACCTTTATATATATATATAGATAGATACATGAATCGCCTTTTCCCTTGATGATCGCATCACGCGTGAACGGCTTGACCGATTTCGCTAATTGGTTTTTTTGTTCTGTTCATTTCATTCAGTGGAAGGATCTCATGAACGAAAAAAAGAGAAAAGTTACTATGATGGATAGCTTTTTATTTATTTTTTTTTTTTTTGATTCTAAGGTAATAATTTTGTTTATTTATTTGTTAACTTCATTTATTTGTATTTATTTTGTCTATAAATTTTGTTATTGTATACGTTTATTTATTTTGATTTTATTTTATGTAATTTGACTTTCCTTTTGCTTATATTGTAAATATTGTATGAATGAGATCCTGTAGCACTATTATTATTGTCTATTATGACAAATTGTAATATATACGAATAAAAAAAAAAAAAAAAAAAAAAAAAAAAAAAAAAAAAAAAGGTAATAATATCTGTATCTATCTACCTAGCTTTATCCTTCCTACCGTTTTAAGTACCTCCTGGCATCCTTCCTTTACCAAGTTCTCCGATCTCAACGTCCATCTCACATCTCAGATATATTTTCATTTAAATCCTCTGTCCACACCTGCAACACTCGTTCGCGACCTTCGGACCTGTATGTAACGCCTCATCGAACCGCAGCTTTCGACAGATCTTTCCTTATCCGATCCTCGTCCTTATGGAATTCTATTCCTTCTCATATCCGTCACTCCAATACTCTTCCGGCCTTCAAATCGCGTTTGTTCAAACACTTTTTGTCGATCCAATTCTCAAATAACCCCACTTAATCAGCAAAGTTCAATAAAAATCAGCAAATAGAACATAGAAAAACAGTTATTTACTATATCTTATTATGCATTGTATTCAAACATTTATGTATTTTATGTTACAATTTTCACAAGCATTGTAAATTTATTTTAATTAGCCCTGTATATATGAATATGTAAATATTTTATTTTTTGTTTTATTTGTTTTTTAAAGAAGCTACCAGTTAATTTATTACTATTATTCATTCTCTTTGTTATTTCTGTTGTTTTTTGTTTATTTTATTTTTTTTTTTTTTATTACTCTAAGATACTGAAGTTCCAATTTGATTTGTCTGTAACATTATTCTGAAGGGACTTGTCCCAGAATAAATAAAGAATTTATTATTATTATTATTAAATACATATATAAATGAATAGCCTGTTCTCTTGGTGATCTTACCACGCGTGAACGGCTTGACTGTTTTTAGAAGACATAGCTAAGACAGGATATCGTCTAGTACCCTAATAAAAACATATTCGTCTGTCTATCGCAGTATACTTAAGTTGATCGATTATGTAACTAATGTAGATTTGCTCAAGCTCTCGCCCTATTTGCAGGATTTTGCTTTTTCTGACAGTAACGTTTTTCATACACTATTAGGGCTTGCTGGAGATTAACGCTTGAGTCAGTAACGAGGATTATGTCATCGGTATACACTATACTTGTGCCGGTAAAGTTCTCATTTGTCAATGTCCAATCGCTGCTCTTACTGTTCTTCTCTTATAAATCTTTATTATTTCATCCATAAAGATGATGAACAGAAGTGGACAGAGATTTTCCTTTTTTCATCGGAAAGCTGTTCGACTCGAGACCATTAATTCTTAAAATGCCCTTTGGTGGCTAGTATGTTGATTGTATTGCGAGTAACAAACCAGCTTGTTCATAACTCTCCTGTCAATAAAGGCAAGGTATTCATTTTTTTTTTTTTTTTTGGTCCCAGGCTTTCTTTATTAACATCCTTAAAGCAAAAATATGGTCTTGTGTCTGGCGGAAAGCTTGTTATCAAAATTTGACTATAGGTCTCAGCTTCTTTTGACAGAAGAGTCAAAATAGTTTAATAATCGAAGAACTGTTATCGGAAACTTTCTTATCTGTGGTCGTATGTTATGATTTTTTTTTTTTTTTTGCAAAACTAGCCCAAACATAACAGAAAAAAAATCAGTCACAATCGACAATTAAATGGTTTTCTCCGAAAAATGATAGTTCCAGTTTATCAAAAAAAATCTCTGTCGTTTGGTGCCATAGTATATTTTACAAAACTACGCGAAATGCTAAAAAAGTCCTATCGAGTTCCATAAAATTAAAATTTTCAAACTTCTTTTTTTCTTTTAAATTCAAATGAGGTTAACAATGGAGTACACGTTTAAGGGTAAGATAAGTCTAATTCTCTATCAAGAAGCTTTGATAAGTGTTTGAATTTATTTAAATAGTTTTTTTTTATATTTATTTAAATAGTTTTTACATCAGTACGACATTTTCTGATGAACCGAACGGGTCTGAAGGGAAATAGATGCTAATCCTAAATTAATCCATGACATCTCAGTATAAGATATTTTTAGTTTCAAGACAAAATATAAACAAAAGTAAATAACCGTATGCTCTCTATTTCAGGCGACATATTAATAAATTGAGACTGGACGTTATTTCTTAAGGTGACATAGCTTTAATGTTCTAAGATACAACTTCAAATATCGTCACTAGGATACTTTTAGGATTTATCATTCATTTTAAATAGAGGAACGAGAGACATTAGTGAAAAAGATATATTTATGTATCCTTGGGTGAAAACATGTTTTTTTTTGTGTTCATTTATATTTAATAAAATATATTACTGATAATATTAATCCGGCTTGATCCTTTCAGTCTTTTGCCAAATTCATTACGCCTGCCTCTTTCTGTGCCTTGGCCAAATAAGAATTATTTTTAAATTCCTGACCCGAATATCATGGGAATATATACAAAGATAAAATGCTCAAAATATTTAATTTTATTCTCTCATAAGATAATAAACAATATCTGATTTCTTTATGAGTATTAAAACTAATATGTGTCTTATATACATATTAATATATGTATTAGCTTAACATTTTTGTAATGCAATGTTTTGCGGTTTATGTAAGCTCATTGCTTTTTCTTCTCCATTCTGATTTTACCGTTTTTGTTCCTAAAGCTCAACGA
Organism: Piezodorus guildinii; assembly: GCA_023052935.1. Lineage (NCBI taxonomy): Eukaryota > Metazoa > Arthropoda > Insecta > Hemiptera > Pentatomidae > Piezodorus > Piezodorus guildinii. The sequence goes on along the minus strand of CM041293.1, from coordinate 135,622,837 downwards.
ATGACTTATGTGACTTAAATATAAAAATAAATTTTTGTAATTTTTTTTTTATTTCTGTTTATCGCGCTTTACTGATTCTAAAACCCTATACATATTTTCGTTCATCAAAAATAATTGAGGTATGGGCTTATTTATAAGTAGAATTTAAATTGTATGTATTTTTTTTATAATTATTCGCGGTTTTTTGGTTCGGAAACACTAATATCTCTCTCTCTCTCTCTTTCTCTCTCTCTCTCTCTCTCTCTCTCTCTCTCTCTCTCTCTCTCTCTCTCTATATATATATATATATATATATATATATATATATATATATATATATATATATATATATGTAGTCAAGAATTAGGTTTTTTTCGTTTCCTTTTTTTTTTTTTTTTTTTTCTTAATTGCGCTTTACTGATTCTGAAACTCATAACATGTTTTCTCTCTCTTCGAAAATAACTGAATTATGAGCGTATTTGAGTGTAAAATTCCGATTTTGTTTTTCTTTTTTATAATTATATCCGTTTATTTTTTTAATTTTTTTTTTTTTTTTTTTTGTTAAAACACTAATAAATATTTTCTTTATCTTCAAAAATAACTTAGTTATTGAATAAAATCAGTTTTAATCTGCCGCTATTTTAAAAATAACTAGCTGATATCAACGTCTAAGTGTTAGCCATAGTACTTTTGCAGCGATTTAAAAAAAATGGTCCAGTAGTTTCTAAGAAATACCTCGGACTGCGGACCGCTGACAAACGAATTTTTTTTCACATTTCGGGTTCTACGTATTATTGAAAATGATAAACCAAAAAGACCAAAGTAAAACTCTTCAACAGACAAACAGATATGCAGAGACTGTGATGTTTGGTCGTGTTTTACTAACTTTAACTTTAACTTTCAGGGCACGAATAATGAACTACTTTAAGTGGGAGTTTTGTTAATAATAACATATTTAATTAGTATTCTGTTGACAGCAACATTATAAAGTTTAATGAGAATCGTATTCCAACAACTGATACAATTCAGAGAATATGTGTTCTCAGAATTAATTCTCAGCTACCTGTATCATTAGAACATGAGACTGTAACAAGTCCATTAGTATATGTTAAAACTTTAATGGCTTGCTCTAGTATTACTCGAAATATTAGACGTGTAGATTTGTGAATTTTCGATCTCGTTTCTAGGTAGGGTTTGATATAGCACAATAAGATAATTCCATTTAAAGTTTTGAGTTTTAGTAGTTGTATTATTCAAGAGGGATCTCATACTCTAGAACTTCTATTAAAACCTGTCATATCCTTTCCAGTGTGTATAGGCTCTCTAGCACTTTTGAGTCTCTTGTAGTTCTAAAACATCATATACCTGATAGAAACATTTTAGGTTACCTGTCAGGTTCCTGAATTTTTGATTTTTATTAAATTTAATTCCTATAAAATATATCTATTACAGGTTGCCATAACTATTGGAAATGAAGCTGAATCACCTGTGTCATTTTTTTTTTATTTTTCTCTTCATATTTCCATTCGCACCTGCCAGAAGCCATCTGTGCTATATAAAACGTAAGCAACAGATATAATAGGCATAGGGAAGAAAAGTTCCCAGCTACACCCCTTCCTAAGCTTGAATTTAACAGAGGGAGTCTCTCATCTAGCTTACTCTACCATAAACTCAACTACGTTAAGACCAAATTAAAATATGATGGGTAACGTTCATATAGAGGAAAAATGTACACAATGATGAGAAAAGAAATTTTTATAGATATTTTTTAATTTATTCTTTTACGTCTATTTCTCAATAATATTTTTTTCATATATCTTCTGGGCTTTTCGTGAATATGATGATTATAAACATTGAGACTGTTATAAACTAAACCTTACAACAAAAAAAAGTGCGATCTCGTGCAATATTAGACTAATAAATATTATCCTTTGGTTGATGTATAGTATAGCTGTTTGTTAAATTGCTAGCAAAAACAAATGTATGAAATCATGGAAATCCGGTATTTAATTATAAGTATTCTTAAATCGTATAAGAAAAGTACTGCAACAAAACCAAGGGTCATTTTCAAATTATTTTTGAGCAAGTAAATATTCCATAGAAGTGATACAGCTTTGCTAAATAAGTTACAATGTTCCTTGAGAGCACAAAGACTCGAAGAGTTGTGGTTTAAGTTAAACAACCGAAATAACAGTTTGCTATTGCCAGGGTAAGTGCTACGCAGATAACTAATAACTTGGCGGTTACATATTGGATAAACTCCCTTATCGCAGGCTAACTTGTATTGGTTGCTTAATAGTTATAGTTCTAGGAATCGGTTACCTTACCTTACCTTAGCACGTCTGTACTAGCGTATGATAATTATCTGATATGAAGTATGTTTACAGTCACTTACTGAAAATTTACTTATTCACTACGATGACATGACATCATTTGAGGTGGTAAAATTGTTGTGGTTATTGTTTTTTTTGAAATGTTAAACTATATTGGTTGTTTATTCACATAACGTCACTCTTGTGCTGCTGTGGGAGACTTATATTCTCCTTAATTCTGGTTTAATTATGATAGATAACTTTAACCAGTACTTAACTCCGAACAAGGATCGTGACCTACATTTTACGTTACATTTGGTGTACATGTGTGGTGATGTCGTTCGACGCCAAATCACATCACGCCTTCCTTTCATTTCAACATCATTCGTTCGCCTTTCGCGAGACAATAAATTTGTTGTTTTTTTGTCGGTGCTTTACCTAAATGTAAGTAAACCGATATTATTATATCGGATATACGCAGGCTATAGCATCCTATATGTTGGCTGTAGAGGAACTTCTGAAACAACTCTAACACTTTTTTTAGAGAAATCGCTCACTCAAGTGTTAAGGTACTGAATTATATGAAACACTGTTGACAAATCTATTGAAATCTAGGAAGACTGAGCTACGTTACTGCACGCGTCTTCCTATACTTCACTTTCTCAGGTAGCTCAGTTAATTTATTAGGTTACTTTATAAAATCTAATATATTTATCCTTGTGTAATTAACTCAAAATAAATTTTTTGAGAATAATAACAAAAACGAACAAGACTTATATTTATGATAGACACCATCATATTTTGATGAATATGTCTAATGAATGGCATTATTATCACAATAATGAGTTTGTATTATAAGTATAAATCTTTAAATTATTCTTCTGACAATATTTGTTTTTCAAATATTATGTAAGTACTATTTTTTTTTTATTTTATATTTTTTTTTGTATCCGCCTCAACCCTACAGGGCCATTGGCGTCATCCTATTAAATTACATATTCTCTGTTGAAGTACCCTAAAATCTTTAATAGTCTAACTGTATGGATGTCTGTTTTTCTGCGTCGCCAATATTTTTTCTCAAGTTCTCATATATTTTGCATTCTATTAACAAATGTTTCACGGTCTGTATGACGTCACATTTTGTGCAAGTGGATACTTCCAGCCGTTTGTAAATTGGCATGATTTCTTCCCTCCTGGACTTTCTTTTACTTTACAACTTTTTTAGACTTTTACTAATTTCTTTAGTATATATTATCAAAAATCAATTTTGATTTTAGAAAAAGGGTGATAGAAATTATTATTTTTAGCAAATAATCATCAACTGTTTCAATAGCGATTAAAATTTTACTAGTTACCTAAACTACTAAATTTTTGTTCTATATCTAATCCTAACATAATTTTTATTTTATAAACTTCTTATTATGACTACAACTAAACTCGAATAACTCACTAACAGTTCATCTTGTGAATCAATCACTGAAAAGTGAAAATCAACCTGATTTTGTCGAGCCATCCGGTTTGATGAAATTTGGGACCGGATTGAAAATGAAGCCGGATTGCAATCCCTAACCGTAGGTTAGAATAGGATGAAAATTACCAGATTTTTCCCTAATTTTAGGTACTCTATTTGTAGGGTTAATCGCAGGATTACTATCGGACGAAATAACTAAAAGAATAGCTATCATAACTCGAGCTTATTTTTAAAATGAGGTTATACAAAAATAAATATAACTAGAAGAATCTTTAAAACACAGAAAAAAAAAATGTAGCTTACAGATTTTGTTTTTTACCTTTAGTTTAAACTTTAAGAAAACCTCATCCCTTAAGAAAATGTATTATTTCACTCTCATGTTTTATTATTGCTTTGAAATTCATTATCTGAAGTCAGCAGGTTTTATATGAGATAAATAATAATTAAAATTTTCCTTTAAAAGGCAATAAGATATTTTATTTTACTTTTAATTACCTATATTAAAAATATGTTATATAATTTTTTTTGTTGTAACTTATGGATAGTACTATAGTTGTGTAAAAAATTTTTGGATAGCTAAAGATTTTTGTAAAATGTTATTTTATGTTTTAACGAATAGAGCTTACACCTATGTGATTATCAACAATTTTACAATTTATTATTATTTGATCTAAAACATATTTTTCTAACGAAGCTTATGGAAACATTATTTATTATTAACATTATTTAAATATTTTGAACTTTTTTTTTAAAGTTTTTTAATTGATTTTAGCAACCGAGGTAAGTGAAAGGCGTGTGCTGCCCGCACCAGATTTTTGTTCAGAAAGAAGTATAGTAATATAGATCGTTAGAGAGCTATAAAGTTCAGAAAAAAAGTAGGTTATTATACGAACTCGTTGAAAGACACGCAGAGTGACAAAAGGGCATAAAACTTACGTTATTTAGAAGATAATTTATACTGTTTAAAGTACATGTTATTTGACATTGAATAAGACATAGATGTTCTGAGAAACATATTAAAAAGGTAATAATATGGAAGAATATTACCGCTTATAAACATGATATCAAGATATTTAGCTCTGTGTAAGAAAAATATACCAAGAAGATGGAGAAGACATACTTGAAACTTAATATCCTACCTTAGCTTTATCTTGTAAATTGCTATAATACCTACTTCCACGTAGTGTTTTCTCAGCATATAAATAAGGTACTTTACTTGTTTGGTTCTATAATTTGTGATTTTATAAAGCAAACATCTTTAGTGAAGATGGATTAAAACATTTTACATTATAAATGTGTGAATTAATACACATATATATATATATATATAATATATATATATATATATTATATATATATATATATATATATAAAAATGATAACAAAATTTTAGTTTCCTAGTTAATTATATTTTCACTATGATGTAGAACATTATTTTCTAAAAATAAAGTACAATGCAATTAAGTTTTCTTTAAAAGGGAAAATTAAATTTTCTGTAACTAAGTCATAAAAAAATTATTTCTGAAATATAAGTAGTTATACGGACGTATATTATACCGTTATAAAGCACATGATTATGGAAAAGTTAATATGAAATCAAATAAATCGTACTAGTTAATAAGTAGTTGTTATAAGCCCATAGACTTATAAACATGTGTTATTGGTAAAGAGAGAGGCTTTAATAGTTCAATGTACAGGATAGTGCAAGTTTCATTCTTCCATTTAATACGCAAGATTTGAAGTAAAATTACGTACCGAATTGTTATTAGCCTACATCGTAAGTTGTTATGAATCTATACAATATCATTGTTTATAATTATGTCAAATTTAATACTGTTTCATGAAAACAGATGTTTCACTGTATACTAAGTGGGATTCCAATTGAAATTTGATAGAAAATTCACTTTTAAAATGTACAAAGTAATAAAGTTTTACATCAATAAAGAGACTTTTTGAGAGTCCTAAATTTTGACAATCCTAATTTTATAAATACAGGAATCTCTTATGACTACCTAACATAGCACAGGCGTTGGAACATTTTACCTCTCCTTCGAAGGATTTCTTTACTAACATAAAAAAATTCCCTATTGTCACCTGCGAGGTTTGAACCTGCGACCTTGGGCATATAAGTCTGTTTGGTCCGCTACACCACATGTGACCTCTAACTAACTTATAAGAAATACAAAAAAAAATAATATTCCCAGGGTTAAAACCAATTAGAGTCATTATATATTAGTGGAAAATCTTAATATTCTACATGTTATCCAGTAAGTTATATCTTAGCTTTTAATAAAGTGACAAAAAACTTATAAACCTAATTGATTTTCGTAGATGATATCATCTACTGTGTTATTATTTGATGAAATATATATATTTTCGTGGAAACTAAATGAATATTTAAAAAAAAAAGGTTAATGTGGTGATGTAAGTGAAATCTGTTCAAACAAGATTAAAAAACCGTGTATTTATGAAACGGAAATCATACTGTATTTATATTTTTGAATGTTTGCCAAAATCATCACAATACGTCTCTAGTTTTTACATAATACAAACTTTTAGAAAATGTGTATGCTATCATCATAACCCCTTGGGATGTTAGTAATTATTTCTAATATTTCCAACAGTTTCTGTATCATACAAACATGTGAGGAAATATATATATATATATCTATATATATATATATATATATATATATATATATATATATACATATATATACACATATATCACTAGTCCACTGTTCTCCAGGTCCTGGGTTTGAATCCCGGCTATGGAGACGGCTTGGAGAAAAAAACTTCGCGTCTGAGCGTGATCAAGGCCTAATCACCTCATTGCATGGTCTTTTGCCAAGAAACAGTACGAATCTCTATATGTACTGAGCCTATGACTCTTCATTGGTTGTAGAGGTACAGGTTATATATTTATATTTCTTTTTATTCCTTGAAAAATAATAAATAATTCCTTCTTCAACATCCAAGAGCAATATATATAAAGGCGTGGAGGTACTTCAAACTATGTAAGCAAACGTAATAAGGAGTAGAAAAAATTAAAAATAGTATAATTAGTGAATTGCAATAATTGATCATCTGTAAAATAATAATATAAAATTGATCATCTGCTAATAATACAATAAAAAATTGATCATCAAATTACAGCCCAAAAGAAATGAAATGAATAAAAAGATCGGCGGGGTTATCTGTAGTGTAGTGGTTAGCATAACTGCTTTGTACACCCAAGGTTCTAGGTTTAAACCTGCAGGTGTTCCTATGATTTTTTAATGGGAGTAAAAAATCCTTAGTTAGGCCGTTTATCGAAAGAGGCGTAAAAAGTGCGATGTGAGGTTCTCGTTAAAGATCCCTACCCTAATTAAACTTGAATATCAAAATTAAGGACTCCCACTGCAGCATCTTCAGATTAGCCATCTTAGCATCAAGTGACGTTAAATAAATTAAAAAACATTCAGATTGTACATGTTTTATGTAACCATAATTTTTTTGGTTAATTATTTCAATAATGAACCTTTGTAATCGACCGTTAAAAAACTCTCTCTCAAAATTTGTGGGCTTACGTTTCAAGATTAGTAGAGCCCGAATAACTAATTAAAAACAAAAGTCTGTCGTCCACCGTCCGCTGCATTTCTCCGAAACTACTGGACCAATTATTTTGAATTTGATTGAAATGTTGATGTCTGCTGGTTATTTTTAAAATGGTGGCCGATTAAAAGTGATTATATTTATATAATATATATCACAAAGAATCCCAAGCTTCGATCCCTAAGGCTAAAATCTTTGCCTGCGAAATTCAATCCAATCACTACCCTTCAATCCCAAATATCAGCTAAACTCGAACCTCCCGCTAACTTCTAGGCCTACCATTCAGTTTAGTTCTAATCAATATTTTAGGGATTAATTTCTCATTAAGCAGTTTAGTTTCCTACTGTATCAAAAAACTATTTTATTATCATTAATTATCGCTAATTCAAATAATTATCTGAACTCTTTATCGTGAAAAATGGACCAAAAAACAAACAAAATATATTTGCATGCATTGCATTCATACACTGTGAATATTTAATATGAATAGATATTTGTATTCCTAAATTCATTAAGATTAACAACTTTGCGTGGCCATGCTACAACCTCATTTATATTAAAGGCAAATCCAAGTTTTGTAACATCCAGTGTTCCACAGGAAGCTGATCCCTCTTTGGACTTTATTCTCCACAACCCTGGAGCGAAGTTCATCCTTTTGAATAAGCGACCACGTTTTACACCCATATCGATCCTTCAGGAATTTTGTTAATTCTAACCTTTTAGTTTCTTGAATGATGCTGAGGACTATATTTTTTATTCGTAGGTTTACTTCTGAATAAAAACTCGCGTTTGCCGTTTTAACTGTGATTTTATTTCCTGTTGATTTCCATTTTAATATTCACTTACCTATATATGGAATATACACTAAGAGAAAGTATTGCGATCGTTAAAATTTTAGAATTCGTGTTTTCACCAAAAATTCTCGTTTTAGAGTCTCCTGAATGGACCGTATATAGTTTTAAGTCTAGTTCTAAAACGATAAGATGTTTAAAACTTAAATTTCACATTTTGGAAGCGTATATGTCTGAAATTTTACTGCAACTTTTTTGGCAAAATCAGCCAGCCATAAAAGCAACTTTATACCTACTACATAGTTTGCTGTTTTGTACGATTTTTTTCTTAAGTGGTTTGAACTATTTTGATTGAACTCTGTATATCGATGTAAAATTAAATGTTTCAATATAAAGGTTTTGTTCTAATGGGAATAGTATGGGATGGAGTTAATAGCGATTTTTTTTTTTTTAAAGTACCCATTGGGAAGCATCTTTACATGTCTTTTTTATGAATATTTTCTTTTGTAAATATCAATAAATAAATATAAAAGAAGTACCTTTAATTGTGTAGATTTATTAGCGTTGATAAATAACGGCTGTATATAAAGTTGATCGAATTTTATAACCAACTATATAATAGAAGATCAAACATATATATATATATATATATACATTTTTTTTGTTATTTTCTAACATAAGAGTAGTAATATAGATTTATCATACACCGTTGGAAAGTTAAAAAGTTAGAAAAAAATGTTATCTTATAAACAAAGTTGTGAAAGATAATGTTAAGTGGTGAATAAGTTATAAACCTACGTGATTATTTATAAATGAACATAGAAGATGCCCTTCAACCGCTAGAGTTTCTTGATTGATTAATGTACATAATAATTTTGTATTGTTATTTTAATCAATCTAACACTATGTAGAATAGAATAGAAATTTTTATTTTGTCTTTAGGGCTTCCCCATACAAATAGAGCCTAGCTTGGCTATAAATTACAATATTATTGTTTTAGAACTATATATACATTTCATTTAAAAATAAATAAAATAATAGTGAAAATTTACTAAAACAATTTGACTTTCAAAAATAAATTACAGATTAAAGAATAAACAAACAGTTACTGGTGCTATAACAGAAACAATACATAAGCAAAAGTAAATATCACTTTGAAGATCAAATAAAAATAAAATCTGAATAGAAAATGTTCTATTGAGCACTTTTTGAACTCCTATCATGTAATAGTACACTTTATGTAACTTATCTACACTATCGATACTCATTATAGCATTGATACTTTGGATGTCGGAAGATTCGAAGATGAAGTTTTGAAGAAATTGTCTATTTTCATTGTGTGCCGGGCAGTGAAGGAGAATGTGATGAAGACTGTTGTAGATAAATCAATTGCATATTATACAGCTTTCTTGTGACTTAAACAAAAAATCTGAGTTTTTTCCATAGATTCTAATATGTTCTGGATTTGCAACTCTTAATCGGCTGACACATCTCAATTTCTTTATATGTACTTTAAATGTGAGGTACGTTTCAGGGTCGGGAGCATTGTAGTTGCATAGTAAACCTATGACATCGTGCCCTACTGTCTCCTTCAATAATACTCCTCTTGTCCCGGGTGAACAGATCCGATATCTAGGGCTGAACCTTGATAAACATCTCCCTTGGAACCCTCATACAAGACGGAAATGACTAAAAACTGCTCGACGTTTTCTGCAAAGGTATTTAGCTCGGCTATTGCTCTAAATTGGGATACCCAATTGAAGTTTACGTCAGGATTATCCTTGTCAAATGATTTCAGTCTGTTAAAGCAAAGTCTTCTGTCATGAACTCGAGCTTGGTCCATAGATTTGTCATCTTTTTTATCACCTTCATGGCTAATGGTTCTCTTCCTGTTTCGAGATGGACTATATAATTTGGGGTATTCCTAGGCCATCCAAATAAGTGCTTTAAAAATTTAAGTTGGACCGTTTCGATTGCCTCTATTGCCTAACACTATGTTTCAAGTTGAATATAATTCTAAATTGAAGTTTTAAAGATGGTATTTTCAACTGAGGTAAGTTAAAGCCGTGTGTTGCGCACACCAGATAGTTTTACTAGTAGTTATAGATCCTAAATACCTTAGTTTATCGAAAAGTTCAAACTTAGATCTTGATATATCTATATTTATATCTTCTAGACAATCGCCATAACTATGTAATATATATGGCTTAAATCTCATTTAACTGATCTGCTTGGAAATACGCTCTTCGGTATCATTTAAGAAAGGCAACCCTGAACATCGGTCGAAAAAAGGAATGCTATTTCTGGTAGAGGCTAGTGTCATTGTCAGGCGGGTTCGGTGGCAAGAATGTGCCAGTGAAACATAACTGTCTGTATAAATAGATCTCTTGGCTTCTTATTCATAACTTCCGAGCCACGTATATCTATTACAATGTCCTGTAATATATATATGTTTCTTTATATAAGTTCAATGTTACAAATAGCAAAAAATCTTATAGATTATAAATAATTTTAGTAAATTATTTTTTTTTTTTTTTTTTTTTTTTTTTATTGAGATATATTACAATTTGTTACAAAATGAACAATAATAATATTGATAAGAGACCACATTCATACTATATATACAGAAAATAATAATAATGGTCAAATTTCATAAAATATAACATAAATTCAAATATATACAATAAAATAATAATAATAAATAAAAAACAAAACAAATCGAAACATAAACCTATTATTGAGATAAATAAAAAGTTGGCAAATAAATAAACATCTTACACACAATCATAACTATCTACAATATATACAATGTTTGTGGCTACAGCGCCCTAACTCAGCCTCCACTGGCTCAGACCAGTGATGCGGCTGAGATAGAGGTGCTGGGATCTCTTGGATTCCGCTTTTTCCTCCACAAGTGGAGGGAAAAGCGCTTGCTGGGGTCCCTTTAGCAATTGTATAGTAAATTATTAGTAATTATTTTTTATTAGCAATCGAACATGAATATTTCCTCTCCACTTTTCATTCACTATAATCCTTTAGGACCTAAAAATGTTTTTCTTCTCATGAAATAGTTCTTAAGGATTTTAGAACTAATCGAGATTCATTCAGAATCAAATACTAACACTGGCGCACAAAACCGGTGAAAAATTTGTCCCTTTGACGAGTGGTTAAGGAATCAAGTGCTCCAAGCTTGCGTCCTTTTGGTTTATTTCGATAATGACAAATTTGTAATCGACAAAAACAAAAAAAAAATTACCCTCCCCCTCAAAATCTGAGAGGTTACGTTTCAAGATGCATAGAATCCGAAAAAAAAAATCCGTTTGTCCGCTCTCTGCCGTCCGCGGCATTTCTCCGAAACTACTGGACCAATTTTTTTTTTAATTTGCCACAAAAATACTAGTCCATGCAACGATGATCCTAACATCAAGACGTTGATATCAGCTGGCAATTTTTAAAATGGAAACCGATTAAATGTGATTTAATTCAATAACTCAGTTGTTTTTTTTTAAGATACAGAAACAGTTATGATTGTAACCAAAAAAAACTTGTAACCAAAAAAACTCAGTTGTTTTTTTTTAAGATACAGAAACAGTTATGATTGTAACCAAAAAAACTTGAATAATCACATAAAAGAGAAAAAAGGAACTAGAAAAGTGAAATTTTACACATAAACATGATTGATTTTACTGAGTTATTTTTGACGATAGAGTAGACGAGTCTTAGAACCAGTAAAGCGCGATAAGAAAAAAAAAAATAAATAAAAAAAAAATAAAATTCATACGTATATTTAATAACAAATTATAATAGATGTAATTCCACCGAAAATCGGTTATTATTTAAGATAGAGAAAAATTGAAAAGATTTCCGAGATCAAGACAACGCAATACCAAAATTTTGCTTTTAGTGCCATTTAGTAGAGAATTAAATTTTCAACGAATTAAGAAAAGAATCATTAATGTTGGCTAACAACTAGCTGAGATATTGCGTTTTGAAATCAGCAATAGTAATATGATATCCTTTGAATTATTGCTTTTCATACATAATTGCAAATCAACGGCTTTATAAACAGTTATACCCTAACTAAGTTATAGTTATATAGTTCAGAATAAATTATGAAGTTTTGTAAAAAAGACGGTCATTGAATACGTATACGTTGAAAATATGTGAGAGTGTACGATAATTCAGTATCGCTAAATCTCTAGAATTTACATCTATCTGTTTTCTTTCAGTATAGAGCAGCTCTAAAAAGGGGGCGCGTTAGTAGCACCTAGTTAACTATAGGCGCTAGATACCGCTCAGAAGAGGTAGGTTTTCCTCAGGTTTTGGACATTAGTGGTATTTATGGTCATATTATTATTATTATATATTAATATTATAATATTTGAAATGCTTATTTATGCATATCTTAACTGAGAACATATAAGTAGCAAACCTCTTATGCTTATTGTTAACTTGTTTTATATATATATATATATATATATATATATATATATATATATATATATATATATATATTATTTGTATTATTTTTGTGTTTCAGATGTATTTACTAAATGTTTATTAGTGTATGTTGGTTATAGATATAATATTTGTTTTATTTAGCCTGTTTCATTGCACAGATTGTCCAAAAGAATAATAAATCGTTATTATTATTAGCCATTAAGGATGTATAGTTGGGGAAATATTTACAATTTTATTTCTTGATTTATAAATAATATATTAGATATTCATTCAGAAAAAATGACCTTGCTATAAGTCATCGAGTCTATTAATTTCAGAATAAGCAACAGAAAAAATACAAAACAAGTAGTCTGAACACGTGTTTGCGTAAATTAAAAACTATTTTAATGTAAATGAATGATAAAAGTTCAGAAAAAAACTATTATATATGTAAAATTAATCCAATTATTACAAGTCCTTATGCAGCTAATACTAGGAAAGATTATTCTGTGTGAATATTTTAGGTAAATAAAACTTTTTATTTTAATGTAGCTAAAGTTCATTCTACTGAAAGACGGAAACGAAGATCATTTATTGAAGTCAATAAAGAGCTTTATAAAGAGATAAAACTGTATCGTCTTGTTTTAACCATTTAAAATAAAACAATTACAAATTTTCTGATGTAATTTTTTAGTAAAATTAGTTTTAAAAATACTTGAAAATAAATCATTCTCTAACGAAAACATTTATTTTTGAGGTACTGTATAAGAATAGTTATACAGATAACATAGCGTTGAGATGTTAAATATTTTATAGAAAATGTAATATAAAAAGTTGTATGGGATATAGAGAGTGATAAAAAGTTACATAAAGTAAAAAAATACATGATTTTTGTCGATAATAATTTCTATCGTTAGATTATTTAATCTGATACACATGCTTCCACCATAGCACAACGTAACACTAACTTTATTAAAATTTTTATGAAGTGAATTTAACAACGTAGGTAAGTGAAATTCATCTGTTGTTCGCATCATTTTTTCTAATTAACCGGTTTCGGACTTTTAATACCATATATATGGATCAATTTTATTTGGCATTGTATCAGATTCAAAAGCATTAAACAATTATATAAGTATAGTTCAATGAAAATAAAATTAGTACTTATTTTAAACTAATTATGTCCATGTGAACACGAATAAATAACGTTAGAAATATATTATATCAATATGTTCTAAACACGGAAGATCTCATTTAATTATTAAGGTTGATGAGGGGCTGAATAAATCTTCCATTAATACTGATCATTTATTTCTTGACGTTTCGGGATATTCTCCCATCTTCAGAAGTCTACAAAAAAATTTTTTTTAAGCAATTTACCATCACATCAAAGATCACTATAATGAAGTGAATGGTTTAAACAATTTTTAAATTAGGAGTCAATTGATAACAATATTTTAAAACTATTAATTAACAAATTTTAAAATCATATGGAGGCAATGAAAGCAAAAATTTAATAATCCAGTTGAGGACAAAGATCTGAGCAATACTCTTGCTCAGATCTGAAGTGTTTAGAATTTGACTTCATTTTTATTTATTTTTTACCTGGTTGAAGGTGGTACTAGTAAAATGTTGGATTACAGAATTTATAACGAGGCAATTTTTATAATATTTATTTATTTATTTAATTAAGTACTGTGCAACATTATTAAATTTTTGCTTTCATTGCCTCCATATGATTTTAAAATTTGTTAATTAATAGTTTTAAAATATTGTTATCAATTGACTCCGAATTTAAAAATTGTTTAAACCATTCACTTCATTATAGTGATCTTTGATGTGATGGTAAATTGCTTAAAAAAATTTTTTTTGTAGACTTCTGAAGATGGGAGAATATCCCGAAACGTCAAGAAATAAATGATCAGTATTAATGGAAGATTTATTCAGCCCCTCATCAACCTTAATAGTTAGAAATATATTTTAATTATGAATAATGCAGAAAAAAAAAATAAGACCTATATAATTAAAAACCTCTTTAAAACGGAATTTCAGAAGCATATTAAATGTTAAGATTATTAAATAATTTATAGAATTTGTATCGCATTAAAATATCATTAAAAATGACTATTTAAGTTATTATAATATAAATAATTAATACATTATGTCTATTAATAATAATAATTATCATCACTATGTAACAAAATAGTACAAATAAATTATATGTTTAAATATTTCAATCTGATCTAGTGCATACGACAAAAACTAATACATATATGCGTCATAATAAATTTATAGTTACGCAATAATAATTTGCTAAAAGTAGTTTATAAAATAATAAATAAAAAACAATATTATTGATCATGAAATAATTACGAGAACAATATGAGAATCCAAATAACGTTAAGCGAACGTTATGAGTGTGAATCTAGTTATTTCAGAGACTGTTTTGAACTCGGCGGTTGTAATCAAATTAGCTTTCCTTACTCAAAGTACTGGTCTCTTCTTTAGTAGTATTATTTCGATGCGGTTAGTGTCGCTGTCGTCTCGTTAATGTTATTTTAAAGGTGTGAAAACTGTTACGCATTTATGCATTTAATTTTCGATATAAAGTTGTTTTTATTATTTACTTCGTTACCGAAACCAGTTGTGTTTAAAATTAAAAAAAAAGATATGCAAACAAAAAAACATCAAGAAAGAAAGTGGCCATATTGGATTTGTCTAGAACATTCTCTTGTAAGAAAGACTCTGATATTATTATTATTATTTTTTTTTTTTAATGATCCTTATATAACAAACTTACGTCGTTCAAAATTAAAATAATTCAAATAATTTAGTAATAATGATGGACGTATTACACTAAATTCCCTTTATATTATCTTATTCAAAGTTTTTATATGTTTGGTTTCCAAAAGATACATTTTTTACGACATTAATATTATGAAGACATATTTGTATTCTGATAATTTAGTTTTATCTAAATCTTCAACTTGATTTTATTTAGTGAACATTCAAGTCCTCTACAAACACGATCTAGAAATGCAGATATTTTCTGAAGGAGTTATGTTCGCACTTATTTCCGTTCCAAATCATACGAATACATTTTATTCAGTAACTTTTATATAGTCCAATTAATATAGCAAAAAAAAAATAAAGAATTCTAGATTTTAATGCAAAAACAATCAAATAAGTTGGTTTCATAAAATTTTAATGAGATATTTTTGCGCTTCCTGTAAAATTTCCTGAAATGGAATTACAATAATAGAATACCTTTTGTAAATCAACGTTTTATATGAGCCATATTTTTTTTAACTAAATCAGTAATTTAAAAATAAACATGTTAAACTCTTATAAAATCAATACATATATATTTTATTCTATATAAAATTGATACATTGAAATAAGTATATAAATATATATAATCATAAAAATATTTCAGTCTTGAAACATTAACAAGTCTCACTAAAACATTAAATATTAAATCAAGCCCTATTAGTTTATTGCCATGACTGGAATACGAAAGTTATAATATTTTAAGCTGGTATATATTTAGATTGTGTTAGGAACTTCCAAATTTTAGTATTAAATTCTCTTCAAAGTACTAAAGCTTTAATAAGTCTGTTGGTTTTAGAGTTTATTAAGTAAGATTACAGATGGTTAAATTAAAAAGCTGCTATACTAACAATGGAAATTTCCACTGAGGAATGTGGATAAGTAACTTGTGAATTAAATATCCTGATTCCTTTATTTAATATTATAATTGGTACATGATATTTTTCTCTTAGATGAAATTCTATTTCAAAGGTTTTACAGCAATTCAATAAAACACGTGTGCATACATATGTATATATATAATAAAAAAAATCATTGAACAAATTACCCACGCATACTCCGAGTGTTGTGGTTGGTTTTTTTCCCCGGCTAGTCTATTGTTCTCCGGGTCATGAGTCCGAATCCCGGCTTTGACAGGATATTACTTATTTTATTGATTTAGCCGGGGAGGGGGGGGGGTGACCCTAGGGTATGGAGACCCTCCTGGGGCATCCCACTCTTCAAAGTGGGTACCCAAAGTGGTGAAAAAACCTGGTGGCTAAGCGTGATCAGGACCTAATCACCTCATTGCATGGCCTATAAGTAAAGCACGTATCTCTATTTTTACAGAGAGTACTGGTTTGTAGAGGAACAGTTTTTTTTTTTTTTTGTTTCCTATCCAATCGTATTTATTTTAACTAAATATCTACTACAAATGTTTTTATTTTAAGTTACATATTTACCTCTATACATATATAATGATTTTTATACATTTCTTGGTTTCCATGAACTCCTTCTAAACCAACGACAGATTTTGATACGGTTTGTTCAATCATTTAGGGCATTCATTCCTGAATATTTATAATTAAAATACATTAGATTAAAATTTATCTTTTCTTAAGAATAAATAAAAAATTCTTGAATCGAGTCATCAAAAAATTATTCCTGAAATATGAGTAGTAATATAGACAGACATATAATATACCAAAATCGGAATATTTTTGAAATTCAATTAAAAAAGAAAATTATTACAAGCACATAAACTAATGAACATACAATGAGTGTCAAAAGTATTCTGAATTCACCATCATTTAGAAATTTACTTGTTTTAAAAAGTTGTTAACCACGTTATAATGTTAGAAGGACTGTATAAAATAGATAATACCAAAAGTCATTTTGTTTTTATTGTTTCGAATGTTGATTTAAAAAAAAATTAGGAATAGAAGTGCCAAAAGTATCCGGAATTACCTGATTTTCAGATTATATTAATACACTAATCATTAATAAACATCTTGTTGGTAAACCTTTTTGTATATTTATACATATTAGTCTATCACGAATGGATTTTACAAATTAATTTATTATTGTTTACCGCTGTAGCAATTATTGTTTCTTTAAGTCATTTTTATTTTAAATATCATATTTCCTGATTTTTATTTTTGATTAAGGCTCAAAGATATATAATTAAAATAATAATGGAAGTGAGATTTCGATAACTTTTAACCGATTTAGAATTTCCTGACTCATAGTCCCACTAATGTTTAAAATTAAATTTATTCGTAATTTTTCTTCAACTTTTGATTTTGGCTTTCCATACTGAAAAATCACACGAATATATCAATAATTCTGTACATCAATCTAAGCTTATCAACCTCTTTCAAAGAAAAACAGCCTTATCCTTTACTGACCGCTCAAAGTAGTTTACGATGACATATTAAATTCTTTTTTTAGTTTCCTCCGAACCATAATTTCTCCATACGAACCATGTATTTTAGTATTTTACTCGTCTATAAACATCAAAATTCATCAACCTCATTTTGAAAAAGTGTTCAGCCTATTCTCTTATGGCCTTCCAGCTATAAGGCGTTTTACGGACTTTTTGTACCATTTTTTTTTTCTTTTCGTCATATTTATTTAGAACACGGCACGCAGCTGAAACAATTATTGTGTATCCAGAAGTTATAAACAAATCAGAATTATGGTTTATTAATTTGAGGAATTGTTTTCTTTATTTGATTAATAATATTTTTTCTTTTTATACTTTATTATTATATCCTTCATACTATACTCAGCCATCTGAATACTCTCATAATTTTTTTATTTTTCATTTTTACCATTTATCTTGAAAAATTATCCGAAGCCGCTTTTCGATAGTTATATTTTTACTTAAACGCCTTATTTTAAAAACATTTCTTCCGAAAGTTGGCTATCGGTTTCATAAGGAGAAAGAATTGTTTAAAACATAAAATTATATCGATGATTAGTGAGAATATGATATACATATTTGTAATATGTATATATTAGGAACCATTAAACAATATGATATTTCGATTTCCAATTCTTTTGACACTTGATGTTCTTGTAATTGTACCTTATTAATCTGATATTTTGTAAAAACAATGTGCTTTTCGCTTAATAGCTTTTATCGATGCATTATTTAAATCGATTTGTATAATGCAATAATTGATTACTTATTACATGAAAAAAAAAAATGTATTCCAAATACTTTTTTTTTTCTTACCCTCTGACTTTCTTTACAATAAATGCATGCATACTTAACTAATGTATATGCAGTATAGACTATAACTAATATATGCATTCTTCGACTTAGACCTCGTTTTGCTCGAAGACATTCTAAGGTTCATTTTACACTCTGCGCAGTATACAGGGTGGTTTTGACACTCACTGTAAATATGATATAATGTAATGCCGATTATTGGGATCTTAAACTTCCAGTTTTCACCGGAAATAACATAATACAGTATCACAAAATGGTTTGTGTGTTCTAGAAGAGTGTAGTCTAATATTATAGAAAAGAAGAAACTTTATTTATTTTCATAATATTTACAGTGTACACTCAATACAAATATGTTTGGTTTCATGATTTCAGTGGACCTTTTTTCATTATAACAGAGTTTCAATCATCCTTTGAATTTACTAATTATCATACAATATTTTGTTTAAGATAGTAGGAAAAGTAACATGAAAAAACCTACACAATATAAATTACAATATTAGTTTAAAAGTACACGTTTGGTTCTTTTGTGCGTGTTTAGTGATGTTTTGTTGTAATTACCAATTTCTAGTTTTAATCGGTTTTCAGAAGTTGTGGTTTTATCAAAATAGTTTTTGGTTACTGTGTAGATATACTGTTTTAATGTTGGAAGAATTAGTGCAGAGAGCATTTTTGAAATTTTAGTATATCGTGGGTAGTTATTGATGATTCGCATACATGTATTTTGTATTGTTTCTATTTTTTTATAATTGGTATTGCAAGTCGAGCTCCAGACGGGCGATGCATAATAGATCTGGGCACGTATGACTGTTTTATATAGTAGTAGTTTGTTCTGAGTGCATAAACTGGATTTTTTATTAAAATATGGGAACATTTTATAAATACATTTTTTTGTTTTTTCGGATTTTCTATTGATATGTTCAGTATATGTTAACGATTTGTCTAAAGTTATGCCTAAGTATTTAACTGATTTAGACCAGTTAATGTGGACTGAGTTTAATAAAAGATGATGATTTATGTTCGGTCTGCGCTTAGTAAAGATTATGGCTTCTGACTTGTTTGCATTTAATTTTAATTTCCACATATTGCAATATTTATTTATTTTTTGAAGTTTAGCTGCAATTTGTTAACTATGGTATCGATGCGATAGGATGATGTATATAGGGCTGTATCATCAGCGTAAAGAGACCTTATAACGTGCGGGTGGCTTGGAAAATCGGATATATATACATTAAATAAAGTTGGCGAAAGGCAGGATCCTTGAGGAAGGCCGGCCGTTACAGAGAGTATACTGGATGTCGAATTATTTACACGAACATAAAATCGTCTATTGTCAAGATTCTACTATTATATATAATGTACATACATATGTAATATCTATATATTTTATCAAATCTTAAAAAATGGACATTATAATGAATATAATGATTATGAACATAATCCCCTATTATAAAAAACACCCGTGGAATGACAGTATTGTTTAAACATTAATAGAGGGAGATAAAAGCTTTACAGAGCTTTTTTTTTATATTCGGAGCACTCCCCCCGGAGAAGTTTATCAAGTCACACCTCCACCTCTAACCTCCTTTATTCTTATTAAAGGTCGTTTTTAAAATCCCAAACAAACTACCAGTTTGATAGCTCATTTTTTTCGTACTGATTATTACAGAAATAGAAATTATTTCATAAAATCTTATAGCCGTATGTGAGCGAATCTAATAGTTTATTGAATCTATCGATGCCGATACTACCAAATTTTGCCTATTATAGATTCATCAAATGATTACCGCCCAAGCCAGAGCCCTCGAGATTATACAACACAATCCTCTCACTGACGCACACTGCGCAAAATCACTAATTTAGGTGGACAAAAGTCAAGTCATAATTTGAAATTTTCCAGTGCTTTACCATCCTATTAGCAGTTGGCTATGCCCTTAATACTAATATTTCCCGCCATACGATGTGTGGAAATAAATAGTAAATGAGTGAATCATTCCTGTTGGCACAAGTGCCTAACAGCCAATGGGATTATCTTTATTCGATGACCATTTATTGTGTTCAAGGTGTGTGTAGAGCAAAGTATTTTTGCTTTTAATTAACAATGGAAATTGCTGAGTCAGGTAAGACATTATATTTTCAAACTTGTTAGTGGATATACATTGCAATCTACCTGAAAAGTTAATTTAGCATTTTGTAAATGTATGCCACTATACAATAACGAAAAACTATATAACCCCCAAGTTACCCCAAGGATTTGTTTCATCCATCCTTCAAGTCCTTAAATATTTCAATGATTTTTTGTGATTTTTTTTGTTTTGGGTGATACATAATTTTTTTCAGACACAGCACTGCGATTCAAAAGTTTTAAAATCAATAATTTGAAGAGTTTCCTAAATGATATAGAAATACATCAGTATTATTAGCAGGTTTCAGCAACTTCGAGCAGTAATTAGATTTTTTTGTAATATTTTTCCCGGGTAGTGGGACTTCAATCGTAAATGTAGGGAAGCTTAGATTTCAGCAAATAAATTTAATGTTTAATTACTGTGCGCACGCCAATAGTGTCAAAAAAATTAACTAGTTTCTTATACTTTTTTTGTCGTTAACTTGGACCCCAAAGGTTAAATAAAGTTTCAGAATTTTGTCCACCTAAATCGGTCATATTTTCCACTGTGCTACGCCGCGGCCTATCTTTCGGACACTTACGAATTGGTTCAGTGCATAATAACTTTTTTTTTTTAATTTCTCTTTTTTTTTTAATGAGTATAACAACTTTGCACTACCATTAGAGTCGCGCAACTCAGTTTTACTGACAGGGCACAACTTCGTAATTCCGTGTTGTATAACATAAATTCTTCCTTGGCCTCTTATATCTTTGGACAAAATATTTCACATAGTATCTAGTTCTCGGAAACGTTAATCATTGTTCATGTTGTGTGATTATTCATTATTCATACAACGTCACTATTTACTTACACCTATATATATATAAATATATAGTAAGAGAAAGTTTTGCGATCCTGAGATTTATCGAATTCCAATTTTCAATGTAAATGCACGTTTTGAGGTTCCCTGAGTCCAATTAACCAATTCCCTCAAAAAAGTCTGTGTATGGGTGTCTGTTTGTGTTATAAATCAACCACTAGGATGAAAAGCCGTACGAAACTAAAATTTCATATTTAGGACAACTATACGCCTGAGATGTTACAAAAACTTTTATTTCAAAATCGGCTGACCGGAAGAAAAACTTAATAATTAAAATAAACCTAATATTTTGCACCATTTTACGATTTTCTCAAAAACGGCTCTGAGGATTTCGATTAAACTCGCTGTATCGATGTAAAATTTAATGAACTTCAATATGATGTAGATTTCATACTCACTGAAATAGTAGATTCTTTAAAAATGACTATGTCATCTTTTAAAAATTGATGAAAAACGGGTAGATATATATGTTGAACTGATTTAATATGTAACCAAAGGTAAAAAGAACAAAAATAATTGTTTATGCTATTTAAAAAAATTTGAACATGAAAACACCAACATAGATGTATAATATAGTATTAAAAAAAGGAAAGTTTAATAAATATATTTACAAAAACTCATTAAATAGAAACAAGCTAATGATTTAAAATTTTGCATACTTAAAATATTTTGTATATGTATTTCTCGTCGATTTTCTGCAAAACAAGCGGTTGAAAATAATCAATAACGGGTCTAGTATGAAAAATAAACTATAGTTTATTATTGTGCTATTAGTCAATTGGCTTATGACAACGAATATTCAACAGACAGACGGAAACCTACAAATATCCCGATATCTATAGTTCTCATGAAGTACAATACGGATCCTCAAGCATTTCAGAACGGGTGCGATTTTATTGAAATTTGGGGTAAAAGTAGTCAAAAACTGCCCCTAAAGTACTTTTTTCTAGTTTTTGCTCATATATCTCAGAATCTATGAGTCATAGGAAAATAACGAAGATATAAAAAATATTCCTCATTATATTCTTTATACAAACTAGTCCTTTGATAAATTGACTAGTATAAGCCGATTTCGAGTAATCTTCATCTGAAGTAAAAAATATTTAATGGACTAGCCTAAACGAGAAATTACGAACTATTTGCTTTATTTTTAAAAATATTTGGATTTATTAAGTTTATCATAGGAACAAATTAGGAGTATTTTATAGTACATTTACATTGGTATAATTTTAGTCGTACTAAACATCTGTAAGTTCAATAATTACAAAGATAATGTAAAACCAAAAACAAAAACAAAATGTTTACCATGTAAATGGAATTATCTACGCCATCTAAACTAATAGGTAACATAAGGCAGATAGAACTAACACTAGGTCACTCGTGGTCTTGACGTTAGTATTGTTATCATTTAACACGTGAAATAACATTGTGTGTGCCCTTAATGGAGCTATTACATGCGATTAGCAAAACCAATACCTATTCAACATTAAATGTTCTTGCTTGTTTAATACATTAAGTTATAATAGATAGTGTTCTTATATGTACTTCTGATTACTATAAATAATTTTATTTTATTTTTTTCAGGTGTGAATAACGTCCACCTACAAAGGATTTAATTAAAAAAAGGTAATTAGTGTTAGTTCATAAGAAAAATATTTTATATGTTACTAAATTAATCATTTCAACTATATTAAAATATTGTGTTAGTTGCTGCTATGTGGCAAATTACAGAAATATAGATTATGATGGTTTCATATGTTTTTATAATATCCTTGATTTGCTGAAACCTTGTATTATTGGATTATTGCCTATCCAGCTATTTACTACTATAAAATATTTATTATATTGTTTATATATTTTGATTTAATTAAATATTAAAAATATTTATTAAAATTGTTTAATTCTTTTGAAGATTATTTTTATTTGCCAGGCGTTTCTCAGAAGTGATATTCCGAATCAGAAGAATATAAAACAAAATAGGATTTATTGCTTTATATGTTGCAGCATGTTAAATTCCTTAAACAGTGATGGTCCAAGCACCAATCTAGTTTGATAATTACAATAATCATGGTTAATGTTGTTGTTTATGCCGCTGTTTTAAGTTTATCGGGCGAAGATCAGACAGATCATGGTTAGTTTTTGGCCAGTTCATTTGATTCAGTGAAATGTTTTTTTGTTTATGATTTTCTTTGTTTTGTCATTTTAGCTATAATTTATTGTTTTTCTCACGATTTAAATGAAAAGGAAATTATGGTTATGTAAACTCAAATGCGTTATGTGAACTACCAGCAATGTAACTATTACATGTCTATGGGAATGATACATACTATCTTACGCAGTATTTTATTAACCATTGATGGAATCCATTTTCATGGTTTTCCATTTTTATCTGGTTTGTCCAAGATAGTATACCTATAACGAATACATTTTTTTAGTCATACTATGTATCATGAGAGGAAATGTATTAGAGCGATTTGCACATGACTTTCGGAACGAACTGCTATTAAATATTGCCTTAAACGCTTTAGAAATGTAATGGTTATTGAAAATGATACACATTGTTTTAAATAGCTCTCCAAAATTGATAAGGCGAAATCAATGTTGAAAACTAGTTTTTTTACTAATCATGTTAAACATTGCATTTCGTTAGGGGCGAAGTTAACATATGATCATACCTAAAAATCGGTATGGTACTTTTTTAGAAAGAGGTAAAACCTTGGAAACCTTCAAGTCGCACCAACCGTAGAGAGGAGGTGGTCCTGGCCCGCCTGAGAATCGGACACACACGGCTAACGCATGGGCACATAATATCAAAAGAATTGCCCCCAAGATGCCAGCATTGTATGGGAACCTTGACCATAGCTCATATTTTTGAAGAATGTTTCTTCTAAACCAGGCAGCTGAACAAAAATTGAATACCAAGCAACGTCGCAAATGCTTTGGGAAACAATGAGAAAAGGATTGATGAATTAATTGTCTCCTCTCTCAAATGTATTTTTACAAGAAGATTTAAACTACTATTGTTCTCATCTTGAATTAATTGATTTTAATAATGAATTTAAATATAAATTAATTAAAAAATAATTAAAATTTAAAATTAATGTTAATATATTTATTTATTTTATTTACTTTTTTTTTTAGCTAATTTTTAATTACTTTTTTAACTATTATATATATTACTTTATTTATTAATGTATTAATATTTTTTATTATTTGTTATTTTATTTACGGTTTTTTTAATTTATTTTTTTTTATTATTCTTTTTTTTACATATATTATAATATCTTTTAATGTTTCAACTAATACCTTTTATCTTAAATTAATCTTCTATAAAATGAATATATCTGGCACTGATGACCGCGATGTTTT
Source organism: Piezodorus guildinii (assembly GCA_023052935.1). Classification (NCBI taxonomy): domain Eukaryota; kingdom Metazoa; phylum Arthropoda; class Insecta; order Hemiptera; family Pentatomidae; genus Piezodorus; species Piezodorus guildinii. The sequence goes on along the minus strand of CM041293.1, from coordinate 135,597,853 downwards.
GTACCATTAAAATTTTAAAAACCAACTAACCAACCTAAAAACTATTCCGAGTCTATTTTGACCTAACTTACTTTCTAGAGTTATCTGTGCTGAGCTATATATCTGCTTTCCAGCTATGTAAATGTTTAGTATACCTGCTGTACATTGCTATATAGAAAATATCAATATAATATGAAGTAACTATCCGTTACTATTCCTCAATGAAACTACTAACCAGAGCCAAAACTCTATAAAAAAAAACTTGAGGTTGCCTATGATCAAAACTTGGAGTAACCATTTTTCCCAATTTACTAAGAAATCCATTTATATCCTTGAACTGCTTTTACGTTACCATTTTACAGTACCTGTCAACTCTTCGCATTATTTATCGTACTCCTTTACTTTGACTATGTATGGCTAATATATTGAGTACTATCTAGTGAAAATAAAGGCTAAAAATATTGGTAAATAGAGTTATTTAGGTTTTCCGCATACGATCTCACATTTCTCACTGGTATTCTGGCAAATGTGGCTGTATCTTTAATTCCGATGAAAAATACGTATTTAGTGTCTTATTCCAATCCTTAAGAGCCATAAACCTCGTCATTGAACGCTTTCGATTACTTTAACACTTACTTGACAAACGCTCTAAACTTCCACTTAACTACAAAAGCCTTCGCTACATGACTATCATTAGGCCAATATGGAATTACGGAGTTGAGCTTTGGGGCTCTACTAAGTCCTCGACTTCTTCCCGGATCCAATCCTTACAATCCAAAATCCTTCGTAAAATCCTCGACTCTCCTTACTTTGTCACAAATAAACTCATTCATAAAGACCTAAATATTCCATTTGTTGCTGATCTAGCCCGAACCAGATATCACTCCTTCCATAGCAAACTCCTCTAATTTCAATCCTTGCTTCCTCTTCAATTCCTGATAATCCTTCAAAGCGTCTGAAAAGAAGATGGCCTCGATACCTCCTAGCTGAGAAAAGATACAGGAGTGCTGCCATCGGGTAGTTCTTCTTCAAGTCTGTTTCATACCATTTATCATTAATTTACTTGTTGTATTATGAAGTACAGTTGTAAATTTCAATAAATGATGTTAAAAAAAAAATAAATTCACTAAATGTTCACCTTTTTTTATTTATTTATTTTAATTTCATAATCATTAGCTGCCTAGATAATTATGTAAATAAATGAAATCAGACAAACTAGACTTCTTCCGATCATTGTTCTTTATTGTTTGGAAAGAAGATGTCTCAGTACATAAATTATTTTTCATTTCATTTCACGTAAGAATGTACGTCAATAGAATAACATCATACAATGATTTTGAAATTCAGAATAAACTATTTCCATTTAAATAGTTACATTATATTATAATATAAATATACAATCATGTTTAGATAATATTAAAAGTGATGTTCTCACGGATTGACGTTATACACATTAAGATTCAACATTAATGCTCGAGTTAATGAGATGATTCGTAGGCTAGGCATCAACTCCAGCCAAGGAGAACTGTGAGATAATGTTTTATTAAATGATATATGCAAACCTTCAATTATTGAAATTCGCATTTCCGAACTATATCTATCGGGTATTATTTTATTAATTACCGAATAATTGCAAATATTTTCCTTGTAACATCATGCCAAAGTTTCTGGAACAGAAAAAACAAAACAAAAAAACAGGTCTTAAAAGCGAAATGTTCTTGGTTTTTTCCTCTGAAATGCCTTTTTTTCTTGTTACTATTTTTTAAATCTTATTTATATTATATTTACTGTTTTTTCTTTTTTATATTAATGGGAAAAGAGGGGATGTGAAATATGAAGAAAATTGATAATCTACTGAAGCAGCAAATGAATTAAAACATATTTCAGAATAGTATATTGCATATATGTATCATATATCGTCGGAAAGCTGGAGACTTTATGAAAATTGTCATGAAACCAAAAAGTTATTAAAATAAAACAAATGTTTAAATCTAAACTATATATATATATATATAATATATATATATATATATATATATATATATATATATATATATATATTTTATTATATATATTTTACTTTACTTCCTTTAGTATATATTTATACTAAGGGAAGGTAATGAAAACTTAATATTATCGAATTCCAGTTTTCAACGGAAATAAAAGTTTTAGAGTCATCATACTTCTTGTGTGTGTGCGTATGTGTGTGAGAGAGAGAGGGAGAGAGTGTGATAAGTGTGGTAAGCATTTTGATTAAACTGTTTAAAAAAATTGTTTTAAAATTTAATGGACTTTAATGTCATGTAGATTTCATTCTGATAGATGTATATATTCTGATATGGCTTTAATGCCACTATTTTACTTTATCTTCCTTTAAAGAACCTTTTATTTTGTTGATTTGAAAAAATAAAGATGTTATCTTATTAGTATTGATAAAAAACGACTTAATATAAAATTTAAAATTAATATGTATTTTATTATAACTGAAAACTATGGAGTGAATGTATATTTTATAAATAAGATTGCAAAGGAACTATCAACAGACACTTATATTTGAATTAATAATTACATCTGTAAATATATAGGAAGATATTTGGGAACCAGTATTGGTTTGTTTTATTTTTAAGAAAAATATATTTTTCAACCATTTAGAATAGTAATAATAATATATAAAAACTATTCTATCTTTTAAGTTGGACCGAATAACAGATACTTACGAAGTTTGATCGAAGTCGATTAAGTAATTTCAGAGTTTATTGCGAACATACATCGTGAGTTTTATATATTGCTACGGTCAAGACAATGAGAGGTAAACCACGCCTAGAGAGATTTGGCTAGAGACTTCTAGACCTGGACGGTTCTCGAAGTACCTAGAACGGCCCATCCGTCTCTCGGCGTTTACCTGCCCTCTCTTTGTCTAGAATCTTCGGTAGTGGTACAAATACCGGTCCAGTACGCCTGGGTCAGGCAGTCTTAATCCGGCTCAACAAGTATCAGTGATGTATAAGTGAACTGTGACAGTGAACAATCCGTGACAGTGTAGGGAAACTGTTTGTCAGTATTGTGATAACCGGTCGGTGGGAAATTAGAAGACTTTAGTTTATATATAATTTATAGTTGTAAGTTTTGGAAAAAGTCTAGCAGATTGTATAAATTTACGTAGGTAAGTATTTTATTTGTAGGAATACCTGATTTTATATGTAGACTGTTTAGTAGTCAAGCTAGTAATTCAATTATTATTTTAAGTATAGTAGTTAGTAATCCCTTTGTATTTGTGCATTCTGTATTTAATAAATATTTGTGATTGGTATACTGACATAGTTCATTATACATATATATATATATATATATATATATATATATATATATATATATATATATATATAATGAATTATGAGAACAATAAATTCTCGAAACGTCGCATAGATAAAATTGTTTATTCATTGACTGAAACCTAAGAACAACACATACTTAAATTATCAACAGTCGAGAACTGATCAAACAATATATATATATATATATATATATATATATATATATATATATATATATATATACTTTTTTTAAGGGATATAAGCATATTAATATAGATAGGTAATATACTATTGGTAAGCTAAATATTTTAGTAAAAGTGTTATCTTATATAAAAGTGGTGGTAATATAAAGTAAGAAATAGAGTATTAACTTTAGTGATTGTTGTACATAACAACCTTATACTGTTATATTATTTAGTCTAAAACATATGTTTCTAAAGAAACTGGATGTAGTTCTTAAAGCTATTTAAAACTTCTTAAATGTTAGTTAAACTGAGGTTAGTGAAAGCCGTGTGTTCGCACTCGGCAGTTTTTCAAATGCGGTTAAAAGTTTCAAAATTGATTTTAAATATTAAAACAAGACACGTGTCGCGGGGCCTTAATTTATATTATGTATTTGTTAGTTTTTATAAAAATCCTACATTCTTTTGTTAACTATTACAGGTCTAAAAAAATACTTCATAGTGTATAGAGCACAGCTATAAATCTAAAGTTGATCTAATGGAAAATCGATTGGTCCGCTTAGTCGACAATAAATAGATTCGATACATTACTATCCACAATGGCGGTTACACTTCCGGCATTCACAAGTGCCTTCCCAAATCGACCCGAGCGACCATCCTCAGCCAACTGTTGATGAATACGAAAACAGGAAGATGGCCTTATCTCCGAGCTCTGATGAGAATACCAAGTGGGCAACTCCAGCGAAAATGAGGTGGAAGCGGGAAAAACGTTAGCCACGTAATTTCTTGTTTTTTTTTTGTCTTTTGTTAAATATTTGTTAGAGCATCAACTCCAATGATGCCTATTATATTTTTCCTATAACCAGAGATATCTCACGTTTTTCATAATTGGGTCTTCAAGATTAAGGATTATTATAATCAGATTTTCTTAATCTTTTCTCTCGCAGTTATTAGCAGCGTTTACCAATATTCATAAAGATTTGGATAGGATATTTTTTGGGTAAATTGGATCGAATTAAAGTTAAACGCTTAGAATACTCAAGCATTCTATTATATATTAAACATCAAATGTTAAATTGTGAAATATTAGATATTTAATACAACAGCTGTTACAACTTTGTTAGAAAAAAAAAAAAAATATGGTAATAGCAACACACGACTTTTACTTACCTCGACTTTTAAAATCAATGTAATGAACTTAAGACGGGTCCTAGTATGCGATACCTACGTGCTGTAGTCCTAGGGTCCTAGCGTCACAAGTTTATTAAATTGATTTTAATGCCGTACTGGCTATGAGAGCAGTATATAAGGATGGCGGTAATTGGCGAAGTTTGGCGGCCTCTTGGATTTTTCTCAAACGCTCTCCCTCCAGCGCAGCAGAAGTACATCACCTACGATAGTGACTATTGGCAATCCACCGAGCCATCAAACATTTTTGCCATTACCATGGAGGGGGGGAAGAGGAGGGAGGGAGACAGTTTGCTATCTAGATGGACCACAAACCGCTGGAACAGGTATTCTGTCAAAAGCCAGAGATAGCGACGCCCATGCGGATTCGGTTGGTGGACAGTACGCCTGCAAGAATTATTACCGAACATTGGAGTCAATTTAAGTCAAACCTCTTTATTAGCGTTACTCGCGTCATTGGTTTCCAGAGGAGCAAGAAAACGGCCTACCATCCTCAGTTCAACGGATGCGTGGAGCAGTGTCCCAAGTCCCTTAAAACATCCCTTAATCCATTGTCCTTATAGGTCTCCGTTCGACGGTCTAAGAAGATGTGGGAGCTAGCGCTGCGAAAACAGTCTTCGGTCAACTACTCCGCCTCCCAGGAGAATTCTGTGAACATTCCGAACGTCGGTAGGACGCAGAGGCAACGTTGAATACACTGAGGGATGCGGTTAAGAAGCTCCGGCCAGTTCCGCACCGCAGCAGTACGGCTCAAAACTTCATTCACCGAGACCTAAGGGACTGCACTCACGTTTTCCTTAGGGATGAATCTGTCCGAGTCCACTGACGCCACCTTACATCGGCCTCTGTCAGGCTCTCTCGCGGGAAGGGAAGACCTTCAAGCTGCTGCTACCGACAGGACGAAAAACCGTCTTCATGGATCGCCTGAAGGTGGCACATCTTCTTGCGGGATCGGTGGAAGACGGCGGCAACAAGGATTGGCCTACTCTATCACCCCTTCCCCCCTCCGGTGTGGAGAGCGGCAACAGTGATCACCTTCTTATATATATTTCATACATGGGTAAGTGAAAGTAAAAAAATCTATTGCGGACAACACACAACTTTCACATACCTCGAATGTTAAAATCAATTTAAAAACTTAAATATATCAATTTGAAAAATATTTAATGTTGATTTTAATAAAACGTGTATTCATTTTCGTTAGGAATATATGATTTAGATTAAGTAATGCATTAAATTGTTAATCAGTAAAAAGTTTATCCCTATTCGTCACTTTATATTACTTTTTATAACTTTCTGTATCAGATAAAATTTTTTCTAAAATATTTCTCTTTCAAACGATATATCTATCAGACGTCTATGTAACTGTTCTTATTATCAAAAAACTAAAAATTTCATAAATAAATAGTTTTACTCATTTATCCTTTAGTTGGGCATCAAATTCGTCCAATTTGTATATTTGGCCGCCCTTTTTCAATTTCATTAAGATAATATGGTTAATCTTTTGAAATGTATAAAATTAAAAGCAGTTTAGAGAAAAAAATTTTAAAATATCGGCATTTAAGCCCTGTCAACCTATTTCAATCATATGAAACTTAGATTATATTAAATCCCATTAAATTTTACATCAATATACGGAGTTACAGTAGTTTTTGAGAAAATCGTAAAAAGGTGTGAAATGCATGGTATAGAGTGCATAATATCTGCTTATTTTGATGAAAATTTGCTGTAACATCTCGGCATTATAGTTGTCTTAAATATGAAATTTCATTTTTGCACGACTTTTCGTTTTTGCTCAAGACTTACCACAAACACATGGACACACAACCACACACACACACACACACCCCTTTTTTTGGGACTCGATTATTTGGATTCAGGGGACCCTTAAACGTTTATTTCCATTGTAAATTAGAATTCGAAAATTTTCTGGATCGCAATACTTTCACTTATCTATCCATACATGGAATATATTACAGTGTTGGTTTATTTTTGTTTATTTATTTAACGTCACTTTATGCTACTATGGCTAATCGGACGATGCTACAGTGGGAGTCCTAAATTTTGCCTATCCAGGTTTTATTAGGATAGGGATCTTTAACGAGTACCTGACATCGCACAGGCTCGGGACCACCTTTTAACGTCCCCTCCGAAGGACGGCGTAACTAAGGATTTTTTACTCCCATTAAAAAATCCTAGGACCACCTGCGGGTTTGAACTCGTGACCTTTAGCATGGGAGGCTGTTACGCTAACCACCCAGCTACAAGTGATCCCTTTACAGTGTTGGTAGAATAAACAAAATAACGATTCTATGTATATTAAAATTATTAGAATTTAAATATAAATATGTGTATTTAAAAATCCTTAAATAGATTTTAACAACATAAGTATGTTAAAGACTTGTGTTACGATAACCAGATTTTTTTTATTTCAAGCTATCATTCATTTAAAGCAAAGAACTAAGTGAACGTTGCTTGTTCCGTTCTCCAGATTTTCCGCTTGTATAAGATGGCAATCAATTAATAATACCGAGACAGTTTAGCTAAGTAATGCGAAAGGAGAGAGAGAGGTGAGATAATGGTGGCTTTGCGGCAGATTGGCCATAAACTTAGTAAATTCATTTCCTCAGCGTAGTGAAGCAGGTGCGGAGGCCGGCCAAGATAACTGGCGGGGCAACTTATGAATTTTCATCGGCTTGATGAATGGCTAATTCCCGGCTGACTGATTTTAATCCTTGACTATTATAAATGAGATTATTCTGATTAGTTAATATGTAGGCTTAATTAAAGCCCGACCCTAAGACCTCCCCCACCGCCTCCAATATAGATTTTGATGGAGCGGCGTATCAATTGAGTTATCTTCCCTCTTCCGGAGGGCTTTTTCATTAGCTGGAAATTAAATTGAGTTTGCGGCAGAGTTTTTCAAGCCTTCGTGGTATAGCCTCATCAATAGTTGAGAGATATATATCGCGCATAATTTATGTCTCTTTATACCCTTTGTTTTTTTTTTCTTCTTTAAAGTTTATCAACTAATAAAATAGATTAAAATAAAAAAAAATGATGTTTGAGTTGGAAACTATACGTCACAAATCATGAATAGTAAATAATTTTAGCATCGATAATAAAATATATGGGAAAAAAAAATCGATTTTGCCCAAACCTGTTGTATATATTGGGTAAATATATATGAAATATTATACCTGCTATTTGTAAACTTTTCATATCCGAATATTTAAACTACAATTTTTTTTTTTTGCCATTGTATAAATCCACTAACCCAAATTATGAGAAATAAACAATAAAAAAAATCGCGTGAACTAATTATTTATTTGCTGTTTTTTTTAATTTTAAGGTAAAATAGTTGCTCGTGTTTATTACCCCCTTTAATCTCTACAAAACAATTCACTGATTAATATTGTGAAAATGAGAAACAAAAAAATAAGTACCTATATTTATTTTTTTTTTAGTCTTCATATATCCATCCGCACATGTCAAAAGCAATCAGTGACAATAAGAAAAATGTGCTATAGAAACATGGGCAGCGGTCATGAATGGCATAGAGAAGAAAAGTGCCCAGCTGCACACCTTTCTAAGCTGCTGAAAATACCTTTAAAAAATTAAAATTAATATAGAGATAGATATAAATACAAAATAAATCTATACTAATATTATAAAGCTGCAGAGTTTGTTTGTTTGCTAATCTCAAAATGTTCGAATTAAAAAATTCTTTTCGTGTTGGATAGTCCATTTATCGATGAAGGCTTCAGGCTATATAACATCACGCTGCCATCAGAATCAATGGAAAATGTGGAAAAAACGGGAAAAAATTAACCTCGAATCCCAATGATTCCAAATGATTTACCTTTAAATTTTAAAAGAATTCAATTTCCCGTTAATTTATCTGTTGCCGTAACAACTAATAAATCACAGGGTCAAACATTTAATCACGTAGGAATCGATTCACGTCAAGACTGCTTTTAACACGGCCAACTATATGTCGCTTTGTCAAGATCTGGTTGCGGAGAAAATCGGTACGTTCTTTTGCCACACGAAAATAAAACTAAAAATATCATTTACGCTGATCTTTTTTACCTTAAAATATATTCTTTTAATAAATTCCAAATTCTGATCATAATAACAGTAATTGAGGCGGACGAAGTCGCGGGCAACAGTTAGTAATAATCATAATAAAGAATAAATCACAATTAATTTACACTGAATGAAAAAGATTTTTATTTATTTTTTTTTTTTACATATTAGCTAGATTAGCTAAAATAAACGAATGTTTATCTATTTAGATATTGGGGTGTTTCACATGAAATGTCCGTTTTTATAGTTTCTGAAATACATAAATGGATTTTGCAGGTCTCTGTTGTTTTCTTCCGAATGTTTACATATTTAAAGTAAACAGTTGCTAATCCTATACCTTTGTATTATAAACATTGGCTTCCCAATCAATTACCCAATTTTCAGTATACCTCCAAATATGAACATGGAAACACGCGATTTTTGAGTAATATTTTTGTATGAGTTTAAACTCGGCCTTCAGCAGATGAGGCCGCTAGAAATATTTGCAAGGCGTTTGGGGAAGGGAGTGTTAATGAACGGACCATTCGCCGTTGGTTTGCTAAATTTTCAGCTGGGGATACCGACTTGGAAAACTTGCCCCGAGGAAGACCTCCGTCCGTAATAGACAACGATGTCCTCAAACATACAGTAGAAGAAAACCCGTACCAAACAGTTAAAAGACTCTCAGCACAACTAAATGCAAGTGCATCTACCGTTTCCAGACATTTAAAGTGTATTGGGAATGTAAAAAAGCTCGATACATGGGTACCTCATGATCTGACTGAGCGGCAGCAAGACCCCATGTGTCAAAACATACCGTGCAAAAATTGAAAGAACTGGGCTACGAAGTTCTTCCGCACCCACCATATTCTCCCGACTTGTTCCAAACAGATTACCACCTGTTCAGGAATTTAGACAACTTCGTCAAAGGAGAACTTTTTGAAAATGATGATCTAGTGCGTTTTCATATATTGTTTCACTTCAAAGCTCAGAGTTTTTCAGTTCGGGGATAAAAAAGTTGGTGTCACGCTGGGAAAAATGTGTAGAAAAAGAAGGTAAATACTTCGAATAAAATTATCTTGTTTTCATATCGTATTTTTAAGAAAAATCCTTTACCTTGAAAACGGACATTTCATATGACACAACCCAATATTTAATTGATGTTTTGTTCAAGTCTCTCAATGAATGCCTCAGAAACCTCCCGTGGTACACCACATTTTTCAATTTCTCTCCTGTACCAAAGCGAAGGGAGTCTTCGAATATATGACTTACTGAGAGATTCACATTAAGATAGTTGACACTAAGGTCATAAGGTGGATCTTGAGGCAGTCGTATGTGAGGCGGCAGGGTACTATCCTTATGTGGATGATAACTACCTCATGACGGGATCACTTGTAGCTGGGTGGCTAGCGTAACAGCCTCCCATGCTAAAGGTCACGGGTTCAAAAACCGCAGGTGGTCCTAGGATTTTTTAATGGGAGTAAAAAATCCTTAGTTACGCCGTCCTTCGGAGGGGACGTTAAAAGGTGGTCCCGAGCCTGTGCGATGTCAGGTACTCGTTAAAGATCCCTATCCTAATAAAACCTGGATAGGCAAAATTTAGGACTCCCACTGTAGCATCGTCCGATTAGCAATAGTAGCATAAAGTGACGTTAAACAAATAAACAAACAACTACCTCATGACGCCAGAACTTCATTTATATGTTTTTATTCGTTACAAAATACGTAGGGTACAACAAAAACTTTGTAATACAGCTTTATTTATTTTATTGCTAAAATTTGTTTTCTCCACATTCAATAAACTTTTACAATCGTTGGAAAAAGTTTTAACAGTTAACCAGCGCTGACAAATTTCATTTGTTGATATAATGAAGCTATCAGGTGTCCATCCTTGACTTTTGTCGCAGGTTTCTCAATATATTATTGAAAATCACTTATTTTACTTTTACTTAACTGTACATGAAATATATATATAGTAAGGGAAAGTATTGAAAATTGAAAAATGTAGTGCACCACGGGAGGGTACACCACATTTTTCAATTTCTCTCCTGTACCAAAGCGAAGGGAGTCTTCGAATATATGACGTACTGAGAGATTCACTTTAGATAGTTGACACTAAGGTCATAAGGTGGATCTTTTCATGCCTTGAGGCAGTCGTATTCGCGGCGGCAGGGTACTATCCTTATGTGGGTGATAACTACTTCATGACGCCTTAATATATTTATGCGATTTGAACTTCATATTTCATTTTTCACAGAAATATAGTTCTAGGTTCCCTGATCTAATGACTAGTTTCGCAAAAATGTGATTGTGATTGTGTAAGTCTAGCACGAAAACGAAAGGTCGTGCGAAACTTAAATATCTTATTTAAGAGAACCTTACCCGAGATGTTACAGCAACATTTTTATAAAAGTCGGCAAACCAGAAGAGCCACTTTATACTATACATTTTGCACCTATTTACGATTTTCTCAAAAACGGCAAAAACGATTTTGATTAAACTCGTTATGTAGATGTAAATTCAATAGGCTTTAGTATCATATGAGTTTCATTCTGGTTGAAATAGTCTGACACGGCTTAAATGCAGATTTTTTTATATTTCCTTTCTATAGAGTACCTTTTTACGGTAGCATTGATAAAAAAGGTAAATATATGAGTTGAATCAATCAGGTATACAACCAAAGGAGAAAAAAGACAAAAATATGTTCAATAAGCAATTTTTGAACAAAAAAAACACTAATATATGTGAATAAGGTACCGTTAAAAAGTAAAAGATTTTATAAAAAGTAATATGTTATTCACAAAATTGTATAAGTAAACGAAGAGAAATGAAAATCCATTAAACTAACTGATTGTTGTAGATGTTAATATAATTAATTAATTAATTAAACCTAATTTTCTATCTGAATGTAACATAATCAATTCTATAACCTTTATACTTTTAATAATCTTTATATTTCATGTTTAATTGTATTTGAAAATTATTTAGCTGATTTTAACAACAGAATTAAATGAGGTAAGTATTGCGCTTACAAGATATTTTTCTTTCGTCGTTTCATTAAATGTATTTAATGATAACGGAAAAAAAAACCTAATCATATTAGAAATGTCTGATCTACTAGTATTGATAAAATTCAATACTAAACCCTTCCCCCTTAAAAACATTCTCCTTCCTATCCATGTCAACAGGAACTTGATATTTTTTCGGCTTGAAAACACGAGGGAGTTATGACGGTCTGGATATTGGGACATATTTCGGAGAGAGGCAATATTTGGCTGAGCTCACTGGAGGGCCAATATATATGCTCTTACCTACCGGCCTCTCTTTCCCAGGATCAATTCTCGATTCATGGATAAGTTATCTCCTGGTCGTAGGGAATGGAGGCTTTAGATCAGATTTAGGAACCCTTTGAGGCTCGTAACTTGGATATCGGATACGGGGGGGCTATTGAGATATACACCATTCATGAGTGGCTAGTTCATACGCTAGAACAGGAATGGATTGAAATCTTACAAAAACACTGCTATTTTGATTTCTTACCTTCGTCTTAATTAAAACGGCACAGTATTTATTTGTCATAAAAATATAACAATTTTCATTGAAATCGAGTTTTATAAAATACACTGCATGACTAACACTTTGGCTGATAATATATAAGGTAATCCGTTCAATACTGCAGGATTTTTTACTTTAACTTACCTACATATGAAATATATAGTAAGCGAAAGTTTTGCGGCCGTGAAAATTTTTAAATTCTAGTTTTCAACGGAAATACTGCTTTTGGAGCCCCTTTAGTACAAATGGCCAGGTCTCGAAAAAAGATCCGTGTTAAGTCTAGCGCAAAAACGAAATACCTATGAAACTGAAATTTCATATTTAACGCAACTATACCTCCTAGATCTTTTAGAAACTTTTTCATCAAAATTAGCTACCCAGAAGAGCCACTTTAGACTATACATTTTGTACCTATTAACGATTTTCTCAAAAACGTTTTAACGAATTTCATTAAACTCTTTATAATAATGTAAAATTGGACGGGCTTTGATATCATGTAGGTTTCATTCTGATTGAAATAGTCTGACTGGGCATTAATGCCCATATTTTTAAATTTCTTCCTTTAAAGTACCTTTATTTTTTTAGATTTTATAAAATTGACCATGTTGTCTGATTAGCGTTATATACAGTCCACAATCATTTATAAACATCTAACCCACCACTTATGATGAGGAGTACCCTGTAACGCCCCAGGACTCCCATTCATAAACAATGACTGCACCCCGAATCGACTATTTATCATTGTATTGAAATTTGTTATTATAATACAACAATTGTTCAAGATCGATTTGAACATTGCTAATTATACTTAGATAAATATGTATTTTTCTAATTCTAAATAAGTTCTACATTCGCGAGAAACATAATACAATACTAGACCCAACAACTACACCCATTGACCTCCGATGTCATTCAAAGTGATAGGTCACCCTGGGCTGAGATAGCGCCAACTCCCTCACTGTTTATTCGAGGCTGCAGCCATTGCCAGCTATTGTTACTTGTATTTTTAACGGAGATTTATTTTCATGACGAAAGGAGATACAAAAATAACTATGGCGTTTATCCTAAGTCAAGGGTGTTATACGGTCGTCACATGGTAATAACTCTTTCAGGCGTAATTAGAAACATTATATTTAAAAGTTTACTCTTTTTGAGAACATGGAATCAGTAAGAACAACCTTGTTTAATGTATTAGTTAAGCTGAATACGTGAAATCGTGTTATGTTTGAGCTGTTAAATAATTCTCTTTGTAGAAAGAATGCAGATTGGGGAATAGTGCATGAGGTATATAATTATAATATCTGTAGTTTCCTTTAAAAAATCTAGTGCGGGAAAAACACGACTTTCACTTACCTCTGTTTTCTTATTTTATTTTATTTTTTTTAATTTACAACTATATATTATAATATAATAAGTAAATATGCCGCCATATGATAAAATACATGAAGAGAAACTGCTCATTGGCTGCACTTAAGTAATCAATCTAAACAAGATCTCGAGGTTATCTTCATTTTACACGCCTCGGAGGATTATCAGAGATCGAAGAAGATGCTAGGATAGATACTAGTGGATTAGAGTGGGGATGGAGTTTTGAATGGAAGGATTCATACCTGGTTCGGGCCAAATAGTAACATAGGAAACATTAAAGGTATTCGTGGATAAGTATTCGTGACAAAGTAAGGAGCGTTGAGGATTTTATGAAGGTTTTGGGATTGTAAAGATTGGATAAGAGAAAAATTCGATGGTTTGCTAGACCTCCATAGCTTAATCTCTTATCTTTATTGGTATTATAAAAGTCTTGTAGATGAGCCTTTTCTAATTAAGAGGAAGGTTTGACTGTTTGTCAAAAAGTGTTGACGTAGCCGAAAACAGGAAGGGGACATCGGTTTTTAAAACTGATTTTACATCAGAGACCTTGAGGTATGCTGTCAGAATTGGAGATTTAAAATAAATTACAACAAATCCCACCAAATTACCTTCACCCTACGTCGTAAACCTATGACATCCTGCCCTACAGTATCCTTTAATAACATTCCGCTCGTTCCAGTTGAACAGATCCGCTATCTAGGGCTTCTACTAGACAAACGTTTAACATGGAATCCGCACACTAGACTGAAACGACAAGAAACTGCTCGCCGCTTTCGGTTACTTCAACACTTACTAGACAAACGCTCTAAACTTTCACTTAACTACAAAAGACTCATCTACATGACCATCATAAGACTTATCTGGACATACGGAGTTGAGCTATGGGGCTCCACTAAACCATCAAATTCTTCCCGTATCCAATCCTTACAATAAAAAATCCTTCGAAAAATCCTAAACGCTCCTTATTTTGTCACGAATAAGCTTATCCACAAAGACCTTAATATTCCCTTTGTAGCTGATTTGGCCCGAACCAGGTATCAATCCTTCCATGACAAACTCCAATCCCACTCTAACCCACTAGTTTCAATCCTTGCTTCCCCTTCAATTCCCGACAATCCTCCGAGGCGTCTGAAAAGAAGATAGCCTCGAGACCTTCTTGTTTAGATTAATTACTGGAGTGCTGCCAATGGGCAGTTTCTCTTCAGGTTTTTCATGTACACTATCTTTAATCAGCACATTTACTTGATGTATTCCTATACAGTTGTAAATTTCAATAAAATATAATAAAAAAAACAAAAAAAAACTGATTTTAGACCTATTTCATAAAGTTGACGTCTCTGATTAAATCAAAATGCTCTTATTGCACCATTTTCTACGGAGATCCCTTATTATTAAGTGGTATTTTGCTTCCTCGAAATAGAAGAAAAAAAACATTTTCGTCAATTAATATTTTTTTTGTTTCAAAAAAGAAATCCGCTGCACAGACGGTTAAAGAAATTGGGAGAGCCTTAGGAGAAAGCACCATCCGTAAGTGGTTTGTTCGGCTCAGAACCGGAAAATGTGACTTATAAGACGCAAAGCCCACGGGTCGTCCTTTAAGTGGTTGATGATGACTCAACTCATAAAATTTCCTTAAAGATGACATCATCAAATTGAGTCATGTATAATAGATAAATAATATTTATATGAATCTGTAGTTTTTATTGAAGTCAACAGTAAAAAAAAATCTACGAACTTATTTTGCGACCCTATTGTATTAAAACATCTTTCTGTTTACTCATATCACTATCATTCGCACTTTACAGCAATATATAGCCGTAAATCTATAACGTCTAACCCTTTATAAGGACCGAAAATAGACGTTTGATACTCTATTGTAGTTTGCACAAAGCGCTGGGGGGGGAGGGGGGAGAGGGCAAGTAGATACGACCACTTTGTGGGGGAGACCATGTCACTGTAAATATTCTATTGTCTTCATAGCAAATAATTACCCTTTGATTAATGCTATTCTAGAGTGCCATTGATGCCTCCTTGTTAGCCGAGGGCACAATAACATTACGGTTTAAAATTATTTAATGACCTGTCTAAAAGTATTATAAATTTCTTCTATTTAAATGAAAATCTGTTACTCACTACACACATTTATCAATTACAATTTAATTCTATAATTAAAGTTCATTACTTTTTAATATTGCACAAACAACTATTAAAAAAAAAACTTTCTAACTGCTGTGTGCGCATTTAAACAAATTAACTGACCCTAGTAGTTATTCTTGTATAAGTAGAACCAATTATACTAAAATATCCCCGACTCCTGCCGAAACCTACAGGAAAATAGTAAAACATCTGACTAAGACCAAAGCTGATTTTTATACCTATCAGCTGAGCCAGGAGAGAGCTTTAAAGGTGGTAATAGAAAACCTACATTCCTCAAAACCCATTGAATCTCTCAAAGAAGAACTAACTGAGATAGAATACAAAGCGGCAATGTACCAATGTCCTAAATGATAAAATTCTTTTGCCTGTAGCCTTTGTGGACTTGGAACCATCAGCAGGAGTTGAAAAAATCTATGACCTCACTAGATTTTACTGTGCCCGTGTAAAAGTTGAGAGTCCTTACAAAAATAAAGAAATAATTCAGTGCCATAATATCAGGCATATGCCCATACCAAAAGTTATTGCCACACCAAAGTAACACTACGGTGTATGAAATGCGGTTAACAGCATAAGTCAGAGGAATGTATTAAATCAAGATTAATACATGTGCCTGTGTGCCTTAGGGCCATCCGGCTAGCACAAGGGTTGTGAAACCTAGAAGAATCTTAAAACCAGATTCCAAAAACCTCAGGATCCGAATGAAACAACTGTACCAATCATGACTATAAAAGAAGATGACATCCTTGAACACTGAAATCCAATTTCTTGTTATGTCGCTAATATCACTGCTTTATTATCTTATGAAATTTAATACCCGTGTTAATAAAATCCTTAAATGACTCCACCAAACTCCTTATCCATTCACCTTTTGAATGCGAATGGTGTTGGAAATCGCACTGAAAAATTTACAGCTCTATGTAAGAAAAAAATGTTGATGCAGCACTAATTACTAACACTAAAATAAAAGTTTTTCAAAATACCTTAATACGTAACCTACCGAACGGACCACCCAGACGGTTTTTAGACTGCCTCCTCTCCCAAGCACATCCGAATAAGTCGTAGATATAAAAATTTACTACAACACCTCATAAACCTCATCCACATTAAATGCTGAACTAGAACATTATGGCAGCGCACCCAAAACCCAAAAAATCGCGACAAATTACAGAGAATTGAAGAAGGAGTTGGCAATCTTCCGTTTAGAATCCTTTAAATTATTCCTTTCTTCCCTCTCAACAGTTGACAAGTCCCTGTTCAATGTAACCTAGAAATCCTAAAATCCCACTATATTTCCCACTTGCTTCGTCGCAGTAATAGATCCTGGGCTGCTGTAAATAGTTCCTAATAGCAGATTCTGGGAAGATAAAGTTGAGAAATTTTCCAAGCACTTTTCCGAAGCATTCAGACCTCACTCCGAATCCCATTCCAACCAAACCACAACAGTGAAAGAGTGCCTTTGGTTTCCAATCCCAGTTTCATTCCCTCCTAAAGCAGTTAATCTCTCTGAGGTCAAATATCTTCTCCAAAAAATTACTCTCCGTAAATCTCCTGGAAACGATTTTATCATCCCTATGGTTCTCAGACAGCCTGTTTCTGCCTTACAATAATGCCATCTTATTCCTTACCTACATTTACAACTCCATCCTACGCACTATCTATTTTACTTGGTCATAGAAACACTCCAACACAATTTTTTTGTTTTTAGGTTAGCGCGACAGGCCTTGGAGGCCTTTGGCCGCGCAGTATGGTTTATATTTCACACCGCGATACTCGATGACATTTTATAGGGTGGGGTCATCACTCCCTACGCCTATTTTTGTGGGTGGCTATCAATTAGCTGAAGGGTCCCACACACCCGGGGGAGATTGTGAGTGAATCCCCATTTATTTGTATGCTGGAAAAAAGTCCTCCTGAGACTGGGAACTCACAACTTCAACGTCGCAGGCTAGCGCGCTAACCACTCAGCCACGGACTCTCCACTCCAACATAATACTCCTCCTAAAACCCGATAAACCTCCCAACACAACGAAATCATATAGACCAATAGAATGGTGTAAATTTGGTACTGATATTCTTCGTGACAGATTTCACATGCTTATTCCACTAAGCCCTTCGTATTATAGCGAGTATCTATTATAGCCTCTCCTACCATCAATATAAATAAATTAAATTATTCTGTGTTTTAGTAAGCTTACATATTTACCGTTTTGAACTGTGCAAATCATATAAAAACCACTCCCGTTATCTAATGCAGACCAGGAATGTTATTGACTCTAAAATCCTTTCTTTTTCATTTACTAATAGCGAATGCTTTTAAGGTGTTAATCATATATATGGGTACGTTTTAAAATGATAATATATTTTTTTTGCTTGATTCAATCGCGTTAGATATGGGTTGCGTGATTATAGCGTGTGATTAAGGTAAATTGTGTAACGCTTTGGTAGCGGTAAGTATTTAGAGGATAATTGCTGGTTCCGACAACCTTCATCCATTCAAGGCCTACTAAGACATTTATAATTATCTCGCTGCTTCATCTCATTCACTCGCTTCGCGAATAATAATATCCGCATAACTAGAGGATTGTCTACATACTCCTGTAGTACTCCAGTAAGCGTCTTTTCTCGTGTACTAACAGATGTTTTCGTAAGTTGCATAAGTACCTTGTAATGATAAAACAAAGGTCATCTTTATAAAAAAAAAAATGAATCATAAACTAGATCGATCAATTAGCTTACTTCCTATCATCAAAACAATATATCATTGTATGTAGTAAATAAGATACACTTTCTTCACTAGCGTGGTCTGGGAAAGAGCTGGAAAGTTATTTAAATAAATAATTTTATTAGACCTTTAAAAAAATAATATCATTTAATAAAATAAAGAAGTTTACAATAAGATTTATTTCTTCTTTTTCTTTTGGTGCATATCCGTTACGGATGTTGGCGATCATTAAGGCAATGCGCACCTTATCTACTGCTGCACGAAAAAAGCACACTGTTGTTGTATTATACCATTTTCGTAAGTTTTTCATCCAGGATATCTTTTGCCTACCAGGCCTCCACCTGCCCTCCACCTTGCCCTGCAAAATCAACTACAACATGTTATACCGCTGGCTGTTCCTCATTACAATGAAATGAATGAAATGAAAAAAAACTTCTTTATTATCCTGGGACCAAATTCCCTTAAGAATAAAATAAAATACATAATTCAGTGTGGTCATGGCTAGAAGGACAAATTACTAAACTAGAGAAATAATAGAGGTTGTAATATATATACATCTTTACAAGTCAGACTTACTGAATGAAATAAAAAAATAAAACAACTAAAAAACAAAAACAGAAATAGCTAATTCATCAGTGATAATTTAAGTAATATAAACACAGACAAAAATATACAATAATAATAATTGGAATTTATAGCATCTGCAGTTGGAAGTTATTGTTTGTTTGACTGGGTAAGGAGAAGGTGGTTGAAAAGAAGCGATTTGAAGGAGGAAGTCGTTCTTACATGACGGATCTCAAGAGGGATAGAATTCCAAAGAGAAGTTGCTTTAGCTAGAAAGGACTTGACAAAGGCAGCAGTACGGTGAGGAGGAGGGTAGAGGTCAGAAAGCCGGGATCTAGTAGAACGGGACTGAGTTCATGATTTAAATTGAAGGGATTGGAAGATATAGTTGGGACGATGAGTTCTGACCTGGTAGAGGAAGGAAGCTAGGTAATACTGGCATCTGTAACGAGGATAAAGCCACCTTAACTCAGCGTAATACTGGGTTATATGCGTGTCTCTGGTGATCCCGAATACAAACCGTATTGCACAGTTCATAATACGCTTGAGTTTTGCTTCGAGCGCTCCTGAAAGTCCGCTGTACACCTCGCAACCGAATTCAAAGTAAGGAAAGACAAGGGAAGAAACAAGGAGTTTACGAATATTGAATGGTAGGAGGTGATGGAGGCGACGGCATTGCTTTAGGGTTGCTACATTATATGTCCTAGATATTTCAGTTTAGGAGATTTTATTAAAAACAGCAGCTCATTTTCTGATATGATCGGTCAATGGGATTCTTGAAATACGA
This sequence comes from Piezodorus guildinii, assembly GCA_023052935.1. Taxonomy (NCBI): domain Eukaryota; kingdom Metazoa; phylum Arthropoda; class Insecta; order Hemiptera; family Pentatomidae; genus Piezodorus; species Piezodorus guildinii. Next base: position 135,577,969 of record CM041293.1, on the reverse strand, counting down.
TACGCAGATGACACAGTAGTGTTTGCGAATAGCCTTGAGAGTCTACAAGAGATGATTGTTCGGTGGTCGAAGTCAGTGAGAAATACGGACTGTCTCTCAACTTCTAAAAAACAAAATACATGGTTGTGTCAAAAAACAACAACCATGCTGGCCAACTCGCAATAAATAACCTACAAATAGAAAGAGTTCAGACATATACTTATCTCGGGGACAAAATATGTGAAACGTGGGATCACTCTATGGAGATTAAGTGCAAAATAGAGTAGGCCAGAGATGCTTTTCGCAAATGTCCAAACTCTTCATATGCCATGATCTATCACTGCCAATTAAGATCAGACTATAAAAGCGTTATGTCTTCCCAGTGCGGCTCTACGGGGTCGAATCCTGGGCTCAAACTGAAACTTCCTATGCAAAAATTGAGTCGTTTGAGATGTGGTTATACCGACGTTTTTTAAGATTTATTTATTTGAACAATTTAAATAATTTTTATGGGCTTTGTAATTGTTCCTTTATAACTATTCTTAATTATAATGAAACACGAATCACTAAGTTTATCTAACAGTTGGGATTATTCACAAAAATTAATCATACACTTATTATTTTTTAATCCCTTCAAATATGATATTTTTAAATAAAGAAATCCATTCATTAAAAATATTTGTTTTCTGTTTCTAGTTCCTTCTATGTTTTAATTTATATAAGGATCGAAAATTTGGTTTTCAGGAATTCTGGTTTCATTTTTTGTATCGGATTTTAATTCGCGCTTATAATTTTTGATTTCATGTTCGTTTTAATGATTTTATTGATATAATAATAATAATATTCTTCGGAGCTACTGCCCTTGAAGAGCCTCATCAACGATTGTTCGCCAGTCTTGTCTGTCCGCAGCAACCGCTCTCCATCCGCCGCAACTGCAAGTCTACCTCAACATTCTCCAGCCATCACATTCTGGCACTAAACAATACGTGCTTTCGAGTACCACCTGGTTTTCCAAACAGCACTTTCCTTGGAAGACGGTGTGGTCTCCACCTAATGATTTCCATTTTTTGTTATGCTAACTATGTCAGGTTGATCATACAATGTTTTCAGATCATCGTTTTTTTCTTATTTTCTACTCTCCATCAGACCAAACTGGTCCATATATTTATCTTAGTATCCTTCCCAGATGCTAGTCTCTTCTCTTATTTTGTGTTTATTTAGGTGAATACTCTATATTTAGTCAAATAAACCAACAGTCTATATTAGAAATGGAGGTCCCGGTCCATATTTCAGTTAGAGATGCACAAAACAATAAAACTGTTTACGAATCATACAGAGAAAGTAGATCAACAAAAGTTAATCACCCTCGTAAATATAACCCTCCAAATCCGTTCATCCATAATAATAGACATAAACCTCAACTTTACCTACCGTCTAATGCACCATTTCATTTCATTAAAATATTCGCACAATGAAGCCTTTTCAGAAACTATAATATGAAATTAACATTTAACAATATATTTAGTTAATTTAATAGGTTTTCACTATTCACTATAACATTATTATTCTAATATTACTCATAAAAGTACAACTAATCGCATTCGATCTCATGCCGAGGGAAGTAAGTCAATAAGAGAGAGAAAATACTAAAATCAAATCGCATTGTTGCTTTAGGACTGATGTTATTCTGAATCGGTGGATGCAATAGATGGATGGACAGATTGGCCCCATTCACAAGGCCATTTTTTTTTCTTTATGCTGAGAGATGGTTTTAGTTGCCGAAATGCGCCAGGAGCTTTGGAAGGGACAAAAAGAGGAGATTGGATACCGCAATCTTCTCGAGCGGAGAGCTTTTCTTTAATATTTTTTCTTTTTTTTTTTTCTGTTACGGTTCCCATTTGGGATTCATTGTTGAGCGTCCTCCGGATCTGGTGGGATAAGTCGTTATCATAACAATAGTCGAGTACAGATGGGGAAATGGTTCTGATAAATCTGAATCAACCAATAGGTCGAGTCCGTGGCTTTGAAAAGAAGATAAATCTGGAGTTTTGACTTTCATTAGTTCATTTGAAAGCATACAGTCATCAAAATAACATGCTCAGAGATAGAGAGGGTAAATATTCAAAATAAAAGTAAAAAGTATTTCCCTTAAATACTCAGACTGTTTAAGTACTGAGGTAGTACAGGTCTGTACTCCAGCTAGGGACTGTAAAGAGAGAAATTCTTTATTTTCAGGCAATACTGCCTACAACAAATACATATGAATGCTTGTCATACAACATGCTAATCAATCCATATTGGACATATTGTATATAAATATCCTTTGGTTTATCCTAACTCATTCTAATTATTTAATTTATATTATTTAAAGTTTCCATTTTCACTTAGTTTATTTCTGTTACAAATTATAATTTTTTTTTTCTTTCTTTTACTAAGTTTAAATTGAAATTGAAAATTACATCCTTTGGGCCGCACATAACAGTATCAAAATTCTACACCAAATATAAATAAATTTATCAAGGAAGTGATGGTTAGGGTAGCGGTAAAAAATTATATGAAAATGGTGAAAATCTATTTAATATCTAACGTTTCGGCGCCTGTTGCGGGTCTTTTTCAGAGCTAAAAAACAAGATCCAGTTTAGATGTTTGATAATAACAATAGTTGAGGTAAGTTTGTATCTTGTTGTTGTTGGCCGTGTTGTTTGAATCATATTGAATAATTACTCTTTCACGCAACACGGAGCCAACAACAAGATTCAAACAACATGGGACCAACAACAACAGGATCTGTTGCTTATCTTGTTTTTTTAGCCCTGTTGAAGACTCGCAACATGGGTCGAAACGTTTATTATATTTATTGTATTTTAAAAATGATTTATTGATATTTACAGCTGTATTGTACAACACATCTAGTAAATAGGCTAAATGAAATAAGCATTAACAAGACAGGACCCAGTGGCAGCACTCTAAAAATATTCTGAACAAGAAGGTCTCGAGGCCAACTTTATTTTAGACGCCTCTGAGGATATCAGGAATTAAAGAGGAAGAAATGGTTGAAACTAGAGGATTAGAGTGGAATTGGAGTTTGTCATGAAATGAATGATATTTGGTTCGGGACAAATCAGCAACATTAAGGTCTTAATGGATCAGTTTATTAGTTACAAAGTAAGCATTGAGGATTTTACGAAGGATTTTGGATTATAGGGATTGGATACGGGAAGAATTTGATGGTTTAGTAGAAAGCACTGCTACGTAAGTCCATATAGGCACTTTGATAGTCATGTAGATGAGCATTTTGTAGTTAACTGGAAGATTAGAACGTTTTTCTAGTAAGTGTCGGAGAAGCCGAAAACGTCGAGCAGTTTCTTGTCGTTTCAGTCTCGTATAAGGATTCCAAGTAAGCCGCTTGTCAAGATGGAGTCCTAGATATCAGGTCTGCTTAACACGAACTAGGGGAATGTTATTGAAGGATACTGTAGGGCAGGATATCATAGGTTTACGAGGAATGGTAAAAAGTAATTACCCTTAGGTGGGATTTGTTGGGATTTATTTTAATTCTCCAAATTTTGACACCATACCTCAAGGTCGTTTAATATTAATTTTTTTATTATTTTTTTTTTTTTCATAAACCCAATTTAGTAGCATTTTTGCCAAAATAGTTTTGAATAATTTCCTTTTACTGTATCTAGACACATTTTAAGGCTGTTTCTGTTAATAGATAATGTTTTCAAAGTGCTATCACTGATTTGCTATTCCTCTTGGTGGTGGGGATCACTTCAATCTTGACACTTCTTGTCTTAAGCTAATCTTAATCTACCTTACACTATGTTGCCTCCTCTGAGGAGCTGTTGGAACCTTAAGCCTACTAAAAGTGGAGTTAAAGGCACTTCTAAAGAATCATAAAAAATATGTCTTCTTTTCGCAAGGAATTCTGTTACTTTAGGGATATTAAATAGCAAATGAAGTCTTTCTGACTTTTCATTTTCAAAAGTAGTTCTTCTAGCAATTTTCTTTAAAACTCCATTTTTGAATTGCTGTAGCTTCTTTCTTGAATTTTCTAAGCAACGGGTTAGTAACGGTGCTCCGTATAATAGAGAAGGTCTGATCACAATTTTGTAAATTAGGAGTTTCAATCTGAAACTTAAATTCGGAATTTGAAAGAGGTGGGTAAATTTGTAGGTTTTCTGTGTTACTTTTAATAATTTAGTAAGGATATGATTATTAAATTTCAAATGTCTGTCAAGTTTTATACCCAAATAGATGATGTTTCTAGATATTTTCAATTTGAAATTCAGTCGGCAGTTTCTTCTTATTTTTTTGAAAAGAAAATATAATGCAGTCAGTTTTAGATGAATTTATTTGGATGTTTAAGGTATTTAGATGGTTCTTAATGATCTCACAATTTTTCTCTACTTGCTTAAGCGCTTTTGAAGGGTTCGTGCTATTACTATATATCGCCATATCATCGGCATATGCCAGGACAGATGTATTTGCATAGTTCCTACCAATTATTTCCGCGGTGTAGATATTGAATAAGATGGTTTAATATTGAATAGTTTTTTACTTTTTTATTATCTTTAACTTTCAACCACTGAATTATTAGAAAGAGGAAAACACTTTAAATAAACTCAAATAATTTTTAATATCTGACTAGTTGAGTTTTTCATCTTCTCTTTATTTGGGATTTTATGATTATATATCATTTAAATCATATACTAAATTTATGCTAATAAATATATATTATCATGATGTATACTTAAATATGTACGAGTATAAAATGGCATATATACCATATATACCATGCCGATATCCGATAACTTTTGCCTTAAACTGTACTACACCAAAATCTCCAACAATAACATATGCAGTCAGTACAATACTGCTTTAGATGCTGGTACAATTGAACTCAGCCAAGGTTTCAATAGCAAGTTGCAAAGGTGGTTGCATAGGTGAGTGCATAGGTGGGTGCATAGGTTATCAACAGGGTATACCACGAATACTCACCGAGGTGACCCTGTTGGCTAACACAGCAAACATCTTATTGAAGTTTATTAATCTCAATGCCAAACTGTTCCGGGCTCATTGAAAGATATATTCTAAACTCAATTTTCAATTTTAAATTTTGGTGTTCGTGCTCGTTATTGAAAAAAAAAAAATTTTATTTATTCAAAAGTTACAAAATATCGATAATAACACTTTAAAAGACAATAATGACAATCTTGATAATAACAATATGGCTATACTAGATCTGACATAGATTACGTACCGTAATTACTGCGAGGACTTGAAGAGAGTGATCCCTGGGAGAAGGGACAGGGTATATAACGGTTAATAGGACTGCTGAATAAGATTCAAGGAATATGGTGTGATCTGCAGGTGCACTATGGCCTCATGGTGGCGTGACTCCTCCGTCCTTATGAGAATGAAGCCCACTGAACTCTAAATTTAAGGATTTGGGACGGTTTGTCTATTCTGTAAATATTGAAACCAAGCTCTGGCTCTGCCATCAAAACATTCAGGTGGTTGAGGATGGGTACTTGGATTATCATTTGAAGGATTAGAACACAGTAATTCCAGTTTACAATACTGACGATAAAGATTATAGCATAAAAGATATAAACATATTACATAAAATATATAAGAAATAAATTGGGATACAGTTATATCATAAGGTTCTAATTCTTCTATTTCTATATTACTTAAGTCTATTTGTTGTAATTCCTCAAAAGTAAAATTTGTTGATACAATAGTTTTATTATTAACAGAATGATAGGAAATAAAAGGAATATTTACATTGTCAACATAAGAAAGTGGTACATTTATATTTACAAATTTCTCTTTTTCATTAAGATTAAGGAGGCTAGTAGATGGTAGATGATACATTTGTGTGTTTGTTACACTAGTTGTTACATTGCTAATATTAAAGGTTAAATATTGGTGTAATGTGGGTATAAGTTTGATTATAGGGTTTGTTCTTATTTCTACAGCTTTACAATCATTTAATTCTATATTCTTACATAATTCTAAAATACATTTGTCCTTAATCTCTATCATGTCTTTACAGTAATGATGATTATTGAATTTAATACAATTTCCATTGTAAAACGAATTTTTAAATCTAATGATTAGTTGTTCTTTAATCTTTAGAGTAATGACTTTATTATTCCTTGTAACTGGATATGACATAGCATAATAAGTTGTTTTTGGCAATGATTTCAAAGGGATTTTAATAAAATAATAAATTAATCCTGTATCTGATAGGGAACAAAATGTGGAGCTAAGTAACCAGTTTAATTCTACATTTTCTGTGATTGGTTCTCCGAACGGTATGTTTAATTGTTCTAGTTCTCTAGTCGTTAATATGCTTGGATGGGTAATTCCTAATTTACATTGTTCTAAGGAAAATTCTATATCATTTAATTGATTTTCTACTAAATCTAATACGGCTAATAAATCATGATACATTAACTTAGTAAGAGCTAAATCTGTAAAATTATTTATTTTTTCTATACTATCCTTATATTTATTTAAAACAATTATTTCTTTATTAAGTTTAGATGTTAATTCTTTATTTAATCCTAATCTAACATTTTCATTATGCTCTATGTGATACATATTTCTCTCGATTTTATTTAAAATATTATCATACTTTTCTTTGTCATCGGCGTCCATATTGCCGGTGAGCCAACTAATAGCATTGCCTAGTCCGTTAATTAAACCTCTTTTTGATCGGTTATTCCGATTTATATTTACAATATGATTAATTTTTTCTAATATCTTGTTATATTTTTGTTCAATAATATTATGCAAAGTTTTATATTCATTACTAATTGTTAATACGTCAATGCTAATCTTAAGGGTTTGAATTTCTCTTGTTAAATTTGTAAGATTCTTATAATGTAAAAATGTGTACCAATCTTCAATTATAAAAGATGGATTAATTTGTACGATGGATGCTCCTGGTCCGTCAGATAAATCTTGTATTAGCAGGGTCTGTATCTGAACCGTAAGCGCTGCGATCAGAAGATACTTGAAACAATTCGTCGTCGAACTCAAAGTCATCTTGGCTGACTCCTGTAACATTAGACGTTTCTATTTCTTTTATGACATTCTCAATATCTTCATCAGTTATTTCTGGGTTTTTTTGACTTGTACTAGGTTTATTATTATTATTATTTGATTTCTTTTTCTTAGTGACCTTTTTCGGTCGTTTGACTTGATCAGGGTGGAGTTTTTTCTTTCTACCTTTATTTCTATTTTGAAATCTTTTATCAACATACTTTCCTTTTTCGTATTTAGGATCTATTTTCTTTTTCTGTTGTCTCTTTATATACACATCTTCCGGGATTTCTATGTCTTCTCTATTTTCATTTAACTTGCCTATTTTTCTCTCTTTATTTTGTTCTATACCTTTCTTAGTTATTTCGAAAAGCTGCTTCATTTTCCGATGGTACTCATGAACAAGATATTCTTTTATTTCCGGGGATTCATTATAAGTTTCATTAGTGATACCGAAAGTTATTTCGTTAGGGGTCATTTTAAGATCTTGATTAAGGGAATTATTATATGCTGTCGTTGCTTGCTCTAACTTATCTTCCTCTTTATCATCTTTGTTTTCTATGTTTATAAGTCTTAAAATTTCTAATAACGAAGAGCTTGCTCGATTAAGCAATCCAAGAGAGTTAGGGTGATTGGGGGTAGTATAATGTAATTCAATATTTAAGTAGTTTAGAAAATCTTTAAACAAGTTATTGTCGAATTCTCTTCCGTTGTCACATGATATTTTTTGGGGTTTTGGAAAATATGCTAAATATTTTTTCAATACTTTCATGCTTTCTATGGCATTATAACTCGTTGCGTAATAAGAAAATATTCTTTTGGAAAAAGTATCTACTATTAAATAAATGTAATAATTACTCATGTGTAAGGTATCAATCATTAAATCTGTAAAGGGTTTCTCAGGTGTGGGAGTAATTTTAAATTTTTGTTTTATAGGTCTTCTATCGTATTTGCCTTTTCCACATGTGTCACATTTGTTTATAATTTCTGTGATATGATCTTTCATATTGGGCCAATAAAATTTGGTTTTCAAAACTAAATATGTTTCATTTATACCTCTGTGGCATGTCTTGGCGATATGATAATCAAGGATAAGTAATTTCTGGTCTTCCGTGTTCTTTACATCTGGCAATAGTTTATAATAATATCTTTTAATTTCCTATTTGTGGAAATTTTTCTCTAATGATGATATGCAACTTTTCAATTAATATAATTGCATTAATAAATTTACCTTTTTTTAATTATTATTCACTTTCTATATGTAATTTATATGGGTAATTATATGCTTAAGTTATATTTGTCTTTCAAGATTTTCTAAATTTTTTTAAATCTTGTTTCTTCTAATATTATTATATCTTTTTTCATTGATATTCCTTTTATATTTATTAATTTCTCATTTTATTTTGAATAGTTTGGGATTTTTGATATTAATTTTCACATTTACTGGTTAGAATTTTCTTTATGAATTTTTCAAATTTCTGTCTTTAATTTTTTTAGGTACGGATAAATGATCGGCGACCTTTATTAGCCTTTCCCTTCAATGTATTTTTATGTCATATTCGAAATCTTCTAACAATAATTTCCATCTAATTAATCTGGCGTTCTGTGTTTTACACGTTCTTAAATATTCTAAAGGTTTGTGATCTGAATATATGAAAAATTTTCTACCGTATAAGTAGGGTCGAAAATGATTGCAAGCCCAAATAATGGCTAAACATTCCTTTTCCGTTGTTGAGTAATTTTGTTCTGCTTTATTAAGTGTTCTGGATGCAAAACATACAGGGAGTTCTTTTCCATCTTTCTTCTGTGCTAATACTGCACCAATGGCGAAATTACTTGCGTCAGTTGTTAAGAAAAAGTCCTGATTGAAATCTGGAATTTGCAAAATGGGGCTACTACATACAAGTTGTTTCAATTTCTCAAAAGCGTTTTCATATAACTCTGGTTTGATTTCTTTTTGATCTTTTCGAAGACATCTCGTTAATGGGGAAGCTATCTTTGCGTAATTTGGTATCATTTTCCTATAGAAACCAGTTAATCCTAAAAAGCTTTTAATTTCTTTTTCATTTTTAGGGAGTTTAAAATCTTTTACTGCTTTTATCTTTTCTGGATTAGGTTCTATGCCGCGTTCGCTGATAATATGTCCGAGGAATAACAATTCTTTCTTGCAAAATTCTGTCTTATCGAGCTGAATCTTTAAGTTATGTTTTTCTAACTTTTTAAGAGTTTCTTCTAAATGTTTCCAATGATCTTTGTAATTTTCAGAAAAAATTATAATATCGTCCATATAGACTAAAACGTTAATAGAATCTGAAAAAATGATATTCATGGCTCTTTGAAACGTTGCTGGGGCATTACTGAGTCCAAATGGCATGCGAAGGAATTCAAAGTGGCCTTGATCTGTAGAAAATGCTGTTTTTGGGATAGAACTTTCTTCGACTTTTATTTGATGGAAGCCTGAGCAAAGGTCCATTGCTGTAAATATCGTCGCTTTTCCTAATTTGCCTAAAAGGTCTTCAATATTAGGAATGGGGAATTTATCCGGGGTTGTTTCTCGATTTAATTTCCTGTAATCAATCACCATTCGTATTTTTCTTTTTCCTGATGCGTCTGGCTTTTTCGGGACAATCCAAACGGGAGAATTGTAAGGGGAATTGCTGGGTCTTATTATTTTGGATTCTAACATCTTTTTAATTTCTTCCTTAATATTTTCTTTGAATTGGTGGGGATATCTGTAATTTTTCGAATATATCGGGTCTTCGGTTTTTGTTTTAATCTTATGCTCCAATAAATCAGTGGCTGAAAGGGGATCATTTTCAGTCTTAAATACTGATGGATATTTCGATAATAATTTAATTAAATTTGATTTTTCTTGAGGAGGTATATGGTCGGTTCTGATTAGTTGGGGGATTTGTTTTATTATTTCATGGTTTCCTTTTTTATTAGAATCTGTTAATTCTACTTCTTCTTTTTGCAAATAGTATAAAGGTAAATATATGGTTTCGTTAACTTTACTGTCGATTATTATATTTTGATCATAGATGCCAGGTTTAATTTTAATCTTATCATCTTCATAGTCAATAAAATATAGATTTTTATTTTGTTCTACTTTTATCTGATTTTCGCCTTCTTTCAAAACTAATTTTAAAACTTCGTCTTCCATAATAAAATCAAACTCTGTATAGCGAGTTTTTATTTTGTTGGTTTCGAAATCGATATTAAATTTCATTTCCCTCATTGTCTCATTTCCTAGTAGTATTTCGTAATTGGGACTGAAATTAAATAGATAAAATTTTATTTTTTCGGGGTTTTTAAGAAAATTATTTCTGCAATAAACTGAAATAGATTCCGTGCCAAGTTCTTCTCCGGTTGCTGTTTTTATTGTAAAATTTTCTTTTTCTCTTTCAACATCTGGTGGTACAATGTCTGGTCTTATATAATTCTTCCAAGATCCGGTATCAATAAGCCATTTACGATTCGCGTGGTCTTTAACATAAGGCAGTTGGCTTTTATTCTCTTCTTTTATGTGTTTTGATTGTCTGGCGGGCCTTTCTCTAAAAAAGAATTATTTGGATCTAATTTTTCTAATTTCTCTCTTAATTCTCTGATTTCTTGGTCTTTCGGGTCTTCTTGCTGAATTTGGAAATTAGGCTGTTTCGGTTTATTCCCGAATGCGCTAACTGTTCTCATGGATACAGTTGGATTTTCATCTTTCTTATTATTATTATAATTTTGATTCCGGTATCGACCTGAACCGTTGAAATACCTTTGTTGTTCTTGACGGGGCCATTGTTGGTAATAATTATTATTATTATTATTCTGCCGGTAGTCTTGTGGAGGTTCTTGTTGTCGATATTGATGCTCTTGTCTTTGATTATGTGGGTTATACGGGTTATTGGGATTTTGCCAATTATTAAATCGTTTGTGATGTTTTTTATCGAACTTTTTCTTATTGTCGAAGCCTCTTTTGTAATCATGTTCTCCGGGTCTTCTCATATTTCCCGAATTTATGAGGTCATCGAAGAGTAGATGGTTCTCATTCTGAATTAAATTTCTCAAATCATCTAATGTTCTTAACTTTTCTGCTTTAGTCATAAGATATGTTCTTATGTGAAGGGGCATGTTAGTGTAAAAAAAATAAAGAATACTTTTCTCTAATGCGCTAATAATTGTTTCTCTATTTGGTGTGTTTTCTATCCGATGTTTAGAAATTATTAAAGTGCGGATCTTATCAATTCTTTGAAGGAAATCAAGAGGGTGTTCCTTATGATGTATTTTGTTATTAAATAATTCATGCGATAATTGTTCAATTGAGCGGCTGTCTCTGAAGGTTCTTTCGAGATAATTTAGTAATTCTTCAACACGACTAAATTCGCACGTTGTATTTATATAATCAGCTTCATCCGTAAGTTTTGCTAAAAGTTTACTTAATAATCTTTGTTCGTTTAGTTCCTTAAACGAGTTGTCCGGTTTACACACGATTTGGTAAACTTGTCTACAAACTGTCACGAATTTTAACAGATTGTGTGGATTTCCATTAAAATTAGGGATATGATCGTAGTCTGCCGATTTAATTTGAAAGCTTGCCATATTTGTAGTTAATATTAAATTATTTACTCGCAGGATTAAAGAATTTAAATAATCATCAGACATAAAATTACAATAGTAAAGGAAATTAACTTACAAAAATTGAGTACGCTGTCAAAATAATCTTCGACGGGGTGTGAAGATCTGTCCTTGAGCTGGATACCTGACGACAGTGAAGTCCGGCCAAGGTTGAGTGCAGATAAGAGACTTTGCCTGCGTTGCGAGATGCTCGGGGTGAGTGAACTCGTCCAGAATCTGAAGATCTCGAAGTTGGTAGTCCTCGGTAGGTAAGCCAAAATCTTGAGTCTTCACAGGTGAGGAATCCTAGGCGGTAGTCCTAATTCTGGATTTGCGGAAAAAGTTCGGATCTGCGGAAACTCGGTTCTTAAAACTGCGATAAAAATATGCAGTCCCTATTTGGGCGCCAATTTTGGTGTTCGTGCTCGTTATTGAAAAAAAAAATATTTTATTTATTCAAAAGTTACAAAATATCGATAATAACACTTTAAAAGACAATAATGACAATCTTGATAATAACAATATGGCTATACTAGATCTGACATAGATTACGTACCGTAATTACTGCGAGGACTTGAAGAGAGTGATCCCTGGGAGAAGGGACAGGGTATATAACGGTTAATAGGACTGCTGAATAAGATTCAAGGAATATGGTGTGATCTGCAGGTGCACTATGGCCTCATGGTGGCGTGACTTTATACAATAATTTCTCAATAACTGAGTGAAATCCCTTATTGAAACTACACAAACAATGTTTTTCCATATAATAATGCTCTATTTTCAATTTTAGTTCTGTAATTACTTAGGTTAGAGAAATTAATAGGTATTTTAATTACGTAAATGTCATAAGATAGTTAAATACCATTCAATACAAGGATAACAACTGCTTCATAGTTATTAAACGTAATAGTTATTATTAGTTGTTTAGCAATATCTATGAGACAGTTGGAACGATGCATAACAACTTTTGGCAATTTGTATCGTTTTTAATTTAATATTTTTGGTTATATATTAGTGGCCAGCATGTTAGCCTTCTATGCCTAAGGTCGCCTAAGGCTCAAACCCGGCAGGCTGCTCTTGGAATTTTACGAAATCCTCAGCCCATCCGGAGGATTTTTACAATTAACCCTGGAAATGCAAAATTTAGGACTTCCAATGTAGCATCACACGATTAGCCATTAAATGAATAAGTAAACAGTATCAAATCTATTAGCAACCATTAACTCGTATTAACAAATAAATGTAAAAATTATACAACTAACTCTAAGCTGAAACAGTCGCTAGTTGACACATGGTTACAGAAAATATGAATTAAAATGACTGACAGATTAAAAATTATAGAATCCGATTTGCTTGGTTAGAATGTTATTTTTTTTATGTTTATATCATCAAATATATCTTTATTATCATTGCTATTTAAAGTTATTCCACTTACATTTTAGGCATCTTATGACATATTTTCACTATTGCTTACTGGTATATCAGAAACTACAATAATTGCAGTGGATATTTCAAACTTTATTGTAATATATCTTTTAATAGTAGGAAAACCATTCATTTTTATTCTGTTTTTTTTTTTTTTTTAAATTTATTTTATCTTATTTTATTTATTTTTTTTTTTGGCGCAACGGTCTAGCGAAATCCTGGGTTTCTCTTGTAACTCTTCTCCATTCCCTCCTATCCCAAGCAAGCATATGTCATCTAACTCTCATCTTCTTCAGGACGTCCTCAATTTCTTCCTTATTTTTACATTATAAAATTTTATTATAATCTAGCAACTATATTTATTTATTCATATTTTTATTTGTGAGATGGACTTGAAAGAAGAGAAATGAGTAATAAATCATAAAATTGGGGTATTTAAATAAAGAATCGAATAACGTCACACACACACACACACACACACACACACACACACACACACACACACACATATATATATATATATATATATATATATATATATATATATATATATAAATAAATAACAAATAGTATTTCATCTTTTAATTTTTTTTTTTTATTGTTTGTGATGGAAAGGTTTTTCAGTGTTATAAATTTCATTTTACTTTTTATTTCTAATAATTCTAAGGTGTTCTTCCATTTCGAAATACTCTACACTTAAAATAATTTTTAAAAAATATCACTGTGCTTCAAGCTTATGAGGTTCACTGGTCGATTTTACTGATTTAGTTCGTTGATGCACAATTTGTTGTACAAACTAAAATCAATACTTAAGTTTTTATTTTTGAGTCAGTCTTAAAAAGATTACTTCTATCTACTATGGTTTCGACCAGTTTATCATTCCAAATAGTAGCTATTAAATAGATATTTTTTTTTTTTTTTTTTTATTAAATCTCAAGAAAATAGATCTTAAGTAAAGGCGGTTGGTTTATTTTAACATCGTCATTGAGCGTCAGAAATCTATCAGAGCAAGCTCAAGGTTCATTTTGAGGTTTGTTGAAATAACCGTAAAAAGGGCCAGTACAATTTACTATAATTGCGTAATTATCGAAGACATCTATGTTTTCAATTATCTATACATCCGTTTATCTAATTATCCTAAATAAAACAATAAATGTTTATAATATAATATGTGATATAATATTATAAACGTGCATGAATTATAAACGATTCCATTCTAAAGCTACTGACACGAATAGAGGAAGCGAACCAAGGGCCCTACGGAAGTTGTCGTCGTGTCATTATCTCATAATTAGCCGACTGCAGCGCTTCAAGTGGGGGGTCCTTGAACATTACTGACTGTTTAGGCAGCATATAGCAACACATACAATTTTTATCGTCTATTTTCTTAGACATATATCTATTTCAAGGTAACATTTTTTGAGATCTTGAAATATTCTGATTGTAAGTACTCAGTAAAAAATAGCCATTTTGGATTTCTTGAGTCCAAATAAACATTTGCAAAATGTGTGTGCAGACATAAATATAGAAAAATTATTTTATGCTGGTACTTTAACCGTGTTGAATTACAAAGGTTTTACTGATTCTAAATTAAAACATCTAATCAGTGGACTGAATAAGCAAAAATATATTTTAAAAAAAATGCGAGCAAATTGAAAAAAAAATAGTTCAGAAGTAATTTTAAATTTAAATTATCCAAAATATAGTCATTCTGCAAGTATTTTTACAATATAAAAGATACTTAAAGAGACTCGCCTAAAGTTCGACTACGTACTATGCTGGGTTGTAAAATATCCAGATTCTTGTAAATATTTATAATTAATTATATATGAGCCGTTTATATCTGTTTCATGTCGCCATTCGCCATCAGTCATTTTTTTAATTCCATCCTCATAGAACAGTTGAAAAACAATCCGTGAGCTTTGCGTATTTCAAGTCAAAATTTCAGGTTATGAACCAAGAAAACCACTTACGGACGGTGCTTTTTCCTAAGGCATCATTGATATACTCTGTGCAAATTTTGTTAGCCTGTCTAGAGCATTTTCCTCTTCAGAAATCCAATACTAAATGACAAAAATAATTATTTTCTCTTTCATTTTGAGCGAGCGAAATACCACTTAAAGATTAGGAATTGAAACTAATCCATAAAAACACATTAATTAATCCTTTATTTTATATTACAAGAGAATACTGGGATCACACCGTACCACACCAGACTACATTGTCCGGCTTGAATGTGGAGTCCTTCCTGTCTCAACTATCGTGCTCCGAAAAGCGCTAAAAAGGACCGATAAAATATTAAACATGGAGGACTCTAGGTATCCAAAAATATGTCTTACCAAACTCAATAAATTAGCTGAGAACTTTCCGAATACCACAAAAAAGAATTTTTTACTAAAACTGAGACAACTAATTAGCATGTAAAGAAAAATACACCATTACAAATTGTAAGGATGCAAAAGAGAGGATAAATATGATTCAAAAGCATAAAAATCTCTTAAAAAGTCTGATTTAAACAAAATGGAAATGTCGAATTACTGTCCGAATCATATAGAAATGTTTAATGGAACCCAAATAACTCAAATGTACCTCCCAACCGACCTGCCCTTTACGCATAAAAAACTTATGGCTCGAATTCGGACAGCTAACAATAAATTCCAGCAAATCACAATGAAAAACATAACTCACAGATTCAATCCAATAGAAAACTGCACCATCTTCAATAAGAAATAAGCTGTTACCATTTCTTCACATCATGCCCAGCCTACTGGCTCCTACCGCTCAACCATCATACCAGCCATAGCCCAGTTAACACCTTCAAACTTCAGACTATATCTCAAAAATATAACCTCTGAAAATACTAAAAAACTGAACTTTTACACCGGAGCAAGTCTAAATTTAAGAGGTTTTGTGATAGATCACTAACTTAAAAAAATTTATCTTAATTTATTTATTATGATTTTATTTTGTTTTTTAAGTCATAAGAAATGGTTATATGTTTCTTGCTAATTATTATTGTTTATTTTATTTTATTTTTTATTGTGGCTAAATTTATTTTTTATTGTACTAATATATGACTATGTACATATATATATATATATATATATATATATATATATATATATATATATATATATATATATATATATATATATATTCTTTAGTTTGTTACAACCAAAAAGTAGAAAATTGCTTATAAAAATATGATTTATGTACACACTCCTATTGTATGGGGACATCCCCGATTGCAATCAAAGCATATTCTATTCTATGTTCTAATCCTTTATTTTAAATATGTAAACATTATTGACCAAGAAAACACCATTTTATAAACACTGAGAGGATAAAATTGAAATATTGAAAAATGCTACTAACTTATTTTTCAACCCAATAATTTGAACGGGCCCGTTCTAGCGTCTCCTGAAACTCGATAAATAGTGTATTCAGGTTCTCCAGCCCTTTAGTTCTTTTATATCTCTATCGTAAAAAACATATGACATCCAAAGTAATAGAATGAAGTTCGAAAAGTCTCACTTTCGTGGCTAGCGATTGTGCCTAACAAGAAAATAAACGTCAACATCAAACGAAATAAATCCTATATAATATATAATCACCGTATCACGGCTCAAATTAAATTAAATTTGAACTTAATAAATTGATTGTATCTGTATTTAAATTATAATTCACGAACGCGCTAGCAGTTACAATAAAGTAGAAGAACGTATATCTGGCCAAAATACATTAAAAAAAAACTAATTATTTACTAAGTTGTTAATAAGGGAGAAAAAAATAATAATAATTAATGGAATTTTACAAGAAAACAATCCACATGTAAAACGATAAAATGAGAAAGTATAAACAGATATCTGAAATATTTCAATGATAAAGTTAATAATAAAAATGGAGTTCTGTTCAAAACTCTAAGTAAAAAATTCAGTCAGTAAGTGTCAAGCTTTGCTTATGAGGTTATAAAAAATGGCGTATATTAACAGGAAGGGAATTCCTAAAGGGGAAAAATAGGAAAAAGAACCGATCAAGGGAATTCAGTCTGAAGGATAGCATATTGAGGTCTAAATTGCGTGATCTTGTTCACAGAAAGTGGTCGGACTTAAATTGAATGATACGATGGGTATATGCTACTTAAAGGAATGACCAGGAAATTCTCCCTTCGTGGAAAAGGTAGGAACGACTTCATCTATCTCAACTATTTATTTAATAATAATTTCTATGTTACTGACCTATATACGAGGCTGGTCACTTAGTACCCTGTCAGAATGCCTGTAATATAGCATTTCCAAGTCAATTGTAACCTTTTCCAAGTCAAATGTAACTTTTTCCAAGTCAAATGTAACCTTTTCCAAGTCAAATGTAACCCTTTCCAAGTCAAATGTAACCATTTCCATTTCAAATGTCACCTTTTCCATTTCAAATGTCACCTTTTCCATTTCAAATGTTACCTTTCCAAGTCAAATGTCACCTTTTTCTTCACTTCTAGCCTTAAAGATTCCGTTTTATTTATTTATTTATTGAAAAATAATTAGTTTAATTAAAATTATGACTTTTTTAATAATTTTGGCATATCATATCACTGTTTTTTTGTTTGTTTTTTAGATATTTGATATCAAGTTCTGTTTTTTACGAACTAATATTTTAAAAAATATTTAGTTTTAAAATAGTTGTTGATTTTGAATTTTCAGAGGGGAGGGATAGTTTTTGGGAATAATTAATGTGTTTTCGGGTATTATAATTAAGTTTTTCGAGATAAATTTTTTATCGCTCGCGTGCATATTAACTCGCGTTTACTTTTAATGTTATTTATTGATATAGGGATTAATTAATGTGCTTTCGGGTGATTATGATTACGTTTTTTGAGCTCTATCTTTTATAGCTCATGGGTTTTTCAACTCGCATTTACTTTTTATGTTTTTCATTGATATAGGGATTAATTAATGTGTTTTCAGGTATTATAATAATGTTTTTCGAGCTGTATTTTTTATAGCTCATGGGTATTTCAACTCGCATTTACTTTTTATGTTTTTTTATTGATATAGGGATTAATTAATGTGTTTTTCGGGTATTATAATTATGTTTTTCGAGCTGTATTTTTTATCGCTCATGGGTATTTCAACTCGCGTTTACTTTTAATGTTTTTTATTGATATAGGGATGAATTATCGTGCATTCGGGTGGTTATGATTACGTTTTTTGAGCTCTATCTTTTATCGCTCATGCGTATTTCAACTTGCATTTACTTTTAATGTTTTTTATTGATATGGGCATTAATTGTTTTGCTTTCGGGTGTTTATGATTACGTTTTTTGAGCTCTATCTTTTATCGCTCATGCGTATTTCAACTTGCATTTACTTTTAATGTTTTTTATTGATATAGGGATTAATTAATGTGCTTTCGGGTGATTATGATTACGTTTTTTGAGCTCTATCTTTTATCGCTCATGCTTATTTTAACTCGCATTTACTTTTAATGTTTTTTATTGATATATAGGTTATTAATTGTCTTTGTAATTACGGTTTTTGAGCTGTATTTATTGTTGCTTGTTCGCATTTCAACTTGGATTTACTTTTAATCGTTTTATTGTTATAGGGATCTATACTTGTGTTTTTGGGTTGTTATGAAAAAACTTTTTTTGGACTACTTATTCTATAGCGCACGCGCCTTTAAACTTAGTGCTAATATCATTTTATATTTTGATAGAGTGGTCTTTCTTTGTTTTTGTTTTAGGGGATTGTGATTACGTGTTTTGAACATTATTTTTTTATGCGCTTGGGAATTTCTACATACCGTAGATATTATGTTATAATTTAAAGTAAAAATTATTTGCTGTGTTTTTGCACGTTCTTATTACTTTTTTTAACTGGATGTTACATCGCAACTGTGCATTGTTTTAGATCACTTTTTATTTAAGTTAAAATGTGCACTTGCTATAAAAAAATGTCATAAACTGTATTAGTATTCCCCAAAACACTATAAACGATCCCTCTATCAAATATTTATGAAATCGGAACAGTAACTTAAAATGAGTGAAAGCAATAACAATTAAGGTTCAAATAATGTTATAAGAACACCCGAAAATAGAATAAACGATACCTCAATTAAATTATCAAATAATTGTAAGAACAAGTGATGAAGTGAGTCCACTATAAAATATTTAGTTGAAAAAACTTACTCAGGATGCTAAAAAAGGAACTATAACTGATCCTTTTATAAAAAAATAATAAAAATTTTAAATAAAAATAAATAAATAAATAAAAAAGCTAAATGATGTATATTCCAGCAACGTTATAATGAGAACTAATAACAAAACAATCAAAAACTTAATCATAACCACTCGAAAGCACAATAATTAATCCCTATATCAATAAAAAACATAAAAAGTAAATACGAGTTGAAATACCCATGAGCGATAAAAAATACTGCTCGAGAAACGAAATCATAACCACCCGAAAGCACATTAATTAATCCCTATATCAATAAAAAACATTAAAAGTAAATGCGAGTTGAAATACGCATGAGCGATAAAAGATAGAGCTCAAAAAACGTTATCATAACCACCCGAAAGCACAACAATTAATGCCCATATCAATAAAAAACAGTAAAAGTAAATGCGAGTTGAAATACCCATGAGCGATAAAAAATACAGCTCGAAAAACGTAATCATAACCACCCGAATGCACGATAAGTCATCCCTATATCAATAAAAAACATAAAAAGTAAATGCGAGTTGAAATACCCATGAGCGATAAAAAATACAGCTCGAAAAACGTAATCATAACCACCCGAATGCACGATAAGTCATCCCTATATCAATAAAAAACATAAAAAGTAAATGCGAGTTGAAATACCCATGAGCGATAAAAAATATAGCTCGAAAAACATTATTATAAACCCGAAAACACATTAATTAATAAAAAAAGTTAAATGCGAGTTAATATGCACGCGAGCGATAAAAAATTTATCTCGAAAAACTTAATTATAATACCCGAAAACACATTAATTATTCCCAAAAACTATCCCTCCCCTCTAAAAATTCAAAATCAACAACTATTTTAAAACTAAATATTTTTTTAAATATTTGTTCGTAAAAAACAGAACTTGATATCAAATATCTAAAAAACAAACAAAAAAACAGTGATATGATATGCCAAAATTATTAAAAAAGTCATAATTTTAATTAAACTAATTATTTTTCAATAAATAAATAAATAAAACGGAATATTTAAGGCTAGAAGTGAAGAAAAAGGTGACATTTGACTTGGAAAAGGTAACATTTGAAATGGAAAAGGTGACATTTGAAATGGAAAAGGTGACATTTGAAATGGAAATGGTTACATTTGACTTGGAAAAGGTTACATTTGACTTGGAAAAAGTTACATTTGACTTGGAAAAGGTTACAATTGACTTGGAAATGCTATATTATATACAACCACGTCATCTATAGTTTACGAGATGATAACGGTTAACCATATTATATCTAATATATAATAATCTCATATCACAATGTTTGTTGTCGCATTTCTCCGAAACGGCTCGACCAATTTGCATTAGAATATTTAGATATTTAGAAGATCTGAGAGGTGGTAAATTATATTTCACACTGCTAGGTGGTTCGGATGTACCTATTCAGAAAAAAATTTAAAATTTTTTTTTTTTTCGTTTGGCATTGAAAAATACCTGACTAAATTTTCACCCTCTTACCTCCATCCTCTAATTTTTAAATTCAGTTTTAGTATTTTTGCTTAAACAATATCGAAACAATTGCATTGTCTTTCGTATTTAATAAATAACGAAATTATTTATGTTGTTGAATGGCAGATGACGGGCGATACATTCGCCTCATCCAACCCTTAAAACCTGCTCCGTTTAGAACCTATAAAAATAAACAAAATAATCTTAACATGTTATCTTTTTCATGGATTAAACAGTTAATATGCACGGTACATTAATAAAATACATTAAATTAAGAAACTAATGGTTGTTGTTTTATTTGGCTGCCGTTATATACAGCGCTTTATTCCTTTTCCCTCATAGATCCCGTAACCTTACACTTATAATAAGTTCCTCAATTTTTTATTGATAACCAAAATAATCACTGGAAATGATTGATTTGGCAGAACAACGTTAACTGGGCCAGCTAGTACAAATAAAAAAATTAGAAATGATGAAATAGAAACTTAAATCTATGAAATGTTATCACAAGATATTTTAGCTTTCTACTCAAATTTTAGAAAATACAACGGATTATCCTAGGGTTTACTAAAATATCTTGGTTATGAAGATTTTTTTTTTTTAAATTGAGATTTCTGTAAACAAATACTCGTAAACGGCACGGTTGGCTCGAACTATCTTGGGCGATCTAGATTCCCGAGACTACCTTGGCCTAAGTCATGAGGTTCCTGGTAATAATATTGTATCCTTATCATAACATAAAAAAGTTTTCAATTTTTATTCCAGCCTTCTATCATGTTTACTTATAAATTTCTTACTTATTTATTACTTTAACGTATTTCTTTTTAACAAACCATTTTAACAACTACTTTTCCTAATTCATATTCTGTCAACCTTTTTTTATAGGTACGATTACGAGTTGAAATAATTTAGAGTTACCATTTGAGTATCAAACAGTTTCGAAGGCCGGTTCGAAGTCGAAGACACGCCGACTACCGGGAACTTGGCTTGCAGAAGGCTATTAGCAGTAATGGTCGAACTCCTCAGAGCCTGCCTCAGATCGATAGTGGATAGTGTTCTCGATTCTATTCCAAGTCCTGCATATTTATTGCATCTATTGTAAAGTCCCTACTTGTCTCCAGGGCGTCGATAAAATACTTTTAATACTTCTAAAAGTGGATTTAATGGCAGGTTTCTTATGTGCACAGCAGTAAATTTTGTGCTATACTTCATTAACAAATTATTTTTTTTTTATTTACAATTGTTTTTGTTTGTACTCCATTGCTCTTTGCCATCTGCAAAAAAAAAAAAAAAAAAAAAAATGGAATAAGCAAATATGATAACTTCTGAAAGTCGGTTAAATCAAGGCATCTTTAGGCCACCGCCCTAAAAATCTATTGTGTCAATCTGTTATGAAATTAAAAAAAAATATATACATTACTAAACATATAAATTCAAGATTCGAATTTATTTTGATTTACTAGAGAGCTGCTAATGGGCAGTTCCTCTTGATGTATACTATATTTTATCAGCATATTTACTAAATGTATTATAATATATAGTAGTAAATTTCAATAGAAATAAAATTTTTGATTACATTACCTAACGGGAGTTTCGTAATTTTAGTTATGTATTCACAAACACAAAATAAATAAAATTTCATTAAACACTTTTGCAGCTCTTCGGTTAGGAAATTTTTCACGATATCTTTGAACAGCAGCAGCACTGTTTCTGTGAACTTGGCTATAAGTTGAAAGCATGTCTGTTTTTTCTGCAAATGTGAAGAAATGTATTATGTCTCCCATGAGAATCGTATATTGAACTGCGTCACAGTATTAACTCACGCTAAAACACATAGAACTAGACAAACAGATGTGCAGCACTGTCATTGCTTATCGTTTATATGTTTATCAGGCGATTAAAACCTGTTATTTCGTATTAAACAAGTTAAACTTTGTACCTTCAGTCTTAATGTAGTAAATAAATAATAATTCTTTAACCTTTGATATCTGTTAAATAAATGAGTTTTAGATATATGTAAATATGAACTTTTTTGTTTACTTTGCGTGAGTGAACTCGTGCAGAAAATAGTGCAGAGCAATTACGAAACACCTTGTATAAATAACAGAATGAATATTTATTATGTAAGCAATTTCTTTTATAATTGTGTTGGACAACATGTATATATGAAAACCGACGCCTCCCCATTTTGGTCAAGTTTCACCTTTAATATATATACAAAATTTAGAGTGCTTCCATTGGGAAGCTTCTCTACATGTGTTTCTTGCCTTTTTATATTCAACTCAAATTTACTTGTTTTATTCCATTATACAGTTGTAAATTCCAATAAATATATATATAATATATATATATATATATATATATATATTATATATATTATATATATTTATTATATATTGTGATCGTGGAATTTTCGAATTATAGCTTTGAACAGTTACCGAATGACTCACTGGTAAGACATTTAAGAAGCTACTGTTATTGGGAAAATACCTGTTTTGGATATAAACTGTTTAACTTGCTAATATAAACAGTTTGAGTCCACTTATGATTTACGTCAATAAATCATAAATAACCTCAATGAATACCTAGGTTTGTGACTATAGTAAATTATTACTAAGAATTCTAACGTGATAAAAATATAAGCATAAACAATGTGATTTTTGTGTCTGGAGCTTTATTGAAGTTCTAGTAATTTCCTATGAAAATTGAGAAGAAGAATTTTATTGTTAGTTTGATTAACTGAATTCCCAACTAAAAAAAATTGTAAGAAGTTCACTTCAAATGTAATTTTTTATTCTTTCTTATATGAATGAATAAAAATATTGAATTTTCGTCAGATTTCGTAGGACAACCCACATAATATACCTACAAAAGATCCGAGCACCAATGTGCGTACAGCGAAAATATTCAAACAGATTAATTGATGTAAACGGTAGGTGATCGCAAACTCTTTTCCTCACTGTATTTTTAGATCTCCTTCAAGAATATTGTAAAAAAAAATATGTAACTGCAAGAATGATTTTTCCTGTGGAACTTAGAGTTTAGTTAAAAACAGAGAATGTTTTTAATCATTTATTCATTGCTATTTACAACTGTATTAAGGAATACAAGAAGTAAATGTGAGTAAATATGTAACTCATTATACACTTATAGAAAGAAATTTATTCTCCTATTGGAAGGAATTTAAAAATATTATAAAAAAGAAGGTCTCGGGGCATCTTCTTTTGATGAGAAAGAAATGATTGAAACTAGTAGATAAAAGTGGAAATGGAGTTTGTCATGAAAGGAATGATATCCGGTTTGGGAAAGATAGAACATTAGGGTCTTTATGGATCAGTTTATTTCCTAAAAAGTAAGGAGCATTGAGAATTTCACGAAGGATTTTGGACTGTAGGGATTGGATAAGGAAAGGATTTGATGGTTCAGGCGAGTCCTAAACCTCTACTCCTTAAGTCCATATCGGCCTAAAGATAGTCAAGTAGATGTGTCTTTTGTAGTTAAGTGGAAGATTAGAACGTTTGTCTAGTAAGTATTGAAGTAGTCAAAAACGTCGAGCAGTTTCTTGTCGTTTTGGTCTCTCATGAGGGTTCCAGGTAAGACATCTGTAAAGGTGCAGTCCTAGATATCGGATCTCCTCAACCAGGACAAGAGGGGTGTTATTAAAGTTTTCTTTTAGGCAGGATGCCATAGGTTTACGACGAAGGGTAAAGGTTATTAGGTGTGATTTATTTTAATTTTTTTTTTCTACAATTCTGACACCATACTTTAAGGGCTCTCATGTAGAGGGTTTGGGAGGCAATAGTAGGATCGTCGTTGGCTGTTAACACACAAGTGTCATCAGCATAGGTAGAAGGGGATATGTTAAGATGGGATAGGATATCCAACAAAGGATAGAAGGGCAATGAAGGAAGGCGACAGAGGGCTGTCAAAAGGAGTTTGTTAAACTGTGATAGCTGCCATTTGATTATTGATATTGTGTTTTTAAGAAAAGGGCTTTTATTCCGGATATCATTATTGGCTCTTAATTCTAACCAAAGGTCCTTGTTTAAACGTTCCTAGATAACGGATATAGTCTAATCCTTTGTACTTATATGAAATATAATTAATTTTTGAGATAATAATAATAATAGGCTTAGTGAACCTGAAGTTCATTAATAATGCTTGAGTTCCTGATCATAGATAATCATAGCATATGAAAAAATAATTAGTTCAAGTGAGACGAGTTCAATTTTATAAACGAAATTATATTTTTAGAGTGTTTAATGTATTCTTTTTTTACTTTTGAAATTTGCAAAATGTAATACTGTGCAAGTTAAAATGATATATTGTGTCTGAAATCATTTAAAAAATGATAACTGGTAACCCAATTGTTTGAGAAAAGAGAACAGTAAAAGGAAAAACAATTAACAAAAGGGTTTAATTTATATCCAGCTTAATTATCACATTTCCCCATATTAAATATGCAGTTCTGTAATGTGTTTCGAACAAGTTTTCAATAGAAACACTAACTGAAACAAAACTAAATGTCGTTTCCTTCAGAACCAATGTTTTTTTTAAAGATGAGATATGAAGGTTATGATTACTTATAATGCTGAAATTTCAATTAATTTTTTATTTTTTTATTTTATTCGAACCAAGTCTCTTTTGAGCGTAATAGCTAGTAGCCACTTTGTCTCTTTCACTGGTGGTATAGAAACTTTGTACCATCAATTCAGAAGTTGAGACCACTTGTGGAAGAAACTCTGGAGTAAGTGAAATCCGCTGTGGAGCGAGAAGACCTAACTCAAAACCCTAACAACCTGGTTAGCTCATTAATAACTCAATGATTCTCGGGTTAGTACTTAAACTTTTGCAGCCCCCACTTAACAGACAGTCAAAATAATTTTTTTTTTTTTTTTTTTTTGGAGACTTTAATTAGGTATTAACAAGTTGTTTGAACTGATAGACCAAATATTACTTATAATAGTTCGTAGATTAAAAGGGAGGAGAGGGATTATTTCTGTATCCGTTTCATACCACATAGGGCAGGATTACAGGAAGTTGAGTCCTTCTGACGATGTCCATTGTGTCCGTGAGATGATATAGGAAAACTAATATAACTAACGCATTGCGCAGAATAGACCTACAGTGAGTGTCAAAAGTATTCGGAATTCGTATTTCTTTTCATTTAATTAGTATATATCACTGCTATGAATTTATATAATTCTTTTTCACTCATAAATCTTTAAAAGAGACTCCTATAAAGGAAAATCACTGACCAGATAACATAAAAGTTTAATGTTTTTAAAAATATCCGACTAATAATGAAAAATTACAAGATCGTTCAGTGTCAAAAGTATTCGGAAATCGTAATATCCTGTTGTTTAATGGTTTCAAATTTTAATATTCTCACTAATCTTCGACATGATTTTATGATCTAAAAAATATACCTCTATCATGTAATATATACCCAACCATTGAAAGATTTTTTTTTTTTAAATAAAAACGCAATGAACGTACAACGCCCTCGACTAATTTTTAAAATGTTCACTCGTTAAAAGTAAAGAGAAATAGTTGAGATGTTGAAAAAAATTGATGAAAATATATGGATGGCTATGTACAGTGTAGATAATATAATAATAAAATATAAAAGCAAAAATTTAAGTGTCCAAAAAAGATTAAATGTTAAAACTAAAAGACTGATTATTCATCTAATAAGAAAACAATACCTCAAATGAGTAAATCTTACCTTATTTCTGAATTTTTCAGAACTTCCAGATGCACAATAAGTGTTTCAATTGTTCTCCCCGTTCTAAAAAAATAGGACGAAAAGAAAAACATGGTAGAAGAAGTACGGACAACGTCTTTCAGCGGGCAAGACAATAAGAGAATAGGCTGAATGTTATTAACATTTTTTTAAGAGAAGGTTGATAAATTAAATTGTTTACAGATGACTCCCATACTAAAATACATGGTTCTTATGAAAAAATTATAGTTTGAAGGAAACCAAATAAGGAATTTAATATGGCATAGTAAAACATCTCGAGCGGTCAGTGATAGTAAGGTATATTTTTCTTTGAAAAAGTTTAATAATATTGGATTCATGGACAGGATTATTAATAGGTTTGTGTAATTTATAAGTATGAAAAGCCAGAATTAAAAGTAGAAGAATAATGACGTATAAATTAAATTTTTAACATACGCGCGACCATGACTCTGGGCACATATACGTTATCTATTCAAATTTAGTTGATGTAAAATGACTAAAAAGTTCTCGAAACCTCTCTTCGATTATTTCTTTCAATTTTAATTAAGTATTTATGGGTCCTACTAAAAAGGAAAACCAAGAAATACTATATTGAAAATAAAACAATAATTGCTTGAGTGGGATAATATTTATCACCAAACAATCAATTAATTACTAATATAAATTCCCAGTAGGCTAAAATGTATAATTATACAAAAATTATTACCAACTGGATGTTTATTTATGAGCACTACATTAATATAATTAGGAAACCACGTAATTCCGAATACTTTTGACACTATAGACATACATTATTTTTAATGTTTTCGTAAATGAACGTTCAAAACGTTAAAAATAAAATGATTTTTGTCGTAATTTTTGGTTTGAGCTATTGTTTACCTTCCTCCTAACAATATAAAGTGGATACGAACTCTTTAAAAATGTATAAAATAAGTTAAAAACAATTAAATTACGGACTGGTAGTGAATTCCGAATACTTTTGACACTCACTGTATATTGTATTCATAAATTTTAGTAATTCACAGAGAATAATCTTTTGCGGACTGTGGTCAGTTCTTAGAGCCTGATTTTATCCTTTTAGTTCCCAACAAAACTTTTCGTACAACCCTTCATACAATGATTTCAATGGCAAGGACTCCCTAAATTGTAAATATTATATATTTTAAGTGGGCTACACATAGTAACTCGTACATTGAGTACGAAATATCACTACTGAAACTCTATATTTTAGAAATAGCCCATGTTAAGAATTGAAATAGTCATATGTTTATATTTCTCCATTTTTAATTTTATTTGTTATATTTTGTGAGTCATTATGTGCAAGCGCTACAGTCAATTGTTTAATTCAATTTGAAACAGCTGTTAAGTTACCGCTGGGTAGAGGGCATTCTGGGATTGTGAGAGAGTTAATAGATTCACTCGCGGGTGTAAATGGTATTGAATTAAGTTGGTTGTCGCATATTTTTCGTTTGATCGCAATTCGCACATCATCCTGGAAGATTGTCGTAGAATTGTCGCATGGAGTAGGAGTCGCAGAAGGAAAGAAAGGAACATCGCAGGCGGGAGAGAGAAGGAAGTAACGGACAGAAAGAATCGCCGCTTGCACACTCTAAAGCTTGTTAATATTCTCTCTGTTATTATTTAATTTATTTACCCTCAACAAGGTTACACGGGTCATTAGAAAATTTGGCGACTCATAATAACGAACGGGTTGAGGCTGCGAGCAAACGCGTTAGTCGCCCCTCTTCTCAACAGCCCAGTTGGGGAAATGGAAATTAATAAAAAAAAAACGTAGCTCTAGTAGTTTACTTCAAGCCTCGAAAAAATGAATAACTAAAATTTAATATTGAACCTGGAAGATTGTTCTAGATTTTTGTAATGTTGTAAAAAAGCTTTGGTTATTCCATCCTTCAGAGAGAAAGTAAAATGGTGGTACAGAGCCTGTGCTATGTATAGTATTCGTTAAAGATAACCATCCTAATAGTAAATTAGCTGTTAAATAAAATACATGAAGAGAAACTGCCCATTGGCAGCACTCCAATAGGTTATCTTAACTAGAAGGTCTCGAGACCATCTTATTTTCAGACGCCTCGGAGGATTGTCAGGAATGGAAGAGGAAGCTAGGATTGAAACTAGTAGATTAGAGTGGGAGTAGAGTTTGATCTTTTAAAGTTTGCAACTACGTTTTACTTCTGTATAGAACAGTAAAAACGTTAATACTTTTGTTAGCTTTGACTTTCAATTTACCTGACAAATAGCTGAAATAATTTTCCAACTTAACAATAGCACCAATTTCCTGTCCTCCATCTCGACTTTATTTACTCTTCAATATTTATATTTCTTTGAATATTTATAAATACGTATTTCAGATGTCTCTTATTTCCATAAATTTGTTTTTAATGTGGAAACATAATTTTTCTTTGCCCTTTTTAATTAATTAACAACTTCTTTTATAAGATATATTTTTATTTACAATTAAATTCTACGTTATCATTCAAAAGGTTTTTAATATTTACTTTATTCCAGAAAGTCAATGCTAGTAGTTGAAGTAAAAAATGCCCTAAATAATAAAAAATAAATAACTAGTTACAAATACTTAGTCACAAATTTTCAAATAAAAGAACTTGACAACCAAGTAATTGAAAAAACAGAAATATTTTTCAAGGTATTGTTTTTTTTACAAATAAGATAAATAACACAGATGTATATTAAGCCGTTGGAAAGCTATTTAAAAAATCGTTTAAGCACAATTAATAGGTATTGCCCATTATCATAAGAGACATTATAGAGTATTCAAATAGCATAAATTTAATTGAATATAGTAAATAATAATTTATATTTTATATTATTTAGTTTGAAATAGATGTTTCCAACAAAACAACTTTTTTTTTTTCAAATTTACTTAAAATTTCTATAATGTATGATGTATTTTTGGAAAACTTAAGGCTTTAGAAGAATGTTTTGTTATATATTAAGAAGAAGGTAATGGAAAGTTTAAAAAACGTAGGGACTTAAGTGATTGATATAGATTATAATTTCATAGTTACTATACTCTCTTATGTAAAGTATACCTATACACATATACGAACCAACTGTGCTAAATCAACTGCAACTTACACGGAATTAACATCGAACGACGATCCGATACTGTCCCAGACTGTGAAAAATCACTTATTACTTATCGTGGGGCGATACGATCCTATAAGGACTTAATGCTGCTGCAAAAGTGGTGCTCTCTTTAGAAAGTTTGATCATTTTTTTCTTCATTTATTGAGATTTACAACTGTCTTAGTTAATACATCAAGTAAATTAGCATTCAGATTGTCAGGAATATAAGAGGAAGAAAGGATTGAAACTAGTGGTTTAGAGTGGGAGTGGAGTTTGTCATGGAGGGATTGATAGCTGGTTCGGGCCACATCAGCAACATGTTAAGGTCTTTATGGATTAGTTTATTCGTGACAAAGTAAGCAACATAAAGGATTTTCGATTGTAAGGATTGAATACGGGAAGAATTTGATGAGTGCCTCGAAGCACTACTCCGTAAGTCGAGATAGGCCTTATGTTGGTGATATAGATGAGCCTTTTGTAGATAAGTGGAAGGTTAGAGCGTCTGTACAGTAAGTGTTGTAGTAAGCGAAAGCGTCGGGCTGTTTCTTGTCGTTTCAGTCTTGTGTGCGGATTCTATGTTAGATGCTTGTCAAGTAGTAGTCCTAGGTAGCGGATCTGTTCATCTGTTCAACTGAAACAAGCGGAGTATTATTAAAGGATAGTTTAGAACAGGATGTCATAGGTTTATGATGAAGGGTAAAGGTTATTCCGGCCCACTAATTTTTATCCTTATAAACAAAATTCTTTATTTCAACTCAGTACCTTACCTTGGACCTTGACCAAAGTATAGTCTACATGTCAAGATGGAAAGAAATACGACATCTCCTTAGTACATAAATAACAAAATCATACATACTTACAGTTGACCAACATATACGTACACTCTAGTCGCGTTTTATTAGAAAACTTCTTCGACACGAAAAAAGACTTATAAATGACATGTCAATGGCTAAATGGGATGTTAGAAGAGGACTAGAAAAAAACTGGATGGGAGACCTCCTCTGCTATTTTTTAAAACAATTACTTAGATACATCACAATTTGTCGCAATAGTAAGGCTATAAGATTACACGTATACAATATTTATAGAAAACATAACGGTAAATTCAAATTATATTTTTTTAAATTAGTGTAAATTATATTATTACAACGGTAAAAAACAAACACATAATATAACCACAACAAAATATAAACACCAACAAATAGTATAACCACGATCTCATACCTTTATACCATCCAGTGGGAAACCCAGGACGAGGCTATCCCCCCTCACCCCTTGTAGAGGAAAAAGAGAATCTGAGGGATCCCAGCGCCCCTCTCACCGCGTCACTCTTGAGAACCAGCGAATCTTATAAATTAAAGAAAAGGAAAGTGTGTAGCCCGACTCTTTTCTTCCTCATGCCTGCCATATCCACTACTGAAGTTTTCTATAATACATTTGCTTATCATCAGATAACGTCTGACGATAGCAAATTAAAAAAAAAATTATAATGTTTTTGTCGATACATTATGTTATTCTTTTATTTTTTTTTTACACAACGTTATTCAAAACTTAATAAATTTACATGAACAAGCAATGTTTTTAAAAGTCATATATTGCGGGCGTATGTTGTAGTGAGTTTAAAAAACATTTTAATAATTCTCTTTGCATTAAATACATTTTTAAAAGGTTAACAAAAATTACAATATGCGTTAAATTGTGAAATCTGTGCTAAGTTATGTTAGTAACAATCTGGGGGTCAGCCGCATCTGGTGTCATTTTTCTTGCAAGCAAATAGTAGGTTCCACCTCGTAAAGGGTTTAGTTGCTTTATTTTATGAGAGCTACAAATCATTTTAAGCCCTTTTTTGGCAAGATAATGGCGTCATATTTTTAAGCTCGAACCGTGAATTTTTCCACTATTACATTTTTTGGCATTTCAATTTATGTTTGATAAAGTCATGAATGTCAAATATTATCTTCAACATTAAACTATGGTTTTAAAAAAAAAAAATCAATGTTTGAATAATATGATATGGAATATAGTAGGATTGTTGTCTTTCTGTATTAACTTCAACCATAAAGTGTTTTATTATATATATATTACCCAACTCTGTTTCTGAATAATAATCCAATACAATTCCATCAATCCGTTAAAAACCTCGGCACCACCTTTGATCAAACCTTTTCTTGGAAAAAACATGTTAACGAAATCTCCCGCTGTACATTTTCAACCTTAAAACTTCAAAATCACCTTTGTCCTCTTCTCCCAATCGAAACCCGTAAGCTATTTGTTGGCTCCTTAATATCTCCCCACTTTTACTACTGCTGTGCGGTGTAAGGGGGTGTCTCTGGGGATCTCAAAGCAAAACTAAAACAAATGTTTAAGTGCTTTATACGTTTCATCTTTGGAATACCCAGAGACACCTCTATCACCCTATTTAACAAAGAGTTAAAGTGGCTGTACCCATCCTTCCGCCGTAAGTACTTCTTAGTATCCTTCCTCTACCACGTAATCTAATCCCGGTGTCCATTTTACATCTCGGATCTCCTTCGGACCCGTAACACTCGCTCGCGGCCTTCTGATCTGTATTTAACGTCTCATCGATCTCCAGCTTTCGAGAGATCATTCTTAATCCGATCCGCATCCCTATGGAACTCCATTTCTTCCAACATCTGGGACTCCCAAACTCTTTCAACATTTGAATCCTGTCCGTTCAGCTATTTTCTGTCAGCTCAATTCCCAAATAATCCCAATTAGATACTCATTTTAGAGAAAATAACAAATAAGACCAGACGGATACTCTTATTTATTTATTCAATTTTAATTTTCATGGGTATATTCAGTAGCAAATATTATTAGAAAAGATTTTCTTTTCAAAGATGTAAGATTATTTTTTTTTTTTTAAACTTTATATTTTTAATTTTTCTTTACAATGTTATTTTTTTTATTATATATTATTCTCTGTTCTCATTTTAACGCATATATATATATATATATATATATATATATATATATATATATATATATATATATATATATATATGTGTGTGTGTGTGTGTGTGTGTGTGTGTATGTATATATATGTAGAGCGGCGTGGTCTAGTAGGTAGAGCACTAGTCTACTGTGCTCCGGGTCCTGGGATCGAGTCCCGGCAGTGGTGGAATATTATTTATTCTGCTATTTCAGTCGGGGGGCGATCCTCGGGTGTGGAGACACTCCTGGGGCAGACCCAGGATCTTTAAAGTGGGTACCTAAAATGGGGAAGAAAACCTGGTGGCTGAGCGTGATCTCGGCCGAACCACTTTATTACACGGCCGTTGGCCTAGAAACAGTACGAATCTTTACATGTACTGAGCCCAAAACTCTTCATGGGTTGTAGTGGTACAGGTTTTTTTTTTTGTTCATATACGTGTGTTTATATGTATGTATATATTTTCTTCTTGTTCGTACATTTTTATTAGAAGCTATATTTTGGATTATTTTGTTTTCTAATTTTATTAATTTAATTCAGTAGTCAATTGTTTTACTCTGAGGATTCAGCCTTAAGACCATTGTTTATTTCCTGTAATATTAGTTTTAACGGACTCGTCCTAGAATAAATACAGAATTATTATATATACATATATATATATATATATATATATATATATATATATATATATATATATATATATATATATATATATATATTATATACATATATATTTTTTTTAAATCTTTTTCGGTACGCGTCACCTTTTCTGTGACATATTCTAATGCTAAATTAAAAATATAATATAATATTTTCTTCAATTAAGTATATTTATAAAGGAAAATTTAATAGATTATTGGTTTTCAATTAAAATTTACTCACCCACTCGGTGACATTTAAGTTGACCTAGGTAAGAGTAGAATGTTTAGGTTTGTCCCTATAGAGGGAAGGAAGCGTGGGCGGTTTCACAGTCTATTTGCCACAGCACAACTCGGAATAGATCAACCTTTATCATCCTGTCCTAGGTCCGGGTCTCAATAATATACAATTCACTTTTTGCCTATAGATAATGTTTTTTAATTTAGTAAATTAAAATTATATCTTTGAAGTTATCATTACGCCAGCAACAATGCCCCTCTTGCCTGGCTAGAAGTTATTCCAAAGATTAAACCATTGTTCGACATGGAAAATAAGACGAAACATCAATCCATAGTCTAAAACCTGCCTTCCAGATGCAGAAATTCCATTATTTTGCTGAGTACCAACCAAACCTACTCGTTACCACAGCATCAACAGCAGTAACTGAAACTCGAGGTGGTCAAATCGTTTCCCATTTAGAGCGCTTTCATTAAGAGGAAGGTACTGAGGCGGCAACACATGCGATTAGTCGATATAACATTCAATTGTTGGCTAGCGATGTCAAGTGTAATTATTGAGGAATATTGCCGAAAATTATTTTTTAATAATGTAATAAGGATTCAGAATCAGGTCCTTTTCCGAAGTACGTTGTATTATCCAATTTACTGATAAACATTGACTACTGAATTAAGTGGTTAGTTTAAAAACACAATTACAGTAATGTACTGTATAACATGAAAACTCATCATAATTTACAATCTTGGAACGTTCTACTGCGTCTTCTCTGTGAGTGTCTCTTTTATCGGTCTCTAGCTTTTTTCTCCTCTGTTCACTGTTTAAGTTATCCCTTCTGCTTACTTACACTTACCTATATATGAATGAATGAATGAATAATTTTATTTTATTTCGGAGTAACCCCCACACGAATAGAGCTGGCTACATAACAAATATATAATACAAAACATATTTCATTGAAAGAGTTAACTAGATACTAATTCACTACGTTATTTGCCAGGTAAATTATAAATTAGAATAAAACTTATAACAAAATAACTTAAGACAATATATGAATAATATAATAGTTTCCAATATAATGAATATATAATTTTACATAATACGGCGAAACACGATAAATAATATAATAAAGTTAACAAATAAGTACAAATTTATTTATTATAAATGATCTAATTTGGCAACATTGCCTAGAATAATAATAAATGTTTTTTAATTCCTCAATATCTTCGGTGGTAAACAGTGCGATAAAATTTCTACTGTTCATATTTAAGAAATGTATAGTAAGGGAAAATATTGCAATGTTCGACCGAATTACACGTTTTAGGGTCCCCTGAATCAAAATAACTAAGTCCCGCAAAAAGGACTGTCGGAGTGTGTTAAGTCTAGCGCAAAAATCTAAGGTTGTATAAAACTAAAATTTCATATTTAAGAAAATTATACGCCTGTGATGTTACAGCAAATTTTTCAATAAAATCGACTGACCGAAAGTCCTACTTTATACCCTGCATTTTGCACCTTTTTTACGATTTACCCAAAAAAGGTTACAACAATTTTGATTAAACTCACTCTATCGATGTAAAATTTAAAAGGCTTTGATATGATATAAGTTTCATTCTAATTGAAACAGTCTGACATTCATTAAATGTCGAATTTAGTATTTTCTTCCTCTAAAGCACATTATTTTCAATAGGTATTAAAAACAAAATATAAATAAACGATGATTGAAAATTGTGTCCATTGTAGAAATAATAAGTGGAAGAAATAACCATCGGTAAATGAACTTTTTTATTATTATGCATAATAAAAAAAAAAAAAAAAAAAATATATATATATTAAGCACTATAATATAAGTTATGTTACTTGCGAAAATGCTATATTAATCTCCCATTTATTGCTCAAAACATTTTAGTCAGTCCAAAGAGACTAAATATGCAAGCATTTAAATATGCAAGCATCTTAAAAAATAGCTCAGTCATTAGAGTATTTGTTGGTAAAATTTCAATATTTTTTTTTCTTTTTTTGTAATTATTTGCTTTTTTTTTGGCTAGAAACATATTTTATATGAGAAAAAATAACTGAGTTAAGGAATTAAACCATTTTAATCGGCCGCCGTTTTAACCTAATTTAGGTTCATCATTGAAAGTACTTGTATTTATGTGCCAAATTTCAAGCAAACTGGTCCACTAGTTGCGAACTTTTTTTTTTTATGAATAAAATTTTGATGCGAGGTGATTTTTTGTTGTTGGTAGATTACAAAGGTTCTTTATTAAAAATAATAAACCAACAGTTTAATAAGACTTCTTTCATATTACAATTTACAAATAAACTCAAAAAGGCAGTTGAGAGGGACAAGGGCAGCTTCAGGCGCCCGTCGAGCCAATAAATAAAAATAAATAATATACAAATAAATATTATAAAATCTATTAAATTGGCTAAACCCTTCAATGAAATGTGGTAAAACTGATTAAAATTAATTAAATGTTTGATGATGATTAATTTGCTAAAAGATCATTTATAAAATAATTGTATTCCATAATTTAAATTATGATTAGATTTTTATAACATACTTCCGTATCAAATTTAAGCACTCATCATAATTATGATTCAAACAGAGAAACAGTAATTTATCAGAGTATTACGTATAATTGAATAAACGCCAGTATAATCTGTCCTAGTAGTTCTACATTAAACCTGATTCTGTTTTAATCCTAGTAAATTACTATGCTGCGAAGTATAATTTGCGATATGTTATTAAAATGAAGGCTTGATCCCTGTCATTATCGATTATCAACTAATTGAAAGGAAATGTATTGTCGTAGCGGTATATAGGAGTAAATAAATATCTATAACTTATTCATGAAATAGATAAATTAGTTTAATAATATAGATCATTAATTTTTTTTATAATTCCATCATCCATAATGTACCTTTCTGATGATATTCGACGATACTGTTTTAAACATACTAATCGTTATGGTTTATTTAGTCGCACATTTGTCCCAGAATGCCTTGTTACCTGCATTCTATGGCCTTGAAACATTATTTGCGTCCCAAATATGAAGAAGTCGAAAACTGTGTTACAATTTTTAAACGAAGTAGCTCTATTAAGCTTAGGGTACTGGTTTCGAAGGATAATTTTGCTTTATGGCATTTCATCCGTGAGCCCACTCTAGGGTTGGAATATTTTTCGTTTCTCGTGTGCTTACTTTATGCAGTTTTTTACCTTAAATAATTTAAAGAAAAACCTTAGGGCTAAGTCTAATTACTTCTTTACAATGTTTTATGCAAAGTTTCTAAGTTATTATATATATATATATATATATATATATATATATATATATATATATATATATATATAGTGTATTGTATTAGTATATTATTATTTTAGTTATGTGTTCACTAACACAGGATTAACAAAAAGTTCATATGAAAATATATATCTCAAACACTTATATTAAACACATATCAAAGATTAAACATTTATTATTTATTATTACAACATTTATTATTTATTATTACAACATTTAGAGTAAATGTTCAAAGGGTCTTCTTTTTGTTGGACAAATAATTGAGCAACTACCATTGATCATCGTTAATTTGTTTATCAGCTGATTACGACCTGTTATTTAGTATCAAACACGTTAAACATTGTACAGCCAGTATTAATATAGTAAATAAATGATGGATTTTTAACCTATATATAGCATATATTAGAAAATGATTTTATTTTTGGACTTAGATCCTTAAGAAGAATATAAGTGTTACAATGAAGGATAACATATTTAGCTAAAATACATAAGATTTAATTATTTACAAATCTAAGGGAGTAGAGGGGAAAATATATATATGAATATATATATATATATATATATATATATATATATATATATATATATATATATATATAATTTACATGCAATATATAATTTAATTAACAATAGAGTCCCTTTTTTCATAATAGTTAAGCAGTTCTCATCATAAATCCTAGTTTAAAATTTTACAGCCAACAAACTTCAATTTGGGATAGTAGGTTTTGGAAAGGGAGCGATTCGGATGTGAGTAAGGATGAAGCACGTCGTATATTAAAAGAAATAGAATTCCATAAAGGAGTGGAACGGTAATTACAGGATCGGTCAAAGGCTTTAGTTCTGCGGGATAGGATATATTTAGGTCTGAATGGTGCGATATTGTTTTCAGTGGGCTGAGAATTAAAATTGATAGAGACTGTGAATATAAGGATCCCAGCATCCCCCCTTTATCCACTTTGTTACTTTGTTAGGTTAAGTAATGGCCCAAGGAAGCTCTTTCTGCGTGTGGAGGAGGGAAGCCGCTTCAACTCATTGTCCTCTAGATACTGAAAAACTGTATTTATATACATACATACAAATATGAGAATATATAAATTGACGGCTTAACATCTACAGGAAACTGTTTCAAGCTCTTTAAGAAATACTAAATCAGAAGGTCTGGAAGTTTGAATATCTGGAATTAAGGAGGTAGCAAGGAAAATAACTAGTAAGTTGAAGTGTAAATGGAATGCGCTATGAAGGGATTAGTGCCTTTATCAGTCTAAACAAGCAACATATGGAACATTAAGGTCATTTTGGCTAAGTTAATTCGTGACAATGAAGGGAGTGTAAAGGATTTTGAAATGTATGAATTCGATGCCTTAAGTGAGCCCCGAATTCTAACCTCATAAGCCAAGATTGGCCTTGTGATAGTCATGTATATGAGCATATTGTAGTTAAGAATGCTCGAGCGGGTGTTTAGTAAGTGTTTTATACCCGAAAACGGCTCGCATTTTTATAAGTTTAAAT
The DNA here is from genome assembly GCA_023052935.1 of Piezodorus guildinii. NCBI lineage: Eukaryota > Metazoa > Arthropoda > Insecta > Hemiptera > Pentatomidae > Piezodorus > Piezodorus guildinii. Next base: position 135,539,701 of record CM041293.1, on the reverse strand, counting down.
ATCGTTTCCGTGAAATCATTTTATTAGTCTCTGTTATTTTATTTTAATTATTGAGGGGTTCCACTCACTCATATTTATTATCTCTTTATTTTTTTTTTTTTTAATTTCCTTATACTTAAAAGCGTAGGTAATTGATTAACCACCTTTTAAATTAATTTCTTGAAATATCTTTTTTGGAATAGTTGACAATAATTAAAGAACGGGAAATAAGTTACAATGTTTATCTTCGAAGAGTAATAATTAATTTGTGCTAAGTTCTTCTTCTTCTTCTTTATCTTTCCTCTTCGAGCTATTATTGGCGTAGAGGGGCCTCGATCCAGCGCTGCCAGTTATCCCGGTCTCCGCTGAGTCGTTTCATTTCTACAAGGGTCTTGCCCCTGTTACTCCCAATCCTCTGGACCTAATAGGAAATTCTAGGTCGGCCACGTGGTCTTCTTCCTGTAGGTTTTGCTTCCAGTGTCCTTCTGGGTTCCCTTATTTCGTCCATGCGGCAGACATGACCAAACCATTTTAATTGCCTGTTTTCCATTATCGTCTTCAATGGTGGTACCTCGAGTTGCTCTCTGATTCTATTGTTCCGGACACAATCTCGCCTTGTCTTTCCCGCTGCTCTACGTAAAAATTTCATTTCAGCAGCATGATTTGGCTGATATGTTTGTCGAGCATCACCCAACTCTCGCCTCCATATGTAAGCACTGGTAGGTAAATGGCTTTATAGATGTGCATCTTAACATCTCGCCCTACTTCACGGTGTCCTATTAGACTATTGTTGATCTGGTAGTACACCTGGTTCGCTTTATTGATCCTATTTCCAATCTCTTGGTCAATTCTGCCAGACCTGTCTATAATGGTTCCCAGGTAATTGAATTCATTTACCACTTTTAGGGTCTTCCCATTGCATACCATTTCAACATTTTCTTCTTCATTCCGTGAGAGAACCAGAATCTTACTTTTGGAGTCGTTGATGGACATTCCCTTACGCAATAGTTCTGCCTCCCATTCCACCAGAGCTTGTTGCAGCTTTTCTTTTGTGTCCGCTAATAGAACAATGTCATCGGCATATAGGAGGCATTTCACCAGAACTGTCTGCATCTTCCATTTTCCTATTTCAGTCCATGCCTTTCTTCGCTTGCAGACTTTATGGATGTCGTCCATCAGAATCAAGAATAGGAGAGGGCTAAGACTGTCCCCCTGTCTGACTCCTCTATCAAGAGGAAATGATTTGGATTCTCTACCATTGATTCTGACGACTCCCTTTGCATTTCTGTTAGTTGATTGGATTGCCTGCATCAAATCTGATGGTACATTCTTTGCAGCAAGAACATGTTTCAGAAATGTTTCTAAGTCCAAAAATATGGTCCTGGGTCTGTCTTCCCGGGCGGAAGCCCGCCTGCTCCTCTTCGAGTTGATTTTCCACAATACTTCTCAATCTTCTCTCAAGGATAGAGGTGTATATTTTATAAGCTACAGACAGCAAGCTAATTGGTCTATAATTCTCGCATACGGTTGAGGAGCCTTTCTTATGTATGGGGACTATAGCGCTATATTCTCAATCTAAAGGAATTATCTTGTTATCCTATACAGTTTGGAACAGTCCTTGGAGTGCTTTTTTGAGCTATTCACCACCAAATTTCAGGAATTCAGGTGAAATTCCATCTCTCCCAGCTGCTTTATTTGTTTTTATCTTTTTGAGAGCATATTCCACCTCTTCTTCTTCTATAGGCTCTAGATTCTCTTGTGTTGCAGGTTGTGCATGAAGCTCTGGTGTACCATATTCTTCAGAGAAGAGATCTTGGTAGTGACGCCTCCACCGTTCTAAGATGTCATCTGGGGCAGTCATTACGTTGCCACTTTCATCCTTTATATTCCGAATTGGCTTGTTGTGTTTTCCTTTCAGGGACTTTATTGTCTGTCAAAACCGTTTGGAATTTTCTCGGTGGTTTCCTTCAAGACTTTTGCCGAACTCCTCCCAAGTTTGTCTTTTTGCTGAACGTATTGCTGTTTTAGCTTCATTTCTTAGACGGCGGTATTCAATTAGGTTAGCATGTATTTTATCTCGGAGATATGCTTTCCATTAAGTTCAAAACATCAAATTTTCCAGCTGTCATTCTTAAAAGTCTCACCTAGGCTCATCCCATCTATTAATATTAATTAAAAATTCCGTCATTATTCGAGAAAAAGTAGCAACATGAAAAAATACTTTCATGAATTCTTAGAAAGATAAACAGGACATACTATTGTTTTCTCTGATGGATAGCAACAGTTGATGGCTTCTCGGTTCAAACTATCCTTTCTCCCGAATGTAGTTCCTTCACAGCTGAACTAACTGCGATGTACCTGGGACTTAGGGAAGCTTATTACAGAGAGAGTAAAACTGTCATTGTTCTCTTCACTGACTCATTGAGCTCTTTACGTTTCCTGAAGAACGTATATACAACACATTCCATCGGGATTCTCATTTCGCAATTCGTTTTTATGATAAATTGGTCAAATCGATCAATTTTATTTGTATTGATCCCAAGTCACGCAGGAATACATGGCAATTGCCAAGCAGATAAGGCGGCGAAAGCGGCGTCATTGATTCCTCCATCCGATTACCTAGACACTCCTCATAATGATCTCTATAGGCTTATAAAATTATCAATCATGGACAAATGGCAGCTTAATTGGACAAAAGAGAGGGATGACAAACTCGGGGAAATAAAAGAAACAGTATTTTCGTGGAAATCATCTATACGAAACCATAGAGAGAGGAAGTCTTATTAACAAGACTCAGAATAAGACATTCACGACTAACGCACAAGCATTTACTGACTAGAACACCAAGACCCTACTGTGAACGGTGTAACGTATCTTTCACCATAAAACACTTACTGACAGACTGCAGGCCATTGAAATGTGTCGACCTTCCATATCATTTAAATACTTTATTAAATGACAATAGTACATACATCCCAAATTTATTTTATCATTTAAAAAGAAATTAATTATATGAATCGATCTAAGGGCCCCCAATTATACTTATTATTTTATCATGAATAATTTATACTTATTATTTTGAATTTTGTTGTAACAATAAATTAAATAAATAAGTACAAAACGTCAAATGTCAGCTAATATTTTTCCATTATTGATTTTTTTTTGTGTCCATTAAGGTTTCTTGTTATTAGAATTTTGAATAAAAGCTAAGCTAAGAGATGAGCTGAGTAGGGATGACCTGGTTGGGAGTCTAGCTCAAGGGGGAGAAGGAGTTGTCTTTCAATATTGACTCCAACTTTGAATCGCTTCACGCATAATATTTACTGAGATGGTCTGAGTAATGGATTTCCCTTCATATTCCTAACGATACCGAAGGTCGAAGGAAACTTATAAACTTGTGTAGCTTAGTGTGTCAAAGATTTTATTTATTAATGTTACAAACTTTTTTGAAAGATAAGTTTGTCTTAGCCTGTATATTGTATAAATTATAGAATAAGACATTCAAATAAAAAGTTCATATTATGTTAAAATAAAAATGTATGACTTCATACTGGCCGACATTACGCTCAGCTCAGGTTCTTTATCCATTTATGGTACCGACTTTTTAAAGACTGGGTGTGCCCCACAAAGAGTCTTCATACGTCTTCAATTTTTTTTTTTTTTTTTTTTTGTGAACCTCAATTTTTCACAAACTTAGCTATGGCAATGATTTTAAATTAATTAATGTTTTTTTTCAACTAAAAGTAATGTTTTATTACTTAGGAAACTTTGTGATAATGTGCGATTTGACAACAAATTAACTGTACAAACATATCGCCTCTCTATGCATAGGGAATAAGAAATATATAAAAATTAGGATTTTTTTTTAATAACAGTATTTTAAAGAGAGGAATTGCTTACTCATTCAAGTTGAAATTAAAAGACTGAGTTGTGGAATTTCTTAGAGAAAATGTAAATATGCTTTATACATTTGCAATTTTAGTTTCTTTTATGTTATTAGTTTTATTTTTAATGTCATCGACATATCGTATAACGTGATTCTTAGACATATAATCCTTGATTACCCAATGGCGTTAGAGGTTTTAATATTTTTTAATAAAACAGAATATATACAAACTCCCCGTTTATTGAGACTGCAGCTTTTTGTATAAATTTTGATCTATAAATGTCTATTAGTGATTCTCTAAATTACTGTAGGATTAAAGCCAAGTTATTTTTGTTGTCAAGGCCTATTTGAATATTAAGTTTTTTCGACCAGTTCTCTTGAATCTTTTATTCGGAAAATATTTTGTTTAATTACATCCTCATTTATGAAATATGGTGGTTTGGCAGATTTTTAATTTCTAATATATATATATAATTAGGCGTAGGGAGTGATTACCCTACACTACGAATTTCATCATGAAACGCGAGTGTAATCTTCCAGGAGATCACACCGCGAGGCCCAGGGCCTGCACGGCCTGTCGCGCCACTCGCAAAAAAAAAAAAAAAAAAAAAAAAATATATATATATATATATATATAATATAATTTTATATATATATATATATATATATATATATATATATATATATATATATATATATATATATATATATTATATATATTATAATTATATATATAATAGATAATATAATTATGTCAAATTTTTAATGTTTCTATGAATATTAGGACTATTTTTGTTTCAATGTGTAGTTACTATGTTGGTCTGGCTTGTGGCAAGCTAAATACTTTTTTAATGAAACAATTGAAGAGCTTTTAGTTTTTAAACATTCTTTCGATTTTACTTTTATACTTTCTATTCTTGCCTCAAACTTATTATTCTTTTATAAATCATTACTTTTCTTTCTTCCTTTAATTTTTTTTCTTTCTTCCTTAAACTTTTTTTTCCGTTCTGTTATCAATTTAATTTCATAACTCAATTCTTATGTAAAATTATTAATCTATGATGTATAGGGGTGTCTTTTGTATGAGACTATACCCCTACTTTTTCCAATTGTTAGGATAATTCTTTTATTTTAAACAACCCTGGCTCATGCAGCCGATCTGGAAATAAAGAAGTATTAAAAATGAATTAAACATTATTGACTTCCCCTTGCCTAAGTTCCATATCCTATGAATGAAAACGGTATTAAATACATAAAGGTTTAATTTGTAGTGTATGCTATTGTTTAATAAGAATTTTTACCATATCATGCCAATTTAGATTTTGATAGCTTCTGATGCAAATATTTTTTTAAGGATAGACTAATTATGAATATAAAACACAGATATTTTTACATTCATCCACTATCTATATTGCTTGCCTGTTGAAAATCCATTTTTCGTTTCGAACACGTTCATCTCTATTTCTGAAAATTCCTGTTTTAGACATATTAAAATTGACCTCTAAATTATTATGCAACCACCGGATTCGAACCTGGGACCAGGAAAACAGTAGTCTAGTGTTCTACTACACTACACTTTTACCAATGCACATTAAGAACAAATCTAAATGAAGGAAATAAATTTGAAATAAAGCGCGATAATAATGGGGGTGATTATGGAGACAAAAAGAAATACATGAAGCAAAGTAGGCTCTCCCAGTCAAGTGGCTCTCTCTACTAGTGTCTGGGCCTTCAATGTCAAGCGGACACTGCACTTAGAAAAAAATCCTCACTGTTTCTTTTTTATTTGAAAGTTTTATTTCCATCGTTTTGTTTGCAGTTTTGAAGTAACATCATTCGCAAAATGTATATGAAAAATCAAAAAAACCGTTATCTCACTTTTCCAGTCATTACGGTATCTCAAAAAATTACTATTATTGTAAATGTTATGTGAAAGTTCCCGTTATCGACTAACTGTGCTATAAAGGCATAAAATATGTCCTCTAATAGCTTGGAATAAAAATTCTAAAACTTTTTTTTTTTTTTTCAAATGTCTCAAAAACAATAAATTACCTGGAAAATATATTTTTTTTTTTTTTTTACAAAGTAAAATCTTTTTAATCTGAACAATTTTACCAGATATACAAAACATAACAAGCCTATTTCAATGAATTAGATTATCTATGTTTTGAGTAGATGTTACCATGGATATAAGTTAATTTAAAAAAAAAAAAATTCTTTATTCGTTTAAGAACTAAGGATATACAACGATAATGTTATTTTGTTTAATTTTTCAACTATATATTTTTTTTTTTTTTTATAAAAATAATTATTTCAACACAATAAAAAGATCTAGAGCCATCTGTCAGGGGAGTAATAAATCCCTAGTTATTCATCCTTTGAAAGGGATATAAATTTGTTTTGAAAAATTAATCAAAATATGATAGAACCATCTGCCGGGTTTGAATTTTCGACTTTGGGCCTAGAATAAAAAAATTCCTGATACTCAAGCGGCCTTAGAATGGATAGAGCCATGTGACTCCACGAGTAAAAAAGACAATAATAAACCTCTACATCGATTTTATCCGAAGAGATTAAATTAATCGATTATAAAAACAAAAAAATATTGCCTAAATAAATTATTAGGAGACCTCAAAATGGATGGAACCCATACTTAATATATGTAGGCAATATACTCTACTCTGGTGACCTCACAAAGCCCCAAAAATACCTTTATGAATATAAACAGCTTATTGTTTCCTTTGCTTGTTTGTTCATTCACTTTCACTTTTCTGCCACTGTGGCTAATCGGACGGTGATATAGTGGACTCCTAACTTTCTCTTAATCAGGCTTTATCAAGATGGAGATCTTTAACAAGTACTGCATTTCACGGGCTCGGAGCCACCATTATAAGTTCCTTTTGAAGATCGGCAGAACAGTGGATTTTTTTTTGCCATTAAAAAATCCTAGGAACCTGAATACAATGACGTTACCTTTGGTTTATTGTCAAGCATAACAGCCATCTATGTCCGAGATCATATAAGATAATTTAAAAATAGTAAAAAATCCTTGGTTGTTTCGTCTGTGCGATGTACTCGAAACTGATCCCTGTTCTTATTAAACCTCGGAGAGAAAATTTCGGACTCCCACTGTAGGATTTTAGCAACAGTATCATAAAAGTTAGCTTAAATAGATAAGAAAAACGCTGCAAATTATTACAGAATTGTTTATTATTACCTAATAACTATTAGGGTAAAAACAATAAATTAGCCAAAGAAAAATGGCGTATTACGACTGCTAATTCCAAAACGCTATTTCTTAAGCGATTTCCATGATTCTTGTTTTTGTTTTGTTGAGAATTTAATTCTTAATCGCAAAACTTGTTTTTTTTTCGAAAATTGGTAAGGCAGGCAGAGGTATTTTATTAATGAAAACTACGTATTTAAGACCTCAAAATTTAAGAGGAAGATTATTTGGTCGATTACAATGGCTCACTATTGAAAATTATAAAGATGAATAAACAAACATGATATTTTCTAGAGTTTTATTCAATGATTATGAAAACATTTTTATTTTCAAACTTATAATTTTTTTTCAGTAAAAGAAATGTGAGATTATTAGGACATTAATGGTATTTGATTTACTGGTAGCACCATTAATGTCTGAATATATTTCAAAATTTGATAGTAAGATATACTATCAACGATTTCTATGACTGCAATCTCAGCACAACAGAAAAGTATTGCGGGTTTGCTTTTTATCAACAAAAAAAAAATATATATAAGCTCATAAGCAACTAAATATTTAAAATTGTAAATGCTTATTTTACAACTAACCATATGCAAAATATTAACAAATTTTTCAAGTGAGTGGCCCGAACCAGATACTTATATTTCCATTAAAAATTCCATTCTCACTCTAACCCACTAGTTTCAATCCTTGCTTCCTTTTCGATTCATGATAATCTTTTCAGAATTCTAAAAAGGAGAGAGGCACAAGATCTTTTGTTTTAGAAGATCTGTATATTATATTATATATACAGAATATTATATTCATGAATGGTTCAATTACCCAAAATATTTATTTTTTTTAAATGAAAAAACAATAAGGAGATTCGTAATGTTTCTATGTGGTAAGATGCAGATTAGGTATTTTTCCTATTTTCGAAATAAAAAATTATAAATGCCCCTGTATCTATATGGGTTTCTATACCCAGAGTTCACCACTGCTGAGATGACATAATAAATAATATTCCGCCATACCCGGGATTCGAACTCAGGACAGAAGATTATTTTATTGATATTTTTATTTTTATTGAGTAATATTACAATCTGTCCTTATTAGGACACATTTTTAATAGTCATAAAGGACAACTTTCATACTTCATTCACACAATTTATACAAAACAATGAATTTAGTATTATATTAAAATAAACCATTAATGTCAGAAAAATTAGAAATCAAGTTGACAAAACATTTTTTTTTAACTGTATTAATCTTGATCTACACCTGTCACTCTTTCCGTGACAGTAAGCAGATGAGCTGCACGCACACGTACACACACACCAACAAATATTGTAAGAGGGTGGCATTAGGCATAGTGAAGGAGTACTGATCGAAAGTCCTATGACTTATAAACAAGGAAATCCCTTAACCAGCTCCTTTTCAGCCTTCTCGTGGTGAGTTCGGGCATGTCCGTTGTCGCCATGTTTTGAATGAGTATGATGTAATGCCCATGGTTTGTCATGGAATCTCTTGTATGAAGTATCAGTGTAATCTTAAACTGTAGGTATGTGTACGCCTCATGAAAAGTTTTGTAACTGACGTACCAGGGTGTGCGTGTAATGTCTCAAGGTGTATGATTGAAAAGGGTATTTTTTTAAACGTGTGTTTATTTAGCGGTTCTGAAAATTTGAAAAACATATGTTCATTGTGGTTTTAAAATATAATACAGTCTAATTTTCAGTGTGGATCGTTTATTAATACTTCAATACAACAGTCTTAGTCTCCTGTTTAGAAGTGTTTCTGTGTTGGCCCCGAAAAAAAAAAAAAAGTAATATTAAGCTTGATAAATAATTTAATTTTTATTTCTTATTAAAAATTCGGAAAAATAAAATAAAATGATCGTAATAGATGCTTGCCTCGTTGCTAACAAGAAAAGGGTCCTTGTGGTTTGTTTTATTGAGGAGGATTCAAAGTTGCCTTAATCTAATTAAGATAAAGTGCTCTCAGCAACTTTTATCGGAACAGCTCTTAAAAGGCTTCTACCGAATTTCAAAGACGAAAAACTGTAGCGTCTTCCAACATAATTTTTCAAAGTTAGCTTCGATAATTAAGTTGGATGACTTGATACTTGCTCTCAATTCATCAAGTGAATATTTGAAAATAATTATGTTAAAGCTCGGGAATGGATGTCATGTCGTGTTCTTGAAAGTAATTTTAATCAACTTTTTAAGTTTATTTACCACATTCTTATGTGTACAGAGGCATATCTATAATTAATTTTACGATTATTTTGGTAATTTGGATGAAAAGATAAACCAGCAAACTGTGGCTATGTGTTTAAAGCAATCTGACTAGCGAATTCATTTATACTTGAATTCATATTTTATAAATATAACTATGGTATATTATATATTATTCGAATCATAAGAAAACCGTTTCGTTCAATATTTTTTATTTTAATATCTATTTATTTGACATCTATTCTATATTCATTCCTAAAATTAAAGGTATGGATAAAACATTTATTCAATCCAAAGTTTTAGTTTTTGTAGCTATTTTAATTTTTTTTAAATCTGGTGCGGACAACACACGACTTTCACTTACCTCCGTTTTTAAAATCGATTAAAGAATTTCTAAATACAGTTAGTGATAAAAATGAGTGTAACCATTAAAGAAATTATTAAATTTAATTGATATAGTAACATGTGTTTTATTAAAAACTCTATAATATTTTTATCTAAAATAATCACTTAGTTTTATTGGCTATTCATCACTTTCTATTAACTTTTAAAAGCTTGTGTACGAGATAATATATTTTCTAAAGTTTTACTCTTTTCAACGGTAGATTATACGTCTAAATCACTGTTCTTATGTTCAAAAACAAAATTAGCGCGCTGTGCTTCATTGACAAACCACCAGGCTGCAGCACCGTCAACATAAATTTTCCATTTCGGGAACCTAAAAAACCGTGAGTTTTATCTGCTTTTCATTACTCTCCATTACCCTTTACGATTCCGTCACATCATGTTTTTTGTAAAATCTTTAGCTATCAAACGATATATTATACAACTATATTACTATTGTTGTTTTCAAAAACTCAAAAAATGCATACAAAAATTTTTGTTCAGTTTTCTTCATTAGTTCTTTATCAAATTTGCTCAACGTGCATATTAGCTAGCTGCTAATGGTAACAAGATAATTTAATTATTTTCATCGTCTAATAAATAATCTACAAAATTAATTGTACGTAAGAGGAAGAACATTTAAAATATCTGCATTTAAGCCCCGTCAGACTATTTCAATCAAAATGAAACCTACATGATATTAAGGCCTAATAAATTTTACATCAATATAGCGAGTTTAATCAAAATCGATAGATCCGTTTTTGAGAAAATATTAAAAAGGTGCTAAATGTATTGAATAAAGTAGGACTTCCGGACAGCCGATTTTAGTGAAAAAGCATCTCGGGCGTATAGCTACCTTAAATATGAAATTTTAGTTCCATACGACATTTCGTTTTTCCGCTAGAGTTACCATACACAGACACACAGACCTTTTTTCCGGGACTTGGTTATTTGGTCTCAGGGGACCATAAAACGTGTATTTCCGTCGAAAACTGGAATTCGAAAATTTTCACCATCACAATACTTTCCCTTACTATAGACAAAAGATCTCTGCTACCTATCTTTCTCTTACTGTATATTTCATATATAGGTAAAGTGAAAATAAAAGCTCATACTTTCGATGAATTAAGGGTCACACGGGAATCTCGGTTAAATAGGTGGTGGTGGATGGACTTTCTAAATCTGCTATCACAGCTGGTCAACTGGTTGACAATCAATTAATTTTTATACTGCAATTAAATTAAATATTAGAAATTTAAATATATCAGGAAAACTCCTCCGGACAGCTTTGAAAAATTGTATTTTCCCAAATCCTGTAAAAATACCCTAGCAATGGCATAATAAAAACACATATTCAAATGAAGGCTAACTATAGAATTTGTTACAAATATCAACAGAAAAAGAAAAAAAAATTCTATTCAGTAACTTCACAATGTGAAAAATGTGTTGTTAAGGAAATTCTGAGTGCCCGGGTCACGAAGTAACGGAGGAATACCGTTTACGAAATTTCAATTAAAATATTATTTTTGACAATTGATAATAATATACTTCTTATAGGATGAATCGCAGCATCAATAAGTATCTAAAATCAATAAACAAAAACATGTAATAATATGTTGCGAAGGTACATTTTTTAACAAATAAAATATAATACATAAAGTGGCTGTGTGGTATCCGTCAACGCAACTTATTCAAAGGGTAAAAAAAAAAAAGGATATTGCATATACAAAGTGCATCCATGATATTATCATAAAAATATTAATAATATGCTTTGACCCTTTGCACACAGGGTTGTTTCCTCAGAGGGACAAAGTAAATCTAGCAAATCACTTGGTTATCTCCTCTGTGGGGACATGAAAGTTTATTAGTAATTACAAAAAATGATTTTTAAGAAATTTATATTTACCCCTAGTTTTCTATTAACATGCCTTAAAAATCATATCAAAATATCAGAAAATATGATAAATATGGCTGGAATTTTCATGTAATTAAAAATGACAAATATAGATGTATTGATTTTGATACGAATATGGAAATAGTTACCTAAAATTAGTGAGATATGTAAAAGTTAAACAGCCTTATAAAACAGTCCATACTCTCATTTATTTTTTTTATTATAAACGAAAACTGTTTAGTTATAATTTAAAACAACAAACTTTTTAATCACTGAAAGGAAGATGTTTGAAACTAAAGGCATTTTCAAAAGTAAAACTATGTCAATTGGGTCTTAGTATCGACCTAATTGAGACGTTGATTTCCAAAAGGTACTAAAGGACATTTTTTACGAAATTGATTTTTTTACATATTCATATTCTCCTCATTTAGTTTTATCTAAATATTCTATTTGATGTTATCTAATGAACTCTCAAGTCCTTAAAAAACGCGATTTAGAAATACGGTCATTTTCTTAATGTACTAATTACGCATTTATTTTCGTTCAAAATCATTCTAAAAAGAATTATTTTATAACTTTAATATTTTGTTATTATTATAGTAAAAAAATAGTTTTAAATTTTAATGCAAAAAGACCCAAATTAGCTGATTTAATAATATAGGAATGAGAGATTTTCGCGCTTCCTGTAAAATTTCCTAAAATGGATATAGTACCTTTTGGAAATCAACGTCTCAATTGGCCCCTCCTTGATATTTTCTCGTATGTTTGCAAGAGTTTCTTGATATTTATATATCTTGCAGGTAATTATTTCTAAAGGTGAATTCATCAGGCAATTTTTTTCAATGTACTTTTCCTAAAAGAATTTAAAAGCCGGATTATTAAATTTGCTTAACAAAATGTCAGCCTGCACAAACGCTCGACATAATCTCTATAAAAGTTGTACTTGCTGTCTCCGCTTGAGATAGATGGTGTGATGAAACTTGGTTTAATTTTGACTTTTTCTCTTTGTTCGATTTGTGATATCCTTTGTCAATGTGTTGGATCACTTGGAATCGTTGCGTAGTATATGCGTATATCAGGACTTAAATTATTAATTTAGGGTGTTATAAATTAATTTCAAATATTAACAATGTATAGGAATTATTATATATCAGTTACCTTAATATATGGATCGTTGATAACCTTTCTGATTTTAAATAAATGTAATAAAGTAAAATATATTCCACTCACCTCTACGAGGTCAATTAATTTGACCGATCCGCCCTTCTCTTCCAATTTCACCCCCGTCATGCGAAATGAGATCATGCTCAATAATTACATTAATTAACCAAAATTGCAATTAATTGTAGCAGCTGCCCTTGGTGCAGAAGGGAGTGGAGGAGTAACCACTTCCTTATGTCCCACGCCCGTCAATTTACAATCAGCAATTGACAGAATTAAGATTTATGTCACTTAGGCTTTGAGTGAAGGCCAGGCGAGAAAAGGGGGAATTTCAGTCTGGAATCTACTTTTAGACAGGAAAGTCATTCTTTTTCTTTTTCTTAGTATTCAATAAAAATGCATATATTTCACGATTGATGTCGCGTTCTTATAATAAAAAGATTCATATTTGAAAAATAATTTTTTTTTTTTATTTATTTGGTATACCTTTCCTGGCCATTAGCAGGTCTTGATTCACAATGTTTATATTGAGTTCAACAGACCAATGTCTCTAAAAAACTCCAAAAGTCTTAAAACTTTGTCTTCATCATTACTTAGAGCTTCTTTTAAGGTTGAAGGTATGGTATGTCTTGTTTTGGTGTCAGGTGTTTTATGGTCAATGCTGTGTTACATGTGTCACAAAATAGTGGATTCAGGCCTCCCATTAGATATCCGTGCGTAATGGCTGTATGTCCTATCCTTAGTCTTGCTAGAACTACTTCTTCCTTTCTACTTTTCCTGTGTGAGGTGGTCGAAGGTTTACCTGTTACCTGCTTTACCTCATTCAGTTTAGTAATGGAAGTAGTCCATTTAGTTTGCCACTTGTCAATGATGGCCTTCTTGCATTGTCTATTCTAATCTTCTTCTGTTATGGTGTTTACATTTTTAGTCCCAGGTTCATTTAGCCTAGCCCTGCTTGCTTTTCTATTTGCGTCTTCGATTCCTGCAATACCGCAATGTGATAGAACCCATGCAAGTACAACTTTTATAAAAAATATTCTTGCAATTGCAAATACAATTAGTCATTCCCCTTACTAGGGAATGGTTTTATTTTGTATCAGCAATAGCTTTTTGTAAATTTAATGAGCCCATCACCATGAGTAACAACTTGTCATTCATTGAACTTGACTAGCTCCAAGGCTTATATATTGAATGGATAGAATTATTAAGAATTATAATGGCTAATATATATGAATTGAGGCTCAAACATCAAATAATGATTATAATAATAAACAGTTATTTTAATTATGAACATCGATGTCACATGTGGAGTTAGTGGCTAAAGCATAACAGACTTCGATTGCCATAGCCCTGATAGGTTGCCGGTTTAATTCGGGCATAGGCTCTAGTATTTCTAAAGGTATTGGAGACTTCTTGGTGATGATGTTCTTCATAAGGAGCGTAAAATAGTAGTCCCAAGCCTGTGAGATACCAGGTACTTGTTTAAGATCCTTATCCTAATTAGTCCTAGGATAGGAAAGATTTAGTACTTCCACAATCGATTCGACGATACCCCATTGGTATACTCTGTAGTATAGATTTAGATGAGTGAAAAAATCTGGTGCGGGCAACACACGACTTTCACATACCTCCATTCTTAAAATCAATAAAAGAATTTTCAAATACAGTTAGGGAAAAAAAATTACTTAAAACTACTAAAACTACTATAATATTTTTATCTAAAATAAACCACTTATTTTATTGGATATTGACCACTCTCTATTAACTTTTAAGAGCTGGTGTACGAGATAATATTTTTTCTAAAATTTTTAGTTTTCAAACGGTATATCATACATGTATTTACTGTTCTTATGTTCAAAAACAAAAAAATTGCATCAAAAAATTATTTTTTCCTTTAGTTGGGTATCGAATTCATTCAATTTATATATTCACCTGTTTTTAATCAGTGGTAAAAAGACAATAAAGTTATTTTTATGGAATCCACAAAATGAAAGGTACTTAAGAGGAAGAAAATTTAAAATATCGGCATTCAAGCCCTGTCAGACTATTTTATTCAGAATGAAACCTACACAGTGTTAAAGCCTATTAAAGTTTACATTGATATAGCGAGTTTAATCAAAATCGTCGGAACCGTTTTTGAGAAAATCATAAGAAGGTGCAATATGCAAGGTATAAAGTGGCTCTTCTGGTTAGCCGATTTTGATGAAAAAGATTTTGTAACACCTCGGGCGTATAGTTGTCTTAAACATAAAATTTTAATTATTAAGGTTGATTTAGGGCTGAATAATTCTTCCATTAATACTGATCATTTATTTCATGACGTTTCGGGATATTCTCCCATCTTCAGAAGTCTCGTTATATATTCTGTAATCCAACATTTACATTAGTCACACCTTCAGCCAGGTAAAAAAATAAAAATGAAGTCAAATTCTAAACACTTCAGATCTGAGCAAGAGTATTGCTCAGATCTTTGTCCTCAACTGAGATCTTCCTTGTTTAGAACATATTGATATAATATAAAATTTTAAGTTTCATAGGACTTTTCGTTTCCGCCCGGAAGTTGCCACACACACGCACAGACCTTTTTGCGGGAATTGCTTATTTGGACTCAGGGACCCTAAAACGTGTATTTCCGTTGAAAACTGGAATTCGAAAATTTTCACGATCGCAATATCAACGAGTCATATGGTTTATATTTACGAATATGGTAAACATAAGTAATGAATAATAATTCAAACCGTTTTATCTAAATAAATTTTTTTATATGAAAGATAGTTTTTCTTTTCTCCCGTCAAATAAGGAATCCATTTCTATTCGGTGAAATATTATATTCCTGCTTGATCTTCAAATAAAATTAATAAAACTCATATTAAACACATTATTTTTGGTTTATTATATTGAAAAAGACTTTTCAATAAATCTATATTTGTGAATGTTCAAATAATATGCATACTTTCCATCCAAATTTAGTTCTACTAAAGAAGGATTTCAGCTTCTGCTTTCAACCATTAATACAGCTTATTTAAAAATTTTAGAAAATCTATTTCGGAAGGCAAGATGCGAAAAAGAAGGTCTTTAAAGGAAAGTGGAATGATTCATTGGGGATAACTTTTTTTTCTAAAAGTTGAGAACGAAGTTCATGAGCTAAAACGGAAAAATAGCTGCTGTAAATATTATTTAGAATTAAAGTTGTGAATAATTCCATAATTAGGTAGCTTAAGTAAAAACATAATTACTCGAATACTTGGAATTTCAAACATGAATCGTTAAGCACAAAAAAAACAACAACCGAATTAAACTGATTTTTTTTTCATTTTAGCGCTTAATTATCCCTTTGATTTAAATTAATTTGTAAAATTGTTAATATAATGACATTTCTCAGAAACGGACGGGTTAAACTCATTTTGTTTTATTTAATTACAGATAAATTTTTTTAATAAAAAAATTGAAGAGATTATTCAGCAATTTTAATTTTCCTCTTTTATATTTTTAAAGCTACATGTTTATATTTTTATAAACTGATGTAATTTTGTCTATTACTACTATATTTTAGAGATGTGTAGACAAAATTATAAAACATAAAATACTTCGTATTAGGCATGTACTTCGTACTCAATTAAATTATAACCTAAAAAATTATTTTAATACGATTGGTTGAATAATTTTCGAGCAAATGAGATGATCGGTCTTCTTTATTTTCTAACTTTTTTTTTCCTGAACTGTGTTCTTTATAATTGAAACTTAATCCAATTTGCCATAATTAACAGCTATAGTTATTAAGAATATAAGAAACTATTCATCTCATATAGAAAACATATAGTATAACACGTGGAAGTATAACATATTTTTTAATGTTACTTGTATGCACAAAGTTGTATAATTTAATGAAGAGTGATGAAAAGCGTATGAATTTCAATGGTTGTTGTAGATAATAATATAATAAATAATTTAATAAAACTCTTGTTTTTATCGATACTCCAAAGGTTTGTTTTTTATGTTTAACTTCACGAACATACCGTTCTGAACGATCTCATTCTCCAACACCGAATTTGCAGGAACTTCCGGATCTCCCTCATAATACACCAATGCAGCCACCAGCTCAGAATAACGTTAAACATATCGAGCTGTAAGCTCAGGAGCTGAGAGCTCCGGCTCGAAAAACAGGGACCACCGCTCCATCAATTGGAAACACCACTCCAGCCATTGTCTCCCCACAACGAACCATTAGGCTCCGGTTTCAGGTGGAAAATGCCTCAGTAGCCGTCTTTAGGTTAAACTTCTTCCCAAATTTGGCTAATAAAAAGAGGGTTGAATAACCTTACCAACCCCTTTTGAGCCTTCTACAAGACCTAAGCTAACTAAAGCTGTGAACCCTCCAAATGGCTTCTTATCAAATAATAAAAAACTGACGAACACCACATAAAAGCCTTAAATTATGTAAAATATGCTGAACAACATACATAAAAAAAAGAAAAAAAAAACTGACTAGAAAACGTGCTGTTGGGTACTATCCTCATTCCTGACATTTTATTATTTTGTTCATTTTTTTTATCCCATTTGCTTGTCACAATAATGCTGACAGGTACGAATTAATAAATAAAGTTAAAAAAAACTTTAATTAAAATTTTTAGAATTGATTGTAACAAGGGAAGTAGGTGGAAGTCGTGTGTTTCGCGCACTAGACTTTTTTTTTTTTAAATGGTACTATTTTGATTTTTTTTTTTTTTTTATATTGGTTTTTAGAGAAAATAAGAGCTTGGCGAAATGAAGCTGTGTTTTTCATGTTTTTTATTTTCCTTTATCATGAATACCTACCTACCTCTATCTGTTAAAATAACATATTTGTCTCTTACAAATTTCGACAGCAAAAACTCTCTTCAAACACAATGTTACACGTTTTTCCTCAGAGGTAATGTTTACATCGATGGAAGCTGTTGGAGGGGAGAGTTTACACACTTAGTATTCACCGTTGATTATGTTTGGAAATTCATTTTGTTGTTAGTATACCAAACTTCAACTGCTAATTACTCTATTGGTCGGCTACTAATTTGCGTATTAATGAGCCCATGGCGTTCGCGGCCTCGACTTCATGGCTCAGATTCCCCCAATAATTTTTAGATGATTAGTTCCCAATTGCTGGAGGCAAACATTCGCAATAATTGCATGCATTCATTAGTCCTATGAAATTGACCTATAGCTGCTTTAGAGTGGTTGGGGTCAATTATATCGTTAAAAGTCATTGAAATTCATCAAAAGTTCATGAATTAGTTGGTCTTGTTTTAGCCAGCACTTGTTAGTTGGAAAATTCAATACACTAAATTATGACATGCCCATGTCAGGCAAACAGAATAAACAAGATAAAATTTAAATTTTTCTAAATATATGAAACTTTGTTTTTTGGACACTGCCAAAATAACCATTATATTTGATGACATTATTGTTTGATTTAAAGTCAGAAATAATAATGCGTCATTCAAATTTTACTTCCTTTCAAAATATAATAGCTCTGCATAACAGCGAAGAAGTTTAACTGTTAATGGGAGATTTAAACATGTCTAGTGAACAAAACAAATTGTTAACAGCATAGGTTTAAGTGAATTAGCATGATATGTTTGTGCTAAAACGACGGCATTAAAAAATAAAATAAAAAAGCTGCAAATTATTACAGATTTTTTTTTTTTTTTTTTTTTTTCTTAGCCCCTTATTTTTTTTTTCTTCTAAGCTCCTGGAATGCTGGTAAGTTCTCCTTTTTCTGCAATCGTGCATTTTAAGGAGTTGCAACTCTTTATCGTAACTTCTGGATAGTAATAACATTATGAATAATAATTCAGGTGATGGGGCTCACCTTCTAGTTTGTTTCGGCCTTACAACTAAAACTTAAACTAATTTATTTATTTGTTGAGTTTCTGCCATCGCTGAGGTATTCCTGGGGGTTTCAGTTGATTAAATATAGGATTATTTACAAATTTCGTTAATTCTAAAAACTTTAAATTCCTCTCACTCATAAAGTTTTTAATTGTTGGCATTTTCATCTCTTCATGTAATTTCTTTGTTTTTACTCTTTGGAATATCGTACATTTTGCGATTCTTCTTAGAATGCCGTTTTGAAATGCCTGGACATTTTTTTCCGTTGATTTCGCCACGTGTGGAAAAAGTTGTGAGCCATACAACAGTGAGGGACGAAGAATTGTTTTGTATATCATCGCTTTTAGTCGGAGAGATATACTTGGAGATGAAATCAAATGGTTAAGCCTAAACATTTTTCGCCTTACAAATTTAATTTTTTTAGAAAAGTGGACTGAAAATTTTAAGTGTCTGTCGAACGTGATTCCAAGATATACAATATTTTTAGACAGTTTAATTTGGCAATTATTGAGATTAAATCCTGAAGGAAGTTTTTTTTTACCTTTCTGGAACGAATAAACAATAGCCTTTGTTTTGTCAGGATTAATTTCTATGTTTAACCACTTTAGCTCTAAAGCTATTTTTTGACAGGCACTTTGGGACTGTTTGAGAGCCGTACTGGCATTGGAGCTGCTGCTCGTTACTGCAATATCGTCGGCAAAAGCTGATACAGTGGCTTTCTCGTACTTCCTTCCAACGATGTCAGAAGTGTAAATGGAGAAAAATATAGGAGACAGCACTGCTCCTTGTGGAACACCACATGTAAGTGGTACCGAACCGGAGAGCTCTTCCGCAACTTTTACAGGTAAGTAGCGATTGCTCAAAAACGATTTAATGACCGAATTCAGTTGTTCCGGACACTCTCGTTCAATCAGTTTTTGGCAGAGGATTTCGTGAGTCACAGAGTCGAAAGCTTTAGAACAGTCGAGGGCTATCATAGCAGTTGCCTTGTTCGAGTATAAGTTCCTGGTCACCTCATTGTGCAGTTTAACCAAACAATGTTCTGTGCTCAATTGAGATTGAAACCCTGCCTGTTCCGGTGGGATTATTTCATTTTGATCGCAGAACATCCTTATGTAATTAAGGATCGTTTTCTCGAAAACTTTTCCCATATGTGGTAATAAACTAACTGGACGGTAGTGAGATGGCTCATTTCCAGATTTTGCAGGTTTCAGGAGAGGGAATAGTACTGCACTCTTCCATGCATTAGGGAAATATCTTAGCCGTAAGCAGGAATTATACAAGTTAACTAGGTGCATTAATCCTTTTCTTGGAAGTTGTTTCAGTAATACACTCTGTATACCGTCACATCCTGGTGCCTTATTACCGTGCGTCTGGCGAAGAACCGCTTTTAATTGTTTGTAGGACACGAACATGAAATTGCTTTCTTTTTCTTTCTGGGGGAGTAAGTTAGCAACCCCTGTCTTATTTCTGTATCGAAGTATTCAGCTAGTTTTCTAGCCTGTTCTCCTGAGCTCAATAATTTATTATCTTCGTGAATTCTGATAGAAGTTGAATTTCTAGTCGCTCTCTTTGTCATCGTCCATAATTTTCGGTGATCTCCATGCGCCGCTCTTAGTTTTTCTTCCCACATAGTCGTCTTCCACGTGCTAATAAGGTTACGAATCTGTACAGTAAGAGCATTCAATACTTTCTTTGTATTTCTGTCTCTGGTGCGGTACCATCTGTTTTCCAGTTGTTTCGCAACGATATCAACCGTAGAATATGTTCTGGTGGTACACGAATTGAAGGTGGTAGAGGACAGAATTTTGGAATGGCGACGTTCGCTGAACTTAAAATTACTTGGGAAAAAGTAAATATTTGGGCATCAATATCTTCCTTTGATTGTAGAGTTGGGATTGCTTGTAATTGGTGACATATCTGGCTGCGGTATAAGTCCCGCATTATTACAGAATGGTTTATAATTTTCCATATATATTTACAGATAATTAACTAATATGGGAAGCAATAATTTATTCAATAATAGTAATATAGGCGATTTTTTTCCCTTAAATATTATCTACCATTCATTTATTTTAAATAAACATACACATATATCTTTTAATATTTTAACCAATATTATTTATTTTAAATTAATCTTCTAAAATGAATATATTTGGAACTGATGACCGCCATGTTTTCTTCCATTAAAATTTAAAAAACCAACCAAAGAAACCAATAATATAGGCCAGATTTAATTTCTTTTCGCGTTGTTCTCGAATACTAAACTCAATCATAAAAAAATAACCGAGTTACTAGCGTATTTCTTACGGTTGTTTTTTTTTTTTGCTTAAATTAATCCATGCTTCTTGATTAGAAAACTCAAGTCCTCCATCTTCATAAATGACTGAATAATTGAATTTAATCATTTTAAAATTGATTGGCTGGTATTAGCGTTTAGGTGTTAAGATCATTAGTTACATTAATTTATATTAAAAGACAAATTAAATATACATAAAAAAGTTTAAGTCATAATTATATAACTTAGTTAAAAAAGTATACGATGCTTTACGTATAGAGTCGGTAGGTATGAAATAATAGGCTGAAGTTGAACACAATGTAAAGAATTTTTTAAAGGAAGATGATCTAAGTGCAGAGATCAGTGGGTTTGGATTTCTTGCTGAAGGAGTGGACGGAGGAGCCAGAGGGGTGTGGGTCTTGTGTAAAAGGTTTTTTTTTTTTTTTTACTATTAGAAAATATTGCAAACATATAAATTTTAAAATACATTTTTTTTTTCAGGGTTGCTTCGGAACTCGCTACAAGCTTCTACTGCTATTTTCTCACAAGGTAGAATCATTTATATTCATATAATAATAATAATTCATTATTTATTCTGAGACAAGTCCCTTAAGATTAATATTACAGGAAACTAACAATGGTCATAACATTGGAGTCTTAGAGTAAAATAATTGACAACAGGATTAAATTATTAAAATTTAAAAAATAAAATAACTCAAAAGATAACTTCTAATAATAATGTAAAAACAAGAAGAAAATATACCCACACATAGATATATGTATGTTAAAATGAGAACAGAGAATCATATATAATAAAAGATATGATAACATTACATAGAAAAACAAATACATTTTATACCTTGCATTTTGTTCAATAGATTCATTACAAGAACGTTAAGCCGTTAGCTAGTTTTTGAACTACTGACTACAGCTTTCTAAAAACACTTTAAATTACAACAGAGTGGTTTATTAATTTTTAAATGAGGTTGCATAATATATAATAGCTTTATTATTAATCATTGCACTATTAATTCATTTAAATATTTAAGAAAATAATAAACCAAAGAGTTTGCAGCTATATTAGTGCCTTAACCTTTAAGAAGGTGCGTTGAGTTTGCCCATGGCTGCTTAGTAATAATCAATGGATATTTTCTGTTCTCTAAATAATACTGTAAGTATTTTTTACTATCGAGCATTTTAATATCATACATTAATATTGTTGTATACAATACCAAATATACTTCTATATATCAACTCTTTATTTTAAAGCTAATCTTCCAAGTAAAACGTTTGTCTGTTCCAATAGTGAAAGTGGATTATTGCTAAAGGTTACAATTAAACAGTTATAGGTTTGTGACGAAAGGTAAAACTAATTTAATGACATTTATTATGATTGATTTTTTTTTTTATTTTGAAACCATTCTTCAATAGATATAATGTGTCGCTGGGATTCAAGGGTTGGGTCATTATTTACTAATGACAGGCACGTGTCATTAGCGTAAGTAGTGAGAACAGTGCTAGGATGGACAGGGGTATGTCATAGTATATGGCATTTATTTTTGTCAACTTTTTCTAAATGAAAAAGAAATATCCTGGGACAAATATTCCTCTAGGACTTAGTTTTAATAGGATTATTCCTCTATAGACTACAGTTTAACAATGGATCCATATTTGGTAACAACTGTTTTTCATCAACAACTTAAAATATTTCGAGAAAATTGAGAAATGATTGATGCTTGATAATGGTTAACGATAACGCTTTACGAATGGAAATATGCAATGTGTTTTTAACAGGATAGTACAAATGAGAACAAATTTTTGAAGGAGGCGGATTTGTGAGAAAGTATATACAAGTTTATGAGTTGGAATCAGGACATGCGGTAAACAGATCGAGTATATATGGAGGTTATTTTGTTTTGAAGGATCGGGAAATACCAAAGAGGTAGTGCCGACAGAATGAAGGGTAGGGCCACTACAACTCCGTGTACCTACTAGAAACAAAAGAGTGTCTGGGGATTCCACATATAAATTCTTTGAAACAATTCACTAGCCTCTTAAATGTTATACTAAATTTTTCGGACAGCCTTAAGGGAAAATGAGAGAGAAGACTAGAAACAAACGGGTTTTAGGTGAGATTGAATCACAAAATCTTAGGATAGGGATAGATTTTATGGTAATTGGAGAAATTTAGTTACTCCAGGATAGGCTTTGATCAATAATTACTTCAATGATTTTCACTCATGTCTAGAAATGTATAAGGAGGCTACTGAGAGAAAGTAAGGGATAATACACAAGCGAATTCAGAAGGTGCCATTGCAATTTCTAATATATTTCGAGCCCCGGCTGCATTTTTAGGGCCCACTTTGCTGTGTTTGGCCAAATGTTTTTCTTAGGCAGCGTTTGCTACAAAAACTGCATTCATTAATGAAATTATGTTTTTATTTGAGCTCCTGTGGGGATCCGATTCAAAAGATACTGTATTATTTGTTTGATGTACTGTACAAAACCATTGTAAACCTTTCCAAATGAGTCGTGTTTACTAATCAACAATCATATCAGGTGGCATGCATCGATAGATTATTATAATAATAAGATAATAAATTAAAATATTTTTAACAATAAGGCATGTTTATATCTGTGCTAAACTATAATTGAGAATACTGAGGCTGATAACAATTAATAATACATTATAAACCCTTTGTTGACGGTCACATATTGGGCTGTAGTTCTTTTAGTTCTGTAGTTCTCAAGCTCTAATCCTGGACATCATCTTCAGCTTCCCATAACCTTACTGATGTTCTTTATCATTGTTGGAATTCGATTCACCATCTCTGTGGCTCGACCACTAACTGACTCCCGACCCCATGTTGTCACCCTCTTCATCTCTACTTCCCTGCCATTCCCCCTGAAATACTGATTTCCTATTGGACATTGTGATTATCGAGCGGGGCTGATATTCGAAGTGTCCTAGAACAATTGGAGCAGCGGTCCAGCAGATATAGATAAAAGTAATAAGTGACTTTCCAAAATATTAATAGTAGCACTGATGAATGAATGAAAAATAATTTTTATTGCGGGATATTTCGTATCCTAAGAATAATATACAGTGAACAGAAGAAGTCCAATTTGTCAGGCTTCATTTTTTATAGATAATTATTTAGTCAAGTAAATTATATCAGGTTAATATGAATAAAATATACAAAAAAATAAACAGATGCTACCAAATAAGTTTAGTCAGGTATTATCACATTCTAGATTTATCACATGTATGCAAAAGATTGATTTTTGAGGAGATAGTTAAATAATTAGTGTTTGAATGTGGTTAGGAATGACACTTTTCGGAGGGAGGTGGGTAAAGAGTTCCATAGTATGGAAGCGTGGACAATGAAGGACTTTTCAAAGGATGCTGTTCTATGAGAGGTAAGGTAGAGATCGATGGGCTGAGATCTTGTATTTAGGGTGTGCGCGGATGAGCGCGGGGTAGCGATATCAAAGATATAGGTAGGTGTTCTGGTTTGCAAGGATTAGAATAGAAAGATTCCAAGTTGGTATTTTCTTCGGGATTCGGGATAGAGCCACCTTTGACCAGAATACCAGTGAGAGACGTGTGAATGTTTGGAGAGGCCGTACATAAATCTTATAAACCTATTCAGTAATCTTTTTAGCCTCATCTCGTTTTCGCCACTGAGTCCTCCATGTACTAGGTATCCATAGTGAAATAAGGAGAGTATGAGGGTAGACACTAAGATCTGGCGGATACTTCTAGGAAAAGAGTCATAGAAACGTAGAAGCTGTTTGAGGATCGAGATGGATTTACTGCTAATTTGGGAAATATGGTTAATCCACGTTAAGTTTTGATTAAACATGCGGCGTCGTAAAATCTAAGAGCTCCCCAAGACCTAATATCGGGTTCATCTCACCGTATTTCAGTACTGGGGTACTTTCAGATGAACTCTGATCTGCACCTTCCTTTTTGCCAAAATATGATTAGTAACATTATTTCGTATTCCAACCGTTTAATAATGTACTCCAACTTTTCCTAGTATTCTCAATGCATAATAACTCATTATACTCGCATGATTCCAGTATTTCATAAGACATCTTCAGGGTCAAAAAGCGGAAGAATTGAACAAAATGAGCTGAAAATGGAGGCCTGCCGTGGATCGGATAGAAGGGAGAGTGGCAGGAGAAGATAAACTCAATATACCTGAGCCGAGGGTGATTTCTTTTAGGATGTTCCACCCGGGCGCCCCAGTCCTCAAATCTACTTTAGAAACTTCCAGCTAGGATGACCTTTGCCCCAACACCTCCTTCAATGGCTCCCCAAACTTTTTTTATATAGTTATGTCTTTCTCACATCCGAAACCAATTGACAGCTTTCAGCGTTTAGAACTTATGAATGAGCTATCATCCTTTTTACAAGAACTATATTTTTTTTACATCCCCTAACCTAAGTATGAAATAAATTGTAACGCAAAGTATTGAGGTAGTAAAAATATTCGAGTTGGACTTTTCACCGGACTTTTTTATTACGTTCTTGGTCTCTTGAGTCTAAATGACCAAGTCTAAAAAAAAAGAAAAGAAAGTCTTAAGACACTAATTTTAGGTTTAAGACTACTACGATTACTTTTTGAATAAAATTGATGAATCACAAAAGTACTGTTTTAAACTATGTATTCGGCAAACTTTTTACAATTTTCTATATAAAGTCTCTAGCAAATTGGATTTAATTGATTAAATCGGTGTAAAATTACTTGGGTTACAACTCGTTCAAGCAGGCGCAGATCAGCGGTGGCATCACTAGTCTGTCTTTCGGAGTAGCGTGAGAACGTTAATGTCTTTTCGGTTTCATTCTGATTGATTCTGCTCTCCTTGGTTCCGAATGGCTGGATACCGTAAAACGTACCCTGCGGTTGTGTATGTGATAAGTTTAGCACAATAATTGAAATTTCATATTTATGAGAATTATATGCCTGGGATATCCCAAAACTATGTTTCAACGGACTAAGGGTAATGGATGCAGAAAAGCCTGATGTAGAATACAACTGAGTTTCACAGGTTAATAGGATAGTCCATCAATATGGATGTAGAGATAAATTCAATGCTGCTCAGGGTAACGAAATTTTGAAGCATTAAGTCGATATTATTGAAAGATCATAAACCACAACTTCTCAACTGACATTAATAGAGCAATGAACTCAAATAGTAACCCCACATGCCGATTACTCAGCAGCTACAACCTGCTTAAACCAGAAACATATCTAAAATATAGGCTTAATTAAAATATAAGGTATATCAGCCAAATAAGAGTAGAAAATGAAGAGCGCATCAAACTCTACCATGGAAACAAAATAATTATTTTCAAGGCAGACGAACTTTGTCCATTCTGTAATAGTTATTTCAATAATAGTTAGTACCACATATATCTTAAAACCATCCGAACCCGTATCTTTATCTCTATCCAAAAATCATTACAAATATTTTGAACATTAGTAGTGAAGCCAAATTGAACAGACTTTATATTTACATTTTAAAAATATGTAATAAGTATGATTATGTAAGCGCCATAAAAATAATATTATGAAAATAGTTTTCGACACCATTTAATATTTTTAATTATACTGTGCTTCTACTTATTTTAAATAATTTTAATTATTTCAAGTTTAATATTAGGTTAATATGGGATTATCCAGTTTGTTTTATTTTTGTTTATTGTACTGTTAAGGAGTACTTGTTTAACTTTTGTTTATTGTTTTTTTAACGGAGCGCTGTACTCAGGTTATGTTTGTTTTATAATTGTATTTTATGTAGTGGATTTGTACAAGACTTTGTATTTCACAAATAAAAAAACAAACAAAACAAAAAAACTGCTGATTTTCAGATAGCTTCTGACAGCAGCAAACAAAAAATGTGAAGAGAAAAACCATATAAAACAATATTTAGAAAATCCATACAATAAAAATAAAGAAAATTATGACGAGTTCACTGAATCCCATTAGTTATGTTAGTTTACCAACATATTCCTCAGCTATCGAGTATATCGAAGTAAGAATAACAAAATAGGTAGTAAAATTAGTATTTTTTTTTGGACACTTTTACAAAATACAATAGTACCGTTTCACTCAAATGTTTATCGGACCACATTTTTACGTCCCCCAGAGGACGGTATAACTAAAGATTTTTTACTCCCATTAAAAAATCCTATCACTACCCGCGGGTTTGAACCAGCGACGTTTGGCACAGAAGGCTAATATGCTAGCCACTCTGCTATAGGTGATCCCTATATGCTGTTTGTAATTTTGTGATTTGTAATGAGGCAGTCTACAGTGATTCAGAGTTGCCAATCTTACAGTACCGTACAGGTTATATTCTTTTATATAGTACACAAGATTTTAGTAGTATTAGTTACTAAATTGTACGTCATAACAGACGGAATGTTATTATGAATCCATAAACCTTTTTTTTTTCATATCCACTGGTTTTATTATACCTATGATGAGGTACGGTGTATCCCTGTGTCATGAACTCAGATTACATTATCCATAAAAACTGATCCATAAACTAACATTGTTATGAATAATTTATGCTTTTAGAACATTTCATGCAAGCGAATGTTCCACTATTAACTGAATAGGACTCCCATGGAAACTTATTTAAACTTTTAAAATAAATTTAGAAAAAACTTCATTAAAATATAAAATAGTAATAAAACCAAAAAATAGAACCTTTTGAAATAAAAAACCAATAAATTGAACCAATATTGACTTTTTGATCAATTTATGTTTCTAATTTCTGCCAATGACTAGTAATAATTAAAAGACGTAATAAAATAAACATAATATTTTCTCGCTTGTTGCACTTTTCGTATTCATGTGCTTATGCGACGCAATTTTTGTTTTTCTTCTTTTTTTTCTTATCCTCCAACATTATTTACAAAATAAATACACAAACATTCTATGTATATACAGCAACAATGGTATATACAGTCCACGGCTCACGCCTCGTATGCCCCTTGGCATTCTAAGATTCCTTTCTCACTAGGCGCGGTATGCGCTTGAGGAGTTTTGTGCCTATTTTGAAGTTAAATGGGGAGGAACCATTTTGCTGGTGGTTTAATGTATGCGGGTCAGACTGCAGAGTCCAGACCCTTTCCCAGGGCGACCACGTCGACCAGGGGGAGAGAGCCTTGCCACCTTCCACGCGCAGGTGGTGGAACTACGTCCCTAAAGAAAGGGTTCGCACAAGCCTTCAGCCCGTCAAAGAACTTGACGTGCCTCCGGCCGATAAACTCTGGCACTGAGGGAAGATGGAGTTCCTCGTGGATGGTGGCATTTCCCGCCCGCTGGAGCGTGGTTCCAATGGCTATCCTCCTTAGGACGGCGTTCTGGTAACGCTACAGCTTTTGAGCGTGGACTGGTAGAGGTGGCGGAGCAGGGGCGCACCATGGAGTAGAGTCGGTCTGATAACGGCCTTGTAGATTTGCTACTTGAGTCGCAGTGAGAGCTGGGGCGAGATGAGTAGGTGGTAGAGCATATGGGACTTCCTGCGGGCCAGCTTGATTCATTCCCGTACATGGCTGGAGAATGTCAGGTGTCGGTCCAAGGTCACACCCAGGTAAAGAAAGACGATGTAAGTGCGATCCACTAGTATTTAATCTATAGCTAATTATTGATAATAGGATTATAAAACTTCATCATAGCTTGTAAAGGAGCTACCTCTTTGCCAAAACTTTGTTGTATAATTCTTCGTAAGAATCTTTCAGTAATTTTTTATTACACGAATTTATTTGATTCGTTTCGCATTACAATCTAGAATTTTTACATTCAATTACCTATTATATGAAAAATATGGTAAGAGAAATTATTGCTATCGAGAAAATTTTCGGATTCATGTTTTCATTGGAAGTACCCCTGAGTCCATATGACCAAGAGTGTGTGTCAGGTTTGGTAAGTCTCGCGCAAAAACGTAAAATTGTATGAAACTGAAATTTCATATTTAATAACAACCATATTCCCAAGATGTTACGGCTACTTTTTTATCCAAATCAGCTTCCAAAAGAGCCACTTTATACCAAGCATTCTGAAACTCTTCGCGATTTTCTCAATAATAGCTCTAAGGATTTCAAGTTCAAGTAATTCGATGTAAAACTAAAGGTGAATATAGAAAAAAAAAATTTATGTAATATTTGTGTTTTTAATTATAAAAACACCAATATACCTGTATAATATATCCTTGGAAAGCTAAATATATGAGAAATTTTTTTTTATCTTATACGAAAATTGTAAAGTTAGCGGAGAGTAATGAAAAGCCGATAAAACTAACTGATTGTGGTGTATATTACTATAATAGATTATTCAATAAAACACATTTTTCTATAGAATCTCAATGTTATTAATCCCTTAACAATTTATTTTAATCTCTAAATGTATTTAAAAATTATTTATTCGATTTTAACAACGGAGGTAAGTGTAATACACGACTTTGCATTGCACGCACCTGATTTTTATAACACTTGATTGTTATTGGATGAAATTTGATGGCGTATTCCGATAGAACTGAACAATTATGCTACAAATATATCAAAATATTAATTTCGAAAAAAATTTATTTAGATCATTTCGGAAATCTACTTTAAATTGAGACGTTAATCTCTTTTTAACTCTTATAATGTATGAAAGAGTTGTGAGATTTTTTTTTATTTTCAAAATAGCAGAATTTGATTTTTTAATGACTATAATTTATGATTATAGCAGGCATAGCTTTCTAAAAATATTGAAAAAACCCTAGGAATATCTAGGTGTCTTAAGAGAATCAATCAAACAGATACAGATAGACGAAGGAGAGCGTGGACTGAGGCATGGCATGTGATACCGCAGATCAATGCCCTTCCGAAGGGATCTGTTTGTTAGATAGCAGGCAGACTACTAACTGTCTTATCGCTCTGCCCCTACACAGGGCTATGGTCTGCGCTAAGTGGCTAATCCGTGTATATCCGTGAAGTTATGCAAACTAATAATGCAGTCGAATTAATATTTTTCAATAATGAAATATATAAAAATAGAAATAGGGCAACATATATCTCACTTTTTTAAATAAATTTATAAATCTTAAGTTTGAATTTTCAATAAATAATGCAATGATGTAAAAAAAAAATCTGGCACACGCAATCATTTGTTATATAAAATCAATTACATTTTTGTAATAATCATAAATTCATAATAATCATTCATAAGAATTTTCACGGCATTTTAATACTCAATTCTAAATGTATCACAACGCAGCGAGTTGTGTGTATAAATTAAAAAAGTAAATAAAAAAAATTTAAAACTTTTTAGGGATCATACAATAAATATTTCCTTTACTTAAATGTAATACATTTACTATACATTTGAATTTTTTGATTTAACAAACAAAATACTGAAATAATATAAATGGCAGAACAACGCTTACCGGGTTAGCTAGTATATATTTAATTCCAATAATTTTTCATAGACATTTCTTTACATTTATCAAAAACCAACACAACGCTTTTTAAATAAAGCTGGGTTTCAAAAAGATTTTAGAATTACAGTTGGTACCGTTGGGAACGTATTTTTTAGCATAAAAAACACAACAGTAAAAACGCTGCAAATTATTACACAATGGTTTATTATTTCCATATAACTATATTAGGGTATAAATGTTTATATAGCTATTTATAGGCAAATAATTAATACGAAAAGCAATAAATAATTCAAAGGAAAATGGCATATCTCTACTTCAAATTTCAAAACGCTATATCTCTGCTAGTTCTGAACTAATATCAAAGATTCTTTTTTCATTTTGTAGAAAATTTAATTATCTATGGAATATAAATTTAAGGGAAAACTTTATTTTTTCAGTATTTATTTATTAATTAGGAAAATCATTTTTTTTTCATATTTGTTGTTGTTGTTGTTGTTTTAATTTTAAGGGCAAAAAACTGCTGATGGTTATTATCGCCCTCACATCTTTCCAAAAAACAAAATGAAGGGAAAAACGATTTACCAAAATGATGGTATCAGGAAAAAGAAAAAAATTAAGAAAAGAAAAAAACGAACAAAATACTAAAACAAACGAACAATACAGTAACATTCACAAATAATAAAAATAAAATAAACGAAATTAACGATAATAATAAATAACAAACAAATAACTGATAATAACAAATAAAACACGAATATAATAAAAATAATCAATAATATAAAAAAAAAAAAAAAAAAAAAAAAAATATATATATATATATATATATATATATATATATATATATATATATATAAAGTATAATAAAATAAATAAAAATAATTTAAGTATTAATAAATAAAATTGAATTTTAGTTTAAACTGAATGATGAAGAAGAAGAAAAAATAATATAAATGAAATTATATATACATTCATATATATATATATATATATATATATATATATATATATATATATATATATATATATATATATATAATACAAAAAGAATAAGATAATTTATGTTATATTTGCTGGAACAGACGAATATTCTTTATAAACTTGATGGCACTGCTGATAATTGCTTCATTATCGCTCAAAGCCTCAGAGACATGGCGCGGTACCCCACATCTTTCAATTTCTCTCCCGTACCGTGGACAGTCCTCAAAAATATGACTCACCGTGAGAGTCACTTTACAGTGATTACATTGAGGCGGATTTTTCCTTGTAATAAGATATTCATGTGTGAGGCGGCAGTGCCCTATCCTCAGGCGGGTGATGACTACCTCCTCTCGCCGGCATGTTCTGGAAGATGTAGCCCAGGAGCTGACAGTGGGTTTAATGTCTTTAAGTTTGTTATTTGCTAATATATCCCAGGTCGTCTGCCATTCATATAATATTTTTGCTTTTAATGGTTTAAATAACTCTGATGGTGGGACATAGGAGGGCGTTATTTCTTCTAACGAATGAGTCTCTGCTGCTGCTTTGTCAACTTGCTCGTTTCCGAATATTCCAGAATAACTGGGAACCCAAAAAAAAATTATTCTTCTAGAAGAGTCCTCTAGCTGCTTAATTCTATAGTGGACCTCCTGAACAATGGGATTTTCAGAAAAGAGATTTGAAATAGCTCTGAGAGCACTAAGTGAGTCTGAGCAAACAATTATTGATTCTCCTGGAGATGATAAGGCTAGAAGGATAGATCTTTGGATAGCCGTCAACTCAGCGGTGAAAACACTACAATTCCTATTCAGTTTGTACTTGTAGAATTTGTCACCGTCTAGCACTGCACACGCAGTAGACTCGTTAGTTTTTGAACCATCAGTATAGATGACTTTGTCGTACTGATGTTTGTGAAGTTCGGTTAGGAAAGTTTGAGAGATTTCTTGTGGAGAAACTGTTTTTACTTTGGATATTTTCAACATTTTACAGTTGACGCTAGGAAGTGACAGTGTCCATGGTGGTAGCTTTTTCTCCGGTTTTATAAATGGATGCTGCATCAATTCAGAGACCACCCATCTCATTCTGTACCAGAGGGGACGGGATGAGTTTTTCAATCGTCTATATTTGTCAGCGTTTTCCTGTAGAAATAAAGAACTGTAGACAGGGTTGTCAGGTTGTGTATAAATTTTAGTTATATATTTAGCGGCTAGCTTTTGGCGACGATAAGAAAGAGGTAGAACTCCTGCTTCCACGCAAAGACTATTTACTGGGCTAGTTCTAAATGCTCCGGTTGAAAGGCGTATACCGGCATGGTGAACTGCATCTAATTTTTTTATTTTATTACAAGTAGTAGAGGCATAGATGAAGCACCCGTGATCTATTTTACTAATTATTAATGTCTCATGTATACGGAGCATTGTTTTTCTGTCTGATCCCCATCTGGTGTTTCCCAATTTTTTCAGAATTTTTAATCTACTCACGGTCTTAGAGTGAAGTTGTTCTATATGGACAGACCAGGTTAGTTTACTATCGAGATATAGCCCTAAAAACCGAACATGATTTTTGTAGGCCAGGGAAATATTATTTAAATTGACTTGCGGTGGTATGCTCGGATTTCTATGACGACTAAAATGTACGCAACACGTTTTACTTGTGGAAAACTTAAACGCTGTTTCTTGGGACCATAAAGCTAGTTTATCCACAGTATTTTGGAGACTCACCTTGATGTTTTGGAGATCGTGTGATTTACTAAGAATAGCAAAATCATCAGCGAATAAGTAGCCGGTGACGTTAGGTGTTAAGCAGTCGGTGATTCTTCTTATTGCGATGGAGAACAAGGTAGTACTCAAAACAGAGCCTTGGGGTACACCATTACTTTTCATATTTGTTATTCTGGTTCTACGCATCTTAAAATGTTCAAATTTTGAGAGAGTTAATATATGATTTTGGTCGTTTACGAAAGTTTATTATTGAAAATAATGAACCAAAAGCATTTATAATAGACTGCGTTACTATTTTTCTACTTTCACTTACCTATATATGAAATATATAGTAAGGGGGAGTATAGCGATCGTGAAAATTTTCGAATACCAGTTTTCGGCAGAAATACACGTTTAAGAGTCCCCTGAGTCCAAATGACCAAGTCTCGAAAAAAGGTCTGTGTGTGTGTCTGTGTGTGTGTGTGTGTGTGTGTGTGTGTGTGTGTGTGTGTGTATACGCCTGTACGCCTGGGATGTTACAACAAGTTTATTATCAAAATCGGCAACCAGAAGAGCAACTTTGCATCTTTTTACGATTTTCTCGAAAACAGCTCTAACGATTTTGATTAAATGTTGATGTAAAATTCAATGGGCTTTGATATAGCGTAGGTTTCATTCTGATTGAAATTGTTTGACTGGTAAGGTACCGAATTCCTGTAAAAGTTTGTAGATGTAAAAAAAAAAAATAGGTGGTTGAGCGAAGTTGATAAATAACTAAAGGAGAAAAGTGCATATATATTTGTTTATGCATTTTTTGTGTTTTTGATAAAACGACCAGTAATGGAGACGTATAATATATAATATATCGTTGGAATGAGGGAGATTTTAGAAAAAATATTATCTGATACACAAAGTTGTAAAATGTAATACAAAGTGACGAATTGACAATAAACTTATTACTGATTAACAATTTAATATAGTTATATTATTTAATCGAAATCATATGTTTCTAATAAAAATAAATACATATCTTATTAAAATCAACTTGAAATATTTTTCAAATTGAAGTATATTTAATAGTTTTGAATTTTTTTTTAACAGTCAAGATAAGTGAAAGTTGAGTGTTGCACGCACCAGATTTTTACTTTTCTTTCAATTTTCATTTAAATAGTTCAAAAATTGTTATTTATCATGTTCAACTGAGCTTATGCTCTATTTGTCACCGTACATTACCTTTTACAACTATGTATAGAAGTTAATATTTATTCAGCTATATTCCAAAATATTTAGCTTTTCAAAGATACCTTATAATTACTATTCTTGTGTTTGAAAAAAAAAAAAAAAAAAGTGTTTATACTTTTCTTCTTTCGTCGGATATGAAATTCGTTTAACTTGTATATTTAGTCGTTTTTCGCCGATGATAATGAGATGGATATATTTAATTTTTACAAATCTACAAAAATAAAGGTACTTTATGTAAATGAAATAAAAACTAAAAACGAAATTGAATTTCTTTCCGACTATTTTAATTAGAATGAAACCAACATGACATTAAAGTCTCTTAAATATTACGTCAATTTGTTTTAAAGAGGATATACTTTATTTAGCTATATTCTAAAATATTTATCTTTTCAACGGAATATTATACATTTATGTTAATTACTTTTCCATTGTTTGGAAAAAAATAACCTTAAAAGCAAAATTATAAGTACCTGAGAGGAAACCAATTTTTAAAACTATTTATTTATTTTTTCAAATGAGAATAAATCCTACAATCTTTTAAATACCATTTAATTAAAAATTAAAATAATAGATTAAATTGAAATCCATTTAACAAACTTGTCAAAACAAGCTTGACAGATTGTCTTTTCGAACAGTATTCACTCAACGTAAATATTTCCTAATTTAATACAATTACTATTAAATTATTTTTAAAAAATTTTGAAAGATAATTTTTGATCTTCATATTAATTATTTTTGTCTATTTAGAATTGAAAATTATCACTAGATTATTAATTAATTAATAATTAAATAAATAGTGAATTTAAACTGTCTCTTAACTGGTTAATGTGGTTTCAATTTGGACAACCGTTTTAGAATCGGATAGTACAGTGGGACCTAAATACTCAGCAAATCCGGAATAGTTTCAATTCCGTGCATTACTCGGTTCGACTGAGTCTCCTGTCATTTATCTAGTTGTATAAATAGTTACTTGTTTTGCTTTTGGCGTATTTTTACTTAACTAGACGGTTTTAAAATTAAATTCGTGCAAAATACTTTATTTTTCTACTTTGTATTTACTGTTATCCTATTTTTTTTATTTTTATTTATTTTTTATGTTCTGTTAAAAATGGTATTATTTTATTGAGATTAACTGATTTTACTAATGTTGTAAGGTAATAATTAAATGACCATATTCTATTCTATCTGGAATTTTTATAAAAAAAAAAATTGGAATCTTATTCAACTATAAATAATAACAGTAAATGATGTGAATCATATTTACTGAAATAACTTACTCCCACAGTATATTTTCAGTCAAATTATCGATTTAAGTTGTGTAAAGGGAAATTAACATATCAAAAAGAAAGAAACCTCTATTCATGTATTTTTTTGTAATATGTTCTATGGTAGAAAAAAATTGTTCTAAAATAGATTTGTATTTATTTTATTGTAAATTATTTTTATGTCTATAGTTTGGTGTTTCTTTTTGGCAGAATCTCCCTCTATTTGTCCTTAAAAATTGTCTTGGATTGATGCGGAAATGCTGTGTATGAAAGCAACTCAGCGAAGTTGAGCAGCAAATCCAAATCGGAATTTCTCTCTAGTCCTAATTCCTCATAAATATTAATTATTAATTATAATGAATTAAATTAGAAAAACGTAGCATTATATATTCGGATAATT
The DNA here is from genome assembly GCA_023052935.1 of Piezodorus guildinii. Classification (NCBI taxonomy): domain Eukaryota; kingdom Metazoa; phylum Arthropoda; class Insecta; order Hemiptera; family Pentatomidae; genus Piezodorus; species Piezodorus guildinii. Next base: position 135,503,783 of record CM041293.1, on the reverse strand, counting down.
AAAGATTCTAAGTTTCTTCTGGAAATCTTAATAAGGGTCTATTTTGTTTATTCGTTTAACGTCACTTTATGCTACTAAGGCTAATCGGACGATGCTACAGTGGGATCCTAAATTTGCCTATCCAGGTTTTATTAGGATAGGGATCTTTAACGAGTACCTGACATACATAGCACAGGCTCGGGACCACCTTTTAACGTCCCCTCCGAAGGAGGCATAACTAAGGATTTTTTACTCCCATTAAAAAATCCTAGGGCCACCCGTAGGTTTGAACCCGTACCTTTGCATAGAAAGCTGTTATTGCTAGCAACTACGCTATAGGTACTCAAATAAGGTTCTATCATACATGTATTTAAATGCATATTTTTGTATTAAAATTAATTAAATATTTAAAAAAAAATAAAATTATAACCTTTTTCTTTTATTGAACCCTTTTATTTATTCTGCCCAAATATTACATTCATATCAGCCAACTTTTCGAAGATAACTTTTTTATCAAGCAATTACCATTACTTGTTGTTATATGTATGTACGTGTAAATATCAAAATATTAAAAAAAAAATTACAGATTAAAAAACTTTCATATTTAACATTAATATAGGTCTGAATTCATTTGATTTACATCTTCATTTTTTTTTTTAAACCGCCATTAAATAAACTTGGTCATTTTATTTTTTTATAAATTATTAACTTATTGGTTCTATATTTTCATTCCACATATTTCATACCTATTGCCCTATTGGACTATAATTTTATTTAAAAGATAATATTAATGATAACAACAATATGCATCAATATTTTAGTGATTAATATTAAGATGATTATTGTGATACCCCAGCAATGCGTAGTGTTTCTATATTTACTGAATTATTCTAAAACACTCTCTTACATTATGAAGAAGTAAAAAAAAAAATTATCCCTCGTCCATAAAAAGGTAAAAAGATTTCTAGCTATACTGCATATCGTCAATACAGAACTGTTACAATGAAACATTCACATTTGAATTCTTTTTGTGTTAAAATAATTTAAACTTATCAATTAAAAACAATTTTTCTATTCATATATCATCAATAATGAAATGTTATGTTCATCAACTTTTAAGAATTTCCTTTCAAAAACCAACACTTATTAATTTATGAATAAATATTTCTTACTTATCTTATTGTTCACTTATAATGTATCGTTTTTTGTTTTATGTAATTCTTATTATTCTCTCCGGAGTCTTTAAAATATATTAATAATACTAAAAAATATTATTGTTTAAAAAAAATGAAATTTAAAACTTAAGGACTAAATTTATTTTTTTTACTTTCACTTGTCTATTTACGAAATATATTGAAGAGAATGTATTACGATCGTAAGATTTCCAATTCTAATTTTCAACAGAAATATAAGTTTTAGGGTACCCTGAGTCCTAAACAACCAAGTCGCATGAAAAGGTGTGTTTGCGGTAAATCGAGCTCAAAAATAGTATATGTTTTAATATATAACTGAAATTTCACAATTTAATAAAAACATGTACGCCCGTAGGAGACTTGATAACACAACTTTTAAACTAATTTTTAAAAATTGGGGAACCAGAAGATCCAGTTTATACTTTACGTTATGCACGTTATCATGATTTTTTTTTCAAGAAAGGCTCTATCGGTTTGATTAAACTCACCAAATCGAAGTTAAATTTAACAGACTTAAATGTCATGTAGGTTTCATTCTGATTAAAATAGTCTCAGAATCCTTAAATTTCAAGAATTTAATGCTTTCCTTTAAAAATACCTTTTATTTTGTAATTCTTAAAAATGAAACATATCTCATTAGCATTGATAAAAACGGCTTAATATTCAAGTTGATTGATTCGATATCCTACTATATAACAAAAGAGCAAACACATTTTTTTAGGTTTTTTAACACAAGAATATAATATAGATGTATAATTATACTATTGAAAAGCTAAAGATTATAGGAAAAAAAATTCTATAAATAGCTGTAAAACATAATGCAAAAAGAGAAAAACAGAATAAACTTAAGTGATTATTTTACATAATAAATTGTTTTGTTAGATTATTTAATCTATTACGCATATTTCCATCGAAACTAAATATAATAGTTATACGTTTCTTCAAGTCTAAGTTTATTTAAAGTCTTTTGAAACTGATCTTTACAATGAGGGTAACTGAAAAACGTGTATTATGCGCACCAGATTTTGAAATTAAAATTAAAGAAAATTTAAAAAATAGTCATGATACGTGTAGATAGGTTTAATCTTCCTACATATAACTGAATACTTAAATGTTAAGTAATTTTTCATATTTTAGTAAGTATTAGCCAAAGTATTATTGTGAAAAGATAACACAAGCTAAACCGCATTCTGGTTGTCTTACAGGTCTCTTGGCTACCACTTGAAAGTCGTCTGAGTAGATTTATGATCGTATTGTATCTAATGGAAGTGTTAGTGCCAAAGAATTTAGCTTGTAAGTCAGTCTAACATGGGAATTTTTATTGAATTCTGTTGAAATTTCTGAAACTGCTGGGATGTCAAAGGCCTGTATAGCAACTAATTTGTCACGTACAATGGTCGATGACTTTTTTGCGATGATTTTCTTTATTTTAACGAATCTTTTTTTTTTTTTCATTTTTCAATGATTATTAATTCAAAAATAATAAAAAAGTGGCACATATTTTATAGTGTATATATGGATTTGGTTTGGAAGATAATCAAACTGTACTCTTATATTCATAAAAGAAAATAATCCTAATTGATCAAAGATATTTTTAAAATTATTTATAGTGACTAATGAGAAAGTGAAATGCTTTAAAATATACTATTGCATAGGACATGGCTCCATATTCTGTTTTAACTAGTTGAAGAAAATTAATATAAACATGAATAAATAAACCTGAAATAGTTCAGAATTAAAATATATCAGTGATAATTTTATATAGTGCTAATAAAAGAGAATGTTCACGACTTATTATTCCATATATAAAAAGAAATATTAAAAAGGTTAAAAAAGTCAGTCACATGATACCTAACTTCGATTAAACATTGTTTGACAGATATTTTTGTGGCATATCCTTTTGGGACAATTTAAAAAAATCTGGGATTGCGCAACACACAACTTTTACCTAACTCCGTTGTTAAAATGTATTTGTTTTGCAATGTCAATGGAACTTTTAAATAAAATTAGAGCTGAAAAAAAATGTTAAGGAATTAAACTGAGTTTTGAAAAAGTGATATGTTTCAGATTAAATAATATATTATCATTAACACTACAACGTTTATTTGTTTTTTTTTTTTCGCTTTTTAACACTTCCCATTACCTTATACCACATTTTGTATAAGATAGCATGTTTTCTTAAATGTTTAGCTTTCCATATCGTTTTTACAATTCACATGTGAAAAAAAAACAACAAAAAACAATTGTTTTTTCAACTTTAATTTGTTTTCAAAATGGGTCTACTATTTCTGAAAACTCGTACAAAAAATGCAAAATGTATGGTATATTGTGGTCTCATAAGCGCTGATGTAAAAAAAAAGTTATAAAATCTTATGAAAACAATGAGAGGAGATAATTTTTTAATTATTCAAGTTAAAAAATTATTTTCTTCAGTTCCTCTTCTTTAGGGTCTCTAAAACTTTTATTTTTAAAAGTCTAGAATCTATAATTATAAAATTTTTACAATTCTTCTCTCTAGTCCAGCTAAAACATGTTCCTTATCAAGTTGAAATTTCAAATTAATTAATATTCAATTTTTATTTTTATAGTATACGAATTTGAGCTATTATAGCAACATGTCTGTTTTAGAATAATAATTAAAATATATATCTTAACATTATGTCTTTCATCAGAAGTTAAGAACGAAATAAGATGTAGAAAAAGAAATTCGAGTGGCAAATAGAAAATAAAAACACAAAATCCAGCTGAAGAAGACTTTTCTAAACCTTAATTATTAAGGCTACTCAAGTTCGAGGGCTGTTTGGCATCGAGTGCTAGTAAACTTATCTCTTTGATTCTCGAGTAGTGAATAATGAGTCAATGCGGATTATGTTTAAGTCCCTTATTAGGCCGAACATCGGTCAAGGGTGAATTTTAAATTGGATAATTTGACCAATATTAGACCTCAACGGCAATATTTTCCCTTTAAATTTTAACAAATTATTATCAAATTTTCTGTATAAGCTCACATAATTTTAATTCTCCTGTAATCATTGAAAAATAAATTTTATTCTGGTTTAATTTATCTCATATTAAAATTTTCTTAAAATACAAAATAAATACACATAACTGGTTAATTAAGACTTCAATAAAGGAATAGGATCAAATTTTATCATCCTATAACTTTAAATATCTCCTTATCTAAAAAATCTAAAACGTGATTCTTGTTTTCCGTGAACGCCTTCCAAGCCGTTAGTATACCATATTTTGGTATGGTTTCTTTCCTGAAGGTTAAAAAGAGAAATCCATTGCAATTTAGCTTTTCTCCAAGTGGGCAAAATACATTTTCTGTAGCCATGTCATCAAAAACTTATTCTGAAATATAAGTAATAATATAGACGTATTAAAGTATATTCTATTGAGAAAGCGCAGAAGAATTTTAGAATAAAAGAAATAGTGCAAGATGACATAAAGATTTTGTAAGCCCATTAACTTATGAACATATATATTGCTAAAAAGGAGGTTATGATAGTTAAATGTTTCTACCGTCGCACAGAATTATTTATTGTTAATATTTTAGAAACAAAAATCGATACGTGGTGAGTATTAGGAAATGGGGGATTCAAAAGTTAATAAAGAAAAAGAGAATTAATTATTATTAAATAGCTTTGATTATTTTAGACTTATAGAAAGTCATTAATATAGTTTATGTTAATTTTTTTATATAAGTTTTTAAATTAAGGAAAATATAGAGAATAAGTCGTATAAACATCATGATAATCAAAAATGCTAAACATGAGTATGGTCAGGAAACTTTCCAATGGATTGACCCTTAGCTAAGAATTTTTTTTTTTATCTTCTTCTTTCAACTCGTCCCGATAATAATTTGAAGGATCTTCAGCTGAGATAATACAGATTGTAACTCATAGGGCCCAGTTCTAGAGAAAGAAGCTGTTCAAACAATAATCCGAGAGCTGTGCTCCAGGTCTTCAAATAAATCGAGCCATGGCGATAGGAAAAGACAACATGCGAAATAAAATGTCGCAAGAGAGAGAAGGCTGTTTGCTAAGCTAAGTCAATCCGGGGGCGGAACCAACACTAGGTCTTCTAAATGTTCTTCGTGTCCCTCAGCTTTGCTCTATCGATCTTTTATCTGTGTATAGTGTATATAACTATACATATAGCGTATATAACTGTAAGTTTAGTGTATATAACTGGCCATAGCGCACAATATCCATAGAGGTCGTGTTTCTCTAACTTCTTTCAGAAACCGCCTGGGTGTAAGACCAAAAAATCAACGTAATATTAACAATTGAGTCATTGATTTCTAAAGGCATTACGGGTTAATATTTCGACATGATATATATCTCTACAGACTGAGCGGTACCTTGCCCTAAACATTTTGCGCGCTTAATGCCCTAGAAACAGTAATATTCAACAACACTAAATCTTTCATAAGATAAAAAAAAAACAATTTTCCAATCGAACAAATATATCATCTATATTAATAAAATAAAGTAACTTTTTGCTCATTGAATCATTAACTATTACCCTCGTTATATAAAAATATCCAGAATGATTGTTGATCTGAAACTTTCCAGGAAAGAAAAAATAGTTTTATCTAAAACCAAGACATACATTAGAAAAAAAACAACAGACTCTTTGAACCCACTCATAAAAGAATTAGGCAACTACCATATTGTCCTTAAATAAGAAAATCGGGCATATCCCTTAAAATAGTCAAATTAAAAATTGAAAATAGTCCTTTTCGTGCCTAAACCACACTCCCTTTCTAATATAGGCAATTAAACTTATGTTATTTCGCTAAAATATTTGCCAGAAAAAAGATTGTGTCCAACTTTTTTATTCATGAAAGGATAGAGAATAAAATATTAAGAAATTATTAAAATCAAAAATGTTTAGGGACAGTCTGGACGGTTTTGAATAGATTGATTCTTATCAAATCATTTTTTTATCTAAATCAGTGCTGGGTACACCTTACATTTCCGTTAACATTTGTAATCCTTTTAATAATGAATGCCTAAAGTGATATGAACTATCCTACTAGTATTGAAACAGGTAGGTGGAGGAGAACCGCTGTTAGAAGATAAGTAGGCTAATGGTGTATTAACACTAATTGACTAAATTGAGGACATTTAATTAACATAATTGAAGAGCCCCGATGCGGGGGTTGCGCTAAAAGCTCTCAGGTTCCAATGATAATAGCGTCATGTACAATGGGTCCGGTCAATTCACATTTTAACATCGATATGTAATGGAAATAAATATAGATAATTAATTTTATAAGGAAATATACAATTAGCTTAGACATCATCAAAATATTCATTAATTTTGAAAAGTAGTGAATTTTTAAAAGCATATTGAAGTAAAAAATATATATAAACCAGCATAAAATGATAGTCACAGTCAAAAATATTAGAAGTAAGGTTCAGTGTTGTACATTAAATTTATTTATTTAACTGCACAGCAAGATGTCAGGTGACCGAATGGCCAACAACTTCAGGATAAGGGAAAAAAAAACAAAAAACATTTCATTCATACCAGCAAAACAAACAAATAAAAAAATAAAAAAAAACCTGGAGACTTTCACATTACTCCATTGTTAAAATCAATTTAAGAACTTTTAAATGAAGTTAAAATTTAAAAAAAATGTTAATGCAGTACATTGAGTTTCGATGAAAAAAGTGTTTTAGATTAACTCATTTATCAGTATAAATCATTATCTAAAGTACTCACTAAGTTTTTATGCAATCCTAAATTTTTTGTTAAGAAGGAGTCATAAATTATGCCAATTCAGGTTTAATTACTTAAACACGTACACGCCAGCCCGCACTAATCTGTCTTAAAGGCTGTTTAGGCGAGTTGATCAGACTTGGAAAATAGAGAAGTGGGCCCAATCAATTTATCAAAAGGTCTAAATGCAACCCTTGGTTTATCGGGATGCTGGTTTTTCCGCTCTAACAATTCCCATACGCTTCTCCTACCCTCCAAATTTATTTTATTAACCTATTATTATATAAATCACTTCTCTTTTTTGGAAGATGTGAATTTTTCTTAAATTTGTATATCTATAATGGATAAAGATAGGTAGGAATATATAATATAAAAAATAAAAAAAAACTGTAAATTTATTCTATTATTTTCCACTTTTCGATTTCAACATTGAGCAATAGCACATTGATATAAGTTTTTTTTTCTCCATATATTTTCGTTCCAAGAGTATTTGCATTATTTTTATTATTACTTAAGTGGATCCATAATTATTAAAAATTATTATGCGATATTTGATTTATTATACTTGTTAATGTGTAATACTTACAGTATATTTATGCTTTGTGAATGGGGTATAAAAGAAATCTTTTACGAAACTTGGATTATTGTGGAAAAAAAAAGGCATTTACACAATTAGACTCGACATTTTCGGAAGATTTACTGTCAAAAACTGATATAGGTAATACATATGATTAATCTCATAAGATTTTTACCTACCAAATAAATATTATATTTCTGTAAATTCAATAGGGGATCCCGTGGCTGAGTGGCTAGCACTCTAGTCTCTCATGCTATAGGTTGCGAGTGCGAATCCCAGTCCCGACAGGGCTTTTATAAGAATGTAATTAAATGAGGATTCACTCATAGCCTCTCCCCTGAGCATATGAGACCCGTTAGCCAAATGGTGGCCATTTTCAAAATTAGGCGTAGGGAGTGATAACCCTACCCTACAAAATACATCGAGAAACGAGAATGTAATCTTCCAGGAGATCACACCACGAAACCCAGGGCCTACACGGCCTGTCGCGCCACTGGAAGAAGAAGTAAATGCAATAAAAAAACGATGTGACCTTTCTTTCTATTCACAAACAAAAAACATATATACACAAAGATTAAAAAAAAAAAGTTCTCTCGGAAATGTTTATAATATATTTTACATTTTTAACATTTAATCTAACATTGATATTTTTATTCGAATCGTGGTGAAACTTTAATTTCATAATTATAATAGCATTTTTCAAAAAGTTAATAGTTGTACTAATATTTAGTATTGAACATAATGTCTAATGTTTAATATACAATAGTTGTACTATATTTGATATCTAATATATATATATATATATATATATATATATATATAAATATTAATAAATATTTATAAATATTATAAAAAGTTAATATATATAAATATATATATATATATATATATATATATATATATATTTTATAAAATTTGCGGTTGTAATATGTAATATTCTATTCCAATGATGTAATATAATATTTTTCTTTTGTTTTTTTTAACTATTAAATACATTTTTTTTTAATGTTTCAATATTAAAAAAAAATCTAATTATCTAATTTATCATCGCTAAAATCGAAGAGCTGGCCTGGTTAAATTGTATGGGAATCCCTCCTTTTCTGCTAATCTAATTTTTCAGGCCCAACATAACCAATGCTCCTGTTTAGACGTTTCCATTTCTCGGGGTTCCGATTTTTCTTTCCTTGTTTCCACAGCGATGAGATATACCACATTCCTTTATCAAGGGTATGACCACGATTTCTCAAGCTCCCTTGCTGATTTTTACGGAGTGATTGGCTCGTCTAAAGGGCCTTTTCCATGTTATCTATTATTGATAAGGTCAAAAAAAAAAAAAAAAAAAATCAACTTTCTTTCGGCAGATATCTGAGGTTAGGATGGAAAAACCACACGAGTTAGAAAAATTTCAAAAAAAGCACTCACTTAACTCGTAAACAGGTCTGAACAGGCATAGGTCGATGTAACAGCGTGAACGTATTAAGGAGTACCTGACATCACATAGGCTCGGGACCACATTTAAAGCCATGCATGACCAAGGATCTTTTACTCCCTTAAAAAAAATATTAGGACCTAATTTTACCGCCACTCGAACTATCATACTTCTATGCTATCATCTATTAACAGTCATATTGTTTTCTTTATTCATATAAAAATTAATTTTTTTTCTTATAAAGTTCATGGAAGAAATGAAGGCTTATACCAATTGTCTGCGAATATAATTATTAATTCTTGTCTCTAATGTAACATAGATACAATTTTTAGTAAATACTTAATGAACAAACCTTCGATTCACGAATGGTGAATGCCTTTCGATGAATGGTACCACTAAGTTGATCATAGTTAACGCACAATTAGTATGAATGATTAATTCATTTCTATAAATGAGAGCATTAAGTTGATTATAGTTTATACACAACTGAAGTATCAATAAACTTGACACCAGGCATTTACTGCTCTTTTATTACGGTCAATGGTCGGTTTAATGTCCTGCTCTTAATTCGGCTTTTACGGCCACTGAAGAACTTGGAGTTATAGTTTCATGATGGTCGTACTTTCCTTAATAATTTTGTAGATAAACAAGCAGGATGCTGAAATTGATAAATTTGTCTGCAAAATAAAATTAAAACTTTTAAAATGCAATTAAAGAACTTTGGCCGATCAGATTATTTGTTTATTATCATGAAACTATCTTTAATTCATCACATTTTATTAAAATTCTTAAAACTAATTACAATAAGGTATACTTATTCGAGGTTACAAATGCTGCTAGTTGGGGTCAATGATACAGAATAGTGGCAGAACAGATGTGGAAATCGAAAAAAAAAGGGTCATAATAAGCTAGAAAGCTGCGAAAATGGATTAGTGAAATATTATCAAAAACAAAACAATGCATTTATAATTAATTGGTAGATAGTTAAGGTGTCTGACGGATCTGAGACATTGCCCCTAAGTAAGACCCAAGAAAAAAAAATTTTTGCTGTGGTTTAAAATTTCCGGAGATAAGCACCAAGGTCCGAAAGAGTCCTAAAGAGCATTTTAAGAAATATTATGGATATAACAAATAATATTTTAGAAGTCATTGAAGAGCGGCGAATCAGATGGTTGAGACACTTGTGAAGGAATGGTAACGACAAAATCCCAACGCGGATTACAGATCAGGTGGAAAGATGGAGTAATAGAAAGTATGGTTGGAATTTGACAACCGGAGGAAGATGTGATGCACCAGAAAAGATGGAGGGACTTGCTGAGAAAATATGAAAAAAAATAAATTTGAAGAAAATGAAAAAAACAACAATCATTAACCTCAAATTGCTTAAAATCTTGAGAATTTTCTAAATCTTTATCTGCAACTGGCTGTCGTGATACACATAAACTAATTAAATAATAAGCACTCCCCTTTTCTGCTACTTCAACATACCTTCCAAACTCTTAAATCCGAACGCTCTAACCTTCCATGTACATAAGGCCGATTTGAACACGGAGTTGAGATTCGGTGCTCCATTAAAATATCGAATTCTTCCCGTATCTCATTCTAAAACCATTTATAAAACCCATAAGTCGTATGAAACTGAAATTTCGTATTTAAGATAACTATATGCCCCGAAATATTACAGCAACTTTTTCATCAAAATCAGCTTGCCAGAAGATCCACTTTTTACTATGATATTTTATACTATGCCACTTTATAATTGAGCAACGATTTTCCCAAGAGCGGCTCTATAAAGATTTTGATTAAATTCTATACATCAATGTAGAGTGTAATATTAGGCTTTAATATTATGTAGGTTTCACTCTCATTGAAACAGTCTAACTGGGCTTAAATGTTGATATTTTAAATGTTTATCCTTTAAAGTTTCTTTAATTTTGAAGATTCTATAAAAATAACCTTGTCGTGCTTTAGGAATTAATGAAGAACGGACGAATATAAAAAAAAAAAGTTAAACGAATTTGATATCCAGCAATAGGATAAAAGAGGAAAAAAATAATGCAATTTTATGCGTTTTTGATCATTGAAACAGTAATAAAGATTTATAATATAGCGTTTTAGAAAAAAAAGATATCTTTTACACAAAATCGTAAAAGGTTATGATGAAAAGCTAATTGATTTTTGTAGAAAATAAGTAAATGGATTATTTGATAAATCACATGTTTCCATTGAAAGACAATTGAGACCTTGATTTCCAAAAGGTACAAAAAAAAAAAAAAAAAAAAAAAAAACCTGTACCACTACAACCCATGAAGGGTCTTGGGCTCAGTACATATTGAGATTCGTACTGTTTCTAGGCCAACGGCTGTGCAATGAGATGATTAGGCCTTAATCACGCTTAGCCGCCAGGTTTTTCCCCAATTAATATGGGTACCCACTTTATAGAGGCTGGGTCTGCCCCAGGAGGGTCTCTATACCCTAGGGTCGCCCCCCGACTAAATTAATAGAATAAATAATATTCTGCCACAGCCGGGATTCGAACCCAGGACATGGAGCACAGCAGACTAGTGCTCTATCCACTAGACCACGCCGCTCCCCAAAAGGTACTAAAGGACATTTTTTTAAGAAATTGATATTTTTACATATTTATATTCTCCTCATTTAGTTTTATCTAAATATTAAATTTGATTGTATCTAATGAACACTCATGTTCTTTAATAACGTGATTTAGAAATGCTATTAATTTCTTAAGATACTAATTACACATTTAGGTTCATTCCAAATCATACGAGAACATTTCATTTCATAAATTTAATACGATTTTATTAATATGGTAAAGAAATAATTCTAGATTTTAATACGAAAATAATCAACTTAGGTGGTTTAATAATATAATAATGAGAGGTTTTCACGCTTCCTGTAAAATTCCTCAGAATGGATATAGTACCTTTTGGAAATCAACGTCTCAATTTAATAATTTATGTAACCTTTTTACTTTCAGTTACGTATATTGCATCTCAAACTGTATTTGATAATTCATAAATTGAATTTAAAAACGGAGGTAGGTGATAGTCACGTTTTGCGGGCACTAGATTTTTTTTTTTATCTCTAACTGTATTTAGAAATTGTTAAATTTATTTTATAAACCAAAGTAAGTGAAAGCCATATGTTGCGCGCACCAGATTTTATATTTGATGGATTTATTAACACTGTTGTAAATTAAAAAAAAATTATATTAAGAAAATAATAACTATCATTATATTGTAACCATTGTAACATAGTTTAAATTATAGTTAACAAATACCATTGAATCATATATAAGATAGTAGACGGTGATTATCTACAAAGCCGTTTTGTGCCCTGCCCCTTCTTACAAAGCCTATAATATCTTTGGCTGTCAGGAGATACCCTCACAAAGACTTTCCGTAGACAGAAAGTGAAAGACAGGCCTGGCAATTTAGTTTCATCCAGTGTGCTGTAATTGGGATCAAGTTGAAAGACAAGAAGGAAACAATGAAGAACAAAGCACGTATCAAGAGAATTTCACCCTAAATGAGAAATCCTGATTTTTCCTAGAGGGTACACAATTCAACTGATTTAGACCGTATTATTTCAGGGTCTTAATTACATAAAGCTGAATAAAACTTTAACAATATCAATTATAATAATATAATAAATTTTATTTTCTTTAAAAATGCACCTTTTAATCTCCCGAGTCTAAATTACGATGTCCCACAAAAAGTTCTGAGTGTGTGTACACTACACAGTAAGACTAGTCCTAAAAAGTCGTACGAATATGGAATATCATATATGAGCAATTTTCCGTAAAAGACTTTAAATAAAACCATTGGCCTCTGATAGCTACGAATACTTACTATGTGCTGAACCTAAGCTACTCCATAGGTTTACTGATACATGTTACTTATTCGAAATTAAATCTTCATTATGAAAACCTAACGGAAAAACAAAATCCTGAGATATAATTGAGTGGAATTAAAGCAAATAAAAGTTTTATTTATACTAGAATAGTTAATTTCCTGTTTTGAAGTTTACGACTCTCAAACATGATGAAATCACAATATATATATATAAATCTCGTGTCACGATGTAACCACATTCAATAAAGCTTCGTTCATTTGGACCAAATTAAAAGATAGGATAGTTTTAATCTTAATTATTGTTCTTGCAAATTACTAAGATATTTATATAAAACTTTTTTAACCATATGGAACTTCGTATTTATGTTTCCTGTAGAAAAGTGTTTCATATTTATTAATTATTTAAAAATAATTACAAGCGACTAAAAAATATTTCGTTTCAAGCACGTAGTAAGACTCATATCTAAACATTAAAAAACACATGTTATTCTTGCAGAAGGTTTCACCCACAATTGGAGTAAATACGCATTCATGTTGCAAAGGAGTTTTGATAGTGTACAACGGTTATGTTTAAAAGATAAAATGATGTTAAAAATTTTGGAGATGCCTACTTGATACTGATATGTTATTAAGAAATATATAGAATAAATTTGATATCTGATATGAAATAATAATCTTTTATTTATCATACACCGAGCAACTCATTGTTATGCACCTGATTTTCTTTTAGATAACCATATTCGATATAGTAACTATCAAAATTTTTCGTAATAAGTATCAAATTTACCATTAAATTATTATTCTTATTTTTACATTACTATTCATCGTCGTATAGTACAGTCGAACGTCACTATATGCTGCTATGGCTAATCGGACTACAGTGGGAGTCCTAAATTTTGCATATCCAGGTTTAATTAGAATAGGATCCCCGTATTTATTGAACCTAAAAACCTCCATGGCATAAAATACGATGGTTATGTAAGCTGATTGATTATTATTGCGCTAAATCATTGCAGCTTTTACGAGGTTTTGGGTGATATGTGACCCCAGATAGTGACAAATAGGATTATATATATATATATATATATATATATATATATATATATATATATATATATATATATATATATATAAACCCAAACCAACAAAAAATAAATAATTCCGAGCAATGAAGCAGGATACAGCTAGTGTTTTTTTTTTTATTTTTAGCCGAGCGGGTTAGCTCGCGTTGCTTTAACCTACCTTTAACCTAGCAACACAGAGGACCAAATAATTTGAAAACCAAACAATTGCAGGTTCGGGACTCGGTACTGTGAGGGGCTTTTATTTCAGCATTTATCACCAGCTCTCACCCCCTGGCCCAATCAAAAAAAAAGCTAGTGTTTTTATGATTGTTCAACTTTTAAAAAAATAGAAGTATCATAATACATCTAAAAATTACACCCCTACCGATCCCGATACCTTTCTGGCAACATTTGCTGATGATACCGCCATTTTGTCATCCAATTCCGATCCTGAAGTAGCATCGCTAAATCTCCAAAAGCACCTTTCCCTTGTCGAAGACTGGTGCAATGCTTGGCGCATTAAGGTGAACGAAAGCAGTATCTCATCTTTTAACTAGACAAAAGACTGACGTGGAACCCACATACAAGACTAAAAAGAAAAGAACTCAACCGCAGATTCGGCCAGTTATACAGATTACTAAACAGAAAATCTCATCTTACAGTTGACAACAAATTACTTATACTAATATACAAGACAGTACTGAAACCTATATGGACCTACGGACTTGAACTGTGGGGAACAGCTAAACATTCTAACATTAAACGCATCCAATCCTTCCAATCTAAAGTCCTCCGAACTGTTAATGCTCCTTATTACGTTACCAACTGTACCCTACACCATGACCTTAATATTCCGTTTGTTTTAGACCTGGTACCATCCAAATTTTCCAAATTTCATCAGAACCTTAGTCATTATCCTAACCCTCTAGCGCAATCCCTATCCAGCACCACCCATCCCTACAATCCTCCGCGAAGATTGAAACGGCAGTGGCCACGAGACCTATTGTAAACATTTAAACTGGAGTTCTGACAATGGTCAGATCTTCCACTCATGTACGGTATGTTTGTGGCTACAGCGCCCTAACTCAGCCTCCACTGGCTCAGACCAGTGATGCGGCTGAGATAGAGGCGCTGGAATCTCTTGGATTCCGCATTTTCCTCCACAAGTGGAGGGAAAAGCGCTTGCTGGGTTCCTTTAGCAATTGTATATATTGTATATAGTTATGATTGTGTGTAAGATGTTTATTTATTTGCCAACTTTTTATTTATCTCAATAATAGGTTTTTGTTTCGATTTGTTTTGTTTTTATTTATTATTATTATTTTATTGTATATATATATATGAATTTATTTATGTTCTATTTTATGTAATTTGACCATTATTATTATTTTCTGTATATATAGTATGAATGTGGTATCTTATCAATATTATTATTGTTCATTTTGTAACAATTTGTAATATATCTCAATAAAAAAAAAAAAAAAAAAAAAAAAAAAAATTACAGTCTTTTAAATGTTGGAATCCCTGTTTAAATGCTGATCGATTGAAATCTATTCATCAAAATAGAATGAAAAGAATATGATGGGTTGTCCTTCCCCAGATGGTTTATTCATAAGGTAGCATATGCACTCAGTTCCCCGCCTCATAAATCATAGAGATGGCGACTAATTTTTATTGTCTCACCAAAAAAGAAAAAAAAATTGCTAGAGAATATTTCACAAGGATCCGCATCAGAGTCGGCTCATATATTAGCATACATTTAAGATTTTAATTCTCTACACGATGTTTTTTAAACGACTTAGAAATTTTACGGTAACTAATCATTTGTTTTGAAAAAGGCACTTTAATGCAATAATGAAACTATGTCCTAAAACCAGCAGCATGCATAATGCAACTTTAATTTATTTTTTGTTATAAAAACATTTTTTTTTATTTATAAGTAACAGAACTAAGAATAAAAGTTTTCAGAATCCTATGATTTTATTTTTGATCATTGTTTTCTCAGTTTTTTGGTAGTATATTATATATATCATAACAAAATTAAGTTTTTCTCAATAAAGTCCCTATTCTATTCCAAAAATTTGTTTAAAACTATGGAGTCACCTTGAACTAAAATCTATCCTGGAATAACTATGATATATTTAAAATATCTCGAAAATTCATTTCTATAATTAAGCAGCCCTATAGATTCCGTGTATCCTTACCTTTTAAAACCCGTCAGCTACTTGTTTCCTCTGTTATCTTCCCAAACTTTGACTGAGGTTACCTGTGGTTGAAAGACTTGTTTTCTGGATTATGACTGGAAATATAATTAAAACGTCTGGTTAATTGCTTAATAAGATTTTTTTTTTGGAGGCCGTAGAGATGACCATATTTCTGGCTATTATACCTAGTTAAAGTGGCTTTTTTTTTTCTTTTCGACGAAAATATTCCAAACCTTAAAAAACTATTCCAAACCTTATAAAAAGGAAAACCAACCTATTTAATTGAACTTTTTACCCTTCGCTAAGACACCCATTCGTTAAACACTAGAACACAATCATTTAATATTTATCCCTCATTCCATAGAACAATCCGTAAAACCACATCTCTCTTTGTTCTTTCAAACATAAATTCTTCTATTACCAACTCGAATCTCAATCTTCCTTTTCATTGGAAAATATAGGTATCAATGGTATAAATATATAAGTCCGTGGTCAACGTGTGTATAAGCATGCAAAGATATAGAAATATTGAATTGTTAATACATTTTATGAAAAAATATATAGATGATAAGCAATTTTTTCTGTCATTGTTTCTGTTTTAAGAAACTTGGTCTAGAAAAAAGAATGGTTTTCATTAAAAAAAAATAAAAAAATAAATACAAAATTATTCTGGGTAGCCCATCAGAATAATGAAAATGTTGTAGATAAACATATCTAGCTAAAATAAATTAGATATAATTAATTATCCACGAAATCGTAAAGAGGAAAAAATAAGTTAACGAAATTGTAATATATTTTTTTTTTTTTTTTTTTCGGATAGAGAAATCAAACCAGAGAGAATCATTATATTTTTTTTCTTATTCAGATATATGACTATTGATCTTAATATAGAAAATAATTATAATACTCTTCCATCAAATTCATAAAATAAACAGAGGTAAAGCCAAATCACACTAAAATAGAAAATCAGATCAATAAATATTAAAAAAAACAATACTAAGTTTGCAAATAAAAAAATCTTTGATTTATAATATATAATGAAGAAAAATATTTAAATAGATTTAGAAAAATAGTCAATTCTGGAGCTTTCAGATTTATTTTGTTATTATATTATATTAGTTTTCATTAGGTACCATAAAAGAACATATCGTACTATGACAATTTGAGTTCAGTCACAGTATCCCAATAAAATTAAAACCTACAGGAATTTAAAGCCCAATGAATTTCGCAACATAATACGGAGTGTGATTGAAACCTTAAGAGCGTTTTAAATGTAAATATTTGTAAAACGCATTGTATAAACTGGCAACACAAGTCAGAAAACTTCAGTAAAAATAATGCAATAATATTCGAGAAATACTTTTCTTAAAGATGAAATTTCAGTTTCATTCGAATCGTACGAATCGAACGACCCAGTGTATTATTGTTGTTGTTTATTTATTTTATAAATAAATGATATTTACTAATGTAATGTAATGTAATGTATTAAATGATATTTACTAATGTATTGTAAAAAAAAACAGCTAGTAGATATCAACCATTATGATTTTATTATGGACTTTATTCCAACCTTTGAAGAAACTATCCAACGATAGCATCAAGCGTTTCTTGTTTTTAAGATAAACGTACTATACACAAAACATGTTTTGAGGTAACAAAACCAGAGATAGTTAAGAATAAAAATTTATGAAAGACCATTGCCGTACTATATAAGTCATAATCAATTATATTTATAATTTAAAAAAAACTGTACCACCCATGAAGGGTCTGGGGCTAAATATATATGGAGATTCGGACTGTTTCTCTAGGCCAACGACTGTGCAATGTGGTGATAAGGCTGAGATCACACTCCACCGCCAGGTTTTTTTCACAATTTTGGGTACCCTATTTAAAGAGGCTGGGTCGGCATCTGGAGGGTCTTAATACCATAGGGTCGCCCCCTGGCTAAATTAACAGAATAAATAATATTCTACCACAGACAGGATTCGAACCCAGGACTCTGAGGACAGTAGACTAATGCTCTATCAACTAGACTAAGTCGCTCCCAAATATTTATACCATAATTTAAGCTTATTAAATTTTACATGAATTTAGATAATTTAATCGGTTGAACCATTTTCGAGAATAAAATGAAAAGTTTAAAAATGCATGGTATGAATGGCGCTTTCTTCTATCCGATTTCGGTCAAAAAGTTGCCGTTACATCTCAGCCATATACGAGCTTTAATATATAATTTCAGTTTCGTATGAATTTTCGTTTAGGGGCTAGAAATTACGTTGAACATTGGAATTCGAAATCTTTTTTTACAATCGCAATACCTTCTTCTACTATATATTTCATTTACAGATAAACGAAAGGAAAAACTAGCAACAAAAAATGTGGTACAATTGCCTTATTACCTATAAAACGGAATCTTTATTTTTCCCGCAAGAGTTGTGTCAAACTCCCGGTGTTTTTCGTCGGTCCTTAAATGTTCAAAGTTTTCTGTATTCATATTCAAAAATTTTTAATATTAGTTAACAAAACAAATGTAGTATGTAATTTTCAGTAAAAACAGAATAGATAAAAAAAAAAAGAAGGAACGGGAAGATCTGATATTGACCACGAGGCAAACATGAGAGATATTATCTATTGAGAGAAATATAGCGGTGGTGCTGACAGGTGAAAATCTATTGATCAACAGCTCTTGTTAGAGATACATCAAAACTAGAAGACTTATGTAAACAGCCCGAACAAACACCTATAGAGCAAACACGACCTTAAGAGTTTTAGGCAATATTGTACCCACACGACTCAAATGATTTGGAGATACATTAAAAATTACTAATTTTTATTATAATTTTAATTTGTTTGAGTAAATAAATCTTTTTCTAGGTTCTTTTAAATGAAATGATCCATTTTCACTCAATACTCCTTTATATTCTTTTTTTTTTCTCCCTACGTTTGAGCCTTTGCCATTTTCAAGGGTTCTTTAATCATTCCATTCTACTCCACACACACACATATATATATATATATATCTATTATAGGCCGAGCTATCCTTTTTAGCTTGTTATCATCTACTCTTAAGCATCTTATTATCTAAGTAGACGATACTAAGCTGACAAGGCCTGTTCAACCTATAATATATATATATATATATATATATATATATATTTTTTTTTTTTTTTTTTAAATGTCACATAGAGTATGGTAAATGTATATGCAATAGCAATGATTAAAGAATCCTTGATAATGGCACAGGCCGAAATGTAGGGATAAAGAAAAAGAAAACAAAGGAGTGTTGAGTGAAAATGGATCACTCAGGTTTTTTAAAAGAACCTAGCAATTAAAAATTATAGTATCCACATTTCATTTACTTTTATAATTGTCCTGTACGTTCTTTCCAACCAGATCAAATTATAAAAATCTGGTTGACGCATTGCACGACTTTCACTTACCTCTCTTGTTAAAATGAATTGAACCTTTAATGAACTTGAAAATGAATGAACCTTTAAATATTTTATGAGGGAAAATTAATTTTTCTTTTACCCATACTATACTTTAAAATAACGAATAAACAAACTGAATCAATTTGGTTTGTTTTCCATTTCTTCATATAATTAAATATAATAATGAATAAATGTAATAAAAAAAAAAAATAAATAAAAAAAAAATATATATATATATATATATATATATATATATATATATATATATATATATATATATATATATATATTGCACTTTTCGTCACGATGAACTAAACTCCCAAAGCGATAAAATGTAAATCGGACAGACAGGGCTCTTATATAGATAATTGACATTTCATTCAAACTGGTCTCGCTCGAAGCGGGGAAGAAACCACACGTATATACTTATATGTATATATGGGTGTACATATGTGAAAACCGAGGCGGTTAACAAGCCCTCAGGAAGTTTGAAAAGATGTAGATATGTATGGTTACAGCTCCACCCAAGCAGCTGCTCCTCCGAGACCCTTAGATATTGAATGGCGGTAACGAAGTTGTTGGCTATTGCAACTCCCAAACGACCAGAATATGTCGACAAACTTCCTAGCAGTTAGGGACTTAGTTATCTATAGTAGAATACCCAACGTGTTATTGTTAATGAAATGTATTGTTTATTAGTATATTTAATAAATTTAGAACAAAAGACTTTTTATTTTCTATATATTGAGTGAATGATAGGGCTAATGTAGGTATTTAAAAGATGTAATTCTTGCTTTCTTACTTGCAATGGGCTGACACTACACTCAACAGAAAAAAAAGTAAGCGGAAAACCTAACATTTCTTTAAAAAACACGGAAACAACGTATAACAAATTTACTCTAGGGCCGTTGTTTTTTTAAAAGAAATATGAGTGATAATGTGTTAAGTTTTTAGGTATTAATATCTCTGAAGAATTAGCGACAGGAGCTTCTGGGCTTCAGAATAAAGTATAAATCAGCATTGCCGTTGTTTTTGCTAGGCCAGTTCGTACCACCTATACCGACAATTACTCCAAATTTATTTTTAATTTTTCTGGCCAGACTTCTCAAAAACTTTTATAATTAAAAAAAATAAGAAGAAGATAGGAGAAGAAAGCGATGCTTAGCAAGATCCCTGTGCAATTCCAAGTTAACTAAAGAACTATCCGACGTTATGTAGAGATCGGCCAATACACAAGGAGGCCTAGTTCAGGGCGGCCAAGGGTGAGAGGACTCTCAGACGACAGATTTATTGTTTGAGAGGAACTAGGAAACCGGGATAGTCTTGACTGCATCGCATCGGGCTTATCAACTGCAATTAGCTTTAAATAATCGGCACTGGACTGGTGAAGAAGAAGCCTTATACTCTTCACAGATGTCCCTAGGTGTTTCCAATCCATATGGACTAGTAAGAGTGTGGAGCTCGGAGGAAGCTTTGTATTGGTGTGAGGTGGCATTTGTTCCCGACCTCGTACTGACTTGGTGACATTTGGCAGGCGCCTCAGCGCTGTAGCCCAGAAGAACTCCTTATTTTTTTTCACATTTATTTACAGATATTTAGAACTGTATTGATTAATACATGTAGTAAGCTAGCTGTTAGATAAAAGACATGAAGAGAAACAGCACAACAATAGGTAATCTAAACTAGAAGGTCTCGAGGCCATCTTCTTTTTAGACGCCTCGGAGGATTATAAGAAATGGAAGAGGAAGTTAATATTGAAATTAGTGGGTTAGAGTGGTAGTGGAGTTTGTCATGGAAGGATTGATACCTGGTTCGGGAAAAATCAGCTGCATAAGGAATATTAAGATCTTTATGGACGAGCTTAATCGTGACAAAGTAGGGAATGTTGTGGATTTTTCGAAAGATTTTGGATTGTACAGATTGTAAACGGGAAGAATTTTATGGTTTAGTGGAGCCCCAAAGCTCAACTCCCTAAGTCTAGATAGGTCTTATGATAGTCATGTAGTTGAGCCTTTTTTTAGTTAAGTGGAAGGTTAGAGTGTCTGTCAAGTAAGTGTTGAAGTAACCAAAAGCGACGTTTTGTAAAGTTTCTTGTCGTTTCAGTCTAGTGTGCGGATTTCATGTTAGACGTTTGTCAAGTAGAATTCCTCGGTAGCGGATCTGTTAGCGGATTTGTTTCCTTAAACTTAAGTCGAAAAGTTAACACAATATATGATGTTTTACTTAATGAAAGTTTTTTTTTATGACGGAACCCAAATTAACTTCTCCTGAATGCATACATACAGTCAACCATTCTTACATCATTATTTTTTTCTCTCTCTTCTTCATATCTTGGTAATTAATTAGTTATTTTTGATATATTCTGGTCATTTATGTTGTTATATATTATTGTGACATTTATTTAATTTTTATTACAATTAAAAATTGTTCGAATGAATAAATGTATTATTAGGTTTCTTTAATTAAAATGACCCATTTCATTCAACTCATTTTCTTTTCTTATTTTTTTCTCCCTACGTTTCGGCCTTTTACTATTTTCAAGGGATCTACAAAAAACATTTATTTTTAAACTAAAAGATAAACAACATTCTTTTTTTACATTTTAAATTGCTTTATAAGAATGTAAAAAATAATGTTGTTTATCTTTTAGTTTTAAAATAAATGTTTTTTGTAGATCCCTTGAAAATGGCAAAAGGCCGAAACGTAGGGAGAAAAAAATAAGAAAATAAAATGATTTGAATGAAATGGATCATTTTAATTAAAGGAACCTAACAATACTTGTTATTCTTAAGGGACTAATTCCTATAAGAAATTTTTTTTTTTTTTTTTTTTTTTTTTTTTTTTTTTTTTTATTTATAATATATAATTGGAATGCTTAAATCTTGAAATTTAAAGGTAAGTAAAAGTTATGTGAACGCATCAGATTTTTTAATGTAAAAATTAAATGACTAGAGGAAGCGGGAAAAATAATAAAAAGTTTCATGGGGCCTTAAGAAATACACTTCGGGAAATACAAAGCTAAAATATCTTGGAGGAGTTTCCCTTTGTTTCCTTAATGGACTCCTAAACCGAAATGTATTCGTTGGAACAGCTAGAGGAGGAGAGGCAGGTATTCTCGAGGATTATATTTGCGTTTTTTCGTCCCACCCCTTTCCCCCACCACCGCCTCATTAACATAGATATTAAGGTTTCTGGTTCCTGTCCCTCGGTTATGAATATGCATGTCCCCAATAGAAAGTCTTCTTTGATTCATTTAATTGTTTATATTAAATTTCGGACAACTTCCCGAATCAATTTTCTGTCATTTGCATAGCCCGGCTTATAACTTATACCCTCCCTGTGTATAAACTCCTCAAACTCGACATAGTACTTCCAACCCTAATTCGGTTATTCCCCTCCATAATATTATGACTCGGGAAATACTTAGCAACTGTAACATTAACACTGATAGTGCTTCATGCTTTAATTTTTTTTAAAATTTATTTCGTCATTTAAATACAAAGTAGAATAGCTGGTTAGAGATAGACACAACATTAACCCTAAATTACATACTAAAATTTAAAAAATATATAATAAAAAATCTAGTGCTCGCAGCACACGAATTTAACTTAACTCCGTTGTTAAAATCAATTTAATTGTGAATTTCCAGCTTTATATAGATCTCTCAAATATCAATAAAATAAAAAGAAAGAAAGCTGTCCTTCCAATGAGGTGATTCAACCAAGACCAGTCTCAACCTCCAGATTTTGGTTGTTTTCTGGTAAATACTTTAAATAGGCTGGGTGCGCCCCAGTAAGTGCCTTCATTCACCAGAGTCATACCACGGCCACTTTATCAGAATAAATTATACTACAGTCAGGATTCGAACTCGGGACCGCAGAACAGTCCTGCACTCTGCATTAGACCATACCGCTACTATATGTTTTAGATCAGCTGATGCGCTCGATGATAACAGTCATACGTTACATCGACTCTCAGATTTTTGCTTTTTTCAGTAGGAATTCGCTTGAATTCAGTCTGGAGAACATCACTAGACCTCAGGAATACTACGGCAGTGAATATTGGAGAAATTTCGGTAAGCAAAGTTATAATTTACTTTGTACAATCACGAAAAAGTGAAAGGAGGTCACTGATCAGCTGATTGCCGCTAGCTCGGCAAGCTCGGGCTTGCTTTTCGTTAACTTATCTTTCTTTTATCTTTAATTCTTATCTCATTATTTATTTATTATTATTATTTTCTTAATCAATGAGATATTTTCATCAAGTCATGTCCTCAAAGTCTGCAAGTAAAAGATCTGCAGGTTCTAACTCGTCTCCTACAAAACAGAGACCCCGCCGTGAACAAAATAAAAAAATAATTCCACCAGCGACCGCGTCAGCTACCTCATTAGGATCTGAACCACAGCCCAGCACATCATCACAAGGAATAACTGATGAATCTCCGTTTTTTACACCGAATCCATTTCAGATCCTCCAAAATGAAAAAGAAACCATGGAATCTTCTCCTATACCCAGGGAACCACTACCTCCACCAATATTTGTTAAAAATATTAAAAATTTTAAACTGATGTGTGCGCATTTAAACTAAGTAACTGATCCTAATAGTTATTATTGTATAAGTAGAACCAATGATACTAAAATATCTCCGACTACTGCTGAAACCTACAGAAAGATTGTAAAATATCTGACTGAGACCAAAGCTGACTTTCATACTTATCAGCTGCGCCAGGAGAGAGCATTAAGGGTCGTAATCAGAAACCTACATTCCTCAACACCCGTTGAAGCTATCAAAGAAGAACTGACAGAATTAGGATTCCAAGTGAGGCAAGTCACCAACGTTCTAAAAGATAAAAGTCCACTGCCTCTATTCTTCGTGGACTTGGAACCATCAGCAGGAGTCGAAAAAATCTATGACCTCATTAGACTGTACTATACCCGTGTAAAAGTTGAAAAACCTTACACAAAGAGGGAAATAGTTCAGTGTCATAACTGTCAGGCATATGGTCATACCAAAAGTTATTGCCATCACATACCACGCTGTGTGAAATGCGGTGAGCAGCATAAAACAGAAGAATGTACAAGATCAAGATCTACACCCGCTGTATGTGCTCTGTGCCTCAAGGACCACCCGGCTAACTACAAGGGATGTGAAATCTACAAGAAACTCAGAACCAGATACCAAAAACCTCAGGATCCGAATGAAACAGTTGTACCAACCAGAAGCAGAAGAGAACCATCTAAACTTGTAAATTCTAACGTATCATTTGCCCACTTGCTTGGAGGTGGAAACCAGAATCATGAAGTCGAGGCACTTCCGGAACAACTTTTTCCTCAACTTTCTCAATCTATTGTACAACAATCTATCTCTCAAAGTTTACCTAATCTTCAAAAAACTCCTCAACATCAAATTTCTCATATCCCTCCACCATCAAACGTCACAGATCTTACCAGTCTAATGACATCGTTCATCTCCGAAATCAAATCTCTTGTTATGCCGCTTATATCACTCCTTACAAATCTAGTATCAAATCTAATCCCTGCCTTGAAAAATCCTTAAATGAATTCACCTAACTCCTTATCCATTCTCCTTTGGAATGCGAATGGTGTTAGAAATCATACTAACGAACTGACAGCGTTGTTGCAAGACAAAACAATCGATGTTGCACTTATAACTGAAACAAGACTAACGACTAAACAGTACTTCAAAATACCGCAATACATCACATACCGTACTGACCACCCAGACGGCAAAGCCCATGCCGGTTCTGCTATCATTGTCCACCAATCCCTCTCTCATCATTTACTCCCACTTCCCACCTATGATTTCCTACAAGCCAATGCCATAGTAATCAAGACTTTTTCCTTTCCGGTAACCCTCACATCTGCATACTGCCCTCCTAAACATTCCATTTCCAATTCCGAATTTGTATCCTTCCTGGATTCCTTAGGAAATCGTTTCATTCTGGGTGCAGACTTAAACGCCAAGCATCAGCAGTGGGGTTCCAGAACCACGAATTCTCGGGGACGAAATTTGCTGTCTGCACTCAACTCCCGAAATTTTAATATCCTGCCTCCTGACTCCCCTACCTACTGGCCAACCGATCCTAACCGCAATCCTGACATCCTCGACTTCTTTATCCACAGCGGATTAGGCTCCCTCAACTTTTCTGTAACTCGCCTTGATGAACTATCCTCAGACCATAGTCCACTGATCCTAAAAGTATCTCTCACTCCAATTCCAAAACCCATTCCACCATCATTCATCCGAGGCCCTGTCAACTGGAACCTTTTCCGCCAAATCCTGACCGATAATATTGACCTCAGAGTAACCCTCAAAACCCCAGATGACCTAGATAATTCCGTCTATTCGTTTACCACCGCCATCCAACAAGCTGTCTGGACTGCCTCCTCTCCTAAACACCCCAATATAAATCCTCACCAAAATCATTTTCCACAACATATTATAGACCTCATCCATACCGAGCAAGATCATTATGGCAGCGCACCCGACACCCAACAGATCGCCGCTCCTATAACTTCTATTGTAGACAATTGAAGAGGGGGTTGGCGACCTTCCGTTCCCAGTCCTTTAATTCCTACCTCTCCTCTCTATCAGCTCGTGATAATTCCCTGTGGAATGTCACGAAAAAGATCCTAAAATACCATCAAGTTTCCCATCCTCTCCGACGTGGTGATGACTCCTGGGCTGCGTCTGATGAAGATAAAGCCGAGGAATTCGCCACACACCTCTCCAAAGTTTTCACTCCTCACCCGGAATCCAACGCCCATCACACCGCAACAGTGCAAGACTTTCTTATGTCACCAATTCCACTTTCCCTACCTCCTAAAGCTATTAATCCCTCTGAGGTCAAATATCTTCTCCAAAAACTTACCCTCCGTAAATCTCCTGGACACGATCTCCTTACTCCCCAGATCCTCCGACAACTTCCGCAGAAAGCTATTATATTCCTTACTTATATTTACAACTGCATCCTACGCACCACCTATTTTCCTCTGTTATGGAAACATTCCACTATCATTCTTTTTCTAAAATCAGGCAAACCTTCCAACAACACTTCATCCTACAGGCCTATTAGTCTACTCCCCATCCTCTCAAAAATCTTCGAAAGGCTTCTTCTTAAACGTATCCTACCCATATTAGAATCTCAAAATCTTCCTTCCTATCAGTTTGGATTCCGTCCTCAGCATTCCACAGTTCAACAAGGGGCTCCGAGTTGTAGACCATATTTCCTCAGCTCTTGAATGCAAAGAGTATTGTTCTGGTGCGTTTCTGGACATTGCGCAAGCTTTTGACCGGGTATGGCACACTGGATTACTCTTCAAGCTGAAAACCCATTTACCCCAGTCTCTATACCTCATTCTCCGATCCTATCTCTCAAACCGTTCCTTCCGCGTTCGCTGTGGTGTAGAATTTTCTAACCTTTATCTCGTTGAGGCCGGTGTTCCTCAAGGCAGCGTCTTAGGACCCGTCCTCTACATCCTTTACACTGCTGATATTCCTACACATCCTGATACCTTTCTGGCAACTTTTGCAGACGACACCGCCATCCTATCATCTAGTTCCAATCCTGAAACAGCATCCTTAAACCTGCAAAGACACCTTTCTCTTATCGAAGACTGGTGTAATGCTTGGCGCATTAAGGTGAACGAAGCCAAATGCAAACACGTAACCTTCACTCTTCGACGAAACTCCTGTCCGCCAGTTTACTTCAATTCCATTCCTATTCCTCCTGCAGATACAGTCCGGTATCTTGGCTTACTATTAGACAAAAGATTGACTTGGAACCCACATACAAGACTTAAAAGACAAGAACTCAACCGACGATTCGGACAGTTATACCGACTACTCAACAGAAAATCTGAACTTACAGTTGACAACAAATTATTAATCTACAGGACAATACTGAAGCCCATCTGGACCTACGGACTTGAACTGTGGGGGACAGCTAAACGTCCCACTCACGTGCTGTATGCTTGTGAATATTATATAGGTATGAGTGACTATTGTATATATTTTTATTGATTTTATTTTGTATATATGTATATTTTATTATTATTATTATATAAATTTATAGTTTTGTATATATCGTGTGAATGTAGTATGAATGTTGTACGTTATCACTATTAAAAATGTCCTGAATTGGACAGATTGTAATATTGCTCAATGAATAAAAAAAAAAAAAAAAAAAAAACTATATGTTTTACTATAGTACATTTTAAAAATAAAAAACCCTAAGAAATATATAGAGACATATTTTCATGCCTTCAAAATGGCTTTATAGAATATAATTCTTTTGTGTTATAAAAAAGCCTTAGAGGTTTGACACAACAAAAGCAGTTCATCAATCATGCACTAAAATTGGCATATACTTCACCTCAAAATTAATCTGTTCTTGAATAACGAATTTTAAAATCGTTATGACATTCTCTAACCGCTCATAGAAGTTATTATAGTCTTAATATTGATATCTGTGAAAGTATGAATTTGTATGTGTGTGTGTGTGTGTGTGTGTATGTGTGTGTGTGTGTGGGTGTGTATGTATATATACATATACCTCTCAAATATATATATTCTTGTATATGTTCCTAAGAATGTATATATATTTAAAATAAGCGAATGTTTCGTAAAGAATGTATCTAGTAAAATATATCTTATTGGATACAATATTGCCTATAAGAAATATTATTTTTAAAATCATTATGATTACCTATTTTTAAACTTGCTACAACTTGTCAATATCATTTATCAGGTATGTGTATTCGCATTTACTTTGACCATGAAAAAAAAATTCAGTTGGAATTATATATTTTCTGGTTCGCATTTGCGAAATTCCTGAGCAGAACGTAGGTTTTAATTTAAAACTGGAATGCATGAAAATAAGATGAAAAATCAAGGAATTAAATTGGCGTTGGAGCTGTATGTTGGAATGACTCCAAAGCGACCCATTTGTAGAAATTAATTCTTGTAATGGCTTAAAGTACTCTTAGAAGATACATCTTTTTTTACATGAATATACTTGTGTATAAATAAACTTCCAGTACGGACATGAGTATTTTTTGGTTAGTAGAATGAAAAATACAATTGGAATTTTCTGTAATATGAACATTGTATTCACGTCGTTATTACTCTTATTACAATATTTACGACATAACTATATTAATTTTAAAAAAAAAAACATAACAAAAAAAAATAGTATTATAATTATGATTTTGGAACAGTGGAGTTTTCTGATGAATAACTCCTTTTTCTTTTTCTTCAACAAAATTATATACTACATATATATATATATATATATATATTTTTTTTTTTTTTTTTTTTTTTTTACATAATAATAGTGATGTTGATATATAATACACCGATGGAATTCTAAATATTTTAGAAAAAAATATTTTTTTTTTATAAAATGGTATAAAACGTGATGCAGAAAGACGAACAAAACCATAAGTGATTATAGTAGAAAATCATTTCTATTGCAAAATTATTCAATCTAGCAAAACGTCCTATGATACTGATATTTTTATATATTTATGATACTGATATTTGATATATATATATATATGTCCCTCTGCCTTTTGTTTCGCACCATGATCTCATCAATATCACCTATAATATTCCAATTCCACAAATAATTCCTAAAAAAGCTATTTGGCGCGATCTGGACTCTTTAACAGCAGAAAAGATAAATCCATACCTTGATTCACTATCCCGATCCTTAGAACCTATCTATTCCTTTTCATCTATTGATGATATGGTGGAGTGCCTATCCTCTAATCTCTCTACTTTCCTTGACCATCATGCTCCCTTCAAGACATCCACATTCAAGCGCCTCCCAGCACCGTGGATTAATCAAGAGATAAGAGAGTTAATGAGACAAAGAGATGGTGCCAGAAGAAGATTTAGACGCACCAGAATTTCCAATGATCACTCCACTTTTAAGTCCCTTCGAAACCTCACCCAATCTTCGATACGCCGTGCAAAAGCAAAGTTTTTCCATGATTCCCTTTCACAAGCTCCTGATTCCAAATCCAAATGGAAAATACTGAAAAAACTATCCGTGATAAATTCAAAATCCAATTCTATCTATCCCGTAACCCCTGACGAATTGAACCAGCATTTTGCCGACCCTCTTCTTATTCCTTCCCCGACCCATTTCTGCTTCTCTCAACGCGCCTTTGATTCAGAAAATTTCTATTTCCAGAACATTTCACCCGATGACCTACTTTACTCTATCCTTAAATCCAAAACAAATGATTACGGTCCTGATCAAATTCCTGTCAAAATTATAAAATTGTGCCTCCCAGCCATCTTTCCTGCTCTCTTGCATATCTACAACTTCTCCCTTCAACGTTCCATTTTTCCTACTGCCTGGAAGAAAGTTATAGTCCGTCCCTTGAATAAAGTTCCTATCCCTTCCTCAGCATCGGACTTCAGACCTATATCGATCCTATCCAACCTCTCAAAGCCACTTGAAAGAATAGTCCACTCCCAATTCTATAACTTCCTTGAACAAAAATCTCTACTTGTTCAATATTCCATTAAATCAGCTCTCCTAAAAATTTCCCAAGACCTTTCTATGTATCTATGTACAAACAAAAAATATCAATCCTGGTCCTCTTTGACTTCTCAAAAGCCTTTGATATGGTAAACCATAAAATCCTTCTCTCCAAACTCCGAAACCTATAAATATCCGATAGTGCCATAAACTGGTTTCTTTCCTTTCTATCCGCTCGAACTCAAACTGTGATAATCCAAAATAAACCTCCTTCCTCACCTATTCTGCTAACACATGGAGAGCCTCAGGGATCAGCTCTTGCTCCAATATTATTCTCTATATATGTTAATGACCTACCCAATTCCATACATCACTCTAAATACCACCTATATGCCGATGATCTCCAAATTTACCACTCCTTCCATCCTTCCGAAATGCCTGAGATGGTCTAAAAATTACAAGAAGACATTGACAGTATCAATTTATGGACCATCAAAAATGGACTAAAACTTAATGTTGATAAAACGAAAGCTATCCTCATCGGTTCCAAACATCTGCTCAACTCCCTCTCCTGCCACCCCTTACTGTACCTTAATCATAGACCTATCATCTTCCAAACGTCCGTTAGAAACCTTGGCTTATTCCTCGACCAAAACGTATCCTGGAATAATCACATTTCGCAAATTTCTAGAAAATCCATAGCCATTCTTAAACAGTTCCTCAGATTACGTGATTTAATACCTCTTAAAACCCGCCAGCTCCTAGTTTCCTCTCTCATCTTCTCCCACTTCGATTATGGCTGCGTGGTGTTTGGCGGACTGTCCGAAATGCTTGAGATGAGACTGAAGAGATTAATGAACTGTTTTATTAGATTCATCTTCGGAATCCCTCGGCGCTCTCATGTCTCAGCCTGGTTATGCCGAGTTGAAGTGGCTTTACCCTAAATTCCGACGGCAATGCTTCCTAGGAACTTACCTCTACCAATCCTTCAGAACCAAAAAACCCCTCTATATTTACAATTTGTTTACCCCACTCTCCTCTGTCCACTCCATCAACACAAGATCCCAACCCTTGAACCTGCTCATTCCATCCCACAGAACTGCTTCCTTTAAGAGATCTTTCGTCATACGTGCATCCTCATTTTGGAATTCCTTGCCCATGTCGATTCGTACATGCCAATCCTTAACTTCCTTCAAACATCACCTATTTATCCATCTCCTCGAACATCAATATGCCGTACCTTTATAAACTTAGCTATCTGGCCTCTTTATTTTTATCTCAATTTTCTTTATTTTATTTTTTTTTTGTTTTGTTTTAATATATTTTATTATTTGGATTTATTTACGGTTCTAATATGACTTTGTGCTTGTATATATTTGTGTATATGTGTGTGTGAGTGTGTGCTTGTATGTATTTATATATATGCAGATCCATGTATATCATAATGTGTAATCTATAAAATGCTGTATATAATCTGATAAATTCTACATAGCCAGAAGTAAAATCTTATATTGTACATTTATATTATTCTTAGGGGACTAGCTGTCCCAGAATAAAATTTCTTTTCATTTCATTTCATTTCATACTCAAGATAAGTATTTGCCTGGTAGGCATTTCCAGGGGATGTTACAGAAACTCTTCCATCGAAATTTACCTACCAGAAGTGGCACTTTCTACTCTTTTTTTCCCCCTTCATAGATTTCTACTGCGTTGCGCACCTTACTGGTGGGATTGCACCTTGTCCATTTTGCGGCCAGACATTCGGCTATCTGCAACCGTCCGGATGTCGTCCAGCCTTTCTGGTCGTCCGCATTCGGCCGATCCTCCCCTCCGTCCGGGTGCATTCCACTCTCCTTGGTCGGCTGCATCCGTCCGGGTTACACCTCTAGTCCAGCCTGGACTCACCCCTCCTTTAGTGGCTCGGACGGTCATGCCTTTCCAAGGGTAATATGGTCAGGGCTCGCCACTTTCTTCGACCCGTTCACGAACTCCTTGCAGAAGGGATTCACGCCTTCCTCCATCAGACGGGGGAAGTCCGGAGAACATCCCAGTATTTCTTGAAAACCTGGCCCGGTGTCCTTATACTGTACTGCGAGAAAGTTAAATATCTGAAATAAAAATAATATATTCTATAATAAAATGTATAAAGTATTGAAAAAGGAAGAAAAACAGATATAAGAAAGTAATTATTGTAGATACAACTTTAAGTTGTTAGATTATTAATAGTAAAATAAATGTTTCTATCTTATTTTTTTAATTATACTTTAATTTAAAATTTCTTAAATTGATTTCAACAACTTAAGGTTAGTGAATGAAAAATTATTATTACAATTATAATATTAAATTAATCTTCGTAGTATAATATTTAAAAATAATATGAGAAATGTTATAAAGGACATCCAAAAAGGTCAGAATAGAATGAACATTGAATGCATTAGTAAAACTAGTAAAAACAATTAAAACAAAGGCTGTCAAGGCTGTTTATTCTTCTCTCGCCACCATTCGCTTTGTTCTGGATACGATTTATAACATTTCGTAGTCTCTGGAGAGGCGATTTTGTAATTATATTCTTTGTCTCCTGATTCATTTGAAATTAAATAGCTTTTGAAGTATCTATTGATGAAAAAAAAATGTCTCTGCTAGAGATATATGTTTGTAATACATATATAATAAATTATATTAATTTTATAACATAAATGAAAATAAGGTGCGGGCAACACACCACCACCACTAACCTCCGTTTTTAAAATTAATTTAGTTCAGAGTATCTCTTCCTTTATATGCTATTTGTGGTGTATCTTTATTTCTTGCTCATCAGTTACCTACTCTTCTTTCTTCTCTATCTCCCTCATAGGACGAGGTAAATGGCTTCTACCTTTGCGCACCCATGAGGAGTCCTATCCGCTGCCGTAGAGCTTCTACCTCGGTGGCACCAACCTCCAACTCCCTCTCTCCATATCTTGAACATGAAATTTTCGAGGCCTTCTGTGACTCTATCCCTACATAATTATAACATCTCCTCGACACTAAGAAAAAACAACAAATATTTAAAAAAATGTTTTTGCTCATTTTTCCATTAGTTTGATATCGAATTTGTTCGACTTATATATTAACCCGATTTTAATCAATGCTAACAAGAAAATACGATGATTTTTTCATATCTTAATTAATAAACAATACAGAAGATTTTCAAAAATAACATCGAAACGGTCAAATTCACATGTAATTATTAACTCAGTATCGGTACTAAATTCAATGTACAAAATACAAAATTCTCCATAGAAAACTTGTTTACTTTACTTTACTTTTACTTAACTATTAATGAAATATATAATAAGGGAAAGTACCGTTATCGTGAAAAAATTCGATTACCAGTTTTTGCAGAAAAGACACATTTTAGGGCCTCCTCAGGACAAGAATAATGTTTATTGCAACAAAGCTCAACTCTTTATGCCCACATTGGCCTTGTGATGTATAGTCTTTGTAGATAGCATTTTTTTATTCAATAGGAATTTTCGAGTAATTGTTGAGATTAAGCAGTTTCTGGTTCAAGATAAAAGTTTATCATGATAGGGTCATAAATATCACATCTGTTGAACAAGGACTAGAAGAGTGTTATTACAAGATACTGTAGGTATAGGACATATGCTTACGACGAAAGGGATTAGATGTACTTTATTTATATACTCCAGTTCTGACACCAAACTTCTTGGTCTTTGATGGGCGATTAAAGGGTGTGGGAGGAAATAAATAGTATATAATTGATTGATAACACGCAACTATCAACAGCACAGGTAGATAGGGTCGGAAAAAAAAATGAAAAACGTCGTAGAATGCTTTCTTGAGGAAGACCAGCAGACTGAGACAAAAGACATTAGGGGGAAAATACAATGTTGAATCAAGTTTTACTGTCAAATTATTGTGTCATAATTATGGTTCATCGCATTGTATTTTCTTTACAGATTTAATAATAAAAATTTGTATATTTACCGTTCTTTATCAACGTTAACAAGATGATAAGGTTATTTCTGTTTTTAATATAGTAAATTAAAGGTTCTCAGAGAAATGAAATTTATCATATTAGCATTTAAACCTAGTCAGACCATTTCAATCAGAATAAAACCTACATGATATTATATCGTATCAAATGATTTACAAATGAAGCAAATTTCATCAAAATCTTTAGTGCCTTTTATGAGAAAATCTTAAAAGGTGCAAGATGGTTAGTATAATGTTGTTCTTCAGGTTCGAGGATTTTTCTGAAAAAGTTGCAGTAACATGTCATCCATATATGCTTCTCATATGTGAAATTTCAGTTTTACACAACTCATTTATACTTACCTATATAAGTAAACAGAGACTATTTTGTATGACTTGGTCATTTAGACTCAGGGGACCTTGATAAACTGAAATTTTAATATGTGTATGATCGCAATAGTTCCTCTTACTGTTTAAATTGTATATGGGTAATTGAATGTAAATAAAAAAAGTTGCATATGACCTATAAATTTACCAGTCTTTTCACCCTTCTGATATACTGGAGGTTTCCCGTTAATATCCAAGAAGATTTTCTTGGCTTCGGAAGATACACTGAGCCTCAAACCAGCTAAAACAATGGCAGTGTTTATTGGCTCGAAACCTTCCCTCCATTTATTTTCCTACTACCCATTACTCTTTCTTAAAAAAACTCCTATCCAGTTCCATCTATCTATTTACGAGTTATGTTTGATTAAAACTTAACATGGAGTAACCATACTTCCTAAATTACTAGAAAATCCATCTCTATACTCAAACAGATTCTACGTTTCCTAGAAGTACCCGTCATCTCTTAGTGTCTTCTCTCATACTCCCCACTTTGTCTATGGATGCCTAGTATATGGGGAACTCAGTGATGCAAACGAGATGAGGTTAAAAAGAATAATGAATTGGTTCATAAGATTTAAGTAAGGTCTCTCCAGATATTAACACGCCATTCACTGGTATTTTGGTTAATTATGGCTCTTTCCCGAATCCCGAAGAAAATACCTACCAGGCATCCTATTCCAATACTTGCGAGCCAGAAAACCTACCTATATCTTTGACCTGCTTACTCCGCGCTTTTCCGTGCACATCCTATATACAAGATATCAACCTGTACCTACCCTCCCATAGAACAGCATCCATTGAAAATGCCTTTATCTTCAGTGCTACCTTACTTCGGAACTCGGTAACCATCTCCCCCCATATAGTATCATTCTTAACCTCTTTCAAACACCAATTATTTATCCACTTCCTCAAAAATCAATCTTCCGCTCATATGTATTAAATCCTGAATTAGATACTAGATAACTGAACTCATTCGATGTTGTTATCTGGGTGTTTTTTTTTGTGTATCTTTTATTCATATTAACAATACTTTACTATCTGACTAAATAATCATGTATCAAATGAAGCAAGACAATTTGATCTTCCTTTGGTCACTGAATATTATTCGAAGGGGGCGAAATTTCCCAGAATATAAATTATTTTTCATTAATTTATTCATACATAAGCCCAAGAGAAAAAATATTCATGTGAAATATAAAGGAATTTATAATAAGTCCTTTTTTCTTTTATATATTTTATAAACGATAAAAGAATTACAGGAAAGGTTTAAATATATAACCTGTAATCGCTCTTTTGGAAAGTTCAATCTAGTGGATATTCTTTTTCAAAACCCACATCGGATAGAGCAGGTGAACCGAATATTAATCCCGAGTTATATTTTCATCAGCGATGTAGGCGCTGTCTATTAGTGCCTAGGCTCACCTGCCCATCTCACCTAAATATAAAATGGTCGTCAGGGGCTACTGTCCTTGTTAAAATAAATCAAGGACCTTATCGTCCTAAGTATAAAATAAAATCTGTTCAGGGTTTAAGAACCCTAAAGAACAATAGCATGCTTAATACCTATGATGCTTGAGCTGCCTAGTGTGTTGATGTGCCTTGCTCCTGCATTAAAATAAGAACCATATAAAAAATATAAAATTACCCACCCCCTCAAAATTTGAAGAACCCGAATAACGAATAAAATAAATCCGTTTGTCCGCCGAATAATGAACCATTTTTTTTTTAATTTACCACAAAAATATCAGGGCTTTTAACAATGATTATAACACCTAGACGTTGATATCAGCCAATTAGCTTTAAAATGGCAGCCGATTAAAAATTATTTAATTTAATAACTCTGTTATTTTTAAAGATATAGGAGAAATGTATTGGTGTATTTAACCAAGAAACCGCGAATCTTGATAATAGAACAAAATTGAAAGTTACCTATATATACCATTACTCAATTATTTTAGAGGATGTAGAAAATTATGTATCAGCATAGGGCGATACAAAAAAAAAAAAAAAAAAAAAATCACAAATTAAATTAAATGTAAAACCTGTGCGACTACAACCCATGAGGAGTTTTGGGCTCAATACATGTAGAGATTCGTACTGTTTCTAGGCCAACGGCCGTGCAATTAGGTATGAATTCTGTACATTTTTATAATATACTAAAAACGGCTTCAATGATGTTTATAAAACTCACTCTATCGACATTAACATTTATATGATTAATTATCATGTAGGCTCCATTATGATTGAACAGTCTGGCCTTTGATTTCTTATATTTGAAAAAAAAGAATAATCTTATCATCCTGTCCACATTGATGAAAAACGGGTAAACTAAAAAGCTGAACATTTTTTTTCATAAATAACTAAATGAGTTTAGAAAAAAAATATTTTTTGGAACTTTTTTTTCACCCCAGAATTAATAAAAGGATATACAACTAATTGATTGTTGTTATAGGGATTATTTTATATTGTTAAATTAAAACAATATCATATTACCTTTTTTCAACATTATGTTTGATTTGAAATTTATTGTGAATGGCGGTGAGTAGTGTGTTGTGAGCACAAGAATTTTTTTAATTCTCAAAATTAAAAAAAAAAAATGATATTAGTTATTACTTAATAATGATTGTATATTTTATTTCAAACAATTCTATAGAGCTTAAAAAGTTAAATTATATATATATGCATGAGTAAGCGCGGTATAATTGTATTGATTTTTGATGGTTTTTTTAGTAGTTAATTATTAAAACTGCATTTGAAACCATTAAAAAGTTTTCCTGCAGATCCCTTATTCTTTACGATTTCAGCAGCTCAAAACAAACGTTAATATACACGGATCATAAGATGAATGAAAAAAAATGACACATAATCATTTAAAAACAATAATAAACTTTGAATTAAAGAAATATTGACTATTTTCAACAATCGCCTATTCAAACTTAATCAGTGATGTATATTATTTGTTAAAGGTAATTCCCCAGAATTGCTAATTTATGTTAAATTACAATCACTGTTAAACACTAATCTGTTGCATACACGATATGTTAAAATATTACTGCTACATAGGTAATATTAGATGTTTCTCTACGCTTCTGCCAGTCTATTTTTATCGTGTTCTAAATTGGCCATTTCCTGACAAAACTGCTAATGAGATGGCCTCGGTGGAAGCAGATGGAGCTACGTATCTAGTTATATCGAAAATTATCCAACGTTGATCTTGATATATGTGTATATATATATATACATACACATGTACTAAAACTTCCTTATATCAGACACCTAGAGGGAATGATGTTTTGTCCACTAGAAATAAGTGTCTGTAAAAGGTTTTTTTTTTTTTTTTTTTATTTAAATAAACTTACGTTTTTGGCTACTCCAACATTTACCGGACAAACGTTCTAATCTTCCGCTAAACTACATAAGGCTCATCTACAGAACTATCATACGGCCTATACAGACTTACGGAGTAGAGCTTTGGGGCTCTACTAAACCATCAAATTCTTCCTGTATCCAATTCCTACAATCCAAAATCCTTCTTAAAATTCTCAATACTCCTTACTTTATAACCAATAAACTGATCTATAAAGACCTTAATATTCTATATGTTGCTGATTTAGCCCGAACCAGATATCATTCCTTTCATGACAAACTCCAATAACATTCTAACCCTCTAGTTTTAATCCTGTCTTCCATTTCAATTCTTGATAATCCTCCGAGGCGTCTGAAAAGAAGATTGCCTCGAGTCCTTCTAGTTTAGAATATTTTCGAAACTGAAAGACATTAATTGTTCAACCTTTTTTCATCTATAACTGTATTCAAAAATTATTAAATTGATTTAAACAATGGAGGTAAGTGAACGTGGTGTGTTGCGTCAAACAGATTTTTATTTTACGGTAGTCTACAGTTTATCAAAAACTTAAAACTAAAAAATTCATTTAGGTTTCTAAAATTTTAATTTTACTTTCACTTACCTACATATGGAATATGTTGTACAGGAAAGTATTGAAACCCTGAAAATTTTCGAATTCCAGTTTTCAACGGAATTACACGTTTAAGGGTCCCCTGAGTCTGAATAACCAAGTCCCGCATAAAGGTCTGTGTGTGTGTTGTAAGTCTACCACGAAAACAAAATTCCGTACAATACTGAAATTTCATACTTAAGACAACTATACGCCCAAAATGTTACAACAACTTTTTCTCCAAAATCAGCTGACCAGTAGATCCACTTTATACCATCCATTTTGCACCTATTTACGGTGTAAAGTTAGACGGGCTTTAATGTCACATAGGTTTCATTTTTATTGAAGTAGTTTGACAGGGCTTAAATGCCCGTATTTCAAAATTTCTTCCTCTAAAATACCTTTAGTTTTGTAGTTTTCATGAAATTAGCAAATCTAGAAAACAGGTAAATATGTAAGTTGAACGAATTCGATAACCAACTAAAGAAGTAAACTGCAAACATATTTTTTTAATGCATTTTTTTGTTTTTTAACCTAAATAACACTAATATAAATGTATAATGTACCGTTGGAATGCTAAAGATTTTAGAAAAAATATTATCTTATACATACTATTGTAAAAGTTAACAGAGAGTGTGAAAAGCCGATAGAGTGGTAACTCCCGGGCGGAAACGGTAAGTCCTATAAAACTGAAATTTCATATTTAAGACAAATATACGCCCGAGACGTTACAAAACCTTATTAATCAAAATGAGCTTACCAGAAGAGCCACTTTCTACTATGCATTTTGCGCCTATTTTCGATTTTCTCAAAAACGGTTCCGACGATTTTGATTAAACTCGCTATGTCGATGTAAAATTTAATGGGCTTTGATATCATTTAGGTTTCATTCGGATTAAAATGGTCTGACAGGGCTTAAATGCCGATGTTATAAATTTTCTTTCTCTAATGTACCTTTAATTTTGTCGATTCGATAAAAATAACTATATTATCTTGTTACCACTGATGAAAAACAGGTAAATATACATATTAAATGAATTCGATACCCAACTAAAGGAGAAGACAGAAACAATATTTTTTTAATGCAATTTGTTGTTTTTGAGCATAAGAGCAGTAGTATACATGTATGATACACCGTTGGAAAGCTTAAGATTTTCGAAAAAATATCATCTTATATTCAAGCTTTTAGAAGTTAATAGAGAGTGATCAAAATAATATAAAACTAACTGATTATTTTAGATAATAATATAATAGATTTTTCAAGAAAACACATGTTTCCATATCAATTCAATTTAATTAATTCTTTAATAGTTTCACGTATTTTTATCCCTAACTGCATTTGAAAATTCTTTCACCGATTTTAAAAATGGAGGTAAGTGAAAGTCGTGTGTTGCCCGCACCACATTTTCTAATTACTGTTTATTACAAAACGATAGAATTTAACTTTGTACTTAGTTATAAGAAAGACTAAATCCAAAAATTAACAAGGCCGGAAAAGTCAATAGATAAAGCTGATCCTTCGGACACAATGGGTTAGCCTTTTATTTAATAGCGACCACACTACACAAT
Source organism: Piezodorus guildinii (assembly GCA_023052935.1). Classification (NCBI taxonomy): domain Eukaryota; kingdom Metazoa; phylum Arthropoda; class Insecta; order Hemiptera; family Pentatomidae; genus Piezodorus; species Piezodorus guildinii. The sequence continues at coordinate 135,463,894 of CM041293.1, read as the reverse complement.
GTTCCTTTGTCTTGGCCAATCAGCGATCGGGTAATGGTCCCTCCCTTTGTGCTATCGACCAATGAGAAGAACTTTTTCATCTGAACCCCGCCCACTGACCACAGACACCCTCCATTCAAAGACGACCTTATTAAAAAAAAAAAACCTCCCTCCTCCCCACTCCAGTGCTAATGTACGCAGTCAACAGTTTACACAGGCCACTCGCTATCCGAAACATCTCGTCGCTTCCGATGGAAATCAGAAATCTCTTAGTACAAAATCGTATTATTCCGAAGGCATACTGTCCAATGTGGTCTTAGCTATGTTGGAGTAACAGAAAAGTTACATTTAAAATGTAAATTATAATCTTTCAGGGATTGGAATAATCCACAGAGAATGTGTAAACGAAATTATGCATAGTCACTTAAGAGCAATAGATACAGACAAAGGTGTTTCGAAGTGTTTCATTAGTCACAATTGCTACCTTACGCCATTTTCATATTAAATATAAATATAATTATTTTACCGCATAATAAGTATAAAATATCTGGTGCTTGCAACACACGACTTTTACTTATCTCCATTGTTGATATCAATTTAAATCATGTTGAATATATTTAGGGATGAAAATAAATTGTTTAAGAATCTATAACATCGAGCTTTAATAGAAACATATGTTTTGTTAAATAATCTATTATTAAATTATCTACGACAATCAGTTAGTTTTTTTTTTGGCTTTTCACGACTCTCCGTTATCTTTTACAAATTAGTTTATAAGATATTTTTTCAAAGATCTCCAGCTTTCCAACGGTATATAATTAATCTATACTACTCTTTTTATTTCCAAAAACTCAAAAAATTCATAAAAATATTATTCCTCTTTTCCTTTTTAGTTGGATATTGAATTCATTTAAAATACATATTAATCTGATTTTATTAATGCTAAAAAGGTGATTTTTCTTTCTTTTTTTTTTTTTATAGAATTTACTTGAAGGTATTATATAGAATTTTTTTTATAATTAAAGGTACTTGAGAGAAAGAAAATCAAAACAAAAATCAGAAAAAAACATTTATGATATTAAAGCTCATTAAATTTTACATTGATGTAGAATGTTGAACCAAAACCGTTAGAGCCATTTCGGAAGGCATCGTAAATGATTGTATAATCGTATGCAGACTTTTTGGTCAGCCAATTGTGTATTGATATTTCGTGTGTATAGCTGTCTTGAATAGGAAATTTCAGTTTCAAGAAACTTTTTGTTTTTGTGCTACACTTACCACACACACACAAACACAGACCTTTTTTCGGGACTTGATTATTTGGACTCAGGAAACTCTAAAACATGCATATCCGTTGAAAACTGGAAATAAAAAATTTTCACGATCGAAAAACATTCCCCTTGTATATATTTCATATTTAGGATAGTGAAGTGAAAAACGTGTTTGCAAATACCTAGTTCAGCCATAAATACTGTTAAAAAAAGTTGAACTTGGTTTCATCCTTGGATATTGCTTTGATAATCCTCCCTCACCTCCATCAGATTATTTATATGACCTTAGGATAGGTGTGTCTCGAAGAATTACAGGACAAAAGTTGACCACTTCCCTAAACTAAATTACAGAGAATAGATGCGAAGTGCTCCTTGGCCGTTACAATGATTTTCTTCATTTAAAGATTTTGTTTAGCGATGATAAAAATTTTACAATCCAAGAAAAATGTAATCATCACAATGATCGTGTGTACGTACAAAGCTCTAAATAAGCTGATGAAGTCTTTAGAAGAGTGAAAAGATATCATCATTCTTTCTTAGTGATGGTTTTTTGTGGATTTTGCTTTTGGGGCTCTGCAAAGCCCCATTTTTGTAAATGACGGTTAACACTGATATTTTGGAATCTGTTGTCAGGTCTCTAAATGATTCTATATGCTGGAAGTCATTGTGTTTTCCATCAAGATTCCGCTCTGACTCGCAAGGTCAGGTCAAATCAGCAGTGGCTGCATAAGAACATTCCAGCGTTCATCTCTAGCTCAGAAACCCTGATTCCAACCCACTAGATTACCGGCTTTGTTACGTGCAGCAATTGCTGACTGGCCGCAGAGATTAAATGTCCGTGTCAAGGCAAAAGAGGGACATTTATAATTTTTTTTTTGTTTTTGGGTCTCTCTCTCTCTCTCTCTCTCTCTCTCTCTCTCTCTCTATATATATATATATATATATATATATATATATATATATATATATATATATATGTAGAATTTTCTGTTGAAATCAGTAAATGTTTCCTTGTAACAATATTTATGGCAGGACTAGGAAGCAAAGTAATATGATATACATATAATTATTGTGAAATGATAAACCTCAGTGTAATTATTTGCAGAGTTTTTAAACTAGTTTTTCAAGATACAAAAGATATATTTTCTTAATATCCACACATATGTTTTTCATTTTTGCTCAATATTTCATTTTGAAAAGGTCTATACGTTTTACTTTCACTTACCTATATATGAAATATATAGTAAGGGAATGTATTGCGATCGTAAACCTTTTCGAATTCCAGTTTTCAAAGGAAATACACGTTTTAGGGAAAGCCAAACCGAGTCCCACCAAAAGGTCTGTGTGTGTGTGGTGTGTGTGTGTGTGTGTGTGTGTGTGTGTGTGTGTGGTAACTCCCGGGCGAAAACTAAAAGTCCTGTAAAACTAAAATTTCATATTTAAGGCGGTTATACGCTAGAAATGTTACAGAACCTTTTTCATTAAAATCAGCTGACAGGAAGATTTACTTTATACCATGCATTTTGCACCTTTTTACGATTTTCTCAAAAACGGCTCTAACGATTTTGATTAAACTCTATATATCGATGTCAAATTTGATGGGCGTTGATGGTTTGAATACCGATATTTTAAATTTTCTTTATCTAAAGTATCTTTAATTTTGTAGATAATAACAGAACAACAATATAATCCTGTTATCAACGATAAAAAACCGGTAAATATGTAAGTTGAACGAATTCGATCGCTAACTAAAGAATAAAACTGCAAACATATTTTTTAAATTCAATTTTTCGGTTTTGAACATAAGAACAGTAATATAGATGTGTAGTATACCGTTGGAAAGCTAATATTTAAACAAACATATTATCTTATACACAAGCTTGTAGAAGCTAAGAAAGAGTAAAGAAAAGCCGATAAACCTAACTGGTAATTATTTCAGATAGTAATATAATAGTAGAGTGTCATAAAACGAATTTGGGATGTTGTGCTACTTATATATATATATATATATATTCAGTTAGACGGGTCGAGAGCATTGATTCACAACCCCGACCGCAGTGACCCTAAGACATGCTGACCTAGAGATTCTGTTTACCGCGGTGGGGATCAGATCTGGTCAGCAACAATAACAGCTTCCTCGCAGGCTGGCTCTGATCCAGACTGGATATCTGCCAGCCCCGCTGTCCTCACTGCCTTATTGATTTTGGATTAACCGCGGCTGCTTATAACGGTTCCATTTCTCCCTCTAATTACCGGTTCGTTATTTTGTGACCCACCTCTGCTGTGGTGGTAGGAAGAAAGAATGAAAATATCTATCCACTATTCCTGAATTAAGATTGAAAACACACCGAGGAAAAGCCATATCATGAATTTGTTCAATGAGACGTTGATTTCCAAAAAATATTAAAGAGCATTTTTTACGAAATTGACATTGATATGTGTATTCTAATGATTTTGTTTAGGCTGAGCTACTCGTATAAGAACAGTATTTCCAAGTGATGACACAAATTCAGGGACTTTCAGTTATAATAAATTTTTTTAAAATCATTTTTATTGATATTTACAACTGTATTACAAAAAAACACTTCAAGTAAACGTAATAGTTATATAATACAATAGCATGAAATACATGTAGAGAAGCTTCCCATTGGAAGCACTCTAAAAATATTCTAAGCTAGAAAGCTCCAGGGCCATCTCCTTTTCAGGCGCCTCGGATGATTATCAGAAATTGAAGAAGAAGAAAGGATTGAAACTAGTGAGTTAGAGTGAGAATAGAATTAGTCATTAAAGGATTTATACTTGGTCCGGGCCAAATCAGTAACATAGGGAATATTTAGGTCTTTATGGATGAGTTAATTCGTGACAAAATAAGGATGATGACTACAAGGATTTTAGGAAGGATTTTGGATTGTAAGGATTGGATACGAGTGGAATTTGATAGTTAGTTAGAACCCCATAGGTCAATTCTGAAAGTCCAGATTGGTCTTATAATAGTCATGTAAATGAGCCTTTCAAGTTCCAACGGAAACAAAGGGAAGACGAAGAATGTAATATGTGACACAAATACGTTTGCAAACGTTTAAGAGTTCGTTGAGATATGATTTTGGTCCATGTACGGTACAGCCTCACCGCCTAAGCGAAATCTCAACACTAGAGAGACATCGAGTTCATAGTAAATGCAAAAGAATTACGCTTCTCTTCTATCTTCTTTTCCTTCTACTAATTCTCATTTCGTGGCAAACCCTTGATTTATATTAAAAATAACTATTTTTTAAAGTAAATATAAGATAAATACAAAATAAAAGATAAACATAATAAAGAGATCGTGTTTTTTATTTAACAACCATAAAAACCTTACCAGACCATAATTTATGGCTTTAACAGTTTTAGTTATATCTAAATATTTCATCGGGTTTTATCTAAAAAACGTAAAAACCCTTTAAAAATTTTATTAGCAAACCACATTTCATTCCAATAGGTTCTAAGTCCACATTTCATTTCATTCCAAAAGGTACTAAAAACATTTTCTTCCAAAACGTACTATATCATTTTTTAACAAAAAACTTTTCCTTTAATATCCTACATAAAGGTACTGTATTGCTACTATGCAGGAAAATCACCTAACCCAGTAATATATCATAATTATTTAATTGCTTTCTTCATTTTGTGCATTTTTTTTGGTTCATTTAGCACGTCTTGAATCACCGCTATTATTTCGATAATTGGTTTCAACCTAATAAGCAGTTCTTAGGCTTTTTTAAACAACTTATTTTTGTTTCTTTGGTACTGGTAGGTGCTCAATTCCTCGAGCTTTTTCATAGTATTTCTTCTTACTACCACCTAAACTTGGTTTACAAAGGTTTAAAAGATACAATTTTAATATAAAAATGACATTTGATTAGGAAAATTTTCAGAATTAGTAATCATTGACCTGGCTAAATATGAGAGGGAAACCTGTGCCTGATCCAACCTAATATATATATTTTTTAATGTAATATAAAACCTTAAACGTTTTAATTTATCAGTCTATATAGTTGAATATTGTTCACACGTAGTTAATAATATCAATACATTTTCTTAATTCACAGAAACAGTAAATAAAATTAATAAACATAATTACATTATGTATTATGTAATTATGTTTATTAAATTACATACTTTATTACTAAAGTGCCATAAATACATAAAAGGTCCTTTGAACTAAAATAAAAAGTCATAAAATAAATCTTTGAAATAAAAGGTCATTTCTTTATGAAGAATAAATAATCAAATTTAAATAACCAACACGGAAAGATATTTTTCAGAGGAAGAATGAGAAGATATACATAACTTAGTAATTACCAATAAAAAACGTTATTTATCGGTAATGTATAGGGAATGTAATGGTGACTGTTACCAATTTAACGCGCGTTATATTCTTCCAAAATGTACCACATAAATATTATATTGTTTAAAAGTCATAGTAAAAGTACTATAGTTTGTAAAAATAATGCGGAGCAAAGGAAAATTTTAACTATATATTTTAATAAAAAAATAGTCAAGTTAATTTCAGTCCAGTAATAAGCAAGTGATAGATTTTTGCAGCAATTTTTTTGGAATCAACGTCTCAATTCCCTTCTTATTGACTTATGGTCATTATTTTTTCGAACTTAAAAAAGAAACTTTTCAATTCGTCAAATTTGTATAATCAAAATCGGTGAACATGAAGAGCTGCTTGATAGCATGATTTTTACATCTTTCTACAATTTTATCTATAACTCGCTGATAAAAAATTGATTAAACTGGCTATATAGATGTAAACTTAAATGTGCTTTAATATGATATATGTTTCATACTGATCGGAATAGCCTGTTAGGGCTTAAATGCCGATATTTTAAAATTTCTTATCATAAAATACCTTTAATTAAAGAATCTGCTTATTCCAAAAATGTTCATTTCATCATGTTAGCATTGATAAAAACGGTTAAATATACTAGTATACTACAAAATTACTACAAAGCTAAATATATCGAAAACTACAAAAGGATAAAAGAGCAACAATATTTTTTAGTTTTTTTTCCAAACACAATATATTAAAACACAATATTAAAAAGCTAAAGATTTAATGAAAAATGTCATGTTATATCTAGGTAGTGAGAGGGAATGTATGGTGATGAACGGTTATACTCTTAGGTGATTTTTCCACATAATTATTTTATACTGTTATATCCGAGGTTACAGAATGTTGAGTATTGCGAGCACCACATTTGTTTTTTTTTACATCACCTTTTGATTCGGTAGTTCTACTCTCTTTCATTGTGTGATTGACGGTTAGGAATCTTTTAAGATACTAGATATACTAAAGATATATCACTATTATTCTATTAATTTCCTTATTTATATATGTAAATGTATAAATAAACTGGCAATACTGACACTTTTGCAGGACACGTCCTTCATATGAGCTCAGTGGCTACGAGTTCAATATTCACTCCTTAAATATTCAGGGAAGCCTTAGAAGCTACGTGAGTGCCCTAGCCAAGTGGGAGGTGGGCGGGTATCTAGGCTTCTCATGGGATAATGTACCCATCAATAACTTACCCTTTTTCGGCTAAAATAAAATATGGATTTTTTATTTTTTTCAAGGTAATAATAAATTACTTCGATTTTAAATAATTTATTATTTACATTATAATAAAATCATATACATATAGTGTAAAGCCTAGGAGTCTTCTGTAACCGAGGCTTCAGGTCCAAACCTAGCTTGTGGCCCAAGAACTTTTTTAAGATAATTTAAAAATTAATAAATCCATTGATCGTCAAGCAAGAATATAAATATAAACAATTATTTATTGCATTGAGAGGCCAATGCATTTCAGAAGGATTTACCGCTAGATAGCGCAATATTTCAGAAAAGTCATTATAAAATTGAGACGTTGATTTCCAAAAGGTACTATATCCATTCTAGGAAATTTTACAGGAAGCACGAAAATCTCTCATTACTATTGGGTTGATGCAAAATTATTGCAGGTTTCCTCTATTGCAATATCTTAATTCCAATTGTGTAAACAAAGCTAATCCTAACATTGATCATTATTATACCAAAACAAACCTTATCTAATACCCTCTCTTTCACCATGAATTTGTTTAGTAAAATCGTTTTGTTCAGTGTGTTTAAAGGTCTTGAATCGGAAATGTCAAAGTGCGATTTTCGTCAAATTTATTTTTACGAATTTAAATTAGGGCGCAGCGCTGCGCAAACGGCTCGTAATATTAATGAAGTGTGGGGTCAGGGGGCTAATTATGAGTGCACGGTGCAGCGTTGGTTCCAGAAGTTTCGCAGAGGAGATTTCGACCTCGAAGACAAGGAAGGTCGGGGCCGTCATCTTGCTCTGGACAACGACCAGCTGAGGTCAAAAGTGGAAGAAGACCCAACCAAAACCACACGAGAAATGGCGGCGGAACTCGGAACTCAAAAATTGCAACGTCTTTGCCCAGCATTGATGAATCGGAAGGGGCCGATCCTGCTCCACGATAACGCCAGACCACACGTTGCACAACCAACGCTTCGACGACTGCACGAGTTGGGCTACGAAGTTCTCCAACATCCGCCTTATTCACCTGACCTCTCTCCTACAGACTTCCACTTTTTCAGGCCTCTGGACAACTTTTTGAGGGAGAAAAATTTTCAAAACCAGGACGACATTGAAAATTCTTTTCGTGATTTCATTGAGTCCAGGGATTCGGATTTTTTTTCTGGTGGAATAAGAAAGCTTGTTGAACGTTGGCAAAAGTGCATTGATTCAGATGGAAATTATTTTGATTAAATATATATGGTTAAAGTAAAGATATGGCGTATTTACAATACCTACTAAAAGCCTGCATTAATTTTGCATCAACCCAATATATTATTAAACTAGCTGATTTGGGTCTTTTTGCCTTAAAATTTATTTCAAAAACATACTAAAACATCCCTTACCATAAAAAAAATAAACCTCTACCTCTCCAACCGATGAACGGTCTCGGGTTCAGTACATATAGAGATTCCTACTGTTCCGAGGTCGTGCAAGGAGTAAAATAGATCTAAATCACGCTCGGGCGCCAGTTTTTTTCCCGAATTTTTGGTACCCACATAGTAAAAAAAAAATTCTAAATATTTCCTAAAATAGAAATACCGTAGTCCGTATTGCAAATCATCTACTTAATTATAAGGCGCATCCAACTAATAGTCCCACTAAAAATAAAATAATGGATTTAGAGATACAACATAGGTGTCTATTTATTATTAGTTACTACCGGTAATTTAATTTGTCTGTGAAATTCGTGAGTGATTCTTGTTACAAGGCAAGGGTTGGTAAATATTTTTCATTAAGTTAATATAATACAATTTTCCAATGACATCTCGCTGACCCCTTGGACATCGTCTGTGGACTTCCACGGCCCGAGGACCACTGCACTAGACCAAGCCGCTTTCATTAAAAATACTTAAAAAACTTTGAGGGAAAAAAGCAACTCTGAGTTTCTTCATTTCTGTTTTTACAGCTTAATTAAATTCTTTAATGTTTGGTGTAAACATTAAAATACTCTTACTTTTCTATTCTTACGAATATTTCTGGATTTATACTATTCGAGCCTAGATCATTTTTGTTGTCAATGTCATAGTTTTAAGGGCAGTGGTATTTCTAGGGAGGAGGCTGCAAGGCGTGGGTAATGAACTCCGGGCGTCGAGTTCGATTCTGGTAGTGGAAGGACATTTATTTATTGTTTTATATCAATCAGTGGTAGGCCTACCCAGTTTCTATAAAGTGGATTTCAGTAAACAAGAGAAATACTATTATGAAAAGCCGAGCGGATAAACTCTAAATAAATGATAGAGAGCTCTTCTAAACATAAATTACACCACATTCGAATTTCATCCGTGGGAAGCCCGCCCCTGCTACTAGTAATAGATAAAGAGGTAAATTTATTGATTTAATTTTGTTTTATAATGAAAAAGAAAATGTCTTACATTTTTTAAGCTAAATGTGTCTTACCGTAATTTAAAATTTGTGATAATATACACAACATGAAATTGAATAACAAAAAAAAAGGGGGTTTGGTATGTAGAAAATCAAAAAATCAATATTATTGGGTTGTTTCATATGAAATGTCCGTTTTTATAGTTTCTGAAATACATAAAATATTTTGCAGGTCTCTGTTTTTTTCTTCCAAATGTTTACATATTTAAAGTAAACAGTTACTAATCCTCTACCTTTGTATTATAAACATTAGCTTCCCAATCAACTACCCACTTTGTAGTATACCTCCAAATATGAAAATGTAAACACACGATTTTCGAGTAATATTTTTGCACGAGTTTAAACTCGGCCATTCAGCAGCTGAGGCCGCTAGAAATATTTGCAAGGCGTTTAGGGAAGGAAGTGTTATTGAACGGACCATTCGCCGTTGGTTTGCTAAGTTTTCAGCTGATGAAATCGACTTGGAAAACTTGCCCCGAGGAAGACCTCCGTCCGTAATAGACAACGATGTCCTCAAACATACAGCAGAAGGAAACCCCTACCAAGCAGTTAAAGGACTCTCAGCACAACTAAATGCGAGTGCATCTACCGTTTCCAGACATTTAAAGTGCATTGGGAGAAAATGATGATCAAGTGAAAAGTGCATTTTCAGATTTTGTTTCACTTCAAAGCTCAGTTTGGCAGTTCGGGGATATAAAAGTTGGTGTCACGTTGGGAAAAATGTGTAGAAAAAGAAGGTAAATACTTCGAATAAAATTATCCTGTTTTTATATCGTATTTTTAATAAAAATCCTTTACCTTGAAAATGGACATTTCATGTGACAACCCAATACCTTAAAGTAAGGCTATTGTATTTATATATTACTGGAAAAATGAATTCACTCCTACGAAACTTTCAAGATGAACTACTGATATTAATTCTAAGCTTAATATTAGTAGTTCAACTATTACGAATTCAAAGCATATGTCGAGAGAATTGTTTTTTTTACAGTTTAAATTAATTTACTTCATGTATTTTTTTTACTTTCACTTACCTATATATGAAATATATAGAGTAAAGAAAAGTATTGCGATGAAAATTTTCGAATTCCAGTCTTAAACAGATATTGACGTTTAGGATCCCCTGAATCCAAATAACTAAGTCCCCATAAAGATTTGTGTGTCTGTTTGTTTGTGGAAAGTCCAGTACGAAAACGTAAAGGTGTACGAAGACGAAATTTCATATTTGAGACTAACGCCTGAGATGTTCCAGGAAATTTGTCATCATATTCGGCTAATCCGAAGGGCCACTTTATACCATGCATTTTGCCCTTTTTATGATTTTCTCGAAAACGGCTCTAACAATCTATATGACGATGTAAAATTCAATGGGCTTTAATGGCTTTGATGCAGGTTTCATTTTGATTGAAATAATCTAACAGGGCTTAAATGCCGATGTTCCAAATTTGCTTTTTCTAAAGCACATTTAATTTTGTCGATACTAAAAAAAAAAATAACCAGTTAATATATATATATATATATATATAAGTTAAACAAATTCGATATCTAACTAAAGGAGAAAATTGCAAACATATTTTTTCAATTTTTCGTTTTTAAACATAAGAACAGTAATGTTGATGTATAATATACCGTTGGAAAGATAAAGATTTTAGAAAAAATATTATCTTATATACAAGCTTGTAAAAGTTAATAACGAGTGATGAAAAGCCGATAAAACTTACTGATAATTTTAGATAGTATTACAGCAGATGTTTTCATAAAATACATGATTCGATAGAAATTCAATTTATTTAATTCTTTATTAGTTTCAACTATTTTTATCTCTAACTATATTTCAAAAAGTCTTTTAACAACGGTGGTAAGTGAAAGTCGTGTGTTGCCCGCACCAGATTTTTTTAATTATCTTTGTTTTAAATTCAAATAAATAATTTATTCAGCAGGATTCTTGTTTACCTGAGCATATGTTAATTGAAGCGATTACTTATACAGTAATCATTTGGTGATAGATATTGACTGGCCACCTTAATGTAAAAAAGACTACTATAGGCTAATCGGACGATGCTTCATGGGGAGTCCTAGATTTTGCCTATCCAGAATTAACTAGTACCTGAATACCAATTTACATCCACTCCGAAGAACCGCATAGCTAAGGATTTTTCAACCCCTTTATATCATATGCCAGGTTCGAACACGGTACCTGGAGTATATAAAGCTGTTGTGCCTGGTACTATGCAACAGGTGTTCCCCAAGGTGGGACTCAAATGAGGTAAGATATAAAGTACACTGGGTATGTATATACAGGTAATCTCTTAAGTTATTTGTAATTAATTTCTTAAAGGTATTTGATATTAATTTATAATGATTACGACTCAGTCCGATTCACATAAAATTGTCTTCTACTGTTATCGCTTTGCTAGAGAGTATTGATGATAATCAATAGCTTATTGAGGAATAGACAATGGCCCTAAGAGCTATCACATATCAATTAGAGGACATACAAAGGAGGAGCATGGAGTTGGTACTAAGACAGCTGTATACCTCTGTTTGCTTCCACACATATAGCCGATTATACCTTGTATACTGTTCAATGCTATGTATAAAGCTGTTACATCTTATCAAGCATATGATTTGGTAAGAGTGATATACGTGTGATGGGCCTGATGTGTGTGAGGGAGTGAGGTTATAACCCACAGCTGGTGAGAGGTTGCAATGGATTTGCCACTGTAAAATAAAATAATCTTTCTACTATCATAAAACACAGAAAATAAGATAATAAATAAAAATGACCTTCAATTAAATATAAAGAAAACTAAAATATAAACATGTTTGAGGCAGTGACAAATCCATTTCACATAACCTCTTTGCTCCCACCAGCATTAGTGATGGGCCTGATGTGTGTGAGGGAGTGAGGTTATATACGTATAATTGAGAGATCACTTGTAGCTAGGTGGCTAGCATAACAGATTCCTATGCCAAACGTCACGGGTTCAAACCCGCAGGTGGTCCTAGAATTTTTTAATGGGAGTAAAAAATCCTTAGTAATGCCGTACTTCGAAGGAGACGTTAAAGGGTGGTCCCGAGCCTGTGCGATATCAGAAACTCGTTAAAGATCCCTATCCTAATCAACCTGGATAGGCAAAATTTAGGACTCCCACTGCAGTAGCATAAAGTAACGTTAAATAAATAAACAAAACAAAACGTATAATTGCATTATTGTACAAGATAATATTAATTATATTATTACAAATTGCAATCTTAATCGTTTTCTGCCATACAATAGATAGATTTCCGACCTAGTTATCAAACTGTTTTAAATGATTTCCAAAACATGTTTGGGGATCACTTGTAGCTGGGTGGCTAGCGTAACAGCCTCCCATGCTAAAGGTCACGGGTTCAAACCCGCAGGTGGTCCTAGGATTTTTTAATTGGGAGCAAAAAATCCTTAGTTACTCTGTCCTTCGGAGGGGACGTTAAGAGGTGGTCCCGAGCCTGTGCGATGTCAGGTACTCGTTAAAGATCCCTATCCTAATAAAACCTGGATAGGCAAAATTTAGGACTCCCACTGTAGCATCGTCCGATTAGCCATAGTTGCGTAAAGTGACGTTAAATAAATAAAAAATAAATAAATAAAAAAAATAAATAAATAAAAAAAAACATGTTAGAAACCGTGTTCCTAAAGGGATACTATAGAGGGTAATTATCGAAGATCATTATCAAAGATTGTTTTCCAAACCTTTGCGGATCTATACAATCTTTTTTTGTTATTTATTTATAGTAATTTACAACTGTATTAAAGAACACAATAAGTAAATATGAGGAAAGAAAAAAAAAAATCATGAAAATGTCTTGAGAAAGAACTATGCAATATTAAAGGATACCTATAATTTTGATAATTTTTTGATGAGGGATATTATACTAAGCATTGTTTTTAAAGATGGTTTGTATGTACTAGTATTAAAACTTAATTGACCAACATCAAGAATAAAAATCTGGTATGAACAACCCTCAAATTTCACTTACATCCCTTGTTAAAATAAATTAAAGGATTTTCTAATACAGTTCGAGATGAATAAAAGTACTAATAATAAATAATTAATTAAATTGATTTTCGATTGAAATATGTGTTTTATTAAATGATCTATTATATTATTATCTAAAACATTCAGTTATTTTCATCAGCTTTTCATCACTCGCCGTTAACATCTAAAAGCTTGTGAAATGAAAAATAATTTTTATACTGGGACAGCTAGTCCCTAAGAATTATATAAATGTACGTGCATTAAATATTCAAATAGTCTTCAATATATACTTTATTTAAAAAATAAGAAATTATACTGCATATTATGAATACGAAAATTGCATACATACAATTAAACACACGCATATATATGTGCAAGATAATCTTGCAATCTTATAATAATTAAAAGAAATAAAATTAACCAAAACATTGAGTAATTAAAATTATAAAAATAAATAGTGTAAATAGTCAAAACTTATAAAGGCTCGGTAGACTGATATTCAAGGAGATGGATAAATAGTTCATGCTTGAAGGAAGTTAAGGATTGAGATGTACAAATGGACATGGGTAATGAATAGAGGATAAGAGAAGAATAAAGTAGTGTGAATAGAGATTGACCTCTTGAAGGAAGCAGTTCTGTAGGAGGGAATAAACAGGTTCAATAACTGGGATCTTGTGTTGATGGAGTAGAAAGAGAAGAGTGGGGTGAACATGTTATAGATATAGAAGAAATTTTTGGTTCTGAAGGATTGGTAAATATGGGTTCCTGGGAAGTATTGCCGTCGGAATTTCGGTTAAAGCCACTTCAACTCGCCGTACCAGGTGGAGACCTGAGAGCGCCTCGTGATTCCGAAGATGAATCTAATGAAGCAGTTCATTAGTCTCTTGAGCCTCATCTCAAGCGTCTCTGACAGTCCGCCAAACACCAGGCAGCCATAATCGAAGTGGGGGAAGATAAGAGAGGAAACTATCTTACATTGAGCATAAGATAATATATTTTTCTCAAATGTTTAGCATTCCAGCGGTATTTTATACATTTACATTACTGATCTTATGTTCAAAAACTCACGAACCCACAGACTTTTGGCAGGACTTGGTCATTTGGACTCATGGGACCACCAAAAAAGGTAATTTTCGGTAAAAACACGAATTCGAAAATGTTCGTGACCCCAATACTTTTACTTACTATGTATTTCATATTTTGTGAATGTATTGTGAATATAATATGAATGTAAAAACAACACCAGCGATATCTAGCGACTTTTGCACAGTATTAAATCTTGATTTTCTGTTCTCGCGCTCTTTTTTTTTTTTTTTTTTTTCAATCGCCATGTTGGACGCCAAACACGGATAAGCTTGCTCTTTTAAAACTGTGAGTTAAGGTGCTTTTTAGTGTCAAGAACAAAAGCCAGATATCGTTAGTGTAATTTAAAGGATGTTAATTAAATAAAAGACAAGCTTGGAGCACCGAGTTACCAAAATTGGTACAAGATGCCGCCCTTGAAAGCGGAAGTTTTTCACAGGTTTTAGGCCTTAGTCTCTACGAGGTCCTCATATTCCTAATGTTTCCTAAGTTCTTCAGAAGAGGTTTCTGAAAAATTCTTAATCTGTTAAGCCGACAATTTCCTCGATCCATTATGATCCCAGCGTAAAATTGTTGGCTTCCTTTCCCTTTGCAATAAGAGGGTTTAACTTCCTCTAGGATATCTAAAAGCTTTTCTGATCCCTTCTGGAGACCTCTTTATATTTTTGGATGACCCGATTAACCCTTTTTCCACCTAAATTCTATTTTTGCTTTTATCTTTTCCTTCAAACTCAATGGACAACTCTAAAACTACTTTATAATAAATGTATAAAGTGAACAACCTCAGAAAAATTAGCATCTAGGCACTAGGCAAAGAAGAAGCAAAACAAATTACATGTTATATAGCCTCTTAAGTCTATTTTACCTTTTTCCAACTCAATCTTTGACCTTTTCCATTCCAAATGCAACGCGATTCGCAATAGATATACCATTTTGAATTTAAAGCAGAAATATGAGAAAGCAGTAATAGCATTCGCCAATATTCAAGAAGACCTGGATAGGCTCAGTGCCTGTGCTAACCAGAATAAACTTAAGCTTAATGCAATGAAAACTCAAGCCATTGGTATAGATTCCAATTCCCTCATCATATCTAATACCACGTTCCCTAATCTAATCCTAAATGATCACCTTCAGTTCCTCAGTAAAAAATCTTGGCATCACCATCGATCGAACCCCGTCGTGGAAACCCCACATTGCACGAATCTCTTGCAGAACAATAAGTACCCTTAAGCCCCCCCCCCTTCCTTTGACTATTGCTGTATGTACGGTATATAATATGATAGCCTTTCGACTTTGCTTGAGGACAGACTGAAGCGAATCCAGAACACCTCTGTAAGATTTGTCTTCAGTGCATCTAGAAGATCACATCTCACCCACTTATACAGCGAGTTAAAGCGGCTCTTTCCTCTACCCGCAGAAAATATTTCTTAGGGTCAAACCTTTACCAAACCATTAACTCCCATCATCCACTCTATATTCTTATTATCCTTCAATTAAAATATTCTGTGCACTCTCTTGAAACAAGATCACGCCATGATGACCTTTATGTTCCTACCCTCAAAACTAAAACTTTTGACTGCTCCTTTATTGTCCGCTCTAATACTCTCTGGAACTCTCATCCTACCTACATCCGCCATGCTGCTTCTCTATTCTCATTTAAATCCCAACTTTTCCTTTATCTCCTATTATCCCAAACAGACCTTCAACAATTATGATATTGCATTTATAATTATTGAATTTTGAATGAAGAAAATAAGTAAAAAGCCTAATGCTTAAATGTATATATTGTTTGTCAATTCATTTATTTTTCATTCTGTTCAACACCACCGGAAGATTTCATTTTTTTTTGTTATTGTTTAATATTTCTTAGTTTAAATAATAACTATGTTATTTTTTTCTGTTGGCCAGACATATAATATTATTTCATATTTCAAAGTACAATCTGTTATTCTTGAGGGTCCAGATCCCAGAATAAATTTTTTTTCTATTCTATTTTGTTATCTTATTTCTATCACAAACAATTATAATACAATGACTGTAATAGTTTATATTATTATTTATTCTATATATAACAAAAAAATTTACCTTAATTAAAATAGTATTGATACTTGTGGATGACTCCGATATGAAATATTACCTATTGGCTAAATACTTTTCATTATTTTTCAATTCCGTGTATACGATTCTAACAGAAACTGGTAAATTGATATAATTAGTTTTTAGAAAAGTATATACTTAATTTAATTAAATTATTAGATATATCAAAATCATAGTAATTATGTAAAACTTAAATGAAAGTATAGGATTATTAATTCTATTAGCTTTATTTACTGAGTTAAATATAATTGACGACATATTGCTCTAAAATTAAAAATATCTTATTTGATTTATTTGTATATATATACATAATTCCAAAATTAATAAATGTGTAAAACAAACTTCCCTCTCTTCGAAGAGTGGAAGTATTATTTTTAGAGTTGTCTTAGGTAAGTTTAATTTTCCAAGTTCTATTTCTAAAATAATATTGTGAATTATGTGGGGCGCATATGTGGTGTTGTTGTTTTTGTTATATTGTTTTTTCGGAGCAGTTAGAAATATCCAGTGTGTACTTTATATAAAGTTGAAGAGCAGGTATAAATAACATAGTTAACGTAATTTATGTTTGTTTATGCAGCCCGAACATGATACTAAAATAATTTAAAATTAAAAATAAATAAACAAAGATGATTATCGCACGGAAATAATGTTTGTTATTCATTTTTTATAGATCTGTCTTAGTACACACATTACCTCATTTTATGATTTACCACTGTATCATTTCATGTGACAAGTAAAGTGTCCGTTTTCACAAACTAGGTTATTTAATAAACCAAGATTATAAATAGAAACTCATATCTTTTAAAATAATGGGTTGACCTTTGAGGATTACAGGGAAGAATTAGTATGGATGGAAGTCAGTAAAAGAAACAATTATATAGTTTTATTTTTAGTCAGCTAACATTTCGTTGTCGGGTCCCGCCTGCAATTCGCCCAGATGATGACCCACAAGAAGGGTTTAAACGTTGGCAGACAATAAGCAGGTAAAACTTTTACTGACCACCATCCGGAATAATTTCTTTCTATATGTTTAAAAATATTCACCTTCATTTTCTATTCCAGGAAATATAGAAAATGTTTTGTTTTTTTACCTGAAAATAATTTTCCAAAATTTACCTTTATGGACTGCACCTTGACAAACGTCTCACTTGGAACCCTCATACAAGACTTAAACGACAAGAAACTGCTCGACGTTTTCGACTATTTCAACACTTACTAGACAAACGTTCTAATCTTCCACATAACTACAAAAGACTCATCTACATGACTATCATAAGGCCGATATGGACTTACGGAGTTCAGCTTTGGAACCCTACTAAACCATAGAATTCTTCCCGTATCCAATCCCTACAATCCAAATCCTTCGTAAAATCCTCAATGCTCCTTACTTTGTCACGAACACACTAATCCATAAAGATCTTAATGTTCCGTATGTTGCTGATTTGGCCCGATCTAGATACTTTTCCTTTCATGGCAAACTCCATTCCCACCCTAATCCTCTAGTTTCAATCCTTTCTTCCTCTTCAATTCCTGACAATCCTCCAAGGCGTCTGAAAAGGAGATGGCCCCGAGATATTCCAGTTTAGAACATTTTTAGAGTGCTTCCATTGGGAAGCTTCTCTACATGTGTTTCATGCCTTTATTTATTTCATCTAATTTACTTGTTGTATTCCTGTATACAGTTGTAAATTCCAATAAAAAAAAAAAAAAAAAAAAAAAAAAAAAAAAAAAAAAAAAAAAAAAAAAAAACCTTTATGGAAACTGTCTCTGTTTCTAAACAGATGGAATTTTGTTGGAGATGAGTGTAATGAATAAAGTTATTATGGAAGGATTTCTTGAAAAACCTTGGTTAGCTTCTTTACTAACTGTTGTAAAAAATGAGGTCTTGCGTAGCCATGCAAAAAGAATAATATTAACCAATAGAGTTTTATTTAAGTTTTTGATGCATTATATTTGATGCTTTAAGTTAACTTACTCGTCGTCAAATACTAGTGAAAGTTTTCCTTCATGTTGGTTATCTAAATTCACGTCAATACTCAATTTTCATAACACTGATTTGGACTTTTCTTTCACAACACCCTTTTCCGAAAGTGGAATTTAAACATGGCCTGTCGCGCCATCAGATAAAGGAGAATAAAATAATTACCCGGAAATCGTTTTCATAATCTTAATTGATGACGTACCGTGGTTGATCAATCGGAGTGATATTGAAAATGAGTTATTGGTATTAAAAAAAGAGGGTTAATAACAGATCTTTATAACATTCCATACAAAATTACTCAGTATATTTGGAAAGAAGAATAGAATGCTTTTGTAGAATACATTCAAAGGTGATATACGGTAAGTGGGTACCCGAACCTTCAAGAAGCCATCACTGTTTGGCCAAGGAGGAAGTTCTTCTCATTAGAGCCGCTACTGTTGGCCAAGTAATTGGTTCAATCAGTGTCGGCTCAAGGAAGGCTGTTAGAGTTATTGGGTCCTTTTATTGGTTATTGGCTATGTTAAAGACATTCTTATCGGGTCTCTATATTAAAGAAATGAAAAAAACTTTTTATTATCCTGGGACTTGAGTCCCTTAAGAATAAAAAAAAAAACCCGGTTTAATGACCGGATCAGTGTGGTCATATATTTAAACATGAAAAACTAAAATAATAAATTGAGGTTATAAACTATGTGCATATTTAAAAATAATAATATTATAATAAAATAAACAAACTGAATAATATATTTATATTTTGAACTAATTTAATAAATAATATAATTTAGGTAAATTGAATTTCTTGAGTAATATAAATATTTGAAATAACTTACAATAATATAATATTTTTTTGAATGTTGTGAGTAAATTTGAATATTAATATATATATTTGTTTATACATATATATACATAATATATATATATACATATATATATATATATATATATATAATATATATATATATATATATATGTTTGTATATACATCTGTGTGTGTGTGTGTGTGCATAAAATTAAAAAGAAAAGATTTGGCTGTGAAAACAAAAGTGGAATTGATTAATCAAAGGAGGAAATGAAACAATGCATATATAAAAAATATTAATTTAATTGTTATTTGATATAATTTTGAAATGATTTAATTCCAAATAAAGATAAAGAAAAGTATTGTAGTTAATATCAATTGTTGTTAAAAGTAATGGGATACGTTGCTTTAATGCAGTAGGTGATAACAAGCCTGACAGAGCTGGTCAACCTTTAATATTTTTTTTTAAATGTGACAAAATGTATTTTTAAATTTTTGCAATATGAAAGAATATTAGAGGTATGTAAAATATCTTATAACAATGTAAAAACTAATGTTTTTTAAATAATTTAAAAATAAATGATGTTTATAGATCCCTTGAAAATTGCATAGGCCGAAACGTAGGAAGAAAGAAAAAAAAAAGTTGATTGAAAATGGATCTATTCAATTAAAAAAAAGTCTAAAAATAATAATATTATAATAAAATAAACAAACAGTATAATATATATATATATATATATATATATATATATATATATATATATATATATATATATACTTATCCCATTTGTAATTATTTTAATTATACAAGCACATTTCAATTGTCTGCTTAAAATAATCCTCTTAGCTACATTCCTGTCTGAATTGTAAGCTGTGTAAAATGTAAGAGGTTTGCCGAGTTCTGTTCTTGTAAGGGAAGGATTCAAGGAAATACTGCTAGTAGGAAAGTGAAAGCCATGCAGCTTAATTATGGGTAATACAAATATCCTTGGTAAACCATAAATAAATCCCATCACACAATTGATGAGAGATTATTATTAAATATTTTAACGTGCGATGTATACGAAGAATGGGATGAATTGGGAGGCGATCAATAATTATTAGAAATTGTGTGAAAAATATTTATTTGGCTAACTATGTGCTCGATGATAACAGTCATACGTTACATCGTCTCTCAGATTTTTGCTTTTTTCAGTAGGAATTCGCTTGAATTCAGTCTGGAGAACATCACTAGACCTCAGGAATACTACGGCAGTGAATATTGGAGAAATTCCGGTAAGCAAAGTTATAATTTACTTTGTACAATCACGAAAAAGTGAAAGGAGGATCACTGATCAGCTGATTGCCGCTAGCTCGGCAAGCTCGGGCTTGCTTTTCGTTAACTTATCTTTCTTTTATCTTTAATTCTTATCTCATTATTTATTTATTATTATTATTTTCTTAATCAATGAGATATTTCCATCAAGTCATGTCCTCAAAGTCTGCAAGTAAAAGATCTAGATCTGCAGGTTCTAACTCGTCTCCTACAAAACAGAGACCCCGCCGTGAACAAAATAAAAAAATAATTCCACCAGCGACCGCGTCAGCTACCTCATTAGGATCTGAACCACAACCCAGCACATCATCACAAGGAATAACTGATGAATCCCCGTTTTTTACACCGAATCCATTTGAGATCCTCCAAAATGAAAAAGAAACCATGGAATCTTCTCCTATACCCAAGGAACCACTACCTCCACCAATATTTGTTAAAAATATTAAAAATTTTAAACTGATGTGTGCGCATTTAAACAAAGTAACTGATCCTAATAGTTATTATTGTATAAGTAGAACCAATGATACTAAAATATCTCCGACTACTGCTGAAACCTACAGAAAGATTGTAAAATATCTGACTGAGACCAAAGCTGACTTTCATACTTATCAGCTGCGCCAGAAGAGAGCATTAAGGGTCGTAACCAGAAACCTACATTCCTCAACACCCGTTGAAGCTATCAAAGAAGAACTGACAGAATTAGGATTCCAAGTGAGGCAAGTCACCAACGTTCTAAAAGATAAAAGTCCACTGCCTCTATTCTTCGTGGACTTGGAACCATCAGCAGGAGTCGAAAAAATCGATGACCTCAGTAGACTGTACTATACCCGTGTAAAAGTTGAAAAACCGTACACAAAGAGGGAAATAGTTCAGTGTCATAACTGTCAGGCATATGGTCTTACCAAAAGTTATTGCCATTACGTACCGCGCTGTGTGAAACAGCATAAATCAGAAGAATGTACAAGATCAAGATCAACACCCGCTGTATGTGCCCTGTGCCTCAAGGACCACTCGGCTAACTACAAGGGATGCGAAATCTACAAGAAACTCAGAACCAGATACCAAAAAACCCTTCAGGATCCGAATGAAACAGCTATACCAATCAGAAGCAGAAGAGAACCATCTAAACTTGTAAATTCTAATGTGTCATTTGCCCACTTGCTTGGAGGTGGAAGCCAGAGTCATGAAGTCGAGGACACTGCCG
This sequence comes from Piezodorus guildinii, assembly GCA_023052935.1. Taxonomy (NCBI): domain Eukaryota; kingdom Metazoa; phylum Arthropoda; class Insecta; order Hemiptera; family Pentatomidae; genus Piezodorus; species Piezodorus guildinii. Next base: position 135,442,149 of record CM041293.1, on the reverse strand, counting down.
GAACAACATTTTCCTCAACATTCTCAATCTATTGTACAACAATCTATCCCTCAAAGTTTACCTAATCTTCAAAAAACTCATCAACATCAAATTTCTCATATCCCTCCACCATTAAACGTCACAGATCTTACCAGTCTAATGACACCCTTCATCTCCGAAATCAAATCTCTTGTTATGCCGCTTATATCACTCGTTACAAATCTCGTATCAAATCTAATCCCTGCCTTGAAAAATCCTTAAATGAATTCACCTAACTCCTTATCCATTCTCCTTTGGAATGCGAATGGTGTTAGAAATCATACTGACGAACTGACAGCGTTGTTGAAAGACAAAACAATCGATGTTGCACTTATAACTGAAACAAGACTAACGACTAAACAGTACTTCAAAATACCGCAATACATGACATACCGTACTGACCACCCAGACGGCAAAGCCCATGCCGGTTCTGCTATCATTGTCCACCAATCCCTCTCTCATCATTTACTCCCACTTCCCACCTATGATTTCCTACAAGCCACAGCCATAGTAATCAAGACTTTTTCCTTTCCGGTAACCCTCACATCTGCATACTGCCCTCCTAAACATTCCATTTCCAATTCCGAATTTGTATCCTTCCTGGATTCCTTAGGAAATCGTTTCATTCTGGGTGCAGACTTAAACGCCAAGCATCAGCAGTGGGGTTCCAGAACCACGAATTCTCGGGGACGAAATTTGCTGTCTGCACTCAACTCCCGAAATTTTAATATCCTGCCTCCTGACTCCCCTACCTACTGGCCAACCGATCCTAACCGCAATCCTGACATCCTCGACTTCTTTATCCACAGCGGATTAGGCTCCCTCAACTTGTCTGTAACTCGCCTTGATGAACTATCCTCAGACCATAGTCCACTGATCCTAAAAGTATCTCTCACTCCAATTCCAAAACCCATTCCACCATCATTCATCCGAGGCCCTGTTAACTGGAACCTTTTCCGCCAAATCCTGACCGATAATATTGACCTCAGAGTAACCCTCAAAACCCCAGATGACCTAGATAATTCCGTCTACTCCTTTACCACCGCCATCCAACAAGCTGTCTGGACTGCCTCCTCTCCTAAACACCCCAATATAAATCCTCACCAAAATCATTTTCCACAACATATTATAGACCTCATCCATACCAAACGCCGAGCAAGATCATTATGGCAGCGCACCCGACACCCAACAGATCGCCGCTCCTATAACTTCTATTGTAGACAATTGAAGAGGGAGTTGGCGACCTTCCGTTCCCAGTCCTTTAATTCCTACCTCTCCTCTCTATCAGCTCGTGATAATTCCCTGTGGAATGTCACGAAAAAGATCCTAAAATACCATCAAGTTTCCCACCTCTCGACGTGGTGATACTCCGCTGCGTCTGATGAAGATAAAGCCGAGGAATTCGCCACACACCTCTCCATAGTTTTCACTCCTCACCCAGAATCCCAAGCCAATCACACCGCAACAGTGCAAGACTTTCTTTTGTCACCGATTCCACTTTCCCTACCTCCTAAAGCTATTAATCCTCTGAGGTCAAATATCTTCTCCAAAAACTTACCCTCCGTAAATCTCCTGGACACGATCTCCTTACTCCCCAGATCCTCCGACAACTTCCGCAGAAAGCTATTATATTCCTTACTTATATTTACAACTGCATCCTACGCACCACCTATTTTCCTCTGTTATGGAAACATTCCACTATCATTCTTTTTCTAAAACCAGGCACACCTTCCAACAACACTTTCATCCTACAGGCCTATTAGTCTACTCCCCATCCTCTCAAAAATCTTCGAAAGGCTTCTTCTTAAACGTATCCTACCCATACTAGAATCTCAAAATCTTCCTTCCCATCAGTTTGGATTCCGTCCTCACCATTCCACAGTTCAACAGGGGCTCCGAGTTGTAGACCATATTTCCTCAGCTCTTGAATGCAAAGAGTATTGTTCTGGTGGTTTCTGGACATTGCGCAAGCTTTTGACCGGGTATGGCACACTGGATTACTCTTCAAGCTGAAAACCCATTTACCCCAGTCTCTATACCTCATTCTCCGATCCTATCTCTCAAACCGTTCCTTCCGCGTTCGCTGTGGTGTAGAATTTTCTAACCTTTATCCCGTTGAGGCCGGTGTTCCTCAAGGCAGGGTCTTGGGACCCGTCCTCTACATCCTTTACACTGCTGATATTCCTACACATCCTGATACCTTTCTGGCAACTTTTGCAGACGACACCGCCATCCTATCATCCAGTTCCAATCCTGAAACAGCATCCTTAAACCTGCAAAGACACCTTTCTCTTATCGAAGACTGGTGTAGTGCTTGGCGCATAAAGGTGAACGAAGCCAAATGCAAACACGTAACCTTCACTCTTCGACGAAACTCCTGTCCGCCAGTTTACTTCAATTCCATTCCAATTCCTCCTTCAGATACAGTCTGGTATCTTGGCTTACTGTTAGACAAAAGATTGACTTGGAACCCACATACAAGACTTAAAAGACAAGAACTCAACCGACGATTCGGACAGTTATACCGACTACTCAACAGAAAATCTGAACTTACAGTTGACAACAAATTATTAATCTACAGGACAATACTGAAGCCCATCTGGACCTACGGACTTGAACTGTGGGGGACAGCTAAACGTACTAACATCAAACGCATTCAATCCTTTCAATCCAAAGTCCTCCGTACAATAGTAAATGCTCCTTATTATGTTTCCAACTATACCTTGCACCACGACCTTAATGTTCCTTTTATTTTAGACCTGATTCCATCCAAATTTTCCAAATTCCACCAGAATCTCATTCATCATCCTAATCCTCTAGCTGAATCCCTATCCAGCTCCACTCATCCATACAACCCACCTAGAAGGTTGAAACAGCAGTGGCCTCGTGACCTCTTGTAACATGTATATTGGAGTTCTAGCATTGGCTAGATTCTCCACTCACGTGCTGTATGCTTGTGAATTGTATATAGGTATGAGTGACTATTGTAAATATTTTTATTGATTTTATTTTGTATATATGTATATTTTATTATTATTATTATATAAATTTATTGTTTTGTATATATCGTGTGAATGTAGTATGAATGTTGTACGTTATCACTATTAAAAATGTCCTGAATTGGACAGACTGTAATATTGCTCGATAAATAAAAATAATAAAAAAAAAAAAAAAAAAAAAAAAATTTTAACGTGCGATGTATATGAAGAAAGGGATGAATTGGGCGGCGATCAATAATTATTAGAAATTGTGTGAAAAATATTTATTTGGCTAACGTTACTGGAACTTCACGGCTTCTATCTAAAATTTTAAAGGTTAGAATTTATAAAACTATTATTCTTCCGACGGTTCTTTACGGATGTGAAACATGGCCGCTTACTTTGAAGGGTGAACAACGGCTTTAGGTTTTCGAAAATATGGTACTGCATAAAATATTTGGTCCGAAGAGAGATGAGGCAACTGAGGAGTTTAGAAGGTTACACAACGCGAAACCGCGGAGCTTGTATCCTGTGAATATAATTGAGTTGGTAGCATCGCGGAGACTTAAATGGGCGAGTAAAGTTGTTGGGCTCGGTGAGGAACGGATTCCGAGAAAGTTGGTGTTCGCTGATCCCACTGGTAGGCCGAAGCGTCGGTGGAAGGATCGCGTTAAGGCTGATCTCGGGGGCTTGGGCTTGAGCGGTGAACATTGGACGAGTCTGTATTATTATTAACGTTACTGGTCTTCATCAGGGCTGAAAATTAATAAGATACAATATAGAATTTGATAAATAAATAGGCATGAATGAAATAAATTGTATTAATGAAGCTGGGTATCATGTTAAGTTGTTGGGTTTAGTGAAGAACGGCAGGCTTCCAAAAAAAATGCCGATGCGTAGATGGTGGGACTATGTCCCTGGTTGGACGATGGCCATTGAATTAAACTCAAATGATTAAGGGTGTCAGCATCGAACGTTTTGTTGAGGCTGATATTAATCAATCAATCATCGGCACAATAACTTAGTACTGAGTCAAGGCCTCCTGGATAAGCCTGCGCGATGTGTCCAGTGCAGCCACTATCCAGTTTCGCACTCCAACCGAATCCGGGAAACGTTCGCAACACCATCTCGCTACGCATCTTCAGCCTTTCTTTTCTCTTCGAACCATAAATTTCTTCAAGGAAATTTTTTTCGGGATCTAATGTTCATGCATCATCGCCAGGTGCCAGGCACATTTTGAACTTTTAGTCTAAATAATTTATTTAGCAATATTTAGTTTCTGAAATAGAGAGTATAGTTCCTGATTTGTTATTCGACACCATTCCTGCTCTTCTATTACTCCACCGTAGATTGATCAAATGATCTCACTCTCATGAATTTGAATTGCAAACTCAATCGGCGTGCTCAATATCTATGTCCCTGAGCCATATCGGAGGACTGAGCGATTTGTGGTTTTATAAAGCTGCACATTCGTTCCTCTTCGAAGCAGGTGGCTACATAAGTGACTATGTAAGCCATCAAAACATTTATTGGACTTCCTGAGCCCTTTATTATTATACAAAAATATAATATATTTTCTTTAAATTTTTACAAGTTGTTTGTATAAGTTATTACGAATTACGTTTTCGTTGGATAAATAAAGATCAACTGGTGTACTTAAAATTATAATGACAGCCGTTAGTATAAATAAAGTAAGAATGATGATAACAATAAAAAAGTTTTCTCGAGGTAACCCAGTTCTATAATAAAGGCTAATAAAATATTCCCTAAAAGTTGGAGGTGCGGATCGAATACTATTGTTTCTCCGCCCACAGTTTTTTAACTGGTGAAGAAGCGTCTTTCCAATTAAGGGGAAAAACTTATTTTCCATATCGGAAGGATTCAAACAAGATAAAGTATTATATAAAAGAAAGAGGTATGTTTAAATTTAACACTCCGTTTTGTTTTTTTATATGATTATTTTTTTAATTACTTCTTTGTTTAAATCAAACTACAAACATTTTAGAGTGCTAAGTAGAAGTCACTATCCCACTAAGGCAATCCCTTGGGATTGGGTTAGAAGAAGCGAGTACTAACTGCTTTACTAATTAAACTGGAATATAGAGAGTACCTGAAGTCAAGTCCTATGTACTTGAGGATAGAGTAGCGGTTCTTTATTATCAAAACTAGCAAATGATATAAAGAGATCCTTCGGAAATAATGAGTTATCTGAATATATCCGCTCTGTTATTGTCTTATTTTTATATAGAATATACAAACAATGTCATAAGCATTTGGATTTCATAGATACACGAGTTTATTTGGTAGTGGATAGTGGTTCATTTTACCGATTCACATGGCTATTGCTAGATAGAAGGAAGTTGAGATTTTAGGGAATTAAAAAACACCTAATGATATGCGGAAAGCTGACTTAATGAATCGAGATAAGATAACAATTTTAAAAGAGTGATAAAATAATTTGATTTAATAAGAGTATCTATATTGATTAGTTGGGATCTGGTATTCTAGGAGTAGATATCGGAGTCATCTGACGTGTAGTGGCTTGCTTAACAGTCCTTTATTCCTAAACTCGCGGGTTCGAATCCGGGAGATGACCCTCGGATTTCGTAAAGGTAGTGCAAAATCCTTGTTTATACCGTCCTTCGAAGGTTACATAGAATGGTGGTTTCTAACCTGTGCGATGTTAGGTTCTCCTTAAAAACCCTTTCTCAATTAAACACGGGTAGGCAAAATTTAGGATTATTATTGCAGCATAGTCCGATCAGCCGTTTTCAAGCTGGCCTGGCAACCATTGCCACCTAGCTAGGAAACATTCAGGACTCACATTGTAGCATCGTCTGAAGCATAAAATAACGTTAAATGAATAACCAGGAAAGAAAAATATCAAACTCATTTGGAGAAGATGTATAAAATTATTATTGTTATCTGTAATATTTATTTACATTGAATGATATAATTTTGAATTTCAGTATTGTTTATGGTAATCAAATACTGAATTCAAATAGCATTAGTTTCCTCGTTTCACTGCAGTACAATAGGGATTAACTGACAGTAATATATGTGGGAAGTGTAGATGATACATTTAGACAAGGGTGGAAACATCGGGCAGAATGAAAAGCCTCCATATGTCTGTTCTGTCTGAGCGCTCGGCATCATTCACTTCCCTTCCAAACCCTTCAGTATTTATGGACCTTAAATCATCAAAGTTTAGGATTGATTTCCAAATCCTATCTGGAACAATACTAATATGAACAAAATATGCTATATCTACTCTAGAGGTATAATTTATATTAACTCTTATTCTTTTTTTTTTTTTTATTTAGTCAATCCTTTTTCTGATTCCAAACAATCCATATTTTTAATATAACTGCATACATTTATAAACAACGAGTTAGTAAAGACATATATATATATATATATATATATTATATATATATATATATATATATATATATATATTGGGTTGATGCAAAATTAATGCAGGTTTTTAGTAGGTATTGTAAATACGCCATATCTTTACTTTAACCATATATATTTAATCAAAATAATTTCCATCTGAATCAATGCACTTTTGCCAACGTTCAACAAGCTTTCTTATTCCACCAGAAAAAAAATCCGAATCCCTGGACTCAATGAAATCACGAAAAGAATTTTCAATGTCGTCCTGGTTTTGAAAATTTTTCTCCCTCAAAAAGTTGTCCAGAGGCCTGAAAAAGTGGAGGTCTGTAGGAGAGAGGTCAGGTGAATAAGGCGGATGTTGGAGAACTTCGTAGCCCAACTCGTGCAGTCGTCGAAGCGTTGGTTGTGCAACGTGTGGTCTGGCGTTATCGTGGAGCAGGATCGGCCCCTTCCGATTCATCAATGCTGGGCAAAGACGTTGCAATTTTTGAGTTCCGAGTTCCGCCGCCATTTCTCGTGTGGTTTTGGTTGGGTCTTCTTCCACTTTTGACCTCAGCTGGTCGTTGTCCAGAGCAAGATGACGGCCCCGACCTTCCTTGTCTTCGAGGTCGAAATCTCCTCTGCGAAACTTCTGGAACCAACGCTGCACCGTGCACTCATTAATAGCCCCCTGACCCCACACTTCATTAATATTACGAGCTGTTTGCGCAGCGCTGCGCCCTAATTTAAATTCGTAAAAATAAATTTGACGAAAATCGCACTTTGACATTTTCGATTCAAGACCTTTGAACACACTGAACAAAACGATTTTACTAAACAAATTCATGGTGAAAGAGAGGGTATTAGATAAGGTTTGTTTTGGTATAATAATGATCAATGTTAGGATTAGCTTTGTTTACACAATTGGAATTAAGATATTGCAATAGAGGAAACCTGCATTAATTTTGCATCAACCCAATATATATATATATATATATATATACGTATAATTTATTTATAAACATTTTTTAATAAATCGCGGCACATTTATTCCAAAATTCTATATATTTGTGGCGGTCGTGAAAAACTGGAAAATCAAGTTATATAAAAAATGAGTTAACTCCACGTATCGCTACCTCAGACCGCCTCCCACGTCGTGTTAAATTAGTTAAAGAAATTTCAGGTGTAAAGAAAGTGGTATGTTATAACTCTATTTTGGGTGTTACGTAAAGTTTAAGTCGCTCACCTGTAAAATGAATGATTTTGACTAAACCAATTATTCACGAGCGCCACAGGTATATTTTTTCTCTAGTGCCAAATTTCAAGAAAATAAATGATACAGTATTTGTAACTGCCTAACTTCGTGTGTTGCGCGGACCACATTGTTTTATCTATTACGAAAATAAATGAGTCATCGTCGTTAACATTTTAAGCAAACTTTTTTAGACTAATCAGCTGATATTACCGTCAGGATGTTTTAATTATTTTGTGTCAAATTAAAAAAAAAAAAAAAAAAGAATAAGAAAACGTTCGGATCGGAGGCGTGGACGGAGTATTGCGTTCTGTACGTTTCTTCTTCACTTGATTTTACAAAAACTCAAATTTTGAGGGGTTTTATATTTTATCTTGTTCCATTGCCTAGGTTTATTTTTATAACAATGAACTGAAAACAAACAAACAAAAATGAACAAAGGACTGTATGTATAGTAATGTTGCTAACAAGAATGGAGAATTCGTTTTAATTCTGAAAGATTTTAATTGGAAAATTTTAATTTTACGTATGTGACATTTTGGCTGTCCCGTTTATCTGTGACGCGTAAGTCTAAATGGGTTCCAGTAAGTGTTAAATTAAAAAAAAGATAAAATAGTTTTTAAAAAACATCGTGGAATGAAAAATGTAGCAATTAGAATAAATTAAATAAAAATAAGCCAATAATTTTCCTGCTAAATGAGAATTTCCATAAGACAAAATTAGTATGGCAGATGAGAATGTTAAGCAAAAATAACATTTTCCAGTCTATTTAATAACCCTGTTAGTTAAATTATATATTTTATTTATACAACTGTTTTTGGACATTAAAGTTATTAAAAACAATTCATTATTAATGTATTCATGTATATATTAATGAATAATTTATTAATTTTCCGTTCAGTTCTCCTTACAGCAAAACCAAATATTTCACTTTAGTTATTCGATATTTTATATTTGTTTAGTTTGTTAATATTATATATATTGGGTTGTTTCAAATGAAATGTCCGTTTTTATAGTTTCTGAAATACATAAAGGATTTTGCAGGTCTCTGTTGTTTTCTTCCGAATGCTTACATATTTAAAGTAAACAGTTACTAATCCTCTACCTTTGTATTATAAACATTAGCTTCCCAATCAATTACCCACTTTTTAGCATTCCTCCAAATATGAACATGGAAACACGCGAATTTCGAGTAATATTTTTGTACGAGTTGAAACTCGGCCATTCAGCAGCTGAGGCAGCTAGAAATATTTGCAAGGTGTTTGGGGAAGGTAGTGTTAATAAACGTACCATTCGCCGTTTGTTTACTTAGTTTTCAGCTGGGGATACCGACTTGGAAAACGTGCCCCGAGGAAGACCTCTGTCCGTAATAGAAAACGATGTCCTCAAACATGAATGGTCCTATAGTAAAAAAATCAAATCTAGATTTAAATTAAAAAAAATCATAAGAATTGGTCCAGTAAATTTTTTAATCTATTTATTGATATTTACAACTGTGTTGGTTAATACATCAAGTAAATAACTTGTGAGATAAAATACATGAAAAAGTCATGAGGATAAACTACGCATTGGCTGCAGGCCAGTAGACCGGAAGGTCTCGAGAACAACTTTTTTTATACGTCTCGGAGAATTGTTAGGAATAGAAGAAGAAGCAAGGGTTGAAACCACTGGGTTTGTGTTGGAGTGGAGTTGACATAAAATGATGATACATGGGTCTGGTCAATTCCTCAACATATGGAACATTAAGTTCTTTATGGATGAGTTTATTGGTGTACCTGTAAGGATCTTTGAATATCTTTTGAAGGATTTTGGATTGTAAAGACTGAATACGAGAATAATTTGACAGTTTAGTAGAACCCTAAAGCTCAACTCCGTAAGTCCAGATAGGCCTTATGATGGTATGTAAATGGACCTTTTATAGTTAAGTGGAAGGTTAGAGGGTCTGTCCAGTAAGTGTTGAAGTGCAGCGGGCAGTTTCTTGTCGTTTCAGCTTTGTGTGCGGATTCAATAATAAATAAATGAATGATTTTTTTAGTTATCTAAAGTGGATATAGTACCTTTTGGAAATCAACGTTTCAATTATTTTCATTAATCATTATATAAGTCCTAAATGTTTACTCCATGATACGTTGGGTTTAGAAAAAAAATAATACTAGAAGGAATTCGTCCCGGTGGCGGTAATTAAATAAAACAACTAAATAGTTTCAACTATTTATTGTTTGCCAACGTTTCGATATCCTTTGTGGGTCATCATCAGGGCGCATGGTGGGAGATTGGAAACTGAGTTTTAACTTCTTCCTCTTAATCGACGTTCTAGTTTATATCCGTTCTTAGCCGGTGATTATTGTTGAATGATTGTTGGATGGCAAAACTCTTTTCCTTGTTACAGTGGTGCTGTATGGTTGAACGCTAACCACAGACCTTTGGGATAAAGAGCTGACGATTGCGGTTCCTTCTCAAGATCAAACACGTGTCAGCCGAACCTGACTCTCACTGCGAAGGAGTTATGTTACAAAAAGCCAGGCTAGCTGTTGTTTCCCTTCGTCCAGAAAAATACTTTCTTATCAATGCCTTTGTAACACTGCTCCTAGAATTATATATACCTTCTTTCACTCTGCTGTACAAGAATCATATGTTTATGTAAGGAACTAGCTGGAGGCAAGGTAGAATTCTTATGGCACGCAACTGTTAAGGCCTTTAGTGTCTTATAATATTTTTTTTCTTTTTCTGCAATAAGTTTATAAAGAAATCAATTTATTTGAGGATATCGATGCTTTTCCCTATTTTTATTGTTTTCTCACCGAGTAACTCTTGAACTCTTCTTTCCATTCCGGCTTCATTAAAGTGTTTTCGATGTAATGGACATTCTTTTAGGAAATGGACAGTCGTCAACTATTCTCACATAATACATATTTCAGTGGTGTTTTTTTTTTTTTTTTAAGAGGGATTCGTGGGTTAGACGTGTACTTCAAATTCTCATACTGGCTGTATCCTAATGCTTTGGTACAGAATATTTCATTTTGTGTTGATATACTCACATATGTATGCGATTATGATGAGAGAACTTATAATGAATATAACTTCGCTATTGATCAGTAATTTACTCCTTAATATATTTCTAAGAGCATCAAATTAAGTTATTAATTTTTGTCTGATAATACTTATTTACTGTAAAATTTATAGTATATTAATAGAAGAAGAGGCAGGCATCCCTGTTCTTAATAAGTAGGGTTTATCTTTTTAGTATTATCATTGCAAATCGTCAAAACACGTTTGGAATATAAATTACTTTCAATTTTTTTCCCAAATGTAGATGAAGCATTCCACCTGATATCCCAATGCTTGTAGGTAATAGAAATATGTTTTATTTTGATCTTAAAATGAAACCTTTTCTGGGATATTTAAAATATTTTAACAAACTTATAACAAATGATAACTTAATGACTATCCGACTTATTTATGACAAAGCACATAGCATTTATCTAACAAAAAAATACCTGTCCGAAATTCTACTTTCGTTTAAATCAGTATTATAATTTTTCAGGAGTTATGTAGTTTTGAGTTACAAATACCGAATTCGTAAAATCTTTTAAACAATATTGTTTTATTAATATTTTTTTTTTTTTTACACTTCGAGGACGAATAGTTCTCAGCCTTATTTCACATCTAGACGTGATTACGAACCTCCAGGAAAATATTCAGCTTCACAACCTCATATATTTTTAAGAAAGTGTGCAGACCAGAAAAGTGAGTGTATTGGTACTTTAATTAATAAAAGATAAAAATCTAATTTCACTTTAAGTCTTCACCCTCAAATCGGTATATGTCCACAATATATTTATACGGTATCCCGATACATACTTCAGAAGAAGTGGGAGGTCTGGGACTTTATTTAAACAAAATCTGACATGGAAGAATAATTTTGGTCTTGGAGATAACAAATCTACAACATTTAATAAATAATAAATACATTCAGTATTATCATTTATAATAAAATATACAGAATGTGCAAAAAGGGCTTTGTAGTCTTAGAGTAAATTAAATACATAGAAACAAGTTAATAACTACTGACATATTTAAATTAGAAGAAAACAAACAAATAAATAAATATAAAAAAAGGCTTATTTACAATTCTATTGAGCCTTGATGTCCATTTAGTGATTAAATATGAGGGATTTGAAGGTAGAGAGTTGAAGAGACGGACGGAAGGACGGATAGAATTCCATAGGGTTGAGGATTGAATGAGAAAGGACCTGTCGAAATGTGCAGTTCGGTGGGCCATATTATATAAACCCGAAGGCCTAGAGTCTGTACAACGGGGATGGACGGAGAATTTGAATTGTAGTAGGTCAAAAATGTATGATGGCCGGCGGGATTTGATAAAATGGTTAAGGAATAACGCAAAGAAATACTTGCGACGATTGGAAGCGTTAAGTCACTTCAACTCACCATAAAATTGGGATACGGAGTTGTATCTAAGGACCCCAAAGATGAATCGAACAAAACAATTAATTAAGCAATTTATGGACTAGTATTCAGAATATTTAACTAACGCTCAATCAGACTGAAATCACTATCTACAAATTACATTTAAACCCCAATGGTCCATAGCTCGGGATATGAGGCCTGAGGCGCCGCCAAAAACTCCAACATCTACTTTTCATAATATTTAATTGCGTTTAAACAGCTTTATAAATAGTAAACGTTTGTGTAATAATTTGCGTGCTAATAAATAGTTACTTTATACATAGGTGAGTGGTAGTATAAATATGTAAATTTCAGGGATAGTGAATGGAATCGATATTACAGTAAAGTAAGGCACAAATAAATTTTCAATTAGAGAAAGGACAGATTCCTCCAATCGGATAGAAATCTCGTTAGATGTGGCCGAAGCCTGATTTTCCGGTCGAAGGCCCTCGGGTTTTTGCCAAAGGTCCTCCTACCTTTGGTGCCTCTCAGACCACTGAGTCTCGTTTTTCTGCTTCTTCATCTGTTACCTCACCTGTACTATCATATCACCTCTGCTTTAATTTTTTTTTGACAATGAATTTGTTCCAATCAAATATTTTTGTTTTCGTCTACTTACTTATATCATACGCTTAATGAAATAAAGGAATTAACAAAATATATATTAACATTTTTTGGTGCTTAGTTAGTATTTAAAAGGACTTGCAAAAAAAATTGTTTAATTGTTTTGAATTTATAGCATTCCGATATCAAGAACAATGTGTGATTACATGAAGTATAACAGTTTTCACGGAAAACAGTGATGACATAAATCAACAGTGGTTTTAGTTTAGTAACATAACATTTATTTACATTATAATTTATTTTACGGGAAAATTAAAACCTCCATATTTTTTTCATTAATTTTATGTTTTTCTTTTGTTTTTTTTTAATTTTCAATGTATAACATATACATAAATTGTGTATAATATTGGATACGTTGGTTGGGGTGCAGTCATCAAATATATCGGACATATTATTTATTATGTTAAACTATGTTTAAACAATAGTTTTCTACTTGCGTTTCCAGTTTAATTTTAGGCTTCTAGTGGGACTTAAACCAAAGAAGATAAGCAAATAAAACTGTGTATTGAATTTCAATTTATCTGAAAACCCAATTGTTTACTTTCCCTTACCTATATGAAATATATAGTTAGGGAGAGTTGCAGATACTTTTTTACTTAAGTCAGCTGACCAAAAGTGTTACTTTATACTATATATTTAGCACCTGTTTACGATTTTATCAGAAACGGCCGGTATAATTTAATCAAATTTTTCATATCAATGTAAAATATGATAGGCTTTAATATCATTTAAGTTCCTGTCTTGTTGAAATAGTCTGACAGGTCTTAAATGCCAACATTTTAAAATTCTTCCTCTAAAGTAAATTTAATTTTGTAGATTTTACGAAATTTACCTTATCATCAGATCAGCATTGCTAAAAAACAGGTTAAGATATAAGCTGAACGAAGTCGATATCCAACTAAAGGAAAAAACTGTAAAAATATTTTTTTTTTTGGTTTTTTTTTTTTTTTTTTATCTTAAGAACAGTAATATACATGTATATTATACCAGTTGTTGCCGCTTAAAAAATATTATCTTATACATACTATTGTAAAAGTTGACGGAGGGTAATGAAAAGCCGATAAAACAAACTGATCGTCGTAAATAATAATATAATAGATTATCTAACAAAACACATGTTTCTCTTAAAGTACAATTAAATATTTCTTTAACAATTTATATTCGTTTCTAATTATTTTTTAAAATTCTTAAATTGATAAAATAACGGGGGTAAGGGAAAGTTGTGTGTTGCGTGCACCAGATTTTAGAGATTATATTTATTTAATAGTTCTTAATTTATTTCAACAGCTGAGGTATTTGAAAAACGTGAATTTCCCGCACCAATTTTATTTTTTTATTGTTTTTATTCTATTGTTACAGTTTTCCTAAACGGCGTTTTTCAAAAATTGTTTTATCTTTTTGTGGTTATTGTTCTTAAAGTTGAATCTTAATGAATGGAGATATTATATTATTTTTAAGAACTGACATTTCCACTGAGACATAGGAGTAATCTAGATAATGCTATCGAGGAAAGATACATCGAGATAAGAGTTATTAAAAGCGGGGGTATGTAGAAGTCCGTAATTCCCTGAGCATTCCGGACCAACTGCCTCACTTATCTGTTTAGCCTTCCAGCAACTTGTGCGGTCTAACTTAATAATTCCACATCTCCTCGAGTCCAGGAAAGGATGGAATTAACTAACTTCAGGAGGATAACTCTGCCTCATCAGCTTAACCGACTTTATTCCAGTGGGAGGTGTTCTGGAAACGTGTAGGCATCCTTGAGTCTGGGATAATGTGGAAGAGGGAGCAGTTACCTTAATGCCTCACTTTCCGAGTTCTCCAAGGACGGAATAGATTAAGGAGGTTATTTGCTAGCACTCCATGAGGGCAAGTGATATTACTTTAATTTACCTGTATTTGAAAAACATAGTTAGGAAAAGTATTACAATCGTGAACATTTTCGCTATCAAGTTTTCAACGGAAAATACACATTTTAGGGTCCCTTTAGTAAAAAAATTGAAGAGGTAAGTCTAGCTAGAAAAAAAAAGCCGCATAAACTAAAATTCATATTTAAGACTGATCTTTGTCGAGATCCTTGCACCAAATATTTACTAAAATATACCGATTGGAAGTATATATACTAATATCTACTATCATTTTGCACCTTATTATCTTTTTTTTCTCCAAAAATGTTTTTGAATAATTCGTTATATCAATTGAAAGTCTTGAGGGACATTATCAATACAAAAGTGTGCCTAAAACGGATACCTTACAAAAAAAAAAAAGTGTAATAAATCCTTTCTTGATTCAAGTTGCAGTGCTATGTTCTTTATCTTGTTTTTAAAATGGAAGTTCATTAAATTATATATTTAATTATTTAAATCTTAGTTGATTACGGCTATAAAGATATTTTAGGCAAAATACAAATGTAGGAAGTTCTAATAAAAGTTGTAATAACATAACCATCTTAAGACTAAAATGGAACCCGCCGAATGCTAGACTTAAACGACAAGAGCTTAACCAACGGTTAGGCCAATTTTTCAGACTATTTAATAGAAAATCTTTACTTTCTATTCAAAACTTAAATAACTGCTAATTTAAATTAAAATTTACAAATTAGAAGCCTAGTTCTGCATTAAAAGGCAGTACTAAAACCTATCTTGACCCTTGACTTGAACAGTGGGGGACAGCCAAATTTTTCTAATACCAAGCGCATCAAATCCAAAGTCCTTCGAACGATAGTTTATGATCTTTACTATGTCCCTAACTATTTCTTACACCACAATCTAAATATTCTATTTATTTTAGACCTTATTCCAGCTGAATTATCTTAATTAAATCAAGGTTTCATCACAAATTCAAACCTAAGTTCATCACCCCAATCCTTTAGCTCAATCTATATGCAGCTCGTAAACCCTTACCATCCTATATATATATATATTAATGTATTGAAGATACTGAGAGGAATAAAATTGGTTTTGGTAATTATTATATTAATTATATAAATATTAATAAGCATTTGTTGGCAAAAGAACAAAAGGCGTTCAAACTATAATCTATGGGGCCCCCAGCAAAACCTCAGGAAACTTCCTCTAGACCCTAGGAACAAAGGACCCCCGGCTTGGGGCTCTTTCCATATCAGCCCCGCCCGAGGTGACGACGATGAAAAAGAGGATTCGATAGAGGTCAGTCTTAAATTCCAGCCACGAGAGTCGAGTTCCATCGACAAGAAGAAGCGATGTCCTTCGGGGGTCGGAGAAAAGCAGCTGGGGATCTAAAAGCCTAAAAAGGGGCGCCTAAGACTGATTTCACCTTAGCCTGCCGACTTAGTGTTTTAAAGGTATCTCGTTATTGTAATATTCCATGCATTTCAACTATAATGTCCCTCAGTATCCTCAGACATAGTGTAAATAGGTTGTATATGTGTAAGTTGAATTAAATAATAATATCATTTATTGAAACTTGTTATACTTTAATCTTCTCTGAATGCCACCAATTATGATTGGTAAACGCGATACCTTTGGAAAGTAAATCCAATGGTTTCAGTAATATAGTCTGTAATTACATATAAATATATCAATAAGTAGTTTTTGAAGGTACTACTGCCTTAGAAAAGCAGCCGGTCAAAAACATAGCAATAATATATAATTAATTAATTATTATTATAAATTTTTTTTGTATATGTAAATTATTTGTATTGTGAATGTTGTAAATTATCACTGTTATTAATGTCATTTTTGGGACATATTGTATACCAACTAATAAAATTGTTTATTCGGGATTTATACCCTTTTCAGACTACTTCAATCAGAATAAAGCCTAGATATATTATAATTTTTATATTGATATTTAGGTAAGGTATAGTAGAAATAAACTAGGTGTACCTTCACGATTCTTATGATAAATAGCAGCATTTGTCTCTACCATGTAATCAATTTGTTGATTCACAGGCATTGTAAATCTCAAGATTCGTGAGTTGGTTTGGAAGAGCTCCTCAAATACGACAGGAGACGGTTGATGAAGGCTCCCGGAGAAGAAGATACTAACCCATTCAGCAGTTCATCACAAAAAAAAAAAAAAAAAAAAAAAATGTCCTTTTTATACAACTTGCCTCAGGAGCTTTGAGGGGATTTGTGAGGTCTTTCTGATGAATATTCCATCAAAGGATTCCCTCGCCCCTCTTCCCAAAGCCCAGGCTAATTCTTTACGTTTCTCAGCGAAAATATACTTGCAATTTATATGCGGCTCTCCTTCATCTCATCACCGAGACAAATGCCATTTAAATTAACTTATTAGTAATTATAATTGTAGATTATATTCATTGAAACATTGGTAAGACCGAGATTATATTTTTGTAAATTCTGAAAAAAAAACAATTCAGTGGCATTGATACGGAAGTACCTATAAGATATCCTAAAAAAAACAAAACAAGAATCTGCAGAAGGAAGTGCATGTCACTTCCATCCATTATGATCGTTTAACTTTAATAGCCAGATTATTACACCACTCCTTGATCAGGTATTCACAAAAAAATATTCTACCGACGCTTTCAAATTCTTTATTTCCATCTAAAATTGCTAATATAATCACAGGTGGCTATACGTTATACGTGGATTTGTAAACTTGAACACCTGGTGCGTTGGAGACCTAACCTACATTCAATTACCTCGGTATATAACGAATTTAAGAATATTTATATATAGCTATAGTTAAAAAAAGTTTAAAGAATTACATTGAGTTTCGATGAAACATATATTTCACAAATAATCTGCTAAATTATTTCTACAAAAATCACTTAGTTTTATCCGTTTTTCATCAGTTTCCATTGAGTACATTACTTCGTGTATATCTTTTCTCCTGAAATCCTTACCTTCACAACATTATATTATACATTTATTTTACCGTTTCTAAGGTTTAATTTTTTTTTTCTATTTTTTCTAATAGTTCCATTTTTAAGACAATTTCACCCCCGTGGTGTTATAGTAACATAAAAAAACATATCTGAAAACTAGAACAACCACTTTATACCATGAATTCTGCACTTTTCTACGAAGTTCTCAAAACATTTCTAACGATATGTATTTATATTGTTGTAAATTAAATAGGCCTTAATAACATGTATGTTTCATTCTGATTGAATAGTCTGACCGGGCTTGATCGTTCTAAAGTAAGTTTAATTTTGTAGGTTCCAACAATTACAAGTTTTTATTAAACTCGTTTAAAACATTTAACATTTAATAGGCCTTTCTACCAGTATTTTCATTCTGGTTGAAAATAGGAGGACAGGGCTTGAATATTGATATTTAACTTTTTTTTCCATCAAGTATCTTTTATTTGTATGTGGATTTGAAAAAATTCTGGTAAATATATCAGATAAATGAATTCTATATTCAAGTAAAGAAGAGAAAGAAAAATGATTTTCTATGCAATTTTTTTATTTATTTTTTTTAAATGTTGATTGAAAGTGATAAAAAAACGATAAAACTAACTTATTTTTGTATAAATCGTAAATTGATTATGGGCCATTCTTAGCAAAACGTACAATCGTGTGCATCTTCTTTGAAAATTACGAAAATTGAGTTTTTGGTCCATCCTTTATTTTTTTTGTGCCCTATACATGAAATCGGATCTGATGTAACATTCAGCAAAATAATTAATTCCATTAACAATAAATTAATCAGTTAGAATAACTGATTATTCCTGGAATCTGAAAGTGAATTAATAACCATCTGGTGGTGAGGTAATGATTTTTTTGATGAACTCCCAAAGGTTTTTGAACAGATTAAGATATTCCTAACCTCTTTTATCTGTTAAATATTTTTAAAAAAATCGCTTTTATATACGATCAGCACCGATCTAAGTATGATAAAGTATGAACCAGAACATTTCTTCATACTAGAGCAGTAGTTTTAAATGCAAATTACAAAAAACACCCGTTTCATCATTGGCGCACCATCTATGGGGTGCGTTAATGACGAATCGAAGGTTTTCCAAAAATATTTTTCTCCAAAGGAAAGTATCAAAACAATCTACTCAGTACCCTTAACACTATCACGGAAAAAAAGAAGATTAATCAATTAAAAATTACTAACAGAAGTAGAGTGGGTGCAATAATGACTGCCAATAAAAATACTCTCACTCACCAGCATATGTCTTCACTCCCTGCCTCCATGGAAGAAACAGAAGGGGGTTACAAACAACTGAGTCGGCTTGACGAAAGCGTAACGGAGCCTTTTCTCGCCTTTTTATGGCTAGAAATAAAATCACAGCGCGAATAACATTTCTGTTTTATTTATTAAAAACCGTTTTCACAACTCCAATTTTGTATTCTGAAACCATAGAGTACATGTATGAACCAAACCAGCTAAATCTTTCCAACACCTTGACTGGTTGCCACGTTGAAGTTGGCAAAGTCTGATTTGGACAAAGTGAGCCAATGACGTTTCGGGAATTTATTTAAATTTTTCACAAAGGGATTATTCATTTATTTGAACTTATTAATGTGCACCGAATAAAACAGATAAATATCTACCAAAAAGTTAGAAAATAACCAGTGTTAGTACGAGGGAAATCATTTGGATAGCGCTAGGGCATTTCGGTGTTAGGGCATGTGTTACGCGCACCAGATTTTTTTAAATTTATATTATCTTAGTTCAGATTTGTTTTTTTAAGTAGTGAGTTTCTCATACTTGATTTTACTTTTGTCTATATACGCTTGAGTCGAATAATATTTGTCAAACTCATTAGTTGGAATTAGTTACGCATTTAAATCACAATAAAGGTTGTGTGTATATTGATAAAGCTAAGGTTACATTTTTTCAATATAACTGCATAAATTGTAAATTACAGACTTTGAAAGAAAAAAAAACAAACTGTCTTTGACTTATTTTTAAGAATAATTACGTATTTATTCTTAACACTTGTAAAAATTAATATGCAATCAATATCACCGTAATATAAATCAAATACTAATTAAGTATTTCCAATTAAGCAATAACTGTAATCTGCTGAGACTGCTAAAGTCCTAGGCCCCGCCACCTCAGTTTAGAGAGAGGCTTTCTATACAATCCTAAATAATTAATTATCCAAATTAATTAGCGGTTCCGAATATTGGCAAATATATTAGTTTTCGTTGTAAATAAGACACCTGCTGGAATTTTATTATCTCGACATCGTTAAAAGCTATTATTAAATATAGTTTTATACGTTATATTTTAGACCGTATTTCTATGGAGGAGAAATAGTTTTCTCATTTAGAGATGATTGTTATTTAGTATTATTTTGTGTATTTAGCTTCTTTTTCTTACATCTTAATTGAAATTTCAATTAAAGCAGTTTTATCGATGGCTGAATCTATGAATATCCTATTCACACACTCCTTTATTAACAGTTATACTCACTTCATGTAGGTTCATCTTCTCACTAGCTTCATCTGTAAGTGCTTGAAAAGTATTGATTTCACTATTTGTTTATTTATATAAGAATGTAAAAGCAAATAATATTTCAAAACCAAATGCTCCAAATACACCAAATATTTAGCTATTACATAAACTTAAATGTAATTTTCCGTATATTTCTCTATGGAATATTTAAAAAATAAACACATTTATTAATAATAAACCTTTGTATTATTATTGAAAATAATCTGAAAGGATTTATATTGATTTTTTTATTCAATTCTATCTTTGTTCATGGACAATTTCTTTCTCCAGAAACTACTGAGCTATAGGGCTTATTGAAGCATGACAAATAATTAACAAAAGATTTAAATGAAATGTAAAACACAGTTCTTTATTGTGTTTTTTTTTTCTTTATAAATTTAACAGTTGGTAAACTTAAAGTTAAGGAAAATACAAGTAAAAACGTTTCTTTTTGACAATTTCGTTTGATTTGTGGTATAAATTTGGACGGTTTTCTAATTCAACTTGATCAACTGTGTAGATAGTTATTGTAAATAAATGCAACTTGATCAATTTCAATGCTCAACACACTTTTGATTCAAGAAAAGACGTTTGAGTTTCAAAATCGAAGCAATGCGTTACAATTTAAATGAAAGTTCAAGGATACTAATTACTAATTAATTAAGGATACTAACCAATAAGCAATAAGGAATTCATATACATATACATATTATACAGGATAAATATCAGAATGAGTGACGCAGACTGACATTTAGGACACGTCTATAGCGATAAGTACTAATTTTAATTGAATAATTCAGCAATATTTTCCTCACTGAGGGATTTCGCTTATATTTTAGTATTGTATCAATAATTTGAATACTTTGGAGGATATATGTGAGATTATAGAAAACATGAAGGGATATAGTAATATTACAGTAATAAACAGTAGCATTGAAATAACAAGTCTGGTGTGCGGTCCAACTATTTTCTCCGGCGGAATTTCTCCGAAACTACTGGACCAATATATTTGAAATTCACCACAAAAATTCTAATCCACGCAACGATGATCCTAACACCTACACAATGATATCAGCTGGTTAATTTCAAAATGGCGGCCGATTAAAAGTGGTTTAATTCAAGAACTCAGTTAGTTTTGAAGATAGAGGAAAAATTTGCTTGTGTTTTTAACCAAAAAATGACAAAAAAAAAAAAGAGCGAATAATTATAAAAAAATAAAAGAAAAAAATGGAATTTTATCTATAAATATGGACGTAACTCAGTCATTTTTTAAGGTACAGAAAAATGTGAATAGAGTTCTTTTGGCTTATTATTTTAATAGACCAAAAAAAAAAAAAAAAAAAAAAAAAGAAACCTTCCTTGAAATTGGAGGGCATACGTTTCAAGATAAATATAATCCTAATAACGAATTATGAAAAATCTAGTTGTCCTAATATATAAATACATCAGAATTAAATTATCAACAAAATGAAAAAAAATAAATTCAATGAAATTGGTTCAGAACTGGGATACTTCATTCTCATAAAAAGAGAATTCTCTTCACCAGATCTGGTCCAGGATAGAGATTCATGAAGGAGAGGATGATTAAAATCTTCGAAATTAAGTACTTACTTAGTAGTAGTCCATAATGGTTTGTCAGTTGTAGGGAGTTTTTCAGTCATATTCTGCAAGTTTTGAATTGTCTTAATTCCAATCCTCTATATTTGATCTCGAAATTAAATTTGTTTGGGTATTAACTTAGAATGACATATAATTAAATTTGTAAAACGGTCTTGTTAGGGAACAATCCATTAGTTGCACAAAAATCGTAGGAAGAGAAAATTTTCATGAAAGTGATGAAGTTAAATCTTCAAAATAAGTAAGCTTCGAACAACGTTATGCAGAATATTAAATTATAACATTTCTGTAAATTTGTTGACCTTTCGATCGGGATAACGTTGGTCTGGAGATTTACAAACCAAATATTAGGAAATTTGGGATACAAGGAGGCAAAACAAAAAAAAGACAAATAAGAACTGTTGTGCTTAATATATGCCTTATGAATGCCTACTCGTATTGTGTTACTACATGGTATTAATAAGTCCTCTGATTGACAAGTACATATAACTGAGCATAAATAGATTCTTTCTTTCCTGGGCCAGAATGGATTATTGAGGACATGAATAGGGCGACAATAGGGACTAGAGAGGGAGGAGGTATATAGAGGGAGATATATTGGGGCCGATATTTCAGGGGCTATCGATGATGGCCCGCGGAATCGAAAGCGGTACAACATCCAATAGGGCCCGCACAAATTGTTCAAGTCCATCTCCAACTTTGTCTACCCTCATCTCTGCCTCGGTTCCTACAGCAATAATATATATCTTTTTGCTACAAAATATCTCATATTTGGGAAAGAAATATTACTAATACATTTAGGAATAGCTTTATCTTGTTTCTGCTTATCATACATAGTACTTAATCTTTTTAAAGTACAGGAAAAATAAAAGTGTTTCCTTAATCATTACGTATAGGTATTTCCCAATTTCAAGATAGAATCATAATATCAAATAAAAAAATTGTATTCTTATAACCACTATCTTTTTTTACTTTCACTTACATATATATGAGAAATATTTATAATGAGGGAAAGTATTATTATATTCTTTTCTGTCTTTTTTTTTAATGTTTGCCTCCTCGTATCCTTAATTGCCTAATATTTGGTTTGTAAAGCTCCAGACCAAAGCTATCCCGATCGAAAGGTCAACAAATTCATAGAAATATTATAATTTAAGATATGATTATATCAATTGGAACATTCTCTTCTAATTGTGTATGTGTATATGTGTGTTTGTATGAATATATATATATATATATATATATATATATATATATATATATATATATATATATATATATATATATATGTATATATATATGTGCATATATTTATGTATATGATGTATATATGTATCTGAATTTGTATATATGGGTGTGCATTGTATGTGTATGTGTATGTATGTATGTATGTGTGGGTATGTATAAGTATGACTGTATATATATTATTAATATCTAAATAAAAATAATGTTGTGGATATTTGAAAACATTGATTAGCACAAGAAACGTATTAGATAAAGACTATTTTAGTTACATGATAGTTGCAAGTGCACAGGAAAAATTAATATGTGATAATGAAAAGTTAGAATTTGATAGAATTACTATTCATATATATGAACTTAATGTGAATAAATTATAATATTAAATGACCTATATTAAGATACAATATGGAAATATAATGTTAAGTATATATATAATATTAAACAAAATGTGAATAGTTTAAATGATAAATTGTTTCTTATTTATAGATAATATGTTCTTAATGTATATATAATTAGTTATTATATTTATTCAATTATATTTTATATAATATTGAAAATCTGAAGATGAGGCATAGGTTACCTCGAAACGTAATAAGATTTATTTGACATGTTTTGATAAATAAATACATATAAACATAATTAGAAGAGAATGTTCCAATTGATATAATCATATCCTAAATTACTCTTCTATAACAGTAATTGATATAAAATTATAATTTAATATTATGCATAACGTTGTTCGAAATTTACTAATTTTGAAGATTTGACTTCATCACTTTCCTGACAATTTTCTCATTCATTCGTTTAGTACAACTTCTCTGTGCATGCACATCAAACAGGTATGTTATTTGATGTGACTTTGATGAAAACTTTGGATAACAGCAAAAAATTGATTTTCCTTTCTATCCCTTGAGAAGCGGACTATTTTTTTTTTTCTTTGGCACAACTGGCCGTGTAGGCCCTTGTACTCGTAGTATAATCTCCTGGGAGAATATACTCACAATTCACAATGAGATTATACAGGGTAGGGTCATCACTCCTTACGCCTATTTTTGTGAGTGGCCAACATTTGGCTGATGGGTCTCACATACACGGGGGGGAGGCTGTGAGTGAATTCCCATTTAATTATATCTTTATAAAAGCCCCGCCGGGACTGGGATTCGAACTCAGAATCTCTAGCATGAGAAACTAGCGCGCTAGCCACTCAGCCACAGGCTCCCCTGAGAAGCGGACTATGGGTCATATAAACTTTTTTGTTCTACATAAGGTCTAGTATCTGCTCTCAGAGTATGACGATACTTTTGTGCAACTAAAGGATTGTTCTCTAACAAGACCATTTTACACATTAAATTATAGGTCATTATAAGTTAATACCCAACCAAATTTAATTTCGAATTCAAATATAGAGGATCGGAAATCAGACAATTCAAAACTTGCAGAACATGACTGAAAAACTCCCTACAACTGACAAATCATTATGGACTACTACTAAGTAAGTACTAAACTTCGAAGATTTTAATCATCCTCTCCTTCATGAATCTCAATCCTGGACCAGATCTGGTGAAGAGAATTCTCTTTTTAAGAGAATGTAGTATCTCAGTTCTGAACCAATTTCAAAGAATTTATTTTATTTTTTTTCATTTTGTTTATAATTTAATTCTGATGTATTTATTTATTAGGACAACTAAATTCTTTATTATTCGTTATTAGGATTATATTTATCTTGAAACGTATGCCCTCAAATTTCGAGGAAGAGGGTTGTTTTTTGTTTTTTTGGTCTATTAAAATAATAAGCCAAAAACATTTATACTAGACTGCGTTACTGTTTCCTTTTCTTTTCATTCAAACTACTCTAAAGCTCTATTCACATTTTTCTGTATCTTCAAAAATGACTGAGTTACGTCCATATTTATAGATAAAATTCCATTTTTTCTCTTTTCTTTTTTATAATTATTCGCCGTTTTTTTTTTTTTTGTTAAAAACACAAACACATTTTTCCTCTATTTTCAAAAATAATTGAGTTAATGAATTAAACCACTTTTAATCAGCCGCTATTTTAAAAATAACCAGCTGATATCATTGTGTAGGTGTTAGGATCATCGTTGCGTGGAGTAAAATTTTTGTGGTGAATTTAAAAAATATTGGTTTAGTAGTTTCGGAGCAATTCCGCAGACAGCGGATGAACGGATCTTACTTTGTTCTTAGTTCGGTTTCTACTCATCTTGAAACGTATGTCCTTAAATTTCGAAAGAGATAATTTTTTTTTAATCGATTGCAAATGTTCATTATTGAAAATAATAAAACAAAAAAAAATAAAATGATCTGAGAGCTAGGGTGACTGACATGGCTAATATGTACAATAGTGTTGGGGTTAAAGGTGAAATCACGATAACTTATTACAGGGTAGCTACTATAAAGGGATAACGAGATCTAGTAACAGATGATTTTAGGAACCCCTGCCTACGCTATTTGTACCTACAACCTTCTTTAGCTTCATGTCTGTAATAATCAACATCATTCAGATCGGAGAGGGAAATTTAATTTAATTATTTAATTATTACAGAAAACTTATGATGACATTTTGATGCTGTATTGCTTGTAGCATATAGGATGGTGAAGGTCTTATATTTCATTATATACTTATTTACTTCTTGAAATTGTGGAAATAGAATGATAAAATATAATGTATTCGGGTGTTAGGTATCTTTAGGAATGATGAAACTAACATCAGATGTAACTAATTTTAACTTTACGAAATTTTAAGAAAAATGATGGAAGCTGCTTAGAATATGTTTAGATACAGAAAAAAATCACACTACGAAAATGTTAAATAATATTTGTATACCTTAAGCTTTCCTAAAAGTATAGAAATATAATTCAAATTCACAATATTTTATTTTTTCCTGATAAATATTTTAATATATAACATTATATCACAACAGATAGCAAACGATTAATGTTTTGAATCAGGATATGATGTTTAGAAGGGCATATAGTTTCAATTAACTAAAGAACTGAAGAAAGACTACACTAGCTACACTGTCAATGTATATTATTATATTATTATAATTACGACTGTTTAATACAAAACGCAAAATCTCCGCTAGTTCTTCGATTTCAATTAATTGTTTCGTTTTGTACAGACTTCAACTCTTTTATAAATGTTTTTATATTATTTAATTAATGAAACAGACGAGACATATTTAAGAAAAGATATTGTTTGATATTTGGATTCTGCGTATCTTGTAACGTGAAACCTTAAAGTTTGAGGATAAAAAGGTGTATTTTTTTTTGTAATACAATGGTAGATTGAAAATAGTGAAAGAACAAGTAGCTTATTATTGAAAACATTGATTATTATTATTTGTAAAACAACAATAGTTATTAACATAGGTATATATATTATATATATATATATTATCTACGACGAATTAAAGTGGTTAACCCCAAACTTTCGAAGACAATATTTCCTTGGATCATTCCTTTATCAAATCATAAACTCCCACCATCCATTTTATGTCTACAGCCTTTTGGTGTTTAAATCCTCAACCCATCATCCGGAAACAAGATCCCGTCTGTCCGACCTCCACACTCCTTTCCATAGAACCAAAAAATATGACTGCTCCTTTTTAGCCCGGTCCTCTTCCTTATGGAATACCCTCCCTTCAAACATCCGTCATGCTCCTTTCCTCTCATCGTTTAAATCCCTCCTCTTTCAATACTTCCTTTCTCTTCAATCAGATGTAAGCTAATTTTTATCATGCCAACTAATGTAAGGTGAATTTTACTTTAATGAGATGTAAAAGTTACATTTTATGTTTATTCTTATTTATTTATTCCTAGAATTTGTAAATAGAGATGACACTATGACCCTTTATTTTTTTTATTATTATTATTATTATTTTATTTTATTTTTTTTATTCTTGTGTTATCTAATTGTATTTATATATTGTTTTTCGCCAGTTATAATTTATTATTTAGTTCATAATTGTTATTCTTAAGGGACATTGTCCCAGAATAAAGTTTTGTTTTCTATTCTATTCTATTCTATTCTATTCTATATTACTAATTAAAAGTAAGTAATAATATTTTTTTGTTTTTTTCAGGTGAGGTTTATTGCTACAATTTCATAATGTTACTGTTCACGTGAGTTTTAGAATACCATGATAATCTAATTTATTTTATTTTCAATTAATTCATTTAAAATTAGATATATATCTTCAGACAGGCTGGATTAATACATATCTCAAGTTAATAATAATAACTAATATGGATGTTTAATTCAGACGTTTGAAAGGAATTTTAATTATGAACACCAAAATGAGGGGGAAAAAACAGAATGAACCTTAATAACATTCGCTTTTCTGAAAACCTTCATGTGCAATTCATTTAATAAAAAGGTAGAATGGAGGAGAGTGAGATTTAAAATAACTGAAACAACTTCAGCATTTTGTTTTATTTCAGTTACTCTTTTATATTTTATTCATCCAGGATAGATTGGTCGAGCGAATAATTACGATTAGGAACAAAGATAAATAAAACATAAATTAAATTATTGTATGCACAAAAAACGATGTTCATTTGTAGAACAAAAGAAAAAAAAAGAGGATACCTAACAACCATGAATTTTTTTCTGCACAAGGTTATCAATTTCTCTATAATTAAATTGATATGTCGGTACCTCTTTCCGATTAAAACATGTGGAACTCGCAGAAGGATTTCATTTAAAATTTAATTTTCCCATATGAAGAAAACTTGACTGTTATGTATTTATTCATAAACTATAGAAAAAACATAGAAATTCATATCCTAATAGGTTTATAAATATTTTATAAAGGAATCTAAATATAAATTCAATTTGGTTGACAATGAAACCTATGTTTTCGTGAAATAGTATTAAATTTGAAATAATTAATAAGAATATTAGTTTATAGATTTACCGTTTAGGTTAACTACTTTGTTACAATTTGGTAAGTAATATTGTTCCTATAAATGTGAGTAATAAATCAAATAATATAACTTGCACGATCCTGTACGACGGTAATAACCTTCCCTTTAACAATAACATATTTTCATATGTTTATGAGCTTACAGCATTTTTATTTTAACTTGTAACTTTTCTGGAATCTTGCTATTTGTAATGGTACTATAGGGGTACTCAATACGTTTGCTATAGCATGCTATTTGTGCTATTGTGCTAAACCCATCAATTTTATACAGGAAATAACTGTAGAAACTCGAGGGGTTTAGCAAAATAACACAAATAGCATGCTATAGCAAACGTAGTGAATACCCCTATTATACTTTTATATTACTACTTATATTTCAGGAATAATTTTTAATGACTTATTCATTGAAAATTTATTTTCCCCGTTTAAAGAAAAGCTAAAATGTCATGTATTTTATTTTGAACCTTCAGGATACAATATCTTAAATGATGGTAAAAACTGTATCAAAATCCGTCCAGTTGTTTAAAAAGAGTTTGCGGAAACCAAAATCATTTTATATATATAATATATATAATATATATATATATATATATATATATACAAGTTTCACGTCCCTGATTGGTACGGATGAAATAGGAATATTGTGTTATTCATGTTTAAATCTACAACCAACTTTTGGGTTCAGTACATATCCGTACTGTTTCTATGGCTATCAGGTTGTCAGATCACGCTCGGCGACCAGAGTTTTTTACAAATTTGGGTACCCACTTTTTGGATGTGCTCCAGAAGGGTCTCTATACCTAAGAATCGAAAATCTGAAATAATAGCCTGTATTCGAACCCGGGATCTTGAGAACAATAGACTAGTACTCTGTCCACTAGACCACGCTTCTCACTTGATTTATTATGCTTAAATAATTCTGTTTTATTTTTTTCACAAGCATATATTTATTTTTTTGTAATGTCAACAAGGTATC
Source organism: Piezodorus guildinii (assembly GCA_023052935.1). NCBI lineage: Eukaryota > Metazoa > Arthropoda > Insecta > Hemiptera > Pentatomidae > Piezodorus > Piezodorus guildinii. Next base: position 135,413,245 of record CM041293.1, on the reverse strand, counting down.
TGTAATAACCTATGGCCATGACCTCCAGACAGGAAGTGGTAAGGCAGGGAATTCTTCCGGATGTAGTCTTTTTTCCAATTATTTGAAACATTAATGTTATAACGACCTCTATCTGAGCGCGTGGGAGGTGGCTATAGTGTGGGAGCCAGTTCCTCTCGACAAACTCAGAAATTGGTAAATTTTAGCTTCAAATATTTCTCAAAAATAAAAATTGAGAGGCTTCCGTTACCAACAAATTATTTTGATTTTATAATCAAATAATAATCCTAAATTTTTTTTGTTAGTTTATATAAAAATTAATTCGATTATGCTATTGTTTATCTCTCTCACTTACCTGTATATGAAGTATATATTAAGAGATAGTACTGCAGTCGTGAACGTTTTCCTATTCCAATTATTAACGGAGTCCAAATGATCAGAGTTCCTAAAAAAGGTTTTTTGTGTGTTTCGTACGTTTAGCTAATTATGATATACATTATGATATATTGTTTTACATTCTCTACATATTTTCAATGCTGAAACAGTAAATTTCAATAAATACATTATATTCATAATAATATTTAAGATGAGTATACGAAAGCAATCCAACACCAACTTTTCCAACAAAATCAACTAACCCGAAAAGCCAAATTCTAATATAGTCATGTAATATATATTGTTGGAGAGCTAATGGATTTTGAAAAATTGGTTTTTATCACACAAAGCTTATACAACTTAGTCATTTAATATATTGTTGGAGAGCTAATGAGTTTTGAAAAAAAAATATCACACAAAGTCGTAGAAAAGAATGGGTATTGGAAGAAATGGGCATAAAGTAATCGTTGGAGGTAATTTATATTGATGTATTCTTGAATATAAAAACTAATGCTTGCTTCAAAGAAACTTAATTCATTTTTCAACTTTAACTTTCTTTAAATTTTTAAAATCGACTTAGAGTAGTATACATGTGTTACGCGCACGAGATTTTTACTTTTATCACCTATAAGTAAAATGTGTATGCATGTGGTAAGAGCCAAGCTCTAGAGAATTTCGAATTTTTATATTTATAACAAGTAGGTATATGTCTGGATTTTGCAGCATTTTTAAAATCAAAATGGACCCACAGGAGAAGGTAGAAACAAACATTTATTAGTTGTTTTTTTTTTTTCCATAAACCTAAAAATAGTAATATCGATATAAAATATATACACCAGTAAGCTAAAGGTCGTAGATAAAAATAATAATAAAAAAGGCCTACCGAACCCGAGGTTCGGTGCCGATACTCCTTAATATCGCCTACACAGAATCGTCCAATGATCACCGTTTAAACCCGAGCCCTCGAGATCAGCTCGTAACACAATTCTCCTATCGACGCTTCGGCATAATTTTCTGACGCCTACCAGAATAACAACCTTAATTATATTCACCGGGTACAAGTTATCAATTCCGCGTTGAGTAACCTTCTTAACTCTCCAGTGACTTCACCTCTCTTTGGACCAAATATTATACATAGTACCTTATTTCGAAAAACTTAAGATTGTACATCCTCCGAAGTAAGTGGCCACGTTTCACACCCTAAAGAACCGTCGGAAGAATAATTTTATCATATACCTAATATAGTTTTATAAATTCTAACCTTTATGTTTTTAGACATCAGCCGCAAACTAAGTAATTTCGCAACTGAATAATAACACGCATATCCCGTCTTAAACCGGTACTTTATTTCCTCCTGGATATCACTTTTTCTATTTATTATTGAACCTAAAAACTTGAATTTGTCTACGTGTTAAATAGTATGTCTTGATAAATCAATATCACCAAGATCGTCATTTATGTATTTCGTCTTATCGGTATTTATTTTGAGCCATATTTCTTTACCGGATTTTTATTACCTCGAAAGGTCATAGATACAAATATAATCTTCTATTTATGATTATATAAGAGAATATTATGTATATTTAAATTATATATAAGAAAATAAAATTTTTCTATTGTAATGGAGAGTGATAAAAATCGTATATAAGCCAAGTAATTATCATAAACAATAATTTTTATAGCTAGATTTCTTTTAGCTTCACCTACTTTAAGGTACGTAAGATCAATCAGTTCTGTCCGACCAGTATTTCGTCATCCTTATTGATCTTATCTTCCTCTCTTTTGTACGTTTGGTCCTAGAACCTCTTAATTTCGTCCTTGGTGTTCTTCGCAGTTCTATTAGCTATCACCTTACCTATAATTTTGAACTCTCATATGTCATTCTCAGTCTCTTCAAACCAATAAGGTTTGGTTTTCTTATTGCGGAATAAAATTAAGATTCTCATAGTTATCCTTCTTGAATCCATTCTCAGGATGTGACCATAGAAGAAAATCGTCTTATTGTGTCTGGAATTTATTCGGTTCTTCTATTTCTTATAATCTAATATTGCATTGCTTCTTCTAAAATACATTTTTACATCAAAACTACATGAGATTTTTCAAACATTTTTAAACTTCATTAAAAAGTTCTTAAATATATTTCAACATAAGAGGAGGCAAAAGCGTCTCTTGCGCGCACCACATTTTTTTATTCAATTTTAGATCGATTGATTATCTAGTAATGCACGTAATATAAATTAAAAATTTTCTATGTTTTTTTTTTCGATTTTTTTTTAATTTGTTGTATCCATGTTTACAAAACAAATTGTTTTCCAATACAACATCTAGGATACAAACAAGACGAGTGTTACAAGAGAAGCCGTAGAGTGTGGTGTGATGGTTGGCATTAACTATTTATGACAAAGGCCCAGCAACAGGTCGCTCCAGCGAGGGTAAACACCAAGCTATAAGACGCCCCTTGTCGGCAAACACCCGGCCACTGACTGACAGCCCTAAGCCAACGCAACCTTGTCACGGCTCAAAGGAACATCAACATTTTATTTTAATTTTAATTTTTTTGAATTTACAGGTGTATTTTAAAAATACAGGGACGCGTACCGAGAAATATTATCTATAATGTAAAATTCAGGTTCTAGAGTAAGCCGATGAATTTGTACTGCTGGGCGAAGACGCGTAAGCTCTGAAATTAAATATAAGAACGTTAATTGAAAAGAGATATTGCTTGAGATAAAACAGACAAGACGAAGTACATACATAGTAGTATGAACGCTTGAACTCGTAGATAATTACAACTATTTAGGTTCTATGATAACATAGAAAACGAAATTAAAGAGAAAGCTAAGTCGCGACAAAAGGCGGGTGTTGGGAAGAGGGCTGAATAGCATTTGCTTGCTATTGTGTGGGAGTCTGATCTCTGAGAGCTTGGACAAACCATTGAATGGATCTTTGCAGGCAACATTAGGTGGTAACGGCGCTGAACCTTGGTTAGCCTATTGTTTTTAATTATTTTTGGAAAATAAACCAAGTAAATATTCTAATGAGAAAAGGACATGACACAGACATGTAAAGAGTACACTCATCGGGATCACTCCCGTTAATATTCTATTTGATATTCTATATCTCAGCGTATTACCAGAAATCGAGGAGGAAGTTATGATCGAAACTAGTGTGTTAGAATGGGAATGGAATTTGAAGTGGAAGGATTGGTACCTGCTTTGGCCAAATTAGCAACATATGAAGCAATAAGTTCAAATTAGCCTTACATATGGTGAGGTAAATGAATCATTTATAGTTACTTGCCAGATTGTCTAACAAGTGATGAAAAAGTCAGGCAGTATCTTGTCGTTTCAGTCTGCATGAGGACTGTAAGTTTGTCAAGATTCTAATTTACATTAACAAACATTTTTCATTAGCATTGGAAAGAATGTGTCATCATGGATGAGATATCAGCTGTATAGTTTAAACTCGGCCGGAACGAGAGTCAACGACGGAAACATTAATGCTTTTATCCCAGACTTGTTTTCTTTGTTCAAAGGTGGTTCGAAACATTTCCAGAGAATGAATTCAAAAGTAGTAGTCGATGTTTACTTTTTCTAAGCACCGAACAGCTGTTCTGTACGAGTCTGGGATGGCTGGATATACAATTGAATTTCTGGCTGTTGATTTTATACTGAAGTTGGACCTAATTCTTTTTTTAAAAACGCAATTAATGCTTCTATATTCTGTATTCGTTTTAGGAATATAGGTGGTGGCTTACATTTGTTATTCTCTATTTGGTTTGATTGTTTCTCGGATTCGGCATTTACATTTAAAAGAGGTCACATCTATAGCTTGTTTATACGGTATTTGATTTCTTTGCTGAGAATGATGGCCTTTTTCGTCCTGTAATTATCTCCCACTCGTTAATTTTTTCTGAGATGGGTGAAGAAACCTCCTCTTGTAGATCCATGTTCGTTACATTTTCAGACGCCATTACTCCCTTTACGTCTATTTAATTACCGAATATCACAAAAAAAACAATAATTTAAAACGATATTAACACAAAAACACAGTGTTTTAAAGTTTTAAACTTATTAACTTGGATAAAGTAATGTTTAAATAAAACTAACCTTTCACACTTCACATGTTTTCCACTTCCTTGACTTTTACTCACATATGAATCCTTTAAATGACTATTACTTTCTCATTAATTAAAATTTGACAACATATATCTATTGCAATTTCTTCAGCATGATGTTTAACATATGTTTCCCAGAGAAATGGAGATCCCATCTTTGGGTTGATCCATTCTTCATATTCGCCCCTGAACCTAATTCCGTCAAGGATCCGCCTCTGCCCTAGTAATTCCTACAGAGTGAAGTGTATCCGCATATTTTATGGTATGAAGACCAAAGTGCAGGGCAAGCACCGAATCTTCATCAATCCTTTTGAACAAATGTCCATGTTCATGGTAACCCAGTGAGTTAGATCTTGTTTCTAGCTTAAAAAGCTTGTTGGCTGTGTTAAGTTCCATATTTCATTACAGTTATCTATTATTTTATTTTTATATTGCCTTGTTTTAGTTTGATTTTAATTGAAATGTTTTTTCTTTTTAACCCCTCTTAAATTAAGGTCGAAACGTAGCTCACAGTTATAATGAAGTTTTTATTACGTATGATGATACGTAACCAACTTCTCTATGTTTTGATAGGCAAATGCTTGGGATATAGTCAAGTAGATGCTATGATTGAACAGTAGAGCGAGACGCAGCGGGTGGCAGAACGGACAAGGTTAATTAAGTTGCTACAAGTCCCCGCCAAGTACACTCCCAATTAGTCTCAAGTCCTCCAAGCCCTTCTCCACCACCGCAAGACCGCCGCTATCCTTTTATCTCTCCGGGTTTATTATATTATAACACGGTATATATATATATATTTATATATATATATATATATATATATATATATATATATATATATAAATGTATAAATGTTTATAAAATTATTTGAGCAGTTTATAATATAATATAATATTATATTATTAATATTTTCATCATAATTTATGAGAACAATAAATTCTCGAAACACTTTAAATAACCGACTTAAGCGTTGAGAAAATAATATAAAGAGTTTAATACTTCAGTCGCAATTCGCAAAGTAAATAAAATGCTTGATAGCTTTATTCAAGACCTGTGGTGAAGAAGCTAGAGTAACAGCTTTTTATTTTCAAGGTCGCGGGTTCAAAACTAAGGCTTCCGATTGTGTACAAATCCTTGGTTATATCCCTCCCAGGGGCCATAAAGTAGTGATCGATGTCCTGTACTCGTTTAACATAAACCTGGATAAGAAAAACCTAAGACTTCCTACAACTAGTTTCAGTTCCAGACACACCTGTACCTCGACAACCCATGAATGGTCTTGGGTTCACTGCATATAGACTCCTACTGTTGTCTTATAGGCCTTTTTAATACGCTCAGCCGTAGGATTTTTCCTCCCAATTTTGGGCATCCACTTATAGAGGCTAGGTGTGACCAAGGAGGGTCTTCATACGCCAATATCTGTCCACGGCTCGGATAACAGAATAAATATTTCTTCCTCAGCCGGGCATCGAACCCGAGACCCGGAGAACAGTAGCCAAGTGCTCTATCCACTAGTACACGCCAATCCCTAGTTCCACCAAGTGACATTAAATTCATATATTAACGAAAAACAGTGATAATTATTATACTATGGTTTACTGTTTACCGTATGATTTTTTTTTTTTTTTGTTTGAATTTGCGATTAGTTTATATGCATAATAATAATTTAATCAAAGAGTTTAACAAAGACGAACCATTGATAATTTTATTTTATATTCAAGGATTGCGGACAATCACCACAGTTTTTTCTTAACCTATTAGGCGATAGTCACATTTTATTTACATATATTACAATTTGTCTTAATTTGACAATAATAATAATGCTATAATATCGCATTATTATTGTACCGCTGGGTGAAGGCTCAAACACACCGCACATGTGAGGAAATTTTGACCAGCATAAGTACTTACAAAATTTCTGGGGGCCACTGCCGTTTCAACCTTTGAAGAGGATTGTATAGGCATGTGGATAGAAATCGTGCAAGAGGATCTGATGTAATTTAAAATAAAATAAAATAAGATTTGGATCAGTTCTAAAATAAATGGAACATGGAGGTATAATGAATAAACAATAAAGGATTTATTTGTTTATATAAAAACCTCATCAAACTAACTTTATAAAACGATGTCAAGAAATTATGGAATTTATAGAAAAAATTATGAATTTGATTGAAAATATTATGAATTTGACAGGATAAAAAATATGAACTTGATTAAAAAAAGCCTATGTTGGAAATAAGGGCGACTAACGCGTTTGCTCGCAGCCTCAACCCGATCGTTGTTGTGAATCGCTGAATTATCTGTCGATCTGTTTAATTTTGTTGAGGGTAAATGAATGAAATAATAAAAGAGAGAACATGAACAAGCTTATATTAATTAAAATAAAACAAATACTGTTTATAGTGTGCAAGCGTTGATTCTTTCAATCCTTGATCACTTCCTTTCCCCTCCCGTCTGCGATGTTCCTTCTTTCCTTTAGCGGCTCCTACTACATGCGACAATTCTCTACTATTTTCTATGACATTTGATTTTCCTCGATGAAGTGTGGTTTGAGAAGAATAAGACACATCTGGGACCACCAACTTAATTAAACACCGTCTACACTCGCGAATGACTCTATTAACTCTCTCTCACAATCCCAGAATGCACTCTGCCCCGCGGTCACCTAACAGCTGATTCAAATTGCATAAAACAATTGACAGTCACGCTTGCACATTACGAATCACAATAACATAATAAACATACAAAATAATTTATTAGATAGATAAAAAAAAAAAATTATTCCTATTCCTAACATCCTAAATTAGTCATTATTAATCTTTTGTATCATATTATACAATAACATGTTTTTTCCATGTATGAGTTATCTTAATAATACTGAAATTGCATCATTATTGTATTATTTTTTTAAAGACATAATAAAGTTTGACGTAACAAAGCAGTAGCAACCAAACACTCATATCGGCATATCTATTCTTAGACCGTAATGGCGGTTAAATGGGTCGTTTGCGAATTCCTCAGTAATTATTAGCCGTGGAGTTATGGTTATAACGGCCGTTGTTGATTACTTCTCATTGGCCAATTGGTATACTTAGCTCCAAGGAAAACTTATCAAGGTCTTTCACTCTTCCGTCTTGAATATCCTGTCTAGCTTGTCAATTGATATCAGTACAAAGTAATAAACTTGTACTCACTAGTTCTCAAGGTACCCGCGATTGTTTTGTCACATATCTACCCAAACAACCTACTATTTTTACAACTTACTCTTTTTTTAGACAGCTTATTAGATTCAAAGTTAATTAGTATTATCATAAATACCCGATGTGACAGGCATTATAATATATATATCAATGTCACAAGATGATTCTCTTTATCTTTTTTTTTTGTTTAGCATTAAAGTAGGTCATTGAAATAGTGATCCGAAATAGCAAATAATAGAATCTGTGTGGTAATATTCCAGATTTAGAGTAGGCTCATGAAGTACAGTTGGGAGAATAATAATAAACTATTGGGTTGTAAAATACGAGGAATGTATTTTAAGTAAGAACCGTTTTGGAATTAAAAAAAGACTTGGAAAGATATCGCAATAATTTTATTTTTATATGAAAGCCTGTACCTTAATCTGCTTTTCTACATAATTTCCATGAATTTTGTGGCACTTGTCATAACGCGGCACCAGTTTTTGAATACCCTACTTAAAAAATTCTGCCGCCTGACTTGTTAACCGATGCAGTGGTAACAAATGCTTTGACTTCGTTATCGTCTTGAAGACGCCGACCGCCGAGGTGTTTCTTCAAGTGCAGGAACAAATGGTATTCGCTGGGCATAAGATCAGGGCTGTATGGAGGATGATCTAGAGTTTCCCATTTAAATGATTTGATGAGATCTTTAGACCGATTAGTCACATGTGGACGGGCATTGTCATGCAGCAAAACCCTTACTCAACTTGCCACGTCTTTTGTTCTGGATTGCACGACACAGATTTTTGTCCCATAATAAGATACTGCATTGATTGTCTCATTACGAAGCAGAAACTCCACTAGCAATACTCCTTTTCTGTCCACAAAAAACTGTGCACATGATTTTCCGAGCAGAAATTGATTGCTTAAACTTCACTCTTTTGGGTGATGATGAATGTCGCTATTCCATGTTTGTTATTTTGATTCTGGTGTGACGTAGGCCACCCATGTTTCGTCACCAGTAACAAATTGGTCTAAAAAATCTTCACCTTCATTGTTGTACCGCTTAAGGAAAGTCAGGCTGTAGAATTTTTTAAGGAGGGTATTCAAAAACTGGTGTCGCGTTAACAAGTGCGTCGAAATTCATGGAAATTATGTAGAAAAGTAGATTAAGGAACATGCTTTCATGTAAAAATAAAATTATTGCGATATCTTTGCACGTCTTTTTTAAATTCCAAAACGGTACCTACTTAAAAAACATGCCTCGTAAGTTCTTAGCGTTTTTCAATATTCATGCAAAATATTTACATGAATCTGAAGTTTTTATTGAAATCAACAGCCCAATATAACATTAAACACCATTGGATTTTAACATTAAACAGTAAAGAGATATGTTGTGAAATAAATAAGGATAACACGAAATATTAGCTGTAAAAACAGTGGTGTATAAATATATATCATATCTCAATAGACTGAAATCGAATTGAGAAAGTCTAAGTGAGGAAGTAACCTACATCGGTAGGAACTTCAATATAACTCCTCAATTTGACTACCTGGGAAATAGGGTGGCCCTTGCCTTAAATGGCCTTAGTCGTGTCGGAGTCGCTTTCTGGGGCCTTAGATACCCAGCTAAATTGAACACTGACCGTCTCCTGAATGGTCGAGAACTTCCTGAAAGTTAGCAACGATTTAAAGAAAGACTCTGCTTCGGGTCAGTATGGCGTACCGGACACCTGTCCATGAAGCAGGAGCAATCCCTCTCGACCTCGTTCTACGGGAAGATGGATTTAGGTACTTGTTGAAGAGAGAAGATTCAGCAAGACTGCCAGTGAATGTTCAGATAAGAATTGACGAGGATCCCAGAAAATGGAAAAGCATTATCCAGGAGGATACTGTAGAAGAGTGGAACCGACGTGGAAGACACCTCATAAGGCACTACACTAAAGTAATATGTACTTGTCCATCGTCTAGCCTCGTCCAAATGCAAAATGGGTCCTCCTGTAATACTGAGCCTTCAATTTCTCACAGTGTATAGGGGCTTTTGGGCCAATCTTTTTGGATTTGGGATATATACCGACCCTTTATGTCCTAGCTATGGTGTTCTGGAGTCTGCTGAACATGTTATGTTAACGTGTACCACCTTCGAAGCTTAATGGACCAAACTGCTTAGGGAAACCGGACTCTATGTTCTTTTTAGGGACGTTTTATTTCAGCTGATGACGATAAGCAATTAACTCTTCTTATTATTACGCTGTAGGCCCAGCTTATTTTAGCATTAGAACACAAGCATAGAGGATATCAGACTTCGGAGGAGCTCCATAATTAGATGAAGATCTACTTAAACTAAATACTCTTAAATGGCAACAGTAACTTAATGGTGCCATAACCCGTACTGCATGTAGTGCAAGGTAGGGTAATTTTTTATATAATATCCAAATAAACATGCAAAGCCATTTATGAATAATAACAATAAAAAAATTAAATTATTTAGATTATGTTAAGCTAGTATAACACATTTATACTTATCTCCTACGCACTGCAATTAAATTCTAAAATTACATCAACTGCATTTTGCACAGCAGTCAAACAATTATTAGTTCATTCTTAAGCGACTGCTATTGCAGAAGATCCCGACCAAATTCTAATATAAAATATTTTTAAAGTAAATCACATTGAAATCAATAGAACAGTTTTATCGATAAATGTCACATTTAGTAAAATACTAAATTAATAATCAATATAATCAATCGTATAAACTATATAAATATAAAAATAATATATTTTTGCGCTCTCGGTAAAGCCATTCAAAATCTTAGATCTTTATATTTTTAAGTTATTTTCTATTCATTTCTGAATTTAAACCTGTCTATAAAATGTTTTTCTTACAAATACTTTTATTGCGACATCCATTCCAAGTTAGCTTCGCGGGTAAAATTATTTGTTGGAAAAATCTATTTAATTCTAAATATTTTGTTAATGTATAAAACAAAAAACTAACAATATAACAAGGATCAATTCTTCAATTTTCGTCGTAAAATACATTACTAAAAAGTTTAAGTTATTAAAAAATTCTCCAATATTACATAAACCTAAGACATTATTTTTAAATATTATAAAATAAAAAAACCGTGTTTAATTATTTTTTATAGACTTATGATAGCCTCTCGCTATGAATGTGACTTAAGAAAGAGCCATGTTTATTATAACATTTTTAATGCAAAACTAGTATTAGAATTGTAATACATTCCACATCAATGTACTCAGTCTCAGCTTGTTACCGATTACGAAATTCAATCATTCAATATAAAAAGTTCCTTAAAGTTAATGCTTCCATTATCCGGTATAAAATATTTTGAATATTTCAATTGAACCAAACTATAAATATATTAAGGGCATTGCTAAACCCTTTTGGGCTTCACTTGTAGCTGGGTGGCTATCATAACAGCCTCCTATGCCAAAGGTCACAGGTTCAAACCCCAGGTGGTCCTAGGATTTTTTAATGGAGTAAAAATTCCTTAGTTATGCCGTCCTTAGGAGGGGACGTTAAAAGGTGGTCCCGAGCCTTTGCTGATGTCAGGTACTCGTTAAAGATCCATATCCTAATAAAACCTGGATAGGCGAAATTCAGGACTCCCACACTGTGTGTTAAATAAATGAACAAACAAACAACCTACCGTTTTGGTCCTCACAACACATAACCTAAGTAGCGTAGACAATCTTTAAACGAATTGCCAAAATTTATATCAACTAAAACTTTTAGAGGTCTTATAAAAGCCAAATCATTGTACTGCTTGCTGAAGAAATATCGATCGCCTGAGCATGGAATTTATTTATTATGAATCGTTCAAAGAAGGCTTGTTGCCAAGCTCAGCATTATTATGCTATGTTTATAACCGGCTGCATTTCTAAGACAGCGGTACAAAAAAAAAAAAAAAAAAAAATTAATTGATATCTTTAATCAATATATAGACTATATTTAATGAAACATTGGATTTCTTTTCTGAAAGTATCATGTTTACAAATCCTAATAGGTGGCATGCAGAGGAAAGTAAAAGTAAACCAGTTTCAATAAAGACAATACAATTATTAAAACTATGCCTGAAAATACAAAGTAATTTCTTATAGTTGTCCTTGCCAAACAATATTACAATAAAAGGTTACCTTCTGACACTTAGCATGGCGGAGGTGGAAATTGTCCTAGGCGTCCCTTATAGGCTGTCAGATCTCCAGCTGCTCTCGAAGACCTTTCTTTTTCTTGTAGATGGAACTCAACTTTTCTCTTGCTGGACTTCAACTGCCTCCACGAATCTTCTTTCTCATCCTCGTCACCTCAGGCCGGGCTCTATGGGAAGTGCCCCAGTTGGCGGTCCAGCCTTTGTAAACATTTATCATAAATATGCCGATTTCTTAGCCAGGCCAAATAATTCTGTTGGCTGCCGCTGGGGTCTAGGAAGTTTCCCGGGGTATGGCGGGGTGCCTATCGGAAAAACCAATGGGGGAAGGTAAATGCCCTTTGTACTCTTACCGACAAATGCTCTTTAATATTTACTTTATTGATATATTAATTATTCAATAATGAATTTAAAGCCCTTAGCATGCTCAATACATAACGATTAATAGTAGAATATATCAAAAAAAGGATAGAACTCATACAGATTATATCTCTACATGATAAATAATCTTGAATACAATTTAGTGGACATTGTTATTAATTTGTTCTTGCTTAAACTATATTATTGATATGAGGGCAACTAGGTTATTGATTACAAGGACTGTTAAGAATAATTACGAAAATGAAAATTAACGTATAAATATCTCTTGATGTATTCAGGCATGAGAGATATCCAAAGAATCTCCTGCTTATTAAACTCAGACTTAAATACACAAATATTGAGACATGTGAATACACCCTCTATTTAGGAAGTGGTCCCCTAATTCCATTGTTGAAACAATACACCTCCTACCCTCTCGAGTTTCTCCTCTTCCTATTATAAACTCGCTCAGCTAAAGTTACCCTCTAGACCGATACTCAATCACCCCTCGTGTAGAACTACATTGTGTAGTCGTAAGAAGTAGCCCCGGGGTTTGCTATTACACCGGTCGGATGGTGTCATTAACGCCGGCAAGAAACGGTGCAAAAACGCCCGCTCTCTCAGCCACCTCCTTCTCATTGAGTTGAGATTAGCACGCCCTTCTTATTATGCTCTCGGCACTCGAAAATGGAGGAATGATTGACGAAAAAAAAATCTCTCAGCAAACTTTGTAAGGTAGAAGGTAAATTATTTTTTATAAAAGCATGGTGCGGACACACACGACATTCACTTACCTTCGTTGTTAAAATTAATTCAGGATTTTGAAATACATTTAGAGATGAAAATAAATTGTTAAAGAATGACCTAAATCGATTTTCAATAGAAACATGTCAATTTAAATAATATATTATATTATTATTTACGATAGTTATTTTTAATGGGTTTTTTTATCACTTTCGTTTACTTTTACAATTTTGTGTATTAGATAATATTTTTTTCTAAAATCTTTAGCTTTCCAACGGTATATCATACAATTATATTAATGTTTTATATAAAAAAAACTACAAAAATTGCATAAAATATATTTTTTGCTCTTTTCATCTTTAGTTAGACATAAATTTATTCAACTTGTACATTCGCCTGGTTCTCAATAAGAAAATATGGTAATGTTTTAGAATCTATGAAATTAAAGGTACTTAAGAGAAAGAAAATTAAAAAAGTCGGCATTTAAACACTGTCAGACTATTTTAATCAGAATTAAACCTTTATAACATTAAAGTCTTAAACTAATGAAATAGTTTAGCAGTTTTTTAAATAATCGTAAATAGATGCAAAAATCATGGTATAAAGCTTGCTTTTCTGGTTTGCCGATTTTTATGGAAATGTTGCAGTACATCTCAGGCCTAGACGATCTTATAATCTAAATATGATCTTATAAACGAAAATATGAAATTTTCGTTATATACAACCTAGCGTTTTCGTGCTAGACTTACCACAAAAAACGCATGGACATACACACAAACACACGGATGCACTGACCCTTTTGTTATTTTGACTCAGGAGATCCTAAACGTATATGGGTCAATCCATTCGAAATATCCAGACCTTGCCGCTCGACATTTTTTATTTTCGTGCTTTTTTGACTAGTAATTCTCTATCCTTTCGTAGTATAAAACCATAAATAAAAAAAAATCGGGACAATACTTTTAGTGGTGCAGCCGTTTTAATTCAGCTTCACGGGCGAAAACATGTGATGGGAAGACCTTTCTAATTCCTGTAATTTTTTAGATATCAAATCAGAAAAAAATTAACAATAAGATAAGGACTGCTTTGTATTTTCGCCTTCACAACTCATTCCTAAATAGTGAAAAAATATATTCAAAAAGTTCTCGAAAATTAATTAAAAAACGACATTTTAAACGAGATAAAAATACATATAGAAAAGAGACTCACTTTTAATTATTTTTTCCTTAATTGTTTAGTCATATTCCTACTTACTGTAAAACTTCGATCTTGAGAAGTCCTTTTTTTCTTTATGAACTTTCAAAAATGGCAGAAATTCATTTTTCGCGAAGTATACACGAAATATCTCAAAAGAGACTGAGTGAAAAATTACGAAACTAATTACAAATCACCTATTAAACGATGTGTTTAAGTGATATAAGTTTTCGTCTTTGAGATAGGCTGGTTCCGGAGTTAATAATACTTATCACTGTTAAAATAGCGTTTTATTTAAATAATATTAACTCCAGTAATTTTGCATATTTAAGAACCAAAAAAAACTAGAACGATGATGAGAGTATTTTATATAATTTTGGTCTTTACAAAACATTATCTAATAGCAAGAAAATGGTTTAATAATCCTGCAAAATTACATAACTGAAACCTTTGGCGTGCTATGACAAGATAGGTTAAAAAATGATTTTTTTCCTTATTTAGAATTATGATTGTACTAATTGTTTTAGAAATTTTGATCTTTAATCTATATTATTTTTTCTTAATTTTTATTCAATATTTTTTTCAAGCTTAAGTGATATTTATAGTAAAATATCTCAAAAAGGGCTGAAGTAAATAATAATGAAAGTCAAACTTCATATGATAAGTATTATAGGATCAAATTAGTGGCTGAGACCAGTTTGTTGTTGAAATATAATACATAAATGTTACTTGTCTTTTCAGAGTGGACCTCTAGACCAGTAAAGTCTCAGCCACTAAATTTGATCCTATTGTGCTTATCATATAGAGGTTTGAGTTTCATTATTTTTCACTTAGTCCTTTTTGAGATATTTTAATATAAATATTACTGAGCTGGAAAATGATCCTTTTTAGAAAATTTATATTAAAAAAATGATATAGCTTACACGATAAAATTTCTAAAACAAGTAGTGTAATTTAAGGCTATATAAGGAAAAACAATTAAGGGGGAAAATCATTTCTACCTCCCTTTCATAGGGCGCCAA
This sequence comes from Piezodorus guildinii, assembly GCA_023052935.1. Classification (NCBI taxonomy): domain Eukaryota; kingdom Metazoa; phylum Arthropoda; class Insecta; order Hemiptera; family Pentatomidae; genus Piezodorus; species Piezodorus guildinii. The sequence continues at coordinate 135,398,103 of CM041293.1, read as the reverse complement.
AGGTTTCAGTTGATGTAATTTTGCAGGATTATTTAAACCGTTTTCTTGGCTATTTAGATAATGTTTTGTAAGGACAAAAATTATATAAAATACTCTCATCATCTTTCTAGTTTTTGTTTGGTTCTTAAATATGCAAACTTACTGGAGTTAATATTATTTAAAGAAAACGCCATTTTAACAGGTAAGAGAGTTTTAATAACTCTGGACCAGCTTAGTCTTAAAGACAAAACTTTTAATCACTTAAAACCCACAAGATAGGTATTTGTATTAGTTTCGTAATTTTTCACTCAGTCCTTTTGAGATATTTCCTTGTAAACATCGCGAAAAATCAATTTATGCAATTTTGAAAATTCATATAGAAATAAATACTTGTTCCAAGATCGAAATTTTTAAGCAAGTAGGACTAAGACTAAGCTTTATAATAAAAAATAATTAAAGTGAGTCTCTTTCCCTTTAGTACTTTTATCTTTTTAAAAATCTCTTTTTTTATTCATTTTCGAGAATTTTTTAAACAACTTTCTATACTATTAAGGCAATAAGTTGTGGGGACACAAACAATACATAAATAATTACGGAATTAGAAAGGTTTTCCAATTACATGTTTTCTCGAGAAGCTGGCATAAAACGGCTGCCACTAAAAGTATTGGCCCGAATTTTTTTTATTTATGTTTTGTGTAAATCACGAAAGTTAAAGAATGAGCTGGCAAAATATGAAAATCAAAAATTTTAAGTGACAAAATTAATGAAAATTGGACGATTTCAAATTGATAAAACTTAAAACTGTTGAAAACTCGAAGACTTTCACTATCGAAATATTTAAACTTACAATGTATTTCATATAGATAAGTAAAAATAAACACATGTATATATGTGTGCAATTATTTTAAGTTTTACGTAATCATTTATAAACATATAAATATATCAATAAACGTGAGAGATTTATGGATGACAACTATTTGTGATTTATAATTCATAATTTATGAGTATATCCAGATGATTTAGGGAAAGAAATATCTATGATTTTATTTTATTTCTTCAGTTACGTTATGCATTGTTTACTATTGCTTAGTCTAATAAAAAACGACACGGAGAGATAGGATACGGAACGGCACTATCCGGGCTAACCTTGATGTCAAACCAGGGGGAGACCGTTCTAGAGGAACACACACTGAGGTGGTTTAGACATCTTCTTAGGGCGGATCCGGAGAAAAGTGCCAGGAAGACGTATGAGACCCGCACAGAGGGATAAAGGCCTAGAGGAAGACCTCGCATCTCCTGGGAGGACGGCGTAAAGGAAGCATGCAGAGGGCGCGGAATAGACTGGAGTAGGAGAATGGAGTTGGCACAGGAAAGAGAAATATGGTCCAGACTCTACAGGCAGGATACTCACACCGAACAGCGGTAGAAGAGGAAACGATTATGATGATGATGATAGTCTAATAAAAATAAATTTATTCTTAAAATGTATCACTACTTTTACTTATCTACTTCAAAGTTGCGTGATGCTTGTACCATGTTTTTATTATATTTTTTTCGATCCCTCCTTATGGGCCACCATCCTTAATTATATCTAATAATTATATCTTCGAACATTATGAATTAATTATTTAATTTACAAATTCAATGTTAAGGTCAGACATTTTTTAAGTTGAATGACAGTTTCGGGATAAATTCCTGGACAAATATCAAGGGCCGTTATAGAGAGCTAGAAGGAAGCAGAGAGGTTTAAAAGCGGTAGGCGAGACGCGATAATGCATTTTGTGAAAAAGGTGGAACCTGAAGTGATGGTTCCTGGCGTGGGGAGTTAGTCACTCTGGACTCCTATAATATCCACCTTCCATTTTATCCTCCCTCTGAGGTCGAGTGTTTTTGCAACACGATACTATTCTACTGTTTGTCTACAGTAGTGCCAGAGGAATTTATTTTCTAGTATATCTAGTGAAAGTTGAAACCTTACTTATTTTTATTTAGTAAATATTTATCAATAATGTTTTCAATGAGAAAGTTAAAAAAAAAAATAATAATAATAAATTAAAACTACTTTAGTTGACTTTTTAAGCTCAAAAACCATTTACCCCAATCCTTATACCTAGACCTCCGATCCTATCTATCAAACCGCTCCTTCCGAGTGTGGTGCAGAATATTCTAATTATTATCCAGTCGAATCCGGTGTTCCTCAGGGCAGTGTCCTTGGTCATATCCTCTACAATATATACACGGCTGATATTCCTATTTGCCCAAATACCTTCCTAGCAACGTACGCTGATGACACAGCTATCCTATCCTCTCACTTAGATCCCGAAATTGCATCTATAGGCCTCCAAACGCACCTTTCTCAAATTGAAGACTGGTGTAACAACTGGAGAATCAAAATCAATCAATGCAAACATGTCACCTTTACCCTTCGAAGACAATCCTGCCCTCCAGTTCTCTTTAACTCCGTTCCGCTTCCTTTCTCCGACACAGTCCGGTATCTTGGCTTCCTTCTGGACAAAAGACTAACTTGGAACCCGCATACTAGACTTAAACGACAAGAACTTAATCTACGATTTGGACAATTATACAGACTACTGAACAGAAATTCTAAATTATCTATCGAGAACAAACTGCTAATATACAAGACAGTACTGAAACCTATCTGGACCTACGGACTGTGGGGGACAGCCAAATTTTCTAACATCAAACGCATTTAATCCTTCCAATCAAAAGTCCTCCGAACAATAGTTATTGCTCCTTATAATGTATCCTACCATACCTTACACCGGGACCTAAATATTCCATTTATTTTAGACCTTATACCATTAAAATTCTCTAAATTCCATCAGAACCTTATCCATCACCCTAATTCCATAGCTCAATCCTTATCCAGCTCCACATATCCTTACCATCCTCCTAGAAGGTTGAAACGGCAGTGGCCTCGAGACCTCTTGTAAAATGTATATTGGAGTTCAAGCATTGGCTAGATTCTCCACTCAAGTGCTGTATGCTTGTGAATTGTATATAGGTGTGAGTGACTTTTATATATATTTTTATTGATTTTGTTTTGTATTTATTTATATTGTATTATTATTATATAAATTTATTGTTTTGTATATATCGTGTGAATGTAGTATGAATGTTGTATCCCTATTGAAAATGTCCTAAATTGGACAGATTGTAATATTGCTCAATAAAGAATTGTTTCCAAGACTCAAATGAGCGAGTAAAGTTGTTGGGCTCGATGACGATCGGATTCCGAGAAAGTTGGAATTTGCCGATCCGACTGGTAGGCGTCCGAAGGTAGGCCGAAGCGTAGATGGGAGGTTTGCGTTAAGGCTGATCTCGGGAGCTTGGGCTTGATTGGTGAACATTGGACGAGTCTGTGTAGGCGGAATTTGGTGGTATCGGCATCGAACATTCGGGTTCGCTAAGCCTATTATTATAATTATATTATTATAAAGAATTGTTTCTAAAAAAAAAAAACTTTAGTTGATATTATTAAAAAAAAATATTAAAAGGTTAGTTGATTCATTTTTGTATTGGTTTATTTTTTTCAATAATGAAGCTTTATATGAAGGGAGGTTACGTTTCAAGATGTGTAGAATCCGAATAACGAATAAAATAAAATAAAATCCGTTCGACCGCCGTACGCCGCACAGTGGGCTAAATCACCAATTCAAGTTGACAAAAGTCAAGTCAAAAGTTTGGAATTTTCTAGTGCTTTACCTTTTTATTATTAGTTGGCAATACTCTTAATACTAATATTTTCCACCATACCGTGTTTACTAATAAATAGTAATGAATGAATCATTCCTGTTCACACAAGAAGCCTAATAACCAACAGTAGGATTATTTTTATTCGATGGTCATTTATTTTCTTTAAGGTGTATTTAAAGCAAAGTCTTTTTGATTTTATTTAACAATGGGCATTGCTAAGACAGGTAAGACATTATATATCCCAACTCGTTATTGAATATATATTGCAATCTACCTGTAGAGTTGATTTAGCAATTTGTTAATGTACGCCCTTATTCAATAACGAAAAACTATATAATCCCCAAGTTACCTCAATGATTTGTTTGTAGAGTTTGTTTTACCAATCCTTCTAGTCTTAGGTATTACAACGAATTTTTGTGATTTTTTGCGTTTTGGGTGATACTTCATTTTTTCAGATACAACACTACGAATCAATTACAATTTAACAACTCCAATCATAATTTCAAGATTTTTCGTACTAATTTTCCTTATTCTGGGACTTCAAACGTAAATATAGGGACTTTTAGATTTTTAGCAAATAAATTTGATGTTTGACCACGGTGAGCTCGCTAATCGTGTCAAAAAATTAATTAGTTTTTATAAGGTTAAATATAGGCAAGTTTCAAAATTGTGTCCACCTAGGTCATATTGCCCACTGTACGGCGTCCGCCGCCCGGTATTTCTCCGAAACTGCTGAACCATTTTTTTTTTTTTTAATTCGCAACAAAAATACTAGTCCATGCAACGATGATCCTAACACCCGGTAGAATCCGAATAGCGAATAAAAAAATCCGTTTCTCCTAATTAATAAATAAATATGTACTAAATATTTTGCTTTTAGCGCCATTTGATAAAGAATTAAATTTTCGACAAAATTAAAATAGAATCATTGGAATTTCTTAACGACTAGCTGAGATGTAGCGTTTTAAAACTAGGAGTAGTGATATGATGTTATCCTTTGAATTATTTCTTTTCATATTACTTAATTGCCTACCAACAGCTATATAAACAGTTATGTCCTAATATTATTATTTGGAAATGATAAACCATTGTGTAATATTTTTTTTATTACACAATAGTTTTTTTTTTGTTTTTTATTACTGAAAATACAAGGCTTAGGTTTTAGGAGTCCAAAAGACAAAGTCTAGCAATAAGTTCTTTGTGTGGCAAGTCTACCACAAAAATGAAAAGTCACAAGAAACTAAAATTTCATTTTCAAGAGTACTATACACCCGAGATATTATAGCTACTTTTTTTTTTTTTTTTTTTTTTTTCAAAATTAGCCAACAAGATGTGTCACTTTATACCACACATTTTACACCTTTTTTTTTTTTATTTCCTCAAAAACGGATCTTACGAGTTTGATAAAACACTATATTGATGTAAGATATAATGATCTTTTGTGTCATGTAGGCTCCATTCTAATTGAAATAGTCTAACAGGGCTTAAATTCCCATATTTTCAAATTTCTCTTCTAAATCACCATTAATTATGTGGGTCCAAAAAAATTAGCTATATAATTGTACTAGTATTAATAATAAAAAACGGATAAAAATGCAAGTGGAAGCGATTTTATAACCAGCTGAACGAGAAAAAATTAATAATATTTTTTAAATTTTTTTTTTTTAAGAACAGTAACATAGATGAATAATATACCGTTGAAAAGCTAGAGATTTTAGGAAAAAAAATATTACCTTTTATACGAAGTTGTAAAAGGTGATATAAAGTGACGAAATTGGGATACAATTATTACTGACTTTTATACGTAACATTTTAATATTAATTATATGTTTCCAACGAAACTAAATAAATATTTTATTTAATAGTTCTGAAATTGTTTTAAAAAAACGAGGCAAGTGAAAGTCGTGTGTTTTCCGTACCAGATTTTTAATATTATATTAAAGCCTTGCCATGTTTAATAGAAAGGGAATACATGTTTGCAGGAAGGAGATAACTGTTTTATGAAACACCGATTTGGGTTACAAAAACAATGACATTTAAAAATCCTCGAAATTTAACCTGTATACTTGAAGAGATAGATGGCTAGATCAATGTTTGGACATCAGATCCTATCCTCGCCAAAATATTGCCTTCAGTTGTGTTTTCTGTCATTTTTGATTAATTGTCTTTGGCGTTATCGATAATGGGCCATCCCAAGCTTGCCACTGCTTTTGTTTGACGAAAAATAAATAAAAAATATTTCGAACTAGAGGATTGAAAAATGTCCAATTTATTGTGAACCTTAAGCAAAAAAAATACATGGTTTAACAAAATTTATACATATTTCTATTACTGAAAAGGTTGCTGTAACTGACATATAACTAGATTTTTAATATCACTTACTGAAATTTATAACTGCATTGTATAATACGACAAGTATGTACCTTGTCTAAGAGGGGAAAGAAGTAGAGATACTGGCCATTTGCAGCACTCCATTAGACAATCTAACTTTGAAGATCTCGAGCCCATATTATTTTCGGACGTCTCGTAGGATTATCACGAATCGAAAGAAACAAGAATTGAAAATAGTGAATTAAAGTTCGTCATGGAAAGAGTGATACCTCACTAAGGACAAATGGCCAAAGATAGATGTATGTATAGATGATTTTATATGCGAAAAAGAGAGAAGAGTCGAGGGTTTTATATTTAGAATTTTTGAAATTCGATGATTTAGTAGAGTGGCAAAGTTGTACTCCGGGATAGGCCTTATACTGGTAATAAAGACAAGTGGAAGGTTACAGTGTCTGTATAGTAAGTGTTAAAGTTACCGAAAGCTGGAACAATTTTTAGTCCCTTTTGTCTTGTATGAGGATTCTAATTTAGACATTTGGAAAACAGCATCTTTTTTTCCTCAAATTTTGCAGAAAAATAAAATAAATTCTAAAATTTTTATAGAATGGGTTTGGCTAACTGTATGATGTGACACGCAACCTTGAAGTCAATAACGAAAAAAATGGGTTTGATTTTTCACCGCAACAGAAAAACCTTCCTTTCTTAAGAGACTACCAAGAAATAAGTAATAATTAAATAATATCTAGTTAACTAGTAGCTTAAAATCTTTCAGAAAGGAAGTGCGGTAATATTTAACTGTGAAAAAGGTAAATTGGTTTTATTATTAAAAATAGAAAGGAATGACATCTTACTATCGGTAAAGTAAGAATTATTAAATATACAGATTAAAAAAAACATAGATATGTCCATTGTTCCTGAGATACAAGATATATCCAACAACTTAATGCTCCTGATCAACTAAATGCCAAGACTCCAGAAGCCTTCCAGAAAGGTGGTACAGTTCCGTGATGGAATCCAGAAAATCTGCGTCCAAGTCAGGGTACAACTCGCCCCTGGGGTAGTGGATGTTAGTCATCAAGTCGGGGATGGAAATGTCTGCAGTGACGGATGGCTCCAGTCAGATAAAGGTTCTTCTTGGTAGGGGCTCCTAATCTGTCGTAAACACATTAAGATGTAGTCGTTACTAGATATTCAGTGAAAAATTATGATAAAGTATTTATGTAAATATAAAGATAACAAATTAGCATTTTTTTAGTTCTGCCATTTAACATCATTGGGTATCATTTATATAATCATCAACTCAATCGGATTATTTTCTGTTACATGTCAGGGTAGGCGGAATCGCTCGACTATTGACCAAATATTTTCCTTACGTCAAATATTAGAGAAAAAATTGGAATACAAAGGTGTAGTCCATCAAGGTTACATCGATTTTAAAAAGGCTTATGATTCAATAGACCGTCAGAACCTATATAACATCATGATTGAACAGGGAATACCTAGAATGTTAGTAAACCTAGTAGAGATGTGTTTGTCGGAAACATTCCATAAAGTTAGAATTGGTCATAATTACTCCGAGAGATTTGAGGTGCGATCGGGTTTGAAACAGGGTGACTCCCTTTTACCTGTGTTATTTAATATAGCTTTAGAATATGTCATAGAAAAGGTGATGTGTACCGAGAAAGGCTTAAATATGGGTGACAAGATTCCGGTTTTGGGGTATGCCGATGGTCTGGTACTGCTAGGTGAAGAAACGGAAACCATACAACTAAATACAAGTGTGTTAATAAAAACCGGTAAAGAAATAGGACTCGAACTAAATACCGATAAGACGAAGTATATGATTAGTAGCAGAAACGGTGGTGATCTTGGTGATATTGATGTATCAGGTCATACTTTTGAACACGTAGAGAAATTCAAGTATTTAGGGTCAATTATAACTAGAAAAAATGAAATCCAGGAAGAAATAAAGTCCTTGTTAAAGGTGGGAAATGCGTGTTATTATTCAGTTGCTAAGTTACTTAGTTCGCGACTTCTATCTAAAAACTTAAAGATTAGAATTTATAAAACTATTATTCTTCCAACGGTTCTTTACGGATGTGAAACGTGGCCGCTTACTTTGAAGGATGAACAACGGCTTAAGGTTTTCGAAAATAAGGTATTGCGTAAAATATTTGGTCCGAAGAGAGATGAGGCCACTGGGGAGTTTAGAAGGTTGCACAACGCGGAATTGCGGAACTTGCATCCTGTGAATATAATTGAGCTGATTGCATCGCGGAGACTCAAATGGGCGAGTAAAAATGTTGGGCTCGATGACGAGCGGATTCCGAGAAAGTTGGTGTTTGCTGATCCGACTGGTAGCGGAGATGGGAGGATTGCGTTAAGGCTGATCTCGGGAGCTTGGGCTTGAATGGTGAACATTGGACGAGTCTGTGTAGGCGGAATTTGGTGGTATCGGCATCGAACCTTCGGGTTCGCTAAGCCTATTATTATTATTATTATTACATGTCAGGGTAATAATCCCAGTTAGTTAGTTTTCTTCTTTAGTTCAGTTAACAAGGAGTGGGGTGATAAAGAAAACCGATCACCTGCGGTCGCCTAACACAAAATTGAAAAATGTAAGTAAGATATTTGTTTGAAGCATTTGCTTATCAGCCGTATGTTCGTGTGTTACAATTTAAATGGATATGATGATCTGTATGTGACAGACCTTGACCGGGTCTTCCAAGCGCTGTGGGAACAGTAAATCCAGTGAGAGCAGTGGTTGTTTGAATCAGAAATGAAGAAATGAAAAGTGACCTCAGGATGGGTGAATTTCGAAGAATGACTGGACAAAGGCTAATCACTTCTCTTAAACAAATCAGATTGGTTGTTAGATGCGTAATTCTCTGAGTTGTTTAACCTATGGTCTTCATTGAATGGTCTTGTTTAGCGATGTAAAAATTTCCAAAATCCAAGAAAATTTAAATTGCCAAAATGATCGTTTGTAAGTTCACACATATACACATCGACTGATACAATTTTTTCATGCGTTCATTTTTAAGCAAAAGTTGTCGAAATTAGTCGGTCAATTACATCAGTTAAATTAAATTCTAAAATATATTCATTGCGAAGCTTCGAGAAGGAATTTCCCTATGGCGTTGGGGTAACGGCGATTCGGTCATAACCTACAACCCATTATTGTCTAAAATAAAGTATTACATGGTCACTGTTTTAGAAGATCATAATCTTTTAAAATATTAACTTGGATAGTATATTAAGAAGATCACTTCTTTTTTTTTTTTTTGCTCCAAATCATATAATTTTTTATTATCTTTTACAACTTTCATCTATTTTTTTTTATACCCCATAAATATACCCTTTTTATTTGTCATTTTTGCATAATTAAAATATTAACAATGTCTACCCTTCAGCCAAATGGTGGCCACTCACAAAATTAGGCGTAGGGTTCCATCGAGAAACGCGAGTGTAATCTCCCTGGAGATTACACCGCGAGGCCCAGGGCCTGCACGGCCTGTCGCGCCACTGAAAAAAAAATATTAACAGCATTCTAAATTCATTAGTTGTATGATACAGAAATAAATAGTGATACAATATTTATCGAAGATCAATAAATGATTGATCATTCAAATAATGGTACCTGGTTTTGAACAATTCACCAACATAAGGAAAATTTAGATCATTGTTTATAAGTTTATTCGTGACGAAGTAAGAAACATTGAGAATTCGACTAACGATTTTGGATTTTAAGGATTGGATACGAGATGAAATCGATGGTTTAGTAGAGCTCTAAAACTCAAATCTGTACGTCCAAATTTTTCTAATGACAGTCATGTAAATGAGCCGGTTGCAGGTTAGTGGAACATTAGGTTTGTCCACTAAGTGTTGAAGCAGCCGAAAACGTCTAGCAGTTTCTTGTCGTTCCAGTCTTGTAAGGGCATTCCAGGTAAGTCATTTGTCTAGATCAAGTCGTAGGGATCAAACAGTTTTAAAAATAAAATAAAAAATAATGTTAATTATGTTTCAGCAATGTCCTATATTTTATTGGTATTTAGTATATACTCTCTCAATCCCACAGCATGGCTTTTCACTTTGTGTATGTATGCCTCCGAATACTGGATTAAAGCAACATCAATAACCAGAATAAATCTATTTAATGAAAGTTGTATAAATACATATTCATTCGCAAAGTTTCAGTTTGCTTTAGAACATAAGCGTGGTAGGATGGTGAGAAGGTTGAGTATAACGAGTTGGAAGCACTAAGTTAAATTAATAAGAGCTATCTGGGTGACATGGGCCGCTGGGTAGGGAATATAACCTCTCCTGCCTTGCTCTGGACAGTTTATACTGGAACTCTAGTTTCTATAGCCGCTTTAGGCAGATGCGCAACTAATTCTCCGGGGCATGTGAACGAACTGATACTTTTTGTTGGGAACTAGGATGTAGAATTTTTGATTAAATGTTCTCTTCGAATAATATAAGAACTTAATAAATCCATCTTTACTTATAATAATACCACTTACTTATAAATTGCTTGTATATCCGAATATAAACAGAATTAATTATAACACGGAATTGATAAGAAGGCAATCTAACGTGTATGTATGTATATATATATATTTGTATACGCTGGGCTATCCGTGAAAGAATAGTACTTCCAAGTGACAACTCAAAATTGAGGGTGGTTCTATTGAAATAAATAAGTGGACTGTATAGATTTAAAATAAATTAAAATAATGAAAGCAAACGACGAATCAAAATACATTTAATACACTGAAATACATATAAGAATGATAAGAAACAAATTAACCTAATAAATTTATATAAAAAAAATTAACCTAATTATAACTAAACAGCTGTAAGAAAATGTAGGAAACAAAGTATACCTAATTAAAATATTGTAAAAATAGAAGAAACAAACTTAACTTAATTAATGCTCAAAGATGTAAAAAAAAATAGTTATCAAATTAAACAGTTTCTTGAATAAGAATTTTTTTTTTTTTTTTTTTTTTTTTTTTTTTTTTTGAGATATATTACAATTTGTTTCTATATGAACATTAGTAATAGTGATATATGATCCCATTCACACAATATATACAATGATAAAGTCAAATAAATAAAATATAATATATATACAAAATAAGAAAACAAACAACAACCTATAACTGAGATAAATACAAATAAATGATATATATAGAATTAAATAATAATAAATATAAAAACAAAACAAAACAAAACATTAACCTATAATTGAGATAAATAAAAGTTTGCAAATAAACAAACATCATTCAAACAAACATAACTATATACAAAATATACAAGTGCTATAGAGGGACCCCAGACTGGGCCTTTCCCCCCACTTGTGGAGGAAAAAGCGGAATCCAAAAGATCCTAGACCCTCGCTCTCAGCCGCGTCACTGGTGTGAATCAGTGGAGGCCGAACTAGGGCGTAATAGCCACAAACATACATTACATGAGTGGAGGATCTGACCAGTGTCAGAACTCCAATTTAAACGTTTACAATACGTCTCGCGGCCACTGCCGTTTCAATCTTCGAGGAGGATTGTAGGGATGGGTGGTACTGGATAGGGATTGTGCTAGAGGGTTAGGATGATGACTAAGGTTCTGATGAAATTTGGAAAATTTGGATGGTACCAGGTCTAAAATAAATGGAATTTTAAGATCGTGGTGTAGGGTAGAGTTGGTAACGTAATAAGGAGCATTAACTATTGTTCGGAGAACTTTGGATTGGAAGGATTGGATGCGTTTTATGTTAGAATGTTTAGCTGTCCCCCACAGTTCAAGTCCGTAGGTCCATATTGGTTTCAGTACTGTCTTGTATATTAGTAATTTGTTGTCAACTGTAAGATGAGATTTTCTGTTTAGTAGTCTGTATAACTGGCCGAATCTGCGGTTAAGTTCTTTTCTTTTAAGTCTTGTGTGTGGGTTCCACGTCAGTCTTTTGTCTAGTAAAAAGCCAAGATACCGGACTGTGTCAGAGGAAGGAAGCGGTAGGGAATTGAAATAAACCGTTGGACAGGATTTGCGTCGAAGAGTGAATGTGACGTGTGAGCACTTGTTTTCGTTCACCTTAATACGCCAAGCGTTACACCAGTCCTCGACAAGGGAAAGGTGATTTTGTAAATTAATCGATGCTACTTCAGGATCGGAATTGGATGACAAAATAGCGGTATCATCAGCAAATGTTGCCAGAAAGGTATCGGGATCGGTAGGGATATCGGCGGTGTAGAGGATGTAGAGGACGGGTCCCAAGACGCTGCCTTGAGGAACACCAGCCTCAACAATATAATGTTTGGAAAATTCTGAGCCACAGCGAACTCGGAAGGAGCGGTTTGATAGATAGGAACGGAGGACTAGGTATAAGGATTGGGGTAAATGGGTTTTGAGCTTAAAGAGCAATCCCGGGTGCCACACCCGGTCGAAAGCTTGAGATATGTCCAGAAAGGCACCCGAACAATACTCCTTGCACTCAAGGGCAGAGGAAATGTGGTCCACAACTCGGAGTCCTTGCTGAACCGTGGAATGTTGAGGACGAAATCCGAACTGATGTGAAGGAAAATTTTGAAATTTGGCTAGGATTCGTTTTAGTAGGAGCTTTTCGAAAATTTTTGAGAGGATCGGAAGTAGGCTGATAGGTCTGTAAGATGACGTGTTGTTAGAAGGTTTACCTGGTTTTAGGAAAAGGATGATAGTTGAATGTTTCCATAAGAGAGGAAAATAGGTAGTGCGTAGGATACAGTTATAGAGATATGTAAGGAATGTAATGGCTTTAGGTGGAAGTTGTCTTAAGATTTGAGGAGTAAGGAGATCGTATCCAGGGGATTTACGGAGAGGAAGCTTTTTAAGAAGATATCTGACCTCAGAGGGATTAACTGCTTTAGGTGGTAAGGAAAGCGGTATTGGTGATATAAGGAACTCTTCAACTGCCGCCGTATGGGTAGGATTAAGCTCTGGGTGAGGAGTAAAAACTTTGGAAAGGTGCTGTGCGAATTCCTCGGCCTTATCCTTGTCAGAAGCAGCCCAGGAACTATCACAGCGCCGGAGAGGATGGGAAATGGTGTGAGATTTTAGGATTCTCTTCGTGACATTCCAAAGGGAATTGGCACGAGTCGAGAGAGAGGAGAGGTAGGTATTGTAGGATTGGGAACGGAAGATCGCCAACTCCCGCTTTAATTTTCTACAAAAAAAGTTATAGGAGCGGCGATCCTCTGGGTGGCGGGTGCGTTGCCATAATGTTCTGGCTCGGCGTTTGCTGTTGATGAGGTCTGTCAGGTGTTGTGGTAAATGGCTTTTATAAGGAATTATTTGGGAGTACTTGGGAGAGGAGGCAGTCCAGGCAGCTTGTTGAATAGCGGTTGTAAAGGAATATACGGCGTCGTCAAGGTCATTTGGGGTTTTGAGAATCACTCTGAGGTCAATATCATTAGTGAGGATTTCGCGGAAGAGGTTCCAGTTGACAGGGCCTCTAATGAATGACGGTGGGATAGGTTTAGGAATAGGTGTTATGGATACATTTAGAATCAATGGACTATGATCAGAGGATAGTTCATCAAGGCGAGCTATGGAAAAATTAAGAGAGCCTAATCCGCTGTGGATGAAGAAGTCGAGGATGTCAGGATTACGGTTAGGATCTGTTGGCCAGTAGGTAGGAGAATCGGGAGGTAGGAGATGAAAGCGTCGGGAGTTGAGTGCAGACTGCAATGTCCGTCCACGAGAATTGGTGGTTCTAGAACCCCACTGTTGATTCTTGGCATTTAAGTCTGCACCCAAAATGAAGTGATTACCCAAGTAGTTGAGAAACGATTCAAATTGGGCAGAGGAAATGGGATGTTTAGGAGGGCAGTATGCTGATGCGATGATAAGCGGAAAGGAAAATGTTTTGATAACAATGGAAGTTGCTTGTAGGTAATCGTGGGCGGGAAGTGGGTGCAAGTGATGGGAGAGGGATCGGCGGACTATGACAGCAGTACCGGCATGGGCTTTGCCGTCTGGATGGTCTGTCCGGTATGTCGTGTATCCTGGTATTTTAAAGTACTGTTTAGTGGTTAGTCTAGTTTCAGTAATGAGTGCAACATCAATGTTTTTGTCTTGCAGTACGGCTGTAAGTTCGTCAGTGTGAGTTCTAACACCATTCGCATTCCAAAGGAGAATGGATAAGGAATTAGGTGTAGTCATTTATGGTTTTTTTAAGGCAGGAATGAGATTTGATACGAGATTCGTAAGGAGTGATATTAGGGGCATAACAAGGGATTTAATTTCGGAGATAAAGGATGTCATCAAACTGGTAAGGTCTGTGGCATTTGAAGGAGGAGGGATATGAGAGATTTGTGGTTGATTAGGATTTTTAGGATTGGTTACATTTTGAGGAAGAGGTATATGTGGAATGGATTGAGGTACATTCTGTAGTTCCGGCAGGGCCACGGCTTCAGTACTTTGATTTCCACCTCCAAGTAGATGGGCAAATGATACATTGGCATCAATAAGTTTTGAGGGTTCTCTTCTGTTTCTTATTTGTCTTGCTGTTTCATCCAGTACTTGAGGTTTTTGAAACCTGGTCCTCAGTTCCTTATAGATTTGGCATCCTTTATAGTTGGCTGGGTGGTCCTTGAGGCAATGAGCACATACAGCTGGTGTTGATTTTGGTTTTGTACACTCCACAGACTTGTGCTGTTCACCGCATTTCACGCATCGAGGTATGTGATGACAATAACTTTTAGTATGACCATATGCTTGACAGTTATGGCACTGAACTATCTCCTTCTTTATGTAAGGTTTTTCAACTCTTACGCTGGTATAGTATAATCTATTGAGGTCATAGATTTTTTCAACTCCTTCTGCTGGTTCCAAATCCACAAAAAAGAGAGGTAGAGGAATTTTATCCTTTAGGACATTAGTGACTTGCCGCACTTTATAGCCCATCTCCGTTAGTTCTTCTTTAATTGCTTCAACTGGTGTCGAGGGGTGTAAGTTTCTGATTACAACCCTTAAAGCTCTCTCTTGGCGTAGCTGATAGGTATGGAAATCTGCTTTGGTTTCAGTTAAATATTTCACTATTTTTCTATATGTCTCGGCAGTAGTAGGAGATATTTTGGTATCATTGATTCTACTCATACAGTAGTAGCTGGTAGATTCGGTAATTTTGTTCAATTGCGCACACAACAACTGGAAATTTCTAATATTTTTGACAAATATGGGAGGAGGCCGTGGTTCACTGGGTATAGGAGTAGATTCCATGTTTTCTTTTTCATTATGCAAAATCTGAAAAGGATTCGGGGTGAAAAACGGCGATTCGTCAGTCATCCCTTGTGACGATGTGCCAGGTTGTGGTTCAGATTCTGAAGTAGTACCCGAAGGGGTTGCTTGTAGATTTAATCTTTTATTAGTATCACGGCGAGGTCTTTGTTTTGTAGGAGACGGGATTGAACCACTAGATCTAGATCTTTTAGTTGAAGCTTTGGAGGACATTACTTGATGATAATATCGCATTTCATGTAAGGAAAATAATTAAATAATAACCAGATGTGGGGGAAAAAAAAAAAAAATAACTTAAGAAAACTTAAGCAAGACCAGCCTTGCCTAGCTATTGGCAATCAGCTGATATGAAGAGGTGACTCAGCATTCACTTTACAGTGTAAATTGTAACCCAACTTACCGTTGTTTGCTCCAATATTTACTGTTGTTGTTATCCTGAAGCCTGGTGATGTTTTCAAGACTGTTCTGAAGTGATATCCAACTGAAAAAGCAAGAAATCCAAGAGCCGACTTGAAAGATGACCGCTATACACATGCGCATGCGCAGAACCTTGAATAAGAATTAAGAAATTAAATATTCCATTAATGGATAAAGATAGGTTATATTCACGTAAAAATGTCCAGTTGAGTGTTGAAGAAAACGACCGCAGGGCGGCTTGAACGAAGTCGTCTTGAGTATTGAAGAAAATTACCGCAGGGCGGCTTGGACGAAGTTCTCTTGGGTGTTGAAAATGACCGCAAGGCGGCTCTTCCAAGTTCCAAGGGGAACGATGAGAAGATGAAGAAATTCGTATCCAAACGTTCAAACGTTGAGAGGAATCTTGGGTCTATATACGGCACAGCTTCACCGCTCAGACGCTAGCTTAAGACTCGACTGGCACGAGGCAGTCAAAAAACAATTGAAGTACGATCGTCTTCTGTCTTTCTCTTCTACTGCTCTCGTTTAAAAACTTTTGATTATATTTAAAATAACTATTTTAAAAAGAAATTAAAAAAATAAAGATTTAAACAAAAAAAATGATCTTATTATAAATATCATAAAAATTATGAACTTATCATTTTTCGATTGAAAAACTATAAAAACATTATCAGGCCGTAACATATGGCGTGAACATATATATATATATATATATATATATATATATATATATATATATTGTTTGATTAGTTCTTGACTGTTGATAATTTAAGTTTTCTACTGTTCTTAGGCTTCAGTCAAAATAGATAAAAAAAGGTCTTGACTGAAACCTAGAAACAGTAGAAAACTTTTAATTATATATATATATATATACAACATTTATTTATTGGTCTTGATGCTCAGTGAAGTTTAAAATGTATCTATATACGAGTATTTTCTAAACTCTATCCTATATTTAATTTTAGAATTTTAGCTAGCTTTCTTAAAACATTTTTCTATATGCTTGTATACCAATAAGAGACTGTCTGAGGTGACTTCCACGAACGGATCCACTATTTTATAGTATCATCCTTAAGAATGCTTGCCTATTTTCTGGTATCCTTGTCCATTCTCACCTAAACATTTACCGGCAGTCTTGCTGAACCTTCTATTTTCAACTAGTACCTAAATCCATCCACTCGTACAACAAGAACGAGAGGCATTGCTCCTGCTTCATGCGACAGAGTCCGAACCTAGAGACCTGAAGCAGAGACTTTTTTTAAGTCGTGGCTAACCTTCTTCTCAGGCAAGCTGAGAGGTTCTCTAGCATTCAGGAGACGGCCAATGGTCAATGTAGCTGGGTATCTAAGGCCCTAGAAAGCATCTCCAACACGACTCAGACCATTTAAGGCCAGGGCCACCCTATTTCTCAGGTTGTCTAATTGAGGGGTCATACGGATTCGATTTCAGTCTATGCAAATATATGTATATGTATATATATATATATATATATATATATATATATATATAATATATATATATATATATATATATATGATACATATATTTATATTTAAATACACGAAAGTTATCTACAGGTCGTGAGATTCAGTGAAGTTTTAAATGTTTAATTTAAATCTATCTATAGTAATTCTAAACTGTATCCTGTACCTATGTTCAATTTTACAAGTTTTTCTAATTTTGTATGCTTCGGAAGGATATTTTCTGGTCTGCGTCCAAGTAGAAATAATTGGTAGTTTTTAGCAGCAGCTAGTTTCACTCCTAGTGTTATATGGCTTCATGTATGAAATGACATAGGTACCATGAGTTGAATAGATTTGTTCATGAAATCCAAATTTTTCTTCTTAACTGCAGATTTTTCCTCTTGATAATAGTATTTTATTTTATTAAATAACTTATACTATCAACAGTCGAGAACTAAAAATAATATATACATATATATATATATATATATATATATATATATATATATATATATATATATATATATATATATATATATATATATATATATATATATATATATATATATATGTATGTATGTAGGGCAAGAGAATTATTGACGTTGAGTTTCGGTTAAAGAATGTTTTTTATTAAGTAAACTATTATATTATTATCTACAAGAATCAGTCAGTTTTATCGGCTTTTTATCACTCTCAAATAATTTTTACAATTCTTCATTAGAAAAAGTTTGAAAAAAAAACTTCGGCCTTGCAATGGTATATTACTTATCTATGAAACTGTTCATATGTTAAAAAAAACAATTGAAGGAATTTCGAAGAAAGAAGTGAAAAAAGGCTAAAGAATTAATCACCCTGAGTTTCGGTTGAAGCAAAGAAAAAATTTTGTGTTTTAGGATCAGGACACCCGACGAAGAAAAAACTAAATAAATGAAATAAAAAACGGAAAAAAATGAAATATTGCTTAAAAATATGCTTTTAACTTTGTTATTTTTGAAGATAAAGAAAGATACTCAACTATTAATTATAAAACAATAAATAATTAAAATTTTACCTATGATTACGAGTACAATTCAGTTATTTTTGAGGGTAGAGAAAAAATATGTATGAAGTTTGAGAATAAGTTAAGCGCGATAAATAAAAAAAAATATATGATAATAAGAAACAATTTTTTAATAATTTACAGCACTTTCTTAAATTCAAGTGAAATGCTTATAACGACACCACAAAAATAATTAGAATTGCTAATAAAATGGAACCAATACATAATTTTACAAAAATATCCAATATAGAGTAATTAAAATTAATAATATTCTTTTAATAGGGAAATAGTTTGTAAATAACCAAAAACAGAATAATATAAAATAAAGTCCTTTCCAATATGTCAACGTCACTAATTGAAAATAGCTTCTATTGGAAATTCTATTGACTTTTCCATGTAATGAACACTTTGTTAAATTAAACAATGAAATATCACTTGGTACCGAAGCCTTAACAAAGCGTATTGTTCACTATTATAAAATTGAAAACAGAGTTAATAATGCATGTATTTTATTGAAAACGACATTTTTCAACTATTTTATTTCTAAATGTGTAATGACACTATTTTTTATGATTTAACTGTGTTACTAAAAAAATTCTGGAAAGCTTATAACACAACTAACAATTAGTCGTCTTCCCTTTTTTTCGATCAATATTTTCTTTGTTCGTTGTTTCTATTGAAAACTTATAGGTACATTTTTGATAAAAGTGTATATAGGAGGTATACGCTGAGCTATCCGTGGAAGAGCTGTAATTCTAAGTGATTAAAAATTAGTGGACTGTATAGATTTAAAAGGGAAAAAAAAAGAAAGCAAATGACGAATCACAATTCATTTATTAGACTAAAATACATATAAACAAGATAAGAAACAATATTAACCTAATAAATTGATATAAGAAAAGATAATAAACAAATTAACCTAATTATCTATTTAAACAGCTGTAAGAAAAATGTAGGAAAGAAAATAAACCTAATTAAAATATTAGAGAAAAAAACTTAACTTAATTAAATACTTAAAGATGTAAAAAATATGTGAATGAAAATTAAACAGTTTTAAGAATGAAAATTAAGAAATTAAATGTTCCATTAATGGATATAGGTAAAGGTGTCCAGTCGAGTGTTGAAGATAACGACAGCAGGGCGGCTTGAACGAAGTCGTCTTGAGTAGTGAAAATGACCGCAGGACGGCTCTTCCAAGTTCCAAGGGGAACGATGAGAAGATGAAGAAATACATTACGTTTGCAAACGTTCAAAATTTCTTGAGAGGAGACTTGGGTCTATATACGCCACATCTTCACCGTTCAGACGCTACATTAAGACTTGACTCGCCACGAGGCAGCTATAAAACAATTGAAGTATGATCGTCTTCTGTATTTCTCTTCAATTATTCTTTACTATCGTGGCCAAAACTTTTAATTATACTTATTTAAAATTACTATTTTTAAAACAAATAAAAAATAAAGATTAATACGACAAAATGATCTTACGATAAATATCATAAAAATTATACAGTTTTTTATTTTCAATGAAACACTCATGAAAAATCTTATCAGGCCATAACATATGGCGTGAACATAGGAGTAAAATGACATGAAGTGACCCTTCGGTTAGTTGTTTGTTGCTAAAGTTTCTGTAACATCCCAACAATATATAGTATCTCAAATATCTAATTTCAAATTTTTTTATTAAAATGAATAATAATAGAATAAACGAACCCAAAGTTTTGATGTTGATACGACAGAATTTCGTGTACCAGATTCGTCTAATGATAACTGCTCAATCCCGAGACCCCCAGATCAGAGAGACTTACAAACAATTCTCCAATCGATGACCATCTTGTTTTTTTCCCGCTATGAACCTGTTTTCATGGGCTGGAATTTTGCTTTTAAGTTTCGAGATCAAGGCCCGTGATTCACTCTCATAGGTGAAAATAAATTTGTAGACTTGTGTTTTTGCCTTAGTTTTTATTTCCATTTTTTTTTAGAAATTTTGCATGATCGCTTGGCAAACTTTACATGCCGCAGATACTATTTTATTAAATTCTTCATTTAATCTTCCATCCATCCTCTACCTATATATTAAAAAGTATCTACCTTTTTCACCAGAAGATTATTTGTGGTAAATAGAGTGTCCATCTCATCCCTTAAAACAACCATATACTTCGTCTTGTTTACAATCTAGCTTCATGCCCTGTTTCCTCAGTTCCTTACAGGGCCAATGAGTATTTCGCATTATATTTCTGCTTATCTACCGAGTCTACAATGAACACGAAGCCGTCTGCAAAATATTCACTTTTCCAAATAAAATATACTTAACCTCCTGCAGCTTTCATTACACCATGCATAATTATTATAAACAGGAGAGGAGTAAGGATATATCCATGTCTTACACATACTGTTGTTATGAACTCCCTTGACCTGGCTTTTGTTGTTCTCACAACATTTCTGCTTGAGGCGTTAACATTTTTAATCTTATTAATGATTCATGGTGGCACAACTTTTTTCCTAAGGACATTCCAAATTTTCTTCCTGTGGATCGGGTCATAAACTTTTGTAAGTCTTTAAAACAAAAATGCATCTTCTTGTTGCACTTCATATTTTTCAATTACCTGCCTGAGGGTAAAGATAAGACACTGTGTTAATCTATTAGGTCTAAATCCGTACTGATTTACATATAGTTGATCTTCAACACGGTTTCTTAGCCCTGCATTCAAGATTTCTACTATTAACTTTCTCAGGGACTCTCATATGACCTATGATTTTGGCACAATCTATTAAGTTCATTTTTAAAAGTGGTATAATGATTGAAATCTTGTTCTTTAAATCCTTAATCTCTGCTATTTCTTGACTGTTCTTATTTTCCTCGTCCAGTTCTTCCATATTCGTTTCCTCTTCCGAATTATCATTTAGGCGTCCTCAAATTATTCCTTCCAGCTATGCTTTATAACATTTGCCCTTCTGAGCTGGCTTCCAATTCTATTATTGAAGAATTTTAGGGGGTATTAATTTTTATTTTCTCTCCTGAAAAAAACAAAAAACTTTTTGTTTTATGTGGCGGTCACGACCAAAAATCAGGTGGAAACAAAATTTGCCGCCAGGAAACTTGATATTTCCTGTTATCACTAATTATTCGCCATCCAAATATCTCTCATTAGGGACCGCTGCTCTGGCACCCACGCTCTCGTAATTATGAAAATTCGTGGGGCGGGAGAAGAAAATCCAATATGGAACTTGTGACGGGAGACCCCTAACAGGATTGTAGACAGCGCACTAACCAGCTCAACACAATTGCTGCTACATATTAACGAATCCCTGTACTTGCTAGATCGGTCGACATTATTACTGTGACGATTATCATCTCCACGGTCAGCACCACCCTGCACTTCACAGTTTTGCTAATAAGGATACTTGGACCATCTCATTAGTGTGAGTGGATTCGTAGTTACAAGAGCACTATCAAGATAGCGGTATAACATTCAAACATCGGTTCCTGGAAAATTCTATGCTTAGTATGTGCCAAATTCATTAAGCTAATATGTGCTTATATTAGTGTGATTAAAAAAGTAATATATTTATTACTTTTACTTACATTTATATAGAATTATCTAAAATAGAAAAAAGTTAATTTATATTATTATTTTTTATTTTTTAATAATAAGAATAGTAATAGTGATGCATTGTATACCGTTGAAAAACAAATGATTTTTTTTTTTTATATGTAATATACAAAGCTGTGAAACGTAATGCAGGAACACGAAAAGGAATAAAAACATAAGAGATTATTGAAGAACACAATTTTTATTGTTTAATTAGTGTATGCTTGCTAAGCACATGCTTTCATCAAAATTCAATGAAGTTCATTAGCCTTTTTTTTTTCGAATATAACTTTAGTTAAAGAAATTTAAATCAAAAGTTAGAAGTAAATATAAAATATATAGTAAGGGAAGTTTTTCAAATTCGAATTTTCGACAGAAATACTAGTTGAAGCGGCTGAAATTAAATAAAACGCTGCTGAATCTGAACAAGCATGTCTGGCTAAATAGTGTATGTAAGGTGGTAAGTCTTGGTAGACGAGAAAAAGTTTAATTATAGGATAATTATGTACTTTGGGGTTTAACCATATCGTTTTTCTACTGAACTTTCGGGCCAATTAGTAACAAAATGGATAATGTTACTAATACATCAGAACAAATAGACCTGAAGATGAAAATATTTAAGTGATTTAGTTAAATTACCAATTTTAGGAAAGTTATATATTATTTTTATTCTTTACATACCCTCACATAAGACTGAAACGACAAGAAATCTTTTAGTTTAGGATATTTTTAGAGTCCTTCCATTGGGAAGCATCTCTACATGTGTTTCATTCCTTTTTATCTTCCACTAAAATTTACTTGTTGTATTCCACTATAAGGTCCTAAATACCAATAAATAAATAATAAAACAAAAAAAAATTCTTTATATGAATTAATATTTTATTTTTTTTCAGATATCTGTTCCTCTTTCTTGGAACTGGAAATCTAAGGTTAGTATAGCACTTATTAAAATACTATTACATTAGTTTACTTTTTTGTGTGTATGCACAGACCAACTAATGATCAAAAATCTGGATTCCTTCATTCTCCAAAATATTTTCATTAAATAATTCAGTAATCTAGTTAACTTAAATATTTAAAAGATAACTTTTTAGTATGAAATGTTAATTTATTATTTCAAATATCTGTTACTCTTAAAGTTCGATTTTTGTATTTTTCGTGTATAACAGATATCACAATTGTTACTATTACTTTCATTTATTGTAAAATTATTTTTCTTATAAGCAAATAAATCTCTTACAAAATGTAAATCACATAATATAAAAAATCGTTATGCAGTTATCTAAATGTTTTGCAGAAGGGGTATTATAAATAAATATATTATATTATCACAAATTATTGTATATTTTGCTTATATTTTCAATATTTCGGATAATTTGTCTAAAAATAAAAAAAAAAATTGGAGGCTTGATTTATAATTCACCGCTCTTTTATTAAAAATAATGCACGACGTTTCGGCTAAAATGTCATCTTTAGATGCAAAGGAACTAATTTTTCTAGTGTGAGTGGATGCTTACAACCAGAAGCCTCATGCCAGTAGTGAAGTATATATCAGCCTCCAATTTTATTCACATAATTTGACCTTCACCTTAAATAATATAAACCTTATAAAAATAATAAAAATAAATCTAAATAACAACAGATATCGTAGTTAAAAATAGGGGGGGGCAACAGAGTCTGAGGATCCCAGCGCCTCTCTATCAGCAGTGCCACTATAATAACGTAAGCAATAGCACTGAACCATAACAAGCTATCTTAAACATAAGTTATGGGAAATGTAAGAAGTATCTAATATTTATAGTAAAATACAATCGTCTAAGGTCAAAAAAACTTGTACTCCTCAAGCCATGAAGGGTCCTGGGCTCAGTGCATATAGAGAACATATGTATCCCCCAACTGAAATAAGAGAATAAATAATATTCTGCCACATTCGGGATTCGAACGCAGGACCCAGAAACAGTAGGCTAGTGCCCTATCCACTACACCACGCCGTTCCCTAGGAAAAATACCATCATTAAAAAAAAATACTGTGCAAGAATTGAAAAAAAAATCTAGATTAGTATATAAATATTCGTGAATTATTGTATTCAATTACGTGTTCCCTACGAGTAAGCATTTAAACTAGAGATGACTAATCAAATATATGTTTGAAAAAATTATTTAGGTGGCTAAAACTTGACAATACCTCACCTCCAATGTTGGGAATAATTCTCTCGATTAGTAGCGTCATCTGAATGCATACAGTTCTAGAGGCCTTGTTTTTCTCTTCTCCAATTGTCTGCTCTGGATTCCAATCTATCTTAAGTGTTGTCTCAAGTAGTTCTTCATTAGCTAGAATCAACTGCGAAATAAAGCATCTGAGGAATCTCAATGAATCAAGGGTCCAAAGAGAAAGGAACATCAATAAAATACTTAATTCAAATTCATCTGGTCGTTTAAGTTTAGTTCACAAGTTTCTAATTTTAAACGATTTTTTTTGAGCATTTTTTTTTTATTGGTTAAATTATTAACAGTCAATTCTTACTGATGAAAGAATAGTTTACTGTATGTAGAATATAAGGAGGGGTTGTTTGGGTTTAAAGTAATAAAAACGCCTCAATTAAGCAAACTTAATTTATTGGGAAAAAGTTAGTCCTACATTTTAAACCATCTTCAGAGCTATAAAAGAATCTGGTGCGCGCAACACAGACCTTCACTTTAATTTTTTTAATTTTATTAATTATTTTATTTTAATTAATTTGAGGATTTTCTAAACAAATTTAGAATCCAAATTAAATTGTTAAAGAATTATTTACAATGGCTTTTAAAAGAAACATGTGTTTTATTGAATAATATATCATATTATTATCTACGACAATCAGTTTTCTTTTATCGGCACTTGATCACTCTCCGTTAACTTTTACAATACTATGTATAAGATAATTTTTTTTCTAAAATCTTTATTTTATTTTATTTTTATACCGGTATTTTATACATCTATATTATTCTCCTTATGTTCAAAAAAAACAAAATTACTTTAAAAAATATATTTTTGCTATTTTCTTGTTTATTTAGTTATGAAATTCTTTCAATTACTATATTATATAGGTCGCAACCACCTACACTTACAATACATTCGTTAGTGTTTATTTTTAACCAAAATATCCACTAGAAATAATTTCAATGTCAAAAGAAAGTTTCTCAAATCAGCTAGTCTCCAATGTATGGAAATATAATTCGCGGTTATGAGTATCCTATTTGATACCGACAAGTCCTATTTTCTAATTTTAACTGTCTGATTATTCTAGCAGATTGAATAGAAATAAAAAATAAAATAAAATCTATAAAAAAGTGAAGGTTTATTTCATTCGATCTCCATTAAATTAAAGTCCTTCTGAAATCGGAGTCTTGGTATTATCCCATGAACTAATTTTCTTATTATGCTTTGACTATCCTAGAAAATATACTGATTTTAAAGAAGAAATAGGTATATTTAGATAATTTAGTTTAGCAACATGACGCATATTACACACTTAAATAAGCACACCTTAACTTCCTTTTGTTAATTATTTATTTTATTTCATAATTGTTTACACCATTTATCAACGTTTCGGGTTGTTTCCCCATTCTCAAGACTGAAACAATTTTTTAAAAATTCGATTAGTGAATAAAAATGTATTATTTAAATATTTGTCTTTGAAAAATTATCTTCACAAATTTGTCATAATTAATATAATAACTCACTAATAATATTTACCTAAAACAGATACAAAAAACCTAGGAACACATTACACAGACATCATAAATAAGGTAAAATTTTCAAATAAATACAATAGCCCAAAAACCATAATTATGACATATAATTAATTGAAATAAAAATGAAACAAAAGCACAAGAATTACATAGGAATACTGAAAAGGTACAAATTTTAGAATTGGAAAATAATAGAAACAGTAAGCCAATGAATACGAATAGCAGTAAGCTTTGGAGTGAAGTAATGAATTATATATGAGAAAGTGTTTTCAAAAGATAAGGTAAATAATATTAGTGAGTTTTAAATTAATTATGACAATTTGGTGTAGATAATGTTTCAAAGACAAATATTTAAATAATGTATTTTCATTCACTAATCAAATTTTCAAAAAATTGTTTCAGTCTTGAGAATGGAGAAACAACCCCGAAACGTTGCTAAATGATGTAAAAAAATATAAAATAAAATAAATAATTAATAAAAGAAAATTAAGATGTGCTTATTTAAGTGTGTAATATTACGAAAAACTTCCAGAAAATTAAAAAAAAAAAATAGAAAATTACGCATATTATATTTCAAATTCGTGGTTCAGTGAATTTATTTAAATCAAGTTAATAAATCATTGTTAAATCGCTCGAGCTGTCATTTTATAATGTCGACCCACTCAACTTTTATGTATTCATGGAGTAGCATATTTTAGATTAATGCAATATTTCTTATTCCTTTTTTTTTTTAATTGTAAATTACTCAAAAAATTGGGGTTTCGCCACTGAATTATTCATCCTCTTCGTTAAGACCATAAGCTCCTAAATCTTCTTCAAGGATTTTAATCCGATTTAGCTTCGGTTTTCATCTTTTCTTTTTACTAATTGGCTTCCGATATAAGACCAAGTTGGAATATTGATCGGCTGACATTTTACTTTTTACATTTTAATACAAAAATATAAATTCTAAAAACGTTTTTATTAATAAAATTCAATTATGCATTCTTTTAGTGGTTAAAGATTATTTCTTCATTTCTTTATTTTATTATTCTTGAATACCGAATTGTTTTCTATGGAATAAAATTTAAAGCTTTGATAAGCAGGACTTGTTTCTAAAATACTGCAAATGTAAAAATAAACATAATATTGCACAGTCAGGGTTAGGACGTAATTTTGTTTAAGTAGCGTAGGGCGGGGCTAGTTTAGCAATTTTCCACTCCTCAATGAGTTTTTAAAAGGCTTGATGGATTGGTAACATATCCTTTTGCAAAACTATCCATAGTAAGTTTTTGTAAGAAGTCGAATATAGGAGCTACAGCTATTTAAATCAAATAAGTCAAGTTTGCTCAATGTACTCTATTGGTGAGGTAGTTGAGCAAGGGCATGGGGCAAGTTGAGCACTAAGAATGTCCAACCAAATCATCGGTTCGATTTCGACTAGAAATAAAGTAAAATATTTATTGAACAATCAGATCTTTTAGTGACAGAACAACAAAATTTAAAGTATTTTTTTTTTAATAATTAACTAAAAACTTGAATCAATAAAACATTAAGGTATCTTAAGATTAACTTCAACATTAGATTCAGTATTGAAAATTAAAATCAGACTTAAATGTTTATATTATTACTCATATAGCTTTTATCTTCAAAAAAATATTAATTAGATCTTTGGAACTTAATGATCATTGTCATTGTTGCATTTGACAATAATGAAAGTATGTTTAAATAGAGTTATTGATAGAATTTCAAAACTTGAAGTAAGTTACTTTTGATAACTAACTGAAAATGTAGTATAGCAACTATAGGGTCAACTAACCCCAACCCGGAATTTCGAAACATGAGCGAGGTTTAAAAAAATCATAAGAATTATACCCTGAACAGCTCCACATACCAAAAGCACAATAATTTCCTGAAATATTAACACTTACCTGATTAAAAAAGATAAAAATTTACTAATACAAACGAAAACTTGTAATGAACAATGTTTTTAATTTTTGGTCACAAACATAGCAAAACACACGAGCGCTTAACTCGCTCATCCAGCCGCCACTGGTGATCGCGTGGTGATTATCCCTCTCACGACTATTTCTTTCCGCAAGATGCCTATGCGTACAGTGAATAGTTTGCGATATATTTAAATTGTCCAACCTGCCTCTATGCTCAACTAGCCCCACTCTATCATACTGTTAAGTTTAATGGATTAGTGTAAAAAAAAATTGATCTGATTTCTATTGCGTAGGTCATAAAAAAAAAATAAAAAAAAAATTATACTATTTCAATTGTGACTTAGGCTATAACGATCCAATAACCCCACTAGTAAACACCACTTAAGAGTAACATTTAGTTGGTGCGATACCTCAGCATGTATAAGTCTGACGCTGGTGGACACTTGTGAAATATAGAAGAAAAGATTTTTAAAAACATTCTGATTTACCCAAAAATACGCAGATCATAAATACGACCATCAACGTGCTCTGTAGGGAGCACCCTAAAACATGCCCATTATTATTATCAAGCCGAGCTAAAATATGACAAATATATTCAAATATATGAAAATATGTATTGAAGATAGATTTATGCTATTGATCCTTTTTTCCCCTAAATTGATTGATATTACTCATAATGTTTAAATAATATATATTTTTCCCATAAAAATTCTGCAACAATTTTTATCAAACTAGTGACATCATTGTATAATTAATTTGGCATGAATCTTTTGGGCTATCCTAAACCGAATCATAAAAAATTCTCATTCGAAAAAATATATTACTTTTACTTGTAATTTATCTAGTATGTATATAATTCTTTCCAGTGCGTTTTTCGCCAATTTGCTTTCTTATTACTTATTAGACCGGAACGTCAGGAGCGAAATGGGATATATTAATTTAAGTGTGATTTCATGTGATATAACATTCTATACAAATTTTTATAATATATTCCATGGCGATTGTATTCCTAGAATATTAGTATATTATCACTTTGATATATTTTTTCCAGTAACTAAGAAAATCATATGGCATGACGGGTATTCATGTATATATATAAAAAAACAATGTTATATACAGAATTTTTGTTTGTTTATTTATTTAACGTCACTTTATGCTACTATGGCTATGCTACTATAGACTACAGTAGGAGTCCTAAATTTTGCCTATGCAGGTTTTATTAGGATAGGGATCTTCAACGAGTACATGACATCGCACAGCTCGGGACCACCTTTTAAAGTTCCCTCCGAAGTACGGCATAACTTATATGCAGAAGTTTCATGTTAACTACCGGTCATTGTGGTCTTGTAACGCTATTACTATTGTTCATACCGAAAGAAAATTGTAATACGGATATAAATGCGAGAATAGTTATTCTTCTTCTTCTTCTTCATCTTTCCTCTCTACCACATGTGAGGGGGTCGCTTGTAGAGGCTGATCCAGGCATTCCTATTCTGCGCCATTTCTCCTGCTGATCTACAATCTATATCTCTTTTTCGGCAGGCCTTCCTGATCCCATCCTCCCAAGTCTTCCTAGGTCTTCCTCTTGGTCTTCTTCCCTCTACTTTCAGCTCATATGTTGCTTTTGCCACGCGATCCTCCGACATTCTTGAGACATGGCCGTACCATCTTAGCTGAATTTCTTCAACAATATCCTCGGCCGGTCTGACATCAAGGTTGGATGTTATTATGGTATTTCTTATTTTATCTCTCCTCGTCTTACCCTCAACTTCCCTCAAGTAGCGCATCTCCATAGCCTGGAGTTGGCTTTTATGTTTAGTTGTGAGGGCCCAGGATTCGCTGGCATACATCAATATAGGTAAGAAGGTTGTTTTGTATACTACTATTTTTGTATGTTTGGAGACCTCTCTTTTGCCTATAAAGCCCTTCTTAAGAGATAGGAAACATCTTCCGGCAGACTTTATTCTTTCCTTTATGTCTTCGTCCACCCAGCCCTGCTCATTTAGATGTGCGCCCAGATACTTGAAGCTCTTTACGTGCTCAATCTTTTCAGCCCCTAGCCTGATGACTCGTCCAATTCGGTTCTCTCTCCTTCCTATCCTCATTATTTTCGTTTTACGGGCATTTATTTCCATGTTTATGGGGTTAAGTGCTTCCTGGAGGACGCGAAGATTGAACTGGAGATCTCTTCCATTATTGGCTAATACAACGATGTCATCAGCATATGCGAGCATGGTGAGGTGGGTAGGCGATAGATTCAAGTTTCCTAAGCAGTAGGGTTTCATTCTCGACTTGGCCTTCTTTAGAGCTCCATCCAGGATCATTATGAACAGCAGTGGGCTGAGAGTGCAACCTTGTCTGATGCCTTGAGATATCTTAAATTCTTTTGACAAGTGGTTGCATGTTCTGATGATACCTCTCTGGTTCATATAAAGTCCTGATATGGCCATTTCTAATCCTTCATTTACCCTTCTTTCATTGAGCTCCCTTACGATGTCTTGTTTCCTGACCCGATCAAATGCTTTGGCCAGATCAACAAAGCATGCCAGAACACTTTTATCCTTTTCTATTACTTTTTCAGTGATCTGCCGCATAGCGAATATAAGATCTTGGGTACTTCTGTTTGGCCTGAATCCATATTGTTCTTCTCCAAGGTTTTTTCAATTTGACTCCTTAGCCTTCTCTCAAGGATTGTGGAATAGACCTTACTCGGGACGCTTAGAAGTGAGATGCCCCTATGGTTTATACATTCTCTTTGGTCACCATTTTTATATATAGGAAGAATGATGGACACTTCCCAATCTTTAGGAATTGGAAAAAAGGAACTGTTTTTCTACACTTATGATCATAAAGCAAATTATGATTTTATTATACTTAAGTTCTTTATAAAAATAAAATTGATCCCTCTTCTATTATTGAATGTATGAATAACAAATAAAAAGTAATATAGAGATAAAACAATACGAAAGCTCATTCAATGAACAAAGAAACAAAGTAAGAACGGATCGTTAATTAAGAGAACTAATTTCAAGCGCTGAAACAAATCTGAATATTAGACAGAAATAATAACACAGGCTTCTCCAAGTTTCGAGAATGATTGCTTAGAACAACTTGCGAAATTAGGAAATGTTACTTAAGATTTTCTTCTCATTTCGCTAAATCACTTTGACCTTATTTCTTCCAATTAGAAAGTCGCGCATTTAAGAGATATCTAAAATAAATTCCTAAAAAAGAAGACATTTCTTTTTAATCTGAATCGCTGACAGTAGAAGTTTTAATATTAATCGATATTTCTATGCGGTGAAGTACTCTCATTATTGGAAACTCGTTTTTAATTTAGCCAGACCTATAAAGATTGAATCATCAGATATCGAAAATTAATTTTGAGAAGTGTTGTATCTCGTGATGGGATAAAATTAAAACGTAGGTACATTTATATTGCCAATAAATCGTTAGAAAAATATAGATTCTTTTCTATATTCTATATAAACATGATTATCTCATTGTTAATAATAAATCTTTAAATATAAAAGACTTATCTTTATATATATTAAATTGGGTAAGCGCAGTACACGGCTTTCACTTAAGGTTTTTAAAATCAGTTAAAAAAATATTAAATAAAGATAGAATTGAAAAAAAGTTTAGAGAATTATATCCAATTTCGTTAAAAACAAATGTTTTAGATTAAATAATAAAACAGTAGAAAATATTATCTACAACAAACATTTATGTTTATGCCTTTTCATGCTTCTGCAGTACCTTTTACAACTTTATATATGAGATAACAATGTTTCTAAAATCTTTCAATTTCCAACGGTGTATTATAATACATCTATATTGCTTTTTGTTCATTTCCCCATTATTTGGTTATCAAATTAAATTAAGTTGTTCATAAAATTGAATTCTATCAATGCTAATAAGCTATGGCTAATGTTATATAATTTACAAAATTAAAAACATTTTAAAGGAATAAAATTCAAAATATCAGCATTTGAGCCCTGTCAGACCATTTCATTCACAATGAAACCTACATGATGTTAAAGTCCTTAATCTATCGATGTTAAATTTTAAATTGATTTATTCAGATTTAACGAAATCGTTAAAAACCGTTTTCGGTAAAATCAGATTCTAAACGGTTCTGATTTAGTGCTTCTGGTTTGCCGATTTTGATGAAAAAATTGCTGTAATATCTCAGGCGTATAGAATATAATAGAAAAACAATTTTTATTCTGGGACTAGGTCACCTAAGAATGATAGTTAATTACAATAGAAATATATAATATGTCTGGCCAACAGACAAAATAAACATGAGTACTTATTAATTACAACGATTATTTACAAATACAATTATTAACAATGAGGAGAAATGCTATACATAAAAAAACAAACAAATTACTTTTTTGTATATATATAATATAATATCTTCTAAATATTCTGAGAAAATAAAATCTAATTTTAACAAAATCAAATTAAAAACAAATTAAAATTTGGGTGGTAAACAAAAATCGTCTTTCATTCAATGTAGATTTCTAGATGAAATTGAAATATCATATTTGCTGATCGTCTGTTTGGGATGACAGTAGGTAAAGGAAAGGCGTATAGTTGTCTTAAATATGAAATTTCAGTTTCTTACGACTTTTCGCTTTCGTGCTGGACTTACACACAGAGAGACCTAGGTCCTTTGGAATTAGGGAACAAAACGTGCATTTCCCGTGAAAAAAGGAATTGGAAATTTTTTATGATTTTAATTCATTCTCTTACTGCATATTTCATATATAGGTAAGATGTATCGGCCTTAAAGGGCTGGAACTGCTCTAGTACCTCCTTAACATGCTTTGAAGACGAAAGTAATTCCGAAGGACTTAGAAGTTTCATCAATAATCCCAATATAAAGAAAAAAAAAGACGATCGTGAATGTCAAAACTATCAAGGCTAGAAGGTGCTTTTACTCCCTCAGGAAATGTTTTCAAGACAAAAAGGATCCTCAAAGGCCACGGAGAAGATGGTGTGTCAAAAACATATTTCTCGCCATTCTAACATATTCTAGTGAGTTTTGGACCCTGACTCTCTAACATAAGAGCAAATTTTAAGCTGAAGAGATTTTGCAATCTAAGAAAATTTAGTTAAAAAAAAAATCGAGTATGGAACTTAACAATATAAGCTAACCTGGAACTGAGGCCAGCTGAAGATGTTACTGATGAGAACCAGCTCATATAGTTTGGACACATCTTGCGAATGGCTGAAGATAGAATAGTCACGGATACTCACGAAGGTAGAATGGTAGAGAGGTGGCTACGGTGAAGAAGGAGTGAGAAGGCGTTCAAGAAGAGAGGAATCGATTGGAGAAGGAGGAGGCAGATGACACTGGAAAGAGGACTTTGGGTCAGGCTCTATAAGATGGCACCTCACACTGCTCTGCGTTAAAAGAGTTCTCGATTAAGTTATTTAGTTAGTTAAGGGAACAATGTTAGTTATAATTTTGAATAATGAACTATTATAAAAAGATCAAGAAATATTAACCCCTCCTCAAAATTCCGGAAGAATAACCAAATATCATTCATCCACCTTCCCTTGTTTTAATTAATTGATTTTAAGTTAATTCAATACCTTTAAAAAGAAAACAAAATCAGGTGCGGCAACAAACGACTTTCACTTACTTATGCTGCTAAAATCGATTTAAGAACTGAAGTAAACTTAAATTTTAATTTCTTTTAAATTTGTTTTTAATATAATCTGTATTCAGTTTCGTAGGAAACCTATTATTTAGATTAAATAATATAGCAATATGAAATTGGTATGTACCATAACCACTTGTACATTTATACATTATTAGTCATATTATATTACCTTCCACATCGTAAAATAACATTTTTTCTCAAATTTTCAGTTTTTCCAACAGTGTATTATTGTATATTACAATTCTTATGACCCCCCCTCCCAAAAAAATCAGTATACCTTAAATAATGTAAATCACAAAAATAAAATAAATATTTTTTTTAAAAACACTATGAAATAATTTTCAAAAATTTAAGACTTACCTTAACTGTTAAAGGGTTCCAAACAGCTGTACAGCCGCTTTTCATAATCAATCATAATAAGATCATATAGGTGATTATTTTAAATCTAGAAAATTTAACGTACTTTAGAGAAAGAAAATTTAAAATATTAGCATTTAAGCCCTGTCAAACTATTTCAATCTGAATGAAAATGAAGCCCATTAAATTTCACATCGATATGGCGAGTTTAATCAAAATAGTTACAACATTTTTGGAGAAAACTTTAAAAAAGAGCATAATGCATGGCATAAAGTAGTACTTTCGGTCAGCCGATGTTAGTGAAAAAGTTGCTTAAACTTATCGGCTGTATAGTTGTCTTAAATATGAAATTTCTGTTTCCTTCAACTTACCGTTTTTGTGCTAGACTTTCCCCACACACACACATTCACAAACACGCACCCACACAAACACACTACACACGTACAACACAACACATACACACCCTTTTTTGCGGGTCTTGGTTATATGAACTCAGAATACCCTAAAACGTGTATTCCCGTTGAAACTTTTTTTTTTTTTTTTTTTTTTTTTTTTTTTATTGAGAAATATTACAGTTTGTTACATAATGAACATTAGTAATAGAGATGTAGTACACATTCATACAATATATACAGAATAATGATAATAAAGTCAAATTACATAAAATCGGAAATAAATAAATTCGAATATATACAAGAAAATAACAATTAAAAAAAAAAAAAAAAACAACAAACAAATCAAAACAACAACCTGTAGTAGAGATAAATACAAGTTGGGAAATAAACAAAAATCATACAAGCAAACTTAACTATATACAATATATACAATCTGCTAAAGGGACCCTAGACTCCGCTGCTCCCTCCACAAGTGGGGGGAGAAGCCGAATCCAAGAGATCCCAGCGCCTCTCACCCGGCGCTTCACTGGTGTAAGCCAGTGGAGGCCGAGCCAGGACGGAATAGCCACAAACATACAGTACACGAGTGGAGGATCTGACCAGTGTCAGAACTCCAGAATAAAAGTTTACAAAACGTCGCGGGGCCACTGCCGTTTCAATCTTCGAGGAGGATTGTAGGGATGGGTGGAGCTGGAGAGCGATTGAGCAAGAGGATTAGGGTGATGAAGAAGGTTCTGATGGAATTTGGAAAATTTGGATGGTACCAGGTCTAAAATAAATGGAATATTAAGGTCGTGGTGTAGGGTACAGTTGGTAACGTAATAAGGAGCATTAACTATTGTTCGAAGGACTTTGGATTGGAAGGATTGGATACGTTTGATGTTAGAATGTTTAGTTGTCCCCCATAGTTCAAGTCCGTAGGCCCATATAGGTTTCAGTACTGTCTTATATATTAGTAATTTGTTGTCGACTGTAAGATGAGATTTTCTGTCCAGTAGTTTGTATAACCGGCCGAATCTGCGGTTGAGTTCTATCCTTTTAAGTCTTGTATGTGGGTTCCACGTCAGTCTTTTGTCTAGTAGAAAGCCAAGGTACCGGACTGTGTCTGAGGAAGGAAGCGGTATGGAATTGAATTTAACTGTTGGACAGGATTTACGTCGAAGGGTGAAGGTGACGTGTGTACATTTGCTTTCGTTCACCTTAATTCGCCAAGCCTTACACCAGTCTTCGACAAGGGAAAGGTGCCTTTGGAGATTTAGCGATGCTACTTCAGGATCGGAATCGGATGATAAAATGGCTGTGTCATCAGCAAATGTTGCCAGAAAGGTTTTGGGATCGGTAGGGATATCGGCGGTGTAGAGGATGTAGAGGACGGGTCCTAAGACGCTGCCTTGAGGAACACCGGCCTCAACAGAATAATGTTTAGAAAATTCGGAACCACAACGAACTCGGAAGGAGCGGTTTGATAAATAGGATCGGAGGATTAGGTATAAAGATTGAGGTAAATGGGTTTTGAGCTTAAAGAGCAGTCCCGGGTGCCACACCCGGTCAAAAGCTTGAGCTATGTCCAGAAAGGCACCCGAACAATACTCCTTGCACTCAAGGGCGGAGGAAATGTGGTCTACAACTCGGAGTCCTTGCTGAGCCGTGGAATGTTGAGGACGGAATCCAAACTGGTGTGGAGGAAAATTATGAAATTTGGCTAGGATTCGTTTTAATAGGAGTTTTTCGAAGATTTTGGAGAGGATCGGAAGAAGGCTAATAGGTCTGTAGGATGACGTACAGTTGGAGGGTTTGCCTGGTTTTAGGAAAAGGATGATAGTCGAGTGTTTCCACAACAGAGGGAAATAGGTAGTGCGTAGGATACAGTTATAAATATATGTAAGGAATGTAATGACTTTAGATGGAAGTTGTCTTAGGATTTGAGGAGTAAGGAGATCGTATCCAGGGGATTTACGGAGAGGAAGCTTTTTAAGAAGATATTTGACCTCAGAGGGATTGATTGCTTTAGGTGGTAAGGAAATTGGTATCGGTGACGTAAGGAACTCTTCAACTATTGCGGTATGGGTTGGATTGAGATCGGAATGAGGAGTGAATACCTTGGAAAGGTGTAGTGCGAATTCCTGGGCCCTATCTTTGTCAGAAGCAGCCCAGGAATTATCACTACGCCGGAGAGGATGGGATATCAGAGGGGATTTAAGAATTCTCTTCGTGACATTCCACAAGGAATTGTCACGAGTCGAGAGAGAGGAGAGGTAGGAATTGTAGGATTGGGAACGGAAGATCGCCAGCTCCCGCTTTAATTGTCTACAATAAAAGTTATAGGAGTGGCGATCTGATAGGTGACGGGTGCGTTGCCATAATGCTCTGGCTCGGCGTTTAGTGTGGATTAGGTCTAGGAGGTGTTGTGGTAAATGGTTTTTGTAAGGATTTATTTGGGAGTGCTTGGGAAAGGAGGCAGTCCAGGCGGCTTGTTGAATCGAGGTTGTAAAGGAATAGACGGCATTGTCAAGGTCAGTTTGGGTTTTGAGAGTCACTTTGAGGTCAATATCATTGGTGAGGATTTCGCGGAAGAGGTTCCAGTTGATAGGGCCTCTGATGAATGACGGTGGGACAGGTTTAGGAATAGGTGTTAAGGATACATTTAGGATCAGTGGACTATGGTCAGAGGATAGTTCATCAAGGCGAGTTACGGAATAGTTCAGGGAGCCTAATCCGCTGTGGATGAAGAAGTCAAGGATGTCTGGATTACGGTTAGGATCTGTTGGCCAGTAGGTAGGGGAATTGGGAGGTAGGAGATTAAGGCGTCGGGAGTTGAGTGCAGCCTGCAATGTCCGTCCACGAGTATTTGTGGTTCTGGAACCCCATTGTTGGTGCTTGGCGTTTAGGTCTGCACCCAGAATAAAGTGATTCCCCAATGAGTTGAGGAAGGATCCAAATTGGGCAGAAGAAATGGGATGTTTAGGAGGGCAGTATGCTGATGCGATGACGAGCGGAAAAGAAAAGGTCTTGATTATAACAGAGGTGGCTTGTAGGAAGTCGTGGGCGGGAAGTGGGTGTAAGTGATGGGAGAGGGATCGGTGGACAATGACAGCAGTACCGGCATGGGCTTTGCCGTCTGGATGGTCTGTCCGGTATGTCGTGTATTCAGGTATTTTGAAGTACTGTTTAGTGGTTAGTCTAGTTTCAGTAATGAGTGCAACATCAACTTTTTTGTCTTGCAGTAAGGCTGTAAGTTCGTCAGTGTGAGTTCTAACACCATTCGCATTCCATAGGAGAATAGATAAGGAATTAGGTGAGGTCATTTATGGCTTTTTTATGGCAGGAATGAGATTTGATACAAGATTCGTAAGGATTGTGATTAGGGGCATGACAAGGGATTTGATTTCGGAAATGAAGGATGTCATCAAACTGGTAAGGTCTGTGGCATTTGAAGGAGGTGGGATATGAGAGATTTGTTGTGGATGAGGATTTTTAGGATTGATTACGTTTTGAGGAAGAGGTATTTGTTGAATGGACTGAGGATATTGAGGTACATTTTGCAGTTCCGGCAGGGCCTCGGTTTCACTACATTGGTTCCCACCTCCAAGTAAGTGGGCAAATGATACATTAGCATCGATTATTTTTGAGGGTTCTCTTCTAGTTCTTGTTTGTCTTGCTGCTTCATCCAGTACCTGGGGTTTTTGATACCTGGTCCTTAGTTCCTTATAGATTTGGCATCCTTTGTAGTTGGCCGGGTGGTCCTTGAGGCAATGAGCACATACAGCGGGTGTTGACTTCGGTTTTGTACATTCCACAGACTTGTGCTGTTCACCGCATTTCACGCAGCGTGGTATGTGATAACAGTAACTTTTGGTATGACCATACGCCTGACAATTGTGACATTGAACAATTTCTCTTTTGGTGTAAGGTTTTTCGACTTTTACACTTGTATAGTACAGTCTTTTTAGATCATAAATTTGTTCTACTCCTGACAATGGTTCCAAGTCAACGAAGAATAGCGGAAGTTGAACTCTATCTTTTATGACATTAGTGACTTGGCGCACTTTGTAACCCATCTCCATAAGTTCTTCTTTGATTGCTTCAACTGGTGTAGAAGAATGTAGATTTCTTATTACAACTCTAAGAGATCTCTCTTGGCGTAACTGATAAGTGTGGAAATCCGCTTTAGTATCAGTTAGATATTTCACTATTTTTCTATACGTCTCGGCGGTGGTCGGTGATATTTTGGTGTCATTGATTCTACTCATACAGTAGTAGCTTGTGGAGTCGGTAATTTTATTCAATTGAGCACACAACAACTGAAAATTTTTAATATTTTTGACAAATATCGGTGGAGGCCGTGGTTCACTGGGTGTAGGAGCAGATTCCATGTTTTCTTTTTCATTATGTAGGATTTGGGGTGAAAAACGGAGATTCGTCAGTCATCCCTTGTGACGATGTGCCAGGTTGTGGTTCAGATTCGGTATTAGTACCTGAAGGGGTTGCTTGCTGATTTAATTTTTTATTGGTATCACGGCGGGGTCTTTGTTTTATGGGAGGCGTGATTGAACCACTAGATCTAGATCTTTTAGTTAATGCTTTGGAGGACATCACTTGGTGAAAATATCGCATTTCATGTGAAGAAGATAATAAGATAATAACTAGATGTGGAAAATAAAACAATAACTAAAGAAAAGAAAACCAATCCCGGCCTTGCCGAGCTATTGGCAATCAGCTGATGTGAAGAGGTTACCCAGCATTCACTTTACACCGTAAATTGTAACAAAACTTACTGTTTTTTGCTCCAATATTTACTGCAGTTGTTATCCTGAAGCCTGGTGATGTTTTCAAGACTGCACTGAAGTGAATTCCAACTGAAAAAGCAAGAAATCCAAGAGACGATTTGAATGATGACTGCTATACTCATGCGCATGCCCCCGTTGAAACTGGAAATCGAAAATGTTCACGATCGCAATAATTTCTTTACTATTTATTATTATCATATATAGGTATGTAAAAGAAATAAGATAAACCCGATCGATACAAAGTAAACTCGGTTAAATATTAGCAGATATATTACTTTTTGAATTTAGCTGACGTGGTTCTTAGTTCTACCTGAATATAAATTTAAAACTAAACATCTTCCTAATTATGTTATCCTAATTTAGTAGATGGGCTAAACAGTCTGCACAGCCAAGTGATATGATAAAAATATATAAATTGCTTAAATTAAGTAACAAAAATATATTTGGAAAAAATGTAAAAAAGAAAAAATTAGCGAAATTTTATGTTACACAAAAAATATGTTTTTTTCTGTTGAATTAGGAATAACTGCCGAACAATTAGCCGGGACCGTTGGGCTTTAGTCATAGTTAGAGAAACGCTGATCGGTCATCACCAGAAAGCACTGTGCGTAAAGCGATCCAACGTTTCCCTGACACTGGACTCTCCACACGTAGGCCAGGTTCAGGTCACCCAAGAACGACCCTGCCACGAGTTGATCGCTTTATTTTAATAAATACTCTTCTAAATGGCTTTTCTACTGCATCTGAGATTGCTCAAAGTCTCCGGGTGGATTGTAATGGTTCAATTAGTGCCAAGATGGTCAGAAGAAGACTTTTTGAAATGAGCTTACATCCCATAAGGGTAGCCACAGATCCACAGCTCACTGTAACTCATTGAAGAGTCCCTTTAGGGTTTGCACATTGAGCACATATTGTTAAATGAAAATGAATGGAGGCCTGTACTTTTTTTTTTTTTATGAAACACGTTTTTCTCTTTACTCTCTTGATAGACGTGGTAGAGTTTACTGAAGGTTAGGTGAGCGTTATTCTGAATGTAACATTGCTGAGAGAGTGCAATTTGGAGGTGGTTTAATGATGGTGTGGGGAGGATATCTCTAGAAGCGAAAATTGATCTACATGTCTTCAAAAGACCTTCATGAAATGCAGATTTGTACATAACAGAGATATTTAAATAACATGTTATACCTTTTATTAGTTTATTTATTATTTTTTGGAGAAAATTTGATTTTCATGAATGATAATGACCGACCACACACTGCAAACTGTGTTCAGCAATATCTTAATGGTACACGAATTCAGACTTCATGATGGTTAGCACTTATCCCTGACTTACCTGACCCAAATAACATCTCTGGGATGAACTTGGCAGACGTGTGAGAATAATAATTAACAGTCCTGAAGAAGCTAAGAACTTCTTTAATGGAAGCATGGAAAGAAATCTCGGAACATGTTGTAGCAAACCTAATTAGAATTATGCCTACAATGCTCCAAGCAGTAATAGAAAGCAATACCCGTTATTGAAAGTTGAATTCAATAAAGAAAAATAATTTTTATAATATTACTTTTCATTGATTTTCTCATTTTTCCATTTTTTTTTTCAGAATAAAAGTTTATATTTTGTTTCTTAATCTTAATTTTTCCTCTAATCATCCAAAAAAACTAACTATTTTATAAAAATGTTGGTTTAATTCACATCAATTTTTGAAAAGAAACACTAAAATATTTTTCAATGTGCGCCACTTTTTTTGCGTAGCAGTGTTCAAACGTTAAGAATTGTTGTATTTTCTTTTTTTTATAACTGTTTTCATATCCAAAATTTCAATTTAATTTTATGCACTTTCGGGCTAATTAAAAACTAATAAATAAGAGAGAAAAAATATATTTATCTGAATATGGGTGTAATTATCGAAATGTAGTACCAGAACTGACTCACTATTCTTTGTGATTAGATTATTAAAATCCTAAATTATAATTAAAATTATTTAAAAAAATATTATATGCATACCTAATGAATAAATTGCATATTTTTTAAATAATTGTAATTACAATTTAGGAGTCAGTTCTGATACTACTTTTCAATAATTACACCCATATTCAGATAAATATATGAATACATAATGAATGAATTGACTTTAATAAAAAAACAAACAAATTGGACTTCGAAAATATTGAGTATCGTGATATTTTCACTTTCATATTTAGATGAGTGAAATTAAGAAAAAAACACATACAATATTCTACACAATCTGTAATATTGTTATTTATTTTCAATCAAATGAAAGTTAGGGTTTATTTCTAAAATTTAAATTTCAAAGTCTTTTTTTACCTCACCGTTATTTTTTTCTGAGCACAGAACTTGTAAAACATTTCTTTAAATCAGTTGACAGCTTGTTGATATTCAATTTAACGCACGGATATTGGATACGTCGAAAACCTGTATTCTCAGGGATTGAAGGAAAGTTCGAAATCAGTATCGAAAATATATATATATATATATATATATATATATATATATATGTGTGTGTGTGTGTGTGTGTGTGTGTATGTATATAGTGAGGAAAAGTATTAGGTGTGTTGTGGTAAGTATAACTCGGAATTGATTGTTGTGGGGAACCTGAATGTTATAGCAGCTTTTTCACTAAATTTGACTAATAAAAATATCGACTTTCGATAACACACTCCTTTACGATTTTCTCGAAAAACGGTACTATTAGTATTTAACTGGCTATATTGATGTAAAATTTAATGGTCTCTTATACCAATGTACAATTCCTTGGGAAAATATTATCTCTGAAATATAATTGGTTACATTTGACTTAAATGCTATATATATATACTTTTAATTTTACATAAATGTATACATAAGTTACTACCGGGTTTGTAGAGGGACATCACAAAGGAAGACAAGGAAGCCATTTATAACAGAAGATGATGAAATTTCCTAGAATTGATAAAAGCTGTCATCGCCAGTTGTCTTTCCATCTGTCTTCTTCCACTCTCAGGTAATTACAGACTTTAGTTGAGGAGTTACTTCTCACAAATCCGATTACCATCAAGGTCATACTCGAGGAATTAACGTCAAATAATTTAGACTTAAATGGATTTCTGTGGGCGTTTCAGCAAAATTGAAAACCAGGTGATCAATATTTTCTCCAAAATTATATAGATTTTATTTTATATTTCACCAATGTATATATGGTGAATGTACCAAAAATATTTTATCTACGACAATCATTTAATATACAAAATTAAATGTACTTCAGGGGAAGAAAATTTAAAATACCTGCATTTAAGCCCCATCAGACTATTTCAATCAGAATGAAACTTACATGGTGTTAAAGCCCATTAAATTTTACATCGATGTATATTGTTTAATCAAAATCATTTGAGCCGTTTTTGAGGAAATCGTATAAAGGTACAAAATACAAAGTATAATGTGGCTCTTCTGGTTAGCTACTTTCGTTGAAAAAGTTGCTGTAACATCTCGGGCATATAGTTGTCTTAAATATGAAATTTCAGTTTGATAGTTCTTTTTGTTTTTGCCTGAGAGTTACTACACACACACACACACACACAGACCATTTGTTCAGACTTGGTTATTTGGACTCAGGGGACCCTAAAAAGTGTATATTCGTAAAAAACTGGAATTCAAAAATTTTCACGATCGCAATACTTTCCCTTACTATATATTTCATATATAGGTGAGTGAAAGTAAAAATATCAACAAAGGTTTAATTATTTTAGAAATATTTTAACTATTATTTTATTTAGTTGTTGTTTGTTAATATAAGTAAAAGTATGGGTTAGTATTCATGTAGATCCATGTAAATATTTTTAATCAATTATATTTTGCAATATTCCTTGTTGAAGAGTGAACGTTGTCTGTGACTAATGTTTGATTTAGGTCATCATTAACAATTGAGACGTTGATTTCCAAAAGGTACTAAAGGACATTTTTTACGAAATTGATTTTTTTACATATTTGTATTCTCATCATTTAGTTTTATCTAAATATTCTATTTTATGTTATATAATGAATTCTCAAGTCCTTAAAAACGCGATTTAGAAATGCGGTCATTTTCTAAAAGTACTAATTACGCATTTATTTTCCTTCCAAATCATTCTAAAAAAAATCATTTCATAACTTTGATATGGTGTTATTATTATAGTAAAAGAATAATTCTAAAATTTAATTCAAAAAGACCCAAATTAGGTAGTTTAATAATATAGTAATGAGAGATTTTCGCGCTTCCTGTAAAATTTCCTAGAATGGATATAGTACCTTTTGGAAATCAACGTCTCAATTGAAGAAACTCCTGAGCGCTTTGCGTTTTCCAAGTAAACATTTCCGGTTCTGAACAGAGCAAACTAATTAGGGACAGTGCTTTCACTGAAGTAATCATCGCATTCATTATAAATCGCTACACACTATAAATTTGGTTAACCTTCCGTTCAGCTGATTTTCCTTTTTTTAATAAAAAGTTATTACATGAAGAATATGATTTTTTTTTTACTTTCATTTTGAGCAAACAAAATACCACTTAATGATAAAAAATTTTGGTTGAGACTGATCCTTAAAAGTACCTTAACTAAACCTTTTTACTTTCACTTGCTATATGTAGTAAGGGAAAGTATTGCGATCGTGAAAATTTTCTAATTCCAGTTTTCAATGGAAATACCCGTTTTAGGGACCCCTGAGTCCAATTGAACGGTCTCGCAATAACTAAGTCTCGCAAAACTCCCGGGCGAAAACGATAAGTCCTATGAAACTGAAATTTCATATTTAAGACAAATATACGCCCGAGACGTTACAAAACCTTTTTTTTATCAAAATGAGCTGACCAGAAGAGCCACATTATACTTTGCATTTTGCACCTTTTTTCGATTTTCTCAAGAACGGTTCCGACGATTTTAATTAAACTCGCTATATCGGTGTAAAATTTAATGGGCTCCAATATCATGTAAGTTTTATTCTGATTAAGATAGTCTAACTGGGCTTAAATGCCGATATTTTGAATTTTCTTCCTCTAAAGTACCTTTAATTTTGTCGATTCTATAAAAATAACTATATTATCTTGTTACTACTGATGAAAAACTGGTAAATATATAAATCGAATGAATTCGATAACCAACTAAAGGAGAAAACAGAAAAAATATTTTTTTAACGCAATTTTTCGTTTTTGAACCAGTAACATAGATGTATGAACCGTTGGAAAGCTAAAGATTTTTGAAAAAATATTATTTCATACAAAAGCTTTTAAAAGCTAATAGGGTGTGATGAAAAGCCCTAGAACTAACTGATTATTTTAGATAATATAATAGATTTTTTAATAAAACACATGTTTCTATAGAAATTCCATTTAATTAATTCTTTAATGGTTTCGCTCATTTTCATCCCTTACTGTACTTGAAAATTCTTTAATCAATTTTAAAAACGGAGGCAAGTGAAAGTCGTGTGTTGCCCACACCAGATTTTTTAGAATATGAACATTATTAACCAAGTAAACACGATTTTATAAACACGAACATATCTACCCAATAATATTCAATAGAATACAAATTTGTTCTTGATTCAATTATTATTATTATTTTAGTAAGCAGTAATAAATCATATGGTTAATAATGCTTAGATCAATCCACCTATAATTAGGCTTTAACCTGCTAGTGGATGTTGAAAATTAAACAAAAAAATTCCAAAGATTCACTTATATAAATTAAATATTCAATTATTTAATAGAAAAGGAATGGTATACACCCAAGAACGAAATAATATTAAAAAAACTAAATCCCTAAGGAAGGAGACTTTCTATGGAGAAGTAAGCAATTTGTTGAATTCTTCTAAATGTTTGGGCCAACTCCTTCCCCTAACTCCTCAGCGATTGAACAAAAGATTCCAAAGATAGCGTGGGGAAGT
Source organism: Piezodorus guildinii (assembly GCA_023052935.1). Lineage (NCBI taxonomy): Eukaryota > Metazoa > Arthropoda > Insecta > Hemiptera > Pentatomidae > Piezodorus > Piezodorus guildinii. Next base: position 135,353,498 of record CM041293.1, on the reverse strand, counting down.
TTCGTCCCCTACAACTTACACAACTCCACTTCTTTAAAAGCAGAGCAATCTTTTTTAAAGGAGGAGAGGGCTGGAAATCAAATAGTAGAATCCACCCGCTGCCGAGGGAAGTAAAGATCCTTACTTAGTGCTACTTGTGGAATTAAAAAGTTTCACTTTTCAGAAAGAAGCCGCTGCTTAAACCATTTGATTTCGTATACCTAAATTCTCATTTTTTAATTGAAAAAAGATTTCCCTCAAACAATATCCTTACGCAACCTAAACTTTGACTATAGTCTTAATATAAGATACCAGTAAACCTAAGTTGGTTTAAATGTATACATATATGTATACATCATTTTTCATGCTAGTAATCGCATTTTGTAGATAATTAAAAAATGATATTAGAAGTAGTAGCTTTTGATAGTTACATTGCGTGATAGAAAAAATGAACCCCTTCTCACCTTAGTTTAGCTGGAAAAGCAAATAATCTTGTTTCATGACAGGGTATGTAACATTTTTATATTTCCTTATTTATCTCAAATTTTGGATGGAGCTACCTGTATCGGGCCTAACCAACCTGGCTTCTTGGGGAATTAAAAAGTTTCAGTTTTCAGAAAGAAGCCGCATCTTAAAACATTTTTTAAAAAAAGATTTCTCTCAAACAATATGTTTACGAAACCTAAACTTTGACAGTAGTCTTCCTATAAGATTCCAGTAAACTTATGTTGGGTAAAATGTAAAGATATATATATATATATATATATATATATATATATATATATAATATATATATAATATATATATATACATACATGTTTTCTTCTGTTTTTAGGTTTCAGTCTATAAATAGACAATTTTATTAATGCAACGTTCCAAGAATTTATTGTTCATAATCATGCACTAACAGTTAAAAAACAAAAAATAGAACATTAACATTTTTATACAATAACTAATATATGATGGGATCACTTGTAGCTGGGTAGTTAGCATAACAGCCTCCTATGCTATTGGTCACGGGTTCAAACCCGCAGGTGGTCCTAGGATTTTTAAGGGGAATAAAAAATCCTTAGTTATGCCGTCCTTCGGAGGGGACGTTAAAAGGTGGTCCCGAGCCTGTGCGATGTCAGGTACTCGTTAAAGATCCCTATCCTTATAATACCTGGGTAGGCAAAATTTATGACTCCAACTGAAGCATCGTCCGATTAGCCACAGCAGTATAAAGGCACGTTAAATAAATAAATAAACAAACAAAGTAATATGTGATGTTATTGTTAGAGATTCAGAACGTTTCAACTATATTTTACATCAAGGATATTATTAGAAATTCACATACAATTTGAGTATACATTTCTAAAAATAATCTGCTATATTGAGTTTTAATTTTTAGTTATCTAGATATAATCAGGAAAGGGATATTTAACGAGTATCGCACAGGCTTGGGACCACTATTTTTCGTCTCCTCTTTATGACGACATAACTAAGGATTTTTTACATTCATATTAAAAAATCTTGGCGCACCTCAGGTCAGGTTCTATGGTGTAGTGTTTAGCAAAGAACATAGCACGCTTCTAGACACTACATCATAGGTTAGAAATTTAGACAGGGGTAGACCCAAAGACATTGAGATAAGCTCTCTAAGCATTCTCGATTTCTGACGAGGGGAATAGACCGATAGAATTATGGGGTTTTAGGAGACTTCTTCAGTTTTGGTATCATTTTAATTATTGAATTTCTCTAAGAGTCAGGAAAATAGACGAGCAGAGTGTGGTATTGTAAAGATGGGTAAGTAGAAGTAAAAATTTTCGAGGAAGCGGTTTTAGGATGCCAGATATGACGAGATCGCAGTCAGGAACTTATTTATAATGTAATTCTTGAATAATGTTATGGATTTAAGCTGGATGAAAAAAGATGGGGCGGTGTGGCTAAGTGGGTTAGCACGCGTTACTTTGAACGTGCATTGCCTTCATACTACAGATGACCAAAAACTTTTGAAACCAAATAATTACGAGTCTCAGTGCTCGGGGGCTTTTATCTCGGCATTTATCACCCACCCTCACCTGGTAGGGGTGGACGAAAAAAAGGCCTGATGAAACTTGCGAGGAACGTACATTTGGTTCTGGAAAGGTGTTCACCGAAGGGTTGAAATTTGTCCGGTTCGTGAACCAAGTGGTTACATGTAGAATTTTGTGAAACAATAAAGTTTTTCTAGAATCGAGTCCATATTAGGCCTAATTGGAATTAATACCAACATTTACATAAGTCTTTAGAGACGTTTTTTGGAAAACAAAATTGTAAAATTATTTTTTTATTATTTTTTAGGTTTCGGCTTAAACTTTTTCGCCATATTCAGTTCTATAAAACAAAATATAACAACCGGTTGTTGAAAATAGTATACGAAGTAAACTAAAAAAAGTTTTTAAGAAATGAAATAGTTTTTGAAAAATAAAAAATATTTTAGTCATTAAAAAGTTAAATTCTTAATATTAGGTACTGAGAGAGAAAATTACAAAGATGACATGTAAAATATATTATACTGATAATTAGAAACAAAATATAACATACTACTATCTATTTAATTAAGTGTTTCGATGACTTCACCTCCAGTTAATTTCTCCTTATTGTCTATACAGTCATCTATTCTAACATCATTATAGTTCTTGTAGTATGCGATTCGAGTGAAAAAGTTGCAATAAAATCTCTCTCATATGCATTTTTACTTTCACTTACTATATATAGTAAGGGGAAGTATTGCGATCGTGAAAATTTTCTAATTCCAGTTTTCAACGGAAATACACGTTTTAGGGTCCCCTGAGTCCAAATAACCAAGTCCCGCAAAAAGGTCTGTGTGTGTGTGTCTGTGTGTGTGTGTGTGTGTGTGGTAACTCCCGGGCGGAAACGGTAAGTCCTATGAAACTGAAATTTCATATTTAAGACAACTATACGCCCCAGACGTGACAAAACTTTTTTCATCAAAATGAGCATACCAGAAGAGGCACTTTATATTATGCATTTTTCACCTTTTTTTCGATTTTCTCAAAAACAGTTCCGACGATTTTGATTAAACTCGCTATATCGATGTAAAATTTATTGGACTTTAATATCATGTAGGTTTTATTTAGATAAAAATGGTCTGACAGGGCTTAAATGCCGATATTTTAAATTTTCTTCCCCTAAAGTACCTTTAATTTTGTAAAATTCAATAATAATAACTAGATTATCTTATTAGCGCTGAGGAAAAACAGGTAAATATATAAATTGAATAAATTTGATACCCAACTAAAGGAGAAAACAGAAAAAATATTTTTTTAATGCAATTTTTCGTTTTTGAACATAAGAGCAGTAATATACATGTGATGATAACCGTTGGAAAGCTTGAGATTTTAGAAAAAATATTATCTCATACACAATCCATTGATACAAGTGATTATTTTAGATAATAAGGTAATCAATTTTTTAATAAAACTTATGTTTTTATAGAAATTCCATTTAATTAATTGTTTAATGATTTCACTCATTTTTATATCTAACTGTATTTGAAAATTCTTTAATTTATTCTAAAAATGGAGGTAAGTGAAAGTCGTGTGTTGCTCGCACCAGTTTTTTTAATTATGGAATTACTGTTTCCTACGTTTTTACAATAGACTTATAAGTACTTAAGGATTCTAAAAGGTCTGTTTCCATTGAAAACAAACATGAAACAAACTTTTCAATATTGCTGTACTCTTCCTTACTATATATTTCATATGAGCGTGAGTGAAAGTAAAAATTAAAGTGTGCGTGCAACAAATTTTTACCCTGGTTCTTCATTTGATTGTGGAATAAAGATTTTGTTTATTCGGTAATAATGAACAAGATGAATAAGACAATAGAAATCGAAGTAAGAGAATGGCAGATAGAGGATTAGCGGGAGTGAGCTAAAGCCGCATTGGAAGGGCAAGATTTACAATCGGTAGTTAGGGAGAATCAATTGGGCCATTAAAGTGATTTGTTATCGGCCGGGGGGGCCATCGCTCCCCCCCCCCTACTTGTCTCTCTCTATATTGTACTTTCTGTGCATGCTCTTTTATTTCTGCCATGTCTTACCTGCTTAGAAACAAAAAAGTCATTTACAAGATACATTAATAACTTATCCAAAAACTACAAAATACGTGTAGAGTACAACTTTTATCAATATTTTTATGTATTATTGATATTTAATGGTGTATTGGTTAATTTATCTAGTTAGCTGTTAGATAAAATGCATGAAAGAGAGATGAAGAGAAGATGCCGTTTGGCAGCACTCCAGTAGCTAATCTGAACTAGAAGTTATCGAGACCATCTTCTTTTCAGACACCTTGGAGGATTTTCAGCAATGGATGTGGGAAGAAGGGTTGAAACTAGTGAGTATGAGTGGCAGAGGAGTTCGTCATGGAATAATTGATACCTACTTCGGGGCAAATCAGCAATATATGGAACATTAAAGTCTTTATCGATGATTTTTACTTTCACTTACCTATATATGAAGTATATAGTAAGTGAAAGTAATGCGGTCGTGAAAATTTTCGAATTCCAGTTTTTACCGGAAATACACGTTTTAGAGTTCCCTGGGTCCAAATGACTAAATCCTGCAAAAAGGTTTGTGTGTGTGTGTGTGGTAACTCCCGGGCAAAAACGATAAGTCCTATGAAACTGAAATTTCATATTTAAGACAACAGTACGCCCGAGACGTTGCAAAAACTTTTTCATCAAAATCAGATAACCAGAAGAGCCACTTTATACTATGCATTTTGCACCTTTTTACGATTTTCTTAAAAAACGTCTCTAACGATCTTACAATGCCGATGTAAAATTAAATGGGCTTTAATATCAAGCAGGTTTCATTCTGATTGAAATAGTCTGACAGGGCTTAAATGCCGATATTTTAAATTTTCTTCCTCTAAAGTACCTTTAATTTTGTAGATTTTAAACTATTAATCATATCGTCTAATTGAAATTGCTAAAAAATGGAAAATATACAAGTTAAACGAATTCGATATCCATCTAAAGGAGAAAACTGCAAGAATATTTTTTTAATGCAATTTTTTGTTTTGGAAATTAACAACAATAGTATAGATGTATAATATACTGTTGGAATGCTAAAGATTTTAGAAAAAAATATTATCTTATGCATACTATCTTAAAAATTAACGTATCTTAATAACTTTAAGTAATTCTTCAGCAATTTATTTTCGTATCTAAATCTTTTTTTAAATTCTTAATTTGATACGAATAATGGAGGGAAGTTAAAGTCATGTGTTGCCTGCACTAGATTTTTTAATAATAATAGAAAAACAAATAAATTAAAAAAAAAAGTACCTTTAATTTTGAAGAATCGGAAAATTAACCATATCGTCCGATTAGCAATGCTAAAAACAGGTAAATATTTAGTTTGAATGAACTCGATATACAACTAAACGAGAAAATTGCAAACATATTTCTTAATGCATTTTTTTGTTTTTGAACTTAAGAATAGGAATATACAGGTATAATGATTTTTTAATATACGTTGGAATGCTAATGATTTTGGATAAAATATTATTTTATACATAATATTGTAAAAATTAATGGAGAGTGATGAAAAGCCGATAAAACAAACTTATTGTCAACTTGATTAAAATAATATAATAGATTATATAATACAATACATGTTACTATTAAAATCTAATTTAAATATTTTTTTTCGTTTATAAATTTGTTTAAAAATTTTTAAATTGATATAGATAATGGAGGTAAGTGAATGACGTATATTGCGCTACCAGATTTTTATTCCTGGCATAGCGCATTAAGAGCATTAAGGATTTTTTGAAGGATTTTGGATTGTAAGGATTAAATACGGGATAAATTTGATGGTTTATTATAGCCCCAGATAGGAATTATGACGGTGATATAGATGAGCTTTCTTTTAGATAAGTGAAAGGATCCTTAGGCGATGTCCGAAAGATGTCATTGGGAAATAATTTATAATTTAAAATTACTTTAGCGTAGTATTTCTGTCTCATCAACTCAGACAAATTCAACATCCTAATTGTAATTGCTATATGTGCTAGTAATCACTGACAATTGACTGGTTCCTTATAATCACTATCTTAAACTTTCTAATATTTCGAAAATGGTGAGCTTAAAAGCAAATGTGGCATCGCATAAGATAATAACAATATTTGATTTCTTTATCAGTATTCGATTAAGTCTTTGTCATGTATTGCTTTGAATTTTTTAATTCAATGTTTCACCAATAGGTTGTGTTTTGGACTCGTTCTCGCCTGGTTACTCCTTCTAATTTCTTGAATAACCTCATCGCAAGAGAAAAAAAAAATTTAAATACAAGAACGTCAACAAAATATTCTTTTTTTTTTCTTTTAAATTTTATAAAAAAAAACCGAAATGTCTTCGTTGTGAGACAGCAGTGTTAGGTATGTTAGAAAATTCGGTATATTTGAATCAATTTCAATTTTTCTTCCCTCCGCTTCCTATGCAATAACGTAGATTTATTATTATTTATTTACATACTAAGTTATTTGTTTTATGATCTGAATGGCCTGAACTGTTGCATTGTTTATTTTTCAATTATTACTACATTTGTTACATATTTGTTGTACAGTAAAAGTGAAAAGTAAAAAAAAAATATATATTTATGATTTTCACCAAGTATAAAAATAGGTATTCGTTCTGTATTAAAATAAACTAAAAATTGTGGTTAAAATAGTTTGTTAGTGATCTTATCTTGTGAGGTGTCCTTGCATAAATATTTCTCTTAAAATGATACGGGTTGTTGCTATTTACAGAACATGATTTAAACTTAATAATTATATATTTTATGCACTCAATTTTTTATATAGAAAGACTTTGATAGATCCTATCACTCTTTAAAGATAATATGTTGAATTATAATGTACTATGTTACATTATATGTTATGTAACTAAGGTGACATATGCTATCTTAGGCGTAGGTGCGAGCAGGTCATCAATATAACACAACCCTTATCAATGGCCTCATGTTCTACATTATCGATAATGGATATTATGTCTTTGAAACACAAATACCACTTAAATCTGATGTAAGCCAACTGATATTTTGATCGATAATCATAATTTTATATTAACTGTTTTTAAAATTCTAGTTAAGCACAAAATTTTCGCTTGAATCCGTTCGTAAAAAACCTAAATTATTTTTATTGATTCGATGGAAACATTTATTTTTGATTTAATAAAAATCTAATATACATATAGCTAACAGTAGATTTCATACGTAGGTAGGTGAAAGTAAAACCTATTTTTTAATTTTCTGGAACTGCATGTAATCTATGTTAGGCTTCTCAGGGTGGAAATACATTCAATAATTTTCCTTACTATATATTCTATAATTTGAATATGAATTTATTTATGTTCCATTTTATGTAATTTGACCATTATTATTATTTTCTGTATATATAGTATGAATGTGGTCTCTTATCAATATTATTATTGTTCATTTTGTAACAAATTGTAATATATCTCAATAAAAAAAAAAAAAAAAAAAAAAAAAAAAAAAGTTATGCTGTCCTTCGGAGGGGACAAGCCTGTGCGATGTTACCTGTTAAAGATCACTATCCTTATAAAACCTCTGTAGGCAAAATTTAGGACTCCAACTGAAGCATCGTCCGATTAGCCACAGCAGCATAAATGTTAAACAAACCAACAGCTATATATTCTATATTTAAGTAAGTAAAAGTTACACATAAAATACAAAATATTAAAAGAATTTGTAACCAACTAGATAAGAAAAGATCAAAAATATATTTTGTGTTTTTTTTTTTTTTTTCAGCTTAATGGAATAGTAATATAAATGTTTAATGTACGTTCGAAAACCAATTATTTTATAAAAAAAAAAAAAAAAAATTCTCATATGCATAGTTATATAAAGTAACTAGTTGACTCATCATTCTTCGCACGGAATGAAGTTTAAATGAAATTTTTTTTATGTTTAAAAGAAGCTATATTTGACCGATTTCGAGTTTATCGCTTTGAAATTTTAAATGGTAACGAAAAGTAAACAGCAGGAAAATATATTTATTTTATGAAGTCTATTTATTATTAAAGCTAATCATCAGCGAAATTGAGGAACATTAATTGGTCAATTAATCAAATTCGTTCAGTTTATTTGTTTGTTATTTTAAAGTGAAATAACAACTACAAATAAGTAACAACTACAAACAAATTAACTACTCAAAGTTTATTTTTTCTATCAAAAGAAAACTTATTTGCAATTTCTGTTTTCAAAAACTAGGAATAAGAAAGGTTCCTATCTTTTTTTTTTCTTTTTTTATCACTATTTAATATTTCAAATGAACGATTTAAATTTCATTTACAAAGTTCGATTAAGTTTTAAGTAAGAATTATATTTAGTTTACAGTGAAACATCTGTTTTCATGAAATATTATTAAATATAAAATAATTCATAACATTGTAACTTTATAGATTTATAACAATCTACTAATTAACTTAAAAACTTAGCTATGTTTCGGTACGTAATACCCTTTCTAAAGCCTTGCATACCAAATGGAAGAATTATTTGCACAGTCTTGAACAACGGTGGCAACATTTAACTATCACAACCTCCCTCTTCACCTATAGCATATGTTCATAAGTTTATGGACTTATAACAACTTTATGTTAATGTGAAAGACTTATTTTACTGCAAATTGATATACCTAAAAATCTTTACTTTTTCCAACGGTATATTTTACGTCTATATTACTACTCATATTACAGGAATAATTATTTGATGATTTGATTACAAAAAGGATATTTTACCACATAAAAAAATAACAAATCGCAATGTATTGTACTAATTAACTTTCTGAAAAGAATGTCCTAAATTATGGTGAAAACCATATAAAAAACCCGTCCTGTGGTTAAGAAGGTGTTCGCGGAAAATAAGAATCGCGGTATCATTATTATATATATATATATATATATATATATATATATATATATATATATATATATATATAAATATATATATTGGGGGAGCCCGTGTCTGAGTGGCTAGCGCGCTAGTCTCTCATGCTTAAGGTTGTGAGTTCGAATCCCAGTCTCAGAGGGTCTTTTTCAAGCATTAAATAAATAGGGATTCATTCACAGCCTCTCCCACGGGTATGTGAGAGCCGTCAGCCAATTGGTGGCCGCTCACAAAGTTAGGCATAGGGAGTGATGACCCTACACTATAAAATGCATCAAGAAACGTGAGTGTAATCTCGCAGAAGATTACACCACGAGGCCTGGGGCCTGCACGGCCTGTCGCACCAAAAAAATTTATATATACACTGAAAGTGATGAAAAGATAAGTGATTGTAGTAGATAATAATTTCTATAGTTGGATTATTCAATCTGAAAAATATGTTTTCAACGGGACTCAATGTAATAATTTAACTTTTCTTTACTTACAACTTTACTTAAAATGATTTTAATAAAAATAAAAGTGTGTTGCACCCACCAAAGTGTGCTGTTTTGAATATTGGATCATAAACTAGAATTTTTTTATAATAAATGGAGATAACTATCAATCACGAATATACTCTGATCACGAAATGATATACACATGAAACACACATAGACCTATCTGTTGCTAGTAAGAAGACCTTCCACTGTACAATTTAGATTTCCCTAGCCTCTAATCAAGAAGCACTATTTGTGTTTGGATGTTTGCTCATGGTGGCAGGTCTAGCACAGAGTCTATATTCCTGCCGATCTCTAACCCTAATACAGTTTCAGTTCCTTCGCAATATATGAGACTCGTGTTTATTGTACTGATAAATAAACGAATACAGTTGATTTAGATACGTTTTCATCTGTTATAATATTGGATTGTATAATAAGTTTTTAGCGTTTTTCAATATTTCAAATATGAGTTTAGCTTCTTTTTTTAATATTTTAATTTACCAATATATGAGATATGTATGAAAGGAATTTAATGCGATTGTGGAAATTTTATAATTCTAGATTTTACTGGAAATGCACGTTTTAGGGTCCCCTGAGTCCAAATGACCACGTCCTGCAAAAAGGTGTGTGTTGTGTGTGTGTGTGTGTGTGGTGTGTGTAAGTCGAGTTCGAAAACAATAAGTTGTATATAACTGAAATTTTATATTTTACGAGTGTATCCGCCTGGAATATTACAGCAACTTTTTCATCGAAATCTGCCAACCCTAAGAGCCACTTAATACAATAATTTTTAAACCATTTTACGATTAATTTCTCAGCCAGACGTATATATTAATATGTACTGTGCGACACTGTTATTCTTAAGGGACATAGTTCCAGAATAAGGTTGTTTTATGACCTCGAACAAGCAGGTGGAGTGGAAAGGGAGAAGAGAGCCCTCTACGAGAAATGCATCCCTTTTCTAAAAGAAAAGTTCCGCGAGACATTTGGCGAGAGACATTCTCCGTTAAAGGTCTATGGTTGGTTTTCGCGGTGCGATCCCTAGAAGCACAAGGTGATTTTTAGAAGACCTGGGTGTCGATATAGGAGATATAGCGGTGTTAGCAGAAAATGTGATTTTTGACTCCCTGGGGATTATCCACCATCCATCACCTGTATGGCAATTAAATGGTGAATGTGATTATATTTTGATAATATAATTGGCAAACATACTGCAAACTAATATTAGCCATATACTAACTCCAGTATGAGTTATTGATAAGTTAATGATAAGTTATTGATAAGTTAAGATAAGTTGTTGGGCTCAATGACGAGCGGATTCCGAGAAAGTTGGTATTTGCTGATCCGACTGGTAGGCGTCCGAAAGGTAGGCCGAAGCGGAGATGGGAGGATTGCGTTAAGGCTGATCTCGGGAGCTTGGGCTTGAATGGTGAGCATTGGACGAGTCTGTGTAGGCGGAATTTGGTGGTATCGGCATCGAACCTTCGGGTTCGCTAAGCCTATTATTATTATTATTAATATAATTGGCGCACCAAACGTCTAAATTTACAATATAGTGGTAGAGAGAAACAAAATAAAATAATGTAAATAGCTAAAAGAGAAAAAAAAATGTAAATATTATAAATTTGTATATGAATAGGAAAAAAAAAAATTGAAAATGTATGTAAAGTATGTCCAAGTGATTGATAAGTATGCTGTGTTATACAAGCAACCTGATGTATTTTTGCAGCATTTCCAAACAAATAAAGCATTTCTCTCTATATTAAAATAAAAAAAGATCAGTCAGTTTTAATAAGTTAAGAAATATAGATTTCTTTGTCGGATGACAATAATATTTTTTCAACTGAAACGTAAAATATGTTGTTAAGTGCAGATAAAAATTCACACGGTTGAAATATTTTCATCAACTAGTTACTGTAATAAAGTGAAATATAAGCTAGGTAAATAAAACAAAATCTTGTTCTAAATCTACTGCACCAGGAAAGTTTCAATAAATCTTTTATTTCAGTATTGGATTAGGAGAATTATAATTTCATTGTTAAAGTTTGAAAATAGAAAGTGTTGTGTTTGTTAAACCAATATTGCATTATTCTTTGTTAGAAATTGAACTCTACTAACTCTCGTTAGGGAAGTTTCTGAGGACAAGGAATACTTTTATAAGTTCTAGTCTCAAAGGATTATTATTTGCAGCCTCGTCTGTGCTACAACGGATGCGGGCTATACGGAACGTAGCTTGGTTATGATATAAAATTAAAATCAATGAAACCTAATCAATAAACCATTTTAGTACATAATCTTAAAATTTATGCGTATTTGAATTGATTTAAATCCATAAACATATACACTGACCATTATCAAAACACCGTTAATTTTGTAGTACTAGCTCAAAGAACGAAAAGTCGCGTTTAACTGAAATTTCCTATTTTATGTTCACAGAACTTTTCTGAAGAGCAAAACATAAATTTTGCACTTTTTCCACAAAAAAGTTCTTAATCGATTTTCATTAAGCTCACTATACGGATCCAAAGTTAAACATGATTTAATTTTATAGTGTAACATAGCTAAAATATCATTTTTTTGTGATTCCTTCCTCTTCACTTTAATTTACCCGTCCCCCTGTATTTTGCAATCCTACTGTTTCAATAAATAATGGTCTATTTTATCTACGTTCCAATATCTCCTTCCATATTATGGGATTATTGATTATAATTTTTAATTAGATGTTTGATGGAAATTACTTAATCTTTACAACAACCGATAATCTTGTTTATTTCTATTTTCACTCATCTATTGGGTTGTGTCATATGAAATGTCCGTTTTCAAGGTAAAGGATTTTTATTAAAAATACGATATGAAAACAAGATAATTTTATTCGAAATATTTACCTTCTTTTTCTACACATATTTCCCAACGTGACACAACCTGAACTGAAAAACTCTGAGCTTTGAAGTGAAACAAAATCTGAAAACGCAACTTTCACTTGATCATCATTTTTAAAAAGTTTTCCTTTGACGAAGTTGCCTAAATTCCTGAACAGGTGGTAATCTGTTGGAGACAAGTCGAGAGTGAAAGATGGTGGGTGTGGAAGAACTAAGTAGCCCAGTTCTTTCAATTTTTGCACGGTATGTTTTGAATCACAGGGTCTTGCTGCCGCTCAGTGAGATCATGAGGTACCCATGTATCGATCTTTTTTTACTTTCCCAATACACTTTAAATGTCTGGAAACGGTAGATGCACTTGCATTTAGTTGCCTTTAACTGTTTGGTAGGGGTTTGAGGACATCGTTGTCTATTACGGACGGAGGTCTCTCGGGGGCAAGTTTTCCAAATCGGTATCCCCAGCTGAAAACTTAGCAAACCAACGGCGAATGGTCCATTCATTAACACTCCCTTCCTCAAACGCCTTCCAAACATTTCTAGCGGTCTCAGCTGCTGAATGGCTGAGTTTAAACTCGTACAAAAATGTTACTCAAAAATCGCGTGTTTCCATGTTTATATTTGGAGGTATACTAAAAAGGGGGTAATTGATTGGGAAGCTAATGTTTATAATACAAAGGTAGAGGATTAGTAACTGTTTACTTCAAATATGTAAATATTCGGAAGAAAACAACAGAGACCTGCAAAATCCTTTATGTATTTCAGAAACTATAAAAATGGACATTTCATGTGAAACAACCCAATATATAATATATATATATATATATATATATATATATATATATATATATATATATATAAATAAAATATAAAATATTGTATATAGTAAAGAAAATATTGCAATCGCGAAAATTTAGGCTGCTCTGAGTTCAAATAAATATGGTAAACAAAAAAATCTGTGTGTGTCCGAATCTAACATAATGTTAAGAAAACGGAATTTTTTATTTAAGACAGCTATAAGCCCAAAATGTTACTGTAGCTTTTTTGTTATCAAAAACGGGGGCCGGAAGAACCACTTTATACCATGCATTTTGCACCTTATTACGATTTTCCCAGTAACAGGTACAACGATTTTTATTAAAATCTATATCGATGTAAAATTTAATGGTCTTCCATATTATGTAGGTATCATTCTGATCGAAATATGGCAACAGGGAAATATCGAAACAGGGCATTAAGTACAAAATGTTCGTATTTTCTTCTTATAAATCTTAAATTATTTTGATTCTAACAAAATTAAATACTAAATTTAAAAAAAAAATCTTTTTAGAATTGTGTAAAAACAGATAAATATATATTTGATATCTAACTAAAGAACAAACCTATTTTAATGCAATGTTTGTGGTTTTGAGCATAAAAACAGTAATTTAGATTCAGAATAAACCATTGGAAGGCTATTCTGGAAAAAATATTATACTCAAAATTTTAAAAGTTAATGGAGAGTAATAAAAAGCGATAAAACTGACTGATTGTTGAAGATAATAAATAATATAATAGCATATTTAAAAAAACACGTATTTCTATTGAACCTTAATAGAATTAATTCTTTAAAGATTTAATTTCACTTCTAAACTTGTTTAAAAATTATCAAATTGATATAAGGGCGGAGATGAAATTCGTGTGTTGGTCAAAATTAGTTATGTTTTACTAGTCATTCTATTGTTGTATTTATTACTGATTGAATACAGTAAGATGTTTTTTATTTTACGAGGTTTGAAAGAATTTGACAATCAACTGAAAAAGGAAACAAAAGATATATTTTACCGTTAATTTTTTTTCCCCCTAAGATTGGATTATTTTGGTTTAATCTATTTTATATTACAATAAAGATACAAAAAAAAAATATTATTTTAATTAATCTAAAACAAACGTTTTCCTCCAAACAATTTTATTCTTTGATGTTTTATCAACTTAACGTCACTTGAAATTTTGCATTTTGGTTTTGAGTAGAAAGTAAGACATCTGTTACAAGCACCAGATTTTTGAAATTACACTTCAAATCTTTCTATACATTCTTAATGGGTCTGGCTCCACCATTCTGAATCATTTACCTCTTTTGGCCTTTAAACTATTTTGTCGCAGTCCATCTTTGCTAAAGGAATAACTTCGTTTAGTTGGATATTGGCGATCGATCAACCGACCCTCTTTAATAGCCTTTTTAGCAAAACTATCTGCCATCTCGTTGATTTTTAAACGAATATGCCTTGGCAATCATAATAGATGAACTAAATCCTCACCTATCTCCAACAATTTTAATAATGATTAATTATTTATTAGCGCTGGGACTTAAGTCCCTTAATTGTAATGTAACAGAATAATTAAAATAAACTTCAGTATCTTAAAAATAAAAAAAACAATGGACCCATTAAATGAAAATAAAAATTAATAGACAGGTAAATTCTAACAATAATCTATAAAGAAAAAAAAAATGGAAGGAAAATACTAAACTGTGTATATAGTTAGTTAGGGGAGGGGATTATAACGCCGGTGTTTTTTTTACTAATTATAAAATTTCGTTAAATAAGAATAATGAACTTTTATATATTTTTTTTACAACGCACAATTCGTTATAAACAACTTATAAATTATTATTAATATGGGTTAATAATAATTATATATTTTTTATTCTATTTCTTACTTTTCTTTTATTTTTATTGTTTTGTTTATTACCTCTTTTTTTTGTATGTATATATATATATATATATATATATATATATATATATATATATATATATATAATTCTTATCCTTTCTCACTGTTTATTTTTTTAATAATTTATTTGTTTTTCTATTATTATTAAAAAATCTGGTGCAGGCAACACATGAAATTCAATTACCTCTATTATTTGTATCAATTTAAGAATTTAAAAAAAAAAATTTAGATACGAAAATAAATTGCTGAAGAATTACTTAAAGTTACTAAGATACGTTAATTTTTAAGACAGTATGCATAAGATAATATTTTTTTCTAAAATCTTTAACAATCCAACAGTATATTAGGGGTACTCACTACGTTTGCTATAGCATACTATTTGTGTTATTTTGCTAAACCCGTCGAGTTTCTAAAGTTATTCCCTGTATAAAATTGATGGGCACAAATAGCATGCTATAGCAAACGTAGTGAGTACCCCTATTATACATCTATACTATTGTTGTTAACTTCAAAAATAAAAAATTGCATTGAAAAAATATTCTTGCAGTTTTCTCCTTTAGTTGGATATCGAATTCGTTTAACTTATATATTTTACTGTTTTTAGAAATTTCAATTAGACGATATAATTAATGTTTTAAAATCTACAAAATTAAAGGTAGTTTACAGCAAGAAAATTTAAAATTATGGCATTTAAACCACATCAGACGATCTCAATCAGAATGAAACCTTATTGATAATTTTAATCTCTCTAAAAATTCTATACCCAACCCGAGTACCTGCTTATTATCACCCAATAACCATGACAGTTGCCTGGATAGGCCCCTTAAAGAGAACGAAGCTACGTACACCGGACAACTTACTATATATATAATGTGTGTATAAACTTTGACTATATTTCGGCTTATAATTCGACAACTATAACTTTATTAGTAACCCTTGAGAGATGTATAAATGAGCGATTGCAATAGGCCTGGTCGGGGGATGAAAACATTGGTGGGCCGGGCGGAGCACCATTTATCATGGACCTCTGCCTGGGACCTATCAATCCAGCTAATAGCTTACAAGGGCTCCCTTTAGCTTACCGCTACCGGTACTGGTACCAGTAGATTCTCTCATGCCCAGGATTTATTTTCATTTTTATTATTACTACCCTTTGAAGTGGACGACATCCTCCGAGACACAAATGATTTTTAACCTATCCCTATTAAATTTAAACTTTAACGATATTCCCTGGAAGTCTGCATCACTAGAATATTAAAATTTCAATATTTACAGACTAACACATAAAGTTAAACTTAATGAAAAAATATTTATTAAATTAGTTGAACGTGCAGAGTTACATTATGAATTTAAATCGGGTGCCGGTTATTAAAAAGGAGCATTTAATTAGGGTATAAAAATAAGAAAATCTAGTGCGCACAACTACTTTTACTTATCTTGGTTGCTGAAAGTTATTTAAGAATTTTTAATATAGTTAGATATAAAAATGGCGACTTTTATCAGTCTTCGGCGAAGCAGGGGAGTTGCCATCCCATTATCGCCGACAACAAATGGAGGTTAAATACTTCCTTAAAGCTCTCGGCAACCCTCATCACCCACTAAAACCTCAATTTCTTCTTTCTTTGCGGGAACGGCCGCTGATGCCCACTCTTCCCTCTCGGGTCCAAGAAGCGATTCTGCCTTTCCGCCAGAGTTTGGAGCAGCTATACCCCATCGGGCCTTCCCCTATACCTCCCTGGTCCGTCCCTTCTATCCATTGTCAACTGTCTCTCACACGACTTCCAAAACTCACGACTCCACCAAAAGTATACCAGCAAGAATTTTTAGAGCTTATCCAAAGGTGCCATAATGCTAATGTTTATTACACAGACGGCTCTCGGGGAGAACTAGGCGCTGGAGCTGCAGTTGTGAGTGAGGCCCAAGTTAACATGTTTGCCCTCCCTTCTATATCGAGTAGCTATACCGCCAAAGTAACTGCCATCCTCCAGTCCCTCCTTCTTCGCCAGCAATCTTCCTCTCAAGTAATCATATGCACCGATTCCCTCTCCACTCTATCCTCTATCCGTAACATATATTCCTCTGACTACCTCATCCAAAGAATTCATATCACACTTGCATCCTTTTCCTCCCGGGTCAACATTGTTTTCTTCCAGGACATTGTGGGATCTTGGGGAACGATCGGGCTGATTTAGCGGCACGTCATGCGGTTTCCGAGGGTCTTGAACTTCAAGGTGTGAGCCTGCCTGACCTTGTCACTTCAATTCGATCGAGCATATTGGGTTGCTGGCAGCGGGAGTGGGCGGCCCTCGGGAACAATAAGCTTCACCTTATTCATCCCCGCGTTGGCCCTTGGGGGTCCTCCTGCCGGCCGTCTCGACGCGAAGAGGTTGTGCTCGCGCGACTTCGTATAGGACACTCTCGGTTGATCCACGGTTATCTCATGGCCCGTGGACATCCGCCTCTCTGTCGATCATGTCAGGTTCCTCTCTCAATACTCCACATCCTCACAGAATGCCGACAATATACCGCTCCACGTATTCTTTTCAACCTCCCCACCGATCTGTCGCTTCTTCTCTCTGATTCCTCTCCTCATATAACTAACATTATTCGCTTCCTAAAGTCACACCATCTTTACTCTCAGATCTAAACTATACTCTCACTCTACTCCTATAATCATGTAACCTGTGTCTAACGGTGTAAAGGCGAACATGACCCTGGTGGTTGTCGCCTCGGAAAAAAAAAAAAAAAAAATGGCGACTTTAACTTAGAATAAAAACAAAACAAATAAAACAGTCCTTAAAATATGACAATCGGGCATATCCTTTGAAATAGTAAATTTGTCTTTTTCGGGCGTAAGACAAAGACAAAAATGTATAAGAAAAATTGTTTGCTCATTTCTCCGTTCGTTGGATCTTGATTTTTTTTTACCTCTATATTCATTTATTTTTATAAAAGTTAACTAGATGTTATGTTTATTTTTTTAGAATTTAAAAAATGAAAGGTAGGTTAGTTGTTTTTTTAAATTTTAATGGTACAAAACTTTGCGGTTATCAATGCCAGATATGTTCATTTAGAAGAATAATTTTAAATAAATAGTATTAGTTAAAAAATTTATTGTTAAATAGAACAGTATAAGTATACGTTTATTTTAGAAAAATTAATGATATAAAATATTTAAAAGGAAAAAAATAATCGTAAATAAAATAAATAATAATAATACAGAAATAGTAGATTAATGTTTCTATAAATTTATGTTAGAATATTTAGTTATCTCCCACAGTTCAAGTCTGTAGGTTCATATAGGTTTCAGTACGGTCTTGTATAGTAGTAATTTGTTGTCAACTGTAAGATGAGATATTCTGTTAAGTAGTCTGTATAACTGGCCAAATCGGTGGTTGAGTTCATTTCTTTTAAGTCGTGTATGTGGTTTCCACGTCAGTCTTTTGACTAGAAAAAATCCAAGATACCGGACTGTGTCTGAGGAAGGAAGCGGTTTGGAATTTAATTTATGTATTGGACAGGATTTGCGTCGAAGGTTAAAGGTAACGTGTGCGCTCCAACACTATTTTTTTTAGCTAGTAAGAAGTTTTATCCACGGTTTTTATAAATGAAAGGATAGTGAAAATTGGCCAAAAAAAAAAATCAATCATTAAAATCAAAAATGTTGAGCGACAAGGTCTGGACGATTTAGAATGGATTAACTGATATTAGTTGTCTGAACCAATGAAGTGTTAGGATCTCCTGATATTCTTACGACATCTACAAGTGGGCTTCGAGGTATGACACGGAGATCTCAGGGGCAGTATGTAAGAATTGTATATAGGCAAGAATGAGGCTAAGGTAATTATTAGTTAATCTTATTTGTTCGATAAATATTAGGGCGTTTTACAAAAGAATTCTTGGATATATTTTTTTAAAACAATTTATTTAATCCAGTCATCGCAACGTTTCAGCCTCTAGGGCCATTCTCAAGCTTCATGCATATCCATGTTAATTATCATTTCATTTCACCGCTTTTCAGCAGCGTCGTCATAATTTTTTAAAAATATCATTTATCAAAAAAAACTCAACAGTTTTCGGCCGTCTTATAGGTGTTAGCGTGCGCGACTATAGTCGATAAACCAATAAACCATTGTGTAAGAATTTTAAGCTATTTTGTCAGTACTGGCAAAACGATATGGTTCTTTTTTTCGATTCCACGAAATTTAAAGTACCTTAGAGGAGGAAAATTGAAAAACTGAGTTTATGCTTGGAAAAGGCTCAGTAATGCCCTGCTGATGGCTCACAAGCTTGAGCCGAAACGTCGGCAAAATTAAAAGATATAATTTTAACTGACTGACTTCTGATTATTTCTACCTATTGTAGATTAGAAAAAAAATGTAACAATTTTTTTTCTATAATTCATTATTATTCGTTGTAAGGAAAAATTAAAAAAAAAGGTATAATTTAATGAAACATTTTCATAGTCAGACTATAGTCGCGCACGCTAACACCTATAAGACGGCCGAGAAACTGTTGAGTTTTTTTGAAAAATGATATTTAAAAAAATTATGACGACGCTGCTGAAAAGCGATGAAATGAAATGATAATTAACATGGATATGCATGAAGCTTGAGAATGGTCCTAGAAGCTGAAACGTTGCGATGACTGGATTAAATAAATTGTTTTAAAAAAAATATATCCAAGAATCCTTTTGTAAAACGGCCTAATATTTATCGAACAAATATTCAAACAAAAGAACAATTACGACAATGATAAGAAAAAAAGTTAATCTTATTTATTTTACTTTACTTATTCTTCTTATTATATTTTTATTTTATTTTTGTTTACTCTGTATATATAGAATGAATGATTCCTTTAAGCTCCAATACTCATTGACCAAGACTGTAGAAGAATGTATTATTTCTAAATAAAACAAATAAAATAATAAATAAAAATCTATATAATATGGTAAATATGCATATATGTCTAAACAGGTATAAAATATTCTAAAAAATAATTAGATTAATATGTGATAAGATCATATCGATTGGAAATAATCTCTTCTTACTTTTGTTCATATGTATCCTTTATTAACACATGTTACACTTTATTACGTTTCGAGGCTTCATTTGCCTCACCTTCAGATATTATCTAAAATATTATTGTACAATTATTTTAACTAATTATGTATAAATTAAGTATATATTATTTATAAATCAGAAATAATTTATAATTTAACCATTTACACTATGTATAACATTTTTTTATATATACTCACATCTTTTACCATATTTTTATATAATATAGGTCATTTAAATAAATTTAAATCACAACATTTATTCTGTTACTTCATAATCACATATGTCAATATGCACTGTGCATTTAAATGTGTTCTAAACTGTTCTCTATTTAATGCCTTCCTATTCAACTCAGTGTTTTCAAACAAACAAAATACTACTTATACTTAGGTCAGTTATTAAAACCCACACAACATTAATCCCTACATATATGTACACAACACACAACCATACAATATACGTCCATATATACAAATTCAGCTTCATACATATATATATATTTACACACATCATATACATAAACATATGCATCCACTCATACGCACACACACACAAACCCATACATATATATATATATATACATACAAACACACACACATACTATATATATATATATATATATATATATATATATATATATATATATATATATATATATATAATAATAATAACATTAACATACACACATATACACATACACACATATACACATACCCATACACACACTCACACATACATACATATATAATTATATACTCACACACTCACACAAACAATTACATATATATAAATATTTATATGCATTCATTCAAAACCACTTACATAACTTCATATATCACATATTTACATTTAATTATATACATTATTTACCAATCTCTAATACACATGCATTCCAAATACATCCACCTATTTATAATTTTTATTTATTATATTTTTATTTATCAATCAAATTCAAAAATTCAATTTATTAATTATATCTGCATAATTTTGACTTATTTTCTTTGAATCTGTTTTGTAATTTACAGTATTTTTTATGTTTTTAGTTATATAGATTGACTCCAGTATCTTTCTATTTTTGGTTTTTTGTTCTGTATTAAGTATTTGTATATTTTCAAAATTAAATTCATGTTTGTTAGTTATACTATGATTGGATAGAGCTGTAATATTTATATTTTTAATATTTTTGCAATTGGAAATAATGTATATAATTAAATGTAAATATGTGATATATGAAGTTATGTAAGTGGTTTTGAATGAATGCATATAAATATTTATATATATGTAATAGTTTGTGTGAGTGTGTGAGTATATAATTATATATGTATGTAGTGTGTGAGTGTGTGTTATGGGTATGTGTATATGTGTGTATGTGTATATGTGTATATGTATGTATATATATATATATAATATATATATATATATATATATATATATATATATATATATATATATTATATATATATATATATATATTATATATATATATATATATATATATATATATATATATATATATATATATTATGTATGTGTGTGTGTTTGTATGTATATATATTATATGTATGGGTTTGTGTGTGTGTGCGTATGAGTGGATGCATATGTTTATGTATATGATGTGTGTAAATATATATATATATATGTATGAAGCTGAATTTGTATATATGGACGTATATTGTATGGTTGTGTGTTGTGTACATATATGTAGGGATTAATGTTGTGTGGGTTTTAATAACTGACCTAAGTATAAGTAGTATTTTGTTTGTTTGAAAACACTGAGTTGAATAGGAAGGCATTAAATAGAGAACAGTTTAGAACACATTTAAATGCACAGTGCATATTGACATATGTGATTATGAAGTAACAGAATAAATGTTGTGATTTAAATTTATTTAAATGACCTATATTATATAAAAATATGGTAAAAGATGTGAGTATATATAAAAAAATGTTATACATAGTGTAAATGGTTAAATTATAAATTATTTCTGATTTATAAATAATATATACTTAATTTATACATAATTAGTTAAAATAATTGTACAATAATATTTTAGATAATATCTGAAGATGAGGCAAATGAAGCCTCGAAACGTAATAAAGTGTAACATGTGTTAATAAAGGATACATATGAACAAAAGTAAGAAGAGATTATTTCCAATCGATATGATCATATGATATACTCTTCTATAATAGCGAATGATATAATATGTGATAAGGTTTTAGAAAAGAATTTGTTATGGTAAATAATAGATTATAGAGCGTATTGAAATTACGAAAAGCGGTACATAATTTGAATAAATCTTGCAAATATATCGCGTGTTACATTGCTCTTTGCGTGTTATACTGGGTTTAATAGATGTATCAAACAGTTAAAAATCATTACTTGTGTAAGTGTAATCATGGAAATGATAAAAATTCGTTCGATTTTAATTATCAACCTGTAATTAACAAATTAATTTACAACATAATTATATATTATTACGAAACTCTAATTTCGTGTCAGTTTCCTTGTACCAACCCCTCAAACCTTTAATCCAAGATCCTTCATGTGCCTTATTTAGTTTATTTTATTATTTTCCTTGGATCTAAATAAATTAAAATTGCCGGTTTAAGGAAAACCATCTTAAAAAAAAAAAAAAGAATAAGATATGATATAAAATTAAGTATTTATAATTTTTCACCAAATTAAACCTTTTTTTAATTTCTCCTTACAACGAATAATAGTGAATTATAAAAAAATTATTGTCACATTTTTTTTTCCTAATCTACAATAGGTAGAAATAATCGGGAGTCAGTATTTTTTCTTGTTTTATATATATATAAATATATATAAATGTATATAATGTATATATTTTAATTTTGCCGACGTTTCGGCTCAAGCATGTGAACCATCAGCTCTTATTATTCTTGGGCATTACTGAGCCATGTCCAAGCATAAACTCAGTTTTTCAATTTTCTTCCTCTGAAGTACTTATAATTTCGTGGAATCGAAAAAAAAGAACCATATCATTTCGCAAGTACTGACAAAATAGCTTAAAATGCTTACACAATGGTTTATTGGTTCCAAATAACTATATTATGGTTTAAATAAATTAGGGTATAATTTTGGTATTTATTTATCTAAAAATCCATAGGGCGGACAATCGGATTTTTACTTCCGTATCCGTTTTTTCGGGTTATACGTATCTTGAAAAGTATGCTATCATATCTTGAGGGGTGTTTTTTTTTTCGTCGGTTACTAAGGTCCATTATTGAAAATTTAGTTTGATATTAATAAATTCTAAAAATGGGTCCGGAATCCTCGACTAAAACTAAATGATTGTTGTAGATATTAAGGTAATAGATTGTTTAGTGGAACTCAATATAATATTAATGATTATTCAGCGCTAACCTTAGTTGAATGTTCTTAAAACGATATTATTAATAGAAGTAACTAAAAATCGTGTGTTACAGATATCAGATTGTTTTTTTCGTAATTGCAGCCTACGATTATAGATTTCTTTTAGTACTACTAAACCTTTCTCTTGTGCTTGGGACACTATACTGTACAGAATTACAAAGGGGTTAATTATCTATACGAAAGAGTATGGGCTGAGAACCCTCGACTGACCGCCTTTGTAAAGGCTCCTTCAACAAACAGCACTCGACCTCATCAATGATATCGTCTTTTAGCCTCCTCCTTGTCTTCTTTGTATTTATTTTATAAGCCCACTTCTCCTAAAACCTCGAGTGCTTTCTATTTTCTTATCTCTCCCGAGGGATTTTTTTTATTTTATTTTAGGATCCAAGATATCCCTGTCATTCCCTAAATTTGTAGGAGTCACCATTACTGTAATTGATACCGAAAAAAAAACCTTATAAGTGAGGCAGTGCCATACTGATTTACTATTGTCTAATGTGTTAATGTATGGTGGTCGTATATCTTGCAAAAGCTAAAATCTCTCAATGAACAATAAAAAGTACTGTAAGGTAGATAAATAGGAAGCCCGTGGATGTGTGTCTACTTCGACAAATGTTGTGAGTTCGAATCCTAGTCCCGGAAGGTCTTTTCCAAGCATATGATTGAATGGGAACTCACTCATGGCCTTCCCCTAAGTATGTGAGACCCGTAATCCGACTGGTAGCTACTTACAAAAATAGGTGCAGGTATTGATGATGCTACCCAGTAAGAAAATAATTACGAGTTCTCGATAATAAGGGGCTTTTAACTCGGTATTTATCCCCGACCGTCACTCTCTGGCCAGAGATTCCCCCCTATAGTTTTCAAAGACAATAAGGTAGGTGTGTCAAAAAAACAAAAAATTCTTAAACATGTCATCGAGAATTGCCCTGGGAAAACTCAGGTTAAAATTTATAATAAGTTTAGCTGATCCGAAATCATTGCCTTCACAATTCGAACTACCAAGTCCAAATTTTGGAATCCCAAAACCTTGATCTGCTTCTAGAATGTCTATCAGACAACCACACCCTAAATACAAGATCTCATCCTACCAATCTATACTTACCCTCTCATAGAACCGCTTCCTTCGAATAGTCCTTTATATTCCGTACTACTACGCTTTGGAACACTTTACCTATTACCGTCGTAACCACTTTCAAACACCATTATTTATCGAACTCTTCCAATATAAATATTCCTCACATATGTGATAAATCTCGACTAAACTCATTAGAAGTTGTCTTTTTTTTTTATTTATATTTTTAATTCACATTGCCTTTATATAATTTCATAATCACTATTTGACTAAATATTCATGTAGTTTATATAACCGAACAAATAGTATTCCTTATGTTCATTGAACACAATTGAGACGTTGATTTCCAAAAAGTACTATATCCATTCTAGGACATTTTACAGGAAGCGCCAAAATCTCTCGTTATTATATTATTAAACCAGATAATTTGATTCTTTTCGCATTAAAAATATAGAATTTTTTTTTAACTATATTAATAAAACCATATTAAAGTTATGAAATGAAATGTTTTAGTATGATTTAGAACGAAGCTGAATGTGTAATTAGTACCTTAAGAAATTAATAGCATTTCTAAATCGCGTTATTGAAGGACTTCAGTGTTCATTAGATACAATTAAATTTAAGATTTAGATAAAACTAAATGAGGAGAATATAAATATGTCAAAATATCAATTTCGTAAAAAATGTCCTTTAGTACCTTTTGGAAATCAACGTCTCAATTCTTAGGGAAAGAAATTTTAAAGAATAAAAATTACTTTTCATTTTATTTCATCTCAATATGTGCCGCTGCTATAACCGGATAAAATTTAAACACCCGATTTTTTGTTTCAGTTTTGTTCCATACATTTATCAATCAGAATTTATCTATTTATTTTACTCTTTAGTTTTATTGCTTCTTTTGTTCTGTTTCTATTTTTTTATTTGTCTTCCTTTATCATTGTAAATACGAATGAATTATGATCCTTTGGTCTTTTAGCCAGACACATTGTATGTCTTAATTTTACATACCCGTTTGACCGAGTCTGGAACCCAGGACTGCTGTAAAAACTCCGCCAATTCCTGCCTACTACATAGTTTTTCATTACCATCCAATATCTCTGGAAAATTCTTCAAAAAAAAAAAAAAAAAAAAAAAAAGTTCCATTTCATTCTTTACTCAGTTTATTCAGCTGATGTCCCATCTCATCCTAATACTTTCATTTCTACCTTTGCTACCTCACCTTTCTACCTATTGCTATCTAATGACAGTAGTGTGTTATCCGTCAACAACGATCCAAATATAGCTCTTAAACTCTCCAATCCACCATAAGATAGCTTGAGGTATGGTGTCAGAAGTGAAGAATTAAAATAAATTCCAACAAATCTCTACAAAATAACCCTTTGTCATAAACTTATTACATTCTGCCATAATAATGTTCTGCTTGTCCCAGTTGAACATATTCGCTATTTAGGATTCATTTTGACAAACAAAAAACTGTTTGCTGCTTTCCATTACTTCAACACATAATAGACAAACGATATAACCTTCCATTTAACTACATGACCATCATACGACTTATCTGGACTTACGGAGTTAAGCTTATGGGCACTGCTAAACCATAAAATACTTCCAGTATTCAATTTTTAAAATCCGTAATCCTTCGGAGAAACCTCAACACTCAATATTTTGTCAAGAATAACCTCACCCTCAAACACCTTAATGTTCAATTTTCATTCACTTGGCCCTAACCATGTATCAATCCTTCCAAAATAAAATCCTCTCCCACTCTAACCGACTTGTTTCAACCTGTGTTTCCACTTCCATTGCTGAAAATCCTGCAAGGCGTCTGAAAAATAGATGGTCTCGAGACCTTATAGTTTACATTAGCTACAGGAGTGCTGCCAATGTAATGTGGCAGTTTCCCTCCATTCCTTTTTCATGCATTTTATCTTACAGCTCATTTACTAGATATATTAACCAATTGTAAATACAGTTGTAAATATCAAGAAATACATAAAAATATTTAAAAAAGTTCAAATCAGTATATTATACTTAAAAGACGCTGTCTCAGGATTGATATTATTTGTTATTTTTATTTCACTATCAAATGCCACTAATATATTCACAGCTTCCTTAAATTTAAATCCTCAGTCCACTCTCTCGAAACTAGATCCCGCCATTCCGACCTTTACATTCCCACCGATAGAACTAAATCTTTTGATCACTCCTTTTATATCCGTTCTGCAACCCTCTAGAATTCCCTACCTACTCATATTAGCCATGCTTCTTCCTTTCTCTCATTCGAATCTCATCTTTTCCAACATCTTTTATCATCCTAATTATATGCACAACAAATGTAAATCTGCATTTGACTTATTTTGATTTTAATACAAGTTATAATTATCTATTTTACCCTAACCCTAGTGTGGAATAATTAGTTTGTTTTTTTATGTTTTGTTTTTTTATAATTCCATTAACCCTATCAGTAGCCCTAGGAGATTTCTCTTCTTTCTTTCTTTTTTTTTTTTAATCTTGTGTGTTTATTATCCACACTTTTGGTATATGAATGTATATGAAAGTCTATATATGAATGTATATGAAAGTCTAGGTAGTGTTTAATTTTTCCTTTTTTCTCATTTGTAAATAAAAATTAATTTTATTGTTTTCTTGACCAGACATATATATGAATATCTACTTTTCATTTCTGTTATTCTTAAGGGACATAGTCCCAGAATAAAGTTTTATTATTATCATTATTATTATTATTATATATGAGCGCTTTGTTGAGAGAGAAGGGCTGAAGGCGACAGAAACGCAAACCACAGACCCGAAGACACATTGTTGCGCTACATTAATATCGGCGGTTGATTGGAATCAGTTCCCATGGGAGCTCTCTCATTTGCTTAACAGATATTGTCATGCTCGGCCTCTGGGGTCTGATTGGCGAAATATCCAACCACCGCCGTACAAAGGTCTCCCATGCCATGCAATTTTCATAGCGCACATCATTATCAAAATTTACACCTGTGTTGTCGCAATTTGAATACTAAATGCAATGAAACCTGTTCTACCTAACACCTCAGAGATATATAAAAATTCACCTTTTTTTTTTTTCAACGGGTTCTCTCTAACGCATGTATACACGAAGGATTTATTTATACATGTTTAAATTTTTTTAAAAATATAATTAAAAATAAAAAATAATTAAACTTTTATGATAAAGAGTAATTTGTAAATAGAAATATACAATAGGTCACTGGTCTAAACATGATTTTTTTAAATGTAAAACTGATATATGCTTATCGAATAGAAAAATATTGCTCTTTACGTATATTCATGTATTTTTATTTTTTATTTAGTTATAGTAATTTACAACTGTATTACAGAACACAATAAGTAAATATGAGAAATGAAAAAAAAAGTCATGAAAATGTCTTGAGAAAGAACTACCCAGTGGTAGCACTTCACTAACTATTTTAACTAAGTAGGTCCAGAGGCCAACTTCTTTTCAGTCGCCTTGGAGGGTTATCAGGGATATCTAAGGAAGATAAATTACGGACAAGTGGATTTGTATGGCAGGGAGTTTAGAGTGAAAATAGGAGTATCTATCAAGGGCTATGTCTGCAACAAATGGGATGTTAAGGTCATTATGAATGAGTTGATTTGTTACAAAATAAGGAGCATTCAGGATTTTGCGAAGGATTTTGGATTGTAAGGATTGTATGCGGGAGGAATTAGATGGTTTCGTAGAGCCCCAAAGATTCCATACGTCCAAATAGGTCTGATGATAGTGATGTAAATAAGTCTTTTGTAATATACTGGAAGTTTTGAACGTTTGTCTAGTAAGTGTTGTAGTAATCGATATCTTCGAGCAGTCTCTTGTCGTTTCAGACTTGTGTGAGGATTCCAAGTAAGGCGCTTGTCAAGATGGAGAACTGGGTAACGGATTTGCTCAACAGAAGTAAAGTTAATGTTATTGGTGAAGGATACTGGGGGGCAGGAACTCATTGGTTTATATATACATGTTAAATATGTAAAATGGCAAGATAATAATTAATTTATTTAAACTGTTTAAAATACCTAAGATAGTCCATATCATTGACCCTTTGTTGAACACCCTTAGTAGCTTTTCAATATTAAAAAAAAAAAAAAAATCGTTTAATATTCTCAATTAAATTTATTTCATGTGTGTTAACTACTAACCGCTGGAAAGCTAAAGATTTAAAATAAAATATTATCTTATAAACTAATTCGGTAAAAGGTAACGCAAAGTGACGAATGGGGCTTAAACCTATTACTGATTATAATACGTAACCATTTTATGTTAGAAACAGCTCACTTTAAGCCTTATGCCTGAGATAGAGGATCCGGTGGAATATCTTGGAATACCTGGATAAGTTTTGCTGGAGCCTGCAATATCTGGAGTCAAATTACTCAGTTCCGCTCAACTGAGAAGTTAGGATTACAATACTACAGTTGGCGCTAGCATTCTGCACAGCTGCGGAATATGGTCGATAGCTTTAATAGCAGAAAGCCTGAAGCTTTTCCTTCATCTCTTAAAATATTTCACCCTAAGAAATATAAGTCCGATGGAAGATTTAAAATTTTCAAAAACGTAGAATCGGTATATTTAGTTTGCGACGTTTGGAAAGCTGATGTCAAGTAAATGATGGTTAGTGATTCACAGGAAAATAATGATCTGTAATCTTTTGTCTATTCTTTCGACGATTATTTTTCATTTAGACCCTTTTCTTAATAATTTAAATGTATGTGTACATTAATGAATTTAAAAGTAAAAATACATTTAATGACAAAAAATGCAAAATCATTTTTCTCTTTATCATACAAAGGTAATATTAAAAAAAAAAAAACAATAATAAAATATCAATGTAAATTTCCTCATTATTCTGTTAAACACCAAATATCATGTACTAAGTCAAGTCATTAATTACTTTTTGTCAATTTCAGATGATTCCTATTTAAATTTTAAAAATGATGGTGGTCAAGAATATTTTGACGTTAAATTTGGTTTATTGAGATAAATTAAAAAAAAAAATTGTTTCTTTTCAAGGTTATGTTGGTATAGTTTTCAATTAAGGATTTAAAAAAAAAAAATTAACAAATTGTCATAATGACGAGTCGCTGAAATATATAGGGCTAAATTTAAAACTTTAGGATGAGTCAGTTATGAATTTTGTTCAGTTTTTTAGTGTTTAATAGCTAACGTTAAATATCCTAGAACTATATACTATATCTACAAATATTTTCAACTAATTCTACTAAGTTTGAAAGAATATCATAAAAGATACCAGAAATCACAACTTTCTCAGTTTTAAATTTCATATTTTTCTTTGTAAAAGTGTTATAAATACCATATAAATAAGCTTATCTGGTTTATTAAGTTTGTTTTTCATACAAGAATTTTCCGTCTGATAATAGTAATTTTTTTTTTTAGAAGCCATAAAAAAAAGTTAATTTCAAAGAGTTTAGACAGATATTTTTATAAATAACAGAACGGTATGTAAAATAATCAAGACATTATGAGAACATAATGATATACTTTAAAAATACGTTAAGCGTCGGCATTATTCAAAGACATAAATATGGATGAATGAACAATAACAATTTCGATAGAAATAACTGTTCCTGAAAAGTATTTGCCTTTTACTGTTGAAAGAGTAATTCTACAATAGATATGAATTCAGTTTCTTTTGAGAAGTAAGAGATAAATATAAATCATAGAAAAATAGATCACATCTGTACTTCTAAAGAGGATATAAATATTAAATAAGATGCTAATTAAATATATCATATATTTAAATACATGTATCTACAAGTTATTAATTAAATAATTAATAAAATTAAATTTAATTATTTTAATGAAAAATTAATACATATTGAACTGTCTTTTGTCTTGTTTTCTATAATCGTTTCCTGGCGTCTATTGAGCTTTATGGAAATTTGGTCATGCTCGTAAATTAGCAGCATTTACTTTACCTATTGAAAGTTTTACTAAAAAATGTCACTTTCAGAAGAGGAGATTGTGTCTTTTTTTTTTTTTTGGGTTTCCCCTGCTGGCATACGGGGTTAGCAGTGGTGGGTTAGCACGCTAGGGAAATTATCGAAGAATACACAACCGTGTGCGCCCACCACTGCCAATAAAATACCTTTATTGTTGGGGGATATAATATAATTCTTTGGGTACAATATATATATATAAATCTCTATGGTGCTACCCAGTGGACGGCTGTCCACCTTTTTGGTGTGGTAGCACCGAGGAGATTGTGTCTATCGAGGTGTACAGAGGGTACTTCATTTACCTACACTGCTTTCTCAAAATTTAAAATGCTCTTATACGAAATCGATTGGTTCTATTTTATTTTATATGGATTCCAGTAGAGACAGACTTGATGAAAATAGAAGATTGCCAGGCATATGCAAATAATGTATAATTGTTATATATGTCCTGAATTGGACAGATTGTAATATTGCTCAATAAATGAAAAAAAAAAAAGTTATATATATAAAGATTAATATGGTTAAACAATAAAGTAATTAAAACTTGAAAATTGGTGCTTCCCATCCATTCAGTTTCTGTGACCATCTTATTTTGAGGTGCTTTGGAGTATTTTATGCAATGAAATAAATGCTACTTACTAGTTTTTTTTGTTGTTTTTTTTAACTTTATGAAAAAACGAAAATTCAGACCGGGTTAAGTAAAAAAGGAATATTGACATCTTTATGAATAATTTTATTCGTGAAAGGATTGGATTTGGAAAAAAATATCAAAGCTTTTAAAAATGATTTCATTCTAAATGATCAAGTCCTACAAAAAGGTGCGTGTGAATGAGCATCTAAAGTCTAACTCGGAATCAGTTTATTTTTTTTTATTTTTAGTGTTTAAGTTTTTTATATTCTTTAGTTTTTTAATTGATTCATTAATTCGTGATTTATTCTTACAAGATTTGTTAACCACAAAACTAATAAACAATGCATCTCCTCCGCATATAGCCACATATTAAACTCAATTCAGTAACATATTTTCTCTTTTTTTATAATCTATTTTTGGTATGCATTTAATTTTATATATGCTTTTATTTTATTTGTTTATGTATTTAAAAATTCTAAATGTGTTCACAATTCAATTCATTCCAACTTTTATTTATTTTTAATTTGTTTTTTATCGACCTGTATAATGTGTCAGTTAGTGTATTATACAATGTTCCATTATTATTTTTATTTTTACTTTTATCTTTGATACTTTTTAAGTAATTAGGGAGAATTTCTTTGGGAGGCACAATCAGTTTTACTCCATATACATCTTCCATCACTGTTCTTACTATTATATAAGTTTTATTTTGTGAATATAGTTATTTCGAAAAAATCTTGTATCATTATTATATGTTCATATTTGCATGGTAGTATTATAATTTTAGTCATTGTTGTCAGATCTTTCCCATAAATACGGTACGTAATTTCCATTCTACCTACATTTCATACGTATTTTCCATCCCCCTACCCTCATTCTACCAAACATTACCTAGTTTCCATTCCCCCACGATACGGTGCGTATCTCCACTCTACTCCATATTTTAATGTTTTCTATTTCATGTGAATATTGATTTATTTGTACATATTCTTTAGCCATCATTTGTTCTGTATAGTATTTTTATTATTATACTATATACGTGTATTCACGACATTAAAAGGAATTAAAGGAATCATGGATTCAAAGGAAAACTTAACATAACAAAATAATATATTTTCGATACTAAAGAAAAGACCAATTATAAAATATGAGGCATATTTTAGTATTTTTCCTTAATCAGTATTAACAAATATAGCTTCAAATCTTTAGATCTATATAACGCTGACCAATTGCATTTGTCCGAACAAATTTTGTCATATTTTAGATTTATAAAACCTCTACAACGGAAAAAAAAATTATGATCTTTTTTTTCTTTACCAACTATATGAAAGTACCTAATGTATCTAATATAAGTGTTTTGCAGTTTTCACAATCTATTGCCTAGTACAACTTTGTAAATAAGATCACATTTTTTTTTCAAATCTTCTACCTCAAAAGGGGATTTTATATGTCTATTTCACTTTCTTAGTAGATTGAGAAAAAAAAAATTAACCTGGAAAAATATATATGCTGTTTTCACATGTAGTTGGTAATCATATTCTTTCTCATTTCATATCCAACCACTTATTATCAATTTTAACAGGGAGAAATGGTTAATAATATTTAATGAAAAGTACTTTAGAAAGAGAATATTTAAATTATCAAGATTTAGGTCTTGTCATACTAGTTCAATCGCAATGAAACCTGCATCACAATGTCCCTTAAATTCTACATCGGTATTTTGAGTTTAATCAAAAGCATAAAAACTGTTATTGAAATAATTCATGGTATAAATTGGCGCTTGCGATTAGCGACATTAATGACCATTAATTTTTTTTTTTTTACCTTCATTTATTGATTTGCACCTGTCAGCAGTATGTGACAATCAGCAAATAGGATAGAATAATAAACAAAATAATGACATGTAAGGCATGAGGAAGGACAGTACCCAGCAGCACGTCTTCTCGTCAGGTTTTTTTTTTTTTTTTTTTTATGTATGGTGTCCAGCATTTTTGAATTGATTGAAGTCTTTATTTTATGTCAGATTGTTAATAAGGCTATAATTATATGATTAGGGGCCACTTGAAGGGTTCATAGCTTGAGTGAAGTAAGCGAGCTTTTGGAGAAGGCTCAAAAGGGGCTGAATAATAATATTCAACCCTCTAATTATTTGTGAAATTTGGGGTGAATTTTCATCAGAAGACGGCTGCTGGGGTATTTCCCTCCTCATACCCAGCCTGTTGGTTCGTTGTTGGAAGGCGGAAATGCGTAATTTGGTCCCATCTGGAGGGATGATGATTCCCGTGGCTGGTTTGGTGGTACCAATGGCTAGAGTGGTTGCTCCAGTGGCTGCAGTGCTGGTTCCTGTAGTCGAGTCTGAGCTCTCAGCTGCTGAACTGGCAACTCTATCTTACCATTATCCTGTTTTGGTGGATTGATGGATGTTTTTTGACGGAGATCTGGAAATTCGTCGAACTTTCGTGATGGAGGATGAGGTCGTTCGGAGGGGTGTATGCGTGATTTTCGTTGAATCCTTAACTCCTTCAGAACTTTGCACCCACGGTAGTTGGCTGGATGTCCTCCCCGCAGTTGGCGCATGTCGCTGGTGTTTCCTTTGCCTTTGTACAAGTTGCAGTGGCGTGGCTAAGACCACATCTTACACAACGTGGAGGGTGGTTACAGTACGACTTCGTGTGTCCGTACTGCTGGCATCTGATACACTGTGGTATGACTCTTCTTTTTCTTGGTTCTTCTACTCTTATTTTTGTATAGAATATAGATGGAATCTCAAAAAAATTTTCATTGTAGGTTGATTTGGAGATGTCAACGAAAAACATTGGGAGTGGGTTTTTTAACCTAGAAATCACATTAGTTACGTTTACAACATTGTAACCATATTTTTCAATATCTTTTTTTATTTCTAAAATAGGGGTAGTGTGGTGGAGGTTTTTCACGACTATCCTGTGGTTTTAGTCTTCAGGAAGTTGATAAGTATGAAAATCAGCTTCTGAATTCTTAAGACTGCTTACTAATTTTCGACATACTTCTGACCATTAAATTTAAAATTTGTTTTTCAGCGGTATATTATATTTATAATATTGGCATTTAATCCATGTAAGACTATGGTACATTTAAACTTGCACGGTATTAAAGACAATCACACACAACACACACACACATATATTTTTGCGAGACTAGGTGAATGAATGAGGCGTGGGGCTCTTGTAAAAAATCATTAAGCTATACTACAAGAAATTTCACGACTCACTCGCTGGACATCCAAACCTACTGCTACAAACATTACTGACAGACACTACTACAAAACCCACTAAGGAGACTGAAACGCCTCTGGAGCAGAGATCTCCTTCTTTAATAGCTCACTCGAAGTGTCTTCACTGGGAGGTTTCTTCACCCACGAATTCAGAAGAATCCTGGACGTTTTACGTAATGATTATCAATGTTACAATATATGCCCAAAGGCATTTGTATATTACGTGTTGTTAAATAAAAAGGCGAATAAAGTTTTTTTGTTTTTGATTATAGATGAGTAAAAGTGAACAATTAAAACCTTGAATCGCTAGAATGATTTTGAAGGTGAGTAATTGCTCATCATGATAGTGCTTATTAAGTTTTTAGAAAGAGTTATCCGAACTTGAGTAAACGCTGAAGAAGAAAGAACTTTCAACTCTACTATCAATAACTCATTTTTAAATAGAGAATTCGCCTCCTTCCTTTCCCACCTTTAATGAGTTAGCCCTAAGGTTAATTAACTGCCTGAAAGGATCTTTGACTTCAATCTAAATATTTAAAGGTGAGGAGTGATTAAATTTCTTATCAATTACCTTGTTTAATTTTTTATCCTAAGGGGCCCTGTTATTTCGGGACTTCATTTTCTCGAAGGCAACTTTCTGAAATATACATTATACACCGGCCTACGCCTCCGCTTAAAGCGCTCTCCATCGAATGGAATATTTATTTATATTTTGAAAATAAAAGTGATTTCGTTTATTGATCCTCATTAGTTAATTGCGCTATTATAAATTTAAAAAGTGTGGTGCGCGCAATACAGGACTTTCACTTACCTCCGTACTTATAATCAATTCAAGAATTTTTAAATACATTCAGAGATGAAAATAAATTGTTAGAAGATTAATTACATTGAGCTATAAAAAAAACATGTTTTTATTAAATATCTCTTATATTATCATCTACGACAATCAATAAGTTTTATCGGCTTTTTACCACTCTCCATTAATTTATACAATTATATGTATTAAAAAATTCTTTTTTAAATCTATAGCTTTCCTATAGATATATCATGCATCTATATTACTTATTTTATGGGCAAAAACACAAATATTGCATGAAAAAAATATGTTTGTTGTTTCTCCTTTTCTTGGTTATCTAATTCGTTCTGCTTATATAATATTCCGTTTTTTATCACTGATAACAAGATGATATGGTTACTTTATTTAAATCAACAAAACTAAACGTGCATCAAATAATAATAATAGGCATACCGAACCCGAAGGTTCGATGCCGATACCACCAAACTCCGCCTGTACATACTCGTCCAATGTTCACCGTTCAAGCACAAGCCCCCCATTTTAGCCTTAACGCAATCCTCCCATCGACGTTTCGGCCTACCTTTATTTCTTTCTGGATTTCATTTTTTCTCGTTATCATTGTAAGTACTTGAATTTATCTACTTGTTCAAAAGTATGCCCTAATATATCAATATCACTAAGATCGCCACCGTATCTGCTACTAATCATAAATTTTGTCTTATCGGTATTTATTTCGAGTCCTATTTCTTTACCGATTTTTATTAACACACTTGTATTTAGTTGTATGGAAGGTACACCAAGAAAGGAAATTTTAAAATATCTTAATATTTTATATTTAAGCCCAGCCACACTGTTTTAATCAGAACAAAACCTACATCGAATTAAAGCCCATTACATTTTACATCGATACAGGATTTTTTTTTTTTTTTTTTATGAAAATCGTTAGAGCCGTTTTATAGAAAATCGTAAAAAGTTACAAACTGAAAGGTGTTAATGTCTGTTTTGTTTATTTATTTAACGTCCCTTTATGGTCCCTGTGGCTAATCAGACCATGCTACACCGCGAGCACTAAATTTTTCCTATTCAGGTTTAATTAGGATAGGGATATTCAAGGAGTACCTGACATCACCCAGGCTTGGGACTAACATTTAACGTCCCCTCAGAAGGACGGCATAACTAAGGATTTTTTACTCAAATTATTATTTAAATTAACGTTAACATTTTAAATATTAAATTATCAAATAACTCTTAAATTGATTTCAACAGCCGAGGTAAGGGAAAATGGTGTATTGTCCGTACCAGATATGTTTTAAACAGTATCTAGGAGATGAAAATAAATTGTTTCCTTAGACAGTCCCCTCAGTGTTGTGCGAACGGCTCTACGGTTATACATAACCAGCAACGCATGGTTGATTTGAAAGACCATTTCGAAGAGTGAACTACTCCTGCAAATCAATGATCATGGCTTGAGAAATCATATGACGAGCTATTCTTCGCCCCACAATAGGAAAAATCACGTTCAATGGCCAAAGTTCTACAAATCTTGATATAATTAAAATAAATTAAATATTCTTCTTTCATTTCTGATTATGGGATGTTCTTTTTGAGTGAGTGTTGAAAAAATTACTCTCGTAACATTTTTTTAAAACTTTTAATAATTCTACAAAGTTACTGATTTCATACATTCTTTTTTATTTGATCAATTAATTATTGGTTTTTTTTTCAAGGTGACAATTTTCGTTAAATATTTTTGCTGCTATTTCAAGGTTTCTGAAATACATGAGCTGTAATAAAAGACATGTTAAATGAAATAAATTTTCGTATCCCTTATTATTAATTCAATAACATAAGCATCGATATCCGCAACTGAAAGTGTTAAAAACGATGTGTTTAGATTTCCTATTTAGTAAATAATTATAACACATCATAATTCACATTTTCTAATCTACATCTTAAAAATATATATTTTTCTTTTCCAGTGACGCGACAGGTCGTCTAGACTCTAGGGCTCGCGGTTTAATCTCCTGGTAGATTACAGTAACGTATCATGATTTATTTTGTAGTGTTGGATCATCACTCCCTACGCCCAATTTTGTGGGTTGCCACCATTTGGCTGACGGGTCTCACATACCCGGGGCAGAGGCTGTGAGTGAATCCCCATTAATTAATTGCTTGAAAAAGTCCCTCTGATACTGGGATTCGAACTCACAACATTTAGCATGAGAGATACTAGACACTCAGTCACGGGCTCCCCGTATATATATATATATAAAATATATATACACACACACACACACACACACACATATATGTATATATAAATATATACATATATATATATATATATATATATATATATATATATATATATATAAATACATATTAGCTTAACTAATTCAGTATTTAAACGAATAATTCGGAAAATATGCAAAACTTGGCTATTCTAGAGTAACTTGGATGGAAGTAGAGGCTTAATCAAAATATAACTCTTACTTATTCTAACTATTATATAATATACTAGCCAAAAGCAGATTCTATTTTTTTTTTAATAATTAAATAATAATTATATTAGTTTAAGTCATTTCATTTATCTGTTAACTTATTATTTTAAATTACATTATCTTTTCTCATTTTCTTGCTTATTAAAGTGACGTAACATAAACAAACGAAAAATTACATTAATAATTAGTAGACTTTTTTTTTTTTGTCAAATACAATAATCTGTTTTGTGCACTGTTATAATAAAATTTCCTTTTTTTTTCTTTCTATTTACCTTAGATCTCTGGGCTATTTCATCTGTCTGAGAGGATTGAAAGGAAGCGTGGGACTGAAAAGGGATCGTGCTGAAGAATTGGGATGTTACTGGTGAAATTTGGAGAATTCTGATGGGTCGGTCTAGAATGAAGTGAATATCAAGATCAACTTACAATATTTATACCAAATAATAATCATACAATATTATAGACAGCGCGAAAGGTTCCTAAAATATAGATTTATTAATAAAGGGGAAGTAGAACGTCATTACGTGAGAAGGCTATCGCGTGACCTAACAACAAGGAATCTAGTTCTAGCGTAATAATAGTGCCAAGATTGTATAATGCCGTGATCTATTTAAATGTATTCATTCATCTAATCTCGAGAATCTTCTATACTAATGTTTAACAACTTATTTTAGTTTATTATTTTGAATAATGAACCTTTGTAATAGAAAAAAAAAAAAAAATACATATATATATATATATATATATATATATACATATATATATATATATATATATATATATATATATATATATATATATATATAAATATAAATCCCCTCTCAAAATTTGAGAACTTACGTTTCAAGATACGTAGAACCCGAATAACGAATAAAAAAATACCTAGAAAGTACCTCGAAAGGTTGTTATAATCAAGTTGTATATATGTTACGATAAATAAATATATGAAGAAAGAGAAGAGATTGTTCCAACTACTACATTCATAATTACATTTACTCTTCTATAATAATAATCGATATAAAAAAAAATCCGTTTGTCTACTGAACGCGGTATGACTCCGAAACTGCTGTACCAACAATATACAAGGAAGAATCTGGTGCGCGCATCACACGACTTTCACTTGCCTCCGTTCTTATCAATTTAAGAATTATCGGACAAATTTAGAAACGAAAATAAATTGTTATTGAATTATTTACTTTGGATTTAAAAGTTTTATTACATCATTTATTATATTATTATCTAGGACAATCAGTTTCTTTTATAGGCTTTTTAAATTTTAAAATAGTGTGTATAAGATACTATTTTTTCTAAAATCTTTCGCATTCCAACGATATATTATACATGTATATTACTGTTCTTAAGTTAAAAAACACGAAAATTGCATCAAAAACATATTTTTGCCGTGATGTCCTTTAGTTGGATATCGAATTCGTTCAACTAATGAATTTGCCGTTTTTTTTAGCAATGCTAATCTGATGATATGGTCAATTTTTTGAAAATTACAAAATTTAAGGTACTTTAGAGGAAGAAATTTGGAATGAAATGAAACTACATGAAAGAAACCTACATGATATTAAAGCCCGTACAATTTTACATCGGTATAGCGAATTTAATCAGAATCGTTAAAGGAGTTTTTGAGAAAATCGTAAATGGGTGCAAAATGCATGATATAAAATGGCTCTTGTGGTTTGCTGATTTTGATTAAATAATTGCTTTAACATCTCGGGCATATAGTTGTCTTAAATATAAAGTTTCACTTTCATAAGACTATTTTTTTTTTCGCGTTGGACTTACCACACACACACACAGACCTTTTTGCGGGACTTGGTCATTTGGACTAAGGGGACCCTAAAACGTGTATTTCCGTGGAAAAATTTAATTTGAAAACTTTCACGATCGCAATACTTTCCCTTACTATATATTTCTCATATAGGTAAGTGTGCACATATAGCCCCAGTTGTGGTGTTCCGGAGACCGCCGAGCATATTCTCCTTGTCTGCGCCGCTTATGAGCCAGTAAGAACGAATCTTCTGAAGAACACAGGCCTCTACATCCTGACGGAGAGTGACATTCCTCACCTAGTAACCAAAGAAAACTACCCGTACTACAAAGCATTCGTGTACGGATGGAATGAATGTGTTGGTCCAAGTCACTTCATGCTGGGTAGGGGAGAAGAATGAAGAAGGCTGCCGAACATTTGAACTAACTTTGAAGACACAAAGCAACTGTGGGTTGTATCATGATACTTCCTACAGCTGCAAGCACCCGTATTGCCTTTAAGGCAGTGAAGGGTTTAAATAAATAAATATAGTTAAGTGAAAGTAAAAATCTTTGATGACAAAATAGACCTCAATTTGAGAGAAATGTTTAATTTCACTAACAGTATTCATCAAAACACAAGAGTGCTGCCTAACTGTATTGGGTTGCTACCTGATTATACTTTGAGTACGTATTAATCAACCGACACATTGTTATATTTCAGTCGAAATTCTCGGAATTAATTTTCCTTATTAAATTAAAAAAATATATATATATCAATAGTTTTATGTTATAATATATAATAAAATGCTACGTCCAATGTTCATTTACAGCACAATTCCAGCAACAACAAAAACATGTAGAAATGCAAACCTATATAAGCAGCAGTATTAAAGCAAACCAAAACAAAATTTAAGTAAGAGATAAGTCACAACATATTATAAAAATTCAATAAAATTATGTAAAAACCTTAGCTCTACTAAAATCCATACATGTGATGATTGAAAGCTAGGCTTAACGAACCCGAAGACTTAAAGATGCCTTCCAGTAAACACAAGTGAAAAGAACAAAACATTTCATTCCCGAAAAGATTTTTTCTAGATATTTACAACTGTATTAACAAACAAAAAATCCATCAAGTAAATGTGATAGTTGTATAGTACAATGACTTGATATACATGTAGACGAGCTTCCCATTGGATGCACTCTAAAAATATTCTAAACTAGAAGGTCCAGGGTCCATTTCCTATTCAGGCACCTCAGAGGATTATCAGGAATTGAAGAGGAAGAAAGGATAGAAACTAGAGGATTAGAGTGAGAATGGAGTTTGTCATGAAAGGATTAATACCTGGTCCGGGTCAAATCAGTAACATAGGGAACATTAAGGTCTTTATGGATACCTTTATTCCTGACAAAGTAAGGAGCGTTGAGGATTTTACGAAGGATTTTGGATTGTTAGGAATGGGGGAAGAATTGGATGGTTTAGTAGAGCCCCAAAGCTTTACTCTGTAATACCAGATTGGTCTTATAATAGTCATGTAGATGAGCCTTTTGTAGTTAAGAGGAAGTTTTGACCGTTTGTCTAGTTAGTGTTGAAGTAAACTAAAATGGCGAGCTCGAAAATATGACTATTTATATAGATATATAATATACCGTTAGAAAGCTAACGCTAGAGTATATATATAATTGTACGAGGCAATAGAGAGAGATAAAAAACGAATAAAACCATGTAATTGTTGCACCCGAAAGTTTAAATTGTTGGATACTAATGACCCTGAGACAAAAAGAAACATCACTGAATAAAATATTTAAAAAAAACAAAAAAACTTCCATCGAAACTCAATGTTATAATTTAAGCTTTTTTTAAGTATGACTTTATTTAAAATTTCATAAATTGATTTTAGCGAAAGAGGTAAGAGTAAGTCGTGTGTTGCTCGCACAAGAGTTTTCCCTTTTTGTATGCATTTTCATAGCTTCATTATATTCATGACTATTTTTATTCATGTTATTATTTTTTTTTTTTTTATTTAGTATTTGTAACTACATTTTATTTTTATTTTCAGGTGAGTTTGATTTTGTATTAACTAACTCTTATGCGTCTCGAACATTCAAACGTAAGTAAAATACATTTATGGATATATGGAAATAGTTATATATTTTAAAATCCACTTACTTCAGTTAAATTATCTAGACTGTAAAATAAAATGCTTGTTGTTCTCCAACTATGAAAGTTGTAATATATATATATATCTTGTGTGACGTTCTTTATGGTCGCACTCATCTGGAACAGCTCTACCAATTATCATGAATTTTTTTTGTTTATGCATAATCGGTAGGTTTGATAATAGGTCCTAAAGTATGTTTTATATTCCTAGGTGATTCAATAAAATGTGTATATACAATATAATATCAAATTTTAAATTTTGTGAAAAAAATATTTCGCATTTTCAGAAATAAAGATTACAATTACAAACATCATGAATAAGAGATATTTTTAAAAAAGGGCGAAAGAGAACATAAACATTTCTTGATATAATGGCACAAATAAATGAATTTTAAAAGAGTTTTATTAAATAAAATTTTATGATTTAAAAAAAAAATTATAAATCTTGTTTTGGCTCAATTTTTTCTGTGGAGTGACCCTGGAGTATGGAGAACCTCCTAGGGGTACATTCAGCTTCTCTAAAGTGAGTACCCGAAAATGGGAAATGTTTAACGGCTAGGAGTGATCTAGGATTAATCACCTTCTTGAACAGCTGTCGGCATTGACCATTCATGGGTCAGAGAATCAGGATTTTTTTTTTATTTATTCTAAGTTCTAAGAAACTCAGGACCTCACATTTTGAGGGAAGGGGTGCATTCATTATATTTTTGGTTCATTAAAAAGGTTCATTATTGAAAATAATTGCAAAAATAAGGGAGGGGCCAGATATCTATATAATTATTTAAATTAAACTATTAAAATATCTTCTTAACTGGAACGAATCGCGCATTCCTGAAAAATCACCCTGTAAGAAAACTAAGCGGCTTATCTGGAAGAAAAGAGGAGGCGGGCTATAAATCTCAATTTATTAAAGGGCGACTGCTAGGGTTAATAAAGGAGGCT
The DNA here is from genome assembly GCA_023052935.1 of Piezodorus guildinii. Taxonomy (NCBI): domain Eukaryota; kingdom Metazoa; phylum Arthropoda; class Insecta; order Hemiptera; family Pentatomidae; genus Piezodorus; species Piezodorus guildinii. The sequence goes on along the minus strand of CM041293.1, from coordinate 135,310,919 downwards.
CCTAGAACTCGACTGCAGCTAGCTACTGCTCTCTGCTGGCTGCTGGCTGCTAGGCTGCTCTGTGCTCAGCCCATCTTATCTTGTAGGGCTCTTCTAGTTTATCTTTATGTCCTACTTATTTATTTATTCTTCTTTTAATAGTTGTTTACAGTTCATTACAGTTTCTCTAGGCTATTTTTGTCTTGTATTTTAAAGTCATTATTGCAGTATATAAAATCATACAATATATATACATAATGCTTTACCAAAAGTAGACCAGTCTCTTAGTTAAACACATAACATAAATGTAGGACACAATTTTTCATTAATAAGAGAAAAAAGAATAAATATTTTTTTTAATAATAAAAACAGGTTAAAAGGAAAATTTCAAAATGACATAAATAAAATAGTTGGTTTCTATTTCTTTTCAAAAAAATTTATTACAATAAACTTTAACAAGTCAACGTCTTCCCCATCATCAGGACTCACTAAAATACATCAATAATTAATATCACTAATATCAAAGTATAATTTAATATACTAATTTAAAAACATTATCAAACATTCGCATAACAATGTTACATATTTTTTTTATTTACCTGAGTTGTATAAAGTTAAAAAATCCATTTTTTTTATTAAAAATGTTATCAAAATTCTTTTGTCAAAATTGTCCAACTTCAAAACTCCATTCCTTCCAATATACGTTGTGATTCTTCCTTATCCACATTTAAACATCTCCTTTTCCAACACTTATAACCTAAATAGATACTTGTTGATTTTAAATTATACTTTTAATAAAAGACATGATCACTGACTAAATATCTTAGTTTTATTTTGTTCAAAATTAGCTGTTTTTAAATTTGTTTACTATTTAATTTACTATTATTAAAATTTTTATGTATATACAATTTGTTTTCTCTAACTCCTTTAACATGTAAATAATTCCATTTATGCTAATTAATTCCATTCCAGATGTGCTATCTTTAATTGTAACATTTATGTTATTCTTTAGGGAATATGTCTCAGTATAAAATATTGTTTTTAATTATATATATATAATTATCACAACCAAAAGTTTGTTCTTTACTGGATTTGTTCCACGGCAGCGATATGAGCTATTGAACAAATATGAGAGAGGTATAGGTCAATTGAATAGCACATACGACTGTGTTAGGATTCAAAAAATCAACACTCGGTTTCTCTGCCGTGTTTGTATAACTCTATCATTGCAAACTAGAATGGAATAATCGGATTTACTAAAGCATTTATTTCTTCTTGAGCAAATTAAAATATTTTTCTATGTTTCACACACACACACACACACACACACACACACACATATATATATATATATATATATATATATATATATATATATATATATATATATATTATATATATTATATATATATATACCTCCATGAAAACTAATGAATGTTTATGAAATTAATTGGTATAAGCTTAAGTTCCTTTAACCCTTTAAGTGAATGGTTTTACCGTGGATCTAAAATAAAATATGTACATTGTCTATTTTATGTAAATAAACTTCATACATAATATGGTACCTATAACCGTTATTAGTAATTTACTTTATTTGTAATTATTTTTAATTATCTTAATTATAGGTTGTTGTTTGTTTTCTTATTTTGTATATATATATATATATATTATTATTTATATTTATTTAATTTGACTTTATCATTGTATACTGTATATGTTGTGTGAATGGGATCTTATATCACTATTACTAATGTTCATATAGAAACAAATTGTAATATATCTCAATAAATAAAAAAGCAATTAAAAAAAACCGTTAAATGTTCTATAAATAAAGATAACAGTTTTTCAGCGGTTGTAATTTTGTGAAATTAGTCCAATATCCACACTGATTAAAAGTATTATATACGCTTTTAATGTCATATTCAACGTTGAACTATTCAGCTAAGATGCTCTACAAATTCCTTCCCTGTAGGTTAGTTATGTTACTCCACTTGTTTTTTTCAACCGCCTCTCTGACCTGTTTAATTTTAAATCACAAAATATTGATTGGTTCAGTTTATAAATATTTTAAAAAAGTATTTACTTATAAATTTTGGCTCTAATGCATAATGGATCATAATATTTCGAACCATGATTTTGATAAATAATCATCATTATTTTTACCATACATATAAAAGTGAAATTAACATTATTTTATCCATTTAAGTTTTTAAATTTAAATTTATTTAAAAGTAAATCAAGGATATATCCGAAAACTGAAAATGAAAAAGTTTAAAATAATACATTTTCTATGAATTTTAGTTTCTATACAAGCATTCATTTGAGAATGAAATTTTGATAATAGAAGTTATTATCAACATCGGCCACTTACAATAAGTTTTATCTCCTATTTATTAATCTTTATTACCCTATAGAACTAAGAATATAGATTTTTTCTAAAATCCAACTGTACTCGTATATTATAAATCTATATTAATATTTTTTTGTTCAGATAAAGAAAATCTTAAAAATATTTGTATACCAGTTTTTGTTAATAATAACAAATCAATATGGTTAATTTTAGATTTAACGAAAGTAAAGGTATTTTGTATTAGAAAAAATAAAGTAAGAGTGTTAAAGGACCAATAAAACTATTTCCATCAGAATTGATCCAATATTTCATTATTATGCGTTACGTTCTACTGTTTTGTATGTAAGATAACAATTTTTCTAAATTTTTTAGTTTCCAGCTTTTTTTTTTTACAAAATATATATATATATTCACTATTCTTATGTCTAGAATAAAAAAAAATTACCAAATATTTCCCCTTTAAGTAAATTCCAAATTAGTTTAACTTCCATGTTTAGATGTTTCTTGGTAATATTAATTAGATGATTTAGCTTTTTTTTTTTTTTAGATATATAAGTTACTTTAGAGGAAGAAAATTCAAAATATCCGGGGTTAAGCAGTTCCAGACAATTTCAATCAGAATGAAACCTACATCATATAAAGACCGTTAGATGTTCATCAATTTAGCGAGTTCAATCGAAATATTTTGTGTCGTTTTCAGCTAAATTGTATCAAATTGCAAAATACATGGTATAAAATAGCTACTTTATACCGTGCATTTTGCACCTTTTCCGGTCAGCTGATTTTACTTGTAAAGTTGCTGCAACATCTCAAGCGCATAATTGTCTTAATTTTGAATTTTCAGTTCAAACAACTTTTTGTTTTCATGTTAAAATTACCACAAACACGCAGACACACATACGCAAACCTTTTCAAGCGACTTCGTTTTTGGTGCTCAGAGGATCCTCAAACGTTTATTTACGTGGCAAAAATTAAAATATTTAAAAAAAAGACTGACTCCTGATTATTTCCACATATAATAGTTTCTACAGTCGACTATACACCATTAATATATTTTCATTATATTATTCTCTTTTCATTTTTTTTTCTCAATATAAAAGTTTCTTACTTTCCTCTCTGATCATTAACTTATTTTTCTTAACATATGTCGATATAAAATATGTTATATCATGTAATTTATAATATGTAATCAAAATTATAATGTATTGTATTGCAATATGGTACGAGTAGAAATAAATGCACCCATTGCAGGGTTACTGTAATGAGGAATACTGTAACATTTAGATCAACTTTTTATCAGTTCAATTGGTGACAGGTATATTTACAGTGGTTTGTGAGGATAAGAAAGTATATACTTTATTTAATATTTCATAATTTTTTTTTTGTTTTTTTTGTATAAATTTATTGAGTAAAAGTTTCTCATTTCTATAACCATTGTCGCTTATAGAATAAATGCAATATACGTAATCAACATCAAGATAAAAGAATAAGGTAGTTATAGTTTTATAGTCTAGTTGATATCTAAAAGCTTGGTTTTCTTCGTTCCACTGAGGCATACAGCTTATTGACAGGAATTGAAAGCTTTTCAGATGACAGGTGAAAGGCAAGCGATACCCGCTTCAGTTGGCTGCTTGATATTCAAGCTGCTAACTTAGCTTGATGTCAATTGTCCGCTTGCAGCTTCACCTATCAAGCAAGTTGGGGTAAACGAGGTAGTAGCGTTGATTGTGAAGCTGTCTCTATCTCTTCTAAAGTTCAAGTTTGCCCCGTGTCAACGATTTTGTTCCTCTCTTCCAAGGATTCAATGCAATCTGAGTTCCTTAATGAGGAGGGTTCATCAAAAATTGTATTTTATTTTAGTTTCACTTACCTATTTAAGTAATATACAGTAAGGGAAAGTATTGCTATCCTAAAATTTTGGAATTGCATTTTTCATAGGAAATTCACGTTTTTCTATGCACGGCCAAGTCTAGCGCGCAAACAAAAAGTTAAACGAAACAGAAAATTCGTATTTAAGACAAATATACAACAAAGATATTACAGCAACGATTTCAACAAAATCAGCTAACTAGAAGTGCTACATAATACTACCCATTCTGTTTTTACACATTACAGTACCCAGAAATGGATGCATTTATTTCTACGCGTACCAACTTGCGATACAACGCGTATTATTGTTTCATTACAGATGTTACATTACATATCATATTTTCAATAAAGAGTATGTAGAAAAAAATATAAATAAACAAAAAAACAATAAAATAAAATAAATAAACAAAATAATAATAATAACAACAGCAATGTCAAGATAAGAAAACAATATAAAACAAATAAATATTAATAATTAGTTATTTACAATATAAATCATAAAGACCTCAGCTCACTATATACAGTATCTACATGCCTATTGCTAATTATCCAATTCTTTATAGTCCACCTGGTCTACTAATTAATGTAATTTTGAAAAGTATTTTGTAAGAAGGTCCCACTTGGTAGGCGACCATTGGTCTCCGTTCAGCAGGACTGTAGAAATAATTTTGTGTCTGTGTCTGTCCAGTTTAGTTTTTGAACTAAATAACTTTAATTGTGATCAATAATATAACGTTGGAAAGCTAACGATTTTAGAAAAAAGTATTATCTTATACACAAAATCGTAAAATTTAATGTAGAGAGATAAAAAGCCCAAAAAAAAACGGATTGTTGCAGACAATAGTACAGTAAATCATTTAAAAAAACACATGTTTCTATCAAAACTCAATGTAATAAGTTATATAAATTTTTACTTTTAATTACCTATATATTTTCATCTTTAACTGTATTTAAAATCCTTATAAGTAATTTAAACAGCAGAGTTATGTGAAAGTCGTATTTTGCGAGCACCAGATGTTTTAATACGTTACCAACCTTTTATAGCAAAAGTTAATCTCATGCCCCAATTTTTTTAATTTTTTTTCAAAAATAAATAACAAAATACCAAAGCTTCCAAAAAATGAAAAAAATAAAGCAATTTTTGTTTTATATCACTTGATATTACAGGGATCTAATAATAAATAAAAGTCTTACAATAATATTCAATGGGAATGTATTTATCAGTAAACATAAATAATTATGATTAAAACAATAACAGTGTAAATGAGAAATCAGTTTAAAGGTTATTAATTATCTTTATTTCCTAATTATATTCTGAAATTTACAATATTATATTAGAAGATGATGAAAATTACTTAATACGTTTTAGCATTTAAGCATCCTTGTGGAATGTCGTCAACTCGCAATTGGAACATTTTAACATCTCTTTATTAGCAATTCATTTTAGCTAAAAAAAAAAAAAATCTTTTTTTAGTTTTAGCATTGAAATTTTAGGAGGAAGTATGCTTAAAATATAACAGATTTTTTATTTTTTGTTTTCATTTAGTATCAAATCGTCAAACAAGAGAAATGAGTGTTTACAATTTCCAGAGTCACAACAATAATGAAAAACAATCTAGGAGTAATAAAAAAAGTGAACACAACACATATAGCTAGTGAGAGGCTCCAATGGAATTGCCATTGAATTTTAATTTTGTTTTCACTTTACTTATTGATTCTTACCTGTTAGCAGATGCATCAGCAAATGGGCTAATAGTTTTTTTTTTTTTTTTGTTTTTTTTTATAATTTATTTATTGATATAAAATAATTCAACTATTAAATGTAAAAAAGTAATAATTGGCTAGATTAACTCTTGTGAAGAACCTACCTAGCGGTAGCACTTCAATATTTATTTAATTAGCAGGTCTCGAGGCCACCGTCTTTTCAGGTTCCTAAAAGGGTTATCGAGAATAGATGGAAATGAAAGGATACGCACTAGTGGGTTTGGGTGGTCTGGTAGTTTGGAATGAAAGAAGGTATATCTAATTCTGTCTAAGTCGGCTACTAATAGAATATTCAGGTCTTTATGGATAGTTTTATTTATGACAAAATAAGTGGCATTTAGGATCTTTCGGAAGATTTTGGATGGCAGGGATTGGATGCGAGAGGAATTTGATGGTTTGGTGGATCCCCATAGCTCAATACCATATCTCAAAATAGGTCTAATAATAGCTATATAAATTAGTTTTTTGTAGTAGATGGGATGTTTTGAGCGTTCGTCACGTTAATGTTGTAACAGTCGGTATCTGCGAGCAGTTTCTCATATTTTTGGTCTAGTGTGAGGATTGGAAATAAGACATTTGTCAAGATGGAGTCCTAGCTATCGGATTTGATCAACAGCAATTAGAGGTATGTTGCGAAAGGATAAGGCGGGACAGGAGATCGCAGGTTTGCGACTAAGAGTAAACATGAATAAAGAAATTCCACCTGAAGACAGCTACTGAGAAATTTCTCTCTTCACACCTGAGACTGTTGGTTCATTGTGGGGAAACAAAAAAAGTGTGGTGTGGTCCCGTTTGGAGGGCTGATGATTCCTGTGGCTGAAGTGTTGATGCCTCCTGTTGTCGAGTCGGAGCTCTCGGCTGTTGAACTTGCAACTCGATCTGTTCAGCATAATTTTGAGCTGAAGATTTGATTCTCTGACCTGAGGATATCAATTGATGTTGTTTTCTACTAAGATCCGGATATTCCTCGAAATTCGGTGGTGGAAGATGAGGTCGTTAAGAGAGGTATATTAAGTCCTCAAGTCCTTTAGTATTCGACACCCACGATATTTGGCTAGATGTCTCCTCTGGCAGTTTGGGCTTGTCACTGGTCTTTCCCTTGCCTTCGTACAAGTTGCGCTTTCGTGGCTAAGACTACACCTTACACGAAGTAGGGAGGGGGGGGGGGAGTTACCATAAGATTTCGTTGTGACCATACTGCTGGCATCTGATACACTGTGATATAACTTTTTCTCCTTGTATCTTCTACTTTTATTTTTGTATAAAATATAGAATGAATTTTGAAGATTTTATCATTGGAAGTTGATTTGGATATTTCGTTGAAAAACATGAGAAGTGGTGTTTTTTAACCAAGAAACCATATAGGTTACGTTCACAACATAACTAATTATAAATAAATTATAATGTAAAGTTAATGAGAAATTAAATTAAGGAAAATAAAATAAGAAGAAAATAACAGCTTCTATTGGTAATGTAACAAAAATATAAATATGTTTGAAGAAGTGGGAAAAAAAACATTTCCCATAGCGTCTTTGCTCCTACCGGCTGTGTTTTCATAACCTTACCTGTTACTAATTTACATTTTTATAGCAAAATATTTTTTAGTCACTTGAAATATGTTTAAATTTTCAATAACAATTAAACATGTTTCCATGTTGACCTGCTCACAAATTATAGATAAAAAGTTTATTTTTTAAAACAAGTTTGTTATTTGGTATAAACTTATTATCTTTGCTAAGCATTGACATATTATGATACCAGATTTCCTGATGTTAGCAGTTTCATTATCTTTCTAACGAGTTATTTTTTTTGTGATAGTTTTCAGTTACGAAAAGAATAAAATTGTATAGGTTTCTTTGTTTTAAACTCATTATATAAAATGTATTATAACGTTACACTTATTGCACTTCGTATATAAAAAAGAAGAGCTTTTTTTATATAAATTTACGTACTAAACACTTTATTTTTTTGTTAATGGATACTTTTTCTTAAACAGAATGTTGTTTTTAGCTCATCATTAATTTATTTATGTTCTGCAAGCTATCTAATTTCTCTGCAAAAGTTGAAATTATTTCAATAGTTAAATGTAAAAAAATATACATCAACCAGTATGGTGAAAAAAAAGTTATGTAGGAAAGTGTGGAGCTGCGTGGCATTGCATACATCAGTTTCCAGCTTCATGTTCCTGCATATTAAAGTTGACGAGACACCAGAAGAGGCTTGGTAGAGAAAAATGTCCTCCAGCCTGGATAACAAGTTGTGTTAGGTCAGAGCAATCTGTCCTTGTCAGTAGCGAACTTGTGATGCTCAACATGCGTTAAGTCTTAAATAAGGGATGGATGCATACAAGGTTTATTTTAGCATCCTTTAAATTTAAATGCATGATTGTTAGAAATATTACAAGTTATGAATAATAAACGGTAAAGGATAATATGTTCAATTATTTATTTTTAAAAAAATATACAATTCAATAATTTCCATTAAACCTGAATTAGAGATTACAGTATTATTGTTTGGTATTTTAATCTTTTATAACAAATAAAAAAAAAAGTCTGGCGCAAAGCACGATTCCACTTGCGTTTTTTTTTTTGTAATTATACCTTCCCAGTTCGGCTTCCGCTATAAGGGATCTGGCTCTCCAATACCACCCCGATCTTGATGGAGTTTCAGTTGTTATATTTTGTGACCGGGAGCATACTTCTATATGCGCTACACCCATTTCACAATTATCAGAACAAAGGCAGCAAAGTGGAGACTCTACCACTCTGATCCGATGCAAGTGCTTCGCGATGTAGTCATGGCCGGTTATCATTCTGAACCGTGCAACAGCATCTCTTCTCTTCAAATCTACCGGTATCCGTTCTTCCTCTAGAAAGGAGTTTGTCCCAGCGCTTGTTCATCGAACTTTCTCTTAGGGAATCCATTAGTAAAGCATGTTTTGCTCCCTTAAATTCGTCCTTAGCTCTGCGATAGGAAATTTGATTTTTGAACTGTTCTTTTGCAAGCTTGTCAGCTACTTTATTCCCATGAATACCGCAGTGACCCGGAATCCATTGGAAAACTACCTGCACACCCTGTTGAAACAGTTGTTCAATTTTTGTTTGGCAGTTCACAACGTCATTATTCAGAGACACATTTGGTTGCATAACTTCATCTATCACATGGGTTTGTTAAAATCAATTTAAGAATTTTTAAAAACGGGGCTGAAAAAAGGTTAAAGAATTAATTTCTTTGAGTGTCTATCGAAACGTGTGTTTTCATAAATATTCTAATATATTATTATCAACAAGAATTAGCTTTCGGATTTTCATTACTCTTCGTTAAATTTTACAATTTCTTTTATAAGATAATATATTTCATTTAAATCTTCGGCTTTCCAACGGTATATTATAGATCTATATTACTGTTCATATGTTTAGAAACACAAAATCTGCATTAAAAAAATATGTTTGTTCTTTTCTCCTTTTGTTTAATTTTTTATTTACGGAGTAGAGCCATATGCCAGGTTTGAACATACGGCTTTGGATATAGAGGGCTGTTATGCTATTGAAATAGGAGCTTATATTCATGTTTAGTTTTTCTTCATTTCCTTGTACTATTAATTTTACTTACAAAAAGATTTTAAGTTTATGTACCCACTTTCCAGTTTAAGTATGAAACATTTCCTCGTTTTTATAATTCTTGTTATTTTTTAAACATTATGAATAGTGTTAAAAAATATTTTAAAGGAATTAAATTGAATTGCAAAAAAAATAATTTTTTTCGATATTCATTTCTAGAAAAATTGAACAGGACATTAGGGTCCCACGCAGCCATTCATTTTTCCTAAATGTTTCTCCCTCGCTCCTCGTTGTTTTTCTTCTAACTAATCATTTTAAGGTTTAGGTTGGATGAAATTAAATTCAGTTCAAATCCATTGTTTTTTTCAAATATATATATATATATATATATATATATATATATTTTTTTTTAATGCAATACTATTTTAAATCTATTTATTTATATCTTATATGTAATGGAGTGGCATATTTACTAGATTAAGCAAACGAAAAAAACCTTTTAAGAATCAATAATTAAATTTAAAAAATACATAAGTATTATCCTTACACAAATAGAAAAGAAATGTTAGGATTTACAACAATTCCAAATAGATCTATTTAAAAACAATCTGATGTGGCAACTTACGAATTTCTCTTACCTTAGATGTTAAAATTAATTTATTAATTAATTAAAATTATCAAATAACGTTGTTTTTCTATCATTATATTGGTATTTACAACTGTATCAACAAAAAAATACATAAAGTAAATGTGTTGTGTTATATAATACAATGACATGATATGCATGTAGAGAAGCTTCCCATTGGAAGCTCTTTAAAAATATTCCAAATTAGGTCCCGGGGTCATTTCCTTTTCAGGCATCTAGGAGGATTATCCGGAATTAAAGAGGAAGAAAGGATTGAAACAAGTTTTGAAAAAAGTGGGTTAGAGTGAGAATGGAGTTTGTCGTGAAAGGATTGATACTAGGTCCAGGCCAAATCAGTAACAAAGGGAACATTAAGGTCTTTATGGATGACTTTATTTGTGACAAAGTAAGGAGCATGTGGGATTATACGAAGGATTTTGGATTGTAAGGTTTGGATGTGGGAAGAATTTGATGGTTTAGTAGAGCCCCATAGCGCTACTCCGTAATTCCAGATTGGTCTTAGAATAGTCATGTAGATGAGCCTTTTGTAGTTCAGAGGAAGGTTTGACCGTTTGTCTAGTTAGTGTTGAAATAGCCTAAAGCGGCGAACAGCTTCTTGACGTTTTAGTCGTGTATGTAGATTCTAAGTTAGGCGTTTGTCAATAAGAAGTTCTAGGTAACGGATCTGTTCAACAGGAGCTAGTTGAGTATTATTAAAGGATACTGTAGGGCAGGAAGTTAAAGGTTTACGACGAAGGGTAAAGGTTATTTAATGCGATTTGTTAGAATTTATTTTTATTCTCCAGTTCTGACACCATACTTCTAGGTCTTTGGTGTGGGCTTGAAGGGTATTTGAGGCAACATATGGATTTTTATGAATTGATAACACGCAGGTGTCATCAATATAGGTAGAAGTAAAGTGTTAGGATGGGTTGGGATATCAGCTGTATATACTGTATATAGAATGGGTCCTAGAATACGGCCTTGAGAAACAATAGCAGTCTGTGTAAAAAGGGATGAATAGGAACTGTTGTGATTTATTTTGAAGGATCTATCAGAGAAGTAGGATTGAAGAATCAGGAAATATGTAGAAGGAAGGAATTTACGGAGTTTGTACAACAGTCCTGGGTGCCAGACTCTATCAAAGGCTACAAAATAAAGTTATACTTAAAACATATTAAAAATTAAAAACTAGTTAAAGAATCATATTCAGTTTCGTAGAAAAGAAAAGTAAAATTCGTCGTCCAATAATATTGGATTAAGTAATATAACAATATAAAATCTTATGAACAATAGTTATAGAAGCTTATAATGTTTTCGTCACTTTAAACAACTTTTCACAAATTTGTAAAAAAAAAAAAAAAAAATTCAAATAGTTGGTTATCAAATTCTTGTAACTTCTATATGGAAGTTTTTTTTAAATCAATTCTAATATGATGATATGGTTATTTTTCTCTAATCTACAACATTAAAATTCTAAAATTCAGGACATAAGCCGTCGGGCTATTTCAAATAGAATGAAACCTACTTGATATTTATTTCCATTAAATATTATGTCTTTATAGCATGTTGAATCGTTAGAGCCGCTTATGAGAAAATCGTAAAAAGGTGTAAAATTTTTATTATAACACTTTCCCATAGAATATATTTTATAGATGGGTAAGTGATAGTAAAATACAAAATTAAGCATAGGTTTGTTTGCTTATTTATTTAACGTCACTTTATGCTACTATAGCTAATCGGACAATGTTACAGTGGGAGTATTAAATTTTGCCTATCCAGTTAAGCATAGGAATTGGCAAATATGAAATTACAATTAATTACCATTAAACAAAAACAAAGATGAAAGTCGGATTCGAAAACGTTGACGAGTTTTTTTTTTTTTTCTTATCCTCCAACTTTTATTCAATTATCATCCAACTTTATTATTATTATTATTATCCTCCAACTTTATTTACAAAATAAATACACAAACATTTCATGTATATACAGCAACAATGGTATATACAGTCCACGGCTCAGGCCTCGTATTGCCCGTTCATATTTTTTTTTATTTTTTTTATTTTTTCCAGATCTCCAATTAACAATATGAAATTTAATTAATAATTTATGTAGTTAAACATCTTGTACTGTAACTATGTTACATTTTAAGACTGTGTAAGGGTGTTATGTTTCTGTGTTGTTCACAAAATAGTAGTTCAATTGAAATTAGATTAGAGCTGATGGGGCTCACCCATTTTTTGTGTTCATGAAAGACTTATGACTAACTTATTAATAACTTATTTCTAACTAAAGTCCTAATCAAAACTAACATTTATTTATGTGTTTTTTTGCCATCGTACTGGAGCCGGTGCTGGAGTCATCGTGTTGAATAGTGGGTTAGTTAATGTTTTTAAAGAATCAAAAAATTTAACATGGCGTTGCCTAATGTAATCTGAAATTTTTGGTATTTCTAAAATTTCGTGGAGGAGATCGGCTTTCACCTTTTTCATTGAGGTCGAACGGGTTTTTGTATTTCGAACGGGGCTTCGGAGCATTGTATTTTGAAATCGCTGAAGGTGTTTCAGTGTGCCTTCAGTTAGGTGCGTAAACAATGGCGCGCCATACATCAGTGCAGGACGTAATATGGCTTTATAGACTAAAAGTTTAAGCCTTAGTGAGAGCGCTGGAGAGGTTAGAAGGTGATGAAGTCGGTATGATTTGGTTCTAACCAACCTTGTTTTATTATACACATGAGCAGAGAGCTTCATATGGCGATCCATCTTGATACCAAGGTTTACAAAAGCGTGAGAGGGTCGCTGAACTGTGCCGCCGACTCGAAAAACTTTTGGTAGTCTAGATTTTTTACCTTTTTGGATAGAGAACACTATACAGTCTGTTTTTGATGGATTCACTCTGATATTCAACTGCTCTAATTTCCGAACAATGGTTTGACAAACCGATTCAGCCTGAGTAAGAGCATGAGTTGGACTCATACTGGAACTGTAGACGGCTATATCATCCGCGAATGCGGCTATTGTAGCGGTTTTATAGTTATGGCCTATTATGTCTGCAGTATATATATTGAACAAGACGGGAGATAAAACTACACCCTGAGGAACACCGCAAGTAAGGAGAACAGTGCGAGAATGTTCGTCGTGAACTCGGACTGACAGGGTTCGAGTTTCCAGGAAAGATGCAATGGTATTATAGAGTTGTTCTGGGCACTCAAGATCCGCTAGCTTCTGGAAAAGGATGTAATGAGATACGGAATCGAATGCCTTCGAGCAATCTATAGATATCATAGCAGTTGCATTGTTCTTATTAAAATTGTTGCATATCTCATATTGCAATTTCATTAAGTGATGTTCAGTGCTTAGTTGTGCTTGAAAACCTGTTTGTTCAAACGGGATGACGGAATTTTCTTCACAAAAGTTTCTTAAGTAATTAAGAATTATCTTCTCAAATATTCTCCCGAGGTGGGGCAATAAACTGATAGGCCTATAGTGGTCTGGGTCATCACCTGTTTTTGCCGGTTTCTACAATGGAGAAAGTATGGCATGTTTCCATTGTACCGGAAAATATCTGAGCCGAAGACATGCATTGTAAAGGTTTGTTAAATGCACAATTCCTTTCCAGGGAAGTTGTTTAAGCAAGATGGTTTGCACTCCATCATGCCCTGGTGCACGGTTGCCATTTGTTCTCCGAATAATTGCTTTTAATTTTTTTGGGCTAATGAACATAAAGTTTATGTCCTTGGCCATTTTTTGAGGGGTGGGTTCTGAATTATATATTCGTTCATATATAAGACAGCAAAAGTAATATACATGAGTCAGGTAATTTTAAATCGTTGAGAGCTTGCCTCTCAACATTTTTTATTTTAATTATTTTGACATTTTATTCGCTAGCCTTTGGAAAGTGAAAAACAGTGGATACAATTTTTTTTGGCGAATACTTTAAATGCTGCAGCCGTTTTAAGTCAGCATCTCATTAGTTCGAAGTATTAAACAAAAGTTTTAAAAAAAATTACGGAATGAAATGATTTTTTGTATATTATTTATTTGGTATAATTCCTTAATAATGGAAATAAAGCAGGGTACTGGCTATAAAGGAGGTTACTGGCTATAAAGGGAAAAGGACCCTGAGAGAATTCCATTTCACTTTATTCCTAGCCGGGACCAACTGCTTCTGGCTATTTGCACCCTCAACAGGCAATCTCCGGCGTCTGCATTTCAAATCTAGGCAAACTTTATTCTAATGAGGAGTTAGCTTCTTTCATTTTAGAGTTTTCGTATTCGAAATAAAATTTTTCATTACGGCGGATAAATTTTAGGAATTATTTTAAATGTTTCTTCAATAAAATCTTTATTATTAATGCAGATTCTCCGACTGTAATTCGCAATATTTTATTCTCGAATGCTCTATGGGTTATGTACAGGTAAATTATTTACAATATTGGCAAAGGTAAAATACTTTAGATAGTTGTATATATAATTAACTAAATATAATTAATTCTATTAAATGACTATTGTTATTAGTTTTATTTATTTTAATCAACTATTTATTAAAAAGAAATATTGAAAATCAGAAACAATTTTTTATTGAGTAATATTACAATCTGTCAGAATAAAAAAAAAAAAATATACATATTTAAGGGGCCAAGTTCCGTAGCCACAACACGGTTTTGAAACCTGAGAGATTGTACGCGTCCTCAACGCAAAGACTTCGAAAAACTAATACTGAAAAACTGACCACATTTAAACCAGGTGGTCTTATTCATTTATTTTTATAAAATTTCCATTAGTTCGTTATCAACTGTTTTGTGGAATTGGTGCAGTGTTACCGTCACTGTGTGTGTATATTTATATATATATATATATATATATATATATATATATATATATATATATATATATATATATATATACATTACTTTTCTATTTTTCCCCTTAATAAGAACTTCCTGACTGTTACAAGCACAAAAAAAAAAAAAAAAAAAAGTAAACGAAATTAGTCCTGCCTTTCAACTGTGATGCCATGTTCAAGAGAAAAGGAAATAATTTATATATATATATATATATATATATATATATATATATAAAATTATATAATTCTATCTATCTATCTATCTATCGGCGCTATGGTCCTTGTAGAACCTTGGCCTCCTCAACAATCCTCCTCCATTCTGACCTGTCTTCGGCAGCTCTTCTCCATCCGCTGACTCCTAACGACCGAAGGTCCTCCTCTACGTCCTGCATCCAACGAAGTCTAGGTCTGCCCCTGCTCCTCTTTCCACCAGGGTGTCCCTCCATCATCATTTTAGGCAGCCTCCTACTTTCCATTCTCTGTACATGCCCCAGCCATCTTATTCTGGCACTCTTGATCTTGGCAACTATATCAGGTGTTTGATACAGAGTTCTAATTTCCTCATTCGTCTTCATTCGCCAACGATCTCCTTCTTTTGTAGGACCAAAGATTTTTCTGAGAATTTTCCTTTCCCACATGTTTAGCAGTCTTTCATCATTGCGTGTTAATGTCCAGGACTCGCTTCCGTACATGACCACTGGCTGAAGGACAGTACAATATAGTCTTATCTTCAGTTCTCTGGATATATTCCTGTTCTGAAATATTTTCAGAAGAGACCAATAGCATCTATTGCCAGCTGTTATCCTTGCTTTAATTTCGTCTCTAATCTTATTGTTCTCTGTGATAACAGTGCCTAGATACTTAAACTGTGGTACTCTCTCGAACCTATATCCAGCCCCCTCGATATACCTGTTTCCTCCTTCTTCCCTGCTGATCCTCATATACTTAGTTTTTTTCGTATTTATGATCAGTCCTGTTCTCCTCGCAGCCACTTCGCATTCCTCGAAAGCTCCAAGTAAAGCACTGGTTGTTCTTCCGGTTATCACAAGATCATCTGCAAACGCTAGATGTTGCGTCAGTCTGTGATAAATACATCCTCCAGGCCTTGTCCTTATTGACCTCATGACCACTTCCAATAACAAATAGAATAGGACTGGAGAAAGAGGATCGCCCTGCTTAACAACTTTCTGAATTTCAAAAGAGGTTGACATTTCACCTTGAATTTTGACAACTCCTTGACTATTCTGCAGGGTCATCTTGATAAGCCTGATAAGCTTTAAAGGATATCCTAGGTGTTTTAACTTTTCATAGATTACGCTTCTATTTATGCTGTCGTATGCTTGCTTGTAATCAATGAACAGATGATGTTGTTCAACATTCCATTCCCAGCATTTTTCTAACATCATCCTCATGCAAAAGATGTTGTCTATTGTAGATCTTTCAGGGCGGAATCCACACTGGTAATCGCCCAACACCTCTTCCGCTCTCTTGACAACCCGCTTCATTATCAAAGTTGACATCACCTTGTAGACTACACTAAGTAATGTAATACCTCTATAATTCCCGCAATCCAGTTTGTCTCCTTTTTTATGAATAGGCAACATAACAGCCACCTTCCACTCACTGGGCATTTCCTCCTTCGTCCATATCATTAAAATCAATTCGTATATTTCTCTATAGAGTGCCTCCCCTCCAGCTTTGATTGCTTCTGCTGGGATCCCATCAATTCCTGGCGCTTTGTTATCTTTTAAGGACATTAAAATTATATAATTATATCGGAAAAAATCAATGAAAGTGTTAGAAACGCAACTCAGACGGTTCCTTAACTACTATGCAACTCGACGGTGGTTACTATGCACTACCTAAATTTCTGATAATTTTTTTTTTATAGCATAGACAGTACATTTTATTATTGTTATCATAGTATTCCCCAAAGTTTAATCTTATCAAATCTCCTCCAGCCATTACTATCTAATTAATATAATTTTACTTATGATTCATTTTCAAGTAATGGTTTTCCTTTATTTCATGATTTGGAAGTTTTTAAACTGTTGCGTTACTTTATTTTGTCTGCTTTGGATACCAACAACATTATGGAATCATAAAAGCAAGAACAAATTGTCAATAAAAGTGCAATTTCGAAAGAAATTAACTAATGGTAACAACAACCAAATTTGTTTTCATATATCGTTTGAACTTAAAAAAGGTGCTGTTCTAAACCTGTATTTCGGTGATAAAAAAATCATTGCATGCTGAAGGATAAAATAAAAAATAGATTAAATTTATGGCGAAGACCCTAAGCATAATAAGGAGAGACCCAACCCTTAAAAGAGATTAGGAACACAGGGAAAATGGCAAGTTATTTTTTGTGACAACTTGTCAGTTATTTTGCAAGTAAACATAGTTAAATGAATAATAAATTTAAAATTCTACTGGAGAGAGCGATGATTACAAGAATTTTCTGATTCAAACTCTTTTTGTTTTCAAACTGTTCAAAGGAAATCCTTTTTTGATAAACCTATTTTTTTATCAAATTACATCATATAAACCATGCATAGGTATTTTAGGCTAAACCGATTCTTTAGTGGATAAAAGAATCTTTTTATACTCTTCGGTTTATTTTTAAATTACCAATATTTCAGTAACATTATCACATAAGCCAAATAATACGATAGAATGAATAAACGTGTAACTAAAACAACTCTCAGTTTGTTAATATTTTTACAAATGAACTGTTGTCTCATTTTTTAAACAAAAAAAGGTTAAAAATCTTTGAAACCAATGGCGACCTTGCTTATAAACTTGGAGTCTTAATATTCGCTAAAATAAAATAGACTTCGTAAGAAAATGTCCTTCTAAAATACCTATCAAATGGGGCGACTATTTCTATTTAATTTATTGCAGTTGATTCGTCTTTTACTATTCGAATCTTGTGTTAGTAAATATTGGAAATTTGCCGAATTGTTTATAGAAGCAGAAATGTTATGTTCCGGTTACAGCACATGTTTTTTCATCCTTGTTGAACATTATGCGCCTATATAAAATTTATTGAGTTTGAAAACATTAATAATTAACGTTGAAAATTTATACGAACTTTAATTGAAAAATAAAATTATAAATGTATAAATTAAATTTTTCAATTCAAATAAACATACCTCTCGAATTCTTCAATACCTTGAGGTATAGTATCAGAATTAGAGAATTAAAATCAAAACCTACAAATGACTTTTACCCTTCGTCGTAATCCTTTGACATCTTGCCCTTCTGTGTCCTTTAGTATTATGGTGGTTATTCCGGTTGAACAGATGCGCTATAAATAAAAAATTAATCTCCTGTTTGAAAAACGTCTTACACGGAATCCGCCCACAAAACTGAAACAATAAGAAACTGCTCGCTTCGGTTTCCTCAATAATTATTAAGACGCTCTAACATAAGACCTATTTGGACTCACAGATTTGTACTTTGGAGCTCAATCGAACCATCATATTCATCACCTATTCATTCCCTACGATCCAAAATCCTTCGAAAGATCCTCAATGCTTCTTACTTTGCCATGAATAAACTCGTCCATAAAGACCTTAATGTTCCATATGTTGCTGATTTCGTCCGAGCCAGGTATCAATCTTCTATGAGAAACTCCATTACTACCCTAACCTACTAGTTTCAATCTTTGCTTCCTCAAACATTCCAGACAAGACTCAGGCGTCTGAAAAGAAGATGGGCTCAGGACCTTCTAATTTAGATTACCTACTGGAGCGCTGCAAACGGTCAGTTTCACTTTATGTCTTTTTAATGTATTTTATCTTATAGCTTATTTACCAGATGTGTTAACCAATACAGTTGTAAATTTTAATAAATAATACGAAATATAAAACAAAATATTTTCAAATATTCAGTTTTTGATTTGCTGATTCCCAGACCCTTATATAATGACCTGGTCATCAGAAAATTGAGAGACGTATTTATTTATATTTATATGTATTATAGAGGCATTAATATAAGATTAATCCCTTTCCATTACACTTCCTCTTCCACATTCTAAGGACACTTTATATATATATGCTTGAAATATACCATTTTAACATTGATTTATTATGTTGCATATTTCTCATAGATGTAGCTTAGTCTATGATTCGGTTCTAGCCTCACGAGCATATAGAGTAGCCTTAATTATGTATATGAGATGTAATTAGTAAACTTGATACAGTCACGTCGAGCAAAAGTTTAGTCACGCGGACAACATTAGGTCACGGAAGATACTACTCGTATGTGAGAAGATAACGAACCACTCCTGCTATTCATCAGCTCATTAGCACACTGTCGTACGTGTCCCAGCCACGCATTGGTTGAGGACAAACACCTGCGCAATTCAGTCGAGTGCGGTCAAACGCGCTTAGTATGCGCTGCGCGAATCGCTTATGCCTTTAGAACACTTAAGCGTACATCAAAAATAATATAAATTACCTGATCTATAACAATGAATCCCCTTCGTCAAAAAATCACGTATAAAACCCTAAAACTCCTCGTTAGTTCTATAGTATTTCTCCACTTTGACTTCTGCTGTACGGTATAAGATGGTGTATATTCGGGGTCCCTCAGCAAACCTCGGTATCCCAATTTTATGACGAGTTGAAGTGGCTTTACACTTCCAAACGTCGCAAATATTTCTTTGCATCGTTCCTTTACCAAGTTATCCAGTCCCACCAGCCATCATACATTTTTGACCTTCTACAATTCAAATCCTCTGTCCATTCCCGTTAAACACGCTCCAGGCCTTCAGATATATACACTCTGGCCCTAACATGTTGATTGATCTTTTCTCATTCGTTCCTCAATCCTCAAATTATATTCCTATTTCCATCCTTTACTCCAACTCTCTTTCTCCCTTCAAATTCCCCATATTTAATTATTTGAGGATTAACCACTAACAAGAGATTTTTAAATAAGCTATATTTGTTATTTTATTTCTTTTCGTCACATTTACATATGTCTATTTTATATAATTAATTTTTAACTTTTTTTTATAAGTCTTTAATTTACTCTAAGACTCTGAAGCTCATTTTCTACACCCTGTAAATGTTGTTCCAAAGGGAAATGTCCCAGAATAATAAAGAATTTATTATTATTAATTTTTATTATATATGTAAGTGAATAAATTATTTTCATTAAAATAAAAGGATATTTGAGTGAAAAATATGGATCTTTTTTTTTTTTTTTTTTTAAATTATTAATATTATTAAATATGCTTTGTTTTCAACTAACCTCTTCAGGGACGATTTTATTTTGTTACTTTTATTTAACTTTATTTTTTACGGCGAGAAAAAATACAATATTTTATTAAGATATCTTTTTAAAATTTGGGAAAACAATAACATATCACAAACCAAAATATGATCGATATTTTTGACAGCTGAAAATTGTGTTAATTTATGAATCTCATGAGTTAATGCATTCTGGGCTTACTGCATCTTCACATTTTAGTTAGTCTAACTTACTTTTTGTAATGAAATGCGGAATGATTTTTTATTTCTCTAATCAAAGACCTAGACCCTCAGGTCTAATTTTCGGACCAACATTCGTTCAGGTTTTGTATTTTTTCAGAGTATAGTTCTCACACTGAACTTGAAATGGGTCTACCTCATGTATTAGCTTGTTCATTCATTTTTACATTTAATTAGCTATATATGAAACAAATATATAGTGAGGGAAAAAATTTCAATCGTGAAAATTTTGGAATTCCAGTTTTAACAGAAATACTTGTTTCAGGGTCATCTGGGTCCAAATAAGTCCCGCAAAAAAGTCTGTTTGTGTGTGTGTGAGGTAAGTCCAGCACGAAAACGGCAAATTTAACGAAACTGAAATTTCATATTTAAGGCAACTATATGCCTAACATCTGGTCACAGAAACCTTTTCACCAATATCAGCTTAGTGGAAGTTCTACTTAATACAATGCATTTTGTGCTTTTTAACACCACAATTAATATAAAACAGAAAAAAGAACAAAAAACAAATTCTTCTTGTTCGTTCTTTCCTTAAATGGCGATGTCCGGGAGTAGAACTGTAAACACAACAGTGATTTATTTCATTAAAAAAAAAAAAAAAAATGATGTTATTTATGTATACCCCCATAACTCACAATCAGTTATTTTTGAAAATATAGAAAAGTGTATAATGTTTTAGAATCATCGAAACAGAATAAAGAAACAATAAATTGATCTATGTTCTAAAATTACAAATAAGAATAGATGTAATTCCTCCCAAACTCGATTATTACTAAAGATAGAGGAAGATAAAAAGGACATAAAATCTTTTGCCCAACGTTTAAATTAATTAATAAATATATACCAAAAATTAGAAAAAAAAAATGATCTATATACTGAAATCACAAAAGTAAAAACGATGGAATTACCCCAGATACTAGATTATCATTGAAGATTTTCAATAATAATTTTAAAATTATTAATTATAGACGCGGCTGACATATTAAATATTAAAAGTAAAGCCTTATTTAAAAGGGAATTAAATAACGCTGTTGAAAAATTCAATAATCATAATCTTTCCCTAGATATTCAGACTATTTTACACTCAAAGTTTAATCCTCATTTTAGGTAAATTAGTAGCTTAAATATGGGGGAATATTATTTGAAAATAAAGGGACCTATGAGGAAACATAGATTGATCAGTCAACTAAGACTATGTCAACCCAATAAACTGAAAGTTACCAGTTACGGATTCCAAAATGGTTATTCAGATAGTAGCGTTGAATGCCCTATTTGTAATTTAGGCGAACCAGAAGATTTAAATCATTTTTTGTAGCAATGCCCTGTTTACTCCCCGTCCAGAAATAAGTACTTGAGGACATATATTGAAAATATGTCTGACAATGACCTCATAGTACAACTTTTTTTGCAAATAGAAAATAAAAAGAAATTTGAAAATGTATTTTATTATGTAACTGAATGTTTAAAGCTAAGAAATTCGTATATGTCTAATCAAGAATAATTTAAGCACAATACTAAAATAGCAATAATTGAACTTGTTAAACTATTTATGATTAATTTATTTGTTTAATATATATACAATTACAATTTATTTTGCCTTTTATTATGTAATTGTTTTTGAAGCGTATTTTTTAGTACAGTTGTAATAGATTTCTTTGATTTATGTTTGACTGTTTTGTACAACTCAACTCCATTTGTATGGGCTAGCCCGAAAACAAATAAAGAGATTTATTTATTTATTTATTATTATTATAATCAAAAATTATTCAAGATTCACAATTATAAATAACTATATACCGATTAGTTATAATAAATAATAGGGCTTTTCAATAGAGCATCAAATTTTATAGAAAACGAAAAAATAATCATTGCAATCGGTTTAGAAATAGCGGGTACTTTAAATTGTGGGCCCGAGCCTGTGTTTAAGTCACGTACTCGCTAAAGTTCTCTATCATACTTAAGCATGGATGGACGAAGTTTAGGTGTAGTACCGTCCGATTAGCCACAGTAGTACAAAAAAGGCGTTAATTGAATAAATAATATTAAATACAACAAATTACACCAACTATCTAACAAATAAATCTTTCATTCAACACAGATACGGCACATTTAATTCTTCGATTAATAACCAACCAAATCAAGAAACATGTAAAAGATGTTAGATTTTTAGAACATTCTTTTTTCTGACATGAGGCTGTTATGGTGATGACTTTGATTTTTGTCTTTACTATCAACTACTGTATGAATGTGGTCTCATATCAATATTTATCAATGTCCTCGGGGCCAATACCGTTTAAACCTTTGGGGAGGATTGTTAGGATGAGTGGTGCTGGGATTGATAAGGATTGAGCTTGATGATTGGGGTGATAAATAAGGTTCTGATGGAATTTGGTAATAAGCAATAAAAATAAATGAGTAATAAGGTCTAAAATAAGAAGCATTGACTATGTTTTGGAGGACTTTGCATAGAAAGGATTGGATGCGTCAGAGGTAATAAACTTTAGAGGCTCCCAACAGTTCAAGGCCGTAGGTCCTGATCTTGAAAAATGGCAATTGTCGACTATAAGCTGAGATTTATGGTTTAGCAATCTGTATAATTGCTAAATCACCACTTAAGATCTTATCTTTTGAGTCTAATGTGTGGGTTCCATGTCAGTCTTCTTTTCATTATCAGACTGAATTGACAATATTTCATATAAATGGTACAATAGCATGTCCTGATGTAGTTAATCCGTACAATACCTATTACGTGCATGTGTAGTAAGTAGCCCAAATTAACGTAAAACACTTAATTAATTGGTTTAAATACGTGGGTGTTATTGATATGAGATGTCCTCGAGCCACTGACACCCACTCAAGCCTATTCATCTGTGGGCGAGCTGATTTGTTAATTTAACTCCTCGTGATATGGATGAAATATTACCGCTATTCTGATGTTGATAATGATTCGATGTTCCATGTAATTACTGAAGTAAATTAATTTACAACGACTATTCTAATTGACTTTTTTTTTAGTTCTTAACACCTGGAATATATCCAGTTGGTGTAAAAATTTTAAGTCAAGTACTAAAATTATGTATTTAAAAAAATTAAAATATTGAAAAACGCTACGAACTTATTACGAACAACCCAATATTTGGAAATTGTAGTTTTAAACGATTATTGTTTGTTTGGTTATTTATTTAAGGTCTCTCTATGTTATTATGGCTGATCGGACGATGCTACAGTGGGAGTCTTAAATTTTGCTTATCCAGGTTTTATTAGGATATGGCTTTTTAACGAGTACCTGACATCGCACAGGCACGGGACCACCTTTTAACATCTCCTCCGAAGGACCGCATAACTAAGGACTTTTTTAATCCATTAAAGCAGGACCACGTGCGGGTTTAAACCCGTGACCTATGGCATAGGAGGCTGTTATGCTAGCCATCTAGCTACAAGTGTAAATATATAAGTTGAACGAATTCGATATCCAACTAAACCATAAAACTGCAATCATATTTTTTAATGCAATTTTTTGTTTTTGAACTTAAGAACAGTAATATACATGTATAATATACCGTTGGAAAGCTAAAGATTTTAGAAACAATATTATGTTATACATACTATTGTAAAAGTTAACGGAGAGTGATAAAAAGCCGATAAAACAAAATGATTGTTGTAGATAATACTATAATAGATTATTTGATAAAACACATGCTTCTATAAAAATCCATTTTAAATAGTCCTTTAACTATTTATATTCGTTTATTAATTTGTTTTAAAAATTCGTGAATGAATATAAATAATGGAGGTTAGTGAAAATCGTGTGTTGCGCGCACCAGATTTTTTAATAACAATTCATAATCAAAATGATATTATTAAAAATTTGCCCGAGAAAGATATTTTTCCTATGGTGTCTACATATATCGATCCTAAAATGTTTTTAAATGAAGTTCTAGAGCAGAGCTATGACTTGGAAACATAAAAAATACATATTTCTTTCCTCGTAGTTTCCACATTAAAGCTAACTTATTATTCTCTGTTCCATTTAACTTTGAAGTTTTCCAATATTATATCTTAAAACCTTTTCATAACTTATTCTTTCTTTATAAAACCTTTTTATTTATTTAATGTTCAACTGATCAAGTTGATATAAGATGATTTTTTTTGTCAAAATAGAAAAGATTTAACGAGATTTTATTTCACATACTTACAGTAAAATTATTTTTTTTTTTTTAATAAAGAGTTATTTCCATACTTTTTAAATAGGGAATAATTTTAGTTGAAAAAAATACGTAAATAAATAATTACGCCTTACCATAAACAGTTTTTATGTTGATGATAAGATTATAACATTGTTAAAACGTTATTTTATTTTGGATATAAGTGATGGGAAACGCTCATATGAACTTTTAATAAAATTTCTCATGAAATTAACAAATATTAGGAAAATACTTCTTTTTCTCTCCCTATCTCCTGTGCTCTGCTAAGCGTAGTGTAGCTGCCTGCATCCGATCGTCTCGCCTAATGGTATCTGTCCTAAAACATTTAAATCAATTAAAAATAAAATATATTCGTAAGCAAAGCTGAAGGTTAGACTAGTGATTATATAAATAAGCGCATACTTATTTATAAGTTGTAAATACGGACGTCGAGGCGGTCTCTTGTATTCCCTCTTTATACCGAATGAAAATACCTCTTTCCTTACACCCGTAGGCAAATTTCTTTAGATCATTCCTGTACCAAGCCATTAACTCAAAACACCTTCCCTATATCTACAATCCTGCGGTTCAAATTCTAAATTCATCCACCGGAGACGGATCCCGTTTATCCAACTTTTATATCTCTTTCCACAGAACAAAAAATTAAAGCTCCTTTCTGGAATTTCATCCATCAAACATCCATGCTTGATCCCTCTCAACAATAAAATGCCTTATTTTACAGTACCTTCTAGCATTCCGATATGAGGCTGTAATACAATGTAATTTATTTCGTTGGATTGTATTCAATATTTTTCTTCTTTCTTTACATATATGATGTTTAAACTTTTCTATTTAGTGAACTCATATTAGTTTAATCGTAAAAGAAGAAAACAGGAGGAGAATCAGAAGCCAAGCCGAACTTACGGAATTTTATGGAGAGCCTAATATCCTCTGTGATCTTAGGAAGAGCAGGCTGAGATGGCTAGGATACGTGGAAAGGATGGAGCCCTGTAGGGTGCCTAAAATTCTGCTGAATGGCGCACTAGGAGGGAAAAGAAAAACTAACATACCCAGGAGGATAGGAAATTGGAGGAGTCTAGCTGGATATCGTAAGGCATAGGAAGAACGGTGGCAGAGACCCTGTACCTACAAGGACTGTAGCGCCCAACAGTGAGTGAGTGAGTGATTATTTTTTATTTGCTACCACCTCTATCCTGAAAGATCATTGAGGTGATCGAATTATGTTCGAGAATCCTGTTATTTTTATAAATTCTAGTAATGTGGTTGTACACTCTTCCCCATCTTGAAGTATTCCTTTTATGGATTTATTAGGTCGACTTTTTTTCCTTTTTTTTTTTTTTTTTTGCTCGAAAAGCGGGCACTAAATTGGATAGTGTTGCACAGTTAGAGTTGTATTGTTGTATATTTCGAAGATTAGCGCTTCCAGACGTCTCTAAAGTTAGCCATTTGTAAACTGGCAGTGCCTATTCCTTAGGCTGCATACAATACTTTCCTCTCTCCTTGAAGTTCACCTGTTTTGACAGACGGATTTGATTGTTCTTAATTTCTCTCAAACCACCCTCACATTCCTTCATTTATATTTTGTTTCTAATGATTTATCCAATTCTCCATTGTGGTTTCTTTTATTTCAGTAATGTCCACTGTTTGTTCCATTCTGGCTGAATTAAGAGCTTGATCAGCTCTTATGTTCCCTGGAATTTCACTGTGGTCCGGTACTCATATCATAACCACGACTTCAGACTTTTATTTATGTTGAACTAGTTCATTTCTCATTAATTCTTAACCAGATCTAGATCCTACTTTATTTTAAAGCTAATATCATTCTTAGAGGATTAAGTCCCAGAAATGTTCTTATTTTTCTTGTGTGTTTAAACTGTTATAAAGTTTTTTTTTTTCAATTTGGTTTACCACAATTATCTTCTGATTTTTTTATTGTTGTATATATATAATATATATATATATATATATATATATATATATATTATATATATACACATATTCATCCATAAATAAATAGTAATTAATTATGTTCCTTTTTACTGTTTGCCAGACATGTTGTATATCCTATTATATTCTACTTATAATTAGTTATCATGCTTATATTTATCTCTTCTAAGACAACTTGAATCTGTCTGAAATATTCAGTGAAATGAATCTTGGTACATATAAATCTCATTCACTCATACTTAGTTTCTAAATGATATCGATATAAATAATTCTAGAGAAAAAGAAAATACAATAGTTTTCGAACTAAACAATGGAGCTAATAAGAGAGACAATGTGGTTGGAAGCTATTGAGCACACAGACATACATTGCGGTGGTGGTTACTGTGGTCGGGTGCAGTGTAGTGGTCTAATGCAAGTGTCGTCCTTGTCTGGCTCTGGCTAATAATATTGACTCTTTATCTTGGTCTACGGCTTCTATAGAAAATTTCTTTTAATTTTAATTTTTTATTAGTACCTGTATAATTTTATTTTTGATGATATGAAACATTCGAAAGTCTTCTGGAGGACTGTATACCCCGGGTCTCATGATACATATTAAAATAAATTATTTTATTAACTAGAACCGTCTCTTCTTATATATGTATTAATTATTACATTAATAACACATAACGTTTCGAGGTCATATTGCCTTTTCTTCAGGATGATTTATTACAACTAAAAATAATAATATAACATTAGAATTAAGTTTTCATCATATCATAACAATAGAAAAAATAATTATATATTTTTTTATTTCTATCTAAAACTTAATTTTAAAATTATATGTACTTTTCTTTTACTAACATACCTTCCACATTAAATCAATAATGGTCATTATTATCATTAAAAGTGTATTCATTTATCACTTGGTTCTGTCTGTTACTAATATAAAGCTGAAAAGTTTGTTTGTTTAGCGCCTAATCCCATAAACTACTCGATCGAATTGAAATATGCTTTTTGCGTTAGATATTCCATTTATCGAAGAAGGCTTTAGACTATATACCATCACGCTGCAACCGAAAGCGCGAAGAATCAGTGGAAATTTGGGAAAAAGCGGGGAAAATCAACCTCACATCTCAATGATTCTAAATAGTTTACCTTTTAATTTTAAAATAATTAAATTTCCAGTTAAGTTATCTTTTGCCGTAACCATTAATAAAACACAGGAGCCCAATTTAAACACGTAGGAATCGATTTACTTCAAGACTGCTTTTCACACAGCTAAGTATATGTCGCATTGTAATGATCGAGTTGCGGAGAACATCAGTATGTTTTTATTCCACTAGAAAATAAAACTAAAAATATCAAGTACTTTAAAATATATTCTTTTAAATACTTTTTAACCGCAATCAGGATAACAGAAATTGACGCAGACGAAGTCGTGGGCAACGGCTAGTATTTTATAAATGTCATTATTGTTAAAATATCACTTATGGTTATTGTTATTTCACTGTCACTTTTATAACTGAATAAAATCATTCATTATGCTGGATCGAAAGTATAAAACGGAGCAAACTTTACCTTTAAGCCTGCTGCATATCATGCTTGCGGTGGGGGGGGGGAGGTATAAAGATAAACAATAATAAATAAAAACAATAAAGATCAATCTTGGGATCAATAAAACAAACGGTATCAATGTTTTGAGAGGAGTACCGCAGGGTCGGCCACTTTCACCAGCACTGCTTAAGTTAAGTATAGATTCTTTATACACCGAGCTCTGTGATCCAAAGGTAGCAAATGAGTATGAATATAAATTACTTCCAAACCACGACTCTGTTGAGTAAAACTGTGAGTAAACAGGTTTTGCGGGTTATCAAGCCGTGACCTGTCACAATGTGGACTCTGGAAAGCGAGCCATCAACTGCGTCCGTAGAATATTTGGAGCGCTAGGATTATATGTTAATGCAAACAAAAGCACAGGTATAATCTTAATAAAGGGAAAGTTGGTTGGGTCTAAGTTTTGTTTGGAAAAGGGACAGGAAATCTATTCTATTCAAGATAAAGATGTCATCAAGTACCTGGGATGTAGATTTTCAGGGGAATTAGAATTTGATGAGGAATCAGTCGGTAGGCTGAATCGGGATATGGAAAAAGCTTGTAAATTCTAATCTCTTAAAGCCAGACCAAAAAATTTGTAGATAGAAATGTTTTTCTTGTTAGAGGCAATCGACGTTATAATTCGAAGATGCATAAAGGCTATCATAGGATTACCAGCCAACTCCTGCTCTTCTAAGCTTTACTCGCCGCGACGATACATGGGTATTGGGCTTCAACGTTATCTATGTGAAGCTCCTCTTCAGCATTTCTCATGGGCGATTTCTCAAAGATTGACCGGAGTAACAGACGCCCTGTTTCAAAATATTTTCAACTTAATGGAGGAGATCCGCGAGTGCACCGAACTACTGCAGATTGAAGGAAATACTATGTAGGTAAAAAAAGTGAGACAGTTCTTGAGGGAAAAGTCTTTTGAGGAGTGAAGCAAATGGCAGGGCGTAGGCGTGGTCCATTTTAATGCCAGCCCAAGCGTTCACAGGTTAATGTTCGATCGAGAGATTTTAACAGGATAGGAGTGGACAAACGCACTCAAATTCAACGTAAGCTACGCACCATTTCGTGGAGTCCCTGGATCAAGATGCCAGGGTAAGGAAGCTGTTGAACCCCTCTTCCGCAGATGCGATCGAGAGTTAGCAACTCTTTCACATGTTTTTCGAAAATGTCCACATAATATGCTTCTCGTTACCCGCCGGCACAACCGCATAAAGAGTGAAATAGTAGAACTTTCGGTTGTAGAAAGTGAAAAATTACAAATGTTTTAAGGAAGTTTTTTGCATAGATACAGATGGGTCGACAAGATTTAGGGATATCTTGGCATTTAGTGTCACAAAAAATGAAGCACTGATAGTGGATCCTACTATCAGATATGAAACAAATGACCAGGAACAAGGCAAAAGGATTCAAGAGAAGAAAGAGAACATTTATTAAAAATGTATTCCATAGGAAACAAAAAAAGGAAGGAAAAATTTCGTGAGGAGTTCGGCTAAAGGGAATTTACAGTCGTGGGACTTTGATTCGGGAGCAGAGGGACCATCCCAGTAGCCACTAGATCATTTTTGGAGAATTATAGACTTGAGAAAAAATCAGTTGCAAAACATGGCGGAGACCATAATCTTGGACTCACTGGGAATCTTGCATCACCACATATATTGAGGCTATTCTAGAATTATATATGTCCATGATCGATGTCGAAATCATTAAAGTACATGTATTTCCTGTTTGGCAGAATATCCCTCTATCTTTTTCATTTGAATTGTCTTCAGGATTGATCCGGTTTGCTGTGTACTCATAACAACTCAGCGAAGTTGAGCAGCAGATCTAAATTGGAATTTTCTCCTTGCTAATATTTCTATATCATAAAAAATCATAAAGATAAAATGAATATACTGTACATCTACACTTAATTTAAAAAAAAAATCTGGTGCGGGCAACACACGACTTTCACTTACCTCCATTTAATCAATGAAATGATTTTTAAAAAAAGTTCGAGATAAAAATAGGTGAAACTATTGAGGAATTAATTAAATTGAATTTATATAGAAACATATTTAATTAAAAAATATATTTTATTATTATCTAAAATAATCAGTTAGTTTTATGTTCATTTCATCACTCTCTATTAAATTTTAAAAGCTTGTGTATGAGATAATATTTTTTCTAAAATCTTTAGCTTTCCAACGGTATATCATACATGTATATTACTGCTCTTATGTTTAAAAACGAAAAATTGCATTATAAAAACATTTTTTCTGTTTCCTCCTTTAGTTGGGTATCGAATTTATTTAATTTATATATTTACCTGTTTTTCTTCAGCGTTAACAAGATAGTATAGTTATTTTATTGAATCTACAAAATTAAAGGTACTTTAGGGAAGAAAATTTTAAATATCGGCATTTAAGCCCTGTCCGACCATTTTAATCAGAATAAAACCTACATGATATGAAAGCCCATCAAATTTTACATTTATATAGCGAGTTTAATCAAAATCGTCGGAACTGTTTTCGAGAAAATCGAAAAAAGGTGCAAAATGTATGGTAAGCTCATTTTGATGAAAAAAGTTTTGTCACGTCACGGGCGTATAGTTGTCTTAAATATCAAATTTCAGTTTCATAGGACTTACCGTTTCCGCCCGGGAGTTACCACACACACACAGACCTTTTTGCGGGATTTGGTTATTTAGACTTAGGGGACCATAAAACGTATATTTCCGTCGAAAACTGGAATTCGAAAATTTTTACGATCCGAATACTTCCCCTTACTATATATAGTAAGTGAAAGTAAAAATCGTAATCAAACAACTATCGATAGCCTAATATAATTACACTTTATAACCTTATGCATATTATTATTATATAAATAAAAAGAAATGGTTTACCAACGATATTTTCATATAGTACCAAGGATGTTGTGAAACTCATAAAGTTGAATAAACCCTGATTTCACTTAACTTTTTACTCAAAGCCAGAGTAAGTGAGATTATAGCGGTTTGACTTTGTAGTATAATAATTTTATTGAATAAGGTAAAGTGCTTTATGCCCAGGGATTCGGGATGAGAAGAGAAAGAAAAAATAATGGGAGGTTTTGGAGTGGAAATATTTAATAAAAGGGCGATTGTGGGTGGAGGGAGTAATCTGGCAAGTGCACACACAAACCGATCCCCGCAAATCCTTATTGAGCTTTCTTTCATTTTAAGGTTTCCTCCTTTGTTCCTTTCAAAAGCCAAGGAGGCTTCTTGGTTTGCCAGGCTCTCTGCAGTCAGTTATATTCTCAAATAAATCCGCATTTACCTTTTCTCTCCGAAATTGGGTCAATTTTTGAGATTCGAATAATTATTTCTACAATAATAATGTATATAGTTAATAAATGAACAAAACTATATAAATAATGTTCCATAATTGCTTACAATATTTACAATAGATATATTTAGAACATTTATCACTACAGGCCTCTCCCAATGGAGGTGATGGTCTAACTTCCCCGGTGACCAAACCTACTGGAAAGTGGCGGTTTGTTTATAAAATGTTATAGATATTTCGAGACCTGGGGCGTTCCAGGGTGCTCTCAACATTAATAATAATTATGACGGCTGGATGTTTAAATAATGTAGTGGACTGTTATAATTTTATAATAATTTTTATGGTATAAGATTACAATTTGTATTTAGAAGTAAATACAATTTACAATTAAAAGGAAACATAATGGCAGTTAGGTTATTACATAATTTGACTTAGGTTAAAATTGTCTATTACTAAACGCATCTGGCTGATGCGAGGGTGGGGCAGCTCTCCTCTTGGGTCATTCTTCCGTTGCTGGGCCGGTCTGCGCCTTTACTTCTACTCCCATATGATAAAGGTGATGCATTACCATAGAATATAATATAATAAAAATTGAAAGTAATTTTTATTCTGGGACTGGGCCCTTAGAATAACAGATTTGTACAGTTTATAATATACAAAAGTCTGGTTATTAAATAGTTATTCAGCATTCAAGGTTCAACAATAAAGGAAGAATAAAAAAAAAAAAAAAAAAAAAAGTAATTCTAAAATCTACATAAATACCACGGTCGAGGTCAACTTAGGGTAATAAAGGCTCTTATTCGTGAAATGTTGGTTAAACATAGATGGGTAAGAATATCATTTGATGTAGAAATAACTATGTAAGCTTTGAACTATTAATATGTTATGAAGGTAATATTGTATATAACAGGGAATTGAAATATTTAAAAAATGAGGTCTTCGGTTAATTTATAATTGCATAGCATGCACTGTTTTTAGCTGTTTAATTAGATGAGTTATTTTTGATTACGTATTCACTGGTTTAGACACAGTTGAGACAGTATTTTGGTAAATTTAAACTGTGATTCTATTGGTTATTATGATTATTATTATCATTGGTAGAGATATTTTTTTATAAATGAAATATAACTTAGATATCGTTTAAGTGTTTTAAATCTTCGTAATTTAAATATTACTTACAACAGAAGAGTACTTTAGGTATTTAACTTTGTTGTATACCATTACGGATGGATATTCGACTTTTCATACATTGTCTACCCGTAGTAAATTTAACGATTTAGGTTTTATATAAAATGCCCCATTAGATACATTAATTAATATACATAAATTTATGTACTATGGATCGTATACTCTTGATTACAGATTCAATAAACGAAAAGGCAGTTTAGAACACCAAGACTAGATAAGTTTTACTCAAAAGATACATTCAATTTTTCCCTCCCATAAATTCGGTTCATCGCCAGCACAGGCAATGAAAACACAAAAGTAAAATGAACAAAAAAAAAAAAAAAAAGTGATAGAAGGTCGGTGGGACAGACTTATGGACCATATTTCAAAGCCGGGTCGAGTCTACTTTTTCAATTACTCCCGCCACACGAACCTCCAGCCAAAATAAAACATTTTTGGCCCTAAAGGAGGAAATATGTGTGTCACTGGCAAAGTTTGTTTTTGGGACAAGTTTTCTTTTTGTGGCCCTGGGCATCGGGACTGGAACAGCCTCGCTCCAAATGGTTATTATTCCAAAAAAAAAAAGAAAATCAAAGGAACAATGTGATGGCGATTAAAGAAAAAAAATATTACGATTCTCTGTTTTTTTGTCTCGATAAAGGAAATTTCGTTTCTTTTCTTTTGAATTTTTGTAGAAAGCTTCATTCAATATTTCATATTTACATAAGCACTCAATAACCTTTTTTTTTTCTTTTAATATTTTTTTCTTCAGTATTTATCACATTCTTTTTCGACGTTTCGGGGTTTATCAATCCCCCTATTATCAATATTTTTATTATTACATTCTACACACATACATTTTTTCATTGCATAGCCTACTGCCAATTGTCCTAATGATGTCTATTGGCTTAATTGTTTTTTTTTTTGTTTTTTTTTGGATAATGGTTTATAAATATGATATAACAGAATTTAGGCAATAGAATGTATTATTTCACTGTACAGCAGAAAAGCGATTAACAATCAAACCCATTTTTTGGACTAAACATTTATCTTATATCATTTGGATTAAAATATCACTGATTTTATATGTTGCTACGATCATGACGTGTGTTTTATAAAAAAAAAAAAAAAATTGAGAGAGCTTTATTGACCATATTAAAATGTTTTTCCTTAATTTTTATGGACTAATTAATTGTCTGTCTAAAAAAATGTATATATATATATATATATATATATATATATATATATATATATGTGTGTATGTATGTATGTGTGTGTGTGTGTGTGTGTGTGTGTGTGTGTGCGCATATGGGTCAATCCATTTGAAAACGAAAAAAAAAAGAAAATTTTGATAAAAAATGAGTTTCACGATATTTTTATCCGCTATGCTTAATCCCTTTCTGAATATAAAACCATAGATAAAATATTTTTCTGGCCAATACCTAGTGTTGTAGCCGTTTTAATAAGTTTCGCGGCTAAAAACATGTGTTGGGAAAATCCTTGCAATTCTTGTAATTTTGTAGATATTAAATCCTGACGAAAACTAGCAATAACATATGGACATGCATTGTATTTTCGTCATTACAACTCATTAGCTTAGTACTGAAGAAAGTGGTTTAAAACTTCTAGATGATGTTAATAAAAACGAAACATTTGGCGAGATATAAGTATATAAAGGAAAAGAGACTCATTTTTGATTATTTTTCGGATAAATCTTAGTCACTGTCCTATTTTCTTTAAAAGTTTTGAACATGAGAACATAGACCTTTTTTTTTTTTTTTTTTTATAAGAATTGTAAAAAATGGCGCAAATACTTTTTTTGCAAAGTTTACTCGGAAATATCTGAATAGAGTCTCAAGAATCCGGAAAAGTAGGTCTCAATATTCATTCAATAAATAAACAACCTTAATGTTTAACATTGAAAGTTGCGTATGGTAATATAAGGAGAAAAAACAACATAAAGTTAAGTGATTCTTATTTAATAATAATAAAACGTATATTTATAAAAATAATTTAAATAACTTAGCAGAATATACCGCTCTTTTGACATCCCATCAAAATCCAGTTCTGGCATCTTTCATGTTGCAAAACCACATTGATGAATTATATATTCGGGCTATAAGATGGAAAATGAAATTAAATCAATCAAAGAGTTTATTTATCGTTTTCACACTCAATCATGGGGAATGTCCAGTAGTTTATTTCGAGGATAAACCTATTCTAACGTTAGAAGAAGTACGATATTTGGGACTGTACTTAAACAAAAGACGGTAATGGAGGGCCCATATTAGACTTAAAAGAAAACAGCTAAAGAGACGATTTGGACTATTATCTTGTCTGCTTGACAAACAATCGAAATTATCCTCGAACACCAAACTCATTATTTACAAAGTACTGATCAAACCCTTATGGACATATGGGAAAGAGCCATGGGGGTCTGTCAAAAACATCCAAGTAATTCAGTCTTTTAAATCGAAAATATTGCGAAAAATCGTGGATGCACCGTTTTATGTAACCGGCAAATTACTTCACATTGACTTGGGCATACTTTTAGTTTCAGACACAGCCACAGAATATTATAAAAGATTTCGCGACAGACTGACTTACAACATGAGCCCTTTGGACCAAACACTTAAATCCAACACCAACCCTTACAACCCACCCCGAAGACTTTTAAGGCGGTGTTCTTAGAGATGCCTTGATTAAACCTACTTTTTCGGAATTTAATATATTTACGTATTGCAATTTTTTTTGAAGATGGAAAATAGCTATAGTAGGGAGAACAAACAAAAAACAATTATAAATAAATAAAAATCTAAATAAATAAATAAATAAAAATAAAACTTATAAATAAATAAAAATAAAACTTAGCAGATATTATTAATATTTATTTTCCATTCGAAAGAGGAATTAATTGACTACACTCATTAAAACAGGTTTAAAATAAATTGATATAAAAGAAACCATCTCTAAAATAATTATTCAGTCAGAACTAGAACGAGAGTTAGACTTGTAATTGAGAATAAAATAGGTCAGAATAATTGATAAATAAATTAATGAAGTTAATTAATGAGGCTACCTGGAGACGGTTGTAAAGGGACGACAAAGTTGGGGGATTTTCTTCTCTCAGAACTCGGGAAAGTAATTTTATATCGAGAGTTGCATTTGTATTAGCCTATTTTCAGTCTTCTTTATTACTTAAAACCACCGATTAAATTTTGCAATATTTATTATGTAAAAAAAAACCTTTTTTATAAGAATAATTTAATTTATTTGAAGGTATAATAACATTTCTATTCAAAGAACTGTACTCTTATTCCTACTAATTGGTCGCCGAATAAAATGTTTGATAACTTTTTTTTTTTTAAATACAATACATTTCTAAAATATTTATTATACAAAACATGTCGTGTCTTTCAAATATGATGCGATAAATAATATTTCGTGATATCATGATGCGAAATGTATTATAATAAATTTGATCTTTTTGTTAGTGTAAACAAAATACCTCTTTATTCTCTTCATATATTTCTAGAAACTAGAACATTTATTTTTAGAAACCCTAGTTTCTGACATAAAATGAAAATTTCTACATGATTCTTTTAATTAGAAAACGCATATTAAATTTATTGTATTGCAAAAAAAATATTACTATATCATTTTTGAAAGATATAAGAACTGCATCATTAAATTATTCTATACTTACTAGCTTTTTTTTTTTTTTAACTCTCGCTAAATTTAGCTTATGTAAATTTTTATCAAACTAGAATACCTGTAGCGTCGTAATTACAATTTTAGCAATTTGATCGAGAATCCAAAATTTTTAAATCAATAATAATATTTACAACAAATAAAGATACCAATTATTTCTAAAAAAATAAGTTTACATGGTCATAACTTATAAGGGATGTAATTATTTTCCAACTCGGTTATAATTGAAGATGAAGAAAAAACGTATAACTTCTCGGGATCAGGACGATGATAGTTCTTTGAAAAAAAAAAAAAAAAAAAAAAAAAAAAAAAAAAAAAAAAAAAAACCTCTACCACTACAATCCTTTAAGAGTTTTTTTGGCTCAGTTCATGTAGTGATTCGTACTGTTTCAAGGCCAACGGCCGTGCAATGAGGTAATTCGACCGAGATCACGCTCAGCCGCCAGATTTTTACCCATTTTTGGGTACCCACATGATTGAGGCTGGGTTTGCCCCAGGAGGGTCTCCATACCCTAGGGTCGCCCCCCGGCAAAAATAACAGAATAAAAAATATTCCGCCACAGCCGGGATTCGAACCCAGGACCCGAAGCACAGTAGACTAGTACTCTACTCACTAGACCACGCCCTTATAGTTCTTTGAAAAAATTTAAAAATACTTAAATCTTATATGATCAAGTCAAAACTAATAGGAAATGCGATTCCTCCATAATTCGATCAATTTTAATGTTGGAGAAAAAAATAATAGTGTTCTGGAGTGTGAAATTTTTATTTGAATGAGTTCACGAATAATTACAATACAATAGCAGAGAATTTTAATATAAATGATATTTTTTTAATTATCTTCAATAAAGAACATTTCTAATGGATTAAAAAAGAAAATCGATGCCAGTTATTACACAATGGTTTATTATTAAAAAAATAATTATTCTAGGTTATAACTGTTTTGTTTTTTTAGCTATTTAAAGGTAATTAACTCATATGGAAAACGAAAAATAATTATTTTTATAGGAAAACAACCTATCACCACTGCTGAATTCAAAACGCTGTTATTTAACGATTTATAAGCGTATATATAGGCAAAATGTTTATTTTTTTCTTTTTCATCTATTTTATAAGTGATTAGTCGAGGATTGTTGATGAGAAAAAATTAATTACTTTTTACTTAATTTTAAAAAATAACTGATTAATTGAATTAAACCCAATTTAATCCGCTGATATTCCAAAAGTAGTCGACTGATATCAATGTCTGATTGTTTGAATGATTATCATGTGTTGGTATTTTTGTGCCTAATTTGTGTCTGGTGGTTTAGAGAAAAAGTCTTAAACGGCGCACAGTGCTTAAAAGGTGAAAAAACCTGAAAAGTGAAATTTTTTTTTCAAATATATCTCGACTCGTTTTTAATAAAGAACATCCCAAACTATAATTCTATCAAAGCATAAGCCAAAAATATTTGTAGAAGTTGGCAATATTAATTTACAAAGGTAAGTGATTTCTATACCTCTATTAAAACCATAATTTCTGCTATAATTATTAGCAATAGTGTCCACTTAGGGAATAGTTTCCAATGCAAATTTTATATTTTCTTTTTCACAAACCTTTGCAGTATCATACAACAGTAGAAGACCTTAAAAATTGTATGAAGAAGGTTGTAGCGTTGTAGATCTAAATTCAATGTTCATTTCCGATTTGGTTTTAGCTATCGATGGAAATATAGAAAGTAGCTATACTTACCTACGCGATGGTACTTATACCTCTCGTTAGTAGATATAATGTAACTACAACGAAAAAATCATTAACTGACACCTACTTTTCGTGGAGTAAACACAATTTTAGTAAATGAATATTAAGGAGGTTGACAGTAATATCGGACTTACTCAAACAGTGGAATTAGCTCTATACACGTACCCCTGGTACAACTACGCATTGATAACTGTGCACCGAATCCTCTTTCATGGAAAACAATTAAGCTTGCTACCTCACCCATTAGTACTCTTTCTGAAAAGGCCCAAGAAAGACGGAATAAAGAATAAAATTATTACAGGACCCACCATAGTAGGATAACTTCTCGCCTAGCTACAAACCGAGTGATTTTTAATATTATAATGATATCCTTGGACTCCAATATAAGTTGATGATGATCAGAACAAAAACTTAAGAGCCTTCAGTTCTGTGCTACAGCAAAAGATTTAAAATGAGTGCAATTGTAAACTTTAAATACTTTTTTATCGCGAACTTTATTTTATTGATTTTATTTCAGTTTTTTTAAAATATTATATTTGAAAAAAAAAAATAAGGTAAAAAATGAGTAAGATTTTTGTGTAAATGGTTTTAAAAATTATCTTCTAGAATATAACTCTGCTGGATTAATCATAAAATAAACGCGAGAAAAAAACTTAAGTAAAATTTAGGGTGGATTACTACCCAATCATAACACCCAATTAATCGTTCAGTAACCCAGAAATTTATTTTTCAAAATTTTTAAACCAAAATTCAGCAATCTACGGAGTATTTTCCTCGAATTACTAAGCTTTTGAGCCAGTGTGCGGTATACGGTGGATGGCGGACAAAAAGATTTTTATATTTTTTGTTGTTGTTGTTGTTTTGGTTTTAAGGGCAAAAAACTGCGAGTGGTTATTATTGCCCAAAACATCTTCAGAAGACGATTAACTTACCTATGATGAAGAGAGGAAAAATAAAAAAAAAAAATAATAAAAATAAATAAATAAAAATTGTGAGTAAAATATCAAAAATTGCGTAAAATACCCTGAGTGTGAATGTGTTATATGAGGTGATATAAGCGAATGTTCTTTACCAATTGAATGACACCATCGACGGCCCGATCACTTTCGCTCAATGCCTCCGAGACTTTACGTGGTACGCAACATTTTACAAATTCCCTACTATAACGAGGACACTCTTCAAAAATATGACTTACTGTGAGAGCCACTTTACACAGTTGACATCGAGGGGGATCCCTTCGTGCCATGAGGTGCTCATGAGTGAAACGGCAGTGTCCTATCCTCAGGCGGGCGATAACTACCTCCTCACGCCTGCACTTTCTTGATGATGAGACCCAGCAGCTGATATTAGGTTTGACATTTTTCAATTTGTTGTTTTCAAGAGCGGTCCAAGACTGTTGCCATTCATCTAGGATCTTCGCGTTTATTGGACGAAACAGCTCAGATGATGAAATAAAAGAGGGTGTTATTTCTTCTAGTGAATGTGCCTCTGTTGCTGCTCTGTCGACTTCCTCATTCCCTGATATTCCGGAATGACTGGGAACCCAAAATAGATTTACTTTTTTTGAAGAGTCCTCAAACTGTTTGATCGCGAAGTGGACCTCCTGTACAATAGGGTTTGTTGAGAATGGACTGGAAATGGCTCTGATAGCACTGAGCGAGTCAGAACAAATGATTATTGACTTTTCTAATGCTGTTCTAGCTAGATGAACTGCTTTTAGAATAGCTGTCAATTTGGCAGTAAAAACACTACAAGTACTATCAAGTTTGTACTTGTGAGTTTGGTCACCGTCTAATACAGCGCACGACGTCGATTCAATTGTTTTGGAACCATCGGTATAAATTATTTTGTTATACTGATATTTATTAAGTTCTGTAAGGAAAGTTTGGGATATTTCTTGTGGGGAACACTTTTTTCCCTTAGAAACTTTTAACATTTCACAGTTGACGTGAGGAGGTGACACTGTCCATGATGGTAGCTTTTTATCTGGTTTTGTGAAATGATGCTGTACTAGTTCAGAAATAACCCATCTCATTCGATACCAGAGAGGAAGAGAGGAATTTTTCAATCTTTCATATTTTCCAGCATTTTCATGTTGAAATAAGGAACTGTAAGCAGGGTTGTCTGGTTGGATGAACATTTTAGTGATATATTTAGCAGCTAGCTTTTGGCGTCGATACGAGAGAGGTAGAACTCCTGCATCAACACAAAGACTGTTCACTGGGCTAGTTCTAAAAGCTCCGGTTGATAGGCGTATGCCGGCATGGTGGACTGCATCTAATTTCTTAATCTTATTTTGAGAAGCACAGGAAAAGATGAAGCAACCGTGATCTATTTTGGTGAGTATCAATGCCTCGTAGATGCGGAGCATTGTTTTCCTGTCTGAACCCCATCTGGTGTTTCCCAAGTTCTTCAGGATTTTTAATCTACTCACGGTCTTAGAATGAAGTTGATCTATATGGACGGACCAGGTTAGCTTACTATCAAGATATAGACCTAAAAACCGAACATGATTAGAGTAGACCAGAGGAATATTATTTAAATTGACTTGTGGTGGAATACCTGGATTTCTTAGGCGATTAAAGTGAACGCAACACGTTTTACTTGTTGAGAACTTAAACGATGTTCTTTGTGACCACGAAGCTAATTTATCAACAGTATTTTGAAGACTCATCTTAATGTTTTGAAGATCATGTGATTTACAAAGAACAGCAAAATCATCAGCAAATAAGTAGCCAGTGACTTTAGGAGTTAAACATTCAGTGATTGTTCGAATTGCGATAGAGAAGAAGGTAGTACTCAATACAGAACCTTGGGGTACACCGCTACAAACAATTTTTTTGGCAGATGTGGTTCCGCCGACCATTACTCTGTAAGACCTTGTTCCAAGGAAGCCTTTGATGAAGTTGGCCAGATTTCCTCTTACTCCCCATTGATCTAATTGCTGAAGGATACTAGACTGACGCACGGTATCAAAGGCGTTTTTTATGTCAAAGAATATTCCCACTGCGTGTTCTTTGTTTACAAATGCATCTTGGATTTCCCTAGTTATACGAACTAGGTTGTCGATGGTGGAACGTTTCTTACGAAAACCACACTGTAAGTTGTCTTGTGCTTTGATTTCCTCTAATAACCATATAAGGCGTTTGTTTACCATGCT
The DNA here is from genome assembly GCA_023052935.1 of Piezodorus guildinii. Lineage (NCBI taxonomy): Eukaryota > Metazoa > Arthropoda > Insecta > Hemiptera > Pentatomidae > Piezodorus > Piezodorus guildinii. The sequence goes on along the minus strand of CM041293.1, from coordinate 135,269,606 downwards.
TTCTAGAATTTTGCACATGCAATTAGTGAGGGAAATAGGGCGGTAGCTGCTCACATTGTTTTTTGGTTTGCCAGCTTTTAATATTGGGATAATTATGGAGTCTTCCCATTGAATAGGGAAAGTTCCACTTGTCCATATCTTGTTGTACAAGTCTAAGATTTTATTCAAGAATTGATCAGGAAGTTGTTTAATCATTTCGTAAGTCACATCATCAGGTCCAGGTGACTTACCTTTTAGTTCAGTGAGAGTTACTTTGAGTTCTCTCATATTAAAAGTCTTGTTATATATTTCTTGATTTTGCGATGTAAAGTCAACAACGTTTCTCGTTCTTTCTTGATTGGAGAAGAATGAAGTTTCTTCATTATCGGCACCGTACATTGAGAAAAAGGTTGCAAACTCATTTGCTACAACTTCTTCATCACAAATAACGTGTCCTTCAACATTTAAGTAAATTGGTTGAAACGATCGTTTACCTTCAATAGCTCTAATTTTCTTCCATACAACTGAAGTAGGTGTATTTGAGTTTATAGAGGAAACATACTGTTGCCATGATGTTGTTTTATGGTAACATATTACTCTTTTACACATTGCTTTGGCTTTCTTATAATTAATAAAATTTTGTAATGTCATATTTCTTTTAAAGACCCTGTAAGATTTCCTCTTTTTTTGTATAGCATCTCTGCAATCGGTGTTGAACCATGGTACGGGTTGACGTTTGGGTCTAGAAGACGTTCTGGGGATGGAACATTCTGCTGCTTCCCGAATTTTTGAGGTTATTAGAGAGCAGCACTCATCAACTTCGTATGGAAGGTTGTAGGAGAAGTTAGCATTTTCTGTAAAACGTTGCCAATTCGCTTTCTCATGAATCCAGGTTGATCTCTTACTAATGTAGGGAAGACGTTGTTTAGTATTGATTAAAATGGGGAAGTGATCACTTGAATATTGATCAGTGATTACATTCCAATAGGTGTCAGATAGGAAACTACTTGAGCGAAAAGTGACGTCGATAGAGGAGAAGGTACCGTAGGATGAGCTTAAGTAGGTAGACTCGCCGCTATTCAGAACATTTAAGTTGTAGTCATCCAGTAAGTTTCCAATTTGCTGTCCTCTTCTATCATTTCTTTCTGACCCCCAGATGGTATTATGGGCATTCAGACCACCTAGCAGTAGAAGTGGCCTAGGGAGTTGAGAACACAGGGATCCTAATTGCTCTGATGTTACAGGTATTTGATGTGGTAAGTAAACGTTGCATACAGTGATTGGAGTATCACCTTGAATCCGAATAGCAACTGCTTGTAGGGAAGTCTGTAGTGCGACTGGTTCAAAAAGTAATCGCTGGGATACCATTGTCAATACACCTCCACAGGCCCTAGAACCGCTCGTGTTGTCCAGACGACAGAGTTCAAAGCCCCTGAGTGTGAGCCTATCGCTGGGTTTCAAATGTGTTTCCTGCAAGCAGATCAGTGTAGGCTGGTAGTTCTGTATCAACAGCTGTAGGTCAGCGAGATGAGTTAAGAGTCCGTTACAGTTCCATTGGATTAATTTTGTGTTAGACATAGGTAAGGTAAAGATGAATCAATGATCTGTCCAGTAAGCGGTTAGCTGTTGAAGCATTTTCCTTATATAGCCGTTCCTTATATTTTAATAAATGAAGGACAAACAGACTGGTCAGACGAGTGTTACAACCAAGAAAGGTTAAGTTTATTTGTTTTGCTAAGAAAGAAAAATAAAACAAGCAAGCTGAAACTAAAATTGAAAAAATAGTAGTTGATAGAATCATAGTTAATATGAAATTTAGGGAAATTTTACTTAAAGGTCTTAGTATGAAATGAATACGCATATATTTATTAATGTCATAAAAGATCATAGTGTCTATCGGCTAATTATCTGAACTACAAGATCTTTTCTCTTTTTTCTTCTTTGGCCTACCTTTTTTTGGTGCTGCAGTAATAGGTTTTGGAGTCTGGCTTGATCCAGGAAGGGCGGTATCACGATTGACAGGGTTTATTTCTGAGTCTGGTATAGTGGAAGAGGACGTACTGGGTCTGCACGCAGTAACTGACTGGGAGGAGACTTTAACCGGTGATTGTTCAGTTTCGGGTAAAGTTACTACTTCTTCCGACCTACTAGTAGTGGTGACCTTGTCAGATTTTTGGGACTGTTTCAATGGGGGAAAATCCTCCGTTTGTATAGCGACGGTACACGTATTTATTGTTTTGTCCCGAACGTTTTTAGTCATTTGAGCAAATGTCGGTCTGGAATGAATAAGATTTTGAGGTGCATTTTCTAAATATTTTTTCCTAGCTACATAGTATGGAACTTTTTCTGTAATTTGAACAGTTTTAATGCCCTTTTCTAAGACGAATGCTGGACAATTTTTGTCAAAACTATTGTGGTTATCATTGCAGTTAACACATTTCGTTAGATTTTTACAATCTTTGGAGGAAACGCAGTGTTCTGGTTGGCCACAGTTACTACAAATGGGAGAAACCGTACGATCCTCGCGGTCGTGGTAACTTTTATGGTGTCCAAATTTGAGACAGATAGTACAGCGGAGTGGGTTCGGTATGTAGGGCTTTATTGGAACATTATAATAACCAATTTTGATGTCTTTTGGAAGATTAGGGCACTTGAATGTTAATAGGTAGTTGTGTGTTTGTTTAACAATGCATCCGTTTCTATAGGTAAACCTTTTAACATGTTTTACGTTTTGTTCCTCTAGTTCCCTAGTGATTTCGTCGGCTTCAAGGTGTCGGAGATCGAAACAATTAATGATACCTCTGCACTCGTTCAGTTTTGCATGGGGCTCCACCTTAATTTTAAACTGCTTACCCACATTGTCGGATCTCAGTAATTTATTACCCTGAGTACTATTGTAAACCTCAACTAACAGTGTACCGTCTCTCATCTTCTTTATGTTTTTGACCTCTCCTGCTAAACCATAAATAGCTTTAGCTATAAAGAAGGGTGAAATTTTATTAAATGAGTCGTCTATCATTGAGATAGTGAGAAACCTTTCGTTTGTTAAAGCGGTTAAAGAGTTGTTAATATCTTTATGTGAGGATTCCGGCATTGTGATCAAAGAGGGTTTATGGTTATTGTTTTGCCGCATTTTATCTGGTTGATCTAGCATTGTGGATAATTAACTAAATAAGAGATATAGATAAACGCAATTTAAGGAACGAAAATGAACCCGTTAGATGTAGGAGAAAATCAATGAACTACAAGGCAACAATTAACAAACAACTAAATTATATAAGTAGATAAAAGACAAGGAATCAGAAATATAAATTAAACTCGATTAACGAAAAACTAGCAGAGTTAGATAGACAATAAGCAATAATAGATATAATAGTAATAGATAATAGATAGACAATAAACAGAGTTAGATAGACAATAAGCTAGATAAGATATAATTGGAACAAAAATTTGAAAAATAGATTAATTAGAAAAATATTAAATACAAAATTAATCTTATAGACTAATTTAGTAAGAAAAAAAAAAAGTTAGTAAGTTAGTAAGTTATATTTTTTGTTATTCGGGTTCTACGTATCTTGAAATTTTGAGGAGAGATAATTTTAGTGGATTGTAAATGATAATTACTTAAAAAAAAAAAAAAAAAAAAAAAAAAAAAAAAAACATGAACCAAAAACTAACCACCTATCCTCAAAATTTGAGATAATGGATCAAAAACTAGTCTATCCGCCATACTAATGAATAAATACTATATGTACTATGTTTATGGATTGATACAGAATTACATTTCATTCACTGAAAAAATAAATAAAAAATTCATTGGAATCTGTTGAGAAATAGCAGAGATAGCGGTTTGAATTTAGCAGTAATTCCATAATATAATTATTTAGAGGTAATAAACCATTGCGTAATAATTTGCAGTGTTCTATTTTCGATTGCTTTAGTATTTAAAATGAAAAAAATAAGATGACTATGTTAACCTAGATACAGTTTTTCTAAGATACTAATCTGATTTTTCATCTCCTATGTTCAATTAATTATCGTATTCCTAAATTGAATCACTATTTTTATTTATGAAAAAATTATAATACGTGTATAATAAGATATCGATGTACCAAATATCGTGTATTATAATATTGGATATAGGGAAAAAAAGGAGAAACCCCAGCCCGATATGAGATCTCATCATTTGGTTTGACAAGTATATGGTAACAACATTCATGAAAGATGATAAATATTAATACCCAATAACGGATCCATTTCAAAAGATGGATCTTAAGTCTCTTGGGTTTAGTGTGTATTCTACGGATCGTATCTTCTCAACACCCTTATTTTATCAAAGATATATCGCAAAATAAAACAGTATAAAAATGAATCTATAGCTAAGAGTTAATAGACACAAAAATACATATTTTTATATAATCATTTTTACCATTAAACAAACGAGTGCAAGTCAAATCATTCCACAGCATGTCACTCAAGATTTTTGATTTTTATGATATTTATTTTCGCCTGTTATTCTCTACACTTTCTTGAATATAACAACGTAAATAAGACATTTTTTGGCTTAGACGTTTAGTTTTGGTTAGTTAGCCATTTAATGTCGGTTTTGCGAATGAAAACGTCCCAAATCTCATCTTGAAGATATCTGTAAAAGTATATTATAATTCTTATAAATTCATTCCAGGATACTTTTTATTTTATATCTAATGTATTTATTAATTCAACGTTTATTAATATATTTTATTTCTATTTTTCAGGTCAGTTTGGGTGGATGTTTTAATATCTTATATTATTCTGAGGTGAGTTACTTTAAATTTTGGATTTAATTTTTTCAATACTAGTTCAGTAATACATATCTTTTTTTTCCTCTTTTTTTTTGAAGTTAAAACTTCTTTACACACGGGTAAAAGCTTTGATTTGGTTACCATGACAGTTTACGTTACGAAAACGCTCTAGACTGGCGCATGCGCAGCGGTCTGCATATACCTATCCACTAGAGATAGAATATCGATATCATTTTCCGTGGATGTTATCGATACGGGTGTAATATCGGCACACAAATATTTATAATATCGTTATTACAGTATTTCATTGAATTAAAATGAGTTCCAAACGGAATGAGTAAAGACATGGTAAATAAACTATGTCTTAGAATTTACCTCTTACTGTGTATAAAGTTAATATCATGAATAAAATAATTCTCTTGACACAGAAATAACGATATTTGTAAATATTAACATTAATTTACATGAAAATATTTTAAACATACGATACAAAATCATGCTAATCTTATTTTCAATATTTGAATCGTAGTGAAACGAAATTGATAATTATATCCCTATAAAATTATCATAAAATATGACATATCAAAATTAAATTCATTTTAATTATAAACAGACACAATTTATATTATATTATTATTCAAAATATTTTTTTTTTTTTTTTTTTTTTTTTTTTTTGTAGTTTGCTTGGAAGAGAAACTGAGGTTTTCTCTGTTATGTTACATTTACCAGTGTTACACACCTGTAAACATTCCAAAAAGAGTCACAAATAATGATTACTTTTTAACTGATAGAAACCAGTCTAAGAGGTTTTGTATTTGAAAGCTGAATTTTGATAATTGAACTTTAGAAAAATATCTTTCTAATAATTTTTAAATACTATATAATATAAAAAATATATTTCAAAATAACTTCATCTTATAAACCTATATTTTTAAATATCTCAATTTTTTCATTAAATTATATATTAGAAGTAAAGCTGGAAGATCCCCTCCTTTGTGACAAATATCCTGTTGTATTTGCGAATTCTGTTCAAAGGAGGAAAGTAAATGAAATACAATTTTGTTCAAGCGTTATAAAGATAAGAAGAAAATTATTCAGTAGTCTCATCAACAAAACATCGGCGTTTAAGACCTGTCAGATTATTTCAATCAGAACAAAACCTACATCATATTAATGCCCATTAAGGTTTACATCGATGTAGTGAGTTTAATAAAAATCGTTAGAACCATTACTGTAAATATAAATGTAAATCGTTAAAAGGTACTAAATGCATGGGAAAAAGTGGGACATTCGGTGAGTCGATTTTAGTGAATAAGTTGCTACAACATCTATGGCAAATAGTTCTCTGAAATATGAAAGTTTCATATATTTCGTTTTTGCGCTAGACTTACCACTACACACACACACACACACACACACACACATAGAGACCTTTTTGTGGACCTCAATCATTTAAACTCAGGAGACCCTAAAACATGTATTTTCGTTGAAAACTTTTCTCGATCGTTATACTTTCCCTTACTATATATTTCATATATAGATTAGTGAGATTAAAATGTTTTAGATTGATTTTATCAAACCTAGTCTTATTAAACATCAATATAGAAAGGTTCCCCTTCCAGCTGTACTCCATCCAGGAAAAATTTCAGCCCCACAATCCGTCTATTTTTTTATGTACTCCGATGACTAAGAACATGTATAAATTTGTCGTAAAAGTGACTTTGTACTATAAATAAAGATGTTATAAGCTATTTCTTTAAATTTTTTAATATGGTATAATTTATAAATTTAATAATCCGTTTTATTACTAATGGATATACCCATATATTGATTAAAAACTTTATTTAAGTTTCATACTGAAATCCTCAAATTAATACAAACACCAACGAACAGGGCTTAAGGTCAATTACTGCAAAGATGAAAAAAAAATCGGGAGAAGGGTTTGTAAAGGGCTTTTTAGCAAGGCAAAATTATGACTCATAAATAAGGTAATTACCATTATTAGCGTAAAGAATTATTTTTAATGGGGGCTGAATAAAATAAAGCGGAAAGTAAAAGCCGTAAACGAGATAAGATTACCCAGAAAAAGGGAAAATGGCGGAGATAAATGGAGTAAAAAGGAAATACAACTAAAATGTTTCTCTTTTTAGGGCAGCCAATGAGCAAACAGCGATAAATTTCCCGCCGGCGGGAGTTAGGTAAACGGTTTTAATCAGCTGATGCGCTTTTTCTCCAGCGCTTTGCCAGATCTCCCGCCGGAACCTTGATAAAGTCCCGTCAGTCTTCCGTCACACTTTCCGGCCCAGTAGCTCAAACTGATTGCTATTGTCACAGAAGAGGATGAAAAATCAACAACGGCGTCTCTTTCTGTTTTAATGTGATTGTTTTTCTGCTCCAGGCACGCAATTTTCCTCGACGACTGCAATAACTTTTTGTTATTTTTTCATTACAAAAATTACAACATCTGGCTTTTAATTTATTGTAAAACTTTATTCATAAATGGTTCCTATTTACACTGGTTGAAAAAATATTAATACTAGATGATACATTTATAACCGAATAACGAATGAAAAAAATCAATTTGTCCGCCATCCTCTGTACACAGCTTTTATCCGAAACTACTGGACGAGTATTTTTTATGCATTTTTGGACAAAAATACCAGTGCATCCAACGATCATCTTATAAAGACGTTTGTATCAGCCGGTTAGTTTTGAAATAGCGGCTGATTAAAAATGATTGAATTCTATTACTCAGGTATTTAAAAGATAGAAAAAAAATGTATTTGAGTTTTAGGATCATTACTCCACGAAGAACAAAGTATATATAGGTGGGAACAACCAATGGAGTTTTTGCTATCATTTAAAAAATCGCTATCAATTAAAAAAAAAAAATATTTATCTTTATATTTAAGTCTAAAATTATAAGAGACGTTACTCTCCATAAACTAGATAATATACAAAGTTTATTTTAGGAAGGACAAAGAAAAGAAATTATGGATATTTGGTCCAGCCACAACTTATAAAAGATGTAATTTCCTGATAAATCGGTTATTATTGATGATAATTAAAATTAATGAAAATTTATCGATATTTAAAAGTATTGTTTCTGTTACGCTTGTAGGTCTGCTAGCTACATGTTATTTGGTAAATCTACTTCAATAGCGACAACTAATAAAAAAAAAAAAAATTGATACTATATATTTAAGAGAATGTCTGAGATGAATGGCGTAAACGGTTGAGATATTGAAGCAACTATGCTGGTGTTTAATTGATCGCACATATGTATGTATTGGGTTGTAAAATAAGTTCGTAGTCTTTTTCAATATTTCAATTCAATCTTCTTTCTGTCCATAAAATCATGTTTACTTGGTAGATGATATTTACATGTTTTGAAAAAGGATTAGTTAAGGTGCTTTTATGCACCATTTTCAACAGAAATTCCTTATATTTAAGTAATATTTTGCTAGATCAAAATGGAAGAGAAAAAAAAAACATTTTTGTCATTTGATTTTTCTTTATTTTCTTAGGAAAATGCGGTAAGAAAAATCCGCTGTACGGGCAGTTGAAATGATTTACAGAGTGTATGGCCCTGATGCCTTAGGAGAAAGCACTGTCCATTTGTGGTTTGCTCGGTTCAGAACCGAAAACTTTGACTTTGAAGACGCAAGGTGCTCGGGTCGTCCTTCAACTGTTCTTGGAGGACGGAATTAAAATTTACCTGATCGAAACATGTAATAGATCGAAATGGGTTATATATAATTGATTTAAAATATTTACAAGAATCAGATGTTTTTATTGAAATTACCAGTGAAACAAATTTACGAACTTATTATACTACCCAATATGTGTAATCGATTTGTGATACAAGAATATATATCATGTATTGAATTAGAGACTGATAATAGATTTTAAAAGGGATTGATATATATTTTTAAAGATATGACAGTTGAGGGAGAAAAGACAGTTGTTTATGGTTAGGAGGTGGAGCTGGCGTGTGCTTAATGTCTTCCTGTGAATTTATGCCCCGCCCGGACCGGGCTCCTATCTCCCTCTACCCCACTGTATACATCTCACCTCCTCCTCTCCTATCGTAAATTCTCGCTGCCTTTTACCTCATACTCACTTTTCTCTATTTAATCTTATCTTCATGGGTTGTTATCAACTATTATTTTATGGTTGTTAGGGCGTTATTATATTAATTTGTCATCCGTGCTTATGATGTGTTTGTTACTAAATAGTTTTAGTGCAAAATGTTTTTTTTAATATTTATTATTTTTCATAAGAGCCATTCTTTTTCTATGCTTAAGGTTTCGGGTTTAGACCATGCTAATAGAACTAGGATTTTTCAAACGTAATGAAAAGTCATTGGTTATGCCGTCCTTCGAAGGGGGAGTAAAATAGTAGTCTCAAGTCAGGTGCCCGTTAATGATCCTTATTCTAATTAAACTTTGATAGGCGAAAATTATCCCCATATTAAATCCCACTGTAGAATCGTTTGATCAGTAACGGTAGCATAATGTGACGTCAAATGAATAGATAAACGTTTACGATTTTATAAACGACGGTATACTATATATACATATAATACTACACTCAATTCCGGAAATTTTTTTATTTAAAAAATATTTATTTTATTAACATTGATTCATGATTTCTTTCATATACCATATCGCTAACAGCTCGCAATAGTTAATTATAGCATAACAAATTTTTAAAAAAAATCAAATATATTTTAGAGGAAAAAGATGTTTAACATTCAACATTTAGGCTTTGTCAGATTATTTCAAAAAGTATTAATCTATATTATATGTTATCAAAACCCATTTAATTTTATTTGAATACATTGAGTTGAATAACAATCGTTAAAGTTGTAAAATGTTCCGATTGCATCCTAGCCATAGAAATTTTTAAAATATCCATTGACAGTTTCGTCTAACTATTAATTTCTTGCTTTTTATTATCTTTGATGAGCAAACGCAGACATTTTTTCAGAATATGCTCATTTGGACTCTGGGTACCCTTAAATATGTATTCTCGTTGAAAACTAGTATTCTAGCTGTTTTTTTTTTGTTTTTATCGTAAAACTTTCAGTAACAATATATTTCCTATATAGGTGTGGTGTTCGCACCATTTTCACTTGCTTTTCTACTTGAAAAAAAATAATAATGCTCAAATGAAGTTTAAGTGGAACTTCTTATTTTATATAAATTAGTTAATAATAGATATTAATTTTTTCATGAAAAACTGTAGGCGCTTTCGCCGATATAACACTTTATATGTGTTTATATTTTACATCAGGAGTGCTGCCAATGGACAGTTCCTCTACACCTGTTTTCACGTATTTTCCCATATAACATATTTTTATCTGTTTTATTATCAAATACAGTTGTAAATTTTAACAAAAAATTATATTGCTGTGGTGCTAATCGGAACAAAGTGGGAGTCCTACATTTTACCTATCCAGTTTTAATTCGGATAGGTATCTCTGATGAGTACCTGACATCGCACAGGCTCGGTACCACCTTTTAACGTCCCCTAGGAAGGACAACGTAACTAAGGATGTTTTACCCCCATTCAAAAATCCTAGGGCCTGCTGGTTTTGCTACTGGTAACCCTATAGATAAATTTAAAGTAAATAAATAAATAAAAATAAATTATATTTTGCATAACAGAGTAAGCTGTGACATTCAACATCGATGAACCTTTAGAAGAACATATTTAGTATATATATTTATATAATATTAATTAAATATATATATATATATATATATATATATAGTAGAATTTCTTATAAATAATGCAGCGTCGTTAACCCATTGGAGCATCCTTTTCCTGATTTGTAAACTTTACATTTGTGACGAATTCAAATCCAGAGAGGCAATAAATTAATAAGGTAGAATCCCGCCCAATTAAAACCGGTCCAAAATACTTTCCAATTAAGGCTAAAGTTCCCTCTACAATGGCAAAGACATCCTCGTTAACAAAAGTTATTCGTCTTTCCCTTTTCTCCATTGATTAGAACTTGAAAATATATTCTGATTTAGAATAACACCTGTAACCAGCTATTGTACCTTCGTTGAAATATTTTCATGGGATATATTCTATACATTGTTTTGAAGTAAATTAATATAGTAATAATACAAAATTCTTCATTTCATATACCTTATTCTTTGGTTATTCTCGTCGTGAAATCCATTCTGTATTAGTTCAATCAAATTTTAAGATTTATTAATTGCATGAAGTCAACAAAGACAGTTCCTGCAGGATTGTGAACACGGCGCTACTGCTATACATAATCTGCAACGCAAGTTTATAACGATTTCCTAAAGGTTATGATATCCATCCAAGTATAGAAATCTGCCCATCTAAAAAGCAGTATGGAGTATTGCACTCAAATAATTGCATTCAAGGAATTTATTTATTTTATCATTATTTTTTTTTTTTTTTTTGTTCATTATCGTTTTATGTTAGTATTTTACAAATATCTTTTTTTTTTTTTTTTGTACATAAAAAAGTCTGAAACAAAAAGACTAAAGCAAAATATTGGAATTTAAAAAAAAATATTAATTTATAATTTTTAGTAGTCGAATTCTTTTTTTTTTTTTAAATCATAAAGGTTTTGTATACCTAAATTTTATTTATTAATACTGTTAATTTTAATTCAGATGCCACTAATCTCCATTAGATCGTAATACTTTCTCTTACTATATATTCCATATATGGGAAAGTAAAAGTGAAAATAGACATGAAATTATGATATTTATAAAAAAAAAAAGATAGTAAAAACATTGATATTATTTCCAAATATGACCTATGTTTTTAAGTACTGATAGCGGATTGAAAGGTGAGGATAAATGACATTAAAATTTATTACATTTCCATCTTAAATAAAGAAAAAAAAAGTTCAATAGTTACTTTAAATATTACTTAATATAGTTCTTATAAAAAGTTAAATAAATATCATGATGATGAAGTAGTGGGCAGCGGGGTGGTCTACTGTTTTCCGAGTTCTGGTTCTGGTTGTTGTGATACTTGATTTTTTTTTTTCCTTTACACGGAAACTTAGGAATTTTAATTGACTAATAAATGGTTGAGCGTATAATTATAAAGAAGAATTAGATGGTTCGGGGTTCGGTTAATAAATATTGAAAAACTATTCTTTGTGCTACCAATGTTTCGACCTATATTCGTGTTCTTTATCAGGGCTAACACATTGAAGCGACTCAACTTTCCAAATTCTGGTCCCTTTTATGAATTGAAACTTTAATTGAACAACAAACATTGGCTAACTTTTTATAGAGGTATTTTTGAGAAAAAATAAATCGGTAATAAAATTAATTGTTCAAAAAGTAAAGTATTCATCTTTATTTATACAACCGATACAAATATTATGTGTCAGAAATAATCTTAAAAACCTGGTGCGGGCAACACACGACATCTATTTACCACGGCTGTTGAAATCAATTAATCAATGATTACTTGTACTTAAATTTTAAGTTAATTTAAATAACAATTGTATTCAGTTTTGTTAGAACCATATGATTTAGATTATAATATAACTATATTAAATTTTTATCTATAATAATCAGTAATAAGTTTATCTCTTTAATAAGTTTATACCTTCACAAGTCGCACAACAAATCAGACACTTACCTAAAAGAAAATCCCCAGGTTATGATTTAATAACTGTCAATGCGCTCCAACTGATGCCCAAGAAACCTCTAGTGTTCCTCACGACTATATACAATTGTATACATAGGACAGCTAAATTCCCAATACAGTGGAAATACTCAATCATAAGAATGATACACAAAAAATATAAAGACATGTATAAACCCTCCTCTTACAGGCCTATTAGTCTCCTTCCAATATGCTCTAAGCTTTTCGAAAAATTAATTTATGACAGATTGGTCAACAAACTGAATGAGCAAAAAATAATACCTGACCATCAATTCGGTTTTCGCATGTCACACTCAACGACACATCAATTACACAGATTTACTGACTTCATTGCAGGAGCACTAGAAAAAAAGCAATACGCAACTGGGGTATTTTTGGATGTTGCCCAAGCGTTTGATATAGTCTTGCACGAGGGGTTTCTCTTTAAACTCACATACACGTACTATCTTATTATACACTCTTTCCTCTTCGAAAAGTTTTTCTCTGCTCGGCAGGGCTCAGAAATTGCTTCCATTCGACCAGTCTTGGATCCTTCTCAATCCTTCTGGATACTCCTGTACCACAAGGTTCGATACTTGCTCCTCTTATACATTATATACACACATCACATACCAACTCAACCTACCACATTGACTGCTACATACACGGACGATACAGAATTCTAACATCAAACGGCGATCCTATACTTGCCTCACTGACTCTACAAAATCACTTAATGCAACTACAAAATTGGTACAATCTTTGGAAAATTCGTTTAAATCACAACAAATCAAAACACGTAACGTTCACATTACGACAAAACACTTGCCCACCAATTTTTATCGACAGTAACAAAATTCCTCAGACCAACTCTAAACACTACCTAAGACTGACATTCAATCGAAGGATGACTTGGGCCCACATTTCAAGATGAAAAGACAGACTCTCTACCACCGACTGAAAGTACTGTACTCTCTTTTATCAAAATCATCAAAATTAAAAATCAGACAGAAACTGAATACATACACATACCTTCTTAAGCCAATATGGACTTACGCTTCACAGATTCATCGCTCAGAAAAAAGGCTCACATACAAAAAATGTAATCATTTCAATCCAAAATTTTAATACTCATAACGACAGCTCCTTGGTACGTAAACAACAGAACCCTACATACTGACTTACAACAACCAACAGTTGACCGACATATACGAACATTCTATTCTTGTTTTCACAGTAAACTTAACGGACACAACATTAGACTGATAATCGACATGTCAGTAGCTGAAATGCCAGTCAGAAGAAGGCTAAAGAGAAGCTGGATTAGGGTCCTCCTATGCCTTGGAAGGGGTGCTACTGGGCACTTAATTCCCCATGCCTACCATGCCTAATCTCACATTTGCCCAACACATTTGCTGATTATCAGATGCATTTTGACAGATATGAATGAAGATATGAAGAGAAAAAAAAAGAAGTTTATCTCTTAACATTACTTTATACAACTTTGAGTATAAGATAATGTTTTTTCTAAAATATTTCTCTACCCAACTGTATTTTATATCACTATATCGTGTGAATGTTGTACATTATCACTATTAAAAATGTCCTAAATTGGACAGATTGTAATATTACTCAATAAAGAATTGTTTCTAAATAAAAATTTTATATCACTAATATAATTCTATATTACTGTTCATAACAAAAAAAAAAAATCATCAAACAAATATTTTTTCTCTTTTATCCTTTGGATGGTCATCAAATTCGATAAACCTGTATATTAAGCCGTTATTTTTCAATGCTAATAAGATGACATAGTTAATCTTCTAGGATGTACAAAATTAGACGTAATTTAGATAAAGAAAATACAAAGATACACCATTAAAGCCCCGTCAGACGATTTAAATGAGTACGAGATTTATATCATATTAAAGCTCATTACATTTTACACCGATATAGTAAGTTTAATTAAAAACGATCAAGATTGAATAAGATGCAAAATAAATAGTATGAACTAGTACTTCATGTGAGCCGATATTGATGAAACAGTTGCTGAAACATCTCGTGCATATATTTGTTATAAATATGAAATTTCAGTTTCGTTAGATTTTTAGTTTTCGTGCTAGGCTTACCACTTGGACACACAGACAGACCTTTTTGCGCGACTTATTTATTTGGACTTAAAACATGTATTTCCCATGATAACTGGAATTCAAAAGTATTCGCGATCGCAATACTTTCCCTTGCCGTAAAATGGGGTGAATAGGAACAGTGAGTGTGGTGAAATGGAACAAAACTTCAATATTATTTCAAAGTCGCATGAAAGCCACTTAGTTTACCGTATAGGAATTAATGTTGTTTTTATTGGTTGGCCACTCTAAAAATAGTTCAATTATATGATTTTGTTAGTCCTGGTTAAAGGTGAGAAATGCGTGTTAATATTCAGTTGCTAAATTACTTAGCTCGCGGCTTCTGTCTAAAACTTAAAGGTTAGAATTTATAAATCTATTATTCTTCCAACGGTTCTTTACGGATGCGAAACGTGGCCGCTTACTTTGAAGGATGAACAACGGCTTAAGGTTTTCGAGAATAAAGTACTGCGTAAAATATTTGGTCCGAAGAGAGACGAGGCCACTGGGGAGTTTAGAAGGTTGCACAACGCGGAATTGCGGAGTTTGTACCCTGTGAATATAATTGAGTTGATAGCATCGCGGAGACTCAAATGGGCGCGTAAAGTTGTTAGGCTTAGTGAGGAACGGATTCCGAGGAAGTTGGTATTCGCTGAACCGACTGGTAGGCGTTCGAAAGGTAGGCCGAAGCGTCGATGGGAGGATTGCATTAAGGCTGATCTCAGGGGCTTGGGCTTGACCGGTGAACATTGGACGAGTCTGTGCAGGCCACGTTTGGTGGTATCGGCATCGAACCTTCGGGTTCGGTAAGCCTATTATTATTATATGATTTTGTTTTGTTAGTAGTACTCTAGTCTTCAGTTCAACCTGTAAAAAATTGTACTAGTTTCTACGAATTTTTTCTCTCCCTCAAACTTTACATGTATGTATGAAACTGTTATCTATATGGGTTATTTAGTATTTGTTTACTGTTCTTCAAGTTGTCATATTGCATAAAATTCCTTGCTCAATATATTATTTTCAACAGTTTCTTAGCAACAGATTTTTAGGCTATGGCATCCACATTTTCATAAGTGAAGGGTAAATGGAAACTCATCTGTTTTCTGTCAGAAGACAAATCACATGAATATATATATATTTTATATATAGGTAAGAGAAAGTAAAAATGATTGGCTGTCAACAGTATGATTCAGTCTAATTCGGCTCATTCACTTAATGTTGAAGATTCGGAAATTTCTCATCAGTTTTTTAAGATAAAAGAGGTGTCGGATTATAGGCTCGTTAGCATGGACTTGATGAACTTATCCTACCGATAATCATAGCCTTAATTTTATAAACATTAATTAAAATTGCCGAGATAAACCCAAGAATCTGTTAATGGAATGTAGTAACACGCAACTCAGCGACCGCCAGGCTTTCCGTGTCAATTAATGAGGCTAAATGTGTAGGGTACACGGAACATTTACTCCCGTCTTTCCATATTCATAACGTTAAGCCTCCGCCTAGTCAGCTAGCTTTGACTAAGTCCTAAGCTAACTCGACCTTATCTAAAATGTTATTTATTTATGATTTTATCTCACAAACACAAATAACACTAAACATACCAATTTCGCTATGTAGATGAGCTGTATAATTTAGAGTTCCCCGAACTAAATTTAGATAAAGTCCGCATAATAGTCGTTTCAGAAGCGTTAGTGATGTGATATTTGTACGCCTACGTCCCACCTACGAGGTTATTTGACTTTTTTAAATTACTTTGACTTTGTTGGACACTATGTAATAGTTGTCTTTATCATTTTTATTATAGTGTCTATACATGTAGCTTTATGAAGTTGATCGAAATAAAAAAGGTAGAAAATGTTTTTATGTGTTTTTGACAATGAGGTTCTCATCATCACTGAGGACATTCCATAAAGCTATGAAACAAATAAACAGCTTGAAGTATTAAATATGATCATTGACTTACAAACACAAAGATTGTTTCAGTTTCTTAGTTTTTATTTTGTCTCAATGAACCATGAAAGATCTATTTCAATTGAGAAATCAGAATTATTCTTATACACTTCATATTGCTTCTCGTCCAAATCGTAAAACTAAACATCTCGTGCTCGCAAAAAACGACTATCACTTACCTTCGTTACTAAAATTAATTTAAGGATTTTTAAATACAGTTAGAAGTGAAATATATAGATAAGTGAAAGTAAAACAGTTTAATAATAATAAAAATAAATTCTTTATTACTCTGGGACAAGTCCCTTTAGGATAATATTACAAACTACATAAAGGAACTTTAGTGTCTTGGAGTAAATCAGCTGATGCGCTCGATGATAACAGTCATACGTTACTTCGTCTCTCAGATTTTTGCTTTTTTCAGTAGGAATTCGCTTGAGTTCAATCTGGAAAACATCACTAGACCTCAGGAATACTACAGCAGTGAATATTGGAGAAATTTCGGTAAGCAAAGTTATAATTTACTTTGTACAATCACGAAAAAGTGAAAGGAGGGTCACTGATCAGCTGATTGCCGCTAGCTCGGCAAGCTCGGGCTTGCTTTTCTTTTCCTTATCTTTCTTTTATTTATTTTTTTTCCTTCTTATTCTTATTCCATTATATATTTATTTCTATTTATTTTTTTTAATCAATGCGATATTTTCACCAAGTGATGTCCTCGAAAGTTACAAGTAAAAGATCTAGATCTGCAGGTTCAAACTCGTCTCCCACAAAACAGAGACCTCGCCGTGATAATAATAAAAAAATGATTCCACCAGTGACTGCTTCAGCTACCTCTTTAGGATCTGAACCACAGCCTAGCACATCATCACAAGGATTAACTGAAGAATCGCCGTTTTTTACACCGAACCCATTTCAGATCCTTCAAATTGAAAAAGAAACAATGGAATCTTCTCCTATACCAAAAGAACCACAACCTCCACCAATATTTGTTAAAAATATTAAAAACTTTCAACTTCTGTGTGCGCATCTAAACAAATTAACCGATCCTAACAGTTATTATTGTATAAGTAGAACCAGTGATACTAAAATATCCCCGACTACCGCCGAAACCTACAGAAAAATAGTAAAATATCTGACGGAGACCAAAGCTGATTTTCATACATATCAGTTACGCCAGGAGAGAGCTTTAAGGGTTGTAATTAGAAACCTACACCCTTCGACACCAGCAGCAGCTATCCAAGAAGAACTGACGAAGATAGGCTATAAAGTGCGACAAGTCACCAACGTCCTAAAAGATAAAATTCCTCTGCCTCTATTCTTTGTGGACTTGGAACCATCAGCAGGAGTTGAAAAAATTTATGACCTCAATAGATTATACTATACTAGCGTAAGAGTTGAAAAACCTTACACTAAGAAAGAAATAGTTCAGTGCCACAATTGTCAGGCATATGGTCATACCAGAAGTTATTGTCACCACATACCACGCTGTGTGAAATGCGGTGAACAACATAAGTCAGAAGAATGTACAAGACCAAGATCAACACCCGCTGTTTGTGCTCTGTGCCTCAAGGACCACCCGGCTAGCTACAAGGGATGTCAAGTCTACAAGAACCTCAAAAGCAGATACCAAAAACCTCAGAATCTGGATGAAACAGCTGAACCGATCAGAAGCAGAAGACAACCTTCAAAAACAATTGATTCCAATGTAACATTTGCCCATCTACTTGGAGGTGGGAACCAGAACAAAGAGGCCGAGGCCCTGCCGGAACAACGCACACTTCAAAATCCTCAAACCGTTCCACAACCAACTATTCCTCAAAATTTACCCAACCCTCAAAAACCTCATCCGCATCAAATTTCTCATATTCCTCCTCCATCAAATGTCTCAGACCTTACAAGTTTGATGACATCCTTCATCACTGAAATCAAATCCCTCGTTATGCCGCTAATATCACTACTTACTAATCTTGTATCAAACTTAATCCCTTCCTTAAAAAATCCTTAAATGACTTCACCTAACTCCTTATCCATTCTCCTATGGAATGCGAATGGTGTTAGAAATCATACTGACGAACTTACAGCTTTATTGCAAGACAAAACCGTTGACGTAGCACTTATTACTGAAACTAGACTAACCACTAAACAGTACTTTAAAATACCTCAATACGTAACATACCGTACGGACCACCCAGACGGCAAAGCCCATGCCGGTACTGCTGTCATTGTGCACCAGTCCCTCTCTCATCACTTACTCCCACTTCCTACCTATGATTTCCTACAAACCACAGCCATAGTAATCAAAACTTTTTCCTTTCCGGTGACCCTTACATCAGCATATTGCCCTCCCAAACATTCCATTTCCAACACCGAATTTGTATCCTTTCTAAATTCCTTAGGAAATCATTTCATTCTGGGTGCAGACTTAAATGCCAAGCATCAACAGTGGGGTTCGAGAACCACGAATTCTCGTGGACGAAATTTGCTGTCTGCACTCAACTCCCGTCATTTCAATCTCCTGCCTCCTGATTCCCCTACCTACTGGCCAACCGATCCCAACCGTAATCCTGACATCCTTGACTTCTTCATTCACAGCGGATTAGGCTCCCTCAACTATTCCGTAACTCGCCTTGATGAACTATCCTCTGACCATAGTCCACTGATCCTTAAAGTATCCCTAACTCCTATTCCGAAACCCATTCCACCTTCATTTATCCGAGGCCCTGTCAACTGGAACCTCTTCCGCCAAATCCTTACCGATAGTATTGACCTCAGTGTGACCCTCAAAACACCGGATGACCTTGATGATTCCGTCTACTCCTTTACTACCGCCATTCAGCAAGCTGTCTGGACTGCCTCCTCTCCTAAGCACTCCAATAGAACTCCTCAACAAAACCATTTACCTCAACACCTAGCTGACCTCATCCATGCAAAACGCCGAGCCAGATCATTATGGCAAAGAACCCGACACCCAACAGATCGCCGCTCCTATAACTTTTATTGTAGGCAATTAAAGCGGGAGTTGGCGACCTTCCGTTCTCAGTCCTTTAATTCCTACCTCTCCTCTCTATCAGCTCGAGATAATTCCCTGTGGAATGTGACCAAAAAGATCCTAAAATACCACAAAGTTTCCCATCCTCTCCGGCGTGGTGATGACTCCTGGGCTGCGTCTGATGAAGATAAAGCCGAGGAATTCGCCACACACCTCTCCAAAGTATTCACTCCTCACCCGGAATCCAACAGAAATCATACCACAACAGTTGAAGAATTCCTTTCCTCACCAATACCTCTTTCCCTACCTCCTAAAGCTATTAATCCATCTGAGGTGAAATATCTTCTTCAAAAACTGACCCTTCGTAAATCTCCTGGACACGATCTCCTTACCCCCCAGATCCTGCGACAACTTCCCCAGAAAGCCATTATTTTTCTTACATACATCTACAACTGCATCCTTCGCACCACCTATTTTCCTCTCTTATGGAAACATTCCACAATCTTTCTATTCCTAAAACCAGGTAAACCTTCCAGTAACACTTCATCCTACAGACCTATTAGTCTACTCCCCATCCTCTCAAAAGTCTTTGAAAAACTCCTTCTAAAACGAATCCTGCCTATATTTGAATCACAAAATCTTCCTTCCCATCAGTTTGGTTTCCGTGCTCATCATTCTACTGTTCAACAAGGACTCCGAGTTGTAGACCATATTTCCTCAGCCCTTGAATGCAAAGAGTATTGTTCTGGTGCGTTTCTGGACATAGCGCAAGCTTTTGACCGGGTATGGCACACCGGATTACTCTTCAAGCTTAAAACGCATTTACCCCAGTCTCTATACCTCATTCTACGATCCTATCTCTCAAACCGCTCCTTCCGAGTTCGCTGTGGTGTAGAATTTTCTAACTTTTATCCCATTGAGGCCGGTGTTCCTCAAGGCAGCGTCTTGGGACCCGTCCTCTACATCATTTACACTGCTGATATTCCTATTCATCCTGACACCTTTCTGGCAACATTTGCAGATGACACCGCCATCCTATCATCCAATTCCGATCCTGAAATAGCATCCTTAATCCTGCAAAGACACCTTTGTCTTATCGAGGACTGGTGTAATGCTTGGCGTGTTAAGGTTAATGAAAGCAAATGCACCCACGTCACCTTCACCCTTCGACGCAAATCCTGTCCAATGGTTCATTTCAATTCCATACCGCTTCCTTCCTCAGACACAGTCCGGTATCTTGGCTTACTACTAGACAAAAGATTGACCTGGAACCCACATACAAGACTTAAACGAAAAGAACTCAACAGACGATTCGGACAGTTATACAGACTACTAAACAGAAAATCTAAGCTTACAGTTGACAAAAAATTATTACTTTACAAGACAATACTGAAACCAATGTGGACCTACGGACTTGAACTATGGGGGACAGCCAAACGTTCTAACATCAAACGCATTCAATCCTTTCAATCCAAAGTCCTCCGAACAATAGTAAATGCTCCTTATTATGTCTCCAACTATACCTTACACCACGACCTTAATGTTCCATTTATTTCAGACCTGATTCCATCTAAATTTTCCAAATTCCACCAGAACCTCATTCATCATCCTAATCCTCTAGCACAATCCCTATCCAGCTCCACTCATCCATACAACCCTCCTAGAAGGTTGAAACGGCAGTGGCCCCGAGACATATTGTAAACATCTATTCTGGAGTTCTGACACTGGTCAGATTCTCCTCTCATGTGCGGTGTGATTGTGGCTGTGGCGCCCTCACTTAGCTTCCGCTGGCTCTCACCAGTGATGCGGCTGAGAGGGAGGCGCTGGGATCCTTTTGGCTCTGCTTGTCCTTCCACAAGTGGGGGGACAAGCCCCGTCTGGGGTTCCCGAGCTGATTGTAAATATTGTACATAGGTATGAATGTGACATGTTTTGTTTATTTATTTGTTAACTTCATTTATTTGTATTTATTTTGTCTATAAATTTTGTTATTGTATACGTTTATTTATTTTGATTTTATTTTATGTAATTTGACTTTCCTTTTGTTTATATTGTAAATATTGTATGAATGAGATCCTGTAGCACTATTATTATTGTCTATTATGACAAATTGTAATATATACGAATAAAAAAAAAAAAAAAAAAAAAAAAAAAAAAAAAGTGTCTTGGAGTAAAAAAAACATAATAATAAAAAAAAATGAACAATAGAAATAAATTACAAGGTATCTTCTAATAATAATAATTCTAAAGGTTAATTACAAAACAAGACAATATTTAAATATATGAACATTGTATAATATGAATATTTTTTTTTTTTTTTTTTAACTTAATATTTTTATTTGCACCTGTATATGTTACAATCAGCAAATGAGTTATATTTCATAAACATAGCATGGGTTGGCATGAGGGAGATAGTACCCAGTGGTGCATCCTCCTGACATTCAAAAATAAACTATTTTTTCAGGCTAGGAGGTCCCTCATCCTTTTCAGCCTACGCCGAGTTATGTATGGTATGTCAGTTGTAGCCATGTTTTGTACAAGTTTGTTTCTATGTCCATTTAGTTTGTCGTGAAATCGTTTGTAAGTCAGTCGAATGTGGTTTATTGTAGTTGGAATACGTAAGTCAGTGTGTAGGGTATCGTTTGATACATATGGTGGTGAGTTCATTGCTAGTCTTAAAAATTGTGATTGAAAGGTTTGTATTTTTCGTATGTGTGTCTTTTTAGCGGGTCCGTATATTTGGCAAGCGTAAGTCCATATTGGTTTTAATAAATATAATATGAATATGAATGTACAAATCATAATAATGATTTTTGATCAGAAGATCTTTACTGATAAGATAATCGGTATTGGTGAGATATCGATAAAATAATATAGTTAAATGCGCAAAGTAAGCACATAGTAAAATATTATATTTAAATTAACGTATCTATATGTTTTTTTTCTTAATTTTTTGTAGAATTTAATAAATCGTTTTTAGTTCTTCGAGGATTCGACAGAAAGGAAGTGATTAAATAGACGGGATTTGAAGTTCGGGAGAGTATTGAAATGACGAATATATGAGGGAATGGAATTCCATACTGACGAGGAGCTAATTAGGTAGGGTTTGCCGAAAGCTGTGGTTTTATAGGGTATTCTATACAGGTCTGAAGGCCGCGAACGAGTGATTTGTATAAAAACAAATCTCAGATGTACGATGGGCGGCGGGATTGGAGAGCTTGAAGAGGAAGGAAGCCATGAAGTACAACGGTAGAAATAGTGTTGCAATAGAGCTGTCTAGTAGCTGTGTTGTCATAAGGCTATAAGGCTCGAGTCCTAAAGACTCGAGCTTCCACGACTCGAGCCGCAGCTCGAGCCTTTTGAGCCTTATAGCAAAAGAATCGAGTCTTATCTCAACATTAATGAAGCACTGTCATAGGCCTTATGCATTTCCCTATATTAAAAGTTTTCCAGACAATTTTGCTGTATAATAATCATCAAAATTTTCCGTAATTTCCTTGAAATGAAAGTTAGCATTTAATTTTTCCCAAAATTTTCATTCATGAATGATTTTCACCATTTCGACTATTTCCCGACTATCTTGAGGTAAACTAACACAAAAATCAGCATGTATTTTTGCCAAGATTTTCGTTCGCTTTTCCGGCTCTATCCCATGAACGAATCAATGGATTATCACTTTTTCGACTATTTTGAGGTAGACTAAGTCGAAAACCATCATTTATTCCTGCTCTTTTTTTTTTTTTTTTTAATTTTTAAAATTTTGTCTCAATCTACCACACAACGGCGGGAAAATTGTTATATAGAAAAAATCTATTGATACGTTGAAGAGATAGAGCCGGAAAAGTGAATGGGAATTAGGGAGATCCCGATATGATGGTTATGGTATCAGGCTACCCAAAAATAGTCGGAAAATTGTGGAAATGGTGAAAATCCATTGATTCGTTGCTAATGAAAATTTTAGAATACATTAAATGCTAATTTTTATTTCGAGAGAATTCGGAAAAATGTTGATGATTATTATACAAAAAAATCATCTAGAAAACTTTTAATTTAAGAAGATTTATTAAGGCTATCACAGTGATTCGTAAAGGTTGAGATAAGGCTCGAGTCTTTTGTTATGAGACTATTGAACGAAATCGCATGAGAAAAAAAACGTTACCCAAAAACAAATGATAAATCAAAAATATATTTACAAAAAAGCTAAAAAGAGTTACATGTACCTGTACAGATAGTACAATAGTGAGGGATGAATTGAGTTGGCTGGCTGGCTTGTTGGAGTTAGGCCAACCACCGCTGATAGCCCAACGGCTTGGCAAATTTATTCTTCGCCCAGCTCCCTTTAGTTCAGCTATAAAGGAAATATACATCTTACACTAGATACCATCGCTACCTTGGCTGTTCTCTTGTAAATTAATTGTATATACAAGAAATTATTGAGGTAGAAGTAAAAGCAGGCCGACGAATAAGGTCAAGACACACCTAAAAGTCGCAAAGAATAATGTGTTAAGGAAATGTGAAAACATATTTTAAAGATGTAAAATTCTCTAGATAGGGGAAAATATAGATCATAGATATGTCTAACTATAATGTGCTGCTTTTCTCAGCCAGAATGGAATTTCGTATTTGGATAAAAGTGGAAATGGATAAAGTATAGAAGGTAAAGAAAAACAAATGAAATAATCTTCATTTTCTCATCATAATTCTATATTTTTTGTTTGTAAGATTTTTTAGCCAATCACAAAGAAAATAATTTTATTCCACAATTTACAACGTTTCAACCTTCAGGTTTATTGACACTGTCAATGATCAGAGTGAAATCGTCAAAAACGGACTGTTGAGTTTTCTCTATTTAAAAAGGAAATAACTCATAAATACTAAAAGCTTTTTTTTTTAAGTTGGCGGCACAGTTCAGCAACACTCCCATTCCATTGTATATCTCGGTATTAAGATGGATCAGCATATGATGCTCTCTACCCATGTTAATAACAAAACAAGAACAGTAAGAACCAAATCATACCGACTTCTTCATCTCCTAACATCCTCAGCTTCCTCACTATCACTAAAACTCTTAGTCTATAAAGCCATATAACGTCCTGCACTGATGTATGGTGCGCCACTGTTTACTCGCCTAAATGAAGGCACGCTGAAACACATTTCAAAACACGATGCTTAAAAGGATGACCCGTTCATCTACATTTAAGAAGATAAAGCTGAACATCTTCACGAAATGACGAAAAGAAACTACCAAAAGTTTGAGATTATATCAGGCAACGACATATTAAATTTCTTGATTGCACCTCCAGTACGATAGCAAAACACTACAAAATGTTAGTTCTTATAGTATATAAGTTAGATATAATTAGATATTAAGTAAGTAATAAGTTGGTCGTAAACCTTCATTAGCACAAAAAAATGGGTTAGTCCCATCAGCTCTATTGTTTAACTCAACGAATTACTAAATTGTAAACAAGACACTGATACACCATTACTCAATCTTAATATGTAACACAGTTACGGTACAAAATGTTTAATTTAATAAATTATACGCACAAATTACATGTTATGAGCCGAGAATATGAAAGAAATAAAAAAAAAAAAAAAGGTCTATTTTTCTATTAGATTGATTTAAAATAGTGAAAGGCCTGTATTGTTGCACTATTTGTTTTTCAATATTGTTTTATTTATTACTTGATTGTTGAACAATAAATTAGATAAGAAGAAGAAAAAAGACTATTATCAATTATCTATCATGCATAAATATTATTTGGTCAAGCATGAAAGTCCTGTACGATGGCTGACGGACTGCAAAAGAGTGTAATGCGACTACACTGCTGGATAAGAGAGAGAGAGAAACAGTTCTTTATTAAGTAATATTACAATCAGTCCAATTAGGACATTATTAATAGTGATAAAGTGCTACATTCACACGATATATATATATATATATATATATATATATATATATATATATATATATATATATATATAAAACAATAAATTTATATAAATGTATACAAAACAAAATCAATAAAAATACTGTACAAAACAAAATCAATAAAAATATTATACAAAAAAAAATCAATAACAATATTATACAAAACAAAATTAAAAAAAAGTATATACAAAAGTCACTCATACCTATGTACATTCCTCAAGCATACAGCACGTGAGTGGAGGATCTAGCCAACGCTAGAACTCCTTTATGCATGTTACAAGAGATCTCGAGGCCACTGCCGTTTCAATCTTCTAGGGGGATGGTAAGGATGTGTGGAGCTGGATAAGGATTGAGTTAGGTGATTAGGGTGATGGATAAGGTTCTGATGGAATTTAGAGAATTTTGATGGTACAAGGTCTAAAATAAATGGAATATTTAGGTCGCGGTGTAAGGTAAGGTTGGTGACATAATAAGGAGCATTGACTATGGTTCTGAGGACTTTAGATTGGAAGGATTGAATGCGTTTGATGTTTGAAAATTTGGCGGTCCCCCACAGTTCAAGTCCGTAGGTCCAGATAGGTTTCAGTACTGTCTTGTATATTAGCAGTTTGTTTTCTATGGATAGTTTAGAATTTCTGTTCATTAGTGTGTATAATTGGCCAAATTGTCGATTAAGTTCTTGTCGTTTAAGTCTAGTATGTGGGTTCCAAGTTAGTCTTTTGTCTAGAAGGAAGCCAAGATACCGGACTGTGTCAGAGAAAGGGAGCGGAATGGAGTTAAAGAGAACTGGAGGGCAGGATTGTCTTCGAAGGGTAAAGGTGACATGTTTGCATATGGATTGATTGATTTTGATTATACACTGCTGAAGGAAGCGGTGAAACATTACATGCAGTATAATTACGCATAATAGACACTTAAAAATACTAGAGGCCGAAATGTCGTAAATTGTGAAATAAATTTATTTTCTTTTGGGATTGGCTAATAAATATATCTTAAACATCATCCAATAAGAAAATTCATTTATAATCATTTATGTACAGTTCGACATTGCTAACTTGTTGTACCTAGGTATCTGTAGGTACAGTGAGTGTCAAAAGTATTCAGAATTCACAACCATTCCGTAATTTACTTGCTTTTAACTTATTTATGTTTCCAAAGAGTTGGTAACCACTTTATAATGTTAGAATAAAGGTATACAATAGCTAAAACCAAAAATTACGACAACAATCATTTTACGTTTGGTGTTTTGAATGTTATTTTACGAAAATATGATATTATTAATTAGTCTCATTGAGATGTGTGTTTGATGGCCGTTGGCTATTGTACGGGCTAAACCCGTGCCAGGCTACGATGCCTTCTCCACTGTTACATCAATATTGTAACAGCCGCTCTGCTTTGGAACCCCCCAGTCTAGCAAACATCGTCTATCCAGGAATGTAAACTTCAAATATTGATAGTGGAGTAAAAAAAAAAAAAAAAAAAAACGTAATCCTTTGCCTATGTACCTAAAATAAAAGAATAAATAATTGAGACGTAGATTTCCAAAACATTCTATATTCACTTTAGACAATTTTACAGGACGACGTAAAAATCTGTTATTTATGTATTATAGGACCAATATACTTAATTATTTATATATAAATATCTAAAGTAGACGTTTTACCAACTTTTTTTTGCAATTTATCGTACATTCCTCATGGCTTTTTTTTTTTTATTTTTTTTTTTATTCGTATTTATTACAATTTGTCATAATAGACAATAATAATAGTGCTACAGGATCTCATTCATACAATATTTACAATATAAACAAAAAGAAAGTCAAATTACATAAAATAAAATCGAAATAAATAAACGTATACAATAACAAAATTTATAGACAAAATAAATACAAATAATTGAAGTTAACAAATAAATAAACAAAACATGTCACATTCATACCTATGTACAATATTTACAATCAGCTCGGGAACCCCGGACGGGGCTTGTCCCCCCACTTGTGGAAGGACAAGCAGAGTCCAAAGGATCCCAGCGCCTCCCTCTCAGCCGCATCACTGGTGAGAGCCAGCGGAAGCTAAGTGAGGGCGCCAGAGCCACAATCACACCGCACATGAGAGGAGAATCTGACCAGTGTCAGAACTCCAGAATAGATTACAATATGTCTCGGGGCCACTGCCGTTTCAACCTTCTGGGAGGGTTGTATGGATGAGTGGAGCTGGATAGGGATTGTGCTAGAGGATTAGGATGATGAATGAGGTTCTGGTGGAATTTGGAAAATTTAGATGGAATCAGGTCTGAAATAAATGTAACATTAAGGTCGTGGTGTAAGGTATAGTTGGAGACATAATTAGGGGCATTTACTATTGTTCGGAGGACTTTGGATTGAAAGGATTGAATGCGTTTGATGTTAGAACGTTTAGCTGTCCCCCACAGTTCAAGTCCGTAGGTCCAGATTGGCTTCAGTATTGTCTTGTAAAGTAATAATTTGTTGTCAACAGTAAGCTTAGATTTTTTGTTTAGTAGTCTGTATAACTGTCCTAATCGTCTGTTGAGTTCTTTTCGTTTAAGTCTTGTATGTGGGTTCCACGTCAATCTTTTGTCTAGTAGTAAGCCAAGATACCGGACTGTGTCTGAGGAAGG
The DNA here is from genome assembly GCA_023052935.1 of Piezodorus guildinii. Lineage (NCBI taxonomy): Eukaryota > Metazoa > Arthropoda > Insecta > Hemiptera > Pentatomidae > Piezodorus > Piezodorus guildinii. The sequence continues at coordinate 135,241,544 of CM041293.1, read as the reverse complement.
AAGTGGTATGGAATTGAAATGAACCATTGGACAGGATTTGCGTCGAAGGGTGAAGGTGATGTGGGTGCATTTGCTTTCATTAACCTTAATACGCCAAGCATTACACCAGTCCTCGATAAGACAAAGGTGTCTTTGCAGGATTAAGGATGCTATTTGGGGATCGGAATTGGATGATAGGATGGCGGTGTCATCTGCAAATGTTGCCAGAAAGGTGTCAGGATGATTAGGAATATCAGCAGTGTAAAGAATGTAGAGGACGGGTCCCAAGACGCTGCCTTGAGGAACACCGGCCTCAATGGGATAAAAGTTAGAAAATTCTACACCACAGCGAACTCGGAAGGAGCGGTTTGAGAGATAGGATCGTAGAATGAGGTATAGAGACTGGGGTAAATGCGTTTTAAGCTTGAAGAGTAATCCGGTGTGCCATACCCGGTCAAAAGCTTGCGCTATGTCCAGAAACGCACCAAAACAATACTCTTTGCATTCAAGGGCTGAGGAAATATGGTCTACAACTCGGAGTCCTTGTTGAACAGTAGAATGATGAGCACGGAAACCGAACTGATGGGAAGGAAGATTTTGTGATTCTAATATAGGCAGGATTCGTTTTAGAAGGAGTTTTTCAAAGACTTTTGAGAGGATAGGGAGTAGACTAATAGGTCTGTAGGATGAAGTGTTGCTGGAAGGTTTACCTGGTTTTAGGAAGAGAATGATTGTGGAATGTTTCCATAAGAGAGGAAAATAGGTGGTGCGAAGGATGCAGTTGTAGATATAGGTAAGGAATATCATGTCCAGGAGATTTACGGAGGGTCAGTTTCTGGAGAAGATATTTAACCTCAGAGGGATTAATAGCTTTAGGAGGTAGGGAAAGAGGTATTGGTGACAAAAGGAAGTCTTGTAATGCTGCGGTATGATTGCTTTGGGATTCCGGGTGAGGAGTGAATACTTTGGAGAGGTGTGTGGCGAATTCCTCGGCTTTATCTTCATCAGACGCAGCCCAGGAGTCATCACCACGCCGGAGAGGATGGGAAACTTGATGGGATTTTAAAATCTTCTTCGTGACATTCCACAGGGAATTATCACTAGCTGACAGAGAGGAGAGGTAGGAATGAAAGGACTGGGAACGGAAGGTCGCCAACTCCTGCTTCAATTGTCTACAATAGAAGTTATAGGAGCGGCGATCTGTTGGGTGTCGGGTGCGCTGCCATAATGATCTGGCACGGCGTTTTGCATGGATTAGGTTTGTAAGGTGTTGAGGCAAATGGTTTTGGTGAGGAGTTATATTGGAGTGCTTAGGAGAGGAGGCAGTCCAGACAGCTTGCTGAATGGCGGTGGTGAAGGAGTAGACGGAATCGTCAAGGTCTTCCGGGGTTTTGAGGGTCGCTCTGAGGTTAATATTATCGGTCAGGATTTGGCGAAATAGGTTCCAGTTGACAGGTCCTCGGATAAATGACGGTGAGATAGGTTTTGGAATTGGAGTGAGAGATACTTTTAGGATCAGTGGACTATGGTCTGAGGATAGTTCATCAAGTCGAGCTACAGATAAGTTGAGGGAGCCTAATCCGCTGTGAATGAAGAAGTCAAGGATGTCAGGATTACGGTTGGGATCGGTTGGCCAGTAGGTAGGGGAATCAGGAGGTAGGAGATTGAAATGACGGGAGTTGAGTGCAGACAGCAAATTTCGTCCACGAGAATTCGTGGTTCTCGAACCCCACAATCATGGCTTTTTAACAATATAATATGGATATAGTACTTTTTCCAATTAAACGTATATATAGAAATTTATGGAAAGATTAAAAGGAATATAGTAATTTTTAGAAGAACAGATTGCTCGACAAGTTGGTAACAGTCAACATAATCTTCTTGGTACATCACCAACAACTAATGTACTTATAATGTTAATTAATAAGTTATTTATGTTTCCGGTTTTATTCACCCTATGACAAATATATTTCCTTTTAAGTTAATTACATTTTATTATCTATTCTTTTTAAAGATGTTAAATATTCAAAGAACCTATTATTTATTTATGGCTCTACAATAAGAAAGTATGTTATTGTGAAGTTTGTTTTCAACTTTTATTTACTATTCCTGTGAACTTAGCATTTGTTTTTATATTAACAACTATGTGTAAAGAATAGTTAACTATTGAGAAAGAAAAATAAATAAGGTTTAGGAAATGCTTATTCTAACCATTTTCAGGATCAAATACCATTATTCTATTAAAATGTGAGTTTCTGAAATATTGTGAACCAAATTTAGGTGGTTGCTAGAAGAAATACTATGAAAAAAAAAACTATATTAATTCAGAACCTACAAGGACCAAAACGACGCAACTAAGCTGTTTAAAACATCCTAAAAACTGGTTATTAGATCAAAACCATTGATCACAACAATAGCGGTGACTCAACACGTGCAAAATGAACCAATATAGATGCACAAAATGAAGAGAACGATAACTTAATGGTAATATTTTACGGTTTTAAGTGCATCTGTTGTACAATAGGAAATATAGTACCTTTTGGAAGGAAATGAAAGGATAGGTTATATCTGTTTGCAAATGATATAGTACGTTTTGAAAGGAAACCTTTTGGAATGAACAGCAAGTTTTAAATAGCTTTCAAAGGATTTTTATCTTTTTTAGATAAAATCTGATGACGGATTTAGCTAAAACTAAACCATTAGAATACAAATATGTCAGACTATCAATTTCTGAATAAATGGCCTTTAGTACCTTTTGGAAATCAACGTTTCATTTAATTGTTAAAAATGAAAGATTCGAATAAAATAGATGGTGACCATGATAAAATATTAGGCTATGGATACCTACAAATAATAATTAAGTAAGATATAATTATTACAATATAGAGTGCAAATCACTGCAATGTCACCACCCATCTTGAAATAAATTTTAAGTTTATAAAAATGTTTAAGTTAAAAATGAGATATGCGTAATACACGACATTCATTTATTTCGCTTCTTTATATCAAGCTTTTATTAAACATAAATATGAAATAAGAATTATATTTTTTTAATGGAAACGTTTATTAAATATTTATTTTACATTAAATAATATGATGATAATTTTATATATTAATAAAGGTAATAAATAATTATTATCTACAATAATCATCTTTTTTTTTCTTTTTTTTTAATACCTCTTTACTCCCAGATCGTCTGCATGAGCCATTCATGGGTTGTTACAACTGGTAACAATTGAAAAATTGGAGGTATAGTCTGATACAAAAGACACCTCTAAACATCATAGATTTATAATTTTACATAAGAGTTTTGTAATGTAATTAAATTGATAACAGAACGAAAAAAAAATTAAAGACTAGTAATGATTTATGAAATAATAATAAGTTTGAGGCATGAATAGAAAGTATAATACTAAAATCGATTTTAGCCTAAAAAAAGAAAATAAATAAATTAAAATGAATAATTAGATAAATAATAATTATTATTAAAAAAAAATAAATAAAAAATAATAATATGGGGTATGTGTAAGATAATATGTTTTCTAAAATCTTCATCATTCAAAGGGTATATTATATATGTATATTACTGTTCTTAAATTAAAAACCAAAATATTTTATTAAACAAATATTTTTGCAGTTATCTCCTTTAGTTGGATATCGAATTCGTTTAACTTATATATTTATCTGTTTTTTAGCAAAGCTAATCAGATCAAAAGGTCATTTTTTTTAAAAACTACAAAATATGCTATTCTATACGGTATGCTTCATGCAAAGTTAAGTAAAAGTAATATATGTTACTATTTTTTTTTCATGATTCCAGAAATAATCTTTTAAGAAAGTAGAATTATTCATGTCTTTTTAATTACGACTTGAGTACTATAAAATATCTTTAAAAATCACTCTGTTCTTTTTTAAGTTAAATTTATGTTATAAATCTTAATAAATTCTCATTAAAGGTTTTACCTACACGAAATTATAAAATAGCAATGGACATATCTAAAATCCACACTTATATCTTTTTATATTCCTCGAGATGCTCGATAGATTATATGAAACCAGAGAATCTCCAAGACAATGCTGACTTAGCAACGGAATGCCTGAGGGAAATAGCTATCGGTCGATCATTGCCAGTTTAACCTTCGGTGAATAGTTAATGCAGTAGTTTCACGCTTTTGTAATTTCACTGCAGTCACTGAAAGAGTCTTTTGTAGAGGATAGTTTTTAGTTCTTATAATAGCATATGTTTAACTTTATTTCGTTTCCTTTTCAAGGAAATATGCAGGATATTCGTTTCTGACAGGTCAAGTTGTTTGAAATAAAAGTTTTTTTTTTTACTTTCACTTACCTATATATGGAATATACACTAAGGGACAGTATTGCCATCGTGAAAATTTTCGGATTCAAGGAAGGTGCTCTAGATTCGAAAAAAATAACCATTACATCTTTTTACCATATGATAAAAAAAAAAAAACGTAAATATAAGTTGAACCAATTTCATATCCTACTAAAGGAGAAGAGATCAGAAATATTTTTGGATTTTCATACATATGAACAGCAACATGCACGTAATATATTCAGTGAAAATATAAAGTTTGCTGAAAAAAAAAAGTATTACACAAATGTTAAAGAAGGTAGTTAAGAGTATTAAAAAGCGAAACTTAATGATTGTTGTAAATAATAATATAATAGAATATTTGATAAAACACATGTTTATTTCGAAACTTACTATAATTAATTCTTTAACTTATAAAATTAAAAATTCTTTTATTGATTTTAACAGCGGAGCGCACCGTTTTTTTTTTTTTAAATATTTAATGTTCTTTGATTTTGTATAGAGTAATGTTAGTATTGGATAAAGAATTGGATGGTGTACATTTATGTCTAAAGAGGATGTTTAAAACCCAAAACAAAATATAGTATGAATTAGCCAAGATTTATGGATATAATGAATATTTGATCTTTTATATGTATACATTTTTTTCTTTATATTATTTTTTTTTTTTTGTTCATTGTTCCTTATTCTAAGGGGACTTGCTACCAGATTTTTATTTCCTTATTTTATTTTATTTTTTTATTTCATTTAATTTCAAAACTCCAAATTCGTTCAATTGTTATTTTTCCTTTTCTTGACGAGCGTCAAACATGAAATCCTAAAAATAGACTGAAAAATTAAACTGCTCTTAGAAACCGATTTATACTTACTTGAGAAAGGTTCTAAAAGGACCTGCTAGTATAACATTGTTACAAAAGTGTTGTAAAGGTAATGTTTAATTTTATACTTTGGAGTATTTAAAGAATAATTTTCATCATAATTTTTTTTTGTAAATATATCTATTATTCTTTATTTGTGTTTAATATATTTTTTTTTCACTTATATAAATAAAAATTAATTTTGTTTGTTTCTTGGTCTGAAATGAATATGAATTTGTACTTAACAATATTTTTATTATTAAGGGACATATTCCAAGAATTGTTTTATTTTATTTTTTTAAAGTAATACTAATTTTTTTATCTACTGCATTTAGTAAATAAAAACCGTTATTGTATGAAAGGTAGAGATGAGAAATTTCCAAACAGTTTTGTGCTCAAAAAAACATATTTTAACATTAGTCTGTTTAGCTGGCATACCGCTAGTCAATCTATTTCCTTCCTTGATCAGTGCTGTTAGTAACCTTGATAAGAAAAAAATGAGAACTTTTTTATAACACATTTGCCTTGTTTTTTCTATCCAAATTAAAAAAGCATTTAAGATGAAATTAATCCGAGTGGCAGACAGAGAAAGATAAACAATAAAATAGTCTAAAATATTTATTGATTTGCCGTCGTTTGACCAATATTGTGGGTCATCATTGGGGTTTTTTTGTTTGAATTGCGGTGCTACTTACCTGTTACTGTAAAAGTTGTACTAAAAAGAATTAGTCCAGGTGGCGGACAGTGAATGAAACAATTGAGTAGCTTCAACAATTTATTTTTTGCCAACGTTTTGACCCCCATTGTAGGTCATCATCAGGGCCCATTGTGGGCGAATGGAAAACTGAAAAAAATTTATTTTGTTGAGATGGAGTTGTTGATTTTAATGTGTGAGTTGTACATTCTACCTGCGGTTTTATGTATTACACCGTCTAGCCCATATTACACCATCTATTATGTACCTTTTACGATATTCACTAAAACGGCTGTGACGATTTTGGATAACATTTTTCTTCCTCGGACTGCCTCCCCAACTGATTTACTCTAATCCTGAACCCCCTTAAGGTTAACTATTGATGTTAATAATAATCCTAAGAACACGGGATCAACAAAAATATACACCACCCTCCAACTTTCCGTCTTCGCAGACAGAATATACTGATCACACCTCAACAACAGCAGTTAATGGTCATAACATCAGTATGAAATAAAGTATTTAATTGTTAAAAATATTTTTATTAAAATAAGTTTTCTATTTGAGGTTTTATAATAAGAAAAATAATCGTCAGGAAAATATACTGTGAATTGGCTAAACCGGTTGATAATTAATGCAATAAGCAATGGGTTGCCTTATTTACCTGAGTAATTGCTGTAAAAACGTGTTATACAAACATAAAATAATGGGCACTATTATAAAACAAAGGAACGAATGGAATATGATAATATCTGTTATAATTAATATAAATACATAATTCTATTAGATTTATGAATATAAATTGTATATGTTTCCGAGATTAGATTGCCAGCACACGCAACAGGTTTCAGCTCACATTCAAAAACGCTTCCACACCTCGCCACCTTACACTACTATTATCAAATATTAAATCAGCAGAATAAATCCTTGTTAAGCTTTAATAATTATTCTCTGTTAACTTATTTTGTTTCTTTATTTTACGTACCTATATGCTGCTGTGGCTAATTGGACGATATTACAGTGGGAGCCATAAATTTTGCATATTTAGGTTTAATTAGGATGGAGAACTTTAACGAGTACCTGACATCGGAAAGGCTCGGGACCACCTTTTAACGTCCATATTATATACCACATATATATATATATATATATATATATATATATATATATATATATATATATTTCAACTACCTGGAAATTTTAGCCATAGAAAATAATAGTAAAAAAAGAGAATATTAGAATCTATATATACATTACTAAAAACATCCAGCAGGTCTGTAATTTCCAACAAGATACACATACATTATGTAATTCATACACCAACATTATCTCAAAACTAAATATATAACAATAGGAATGAAATGGATATTTATTATTGATACCTCTGAATGACATTCATCATGTTAGTAATTGATTGTCTTTATTTAAAAATTAAAAATATATATTTATTCAATGATCTGCCAATTTTGATGTTAACACCCTTCTCCTCTCTTTCACGGACATCCTATTCAGACATGAGGCTTCTAGTTGAAAGCATCCACTCACACTAGGTAATTTGCACATTTTAAAAATTAATTAGTTATTGTTTATATTTATAAATTAAATTCTAATTATTTTAATTGATTTTAACAGTGATGAGCAGAGTACAACAACTGATTCCTTTTATATTTCATTTTTATAGTAGAATTATTTTTATTGTTCTTTTGTTTCGTGTTTAATTTTTAAATTGTTTTTATATATTTTTAGGAACTTAACGTTAATCTTATAGATTATTAACATTTTTACTTCATAAATTTTATTTATTTTATTATAAATTTGTTATTGTTACATAATTTTCTTGATAAAATTGTAACATTGATTATTTTTAATTGTGCGATATTTTGTACTTGCAGATAACGTTGTTCCTTTGCACCTGAAGATGGCAATTTAGCCGAAACGTTGTGCATTAGTTTTTAATAAAAGAGTGGTGAAGTTATAAATCAGCCTCTAATTTCATTTATAGACCTTCACCTTAAAGAATCTACACCTTATGATAATTCACTATAAATATATGGTGCGAGCAACATACTGATTTCACACACAGACTTTTGCTTTACAGGTTTAATAACATAAAACCAACAAGTCAAGGTATTAGATTGAGACTAAAGTAAGTAATTACGTAATCGGGTATATCACTATAAAAATCTAGTTCGCTCAACATATAAATTTCACTTACAACCTTTTGCGTTAGAGGTTTAATAACATAAAACAAACAAGTCTAGGTAATGGATTGAAACTAAAAAAAAATTGAAAAAGTCCTCCAACTCATATTTCAAAAACTTTTTTTCTTTTTGTCCACTCTTATTCTGTTAGTGACTACAATGCGGACATTGTCCCTTTCCCCTCATATTGTTGCCACCTGGTGGCAATTCAATTTGTCAAAAAGTGTGTATAGTATAAACTGAACCCTTTTCAATTATAAACTTTGGGATGTTTCCTCTGAGAATGGCCAGTTGTCAAACCCAGAAGCCGGGACTCCCGCCAACGGACAATTTCCTCTCTTCCATAACAGCAGAGCTTTCCCACCCAAACAGGATTTCAGTGGGAGATGAAAGATCACTTCACCAGTTTTCAATTATCTTTCTTCCTTATCAAAATGAATTGTTTCTATATCATTTCCTAAAGCTAAAAATAATTAGGTCCGTGACTCTCCTTGAAGTTTGATGTGTTACTACGTTTTTTAACTACTGATAAATATCTGTATACCGAACTAATTGTTACAAATTTTTACTTTTACTTACCTACATCTGGGATATATAGTAAGGGAAAGTATTGCGATCGTGAAAATTTTCCCCATATGCCCCCTATGTCCAAATAACCAAGTCTTAAAAAAAGGTTTGTGTGTCCATATGTGTGTGTATGTTATGTCAGCGCGAAAACGTAAAGTCCTATAAAAATGAAATTTTATATTTAGGATAACTATGCACCCGAGATGTTACAGCAACTTTTCCATCAAAATCGGCTTACCAAAAGAGACACTTTTTGCACCTTTTTACGATTTCGTCAAAAACGGCTCTAACGATTTTGATTAAATTCTCTATATCAGTGTAAAATCGGACGGACATTAATATCATGTAAGTTTCATTTTAATTTAAATAGTTTGCCAGGGCTTAAATACCGTTATTTTTCTGTATAGTACGTTTAATTCAGTAGTTTTTATGAAATGGACTATATCATTTTATTGGCATTGCTAAAAAACAGGTAAATATATATGTAGAACTAGAACAAATTCGATATTCAACTAAAGGAGATAACTGCAAAAATTTTTGTTTTTTGAATTTTTTTTTGTTTTTGAACTTTAGAACAGTAATATAGATATGTAATATACGGTTGGAAAGCTTAAGATTTTTGAAAATAATTAATCTCATACATACTGTTGTAAAAGTTAACGGAGAGTGGTGAAAAGCCGATAAAAAAAACTGATTGTTGTCGATCATAATATAATAGATTTTTAATAAAACACATGTTTCTTTTAAAATCAAATGTAAATAATTCCTTAACATTTTATTTCGTTTCGAAATTTGTTTAAAATTCTCAAATTGATATGAATAACGAAGGTAAGTGAAAGTCGTGTGTTGCCGCACCAGATTTTTTTTATTAATAAAAACTTCGGATTATTGAACATACTAAGGGTATTGCATAAATAAATTAACTATATGAATGAACGTGACAACCATATTTCTATTTATCTATTTTTTTACTTTCACTTACTTATATTTGAAATTATACTAAGGAAACGTATATGTATCTTCGAAATTTTCTAATTTTAGTTTTCAGCCGAAAACTCACCTGAGTCCAAATATCTTATTCGCCAAAAGGTCTCTCTGTGTGGTATATCTGGCCTGGAAACGAAAAGTCGTGAGATTTCAGATCTTATTCAGCTATAAGCCCGAGATTTTCTTAAAAATTTCGAGACGTTTTTGTCAAAAACATCATTAATAATTTTCATAAAAAACGCTATATCGAGGTAAAATTTTACAGGCTTTAAATATTAAGATGAGTAGTCCAATACAATGATTAGAAAATAATTGTCCGACAGGGTTAAAATAAACCAGATCATCTTTAAGTTTTAACAATTTTGTATTATTCAAGAAATAATAAACCACATCATCTTGTTTAACATGATTTTTAACAAGTAATATATTTATTGAAATAAAGATTAATATCATTAATCAATTGATTTCTAATTTTAACCTATCATGCTCCAACCAACCCTACAATCCTCCACGAAGATTGAAACGGTAGTGGCCCCGCGACGTTCTGTAAAAGTTTATACTCCACTCATGTACTGTATGTTTGTGGCTATTGCACCCTAACTCAGCCTCTACAGGCTAAGACCAGTGATGAAAGCCTAGTCTGGGGTCCCCTTAGCAGTTGTATATATTTTATATAGTTACCATTGTTTGTGTGAGGTTTATTTATTTGTCAATTTTGTATTTATCTCAGTTATAGGTTTTTGTTTATATATATGTTTTTTTTCCATTTCATGTAATTTGATTTAGCATTAGTTTCTGTATATATTGTATGAATGTGGTCTTATATCACAATTACTATTGTTCATTCTGAAACAAATAGTAATATTTCTCAATAAATAAATATTTAATGAATAAAATATGTAGCTACAGAAATGTTGATACATTTTTAGTTTATCTCTTATATTATGTACATTTCCTTCATTATCTTTGAGTTTTCTTTTTCGAAACTCAAAAAGACACACATGCACATGACATACGCAGAAGATGCCACCCAGTACGACAGCAGGGAGGCACAGCTAGCGCTAATCCACTGTTAATCTCCTCACTAAGTCACTAAGGTCCCGGTGTTTCCAGAGGCTTAGCTGATCGATTAGAACTTACTCAATTAATCGGCTTACGAAAAGTCATTCGGTATATATTTATTTAATAATGTATCATAGTTTCTAAAAATTGATAATATTGCAGAATATGGTTTTGTAATTCTTAGACAATAAAACCGTTTTGATAAAATTATTTTACCTTACGTCGTTTATAAGGAGTTCGGAAGCTCTTTTTTTGTAATGTTTCGCCAATTTAGGAATGTATTTATAAGAGCTTGAGAAGCAAGCAAGCTGTGATGAGTCAAAAACACAATTTCAATGATTATATAAATGATTACTCTTTTTCAAAACCGATCGAAAAATTGGAAGAATATGTAAAAAGTCTTGTGGTTCATCTTCAAAATATTGTAAAAAACCTTCAAATTTTTTTCTCTCATTACTCGGGAATGTAACTATAGAACTAACATCCAAAGAAACAAGAGTCTCTAATACCGTGCATGCAGATGGTCGGTCATATTTGCAAAGTTACTTGGCTGACATAGCTTCTATCAGTTTTGCTGCAGAAAAACGAGCTTACAATAAAAAATTTCGTATCAATCCAATAACCAATAATGAACTCCAAGTTATATCTCCGATATCTTATTATTAAAGTTTTACTAGATGTAATCTCGATTTTTTATCTACTGCTTATCAACAAACAAAAACCTAATGAATTTTAATATTACTTAAAATGGTTTAGTACCTGATCATGACTGCGAAACGTAACGAAAGTTTGTCACATAAACACTATATGAACTGACTATGATAAACACATATTAAAATTTAAAGAAATAAAATAAACGTATTAATAATAATACGAAATAAAACGAAAACAACTCAACAATAGGAGGGAGAATATCCCAGACTCCTGACGTCATCATAAATTAATGGAAAATCTTCCATACTTGAACTATTCCTTTTTTATTTTCAGTGTTCTTTCAAGCTTGTAGGCTAAACATGTCTAATTAAGACACTATTTTGTCGAAAATTGTAAGTAATTTTATAATAATATCTTTAATGTAAATCCTAATTTAAAATATCTATGTACCTACTGTATGATTATTCATTGTTCAATATACTCTTCTTTATATCTCTAACAATAACATCATATTTAATTATTGTATAATAATATTAATGTTCTGTTTTTTTGTTTTCCCACTGTTAAGGCATGATTATGAGAACAATAAATTCTCGAAACGTCGCATAGATAAAATTGTTTATTCATTGACTGAAACCTGAGAACAACACAAACTTAAATTATCAACAGTCGAGAACTGATCAAACAATATATATATATATATATATATTTTTGCATCTTTCATTTGTTTTCGAAACATAAACATACAAAATAATATATGTCATACATAAAACATTGATAAATATTTCCTTCTTTAGCCCGAGGGCATTCAGTAAGTGGGATTTTACTGTAAATATTGTGCAAATATTTACGTTTATATTTCCAAAAATGATTAGACTTTTGTTTATTATTTTCATAATGAGCGTTTGTATTATTGTAAATTTTAAAATAACGGCTGATTAAAAGTGATTTAATTCAAGAATTCAGTTATTTTCGAAGATTGAGAAAAAAATTATGATTGTTATTTAACTAATCTAACACGAATTATAAAAAAAAAAGAAAAACTAAAAATTGAAATTTCATGGATAAATACGCCTATAACATAGATATTTTTTAAGGTGGAGAGTTTAGAATTAGTTAAGCGCAATGAACAGGACATTTTTACAGTTCTTTGTATAAGATAATATCTTATCTAAAATGTTTAGCTTTCCAACGGTATATTACACATCTATATCAGTGTTTTTACGTTCAAAAACATTATAAAATATGTTTACTCTTTTCTCCTTTAGTTAGATATAGAATCATTTATTCTATTTTCATCAATGCTAAATTGTGGTATAGATTATTTTTTTTTTTTTTTAGGATATACAAAAATAAAGGGAATTTATAGGAAGACAATTTAAAATAATGCCAATTAAGCTCTGTTAAAGCATTTCAGTCAGAATGAATGTATATTAATGCCCATTAAATATTACATCAATATTGCGAGTACAATCAAAATAGTTGGAGCCGATTTCTTGAAAATTGTAAAAATAATAAAAATGCATTGTATAAAGTAGTTCCAATAGTTAGCTGATTTTGATGGAAATGTTGCTATATTATCTCGAGCATATAACTGTCATTAATATGAAATTTTAGTTTCATATGACTTCACGTTTTTTCGCTGGACTTACCACATATGGACACACACAAACATACACAGATCTTTTAGTGAGACATTAAAAACGTGTATTTCTAGTGAAGACTCAATTTCGAAAATCGTCACGATCACAATACTTTCACTTACTGTATATTTCATGTTAAGGTAAGTGAAAGTTAAGATAAGAGCTAAAATTAATTTACGTTTTCTATAAATCCATATAAAGAAGAAATATCTTTTGCAATGAAAGATATATTGAAATAAAATAAACTCGTGAAGGAGAGTGGGAGAGGAAGGAATACGGGCATTTCATTCCATTTGTCTCCTTAATACAGTTCTCTTATGGAATCTTATTTCATTTCTCACAAACGAAAACGGAATAAGTAAATAAGTAGAAAAACGCAAAAGGAATATTTGTTTTTGCCTTTCTATTTTCTCACTCTTTTGAATACGCTCTAAATCATTTATATACGCTTTTCTATTTCCGCTGTTGGTAAGGAACAAACTAAGGGTTCGATAGAGATCAAAATCCAATTTCCGTAGGATTTGCGAGGAGAGATTTTCACAATCGCTTTGGCTATATTTAGAAACCGTTATTTGTATCCCCCTTTTGGTATTAAAGAGAGGTTTGAGTGGAAAAGATATTTACGTGTATAGAATTTACTGAGAACATACCAAAGACTTCAAACTATTTTTTAAATAAAAATATTAGTTGTTTCAACATTAATAACACAATTAATCATTGCATAAAATCATTTAAGATTATATAATGAAAATTACAAATTGATTTATAAAAATATACCTTATAAGAGATGCTATGAGGATTTTCATGGTTTGAAGATGAGGCTTTTCAGCGTTTAATACAAGAGACTTTGAGAGAGAATTCAGATTGTTATGAAGGCGTAGGAACCTGCATGTAGCTTATGTATCTGACTAGGGAAAACTCAGAAGCTTACTTTATCCCAGAAAAAAGTAAAAAACAGTAAGGATTTTAACTTTAATGATTGAATGCGCCATTGCGTCCAATCCATTGATTGGATGGTTTAGTGGAGCATTAAGTTTCAACAAAGAATTTTCGAATAGGTCCAAGGACCGTGTAGTCTTCCTTGGTTCGAATCCCTCCTGTGGAAGAACAATTATTTATTCTGCCCTTTCAGCCGTGGTGCGACCATGGGGTTGGGAGGGCTCACGAAGCCTCTATAAAGTGAGTGCCCAAAAAAATATTTTAAAAACTCTGGTGCCCGAGCGAGCCGTAGCATACTTAAGAAGAAGGTTATATGAGGCTTCTGTAGTTAAGTATAAGGTTAGTATATTTGACTAGAAGAAACTGTCGGACAGCCATAATAAATATAATAAAATAATGACGATTGTAACAAATGGATGGTTCAGTAGAGCCCTAAGGCTCAATTTCTCAAGTTCATTTTTTCTGTGCGATAGTTAAGTTAATAAGTCTTTCATTTTTATGTATAAGGTTTGAGCGTTTCCAGATTGTGTTGGAGTTGTCGAATATTTCAAGATCTATATATTTTAAAAGGAATATTCGAAATATATGATCTCTGGACCCCGAGTTTGGACCTGGCTTTAGCAGGGTAATTAGTTATTATGTGATTTCAAACATTGCGTAACTCTTGTATTGGAAGATCTTTTGCGAGTTTTGATGATGCTATTATCAAAATATATATTTTTTATACTTTTAAGATTCCATGTTTTCAATTGTATTAAAAAAAAATATAGTATTGTAATACTAACATTGAATCAGACACACAGACCTTTTTTTCGAGACTCAGGAGGTCCTAAAACGAGTATTTCCGTTAAAAACTGCAATTTGAAAATTTTCACGGTCGCAATACTTTTCCTTAATATATATGTCATAAATAGGTAAGTGAAAGAAAAAATGTAGTTATTTAATCCGTGTCAGACCTTTTGAATCAGAAATAAATCTACATGGTATTAAAGCTCAGTAAATTTTCCATCGATTTGGCGAGCTCAATCGAAATCGTTAAAACAGTTTTTTAGAAAACAAGAAAATGTTATACGCAAGTCGCTATTTCGATTCGCTAATTTCGTTGAAAATGGTTATGCAACTTTTAATGTATATACGCTTCAAAAATATCAAATTCGTTTTGTTTTAGTTTTGTACATTTTATTAGCCCTTACGAGGTATCAATCCTTCTATAACAAACTCCACTCTCACTTTAACCTACTAGATTGAATCCTTACCATCTTTTCCATTCCTGACAATCCTCCAAGGCGTCTGAAAATAAGATGGTCTAGTTTAGATTACCTTGTGAAGTGATGCCAATAGGCATATTTCTTCATGTCTTTTCGTGTATATGATCTATATATATATATATATATATATATATATATATATATATATATATATATCATCAGCTAATTGATAGTTGATGCATTTACTAATAATAATAATAACCTTTATATTAAAAGGTTAATATATTAAAATATAACAAAAAATATATATATACAAAACTTCCTCATCTGTTCAATTCAAATATATATATATATATATATATATATATATATATATATATATATATATATATATATATATGTGTGTGTGTGTGTGTGTGTGTGTGTGTGTGTGTACAAAATCAACCTAAAGTTGAGGTTTCTGAGTTCAATTGTTTGAATGTTTTAATAGGCTTATTCTTGCAACCACACTAAGTAATGAACCTGCCCCATCCTTTTCCATTCTTTTCTATCCAGTGCCACTTTATTCCAGGTTGCACCTCCGCAACTCTTCTTCATCTCAT
This sequence comes from Piezodorus guildinii, assembly GCA_023052935.1. NCBI lineage: Eukaryota > Metazoa > Arthropoda > Insecta > Hemiptera > Pentatomidae > Piezodorus > Piezodorus guildinii. The sequence continues at coordinate 135,225,818 of CM041293.1, read as the reverse complement.
TGTCCGAGTCTGTCGGTGAACGTCCACGCTTCCTTGTTAACTCCCTTGGGTACCAATCCATAAGCTGCCTGGTCCATGTTGTAATGTTTCTCCGGATAACTAGTCCGGTACAGGTCCACTTCCTTAGATTGACTTTTTCCACAATAACTAGGAGATCGATTCTTGATCGTAGCCACTTATTTGTTTTCTTATCTCGTCTCGATACTCCAAGAAGGTATCGTTCCATACCTCTGACCGTTACTCTCAGCTTGTGGCTGATCTTCTTATCGATTACCCATGTTTCGCAGCCATTGGTCATGGCAGGTAGCACAGTGCTCATTTAAAGTTTTTTCTTCACTTCCAAGCACACAGACGACCTATACAGCTCCTTAAATTTGAAGAAAGAGCGCCTTCCTTGAGTGCATCTCAAACTTTACTAATAAAGTTGTGAATTTCAATAAATAGAAAAAAATACACTTTATATTTTTCGAAATTAATTTTTTTACTACATACACACAGACGTTTTTCAGGACTTGATCAATTCTAATCAGGAGACCCATTTATCTTTTATTACTGGTGAAAAATGGATTTGGACTATTTTTAACACTGCATTATTTTTCCTTAATATTATTTCATATATAGATAAGTTCAAGTAAATATTGAGTAAAAATGTTTTAAAAAAATATTTCATGTACAGAGGTAAGTGAAGATTGTATGATATATGCACCAGATATGTTTTTCCTTCAATAGGGGATTGACCAAACAAACTTGTTGCTCTGGTAGTTAGTCATCCGCTCAACTGAGGGAATGATAAAATATTGATAAGGCAGGGGGACAATATATTCTATATAATTGAGGAGGCCTTAGACAGATAATCCCAGAGGAGGATACAAAGAGCAATGGCGGAGGAAGATAGGGCCAAATACAAACAACAAAGGAGCGGGAACTCACCTTGCGGGACCCCTTAATCCCCAAACAATATACACCCTATTCTCTACTCTACCCCGCCACTGCCCCGTCGCTAGCCTATATTTCAGAAATTAACATCCCAGCGGTTTATTGTTCTAGGATCACCTCTCGTCCGGCCAGTTCTAGGACTCGCTACATTGTACGAGTGATAAATGAGAGGTATAAATGTGATGTAGGGTCTTCAATTAAAGTATGAGCATACATTATTGTATGATTTCAATTCATATTCCGGAGTTTTATTTTTACCCCCACTTACCTATATGTTAAATTATAATTTAGAATTATACGTAGAAATGATCGGTAGTCAGTCTTTTTTTAAACATTTTAATTTTTCCGAAAATGTGAGTCATCAAACTTGTGAGCCATCATCAGGGCATTGCTTAGCTATATTCAAGCATAACCTGTTGTATGACACAATGAGACACTGGAAGATTTTACGATTTCTCAAATAAAAATCAGAAATATTTTGCCCTGATTTTAAAACTGTGGAGTTTTATTTTATTTTAGAAAAACTTCTTCATCAAAGTACTCGATATATTGAAAAAATACATCAAGAGTATCTTCGTATTAACTCAGTTGTTGACAAAAAGAAAAAAAAAAAAAAAAATCGTGTGTGCGCGCAACACACAACTTTCAATTACCTCCTGAATTAAAATTAATTAAGAAATTTTTACCTAAACTTAGAGATGAAAACAAATCAAAGAATTAATTACATAAGGTTTCGAAAAAAAAGCAACATTTGTTTTATTAAATAATCTATTATCTCACTAGCTTACGCCAGAGGGCTGGGTTTTAACAATAAGTAGCAAACAGAGAATTCATTTCGTGCAGATCTATTTACATATGTACAAAGTTATTATATAAGGGTATAAACAATACATAATATAAAATAATATGAAATTCTACAACTATTTACAAAAAGAAATATTCAAGAACACATGTAGAAGACTAGGTGACAAGACAATAATGTAATTGGACAATTATATAGCATGCTAAAGCAATTATGTACAAGGTAAGCCTACTAAGAAACATGGCACTAAGAAACTGTCCATTTGAAGATTGAAAAGCGTGCACTTGTCCAATAAAGAAAGATACACCACACACTGAAGATAATTTTTAGATTTTCTCAAACTCTCTTTTGTTTATATTTAGACCCTATAGCCAGTCTTTGTTACGAAGTGGTGAAATTGCTGATGTATTAATTTTATAATATTTGATTCAATTATATTTTATTTCATCCGTTACATTGATGTCATTCAAAGCATTCAGTTACCCCGTAGTCGCGTCTAAAGAATTTTTAATTAAAAAAAAAGTCTTATAAATGAAATATAATAAAACATATTTTCCACAATTATAATATGCTTTCTGCCCTAGATGTGCATTCATTGGTAAAGTAGGTATGAACAATATTACAGGTAAAGGAAAAGCTTAAGATTTATCATCAGGGGAATAATGGGAAGGGGCTCCCTGCATACGAAGCCAGTTCCCTCGGGAAGAGTGTAATTTGATACGTGACCTCCCTCCTCACTACTCGCTCCTCCTCACTCCCTAAATCTCCCTCAGCCAGGCAACGCTACACCCGACGTCTCTTCGACCACACTCCCATAGGACTCAGCTTCGGTTAATTCATTTGTCTATCCGGAAAGCGCCGAGACTAATTGGATCCGATCTCTCCTGCCTGTCGGTTACAGTTGTTAATGTCATGAGAAATAGAAAATATTTACATTTAATTATCAAAGAATGCACATTGTTCTATCCTAAATAAAATCATAAATAAGACTTCAATACTTACCTAGTTTTTTATAAATTGGAATTCTAAAACGTGTATGTTAACGACAAAATTGTAAGAAAATACATCTATGAAAAATCTGGTGCGTGTAGCACACCAATTTCACTTACTTCTATTGCTAAAATCAATTCAAGAACTTCTAAATACAGTTATACATGAAAAAAAGTTAAAGACTAAAAATGAGTTCCTATTAAAACACGTATTTATTTTATTATTTTCATTCACATAGCTAACTAAATAACTAAAATTAACTAACCAATTAAATAACTAAAACTTATTATATAAATTTATTTTTTATATTTTTTTAATTTATGTTGTTTTTATTTATTCATTTATTTTTTTATTTAACCTGATATATATTTATCTTTGACTAATACTATTATATTTATTCTTAGTATTGATCATTCTTATAGTTATTTGTTTTCAACTATTTGTTGTTATTTGTTTTTAACTAAGATCATTGTTCATTGTTTAATTTAAAATTGATCTTCCAAAATGAGTGTCTGGCACTGAAGACCGAGATGTTTTGTGCCAATAAAATATAATAAGCAACCATCCAAACATGCATTTATTATATTATTATCTAAAACAATCAGTTAGTTCTATCTGTTTGTTCCATTACCTTTTTTAACTTTTTAAATTTTTTTGGAATCTACAAAATAAAATTGTACTTTAAAAATTAAAATACGGCATTATTGTGAGACTATTTCGATCTGGACAGTTCTCTCCCCAGATCCTCCGACAACTTCCGCAGAAAGCTATTATATTCCTTACTTATATTTACAACTGCATCCTACGCACCACCTATTTTCCTCTGTTATGGAAACGTTCCACTATCATTCTTTTTCTAAAACCAGGCAAACCATCCAACAACACTTCATCCTACAGGCCTATTAGTTCTACTCCCCATCCTCTCAAAAATCTTCGAAAGGCTTCTTCTTAAACGTATCCTACCCATATTAGAATCTCAAAATCTTCCTTCCCATCCGTTTGGATTCCGTCACAGTTCAACAGGGGCTCCGAGTTGTTGACCATTTTTCCTCAGCTCTTGAATGCAAAGATTATTGTTCTGGTGCGTTTCTGGACATTGCGCAAGCTTTTGAACGGGTATGGCACACTGGATTACTCTTCAAGCTGAAAAACCATTTACCTTAGTCTCTATACCTCATTCTCCGATCCTATCTCTCAAACTGTTCCTTCCGATTTCGCTGTGGTGAAGAATTTTCTAACCTTTATCCCGTTGAGGCCGGTGTTCCTCAAGGCAGCGTCTTGGGACCCGTCCTCTACATCCTTTACACTGCTGATATTCCTACACATCCTGATACCTTTCTGGCAACTTTTGCAGACGACACCGCCATCCTATCATACAGTTCCAATCCTGAAACAGCATCCTTAAACCTTCAGAGACACCTTTTCCTTATCGAACACTGGTGTAATAACTGGCGTGTAAAGGTGAACGAAGTCAAATGTAAACACATAACCTTTACTCTTAGACGAAAATCCTGTCCGCCAGTTTATTTCAACTCATTACCAATTCCTCTCTCAGATACATTCCGGTATCTTGGCTTACTGTTAGACAAAAGATTGACTAGGAACCCACATACAAGACTTAACAGACAAGAACTCAACCGACGATTCGGACAGTTATACCGACTACTCAACAGAAAATCTGAACTTACAGTTGACAACAAATTATTAATTTACAAGACAATACTTATATCTGACAAGACAATATCTGAACCTACGGACTTGAACTGTGGGGAACAGCTAAACGTACTAACATCAAACGCATTCAATCCTTTCAATCCAAAGTCCTCTGTACAATATTAAATGTTCCTTATTATGTCTCCAACTATACCTTGCACCACGACCTTAATTTTCTATTTATTTCAGACCTAATTCCATCCAAATTTTCCAAATTCCACCAGAACCTATTTCATCATTCTAATCCTATAGCTCAATCCCTATCCAGCTCTACTCATCCATACAACCCACCTAGAAGGTTGAAACGGCAGTGGCTCCGCGACCTTTTGTAAATATATTGGAGTTCTAGCACTGGCTAGATTCTCCACTCAATGTGATGTATGTACGAGTGTGTGTATGTGTATATAGGTATAAATGAATTCTTGACTTTATTGTATTGTATTGTGTATATATTTTATAGTAATTTTATGCCGTGTAAATATTGTATGAATGTAGTATGTATGATATCTTTCAGCACTACTATTGATGTCCAAATTGTGACAGATAGTAATTTTACTCAATAAAAATTGTTGAAAAAAAAAAAAAAAAAAATCAGTTCTGATAATTTCATAATCAATACTTCGTCTTACACCGAATATAATAGATCACCACTTAATATTCCTAAAATGAACTTATCCATCTAGTAATGGTATTGCGGATAATTAAACTTAAATGCTGTGTCCTTTTTCCGATCGGTTTTTAGGATTGAAATATTACTATCCCAGATTGATTTTTTAAAAATCTGATAATACCGTTGAAGAAACAAGATTTTTTCTATCAGTAAAGAGCATTAAAGATTTTTTGGGTGGAAAACCAACCCATCAAAACTCATTTTAAGGGCAACGGATATTATAGATAGAATACCCTCCTTTTAAACGATTTAGTAAGAGATGATTTTTGGATTACTATTCACCTGAAAGTTTGATGCTAAAAAGTTGATAGTGAATTTAATTTTTTGGAGTATAACAAAAATTCTCGAGTTTTTTAAACTGTCTTAAATTTTACTAATTTATACAAGAACTTTATACGATGAAGATATATTTTACCAAAATTTATTAAATATTTACTTGTAAATAGAGCTCACCAATAGGCCATATTCACTTAAAGATATTATAATATATGTATAATATATAATTATACTATTATAATATAAAATAAAAACAAATAAAATAAATTAAAAACTGTGCTATGATATCATATGTAGAGCTAAGCCATTCTGTTGTAAATTTATATGTATATAAAAAATAAATATGCATATGTAATAATAATACATACATAATTTATCAATCCTAGTATGGTGTTTTTCCAATCACAAATGATTTCTTCTCTTTTCAGCAGTGCCTATAATTTGTCTCGTAAATTATAATTAGTACTAATTTGTAGTGATTTGATTTCCGAATACCTCATATCCACTCCTATTCATGGGTATCATAAATTTCGAACAATATGCTAAAGTGTGCAATGGAATGAAAATTGTTTCAATTGAAATGTTGAATGGGTTGAAATTGAGTTTGAAAAAGTTGGGCTTTGGAACGCTTTCTAACTTACGTAGAAGGGGGAGGGGCATTTAAGTTGGAAAGTGTTGCGACTGATTTGAAAGGGGATACATTTGATTCGTAAATCGATAAACTTGATTTATAAAACAGTTACAATGTATCTAAAATATCTAGTACAGTCATTTTATACATTTTAAATTTATCTTAATAATAACTTATTATATATATTTTTTATTATTATATTGCTTTATTGAGAAATAATACAATATGCCACTACCTAGGGCAATTAGTATAATAGCTAAAAAGAAGTCATTCATTCCATATGTACAGAGTGAAACAAAAAAATGAATAACATAAAATAAAATAAGTAAACTTAAATGACAAACGGAAAGAAAAATAAAGTAAATAAAATCTTGGCAACATTTATACCTATATACAATATTTATATAATACCCCTGGAAACTTCAAAACGAACCCCTACACCCAGAAGTGGATGGGGAAGCACAACACCAGGGGTTCCAAGCGCATCTCAGTCAGCCGCGTCACTAATCTGGCCAGTGGAGACAACGAGGGCATGAGTGCAAAAGTTGGCCATGGCTTGTCTTTTAGAGATCTGCCACTACCACTACTCAACCAACGGGGAGGGTTATCAGGATGGTTGGTACTAGATAGAGATTGTGCTAGGGTATTAGGAAGAAAAGTAAGTTACCATAAACTTAGGAAGGTTGGGAATTTGGATGGGATGAGATCAAGGACATAAGGGATCTTGAAGTCACGTTGTAAGGTCTTGTTTGTAACATAAATGGGAGAAAGAACTATTGTTCTAGGGACTAAAAAGATTGGATACGTTAGATGTTCGAAAAACTTATATTAAAACAAAAATCTGGTGCGCGCAACACACGACTTTCACTCATGAATTTGAAAATAATATAACAGAAGAAAAATAGTTTAAGAATTGATTACATTGAGTTTCGATATATTATGTGTTTTATTAAAAAATCTATTATATTATTATCTAGAAAAATAAGTTAGTTTTACCTTCCACAATCTTGTATATAAGGTTTTTTTTTCTAAAATATTTCGCTTTCCAACGATATGTTATACATCCATATCACCATAACTATCTTCAGAAAAAAAAAAAAAAAGTTTCCTTTTTCTTTTCTATGTGTTATCATTTAATTGTTCAACTTGTATATTTGGACGTGTTTTAATCAATCTTAATAATATGATACGGTTAATTGTTTGGAATCTTCGAAATTAAAAGTACTTAAGAGGAAGAAAATTAAGAAACTCAGCTTTAAAGTCTGGTCTGACTATTTCAATCAGAATCGAATCTGCAAGGCATTAAATCCTATTAAATTCTACATCGATATAGCCAGTTTAATTAAAATCTTACAGCAATATTCAAGAAAACAACCGACTTGGTTACATGTACTCAGGGGATCCTAAAACGTTTATTTTCGTTAAAAGCTAGAATTCAAATTTTTTAACGATCGCAATGCTTTCCCTCATTAAATATTTCATATACAGGTGAGGGAAATTAAAAATGTTTATTGATTCCAGACATTATTACATAGACTGTGAAAATATGATTGAACAATCCAAACTTTGTTGGATTTAACGATCTAATATTAAAGTAAGACCCTCTGCACTTAATCTGCATAATGTTGTACTCGAGACACAAGTTTCAAACTGTAGTCAGTTTCGGTTAGCCGTGACATCCCATAACCCAAACACTGTCAAAGATAATTAATTATTTGCGGACTTGTTGTTTATCGAATTCCTGTCGCATCTTCTTCTGCTTCTGGCTTCAGGTTGACTCTCACAGTTTTCGTCTGATTGATGAGAGAGTAAGGTCGATAATATGGAAACATCTCCTTACGATAAGGTAGTATGGAACTTATTTATTTGCAATTCGTTTGATAAAAATTATAGTCCCCATTTTTAACAAGATAGTTTCAATCTGAAACTTTATTCTTGTTAAAGAAGAATATTTTTCTAGTTTTTTCCCCGCTCACTGAATGTGAACCTTAAAATTATTTTTTTTTTTTAATAAAAAAAAAACAAAAAACTGTAACATATCATAGATCATTCAGTAACCTGATAGATAGATTAGTAATACAGATCAGTAATATTTACGTTTTAGCGGCTCCCGAGTCCTAATAACCAAGTCCCGAAAAAAAGTCTGTGTGTTTGTGTGTCCACGGTAAGTCTTGCGCAAAAACGATAAGAGATACAAAACTATAAACAAGTTTCATATTTAAGAAAGCTATACTTCCGAAATGTTACAGCAACTTTTTCATTAAAATTGGCTACCCAGAAGAGCCACTTTATAATACCGTGCATTTTGCACCTTATTATAATTTTCTCAAAAATTGCTCTAACAATTTTGATTAAAATCGCTATATTGATGTAAAATTTGATGGGCTTTAATATCATGTAGGTTTCATTTTGATCGAAATTGTCTAAGAATGTCGATATTTTAAATTTTCTTGTTCTAAACTACCTTTAATTTTGTACAATGTTTTCTTCTTTAGTTGGGTATCGAATTCATTCAATTTATATATTTACCTGTTTTTCATCTGTGGTAACACGATAATAAAGTTATTTTTATAGAATCAACAAAATTAAAAGTACTTTAGCATAATACAATTTAAAAGATACGCATTTAAGCCCGGTCAGACTATTTTAATCAGAATGAAATCTACAGGACGTTTAAGCTTATTAAATTTTACATCGATTTAGCGAGTTCAATCAAAATCGTCGGAACCGTTTTCGAGAAAATCAAAAAAAGGTGCAAAATGCCTGGTGTAAAGTGGCTCTTCTGGTAAGGTCATTTTGAAAAAAAAGATTTTATAACGTCTCGGACGTATATTTGTCTTAAATATGAAATTTCAGTTTCATAGGACTTACCGTTTCCGCCCGGGAGTTGCCACACGCACACACACACATGTTCGAAAATGTTCACGATCGCAATACCTTCCCTTACTATATATAGTAAGTGAATGTAAAAAGACGAAAATTGCATAGACAAAATAATTTTTATCTTTTCTTCTTTAACTGGATGTCGAATTCATTCAACCAGAATATTTAGCCGTTCTTTATAAATGCTAATAATTTGATGTGGTTGATTTATTCGAATCTACAAAATCAAACAAGATTTTTAGAGAAAGAAACTTTGAACTATCGCCATTTAAACCCTGTCAGACTATTTCAATCTGAATGAAACCTACATTATATTAAAAACCATTAAATTTTACATTAATATAGCGAGTTTAATCAAAATCAATCGAGCCGTTTTTGAGAAAATCATAAAAAGGTGCAAAATGCATTTTATAAAGTGGCTCTTCTGGTTAGCCGATTTTGATTAAAAAGTTTCTATAACATCACAGGCGTATAGTTGTCATAAATATGAAATTTCAGTTTCGTACAGACTGCATCGTATGAAGCCCATTAATTTTTTCATCCATACACTGAGTTAAAAAAAATAGTTAGAGCCGTTTTTGAGAAAATCCTGAAAAAGTGCAAAATGTATGTTATAAATTGGCTCTTCTGGTTCGCCAATTATATTGAAAAAGTTGCTGAGTCATCTCGTGCTCATAGTACAATATAAATATGAAGTTTAAGTTTCGTACGTTTTATCTTTTTCGTGCTAAACTAACCACACACAGACATTTTTGAAGGAATTGGTCGTTCAGACTCAGGATTCCCAAAAACATGTAGCATAAAATCCCTAACATTTCCGTTGAAAGATGGAATTAATAAATTTTCATGATTACAATTCTGTCCTTTACCATATGTTTCATATATAAGTAATTGAAAGTAATAATTGCATTTAAATGTTAGATACTAATAAGTTTTAAGTTTAATTTCATGATGGGAACATATAGACATAAATATTTTTTGGCCTGAGAAAACTCATATCCTGGAGTAGTTGATTCTTTTTAAAAATTCTTCTCCAAGAGCTTTCCTCTGAGTTTTTTTTTTCTGCAAACTCTGCACTCCACGTAATGGTAAGAAACCTACGACGTACGAGCAGGATTTTATCTTTAGCTGCAAAGAATGTTTGTTCTCTTTCTGTTGCAAAAAGCTTTTTTAAGTAAACTTGGAGTTCCCATTTTCAGAAAATGCTTTAAGTTTGAGTCAAGTCTTTAGGCACTTCCTATCTCTTAATAGAGGAGACTAAACTAAAACATGTCTCTTAATATTAGTGCAAATTAAATATTGTATCAATCATAATTATTTACTCTTTCTTTTAATTATTAATAGCATATTTTTTTAAAATTCAACCCGTTTATCTTTTCACTATTAATTTAGGCGTGTCTTTTTCTTATTTAGGTTAGAAATAATATTTAATTAGTAGTAAAATGCATACTATTACTCCTTAGTAGATATTTAAAAAAAAAATATATTAATTATTAATATTTAATTTAAACTTAATATCCAGATATTTATTCAATCTTAAGTATTAAAAAAATATAAATTGGTATTTACAACTGAATTGTACATCACATCTAGTAAATAGGCTAAAAGAAAATAGTTATGAACAAGACATATTGAGGCTACCTATCGGCACTCAGAAAATATTTTAAACTAGAAGGTCTCGAGGCTTTCTTCGTTTGAGGTGCCTTAGCGGATTATCAGGAATTGAAGTGAAGAAAGGTTCCAGACTAGAGGATTAGATTGGGAATGGGGTTTGTCATAAGAGGAATGATATATGGTTCGGACCGAATCAGAAATATACGTAATATTATGGTCTTTATGGATCAGTTTATCCGTTACAATATAAGGAGCATCATAAGTAATTTAAAAAAAAAAATCATTATTGAAGTATTAAAATAATAAACATAAAATATTACTTAAAAAAAAAAAAAAAAATGTGAAAATAAAATACTAGTTATAGTTCTAGAATTAAAATCTCTAGAGACGTTAAAAGAAAATAAAACGTAAAAAAAAAAGGAAAATAAAGGGTATAAAGTGGCTCTTTCTGAAAGTAAATTTAATAAAATGTTGTAACTTCGTTAACATAGCTTTTCAGCTGTTTCCCGCGGATTCTTCAGCGTCAATTTGTGTTATTTTGATCGCTATTAAGTTTTTTAAAGAATATATTTTAAACTACTCCTGCGTAAATGATATTTTTAGTTTTATTCTCTTGTGACGAATGCGACATATGGCCGTGTTAAAATCAGTCTTGACTTAAATTAATTCTTACGTGTTTAGATGTCTGACCCTGTGATTTAATAATTGTTACGGGAAAAGATAAATTAACGGGAAATTGAATTATTTTAAAATTAAAAGCGTAATCATTTGGATGCGAGATTAAATTTTCCCGCTTTTTCCAGATTTTCCTCTGATTCTTTTATTTGCTCTTATTCTTTTCTTATTTTTTTCTCTATTCTTTTTTACTGCTATTGGTAGCAGCGAAATGTTATGTAGCCTAAAGCCTTCCTAGATAAATGGAGTATCCAACACAAAAAGAATTTTACAATTCGAACCAGTAGTTTCTGCGATTAGCGCGTTCAAACAATCTCTTCAGCTTTATAATATTAGTATAGATTTCAGTACCTTATAAATGACACTAATATATTCATGCAAACTTTTTCTTTCTTCTCTTAAGTAAAAATGATTTTCCTACAAATCCTAAGTACATTCGCCAGATATTGAGTAATTTTTATAGAGGACAGGATATAACAAATACACACTTTTCCCCCTGGTTGCCTAGATGATGGAGCACTCGGCAGACATCTCCCAGACCTGAACGTCGAGGAATGATGAACTTGGTTTTCCAAACTTGGTAAGAGATCTTGACGGGGGAAGATATCCCTTCGGCTGATGGATACCCTGCGTGAAATGGCAAATTTCCAATGTTGGAAAGTTACGAGCAAAACTTTTCCAACCTCGGACGATTGTCAGATTCACGATAACTTTTCTTTGTTTTTTCCCCCATTCTTTCTATCTTTTTTTTTTTTTTTTTCATTATTTCTGGGTTAATGTTATAAACATTTAGGATTACTTTTAGTAGTACCATTTTGTCTATAATAAGTGGGGTTTTTTCAATTTATTTTATTTTTATTTTCATTGTTTTCAAGGATGAACATTTGAAATAACGAAGAAAAAAAACTTATAACGTTTCAAGGTACAAAGAATATGAATATCTAATAAAAAAGAAATACATCTGTTCGTCATTAGCAGCTTTCCTCTGACATTTTTGACCGGTTGCTTTTAAATTTCCATAAACATAACTTGCCTATAGTAAATAATTTTAATCAATTATATATGACCAATTTTGATCTATTAAATGTAGCTATCTACCACATACTTTTCTGAAATGGTCATCATTAGCATTCGAAGTATGACCTGTTTTCTTATTCAAGAATTTCGGTTCGGAACAGAGCAAACCACTAGCGGACAGTGCCTGGGCAAACCTGAATAACTTAAGGCTTAACCCTACAAAAACTCAGGCCATCCTTATTGTTCCCAAATCCCTCCTCCGAACTATCACGACACTTCCTCCGCTTTTGCTTAGTGACCATCCTATTGTTCTTTGTTCCTCTGTTAAAAATCATGGCATCATCATCGACCAAAACCTGTCCTGGAAACCCCAAATCGCCCAAATTTCCCGTCGATCGATTAGATGTCCAAATTTTCCCATCATGAAATTAAACTTAAAACTTATTAGTATATAACATTTAAAGGCAATTTTTACTTTCAATTACTTATATATGAAATATATGGTAAAGGACAGAATTGTAATCGTGAAAATTTATTAATTCCATCTTTCAACGGAAATGTTAGGGATTTTATGCTACATGTTTTTGGAAATCCTGATTCTGAACGACCAAGTCCTGCAAAAATGTCCGTGTGTGGTTAGTTAAGCAAGAAAAAGATAAAACGTACGAAACTTAAACTTTATATTTATACTATGAGCACGAGATGACTCAGCAGCTTTTTCATTATGATTGGCGAACCAGAAGAGCCAATTTATAACATACATTTTGCACTTTTTCAGGATTTTCTCAAAAACGGCTCTAACTATTTTTTTTAACTCACTGTAATGAAAAAAAAAATAATGGGCTTCATACGATGCAGTCTGTACGAAACTGAAATTTCATATTTAAGACAACTATACGCCTGTGATGTTATAGAAACTTTTTCATCAAAATCGGCTAACCAGAAGAGCCACTTTATAAAATGCATTTTGCACCTTTTTATGATTTCCTCAAAAACGGCTCCATTGATTTTGATTAAACTCGCTATATTAATGTAAAATTAAATGGTTTTTAATATAATGTAGGTTTCATTCAGATTGAAATAGTCTGACAGGGTTTAAATGCCGATAGTTCAAAGTTTCTTTCTCTAAAAATCTTGTTTGATTTTGTAGATTAGAATAAATCAACCACATCATATTATTAGCATTTATAAAGAACGGCTAAATATTCTGGTTGAATGAATTCGACATCCAGTTAAAGAAGAAAAGAGAAAAATTATTTTGTCTATGCAATTTTCGTCTTTTTACATTCACTTACTATATATAGTAAGGGAAGGTATTGCGATCGTGAACATTTTAGAATTCCAGTTTTCAATGGAAATACACATTTTAGGGTTCTCTGAGTCCAAATAATCAAGTCCCGCAAAAAGGTCTGTGTGTGTGTGCGTGTGGCAACTCCCGGGCGGAAACGGTAAGTCCTATGAAATTTCATATTTAAGACAAATATACGTCCGAGACGTTATAAAATTTTGTTTATCAAAATTACCTTACCAGAAGAGCCACTTTATACCAGGCATTTTGCACCTTTTGATTTTCTCGAAGACGGTTCCGACGATTTTGATTGAACTCGCTAAATCGATGTAAAATTTAATAAGCTTAAACGTCCTGTAGGTTTCATTCTGAATAAAATAGTCTGACAGGGCTTAAATGCCTGTCTTTTAAATTTTCTTATGCTAAAGTACTTTTAATTTTGTTGAATCTATAAAAATAACTTTATTATCTTGTTACCGCAGATGAAAAACAGGTAAATATATAAATTGAATGAATTCGATACCCAAGTAGAGAAGAAAACATTGTACATAATTAAAGGTAGTTTAGAAGGAGAAAATTTAAAATATCGACATTGTCAGACAATTTCAATCAGAATGAAACCTACATGATATTAAAGCCCATCAAATTTTACTAATAAGTATTGGAGTGAATAGACTATATAAGAAAACAAATGAATACCTCTTTATAACTTTCCTTGCTTACAGAGTATTAAAATTTTAAGTTAATGTTTGTATTAGTTAATTTATCTAACCATCTTGGTCACTAAAATCATATCAAGTATTCTCTACATAATTCTAGTTACAGGAATTAATAATTTTTATACACAACAGGGATACAAAGTATACAGCATACGCTTTTGTTATTGTCAAAAGTACCAGAATTATAAAGATTTTTCCTAAACATATTTTCAGCCCTTGAAGCTGACTTAAAATGGTTGCAACACTAAAGGTATTAGCCAGAAAAATATTATATCTACGGCTTTTTCCATTTAAGAAACATTTGAGAATAACTGCTAAACAAATCATTAAAATCAAAAATTTTGAGCGGTATGGAAGAGTTCAGATGGATTTATCTATATAAATGCCGCGTAATTTTTATGTGTCGTAAATTCCTATATAACAACAAAACATGATATTCCAATGGACCTTCTTTAGGTGAGTTTTTTTTTTTCTTATCCTCCAACTTTATTTACAAAATAAATACACAAAAATTTCATGTATATACAGCAACAATGGTATATACAGTCCACGGCTTAGGCCTCGTAATGCCCAATGGCATTCTAAGGTTCCTTTCGCACTAGGCGCGGTATGCGCTTGAGGAGGCAGGTGGCTTTGTGCCTTTGTTGAAATAAAATGGGGAGGAACCATTTTTCTGGTGGTTAAATGTATGCGGGTCAGAATGCAGAGTCCAGACCCCTTCCCAGGGCGACCACGTCGACCAGGGGGAGAGAGCCTTGCCACTCCAGGCGTAGGTGGTGGAACTACGTCCCTGAAGAGAGGGTTCGCACAAGCCTTGACCCCGTCGAAGAACTTGACGTGCCTCCTGCTGATGAACTCTGGCACCGAAGGAAGATGGAGTTCCTCGTGGATGGTGGCATTTCTCGCCCGCTGGAGTGTGGTTCCTCTTGCTATCCTCCTTAGGACGGAGTTCTGATAACCCTGCAGCCTTTTGAGCGTGGACTGGTAGAGGTGGCGAAGCAGGGGCGCGCCATGGAGTAGAGTCGGTCTGATAACGGCCTTAGGTAGAGTAGGTGGTAGAGCCTATGGGACTTCCTGCGGGCCAGCTTGATTCTTTTCCGTACATGGCTGGAGAATATCAGGTGTCGGTCCAAGGGCACACCTAGGTAAAGAATTGAGTTGGAGAGAGGAAGTTTAACACTGTCTATCTCAAACTCGGTGGGTAACTTCTTCTTCCCCTTCTGGAAGGAAAAGATGATGGCGTCCGTTTTGGCTGGGTTGACCCTGAAACCGATCTTCTTCGATTCCCCAACTATGACGTTGGCTGCTTTCTGAGCCTGGTCACGTGCCTTGGTGGCGCTCATGCTGGTGGAGTAAATGGCGATGTCGTCCGCATAGGCTGCTACTCTTTAGGTGAGAGACAATGTTTGTTAATTAATTAGAAATGTATATTTATATAAAACACAAAAATTGAAAACGTTCAAATAACATGAGATACAATCAACTTACATTGAATTATTTGCTCGTTCTGTTACCAATTTGAACCATTCCTATTATTTGAGAAGATAACTACGTAAAATATCTATTGAAATGTTTTTATGCATTCTAGATAGTGAATATGCCGGGAAAATATATATCCGTATACATTTTTTTTTTCTTTTGTGAAAAATACTGAATCTTATTTTATTGAATATACTTCAACTAATGTACTATTTTATATGCGATGAGTTCATAGTTCACAAATTTTTATCGTATACATTTTATTTGTTTTTCTATAGAATTTTTACAATAAAAACCATTAGAAATCCTGATTTTTTTTAAAAACGCTTTCTAAATCTAATAAATAGAGTTCAACCTGGAAATGTGACATAATTGAACCCATTGAAGCCAGATCGGCAGCAACACAGAAGTAATATGTTTCATTTTCGATTAGTCCACTGGTGTAAGAATACTTTTTATTCCCTTTTGAATATTATTATTATATACATTTTTTCTAGTACATGTTTGAAATTAAAAAAAAAAAAAAAATGAATGAACTGTATGTGGGGTTGAGACCTATGGCACGAAGAGCAATGAAACGCTGTCAACGACGACTGCTGATAAATATACAAATAAAAAAATAAATAAAAAAGTTTATTCTCAATACAATGTATTGTATACGAGCTGTTGCCCGCGACTTCGTCAATTTCTGTTATAATGATCGCTATTATAAAGTGTTTAAAAGAATATATTTTAAAGTACTTCTGCGTTAACACACACACACATACACACATATATACCAAATCATAAACTCCCAGCACCCTCCATACATTCACAGCATCCTTAAATTTAAATCCTCAGTCCACTCTCTCGAAACTAGATCCCGCCATTCCGACCTTTAATTTCCCACCCATAGAACTAAATCTTTTGATCACTCCTTTTATATCCGTTCTGCAACCCTCTGAATTCCCTACCTACTCATATTCGCCATGCATCTTCCTTTCTCTCATTCAAATCTCACATATTCCAACATCTTTTGGCATCCCAAATAGATGCACAACAAATCTGCAACTGACTTATTTCAATTTTAACACAAGTTATAATTATCTATTTTATCCTAAAGCTAGTGTGGAATAATTAGTTTGTTTTGTTTTTTATAATTCCCTCAACCCTATCAGTAGCCTTTAGGAGATTTATCTTCTTTCTTTCTTTCTTTTTCTAATCTTGTGTGTTTATTATCCATACTTTTTGTCTATGAATGTATATAAGTCTAGGTAGTGTTTAATTTTTCCTGTTTGCTCATTTGTAAATAAAAATTAATTTTATTGTTTTCTTGACCAGACATATATGAATATCTACTGTTCAATTCTGTCATTCTTAAGGGACATAGTCCCAGAATAAAGTTTTTATTATTATTATTATTATATATATATATATATATATATATATATATATAAATATATATATTTTTTCTTTTTATAGAAGAACGTAACATTCTACGTAACCCGTCGGATATAGTTCGCTGTGTGAAAAGCAGTCTTGGCGTAAATCGATTCTTAAGTGCTTTAATGTTTGCCCCTGTGACTTATTAATTATTACGGCTAAAGATAACTTAACAGGAAATTGAATTATTTTAAAATTAAAAAATAAATCATTTAGAATCATTAAGATACGAGGTTGATTCTCCCCGGTTTTTTTTTTTGGTTTTTTTTTCAATTTTTCCACTGATTGTCACAGCGTATTGTTAACCTAAAGCCTTGCTCTATAAATGTAGTATCCAACACAAAAATAATTTTTCATTTCGAACCAGTAGTTTTTGAGATTAGCGCGTTCAAACAAACTCATTAGCTTTATAATATTAGTATAGATGTGTCACTTAAGAACCGGCAATGATGCATACCGTTGGGAAGCTAAAGATTTGAGATTAAATATTGTTTTACATACAGATTTGTAAAAGGTAATGTAAAGTGACGAATAGAGACGATCATTGAATGCGAGGTTAATTTTTTCCGTTTTTTCTATAATTTCCACTGATTTCTCACTCCTATTGGTCGCAGCATACTGTTATATAGCCTAAAGCCTCCCTCGATAAATGGACTATCCAACACAAAAAGAATTTTGAAATTCGAAGCTACTGAGATTAATGCGCTCAAACAAACTCTTCAGCTCTATAATATTAGTATAGATTATTATACATATAAATTTAATATTTTTATATTATTTCATTAAAATCTCATGTTTGAAACAAAACTAAATAAAAATTGCTCGAGCCGTTACGGAGGAGTATGACCATCAACACCTTGATATTTGAGATATAACATTTTATATATTAGATTGATTAGAAAAAATTGAAAACAATCTAGATATAATGAGAAACACGTTATTGTTACATCTACTTGTTTTCACTAGTCTTTTATAAAATCTTGATATTTTTACTCTTTGAGAAGATATTCATACTGTAATTCGGAAATAAATAATGTTATATAAATGGTTAAGAACACCATTTTACTGACTTATTTTACTGTTTTACTGTTTCTTGTCAAAAATCGTATCCAATTGTTTTTCGATATCCTCTTACTTTTAGAATTTCATTTTCATGGTGAGCAGTACAGTGATAAATCAATAGTTTGTCCGTATGGCCATAGTACATGAAAATTAACACTTTGAAGTCCCACCATAAGGGAAGCTCTATCTTCTTTGGATGGAATCAGGGTTTTGACATTCTTCTAGCCTCACTACTATGCACCTAAGATTTTCTAGTGATTAAATTATCGTAAATTATCTATGTTTCATCTCCTGTTACCAAACATTGCGAAAATGGGTCGTTTTTTTGCTGTTTCTGTAGCGAATAACAAACAGAAATGCATGTTGAATTTTATTAGTGAGCGAACGACCTAAAAATTAAGTCTGGAAACATAGCTGAGCTTATAAAAATGCATGCTACGCTTGTATGCGACGCATTTGGGACCACATTAATCCCTCGCTCTGATTGGGTGGGATTTCGATCAAAAATTGCTTATTTTAATTTCATATGATCCAACCTACCGTAGAGCATTATTGATTTTCTGAATGAAATTTGGCAAACCAATTTCGACATGTGTGTTCGGATAAGGCATCGTAAAAACCGAAATAATTAAATAATTTTAACTATTTCTTGACCGAAACCATTCTGGGTCATCATAAGATACAACAGGAATACAATGATTGTATAGTAACATATTCATGTGACAGAACAATTAAGGAGAATACAGGAGAAAGGATGGTATACATGATTTATTAAAAATCACAATAACATTAAATACAATATTTTATATACTATCGAGTTAGAGGATGTCAATATTTAAAATATAAAAAATAAATAGATAGGTAAAGAAATCGGTTATTACATTAGAATAATTTCTTTTATTTTTATTTTATTTTTTAATTGCGGATCCTTCTGAGATATTAAATAAATTTAAACAACACTTTGACGGCATCTTAAATACGGAAAATAATAATCAATCTCCTCTCTCTGAATATCAGAGCGCTGAACCATGGATAGACGCACCGAGTAAAGAGGAAGTCGAAATGGTGATAGGAAAATTAAAACGTTATAAGGCTGCAGGAAATGATAATATCACGAGTGAATTAATCAAGGCGTGTGGAGAAGCGGGCGTTTTCAAAATACATTTTTTAGTTAAAAAGATCTGGGAAACTGAAAAAATGCCAGAAGAATGGAAAGAATCAATACTTATTCCGATTCATAAAAAAGGACCGAGGTCGGATTGTAACAACTATCGTGGGATCTCTCTTCTCCCAGTATGCTATAAAATATTCTCGTCAATTCTAACTAGTCGAATCACGGAATACGCTGAGGAAATTATCGGAGATTACCAATGTGGTTTTAGGCGGAATCGCTCGACTATTGACCAAATATTTTCCTTACGTCAAATATTAGAGAAAAAATTGGAATACAACGGTGTAGTCCATCAACTTTATATCGATTTTAAAAAGGCTTATGATTCAATACACCGTCAGAAGCTATATAATATCATGATAGAACAGGGAATACCTAGAAAGTTAGTAAACCTAGTAGAGATGTGTTTGTCGGAAACATTCCATAAAGTTAGAATCGGCCATAATTACTCCGAGAGATTTGAGGTGCGATCGGGTTTAAAACAGGGTGTTTCCCTTTCACCTGTGTTATTTAATTTAGCTTTAGAATATGTCATAGAAAAGGTGATGTGTACCGAGAAAGGCTTAAATATGGGTGACAAGATTCCGGTTTTGGGGTATGCCGATGATCTGGTACTGCTAGGTGAAGACACGGAAACCATACAACTAAATACAAGTGAGTTAATAAAAACCGGTAAAGAAATAGGACTCGAATTAAATACCGATAAGACGAAGTATATGATTAGTAGCAGAAACGGTGTCGATCTTGGTGATATTGATGTATCACGTCATACTTTTGAACACGTAGAGAAATTCAAGTATTTAGGTTCAATTATAACTAGAAAAAATGAAATCCAGGAAGAAATAAAGTCCCGGTTAAAGGTGGGAAATGCGTGTTATTATTCAGTTGCTAAGTTACTTAGTTCGCGGCTTCTATCTATAAACTTAAAGATTAGAATTTATAAAACTATTATTCTTCCAACGGTTCTTTACGGTTGTGAAACGTGGCCACTTACTTTGAAAGATGAACAATGGCTTAAGGTTTTCGAAAATAAGGTATTGCGTAAAATATTTGGTCCAAAGATAGATGAGGCCACTGGGGAGTTTAGAAGGTTGCATAACGCGGAATTGCGGAACTTGCATCCTGTGAATATAATTGAGCTGATTGCATCGCGGAGACTCAAATGGGCGAGTAAAGTTGTTGGGCTCGATGACGAGCGGATTCCGAGAAAGTTGGTATTTGCTGATCCGACTGGTAGGCGTCCGAAAGGTAGGCCGAAGCGGAGATGGGAGGATTGCGTTAAGGCTGATCTCGGGGGCTTGGGCTTGAATGGTGAACATTGGACGAGTCTGTGTAGGCAGAATTTGGTGGTATCGGCATTGAACCTTCGGGTTCGCTAAGCCTATTATTATTATTATTATTATTATTTATTTTATTTATTTTTTTTTTGGAAGTTTTTCTAAATATAAACATTTAAAAGAGCACACACTTCCTTCCATTCCTCACCCAATCACTTTATTTCATAAGCTTTTTATCAGTTTTTCATATTTGTTGACGTTTCGGGGCTGTTTCCCCATTTTCAAGACTATTTTTTTTCCATTATATAATTACTATATCATATTTCACCCTTCATTTTATTTCTTAGCACACCGCTACTTGTCCATATTATAATTTTAGTATGATAATGTAAGTGCTAATGAGAACAAATTATGACTAAAGATTATGTACAAAATTATGAATATTCAGATAAAATAGGAAACATTAAAATACGAAATATAGTGGATAAATAAGTACCAATATCATCTTTATGCGAGGAATAATGTGAAGGACAAGTTGTGATGTTAGGAGTAGAAAGGAAAAATAATGGGAGAGAGTATAAATGAAATAGGTACCGAATAGTAGGCGCGATCTGACAATGGGTAATTAACTAGAGGTGAGGGTTAGATAAACTAAAATTGGCAACAACTTTGTTAACGAAATATATAATTCATTTTTTTTTAAAATATTTTTATTGAAATTTACAACTGTATTTTGTAATACAAGTAAATATGTTCGTAATGCTAAATACATGAAAACAACATGAAGAGAAAATGCCCATTGGCACCACTCCACTAGGTTACTAAACTAGACGGTCTCGAGGCCATCTTCTTTTCAGACGCCTCGGAGGATTGTCAGGAATTGAAGAGGAAGCAAGGATTGAAACTAGAGGATTAGAGTGGGAGTAGGATTTGTCATGGAAGGATTGATACCTGGTTCGGGCCAAATCAGCAACACATGGGATGTTAAGGTCTTTATGGATGAGTTTATTTGTGACAAAGTAAGGAGCATTGAGGATTTTGGATTGCAAGGATTGAATACGGGAAGAATTTGATATTTTCGTAGAGCCCTAAAGCTCAATTCCGTAAGTCCAGATAGGCCTTATGATGGTGATATAGATGAGCCTTTTGTAGATAAATGGAAGATTGGAGCGTCTGTCCAGTAAGTATTGTAGTAAGCGAAAGCGACGGGCAGTTTCTTGTCTTTTCAGTCTTGTGTGAGGATTCCATGTTAGACGTTTGTCAAGTAGAAGTCCAAGGTAGCGGATCTGTCCGACTGGAACAAGTGGAATATTATTAAAGGACACTGTAGAGCAGGATGTCATAGGTTTACGACGAAGAGTAAAGGTAATTTGGTGAGATTTGTTGATTTTGATTCTCCAATTCTGACATCATATCTCAAGCTCTCGGATGTGGGGTTAAAGAGTTTGAGAGGCTATAGTAGGATCGTTATTGACTGATAACACACAAGTGTCATCGGCATAGGTAGAAAGGAAGGTGTTGGGATGGGTTGGGATATCAGCTGTATAGACTGTGTAGAGGATGGGTCCTAGGATACTACCTTGAGGGACACCAGCAGACTCAGTAAAAGGGGATGAATAGGAACTATTGTGGTTTATTTTGAAGGATCTTTTGGAGAGGTAGGACTGGATGTTGAGGTAGTATGTGGGAGGGAGGAATTTGTGGAGCTTGTAAAGCAGTCCTGGGTGCCAAACTCGGTCAAAGGCCTGTTCTACGTCGAGGAAGACTCCCGTGCCGTACAATCCATATATATCATTTAAAATTTAAATGTTAAAAATTGTGAGAAATCAAGGAATTAAATCCTTTTGGAATAGTTGTCAAGTTTGTTAAATAATATTTATTTGATTTAGAACATAATAATTCTAAAATCGGGACTACCTAAAGTATATAATTTACATAGTCATGTCATTACAAGTCATTTCATTACACAGTCATGTCAATGATGTCGATTACATACCTTTCGTATCTTTTTAGCCCTGATGATGTTCCGCAATGGTGGTCGAAAGGTTGGCAGACAGTAAGTAGTTAAATTTATTTAATTGTTTTATTTACGGACCACCACCCGGACTAGTTCCTTCCTGACATCATATTCTATATTCACATTCCATTAGCAAATGAAATATCAAACTAGTTTTAATAAGAGTTAAGAGATATAGTTATTCATATATTGCAAACACGATATACAATACACCATAAGGATTATTATTTAAAGGATTATATAAGAACTGTATCATTGTGACATAAAAGTAAACAGAATAAGAAAAAAAATTATTTGCCGAACTAGTACTTTAACTGAGAGTTTCAGATAGATTTTTTAACATAATTGATTTGAAATCATGCTACCTAAACAATAGCTTTTTCAGTTAAGGATTTAGATTTCATTGGACGATAATGAACTGGCACTTATCCCAAGTTATGCTAATAAAAAAAGCCCCTTCAGTAAATTAAATCGAGTTCCTTCAACTTCAACCAGTGTTTTATTTATTGTTTGCGCTAAAATTAATTAATATACTCACTGGACCATTTATTCTTTGTGGAAGTAGGGCAGTAAAACAGAATATATATTGAAGGGGTGTTGGCTTTTATAGTCCTGATATTGACAGCAAAGGAAATGAAGATACTCCACAGAAAGGAACTTTATTTAATCAACAGGGTTACTCATCTCTTGTGAATTAAAAAATATGTTCTTAAAAATTTATAGGGGCCTTAATAAGTATATTATTTAGAACTGATACTAAGTTCGGTTTTAGGGAGCGGCGTGGTCTAGTGGGTAGAGCGCTAGTCTACTGTGCTCCGGGTCCTGGGTTCGAATACCGGGTATGGCGGAATATTATTCTTTCTGTTATTTCAGGGGAGGAGGGCGTTCCTGGGGCATGGAGACCCTCCTGGGGCACACCTAGCCTCTATAAAGTGGGTACCCAAAAAGGGGGATAAAAACAGGCGGCTGAGCGTGATCTTGGCCGAATCACGTCATTGCACGGCCGTTGGCCTAGAAGCAGTACGAATCTCTACATATATTGAGCCCAAAACTCTCAGTGGTACAAGTTTATTTAATAAGTTGGGTTTAGTATATAGAATAAGAAAGGTAACGGAACTTTCCTACGCAATTCGATTGAAGTTTAAAATATTTTTCAGTTGCCTAATTTAAAAAAAAAATCTGGTGAGCGCAACACAAGACATTCATTAACCTCTGTTTTTTAAACTAATTCAAGAATTTTCAAATGCATTCAGAGATGAAAATAATTTGTTATTAAATTTAAATTGAGTTTAAATAGAAACATATGTTCTATTATATAATTATCTACGACAATTATTTAGTTTTATCGGCTCATCATCACTCTCTGTTAACTTTTACAATTTTTTGGATAAGATAATCGTTTTTTAGATCATTATCTTTCCAACGATATATTATACATATATATTACAACTCTTATGTTCGAAAACATAAAAATTGCATAACCAAAATTTTGCTCGTTTCTCCTTCGTTTTTCCTTTATGAAATTATAGTATATTTAGCTGTTGTTATCTATACTAATAAAACGATATGTTTAATTTTTACGAATCGAACAAAATTAGGAGTACTTTAGAGGAATGAAATTTAAAATAATCGCATTTAATCCCTTTAAATTATATTTCAACTAAAATGAAACCTAGATGATATTAAAGCACATTAAAGTTTACCTCGATCTTAATCAAAATTCGTGAATCCTTGTCTCCTCTCTCATCTTTCGCTACTTCGACTACAGCTGAGCGGTGTAGGGTGGCCTCTCTATGGTACTTGAGTACAGAGTGAGGCGTATCATGAGTTGTTTTTTAGGATTTGTTTTTGGTTCCTCCAGACGGTCTCCCGTGACTCACCTCTACGCCGAGTTAAGTGGCTCTTGCTCTCCGCACGCAGACAGTACTTCCTTGGGCCATTTCTCTACCAAAATATCTCCTTTTTCCAGCACTTATTATCCCTCACAGACGCATGTTGATTTTAAACATAAATCTTAATCATTATAATGATTGAATGCTAATTTATTTTTTATTTTTTGTACAAAATTAGTTGTTTTTATTATCTCATTGTATTGTACCAGAAGTGCTATCTTTATTTGTAACATCAATGTTATTCTAAAGGGACTATGTCCCAGAATAACGTTCATTTTCTATTCTATTGTAACATTTTTCGAGAAAATCCTTAAGAGGTGCTGTGTACAGAGCATAATTTGTGAGACGAATTTAGTTAAAGGATTTGTGAACATTTGGGACTATAGCACTTACTGATTACCTGAGACTTAAAATACAACGACGATAATTTTTTTTTTAATGTTTTAATTATTATTTTTTACGGTATATACTGCATAGCATGATTAAACAACATTTATTTATTCATTTCAGGTGTTCTGCTGGTGTATCCGGAGCTAAGCTAGAAGCTTAAAGGTAATCCTTATGTATATATACACAATTTATATTTGTAGATGTAATAAATCTGAGATTATAATTAGTAGTATTGTCTCTAAAAGTTAATTACTCTATGACTTACCGAAATAAAAATATCCATTAAGGTTGATTTTGGGCTGAATAATTCTTCCATTAATACTCAATTTTTTTATTTAATCAGTATGACGTTTCGGGATATTCTCCCATCTTCAGAAGTCTACAAAGTATATTAAGCAATTACCATCACATTAAAAATTACTATAAGTAAGTGAATGGTTTAAAAAATTTATAAATTAGGTGTCAATTGATAACAAAATTTAAATTACTGAATATATAACAAGGTAACTTTATAATATTTATTTAACTAAGTACTATGTAACATTGTTAAATTTTTGCTTTTAATGCCTCCTTCTGATTTCAAAATTTGTTATTTAATAGTTTTAAATTTTGTTATCAATTGACACCTAATTTATAAATTTTTTAAATCATTCTCTTCATTATAGTAATTTTTAATGTGATGGTAATTGCTTAATATACTTTGTAGACTTCTATATCCCGAAACGTCATACTGATGAATAAAAAAATTGAGTATTACTGGAAGAATTATTCAGCCCAAAATCAACCTTAATAATTAAATGAGCTCTTCCTTGTTTAGAATATATTGATATAAAAAAAAATATCCAATATAAACTCCTATTTCCTATTCATTTATTTATTTATTTTTATTTCTTTATTTTGTGTACATAAGGAATGAATGAATTCTAATATCACTAATACTTACCAAGATTGTGGCAGATTGTATTATTTCTAAATAAATAAAAGTTAAAAAAAAAATATATAAACTCCAATGACCTATCATATGCAAACATTTGGTCGATTAATAAGGGACCTTTAAGGTACTAAAATTTTTTCTCGAAGAAGTCGTAATTAAGCACAATAGAGAATTTATAGATAAAAAGCAATACAGCCAATTACAAAATGTTTATTTTGTTTTCGGACTTAAGGAATTGTGAACGGTTCCCAGTAATGCAGTATAAGCCTAGTTTACCTATTATTAATAATTGAGCCCCATTAAGATGGTATGATATTTATAGATAACCGCATGAATCACTACAACCTCAGATCTCTTGTGTCCAAAAAAAGATTCCTTCTTCTAAAAAAATAAAAAATATCAACCCGTTTTCAGGGTAAATGTCTATGTCTGCATCACATTAGAGGGCAATTACTCCCAAATAAGATTAACAAATCCACCTTTGGATTGTTAAAAAGAAACATTAGATCCGGGGTATAAAATTATTATTGAAGGGGGTGCTCGTTAGAGCTAAGTGATTATTAGAGCTAATAAAGAGGTTTTTCGCTGCAAAAAATAGAAAACTTTAGTTACTAAAATTTAAAATTAAGATAAAAATAAAACGGCTCTTCGCTAAAAATAGGCCATTGAAGTCTCGACATGAGTTTAACTATTTTAATTTTTTTTTTTTTATAAACTAATACAATTTAATCTTTTTTTTGGATGTGGTTAGGTATTGTAGCATGAAAGTCCATTTTTAAGTTTCATATTAAAAAGTTGCTAACTGAAATGAATTTTCTACAATTTATTCAAGGATCCTCATAATCATAGACCAATGACTCTCAATAATTATCCCTGGATACATTCCTTATTTAGTAATAACAAAAACTAAGCCTAATTAAACTATTCTAAATCTTAACCTAATTTTTTACATTTTTACACAATTTACTTACAAATTTCATTTGGTTAGATGAGCGGATCAGATGGACAGTTTTAGCTCGTCTGACGAGTGGGAGCTAATTCCCATTTATCCCTGGAAAGGATAAAGATTTTGACCCCTGTTTATTAAGCAGCGGTAAATTAAAGCTAGATTTATTATATATTTAATGAATGCATAGACTAATATTACTGAAACCATTGGATTTTATTTCCTAAGATTTGTGTTACCGATCCAGTTAGGTGGCACTCAGGGAATATTAAAAACAGTTTCATAAATGACAATATTATTTCAAAATTAGTATACACATATGCAGATATTTACACAATGCAAGTTCTAGAAGGAAAATACTGAGGGAATCAGTACTACTACCTTTGCAAAAATATTACAAAGAATTCTTTATGACACTTGTGGGGAGGGTGGGATTTACAGGCGTCCTTCTAGTTCTCATACAAGCTGACTCGCGTTGCTCAAAGAATTCGCAGTTAATGGTTGATATCTAGTTTTACAAAAATATTTATCAAACTCATAACACTTTTTTATCCTCTCTTGTTAGTTTAAGAATAATCGTTAAAGTACACTTTTAATAAGATAATAACCAATCTAATGATTACATTCTAAGCAACTGAGAATTACAAAAGACTTCATTACGAAATACGGAGAAATAAAAGATTAATCCGTCCTCACATGTAGCCTTTTACATAATTCCATAATTGGCCTCAAGGACGGTTAGGGGTCTGGTCAGTGGCAAACCGCTTGCTTTGTGGACATGAAGCCATAATCTAACTATATTCAGTTTCAGTCCCATTTTTGAAATATAACAATGTTCTAAGACAAGATTATGGTGAACCATTATTAAATTATGACGTTAGCCTTAAATAAAATTTTAGATGCCAACACAAAAATCCGGTGTGCACATAAGACTTTCAATTCCCTAGTTGCTACAATATTTACATTTTTTTATTTTATTCATGTTATTTACTGAAATTAAACTGTATTAGTTTATAAATCAAGCAAATTTGCTAATAATATACAAGAAAAGATATGAAGAGAATAATCTTTATGGATGAGTTTGTTGGGTGACAAAGTAAGGAGCATTAAGGATTTTGGATTGTAAGGATTGAATACGGGAAGAATTTGATGGTTTAGTAGAGCCCCAAAGCTCAACTCCGTACGTCCGTACTCCGTTCGTGAAATTGATTTTTATTCTCCAATTTTTATACCATACCTCATGGTATCTGATGTGGGATTGAAGAGTTTGAGAAAAAAATTAAATAAAGTTATAGCAAAAAAATATTAAAGAATTACAGTGGAAACATGTGCTTCAGATTTACATATTATGTTCCAGAAGATAAATATATATTATGAGCTATTCAAACGAATTCATTATTATTAATTTTTAGAATTATAAAATGACAGCAAGCTGCAGCTTGCAATATTTTAGATAAAATAAAAATAAGTAAAAAAGTAATAATTCAGAAAGGGTTCCATCAATATTGTGTAACTTTTTTTTCTATGAAAAAGTACAGTATAAAATTGATATTTTCTCTTTTAGACATTATGGTGCTGTGGCATATTTACATCTGCCAATATATACGCTTGTAACTCTTATTATATAGAGTGTGCTTAAAACACGATAAATAAGAAAAAAAAATAAGAAGTTGCTCTCTCTCTCTCTCTCTCTCTCTCTCTCTTATATATATATATATATATATATATATATATATATATATATATATATATTTAAATCACAAATTAAAATAGATGTAATTCCACCAAACTCGGTTCTTATAGCAAATACAAAAAAAATGAAAAGATTAGCAGCTATAAATACAGTTATACCCTGATTTAGTTATTTGGAAATAATAAACCATTGTGTAAGAATTTGCAGCGTTTTTTATATGGGAAATTCCCATTAATATTTTCAGCTTCGTTGGCATTTTCATTTTTGAGATTCCGTGATGACCACAAAAGTAAGTGAATAGTAACATTCTTTTATAAATATTAATTATTTATAGTAATAAAGTGTAAAAAGTTTTTTTAACAAAACAAATTAAATTTACTTCAATTTAGTATACCCACAAAGATTTATTTCCAAAGCTCTATTGAAGGAAAAAAACTGTTTTGAGAGAGACGTAGATTACGGCCACGGAATAGGGAAATAACGGTTTTGAATCTTTGTGTTTCGAAGAGTTTCTTCTTTCCTTATTTATTCGAAGCTATTTCATTACCTTTGAAGGTTTTTGTTAAAGTATGTTACGAAATATTCCAAAATAAAAACAGAAGCGCAGAAAATTATTACACAATGTTTCATTATTTCCAAATAACTATGATTGGATGTAACAGATTATATAGCTGTTTATAGGAATTCGACTATAATGAAAAGCAATAAATAACTATGTTTTAAAAAAAAAATTTTCCTCCTTTTTTTTGTAATCAAATTCGTTCAACTATAACATTTTTCTGTTCTATCGCTGCTAACAAGATGCTATTTTTTTTTTCTAATTTACAATACTGAATGTTCTTTGATGAAAGAAAATAAAAGATTTTAGCATTTAGGTCCAGTCAGAATATTTCAATCAGAATAAAACTTATATGATATTACAGTCAATAAACTTTTACATCAATATAGCGAGTACAATCAAAATCATTAAAGCCCTTTTGAGAATATCGTATAAAGGCGCGAAATGCATGGTAAAAATGATTCTTCTGGTTAGCTAATTATTATTGGAACATCTCGGTTATGGGCGGTCCTAAAATATAAAATTTCAGTTTTAGACAATTTATCGGTTTTGAGCTAATCTGTCTACACACACAGTCATGTGGACTTTGGGAAGCTTATGTGTATTTCTACGGAAAACTAACAATTAATAAACTAGTGTAAATATATCAATTTTTTATTTATTTATTAATTGTAATTGTTGAATATAATAAAATATAGAGAAAAGGTTGAATATAAAATGTTTGTATGTTGAATAGAATAAACAGAAAAGAGGAAAGAAAAAATCCACTAAAAATAATACCCAAAGCAATGTAGGAAAAATCATTTTAAATATTTTAATAAAAATGAAACATTTAGTTATTAAAGTACAAATTAAATTATAAAATTACTTTTGTGTTTAGTAGAGAATGTACACGCTCAAAAGTAAAACTTAAGATAAATTTAATGAATAAAAAAGATGAAAGTTTTAGTTCAAAGTAGTAAAAAAACAAAGCATCTAATCTTAAACTATCTTATAACATTTTAAATCTTATACCTAAGCAAAAACGATACACAAGAATATTCCTAAAAAGATAAAATCAAATATTCATTAAGTAATCTACAAAAGCGAAATTCTTGTATTGGATCTATCAGGTGTACTTGATTCCTTTTATATAGTACTTAAGTTTTAGTTTCCTTAGAGTTTAGTTTTATTTTGAATATTTTATAGTTACTTTAAAATCTGTTTTATTCCTTGCCTCTTTTATTTTAATGAGTATCCTTTCTCTTTCCCATAACATAGTACCTGTTCTTCAATCTAAAAAAGAAGTAATACATGCTCGTTCTCTTATCGCTGTTTTGATAAGTTTTTCATTTTATCTTATTTTATTATATTATTAATTTACTACATAATTTAGGCGTTGATTTCCAAGGGCAATATATCCATTATAGGAAATTTTTCTTCATATTCAAAAATATAACACTAGTTTATTATTAAACAAACTTATTTTATTATTTTCTTATTAAAATCATGAATTGCTTTTTTACTACAATATAATAAGAACACTGTATTGCAGTTAGGGGATGGAATGTTTTAGTATGATTTCATTAGTACGAACGTAACCAAATGCGTAATTAGAATTATTAGAAAATGATTGCATTACTATATCGCGTTTTCAGAACTTGTAAGTTCATTGAATAAAAAAGTAGGAGATTTAGATAAAACTAAATGATGAGAATACAAATATGCCAACATTTAAATTTTACAAAAAAATTTCTTTTAGTATTGCAATTCAATCCCATGTTATAATTCCAGTCCAGTGGCGCGACAGGCCGTGTAGGCCCTAGGCCTCGGGGTGTAAGCTCCTTTACAGGAGATTACACTCACGTTTTTTTATGCATTTTGCAGTATAGGGTCATCACTCCCTACCTATAATTTTGTGAGTGGGCACCATTTGGCTGACGGGTCTCACATACCGGCTATTTGCCGGTGTTGAGGCTCTGAGTAAATCCCTTTTAATTTAATGTTTGAAAAAGTCCCTCTGAGATTGGGATTCAAATTCACAACCTTTAGCCTAAGAGACTAGTGCATTAGCCACTCAGCTACGGGCTTGCTTCATGTTATATTTACATTTTATTATAATTCTTTGATTTTTTGCACTCACTTATGAAATATACATGTTGTCTGAGTAATTTCTCTTCATATTGTGGAAGCAGATACGAGATGTTATGTGGAAGAAAAACGTTCATACACAATATAATCCGAATCTCATAATTAGGAGGTCAATCAAATTTTGAGATTTTCACTGTACCAATTGTTTTCCTTAGAAAAACTAATTATACTTAAATCAAAAGTTGGGAGCTCGAAAACCTTATTTGTGAATTATATTTTACATAAAGTAAGACTAATAAAAGTAGATAATAGAAAAATCTGTATAGTTTTGAAGCCGTGAGAAATAAAAATCAATATGACTTTTTTTTTTTGCCCTTACTTTGGCCTAGTTAGAGCAAAAAATACAAGGGGCTAAGACCTGATATAAGAACTAGGCCACAAACAAGTCTCACAACATTAGCAATTTGGTACCGTTCCAAAATTGTTTTCTGAAACGCCAAGGTATTTGTCCAAGCTCAACTTTATATTCGATTGGATTTAGGTTCCCTCTTAAGTACTTATTTTTTAAAAATTCTAAATTCTATTTATAAATATATATATATATATATATATATATATATATATATATATATATATATATATACATATATATAACTTATGCGTTGTCTGAAAAATAAACTAAAAAAAATAATGAAAGGGGCATAAACAACACGCTTGATGGCTATTCAAACACTAACTTTATTTGGTCTTCTAATCCTCTATATATACATTTCTATTGTTTACAAGAGGTGGTTTGGAATTAAGGCTGATAGTCTACCTTATCAGTCCTTAACTCCCCCCCACCAGTTTACGAACAATCCTCGTAAACTACATATAAAACAAAATTTATGGAAATCCTCCATGAGATAAAAGAAAACAATACAAAAAAAAAAATGACAAAACTCAGAAATAAAATAACACCGGAAAAGAGAAGACAATAGATAAAAAAGAACAACACTTCCTGCAAACTGAACACTGCATAAAAAAAAACTGACAACTTCACAATAACAAAAAAAAACAAAAACAAAAAATACAAAAAGCTGAGGACACTCCAGCGTCCTAGGATGCCTCCATCGGGGGAAGTTTCAATTGTTCTAGATGAACCGTACGCCGCTTCCTGGGTTCGCGCACGCTCTCGATCGTGACCAAATTGTGTTCACGGATCACAACCACTCGGAAAGGGCCCTCATAACGCCGGAGTTCCTTCCCTCTGTTGGTCCCCACACGCCGGTAGACCACCGTACCGATTTTGACAGGTCCCATTAGATCCCGCACTCCAAGATTATGCCGCTCCACCCGGCGACGCTTTTCTCGCTCAATCCGATCGCGAACCGTGACCCACAGCTTCTTAAGCGTGAGACTATTGCTCACAATTCGCCCTTCATCATCCGCCGCACCGCGGCAATCACGCCGGCGACCCTGCAACCCGAAAAGGATTTCGTGAGGGGTAAATTCCGTGACCGAGTGGACGGAATGGTTATACGCGACGATGGCACGCTCCATAGCCACGTCCGGCTCCAACCCCTTCTCTAATTGAAACACCCGCAGGTGGTCACTCAACGTGCTGTGAAGGCGCTCGATACCTCCGCGACTTTTTGGATGACCCGGTGTGTTAAGATGCCACGTGACACCCAAAACCTTCATCTCCTCCCGGACTTTGGCGTTGTCAAATTCGCGACCACTATCCGAAGAAACCTTCTCGGGGACGCCATAAAACTGAAACCAAATCCAAAGGGCCCGCAACACTGCCTCCGCCGTACGCTCCTGAACGGGATACGCCATCGCAACCTTGCTGAACAAATCCAAAACCGTGACCCACTTATAGTTTTTCCACGTAAAGGAATCGATTTGCAGATCAACCAGAGGCGCAGCAGCGGTAGGGGTTTCCTCCTGGACGGCCCGAGGGGGATGACGATCATACTTGGCGCGCAGGCACACATCGCAATTCCCAATGGTCTCCTGAATGGTGCGCTTCATCCCCCGCCAATAGTAACGCCGCCGCAACGCACTCAACGTCTCGGTGAGGCCCCGGTGGTTCGTCTTCCCCTGATGATAAGCGAGCGTCACCTCCCTCTGCCGTTCCTCATCACGGATGGTCTCGGCGAGCATGGAACAACGGACAAACGACCGGTCAACCCCAATACGCTCCGCCCGCCACAACCGGTGGATCCGTCCCCAAACTACGGCGTTGCCGACAAATAGGTGGTGGGTCCTGCCCGGCTTAGACGCGTCCGCCAGCGCTCTACAAATCTGGTCATCCCCGACGGATGGCTGAGACCAGACATTGACGACCGAACACCCGCCGAAGCGTTGAAAATCTATCTTAAGGAGCCCCGACGTCCTCGTCTTCCAGATAATCTGGTGGCGCTTGTCGTTCACGATGTCGTCTATTTCCTCCATGTCCACAGGACGCCCCTCAGAAGAACGCTCGTCCTCCGACGACGCGGCCTCATCCGAAACTCCAGCCGTGCCAGACTGGGGTTCCTCCCCAGGAGTCCACTCCCTAAGAAACTGCCGAACATCGCGAGAGGACTCGCCCCGTTCCTCCTCTACGGCGTTTACCATGAGCGCACGCGACAGCCAATCCGCGACAACGTTCTCCCTGCCCGGTTTGTATATAATCTCCATATTGTACTGCCCCAGGAGCTCTTTCCAGCGTGTGACCCGTGCGGAAGATTCTTTTAGCCTCCCTACCCATTGTAGCGGACGATGGTCTGTATGGACTCGGAACCGCCTCCCGAAGACGTACGGCCGGAAGTGGTCGACAGCCCACACAATTCCGAGGAGTTCCCGCTCCAAGGCGCTATAACGAGACTCCGCATCCGTAAGACGCCGACTGGCGTATGCAACAGGTCGTTCCCCCCGGTCACTGTCCTGAGATAACACTGCCCCAAGAGCGTATTCACTGGCGTCAGTCGTAATAGTGAACGGCCGTTCGAAGTCCGGAAATGCGAGCACCGGATCACGCTGTAAGTGTCCGATGCACCGGCGCACCTGGTCCGCAATATCTGGGGTCATCACGACTTTAGACCCTTTTCGCAGTAAATTATTAAGGGGCACAAGATACGCCGCCATAGCCGGAACAAAACGGCGATAATAATTCAAAGCGCCCATCAACCGCCTGATCCCCTTCACCTCGGTCGGGATGGCCATACGCTGTAAGGCCGCCACCTTCTGAGCATCCGGCTTCACGCCCTCCGCGGAGATCGTATGGCCCAAAAAACTAATTTCCCGCTGACCCAAGATCGACTTCTCAGGAGAAAGACGGAGACCAAACTCCCGCATTCGACTAAAGACATCCCGGAGATGCTGACCGTGGTCCCGTTCCGACCGACTGAAGACCAAGAGGTCATCCATGTAGACCTGGCACACGGACTCGTCCAGACCCCGAAGAAATTCGTCCATCAACCGTTGGAAAGTGATAGGGGCATTCTTCAGGCCAAACGGCATACGGGTGAACTCATAATGGCCCCTCTCGAAGGTAAACGCGGTCTTGTGTCGGTCCCGAGGATGCATTCCGATCTGATGATACCCCGCCTTCAGATCCAAAGTGCTAAAAATGTTTGCACCCCCCAACCGGTCCAAAATATCGTCGAAGCGCGGAAGAGGATACTTTTCGTCAACCGTATTCTCATTTAACTTACGGTAATCGATGACGACCCGATATTTTTCCGTTGTCTCGCCGGGGGCACACTTCTTCTTGACGGCCCATAACGGACTATTATACGGGGACGTGCTGTCCACGATTATACCCTGCCGCCGTAAATCGTCTAGCTCTTCCCGAATATGCCTACGAAGCGCCTGAGGATACCGTCTTTCCTTGACATAAACGACCCGATCCTGCTTAAGCGGAATTTCATGCACAGTCCGACCCGTAACCCCAAGGATATTCCCTTCCTTAAAAAATATATCGCTGAATTCTTCCAGGATAGACGTTTTCCAATTATCGACCTGATTCAGCGCCCCAATACGCGCCTCGCCGCCCGCAGCTACGCGAGTACAGGTATACTTTCTACCTCCGATTCTGATAGCCCATCGGCCCCCCAGGTCCTAATACGCGCGCCGATTTTCCCTAATAGGTCATTACCGATTATCGCCTGATACTCCCTTGGCATCCTACTTACTACATGGACGTGAAACTCTCCGCTCCTTTCCCCCCATGTACTTAAGCCCAGCTCGATTTCCCCCTCCACACGACAGGTCCCTCCCAGGGTGATTAAATTACATTGGCATACCTTAACCTGGAGTGCCCTCTCTCCACCTTTCCACTTCTCTAGCGCCTCTCTGCATGCGATGGTGCACGAGCTCCCGGTGTCCACCAGGCATGCGACTCCCTCCGCGCTGATGATAGGCAGACCGCCGCTCTCTCCCCTCGCATGGTAGCTCACCAACGTGCGGTTGCCACTCTGCTGATACCCGCCTCAGATTTCCTCACGGGATGACTGCGCTGCCGTTTCCGGTCGCCTCCACACACTCCTCCTGCTCCTCTGGCCACCTCCTCGAGCGGGGACGTCCGCCTCAGTCTCCGTTTCCGTTTCCTCAGACCCTCCGGACGATTCGCTTGCCGATGCCATATGCCTCCTCTGGAATCGTCCTGATCGGACTCTTTGAGCATTTACTTCCATAGGTTCCGGTTGGTTCGCATCGCGCCGCCGGTACATGTAAGGGCAATGTCTTGCCATATGTCCCTCCACTTCGCACTCAAAGCACCTAGTGCGTGGACATTGGGCCACCAGATGCCCGAGCTTGCCACAACCATGGCACTTGCGGTCCTCCCGCCTCCCGCTGCTTCTCGGTTTTGCTGGCCGTCTATCACCTTGCGGAGGCCTCTCTCTCCTATTCTCCCGAAATTCTCTTCTTTTCCAAACGGGAGTGGTCCTAGGCTGATTGTGCGAGACTCGTGTCCAACCATGTTCCTCCGTCTCCATCCGAGATTCTTCCTCGCGGGCACTGGCGTCCATCATTTCTTGAGCGCATTCGATGAACGAGCGCTCCCTCTGAAACCCTTCTCTTTTACCGGTTTCCTTCGCCAGCTGCACCTTTAGAATTATTGCTAGAAAATCCATCCTAAAGTGGACCTCCTCAACACTCGCGGTCTCTCTCATTTTCTCCGTTATTCGGTTAAACTTCGTGAGTAGTTCTCCCGCATACTGGCCATTAGACTGCCGCGGCTTCTTAGTTTCTCTTATTATGTGAAAAACATCTTCTTCAGGGGCCCATCTTCCCCTTCCGTAGGCCTTCTTTAGTCGCTCTTTCACGACGCTCCAGGGTGTCTCTTCATCGGCTTGGATATGATTCAGGATGCTCCTCTTCACCCTGCAAACCACTGCAGCCTTTAACGCCTCAGCATCTTCTCCGTCTAACAGTCTTTCAGACAACTTTGACTGAATCCTCACCATTAAACGATCGCCCCATTTTAGAAAGTGATTGAGCTCACCAATCTCTCCAGTGAATCTGTCAAGGTCGGATGTAGCCTTCCTCAATTCCTGAGCTGTCGCTGTTTGAATCTTCACCCATTCCAGCGTCGTTCTATGCGCCTGCGCCAGTGAAACTTCCGGTAGTGGCGGTAACTCAACTGCCGCCGCTGCCGCCTGCTGTGGCCCAGCCGGTGGGACATTTAGAACGGCTGGTCTCAAAACTACGTTCTCTGCCATAATATTGGTTTTCGCAGGCAAGAGAAAAAAAATAAATAAAAATAATGATAAAATAAACTCACGTACGCTGGCAAGTACCAAAAAAAAATTACGTGCTTCGAACTTATCTAAAGGTCCCGGGTTTCGGCACCACTTATGCGTTGTCTGAAAAATCAACTAAAAAAAATAATGAAAGGGGCATAAACAACACGCTTGATGGCTATTCAAACACTAACTTTATTTGGTCTTCTAATCCTCTATATATACATTTCTATTGTTTACAAGAGGTGGTTTGGAATTAAGGCTGATAGTCTACCTTATCAGTCCTTAACTTATATATATATATATATATATATATATATATATATATATATATATTCTTTTTATTCGCACTCGAAACTAACAAGGAACGAATGTGGTGTTAAGAAAGATGAAACTGTAAATTAAATTTCTTAAAACCATCAGATCTGACACTCAGTTAATTTTTAGCCGTTTACCTACATGATATACAGTTCATCAGTATGATGTGTTATGTCTGTAAAATGTGAAAAGTCTGATACGCGAAAAAAAACGACTTTCACTTACCTCTGTTTTTAAAATCAATTGTAAAACTTTAAAAAAATTATTAGAAATAAAAAAGGATAAGCAATCATACTGAGCTTAGATAGAAACATGTGTGCTTCATTAAATAAAAAAAAAATCGCTTATATTGTTATCTACAAGAATCATTTGTTTTATCAGCTTTCCATTACTCTATTTTGCAATTGTGAATTAAATAATATTTTTGTTCTAATCTCCTAAACGTAATGTTATTCAGAGAGGCGAATCTGGATTTAGATCACTTTTTAAGCATCGACCTATTCAGAGCGAGGATAGCATTAAAGAAAACAAGCGCACCAGCACAGTGATTAAAGCAATACAACCTAAATAAGCTTAAGGATCCCATAATTCGTGCACAATATCAAGCGGACCTGGATAGGTGTATCCGGCAGGATGATTTCCTTGAGGGTGATATTGACATCGCATGGGCTACTTACTCATGGGCTATATCAAATACAACCATAAAACTGCTTGAGACCTCCATGGTTTGACGAGGAGTGGGAGAGGTAGGTCTATACGTCTGAAGAACGAAGCATATAAAGTCAAGGTTCAGCGAGATGCCAGCAGTAATGCCGAATCATATAACCAGAAAAGGCGAATAGAATAACGTCCTAACCGGAATAATAGAAAAAAGTGGGACAAGGAATAAATAGAAAAGACTTAACTCCTTAGGAGAAATAAGCAGGATAGGCATTAAAGCAAACAATCGGAAAAGAAACCTTTTGAAAGCAAATCTTTCTACTGCCTGAATGCTACTGGTAAGCTTCTAACCCATAGGATGAATTTTCATGAAGAATGGAAAACATTTTTTCTGGTTTCTTAACCAGGATATACAGAAACTAGTTAGGAGAAACAGCGAACTTTTTCCTTCATTTAAACCAATAGAACCGCCAGATAAAGAGGAGATCTTAGATTCATTAGCGAAGCATAATGACAAGGCACAAGGTGTTGAATTGCTTGCTGAATTACTTCAGCATTAATTAATTCCTTTAAGTGTGGAGGATGTAAGCTACTTAAGATCCTTCAAAAAATCTTGATTTTGATCTGAAGTAGTGATAGAATCTTGGAATAAATCAATAATCTGTGCAATCTCCTTGGAGTCTCCTTACTCTCTTGTGCGTACAGTGTGTTGTCTAGCACCCTTTTCCAAAGTCTACTCCCCTTTGCAGAAATGGAAAAAAAACGATGTGTTTTTCGGAAAGGACGATCTACTATAGACCAAATGCTTACGCGTCATGGTTGAAAAAGAAATTGAAATGCTATTTAGTTACATTACTTTTAATTGACCGACATTTTAATAATAACAGCTAATATCAACTTATAAGTTTTAGGATCATCGTTGTATATCCTTGTATATTGTGGCGAATTAAAAAAAATATTGGTCCTGTAGTTTCAGACAAATGCCACGGACGGCGTAAGGTGGATGGCAGACTGCGGACAAACGGATCTTTTTTTATTATTTATTCGGGTTCTACGTGCCTTGAAACGTAAGACCTCAAATTATTAGAGAAGGAATATTTGTTTTTATCTGTTTGGTGTATTACAAAGGTTCATTATTGAAATCAATAAACTAAAATGTAAATCGGTTTTGAACTAGTTGGGCTTGTAGGCGTTTTGAACTCGCTTGTTGTGATTGCCAATCTTTCTTGAATATAAACTAACAGTTTATTGATCTCTTTGATTAATCGAATTCTAAAAAAAAATAAGTAAATCATATTCTCAGATATTTAAAATTAAATATAAAAATCTAAATATTAGGAAATAATAAACCATGATTGTATAAAGCTTTGTTTGGTTTCCTTATGATGGTTTTGAAATAATAATTATTAGCCCCATGATACTCATTAAATGTGCTCCATATGAGTAAATTAGATCCATACATCTACTAAATTCACATAATATAATTCAAATTAATCAAAGAGCGTGTATGACGAACGTATACGTTGACACTAGCCGGGGATAAAGCTGTGTATAATGAGACGCTTTGCTTAGGAACTATAGCGCTCTGTACCCGAGATGGAAATCCTAATTGAGCTACAAAGCGCCATTGACTGCATTCCCTTTCCCACCTTTATCGCAACTTCCTCACGGCTTAGTCTTGTTGCCTAAGCTCTGCTGACTTGCAGTGGTTATGGAAGGAATTAGTCTTGAAGAGGTATAATTAGGCCACCTTGTTTAGACGTTCAGCTATTCGCTTAAAGGGTTGCGGGTAGCGAGTTACCTTGCGGGAAACCTTTTAGAGGATGTTCAAAATGCAGATGGGAGCGATTTGTAGCATGGGACCGCCGCACACAGGACAAAATCAGCAATTTAATTGGACAAAAGTCAAATCAAAAGTTTGGAATTTTTGAGTTGCTTGGACTTTTTATTATTAGTTGGTAAGGCGCTTCATTCTAATATTTTCCGCCAAACTGTGTTTAAATGTTAAATGAGTAAATCATTCCTGTTCACACAAGTGCCTAATAACCGGCAGTAGAATTATCTTTATTAGATGGTCATTTATTATGTCAATGGTGTGTGTAGCACAAAGTCTCTTTGCTTTTATTTAACAATGAACATTGCTGAGACAGGTGAGACATTTAATTTCCACACTCGTTGCTGAATATACATTGCAATCTACCTGTAGAGTTAATTTAGCACTTTGTAAATGTATGCCTATATTCAATAACGAAGAACTATATAATCCCCAAGTGACTCCAGGGATTTATTATCATTTTATTGTATTGTTTTTCCCGTATTCTGGCTCTTCAAACGTAAAATATAGGAAAGTTTAAGATTTTAGCAAATAAATTTGATGTTTGGCCTCTGTGCGCTCGCCAATAGTGTCAACAAATTAATTAGTTTTATATTTTTTTCTTATAATAACTTTTATATTTTCTGTGATCTGGGATCCCAAAACTTAAATATGGACATGTTTCAGAATTTTGTCCACCTAACTCGGTCATATATTCATATACTGTACGCCGTAATCTTCTTGCTTTGATAACGAGTGTCTTCAATGCTAAACGACAACCCTCTATGTTATTTTTTTTTTTCACTCAACATTTTATTCACGCCTGTAAAAAAAATAAAATAAGCAAATGTGGAGACAGTACCTAGTGGTGTATGACATCAAGCAGAACTATATTTTCAGGTCAGGAGGTCCCTCATGTAACTCCATTTCAGCCTACGCCGAGTTACGTATGGTATGTAACCATACTAATAATATAGCCATATTTTGTGATCACGTAGTTCTTTATGAAATCGTTTATAAGTCATTCGAATGTGGTTTGTTGTAGTCCGAATATGCCAGTCAGTATAAAGGGTATCATTTGAAACATATGGTTATGAGTTCGTTGTCAGTATTTAAAACTGCGATTGAAAGGTTTGTATTTTTCGTATGTGTCCGTTTTTCGTCTTTTTAGCATGTCCGTATATTTGGCAAGCGTAAGTCTATAAAGGATTTTATAATTAATGTATACGTTACTTTTCTATCTGATGAGTAATTTAGAATGCCCATGAAGAATCGAATATAATAATCTCAGTCGAAAATACAGAGTTTTACGTTTTTTCTTGTTGTGTGAGCCCAATGTAAACTTTTTGTCAAAAATATGTAATAAGAACGTTACTGTGTTTGATGGTGGTATCTGGTGTTTGTCTATGTAAACTGGAGGACAGGTGTCTAACGTTTAGTGACTTGTCATATTTAATTTTCACTTTTTACACCATTTTGTAGGTTTCAAAGTGTTGTTGGTAATGTTATACTCCTTTGTATAGGGTCAGTGTTTCTCGTAATAACAGCCGTTTCATTTTTCAAAGGTACAAAGCAACAATTTTTCAAAGACGCTAGTGTTAATATCGCCTTCTGCAGAACATCACATAAGGCAAGATAGGGAAAACGATGCCTAGGTAGAAGAATAGAAATCTGGTTGTTAAGCTCTGCGATTGGTATGGCAACGGTATGACAACTGATGACATACTCAAACGTGTCTCTACTAAAGTTAAAAAATATGATATAACTAAAATAGTATGACGATCGCCAACGAGTAAAGAGAATGCCTTAATATATTTACAAAGAACTCGAAAACTCTGTCTGAATATTTTGATAATATAGAAATTATTAATAATATTCAGTTTGAAATATCAAGATATCC
Source organism: Piezodorus guildinii (assembly GCA_023052935.1). Lineage (NCBI taxonomy): Eukaryota > Metazoa > Arthropoda > Insecta > Hemiptera > Pentatomidae > Piezodorus > Piezodorus guildinii. Next base: position 135,184,287 of record CM041293.1, on the reverse strand, counting down.
TCGAAGAGAGGAGGCCCTATATCTATATTGAATATTGATGGATATTATTTCTAATACCTCAGTCTGACGGGTCGACGCCATTCATCTAAAAGCTGAACAAGATAAATTACATCAAAGTGGATAAAATAAACCTAATAACGGAAGGAGGAAGGGGTTGTTATTAGAAGTGACAGGGAAGTGGGATATAGGAATATCAAGGAGCAATTCCCTCGCCTTGTCAGCTTGTCAACCCGAGTCGTCCCCTCTAGCCATGTATATTTTATTAGTAGTCTAGTAGTTTAGTAACTTCCACTCTATAATGGTCAGTAAGGTACTACCTAGTAGTATAACCAGGTCAATTGGGTAATGTTCGACTCAATGGTCTAGTAACTTTAAGTATAATATAGAATGGAATATTATAAAGGAATATGGTTGCTTTTGACATTCTATTGTTGTGAGCTCGGACTAAAGATTCGCCCTAAAGGTGGCCTAAAATTTATTCCGAAACGTTGGGACAATAAAGTAGGTTCGCATAATTTAGATTTTCATATGACAGCACCGTGGCACGTGAGTTTCGTATAACAACTCACCATTTGTTCATAGATTTCAGAGGGTCTCTATGAAGCATTGAGACAGCTAAATGATCATGCAGGCCTGAAAATACTACCCAAGTTGACCGTGCCAGAACTCGAATGCGTTGTACCTGTGCAAGATGATCGCCAGGCGATACACTAGCATGTTTACTGTTTTACCTGGCTCTAGAGAAGGCAATAAGAGATTCCGGAATTGAGACAACAGGAACTGCAATCAGTGAGATTTTCAGATTGCGACTTATATAATTTACTGTTGCATTTGCTATCAAAGTACATATTTGTTTTTTTAGCTTTTATTATAAGTAATTTCTTAAAATGGAGTTTCTACAAAAAAAAACAACAACAAAGAAACATGTTTTCAATACAAATAAAAGATAAATTAATAGAAGTAGTTGATCTGTACATTTGTCACAAATTATAACAGATGTAATTACACCTAAACATCTATTATTATTGAATATAGAGACGAATTGAAAAGATTTCCGAGATTAAGACACTGTGATGAACTAAAAGAACAAAAAAATTGTATATGGTCAAGCCACAACTTATAAGAGATGTGATTTCCTGATAACTCCGTTATTATTGATGACAGAGAAAAATGTAAGGTGTTCTGAAATCAGAAATTATATTTTTTAATTATTTGAATTAAAATTGAAAGAAAAGAAAAGGAAATAGTAACGCAGTTTAGTATAAATGCTTTTGGCTTATTATTTTTAATAATTAACCTTTGTAATTTGAATTGGAGTACTTATGTTTTAGGATAAGTTGAACCCGAATAACGAATTCCTAAAAAATCCGTTTTTCCTAATTCATTTATAAATAAATACGAAATTTAAAAAGAATCATTGAAATTGGTTCAGAAATAGCAGAGATATAGCGTTTTGAAAATTGAAGAGGTGATGGGCCATTTTCCTTTAAATTATTTATTGCTTTTCTTATTATTTTATTGCCTATAACCAGCTATATAAACATTTATACCATAATGTAATTATTTTGAAATAATAAACCATTGTGTAATAATTTGCAGCATTTAAAAAAAAAAAAAAAAAAAAAAAAAAAAAAAATATATATATATATATATATTATATATATATATATATATATATATATATATATATATATATGATATATTTGTCGAATATTAATATCTTACCATATATATTGTTCTTTGACTTATCGGGTATTAAATACGGAAAATATACCTATATTAAGTATTTCAAAATAAAATATCTACCACAAAAAAGAAAAAAAATATATAATATACATTAATGTTACTGTTTTTAGGTACAAGATATTTAAAAACATTTTAAGGGAAGCAAATTCGTTCAATTTTTATATTTTCAGATTTTGGATTGTAAGGTTTGAAGACGGGAAGAATTTGAAGGTTTAGTGAAGCCCCATAGCTCAACTCCGTAAGTCTAGATAGGTCTTATGATGGTCATGTAGATGAGTCTTTTGTAGTTAAGTTTAGAGCGTTTGTCTGGCAAGTGTTGAAGTAACCGAAAGCGGCGAGCAGTTTCTTGTCGTTTCAGTCTAGTGTGCAGATTCCATGTTAAACGTTTGTCAAGTAGAAGTCTTAGGTAGCGGATCTGTTCTACTGTTTTTTTCAAGCTTAACTTACCTCACGCACTTTTCTGCGAGTCTCTTTTTTCTATATTTCATATATACATAAGTGAAAGTAAAAAATTAAAATCGATTAAATGTTATAAACAGCTATGCCATAAGTTATAGATAGCAAGATATGGATAGTATATTTTCCATTTTGATTACAATAGACGTAGGTTGACACAGTTAGATCTAGCCCTAAGACCCAGACTCAGTTGGTGGCCGGCCTGGCTAAGCATCCACCGGCCTGAGACAGGAAGCACTCCAACTTCTCCCGGTATTGGTTCCTCTCCTTGCAGGCGCAGGCGAGGTTCTTGCGCAGGATCTTGAGGTCGCCGCAAAGCGCAGCCATCTCCGCGCGTCCTAGCGAGTCCTTGTGCTTCAAGCGCTTCACCTGAGCGTCCGTCCGAGCGTTCGCCGCTTCGATGCGCTTCACCTGCTCGCCCACCCTGGCGCGCTCCCTCCATAGGGCTAGAGTGCGCCTTCGGAGTCGCAGGTTCTCAGCTTCCGCCTGTTCGTAGCATTCTGCAAACACATAAAAGTTTGTGGTATTTTTTTATGAAAATTGGGCTCACAAAAAATTGATAATTGTACGTATACTAGATTATTATACTATAATTGTACCCGACAAACGTTGTTCTGCCATATAAATTTCTCGTTTATTGTAACGGAAAGTATTGCGATCGTGAAAATTTTCGAATTTCAGTTTTCAAAGAAAAATACACGTTTTAGGGTCCCCTGAGTCCAAATAACCAAGTCCCACAAAAAGGTCTGTGTGTGTGTGTGTCATAACCATTAAACGGTTTTCGTTTCACAATAGAATGGAATAGACAATAATTCGATGTTAAGACCATTAAGAATAACATAAATATTAAAAATAAAGATAATATATATGACTAAAATAAATTTAATAGACTTAATTATTTACAAAGAAGAAGAAGATATATAGAAGTAAATACAACAATAGTATAAAAAGTTGAAAACAACTGTTTTTGATCTAAAATAAAAGGAAGAGATTTGGTCATTATAATGAATAAGCATTTCTGATGAAAATGTATTTCAAATATTACAATAAATGAGCGTCTGTTTAGTACAACAAGCATTGGGAAAAAAGAGCTGATACGGCAAAGAAAGGAATAAATTCCATTATACAGTTGAACGAACAGGTGGCTTTAAATTTCTTTGTTCACTGTATTTGATATAAAACGCAGCACTTCTTCCAGATGATAACTTAATCAAAATAATTACCGATCCGCATATATGAGTTTAATACGCGGAAAAAGTCAGAGAGAAAAAAATGAAAAGTTATATAAACAAGCACGTGATTTTAAAGAACATCTTTCCTTTTTATAACTGATTCTGGTTATTGATGATGGTATTCTTTTGATCATTAGATGCCTATAAAAAATAAATAATAGAGTAGAAATATATAAAAAAGATAATCTATAAAAGTTCTTGGAACCAAGGCTGCCCTAGAAAAACAGTCGGCCGAAAGCATAGCTCATAAAAAATAAAATACAACAAATCCACTGCTTCCAAGAAAATAGCTACCTCTTTTCTGCTCTGAGAATTTATTATAATTTTAGCATTGAATTTATCATTATATAGATGAATAAAAATGAATTATTCCATTACAAATGGACCTTGGTCATTGTGGAGATGAATTGTCCGAATGAATGAATTGACAGAACGCCCCTTCATTCAACAAAATGGAGGAGAATGGCTAATTTCCACCTTCAATAGAAAACCAACAGAAAGAAAAGCCAATTAAAAATGGAATAGAGATTTCATCTTTTTTTTTTTTTTTTCATCCAAAGAAAATCCCATCGACATTTATTCCAGAGTAGCCCGTTGTCTCCATTCATCACAAATATCTGTTAATTTAATTAGAACAAGCCGTGAGCTTTTGTGTTTCATTATTAAGTTTATAAGTCGATTTTGCTTTTGTTTAGCAGTAAAAATTTGATCGATTCTATGAAAACCTGTGGACTGCTTGAATAAACGTAATAGGAATTTCTTCCTTTCAGTTTAGAACCCCTCCGTTTTTTTTTTTTTTTTTATTCTTTATTCAATACAATTAACCATGTTATATCGCAATGATTTTGAAATATTAATTCAAATTGAAATAGAACGCTATTTCAAAAAACTTTATTTAAACTATGAACTGTCCTAATGAAATAATCTCTCTTCTCTGTCCCTATATAAACAACTATTTTTACACGGTTTTATATATTATTTATGACATTCTGTCCAGAAGGTTTGTCAGAACAATACATTGAATATAAGTTTTCTTTAGATGGGAAAATAATTTTTCAGTCAGAAAGTAGATACAGAAACAGTGAACAGGATAAGCAAGGCCAACGCTACTAATATACTACCAGATCTGCAATACTGTGATCGGGAAGAGAGAAGTAAGCAGAAATATGAAACTGCACATATTTAAGGCGGTGTACCTTCCCGTACATTTATACGGTGCAGAAAGTTGGGTGATGACCGATAGGCTGCAGAGCAAAGTCACTGCTGCGGAGATGAGGTTTCTTTGAAAGATCACAGAGAGATCCCGAATTTCCTCGATAAAGGTTGTCCTGTAAACTCGACAGATTAATTGGTTTGGACATGTCATCAGGATGGAGCAACATAGAGATCCATTGAAAACTATGGACTTTATCCCCAACGATAAAAGACCCCGTGGCCGACCGAGAATGTCGATAATGTTATTGTTCTTGAGTTCAAGAAATATAAATTGCATTAAAAAAATATTTTTGCAGTTTCCTCCTTTAATTGGGTATCGAATTCGTTAATCTTCTATACGTAGCTATTCTTAAGCAATGCTAATCAGATGATATGGTCAATTTCATAAAATCTACAAAATTAAAAGTACTTTAGAGGAAATTTTTGTATACATCGACCATTTATGCATAAAACGAATTATAAATATTCAACCAGCCAGAAATAAACGCTCCCTACGCTGAAAGGCACTGCAGGGTGATGCAAAAGAAAAAGTAAACATGTCATCAATAAATGTTTTCTGAAATATGAGTAATAATATGGACGTATGTTATGCGGTTGGGAAGCTTAATATTTTAGAAATGCTAATTTTCATTAAAATAAGTAGTACAACTTAACAGTAAATTGCTATTATAAGCCTATAAACTTATGAGTATATGTTATTTGTAATGTGGTGATTAGGGAATTTATGGTGATTAAGTGTTGCAGCCGTACAACGTAACGTTTAAGTTATATTCTTTCATACATGTCACAAATGTATTATTCAGCTCAATGAGTAATGATACATGGTACATGTTATTGTGTTGTGAATCTATGATGGGCCTGACAATGATGCTATGATGATGATGCAGACGAGATAGATAGGCAGATTTATAAAATGCCACCACTTACCGCTATACTTTATCTCAAACAACACCCTCCATTCTCAAAAGAATCCGGAACGTTTCAGGAGATATACTCTTGGTCTCGTCAATCACACCCCAAGGGAAGTAAATCCTTTTCAACTGATGAATATATACATCATTTTCACTTCTCTAATGAACATTTTTATTTATGTATATTAAATTTGACAGCAGTTTAAGTTTTTAGGTAATTTTATATTAAACATACATATAAAATGGTACAAAAACATATTTCTATTTAGCCAACCTACAATTTCTCCTATTTTGTAAACTATGTCGTGCGTTTTAGAAAGAATATTTTTAATCAAATAAATAATACTTGAGATTATGTTGATTGAAACGTATCGAAAAAGTACTTTCATGCCTAACTTCAATATTAAATTGAATTCTCCGACTTGCTATAAATGTGGTATAACAAACCCATATAGAGACAAGCTGCCATTTGGCTAGTCATAATATGTTTTATATAGCAAATATCTTTATTCCCAGTAAAACTAGGGCAGCAGGCACTGCAGAATGTTTTAAATCGGCCGTATCAGGCAAATATTTCTAACAAGTCTTTAGACACGTATAGTGGAAAATCGATAAAAAAATATTTTTTTGAAGGTTCGTACCTACCGAATGTGAAATTTAAAGAAGCTTTTAGACTTTAAATTAGATGCTCTTCAACTTTTATTCTACGACTTTTTTTCGATTTGGATGGTTATTTTCAAGTTACAGCTGTCTCTTAGTGACCAAATTGGGTTTTCCAGCAAAAAGAGAAACATTTGTCTATTTCTGACGAATTATTAATAAACCGAATTCAATAACTAAGATAACTTTTAGGAAGAAAATTTAACGTTCTTTTATTTTGAATAGAAAGATATTTTCTGTAGGAAGATAAAACCAGGAAAAACTGAAAAATTCGAGGTTTTTCGGCTACAAAAAGTTAAGCTCACCACCTGTGATGGTGTAAACTCAGGTTACTTTTATTAAGGACCATTAGCAGATATTAAAACGATTTCCAGCTTTGTCCGAATTGATTCCCACAAATATCCTTATTTTACTGGGCTATTAGGGTAACTTTTTACTGTAATATTGTATGACAAAGATAATAATAACGAATCCTTTAGTATATTAAGTCATAGAGTGAGGCATAGTGTGAATAGGCTGGATATGTACTGGCTAATGTTAAATAATAATGTAATTTATTAAAACCTGGTTAATTTAATCTTCCTCTGCATGCCACCCATTGGAATTAATAAAGACGAAACATTTGGAAAGGAAATCCAATGGTTCCAAAATAATATATAAATAAATTAAATATATTAATTACTGTTTGAATCTGCTTTAGAAAAGCACCCGTTTAAAAACATAGCATTAAAAAGAAAAAATGGTTCAGTGGCCTGTTAAAAATTCTGGGGATGGCGGACAAACAGATTTTTATTTTTTTTTAATTTGCTATTCGGTGTCTGCGTATAATATATCTTAAATTTTGAAAGGGGGTTATTTTTATATTTGTTTGGTTGATTAAAAATGTTCGTTATTTAAAATAATTAAACGATAGCATCAATAAAACATATTATTTAAAAAAAACAAGCAAGGGGAAGCCACTATTACAATAATAAAACAAGCCTATCCCTGTTCAATGACTTCATTATAGTATACATTTGAAATAGATATAAAATAAACGTTTTAGTATAAACGTTCTGTAACTGGGAAATTTCCAAATGGGAGAGAGTACACTGAAGTTGGTGGAGTGCGGATGTGCAGAGCCAGTGGGACTGACAGCCGAGAGAGTCCTGAATTATTGCAGGGATGTGTCCCTTCCTGAAGCGGTGCTGGTTGCGAGAGCTTTTGTACCCACTCTACCCTCACTGCGCTCTAATTTAATTAGCTTTTCACTATCGTTCGCCAAATTCTGAACAAATCATTTAACGATTCAACGATCATTTTGCAGTGAACCGAAATTTTTTTTTTTTTTTATTTAGAAAAAATTCTTTATTGAACAATATTACAATGAATCTGTCCAATGAACCGAAATTAACGCTTTTGTTTAAGATTGTGAGTAAATACAAATAATCTGATTCGCGCAGTACACTATGTTCACTTACCTCCTTGGTCAAAATCAATTTGAAAATTTTTAACCACGGTGAGCGGCGCGGTATAGTGGATTGAGAACTAGACTACTGTTCTCCAGGTCCTTGGGTCCGAATCCCGGCTGTGGCAGAATACTATTTACTCTGTTAATTCAGACGAGGAGCCACACTAGGGTATGAAGGCCCTTCTGGTGCATACCTAGCCTCTTTAACTTAGGTACCCGAATTGAGGAAAAAACTTAATGGATAAGCGTGATTTTGGCCTAATCACCTCATTGCTCAGACGTTGGCCTAGAAACAGTATGAATCTCTATATGTACTGAGCCCAAGCCCCTTCATGGGTTGTAGAGGTACAGGTTTTTTTTTTTCTTTTTTTAACTACATTTAGAGATGAAAATCAAATAATAAAAAATCTGGTGCGGGCAACACACGACTTTCACTTACCCCCATTTTTAAAATCAATGAAAGAATTTTCAAATACAGTTAGAGATAAAAATACGTGAAATTATTAAGGAATTAATCGAATTCAATTTATATAGAAACATGTGTTTTATTAAAAAATCTATTATATTGTATCTAAAATAATCAGTTAGTTTTATATTCATTTCATAACTCTCTATTAACTTGTAAAAGCTTATGTATGAGATGATATTTTTTCTAAAATCTTTAGCTTTCCAACGGTATATCATACATGTATATTACTGCTCTTATGTTCAAAAACGAAAAATTGGATTAAAAATATTTTTTTTCTGCTTTCTCCTTTAGTTGGGTATCGAATTTATTAAATTTATATATTTACCTGTTTTTCATCAGCGTTAACAAGATAATCTAGTTATTATTATTGAATCTACAAAATTTTAGGGGAAGAAAATTTAAAATATCGGCATTTTAGCCCAGTCAGACCATTTTTATCCACATAAAACCTACATGATATTAAAGCCCATTAAATTTTACAACGATTTAGCGAGTTTAATTAAAATCGTCGGAACCGTTTTCGAGAAAATCGAAAAAAGGTGCAAAATGCATGGTATAAAGTGCCTCTTCTGGTAAGCTCATTTTGATGAAAAAAGTTTTGTCACGTCTCGGGCGTATAGTTGTCTTAAATATGAAATTTCAGTTTCATAGGACCTACTGTTTCCGCCCGGGAGTTAAACCACACACACACAGACACACACACACAGACACAGACACAACACACACACACACACACACACACCACACACACAATCCTTTTTTCGGGACTTGGTTATTTGGACTCAGGGGACCGTAAAACGTGTATTTCCGTTGAAAACTGGAATTCGAAAATTTTCACGATCGCAATACTTCCCCTTACTATATATAGTAAGTGAAAGTAAAATTAATAACTTTAAGTTTCAATAGAAACATGTGTTTTATTAAGTAATTTATTAAATTATTATCTACGACAATCAGTTAGTTTTATCAGCATCAATTTATGTTAATTTTTACAGCAAATTATGTAAGTTGATACTTTATAAAAAAAAAACCTTTTACTGTCCAACGGAACATTTAACAACTGTATAATTGTTTTACTGTTCGAAAATACAAAAATTGTCTAAAAAATACTTTTTTCTCTTTCCCTTTAAGTTATTTAGCGAATTCGTTCAACTTGTGTATTGGTCCCTTTTTTTAACAATAGAAACAGATGGTGTGGATATTGTTTTTTTAAAACTACAAAGTTAAAAGTACTTTAAAGGAAGAAAATTTAAAATATCAGTATTTAAGCTCTGCCACACTATAAAACTAAGAAGCTTAACGCTAAAATAACCTTGATGGTTGAAAAGCCTTTATGTTAAAAAATAAATAAATCCCATCGCATTATACATCGATGTAGGGAGTTTAATCTTTTAAGCCGTTTTAGAGAAAATCGTAAAAAGGTGCAAAATGCATAGTACAAAGCTCTTTTGGTCAGCTGATTTTGATTAAAAGCTTTACTTTATTTCAATATCAGGCTAATCACAGCAAAAAAACCTTTTATTTTGGTAATATTAAAAATGGTTTTATTAATTTCGCTCAAGTATACATGAAACGTGTAGTACGGAAAGTATTTCAATCGTAAAAACTTTGAAATTTGAGTTTTTAATGGACATGCACGTTTTTGGTTCCCCCTAAAGAAAAAAAAAAATACTAACGATTTTTACTAAACTCCCTATATCCATGTAAAATTTAGCAAGCTTTATAACAAAAATTAATATTTTAATTGATGAAGCCTGGCAGGGCTTTAATGCTGATATTTTCGAATTTAAGCTTTCAACGGAAATACACGTTTTAGCGTCCCCTGAGTCCAAACAAGCATTCCCGGAAAAAAAGTCTGTGTGTGTTTGTGCAATCAGTCTATCTCAAAAACAAGTTGTATACAATTGAAATTTTGTTTTTAAAAACGCCTGAGATGTTGAAGCAAATTTTTCAAAAAAAAAAAAAAAAAACGAAGCAGAACAGCTACTTTAATCCAAGCATTTTATGCTTTTAGGCGATTTTCTAAAAAACGTCTATAACGGTCCTAATTAAATTTGCTATATCGATCATCATTAACGAGCTCAAAATATTATGTAGTTTTCATTCTGATTGGAATTTTTAAACGGGGCTAAAATGTGGATATTTTCTTCCTATACTACAACTACTACTACTACTACTATACTACTACTACTACTACTACTACTATAGGTACTTTAATTTTGTAGATTCAAAATAATGAACCATTGCACGTTGTTAGCATTGCTAAAAACAGGAAAAATAAACGCAAGATGAAAGAATTTGGTAGCCCACTGAAGAAGAAAAGAGCAAAATTGTATATGTAGACAATGTTTCTTCCCCGAACATAAGTATACTGTACGTTATGTTATATGCAAAGTTATGGAAGGAATATAAACTGAAATAAGGGCATATACTTAAGTGTTTGTTTTACATAAAATTTGTTAGATTCAACTCTAACAAAACTCAACTAATTCAACTCTACTTTATTAAAAAGTACTGAAAATGCTTTTAACAACCAAGATAAGTGAAAGTGGAGTGTTGCGCCTTCCAGATTATTTGACTTATTGAGATAAACAATGAGCTCACTTAACCATCTTGGTTAGGTCCCTAAAAAGTAGGCACACAACTTACAAATAAAGGAAAATTTGGGCTGTAATTTACTCTAGTATTCGTTTTTTTTTTTTCTGTTGTAACTCAATCTGCCGATTTATTTAAGATACCATGTGTATGTATATATATAACTCATAACTTTAAACCTGTCAATTTTCAGGATATTGCTTCCTGAAACCGTCATTGTATTACTTCATAAGAAGTTTTCTTAAGTTTCTTTAGAGCTGCCACTTGTGAAGTTGCTAAGTAATGTCGAAGATTGTTTTCGACACGTACTAAGCAAGTCAAAGCTTAAAGTTTAGTATATTTACCTACAACTTTCTAACATACAGTTTTATGAGTTTATCAAAAACTTTTACATCTCTGGTTATTTATTTAGATTTTAAATATACTTAAAAAGATAAAACCAATTAAAGAGAAAAAAAAATTCGAAAAAAGGAATCGGCCCACGTTACACATTCTCAACTAGTATTAATAAGGATTAAAATAATCAAAAATTGTAGTTGAGTTCAGTGACTACTGTGAAATTTTGAAATATATTAAAAAATTTATTGTTCTTTTTTCGCACCTTTACATTTGTAATGAACAAAAAAAAAAAAAAAATACCTCCATAACAATTTCAGGTATGACATTTCAAGATAAGTAAAATCCGAATAACAAATAACAAAAACAACGTTGCTGTGTATTGCACGATAGCTTATTATTTCTAAATAACAATATTTGGGTATAACTGATAAGCAATTAAGTAATATAAAAAACAATAAAGGAAAATAGCATATCACAACTACTAATTTCAAAACGCTATCTATATCTCGTTGGGTTAGTTTTGAGCCCATTTTTTTTTTTTTTTTTTGTCATTTTGTAGAAAAGTTAATCTCTATGAAATAGCACTAAGGACAAAATGTTTAGTATTTATTTATTAATTAGGAAAATTGGATTTTTTTTTTTTTAATTTTAGGGGTATTTTTTTGGTCGACTACAAAGGTTCATTATTGAAAATAATAAATCAAAAGCATTTATACATGTCTGCGTTACTATTCCCTTTTCTTTTCTTTCGATTTTCATTCAAATCAAATTTCCTGACTTCTGAACACGTTAGATTGTCTTCTTTATCATAAATAAAAACCGAGCTAACAGGGAATCACATCTCTTTCAAGTCGTGGCTTGACCATGTAAGATTTTTTTTTTTTTTTTATCTTTGTTCATCGTGCTATCTTAATCTCGGAAATCTGTTCGATTCGTATCTATATTGAATAATAATATCAAATTTCTTCAACTTACATATTTACATGTTTTATATCAATGGTTATTTTTATCGAATTTACAAAATTAAAGGTACTTTAGATAAAGAGAATTTAAAATATTGGCATTTAAGCTCAGTCAGACTATTTTAATTAGAATGAAACGTACGTGATATTAAAGCCCATTAAGTTTTACGTCGATTTTGAGATAATTGTAAAAAGCAAAACTCATGGTTTAAAGTGTCTCTTCTAGTTAGCTGATTTTGAAGAAAAGGTTGTCGTAAGATTTTAGACACTGAGGTGTCTTATACATGAAATTTTAGTTTCATGCGATTTTTATTTTCGGACTAGACTTAACTCACAAAGATCTTTTTGCGGGGCTTGCTCATTTGGAAGGAGGTGAGACTAAACTAAAATTCAAACATCTTCATGATTTTAAGACTTTCCCTCACTATATATTCATATACAGGCAGGTTAAAGTAAAATGGGCCCCGCTTACAACTTTCTCAACTATTTATATAGGCTGTTTCATCTAATTGGAATTAAAATTGCTATAACACTTGTAGTTACTACATCCTTCCTACAGGAACGGAAGCAGAATATTCAAGTTACCCCAAAAATCATTTGTCAATAAACAAAATTATGTATTTTACTGTTTTTGATTTATTCGACCTTAATAAATACATTAAAGACTACCGACCAATACCCTCTCCTATTCCAAACGAGCTCACTTAACCTTTCCGGAGGGTCTATTAGAGAGGATGAAGGGCCCCGGGCCTACCTCACAATATTCCGAGGAAGACACCTCGAGGTCCTATCGATTCCCCTGCCTCTGTCAGTGAGGAAATTGAATTGTGGAGAGCCAAGGTAGGGTGCGGGTTATAAGAGAGGTCTGCAAGCTGTGCCTAGAAGGTTTCTCGCTCTCAATGGAATTAGCACGAGGCTATAAAGTCGCTTTAATAAGACGCGCGATTTTTCTTGAAGGGAGCGTTTATACTGCCCGTGAAAACCGAAGCAGTAAGCGGGATCCTAGAATTCCTAAAACTCAGTGTACTTCTAAGAACTCCCTTATTACTTTAGCCGCTAAAACGCGGCTATATATATATATATACATATATATATATATATATATATATATATATATATATATATATATATATATATATATATATATATATATATATATATATATATGTGTATATATTATTCAACATTTCGAGAGTTTATTGTTCTTATATTCATGCAATCTGAGATAAAATAATGTCTTACGTAGACATATGTATGTGTATAATATAAACTTTGAAAGTTTATTGTATATTTACGTGTAAAGAACAATGTGTTTTTTAAACGTTTATAGTATACACATATGTCTAGTTCTCGTTCCACATTCTAGAGTACCTTTTTGCAGAAAACGTTATATGTTTACAGAGGATATAGTACGTGTTGGAAGGGATTGTCTTTTTTACTTTCACTTACTATATATAGTAAGGGGAAGTATTGCGATCGTGAAAATTTTCTAATTCCAGTTTTCAACGGAAATACACGTTTTAGGGTCCCCTGAGTTCAAATAACCAAGTCCCGCAAAAAGGTCTGTGTGTGTGTGTGTGTGGTAACTCCCGGGGGGGAACGGTAAGTCCTATGAAACTGAAATTTCATATTTAAAACAACTATACGCCCGAGACATGTCAAAACTTTTTTCATCAAAATGAGCTTACCAGAAGGTGCACTTTATACTATGGATTTTGCACCTTTTGATTAAACTCGCTATATAGATTTAAAATTTAATGGACTTTAATATCATGCAGATTTCATTCTGATTAAAATGGTCTATCAGGGCTTAAATGCCGATATTTTAAATTTTCTTTGCCTAAAGTACCTTTACTTTTGTAGATTCTATAAAAATAACTATAGTATCTTGTTACTACTGATGAAAAACAGGTAAATATATAAATTGAATGAATTCGATACCCAACTAAAGGAGAAAACAGAAAAAATATTTTTTTAATGCAATTTTTCGTTTTTGAGCATAAGAGCAGTAATATATATGTATGATATACCGTTGGAAAGCTAATGATTTTAGAAAAAATATTATCTCATACACAAGCTTTTAAAAGTTAATAGAGAGTGATGAACATAAAACGAACTGATTATTTTAGATAGTAATATAATATATTTGTTAATAAAACACATGTTTCTATAGAAATTCTATTTAATTAATTCTTTAATGGTTTCAGGTATTTTTATCGCTAACTGTATTTGAAATTGTTTTGATTGATTCTAAAAACGGAGGTAAGTGAAAGTCGTGAGTTGCCCGCACCAGATTTTTTTTATTTGAATATAACTTTATTTCATAGTTCTTAAATTGATTTTATCAATCGAGGTAAGTTAAAGAAAAAAAAACCTCTGCAAATTTTTACACAATAGCTTTTTGTTTCCTAATAACTATATTAGATCATTACTGTTTATACCTAATCTTTCTCATTTTTCTTTTATCTTAAATGATAACCAAGTTTTGGTGGAGTTACATCTATTATAATTTGTGACTTGAATATATTGATATTTTTTTCTTCCTTTAATGGCGCCTTATATACGAATAATTCTTTGATATTACTGGAAAACCATGTATTTCCAAATACGTTTGACACTCCTGTTTTTAACTTTTTCATAAATGATCGCTCAAAAAGTTAAAAATAAAATGATTTTAGTGGTGATCTTTGGCCTTAACTATTGTGTACCTAATTCCTTACATTATTAAGTTGATAAAAATTCTTTATAACTGATAAGACAATTAAGTAATATAAAAAACAATAAAGGAAAATGGCATATCACCACTACTTATTTCAAAACGCTATCTGTATCTCTTCTAGTTCTAAGCCCATTTCCATCATTTTTTTTTTTCGTTTTGTAGAAAGGTTAATCTCTATAAAATAGCACTAATGACCAGATGTTTAGTATTTATTTATCAATTGGGAAAATCGGATATTTTTATTTTCGAATTTTGAAGGAAGGGTATTTTTGTTATTGAAAATAATAAACCAAATCATTTATACATGACTGCGTTACTATTTCCTTTTCTCTGCTTTCGATTTTCATTCAATACAAAATATTTTCTTTATGCAACGATGTGAAATTTGGATTTAGGAACTTTTGGAATGAACTGCAGTTATCAAATACGTTGTAAAGTATTTTTATGTTTTTTTAGATAAAAAACCTATTACAGGTTTCGATAAAATAGAACAATTAGAATACAAATCTGTCAAAATAACAATATCGAAAAAAAATATTTTTTAATACCTTTTAGAAATCAATGTCTCATTTATCTAAACGTGGACATAAGAGTAGTTTTAAGCAAGACATAAGTCACACACACACACACAATAAAATATATATAATTGGAATATGTTTAAAGTCGCCGCGGATAAATATCTGCTCCTGGTTAATCGCTGTTGGGATTAGTCCGTTATCAATCGGGAATGTAAATGAGAAGCAATTAGGATTAGGAGGGGATTACATGGCCGCCTCAAGCCAACCCCGTTAGTAAATGTTTGTCATTACTAAATCCATTACATTTATCTCATCCTCTAAGGTCCCATCTCTAGTAAATTTACTAATATTATAACTAATGTGATGCCCAAAAGTAATTTAGGTAGGAAATCGCTTGACTCTCTAATGGAGTAGTTAAGAGTAGAACATTTATATAAGTGGTAATGTCGCCCAAAGGTCATTGCAGAGAAGAAGGACTGTCGGTTTCTCCTTTGTAAATCCTAGAATCGATACGGTTTAGGCAATGTCTGAGTAATATGTCCACTTTTCTGCGTTTTAGCACTTTTAGTACTCTTTGGACCAAACAATTGAAATTAGCTTGTTTTATCTATTTAGATAGTTCATTACACGATTAACATGGTTAGGATACGTGTTAGCTCCGAGGAATTGGGAGGATTTGGACATTTCCAAGTATGTAAATATTGGTGAATGCACTAATCTAAGGTATGAGCATAGAACTCAATACTTAGAGAGCTACCCTTTAATATGGTGGGCTTGGGCTCCTTCTGACCCTAGTCGGGCCCCGGCAGGCCTGGGAGTCGCTCCCCCTCCCCCTGCTATCGTGCCTCTGCTCTGTCTCGAGTGACCGCTAATCGAACCCAGAATGAACCATAACTAACCATCGGGAGTTGATGAGCAAGGTATTGTACGCCCTAATACCGAAAAAAAAAAAAAAACAACGGTTAGGATAGGGTAAAACCTAAAAGTTAAATATATTTTTGGCCATTCCAAAAAAAAGTTTATTTATTCCTTTCACTTACCTATGTATGAAATACATAGTAAGGGAAAGTATTGCGTTCGTAAAAATATTCGAATTCTAGTTTTCAACGAAAAAACATGTCTCAGGGCCTGGTCAAATGACCAAGTCCCGAAAAAAGGTCTGGTGTGTGTGATAACTCCCGCTCGTAAACGAAAAGTCCAATGAAGCTGAAATTTCATATTCAAGTCAACTATACGCTAAAGATGTTAAAAAAACGTTTTCGTCAAAATAATCTAACCAGAAGAGCCATTTTATTCCATGCATTTTGCGCCTTTTTAGATTTTCTTAAAAACAGCTCTATCGATTTTGATTAAACTAGCTTTGTTGGTGTAAAATTAAAGGGGATTTAATACCATGTAGGTTTTATTCTGATCAAAATGGTCTGGCTGGCTTGAATGCCGATATTTTAAAATTTCTTCCTCTAAAGTACCTTTAATTTTGCTGATTTGAATAAATTAACTATACCATCTGATTAGCATTGCTATATAACAGCTAAGTATATAAGTTGAACGAATTCGATATCCAACTAATGGAGAAAACTGCAAAAATATGTTATTAGTGCAATTTTTTGTTTTTGTGATTAAGAACAGTAATATAATATAAGTATAATGTACCGTTGGAAAGCTAAAGATTTAAGAAAAAATATTATCTTAAACATGTTGTTGTAAAAGTTAACGGAGAATGATGAAAAGCTGAGAAAACAAACTTATAATAGCTTATTTAATATATCACGTGTTTCTATTAAAATCATATTTAAATAATTCTTTAACAATTTATTTTAGTTTATAAATTTGTTTAATAATTCTTTAATTGATATAAATAATGAAGGTAAGTAATAGTCGTGTGTTGCGCGCAATAATATTATTTATATCCTATTTTACAAATTGTGGTCCCTGGGGCTATTTTCAAGTATCTGTAAGCAAATATAATAAATCAACTTCTTTGGAAACGGCCAAAAATATATCTTCGAAAAATATTGAACCAAAAGAAAACATAGAACGATGATGAGAAAATAAAAATTATATTTTGTATGAAAATGTAGTTAGTTATCTAGACGAAGTAGTAAGATGGGGCTAGCAGGAAAGACTGCTCAGGATAGAGCTTATATAATTATTTATTGGAATTCTTAAATAAATTTTACTTTTAGTACCAATATATGAAATATATGGTAAGGGAAAGTAAAGAGATTGCTTATTCCAATTTCCAACATAAATATGCGTTTTAGGGTCTAAATAACCTATCGCTAGAAATGGTACGTTTATATGTTTTCTTTCGATTATTTCGCTTATCAAGACGTTTTCACTCTTTTTATCATCGATATTCTAGATACACTCATCCATTTATACTTAAAGAATTTTTTCCCTTGGACATGCTGAGAGGCCATGTCTCCGAACCAATATTCAAATAAATAAATGTACTAAATACGAGGAAAATGTAATACAACGTCACTTGTACATGTAGAGACACTAGTCATACGGCGAAAATAAGAACCAATCAGTCAGTACTTCTAAAATTGGAAATAAACAAAACAGCATTAATGAAAATCCGTACAGAATAAAAGTTTGAAGTGAAATGTTTGAGGTGAAAAATAAAAGGTTTGAAATGAATTAAGTGCCGGTGAATAAATTCTCACCGAAAAATATTGTGTTGGAACTTTAAAGTGAACAATTATCCATTTTTCTTTCGATTCGATAGCCGTAGTGGTTAGAAAAATGAACTTTTTGAAACAGCACACAGTGGAAAATATGACCGATTTAGGTGGGCAAAATCCTAAAACTTGTCCATTTTTAACCTTTGGGGTCCCAGATTTCGGAAAAATTTAAAAAAAAAAATATAAGAAAAAATTTTCAAAACTAATTATTTTTATGACACGACTGGCGAATGCACAGTGGTCAAACATCAAATTTATATGAAAATAAAAGGGAAACTTCCCTGCATTTTACGTTCGAAGTCCCAGAATACGGGAAAAATAATACAAACAAATTAATCATGGCTTGGAGTTGCTGGAACCTGCAATAGGTGTATTTTATATCATTTAGAAAACTCTTCAAATATATTGTAAAACTTTTGATTCGGATTGTTCTGTCTGAAAAAAATTATGTATTACCCAAAACAAAAAAAATCGCAAACATTCTTTGTAATATTTAAAGACTAGAAAGAATTGATGAAACAAATGGTATAAACAAACACTTGGGGTTACTTGGGGGTTATATAGCTTTTTGGTATCGAAAAGGGGCATTCATTTACAAATTGTTAAATTAACTCTGTAATTAGATTACAATGTCATATTCAATACCGATTTAGGAAATATAATGTCTTACCTGTCCCAGCAATCTCCATTGTTAAATAAAAGCAAAAATACTTTGCTCTAAACACACCTTGAACACAATAAATGACCATCGAATAAAGATAATCCCACTGCCGGCTATTAGGCACATTTGCGAAGAGGAATGATTCACTCATTTACTATTTATTTGTAAACACTACATGGCGGGACATATTAGTATTAATGGCCTTGCCAATAATGATAAAAAGGTAAAGCACTGCAAAATTCTAAACTTTTGACTTGACTTTTGTCCACCTAAACTGGGGATTTTGTCCACTGTGCGGCGACCTCGAGTTATTGTAATAAAAAATGAGTATCAATTCTAGTTATTATAAATGAAGTAGAAGAAAAAGGAACAAACCTAATCCACGAATCAACGTATAATACGATGATTTTCCTAAGGTACTATATATTTTACGAAAAATCTCTACATTGGTTTGTTATTAAAATAATTTAGTCGATTCCTTTCGCATTAAAATCTACAGATGCATAGATAGATAGATATTAATAAAAAATATACTGTTTGGACGAAATTGTTTTTTTATTCATTAGATGTCACTTTATGCTACTGTGATTAATGGGATCGGGATGAAATTAGGTTTGTACCTTTTATAAATAATAATATTTAAAAGATCTGTATGTATAATAAATTTCGAAAAAAAGTCCCTTAAATTCCTTTTAGAAATCAGCGACTCATATATAACGTAATTTAAGTAAAAAGTAGTGGAATAAAGTTTTCCAGGAAATAATTTTAAATTGCAAAAAAAATAAGTTGTGAGGGAAAAACGATGTACCAAACATTCTTGAAATATTTATTTGTCTTTTTTTTTTCTTATTATACATAATGATAATGATCCTTTATAATGTTAAAGCTTTAATTAAAAAATATTTAATAGGGAAAATATTAATACCTCGTTTTTACTGTATTTTTCTCCTCTTTCCTAAGCATTACCCACCCTACAGGTAAAACTTTCTCGCTGAATGGATGAATACATTCTTAAATTTCTTTTTGACCATGGGCAATAAAAGGATGGAGCAGTTAGATCCAGACCGACGGCTGGCCAGGGCAACAAGAAATGTTGACAATAACGATCATCATCCTAGAGGTCCTTAGAAGAGGAATCCTTGGAATTTAATAAGAGTAAAAAGAAGGACCACTTTAAGCCCGGGACAATCTGAGCGGAAATAAATGTGTTAAGAGCATTTGAACGGGTGAGGGGTTAAGTAATTTGTCGCCTTCCGCGGGCATTTTTTTCTTGCCAAAAAAGTCTTCTTTCACAGGGGAAAAAATCTTTCGCTTGCGACATACGACTTTCGCTTACCTCCGTTGTAAAAATCATTTAAAGAACAATTATATAAAGTGTATTGAATTACATTGTGTTACGAAGGAAACAGTTTTGATTAAACTATTGACTCATCCCTACATCGAACGTGTGCAATTATTATGTGGTGTCATTTATCTTTTGAAAACAGTATTTCACAAACTCAGAGTTTATCGCTTGTTATTTCCGACAGTATACGTCTATAAAAATTTGATGTAATATATTTCATAAAATTTATTTTTCCCATCAAAATAGAAACTAGATTGCAATGTTATGTACTATAAACCCTTAGAAAAGACTACCCTAAATGATTGAAAAACTGGTCCTTAAAATCCTTCACGTGGTTTAAAAGGAGTATGCGAAAACCATGAATTGAGACATCATTATATATATATATTATATATATATATATAATAAATAAATAAAGAGAGAGAGAGAGAGAGAGAAGAGAGAGAGAGAGAGAGAGAGAATCTAAGAGTAGAAATTGAGTGAGCTTAAATGATAAAAAAAAATATGGGTTACTTAATTATTCTTAACAAACATATTGAAAGATATATTTCTGTAAAAAAAAAAAAAAAAAAAAATGAAAATTTTTAAGATCTATAAGAATACTTTCTCTTATTTAGTTATATTTTTTTATAGCTGATTTACTTGTTGTACTGTGTACAGTTGTAAATATCAAATAAAGAATTAAAAAAAAAAAATTGTTAGTTAAAAAAAATTATTACACAACGGTTTATTATTTCCAAGTAACTATATTGGGGTATAACTGTTTATATAGTTGTTATGTGGCAATGAAAAGCAATAAATAATTTAAATGCAAATGCTATATAACCACAGCTAATTTCAAAATTCTACATCTCTTCTAGTTCTGAACTGATTTCAATGATTATTTTTAAAGAGATTTATTTCACTATTTGATATTTAGTTATTCATCAATTAGGATAAAAGTTTTTTTTATTTTTTTTATTCGTTCATTGGTTCTACGTATCTTGAAACGTAAAAAAATTCAAAATCAAATTTAGAGGGGCGTAATTTTTTGGACGATTACAAAGGTTAATTTTTGAAAATAATAAAAAAAAAAAACCTTTATACTTCACAGCGTTACTATTTACTTTTCTTTACTTTCCATCTTCATTCAAATAAAATTTCCTGTATTCCAGAACACTATTTTTTTTTTATATCGTCAATAATTACCGCGTACTTTCAGAGAAATGGCAGACAAAGTTTTTTTTAATATTTTTTGTTCGGATTCTACGTATCATAAAACGCAAGCTATCGAATTTTTAGTGGTTTTAATTTTTTTTTTTTTGGTTTATTAAAGAGGTTCATTATTAAAAATACTGAACCAAAATTACAGTAAGAAAATGTGGTAAGCGCAACACACAACTTTCACTTACCTCCGTTGTTGAAATCAATTTAAGAATTTTTAAATACATTAAAGATACAAATAAGTGGGTAAAGAATAAATTATTTTGAATTTCAATAAAAACATATGTTTTATTAAATAATCTATCATATTTTTATCTGCAGCAATCGGATTTTATCGGATTTTCATCACTCACCATTAGACTTTAAAATTCCGTGTATTAGGTAATATGTTTTCTAAAATGTTTAGCTATACAACGGTATATTATACTAATCTAAATTACTATTCTTTTGTCCGAAAATTGCATAAAAAATATGTTTGCTCTTCTCTTCTTTTTTTTGTTTATCAAATTCGCTCGACTTGCATATTTATTCGTTATTTATCAATGCTAATAAGATGATGTTCCAAATTGTTTTAAATTAGATAATTAAAGGCACTTTAGAGGAAGAAAATTTAAAATATCAGCATTTAAACCCTGTGGCACTATTTCAATCAGAATGAAACTTACATGATATCAAAGCCCATTAAATTTTACATCGATATGTTGAGTTTAATCAAAATCGTCGGAGCCGTTTTTGAGAAAATCGTAAAAAGGTACTAAATGCATGGTATAAAGTAGATTTTCCGGTCAGCTCATTTTGATGAAAAAGATTCTGTAATATCTCTGACGTATAGTTGTCATTAATATGAAATTTCAGTTTCATAGTACTTTACGTTTTTGTCCGGAAGTTACACACCCACAGACCTTTTTTCTGGATGGCCATTTGGACTTAAGAGACCCTAAAACGCGTATTTACGTCGAACAATGGAATTCGAAAATTGTCACGTTCGCAATACTTTCCCTTATTATATATTTCATCTATAGGTATGTGAAAGTAATATATCTAGTAAAACCAATTGATATCTAACACTAATAGATGATCTCGAATAGAAATATAAGAATTCGAATTTTCTTTTTAAGTACTTAACTAATAAGGTATATTTGTGAGCTGTGCGCACTAGATAGTAAGCAAATTTTTTTTTGTTTAAATCCAGCGTTTTCAATTATCACCGTTACCTCAATAACACAATCTGGTTAGCAAAGTTGTTAATGAAGAGTAAGCTTCAAGAGCCTTGTTGGCAATAGCATGCTATATAGAGTTGGCTAATTTGTTATCTCATTGCCGAGTTAGCTCGAAGGGAGGATCAACCAGCGATAAAACGGTTTATGATCTCTGCCAATGTTTGTCCTCGCCACTATGAAAATTACTTCGTCGGATTGTCCTTGTTAACAACCGTGTTAATACTTACTGTGCTAAATTTATGCTATCATATTATTAAGTGCTGTTGGTTGCAATAGTTGGAACATTCCTTTCGATGTTGAAGATCGAGTCTGAAATATTTAGTTAAAAATGACCGTCTAGTAAATGGGATATTTTCAAAAATAATTTAGAAAATTTGATAGAAAAAATTCATTTATTGCTATATCTGCACTCCGTATAACTAAAAACTAAATTTCGATTTTGTTTAGTTTTCATTTTCACTTCAACTTACCTATATGTGAAATATATATTATGAAAAAGTATTTTTGAATACCAGTCATCAATAATAATAATGGGAATACACCTTTTAGGATCCAAATGACCAAGTCACGTAAAAAAATTTGTGCGTCGGTATGTGGTAGGTATACCTCAAAAGTGAAATATAGTATTTTAGAGAAATATTGGACTGAGATATTTTAGCAACGTTATCAACAAAATTGACGAACCAGAAAAGTCACTTAATGCATGGTATTTCGCATATTTTTACGTTTTCGTCAAAAACAGCAACAACAACGATTTGGATTAAAATAACTATATCGGAGTTAAATTTAACAATGTTTTTCAGGTTTCATCCAGTAATAAATATCCAAGGATTTAAAGCTGATATTCTAAAACTTCTTTTTAAAAAGTACTTTAAATTTTCTATATTTAAAAATATAAAAAAGTTAATCTTGTTAGCAATGATAAAAAACGAGAAAATGAAGAAGTTAAACAAATTTTATCAACAACTAAAGGAGAAAAGACCCAAAATGAGTTTTGAGCTATTTAAAAAAATATAGGAATAGTAGTAAAGATGTATTGTACAATATACCGTTAGAAAGGCAAGGATTTTAGAAATCAGTGTACAAACTTTTAATTAAAAAAACAAACTTATATATGAAGTTTTTAAAGGTTATATAAAGTTACGAATATGACAAACTTAAGTAATTATTGTGCATATTATTTTATAGTGTTCTTTTACGCACGGGTGCAAATTTAAGGAGGTGTCATTAATGATTAAAAATTGTCTGTCTGACCGATGTAGAGTTAATTGCTTTGGGAGTTTTAGTTTATCATTAAAAAAAGTGCAATTAGCAAGACAATGTGTTTATTTTATAACATAATTCAGTATTATGTTTAACCATTTGCAGAAATGAAGAACATTTATCAAAATTGGTGAAGTTTATTACTTTGTGTAGCAGAGATAGGGGAAAATTTTGTTTTTCCATAAAATGAAAACTTGATTGCTATGCGCAGTGAGTTTCAAAAGTATTGAAGTTCGCGATCATTCTGTAATGTACTTGATTATAACTTATTTTTTTAACGAATTTTTATCAACTTAATAATGTAAGGAATTAAGTATACAATAGTTAAGACCAAAGATCGCCACTAATATTATTTTATTTTTAACTTTTTGAACGTTCATTTACGAACAAATTAAAAATAGAAGTGCCAAACGTATTTCCAAATACATGGTTTTCCAGTTATATTAAATAACTAATCATATATAAACACCCAGTAGAATTATACATTTTAGCCTATTAGAATTCGTTCTAACTTATTAACTAATTTTTTGTTGTGAAATAGTGTCCCACTCAAGCGCTTATTTTTCTTGAGATCATTTTCATTTTACTATATCGTATTTCCAATATTCCTTTAGTTGGGGGCACAAATAGTTGATTAAATTTAAAGGAAATAGCGGAAGAGAGGTTAATAATCAAAAAAGAATAGAAAAAAAGTGAAATTTTACTCATAAATACGCCCATAACACAGTTCTTTATGAAGATAGAGAAAAATATGTAGAGAATTTTAGATTCAGAAAGGCGCCATAAAAAGAAGAAAAAAATTATCTATATATTCAATTCACAAATTATAATAGATGTAATTCCACCAAAACTCGGTTATTATTGAAGATAAAAGAAAAATGAGAAAAATTAGCTATAAACAGTAATACCCTAATATATTTATTAAGAAACAATAAACTATTGTGTAAAAATTTGCTGTTTTTTTTATTCTATAACTTACCTCGATTGAAAAAATCAATTTAAGAACTATGAAATAAAGTTATATTAAAAAAAAAAATCTCGTGCGGGACACACACGACTTATATAATTTGTTCTTCAGTTTTCTCCTTTAGTTGCTTTTTAAATTCGCACAACATACATATTTAGCTGTTATTTATCAATGCTAACAAGATAATTTGGTTATTTTTATAGAATCTACAATATTAAACGAACTTTAGAAGAAGAAAATTTAAAATATAGGCATTTAAGCCCTGTCATACTATTTTAATCAGAATGAAACCTACATGATATTAAAGCTGATTAAATTTTACATCGATATAGGGAGTTTAAAAAAAATCGGCGGAACCGTTTTTGAGAAAATCGTAAAAAGGTTCAAAATGCATGGTATAAAGTGGCTCTTCCGGTAAGCTGATTTTGATGAAAAAGATTTTGTGACATCTGGGGTGTATAGTTGTCTTAAATATGAAATTTCAGTTTCATAGGATTTACCGTTTCCTCTCGGGAATTACCACACACACAGACCTTTTTGCGGGACTTGGTTATTTGTACTCAGGGGACCCTAAAATGTGTATATCCGTTGAAAACTGGAATTCGAATATTGTCACGATCGCAATACTTTCCCTTACTATATATAGTAAGTGAAAGTAAAAATAAAAGAATTATATTGTTTTGTTTGAAACATTTTGTTTCAGATTAAGTAATATAATATAATAAAATTGTTATGTCGCTTTTACGAATTTTAACATACCTCATCTCTCATCTTATACCCTTATCACTCCTCCTCCCACTGAATAAAGGATGTTTTATGAATAAATGAATTTTTATAAACGCAAATGAGATTAGATTAATGAGAAGTCGTGGATGCAGTGTACTCGTGCAAGTACACTAGTAAAGTACAAAGTAAACTAGTAGCCCATTCCCCGACCGTGATGATCAGTAATGAACATGGCTGAGGCTAGGGAAGGCCAAACATGATTAGAGACAATGCTAGCAGGCTCCGGATATTCGTTTCCCACCCAGGGCAAACTCCCTCCTCAAATCGCTTTCATAGCTACCTCATTGCCTCATCTCATCTCATAGCTTCTCAATTAGTGTTTTCTAGATTTCATTAATCCTCCTTAATTATTTACCATTAGCACGGTGCTAGATCTAAGCTTAGGTATTTTAGTCCGAATTTTCTTCTAATATAATAAATACATCATTGCAGTGTACGCAAATCAAATGCAAGGAATCAGGTCCCGTTTTATTTCCCCTTCACCCCTCTGATCACGATGACTGAGAATTTCAGTATCCGTAAATTCGTACGACGACCATTTTAAAATTTATTAGTCAGGTTCTAAGTATCTTGAAAACTAATCATTCCAAATTTTAGGGAGAGAGAGTTGATTTGTTTTATTTTCACTTTTACTGTATATGAAATATATAGTAAGGGATTATCTGTGGTATGGTGGTTAGCATAACAGCCTCCTAAGCCAAATTTATCGAGTCCAAACCCGCAGTTGGCTCTGGGATTTTTTAATAGGAATAAAAAATCCTTAGTTATGCTCTCCTTCGGACGGGGTGTTAAAAGGTGGTCCTAGTAATGAACCTGTGTAATGTCAAGTCCTTGTTAAATACCCCTACCCTAATTAAACCTGGATATGCAAATTTTAGGACTCCCACTGTAGCATCGTCCGATTAGCCTCAGCAGCATAAAGGGACGTTAAAAAAAAAAATACAAATAAATCACCTTAAATACAAGTTTTAGAATCTCCTAAGTCAAAATGATCATGTCCCGCAAAAAGGTCTGCGTGCTTGTCCGTCTGAGTGTTAGTGTCTAGCATGAATACGAAAAGTTAAAAAAACAAACAAAAAAAAAACGAAACTGAAATTTCATATTTTTTAAAAATATATGACCGAGATGTTACAGCATCGAAATTGGCTAACCAGAAGAGTCAATTTTTACGGTTCATTTTGCACCTTTTTACGATTTTCTCAAAAACAAGATTCAACTCCCATGAAAAACCAATGATGTAAAATTTAACGGGCTTTATACCATGTAAGTTTTATACCGATTGAATTAGTCTAACAGGGCTTAAATGTTTTTAAGTATCTCGGTGTTTGGATTTGCTTCTTATTAAGTACCTTTAGTTTATGATATACCGTTGGAAAGCTGAAGATTTTAGAAAGATAGTTATCTTATATACAAAGCTCTAAAATGCATGAAATGCAAAAGTATGAAAGTTTATTAACTAATTTTACTGTTGCATATAATAATTTCTGTTGTTATATTATTTAATTAAAAACATATGTTTCCAGCTAAACTGAATCTAATTCTTTAAACTTGGTTGAACTCAGTTGGATTTAAAAATTATTAAATGAATATAAATTCTTAAATCTATTTTACAAACCGTGGTAAGTCGTGTTTTGCCCGCACCTGAATTTTTTTTTGGTATTCGATTAAAAAGGTTCATTATTAAAACAAAAATATTTATACAAAACTTCTTTAATATTTCCATTTCTTTCCTTTTCAATCTGATTGAAATTATTTAAATTAAAATTTCTTATTCCTGAACACTTGTAACGTTTTTATTTATCTTCAATATACCAAGGTATGTGGAATTACATCCCTTATAAGTTGTAAATTGATAATATAAGACATTTTTTTTTCTTCGTGTTTACTAATTCTAAAACTCTTTACATATTTTTCTTAGCACAAACTTTTCTACTACATCTAATGAAGGATCTCGGGGTTAGTACATATAGTGATCGATCTGTTTCTAAGCCAATTGACCTGGTAATGCTAACCCGTCAGCCTTTCAATACTTTCACAGTATGTATCCACATTATATAGTTCTAGGAAGGTCTCCCTATACCAGTATCAGCTGAAATAACAGAATACAAATTCTTCTGCCATAGCCGGGCTTCGAACCCGTGATGCACAGAAGACTGGACGAGAAATATGGGATTACTAGGAAAGGGAGGGGATGAGGCCTTGAATACGTATGGTCGTAAGAATTTTTTCCCTTAATTTCTGGGTACCCACTTTATATAGGCTAGGTGAGCGCCAGGAGGATGGATCTTCATATACCAAGGTGTTCACACGACTGAAATAATATGAGCACAATCCGTTTGAATCGTTTAATTAGAACTAATATTGTCGCACGATCCTTTCGATTTAGAAGGTATTTTTACTAGCTATATTCAATCATTTTCTAAAATGAAAACTTTGAGTCTATTACTTGTTGCTTTGCTAATATTGTAGGTTAATTACACAGCTGAAATAATGTATATTGGCAATGCGAAGAGAATCTAAACCCCTTTGCAAGAAATAAAATTGTAAATATATAGCAAAAAGTTATATATTTCTATTCCAAGTTGGTGTTAGTGAAGATAAATAATCAGATGTTAACTCAACTAAAAAAATGAAAAATTAAATTATGGTTTTTTGTGGTGCATCTAGCCATCAAAATGTATTTTAAAAGAACGAAAAACATTTAAACTTCAGGAAAATAGAGATTTAACCAATATTTGAAAACATATCCATGTTATTATATCAATAATATATAAATATGTCTATTAACTTCCTTAGGAAATGACTTAGTCTGTCATTAGCACTGATTAAAAGA
Source organism: Piezodorus guildinii (assembly GCA_023052935.1). Classification (NCBI taxonomy): domain Eukaryota; kingdom Metazoa; phylum Arthropoda; class Insecta; order Hemiptera; family Pentatomidae; genus Piezodorus; species Piezodorus guildinii. Next base: position 135,156,047 of record CM041293.1, on the reverse strand, counting down.
AGTTTTTTTTTGTTTCAATTTTCACTTACAACTAATGATTATAAAATTAATTCGTAAAGAATGATGGATGTTTTACTTATAACTAATAATATTTTCATTCATTTTTCTTATTTCATATGGTCTTTCAAATATGCGGGAACAAATCTTACAAGGGGTGATACCAGGTTTTTCTATTATTATCAATCTTAGTCTATTAGTACTTTTTTTTTTGTTTTGGCAGTGGCCCCGTGACCAGAGATGGGCAAAATCGCATTCGGATATACGAATACGAATGCATTCGGCAAGATCGAGTTTTGAAAATACGAATACGAATGCAATCGTATTTCAAAAAAGAATACGAATGCATTCGTATTTCGAAAAAATATACGAATACGAATATACTCACAGATGTAGACAGGTATATGCCCGAATTTCACAGGTATGCAAAGGGATACGGTCATATTCCACTGGTGTGGGCCGTATTCCACTGGTCTTAAAACGTATACGGGCCTGTGTACAAATCAATATGTTCACAGTTCTCTTCGCTATAATGAAATAATTTAACAAATATTTCTTAAAATTTATAATTTGTGGAAAATGAAAAACATTAATGCAGTAATGGCTTATAAATTATATTAAAAAAGAAAAGAAATATTATCCCTATGATATATTTTTCTTGAGCTTACAATCTTATTTATTGAAAGTAAAGTTCAGTAAATATTTTAACTTTTCAAACCAACTATATAAAAATAAACACTACGCATTCAAGAATAGGTAAAATGTTGAATTTTAAGCTTTTACAGTTAAGTTAGGTAAACCAGGTATGGAATGACTCATTGGTTTTTCATGATTATGTTTCTATTTTTTAAGTTTAGAAGTTTGCTATTATTCCAAAACATTGAAAGTTATAATAATAATAAAACTAATTCTTTATAATGAAGTGAAGTAAAGCGCTAATAAAAGTACTTATGTAACATTCAAAGCTGTAATTGAGAGTGATGATAACCGCGAAAAACTTTAGTTATTATCGTATATACTATATTAATTTTAATTTATTCTTATTAGTAATTTGATCTAAAATAAATGCTTTAATCGAAATTCAGTATAATTCTTTTTTCAATGTTCTTTGTTTGAAGATAAGAAGTAATATAAAGCCGCCTTAGAAACACGGGACATCGGGAACTTTACCATCGGGAATTTCACCATGATACCTGCCCTGGGATTTTGAGCCTATTAAAAGATGCTAAATATGTGACAAACTTCTTAGAAAATATTGCAAGACTCAAAAGCAGAAGGAAGTCCCTAAATTAATTAAAAACCAACTAAACAATTTTCACAATAGAGTGTAAAAAAATCAAAATGGACTAGGAATACCCTTTGCCGTAGAGGCAATTTTAGAAAATAATTCATGACCCTGTTTCTATTTCCTATGAAAATGAATGTAGTATATCCTAAAACATTAAAGTAGTATAAAAAAAATAATAACAAAAATAATTGGTTATAATGAAGTAAAGTAAAGCGCGAAAAAAAAATGAATATGAAACAATTATTAATATTTATATCATTAATTGTTACATATTCACTTTTAAATCTATAGATTTAAGTTTATTCTGATGAAATAAAAAAATACTTTATGTATTATTAATTTTCTTTATTTTAACTATCTCACGATTTCTTTTTGCTAGTGTTAAGAATAAATGGATGAATATTAAAGAAACTTAAATTAGCTGGAGAAATAAAAAATGTAAAAATAAACTTTTTCCAGGTTATTATTTTTCAATTCGCATATAAGAAAAGCATAATAGACCGTTATAAAGCTACAGATTTTACAGAAAATGTTAAATAATATAAAAAGTATCACCTTAATTATGATTGTATATAATAATTATGTTATTTTATTTAATCTAAAAATATATACTTCCGAAGAAATTCAGTTCTTTTTTCAACCTTAACTTTTTATTTCAAATTGACCACTATTAATTAATTACTTTTTAATGTACTGATTTTTCCTACAAATAAAATTGTTTTGAGACTGGATGAAACTTTAATACTTAAACTTTACTTATTCTTAAATGCATATTGTTTATTTTCACATAGTTGCTTTGAAAAGTTAAAATATTTACTGAACTTTACTATCTATATAAATTTTAAGCACAAGAAAAATATATCAAAGGGATAATATTTCTTTTCTTTCTTAATATACTTTATAAGAGCATTACTGCATTAATGTTTTTCATTTTCCATAAATTAATAAATTTTAAGAAATATTTGTTAAATTATTTCATTATAGAGAAGAGAACTGTATGAGTGTTGATATATGTAAATAAATAGATATTCGTATTTAAAGAAGTTATTTCAACAATATTTGAATAATATTTTTTTTTAATTCATAAATATTAAATTTTATCTCTTATATTATAAGATATTATTGACCGCATTCGAATTCACGCCTGCAAATATTGACTTGTACACAGGCCCGTATACGTTTTTAGACCAGTGGAATACGGCCCACACCAGTGGAATATGACCGTATCCCTTTGCATACCTGTGAAATTCGGGCGTATACCTGTCTACATCTGTGAGTATATTCGTATTCGTATATTTTTTCGAAATACGAATGCATTCGTATTCTTTTTTGAAATACGATTGCATTCGTATTCGTATTTTCAAAACTCGATCTTCCCGAATGCATTCGTATTCGTATATCCGAATGCGATTTTGCCCATCTCTGCCCGTGACGTTCTGTAAACATTTATACTGGAGTTCTGACACTGGTCAGATCCTCCACTCATGTACTGTATGTTTCTGGCTATTGCGCCCTAACTAAGCCTCTACTGGCTGAGACCAGTGATGGGGATGAGAGAGAGGCGCTGGGATCTCTTGGATTCCGCTTTTTTCCTCCAAGAGTGGAGAGAAAATCCCAGTCTGGGGTCCCCTTAGTAGTTGTATATATTGTATATAGTTACCATTGTATGATGTTTGTTTATTTGCAAACTTTGTATTTCTCTTGAATATGGGTTGTTTGTTTTGTTTTTTTATTATTATTTTATTGTGTATAAATATAATTGTTTTTCTATTTTATGTAATTTGACTTCAGCATTATTTTCTGTATATATTGTATGAGTGTGGTCTCATATCACTTTTACTATTGTTCAATCTGAAGCAAATTGTAATATTTCTCAAATAATAAATATTTATATTAAAAAAAAAAAAAAAAATGTACTTTTTGTATGTGTCCTATTTGATATAATGCGTTATTGGACTGAGACAAAAAGGGAAAAAGTCCATTCATATTTTTGAAAAATATTTGTTATTATTTTGTCAAAGACAATGATGCCACTACTTAAACTCAGGATTATTAAATTAGCCGAGAATATTTTCCTAGTAATAAATCCCTCACCAGAAAGAAACTTCCTCTAAAAAAGGCCATAAAAACTTTGATAATGCAGGATACAAACGAAAATCTGATGAAAAAAGAGAGACTTTTCAGGTTCGTGAAGAGATCTTCAAAAATGATTATCTTTTATTTGTGAAACATAATTTGAAAGGGTCCTGAATTGAATGTAGCAGGGGGCAAAGATAAGGGTTCATCTTTGTTGCCTTCTCTTTTTAAATATTTTATCTTTTCAAATTTTAGACAGAGGAAATGGTAATTTCTTTTTTTTTTACAAAATAATCAATTAATTAAATAAATAATTTATTCGATTTATTGATACTTACATATAATTTGTTACAATACTTTTGGGCAGATTCAGCGAATTCCCTTAGCTTGAATATACTGAAGTAATTTATTCTAGGCTATTTTTAATTTATTAAAGATATTAAGCAAAGGTTTTTAATAATCGGTTAATTGAGATATGTAAAATATAATTTTTATTAAAATGGTTCACGTAGATACCGATTACTATAATCCCTAAAAAACGTCCCATTAAAACAAAATCTCATTCTTATTGTCGAGGTATGATCATTAAAATGATCTAGATATTAAAAGGGTCATAAATGTCCTGGATTATTGCGAGTTCATGCAAGGAAGAGAGTAAGATGGAAGGTGGTGCTCCCCGTGGTAGAAGCATGTAATGCAGCATCTGGTATAAGGCACTCTAATACGTAGGGGTCAACCCGTACCTACCCATTAGCAAAGGGGACTGGTCACCATGTCAATAATTGATGGCGAGAGCTCTTCTACCAGACTAGTGTCTTGGTCCTAGGTCAAATTACCTCTAGAGGTTTATTTATTCTCTTAAAACAGCTATACGAACAATGATGTTTAAAATGGCAATGAACAAGCCACAATACAACTATATCACTAAATAATACATCTTCTATATTCTGCCAGTGAGTGAAGTAGGTACCGCTAGCTACCTCTTAGCTAGCGCGTGAAGCATCCCCTACAATAATACCTAAATTAAATATATTTTGAACGTATTATATTTCAACCTCACAGATTCATCAAACCAATATATTCCACTTTTAACTAATCTTGCAAATTGAACAATCTTCAAAAAATGCTAATGTCCCTTACTTTGTCACCAATTAAATTACCTATAATGATAAGATTTAGCTGGAATCTTATGTATATCTTTACATCGAAAACTCCCTAGACACACGACCCACTAGTACGTAAGAAGATAAAAATAAAATGACCAAGAGACCTCTTAACTTGTAGTGCACATGCTAGCATAACAGCCTTCTATGATAAAGATCATTAGTACATGCCCGGCAGAGGGCGAATTTACAAAGGGGGTAAGAAAATATCCTTGATCCTACTTAGAAAACTTTTTTTTTTTTTAGTAATAACAATTTTTATTGAGAAAATTTTACAATCTGTCCCAATTTGGACATTAATAGTATTGCTGAATGATATCAAACATACTACATTCATACAATATTTACACAACATAAAATTACAATAAAAAGAAAACTATGGACAAATTTTAGGACACCCTTTGTAGCATTGTCCGATTAGCCACACATGTTAAATGTTATACAAACCACACATGTTAAATGAATAAAAAAACCAATTTAAGATTGACATTCAACTACTTTTTAAAACATTACCTTACAATGTGATTTCTTTTATTTATTTTAGTTGTCTTGTAATCTCAGAAAGGGGATAAGCCCTTTAGAAACCAATGTAAGCTAAGAAACATTATTGTTGAAAATCAAACATACAAATGTCATTTAGGAGTAAAATAAAAGCTTATCAAATGCTTGATGATTTACTTTATAACGATTATCTTCATAGGATGAGCCGTTTCCATGATAGTAACCAAAATTATGTTAGGAAGGACTGTTATTTTGTGATATTCCCTTTTTGAATGGCCACCATTTTTTAATCCATCCGATTTAATTTGGCAGACGTGTATTTTTTGCTTTACAATTTTGTCAAAATGGGTTGCATTGTTCGTTGCTGGCTCACGGACTACTAGGGTCGCTCTGCCGACCAAAAGAACAAAACAACAAATATTTTGCTATAGCCGGGATTCGAACCGATTAAACAGACACCTAGAGAGCAGTGCTTTACCAACAAGACCACGCCACTTCTCATATGAAAGAAAATCAAATATCTGACCACATTAAAACATAATTATTATCTCACTTTGACCAGTATTAGCAATGATACTAAATTTATAACAAATAGATGTGCCTGTGGAGTAAGCTTCTTATCCATGCATTGAGTGCACATTGTGCAAACACAGTGTGCTTAAAATAATTTTAAGCAGCGAAAAATTGTTTGCTTCTACTGTTTGGAAAAAAAAAAATCTGAAACCATCAGAAACAAGGTTCACGATGAAATGAGTAAACACCATCTTGCAAACGAGATTGACGTAAACTATTTCCATATTTAAAAGGTAAATTACGATTGAGTAATTATGTATGTGGTTACTGGCTACTGGAAAGTTATTGTAATATGTTTGAATAAATTAAGTAGTTAAGATTGGCCGATAGCGAAGTAATGTTTCATTTAGCGTCACTTAATCCTAACTGTTGTCTATTCATGTTTAATTAAAATAGGGGATCCTAAATGCGTTTTTCATATCGCACAGGCTTGGGACCACCATTATGTGACCCCACTAACGGGCCTCAAACAGACGGCATAATCAAAGATTTTCTACTGTCTTTAAAAGATATTAGGATCATCTGTCGTATTGGAAGTAGGGAGTGGTATTTATTGAAATAATTTTTAATGAAGTCGTCGATGTATTCGATTTTTATTTGAATATTTATAATAAACCATAGCTCATCTACTGATATTCATTACATTATGTTTTGGAATGTTTGTAGCTTTTACCGTTTGGTAAGAAAGTTGTTCCCCATTCTTCACCTTAATTTCTAAATTAAATACTTACCAACCATACTAAGGTCTCTCTATATATGATTTTAGTCTCATACAAACTTGAATAAAAACAGAAAATAGCAATGAATGAATGACTGCTTAACTAAACGCCTACTCGAGGTAAGGACCAGACTCGTTATAAACTTGGCCAAACGGTCAGGTCAACTCATACACAAGTTAATAATAAGTGCTCTTCTTTTGATCGTTTTCATAATTCCTTCATTTTTTACTTAACTTTACCAATTATTTTCGTATACGTTTCTTGGGAAACTAATGCTTATTTAAACGTTGTAATGTTGAAATTGGTAGACCTCAACCCACGAGGAAAATAAATGTATGGATAACCTTGTTTACGGTTGTTTTATCGAAATCGTTTCATGGAAATATAAGTTCTCATAAATTGTATTTTCCTCCTGCTTTTAATACATCAGTATCCGAACTTAAATCAGTTGCTGGTAGTAAGTATATACTGTATACTTTCAATTGTTCTAGGGAATAGTATTTACTAAACCCTTGTTGAAACGAATAACGTGAACGAAATTTTAATGTAACATAACTTATGTAACTTCCGTTTAATGTAATATATTTTAATATCAATATCAGAGTATAGGAATCATAACATTCAATGATCAATATTTTCAAAAAATAGAAAATAACGTGGCTTCGCTACTGAAGAATTAATTTTTTAAAATGTATATACATTTGTAGTAAAAGTAACTGTAATTTTTATAATGCTATTAGCATTATAAGTCATGATGTGCATAACAAACTAATTTATTCCAATCTACGAAATTAAAAGCACTTTAGAAGAAGAAAATTTAAAACATCTACAATTGAACCCGGTCAGATTATTTCAATAAAAATGAAACCTACATAGGGTAAGAGGGATAGTAAGGATATTCGGTGGGCCGTACTGTATAAATCTGAAGGCCTAGAGCGTGTACAACTGGGATGGACAGGAGATTTGAATTGCAGGAGGTCGAAAATGTATGATGGACGTGGTAAAGGAATGGCGCAAGGGAATACTTGCGAAGCTTGGAAGTGTAAACCCACTTTAACTTTCCATTATATTGGGATATGGAGGTGTACTCATGGATCCCGAAGATAAATCGGACAAAGCTATTAATTAAGCGTTTTATTTTTACCTCAAGGTCCGCCGAAACACCATCGTATCCCGTACAGAAAAGCCGACGTGGTGAAATATTAGAGAGGTAACAAGGAGTTTTCGGGTTTCATTCGGGAATAGGTAATGGAGGGAATACAGTCGCTCTAAGGTTGAAAATGTACGACCAGAGATTTCGAATATATAATTTTTGAAGGATAGAGTTTTAGTCGAAGGTTACTCCCAGATTTCTGATAGTCGGGTGGAACTTTATAGGATTACTATTCAGGTACAGGATTTGGCTATATGGAACAGTTTTCAAGAGGTGGTGGGACCCTATTACAATTGCTTTGTTTTATTCAGCATTTAGTTTTAACTTATTGGTTACAGAACAGTGACTTATTCAATGTAAGTTCTCTTGTAGTTTTTTCGATGATGGTAAGGAAAGGTATATTTGGAAATCGTCAGCATAGAGGTGGTATTTGGAGTGATGGAAGAGGAGAGGGAGTTCCTTAATACAGATAGCGAATAGGGTGGAGATAGAGACGATCCCTGAGGGAAACCACAGGATAGAGGCAGGGTAATGGAAGGAGGTTGATCTGGCACTACTACATACTGAGAACGATCGGAGTGGAAGGATTGAAACCAGCGAATAACACTGTTGGGTACTGGAAGATTTTGGAGTTTGGTTAGAAGGATACTATAGTCACAAAAAATACACACAAATAAAAAATCTTTGGTGATCAATGGCATTTGAAGGTATTGGGTTATTTTAAGGAGAGACGATTGGGTAGAATAACCAGGTCGAACACCGGATCGGAGAGGACTAAAGAGGGTGTTTTCTTCAAGGAAATTTCACAGCTGGGTTTGAACAAGGCGTTCGAGCGGTTTCGATAGATTGGAGAAGATAGAAATAGGACGAAAATCTTGCCGTGTTTATTGACTGAAATTCGAGAAGAGTTGAAATCTTAAATAATCACAGGCTGAGAACTAATAAAAAAATGTGTATATATATATATATATATTTATATATATTGAAATTAAGGATTATGATAATAAATAGGATACGTTAGACATGTTTGAAGTCTAAAATATTTATTTTGTTATGGTTGAGTAAAAGATAAGAGTAAAATATTAAACAAGATAAAGAGGAAGGTAAAACCACAATGTAGAGTTGGTTAAAGAGAATACCGAGTCATTAACTTTAATTACGATCATTAACATTTAATTACAACCATTTCTCAAAAGTTTGTCCCTTAAGGATGGCCATAAATAATAAGGGGTATAAACATTTCAGTTCTAGCACACAGTATATTTATATCACTTTGTTTAATTGTGAAGATATTCATAATTTTTAACTTGAAATCTTCATTGCAAAGGAGGATTTAAACTACTGTTTACTTCCTTATTTTGTTTACATACGTTAAAATAAATAAATATTTGTTAAAGATGAAGAATATGATTGTAGATGGATGTCATTGTTATCAATTCCTAAGTTTAATTTTTGAAAATAATTAACCTATAGCATTTATACATCTTCTCATATAACATATAACATCTTCTCTATTTCATTTTCTTTACATTGAAATAATTCAAATAAAAATTCCTAAACACTTTCACATTCTTTCTCTACCTTCAATAAAACCTTTGAGTAACATATGTTATAATCTGTCGCTTGACTAAATAAGATTTTTTTCTTTCTTTTATTTTTTCTTTGTGGTATCTTTAAAGGCAAGACCTGAAATTTTAAGTTGGGTTTTTTTTTTTAGCAATTTCAGAGGTTCATTATTGAAAATATAGTCTAAAAATAAAATATATGTCCCAATGCACTTTTACGCCTTTTAAGTCTCATTTTTTTATCGTCTTCTTTAAAAAAACAAAAAACAAATTAAACACAACAAAATAAAATAAATTGAGAACAAATCAGAAACAAAATAATTTTCATATGTTTATCAACAAAATTATCGAAGTTTCAAACATCGTTTTGATCTCTGAAGCAGATTTAGAGTTTCTGCAAATCATTATTTTGGAAATGTTTTTGAATCCAGCAAAATATGAAAACTATGGTAAGTGTAAATCTCTTAAAAAAAAACAACAACATAAAAATCTAAAAAAATGTATACAATATGGTATGGGTGATTTTAGTTGGCTTCACTATGATTATCAAGTGCGCTAAAATAGTATTTCTTAATGTAGAAAAAAGGGATCACTTGTAGCTGGGTGGTTAGCATTACAGGAGGCTGTGCCAATGGTCACGGGTTAGAACCCGAAGGTGGTCCTAGGATTATTTTAATGGGAGTAAATAATCCTTAGTTAAGCCGTCCTTCGGAGGGGACGTTAAAAGGTGGTCCCGAGCCTATGCGATGTCAGGTACTCGTTAAAGATCCCTAACCTAATAAAACCTGAATAGGCAAAATTTAGGACTCCCACTGTAGCATCGTTCGATTAGCCACAGTAGCATAATGTGACGTTAAATAAAGAAATAATGAAGCTAGTGAAAATGATGAAAAACCCTGAAAATATTAACTTAAACGTTCCCAACAAGAACAGACATAGATAATTTCACAAAAAAAACCCAATATTACAAGACTTTCCGATCAGATAAACAACAATGAATAATGACTCGAGGAGGCCATATAATATTGGAAAAAAAAAATCAAAGACGAGAGAAAAACCTCGGAAACACATGAGTTAACTTTAATATATCTGGTAACATCAAAAATAGTGTTCTGCCATTATTCATCTAGTCGGTTTTTATTCTTTTTTTATTTCATGGAGGCATTATCTTCTTGTACTTTTTTTTTAGTCATACTATATAAATATATGTATATTATATTTTATCCAATCATACAATGTAATATATTTTTCTTGCTAGCGATGTACGTAGAAAATATTTCCTCGGAACATACCTTTATCTAATCATTAATTCCCAACATCCCACCTACATCCACTGTATCCTAAAATTTGAATCCTCAGTATACTCACTGGAGACCCGGTCAAGCCATTCTGACAGTTACATTAATATCCGCCAAACTAAAACTTTTGATCGGTCCTTTATTGTCTGCTTCACTACCCTCTGGAATTTCCACCCAACCCATATCCGCCACATAGCTTCTATATCATCATTTAAATCACGACTTTTTCAATACCTAGTCATCCAAAATAAATGATCTCCTATTGTGATTTCAATTTTATAAATATCGAACATTGAATGAATGAAAAAAATGTTTAGCTGTCAAATTAAAAAAAAAATAAAAATTACCCCTGACCAAAATTTGAGAGCTAACGTTTCAAGATCCGTAGAATCCGAATTACGAATGATAAGTTTTTTGTCCTTAAAATTAAAACAACAACGAATGAAAAAAAAAGTCCGTTTTTCCGCCGTCCGCGGCATTTCTCCAAAACTACTGGACCAATTTCTTTGAAATTCGCCACAAAAATACTAGTCCATTTAACGATGATCTTAACTCCTAGATGTTTATATCAGCTGGTTTGTTTTAAAATGGCGGCCGATTAAAAGGATTCTATTCAATAAGTCAGTTATTTTTGATGATAGAAAAAAATGTATTAGTGTTTTTTAACCAAAAAACCGCAAATAATTATATAAAATAGAAAAAGAAAAGAAAAAAAAATTCTTTTTGTTAGTTCTTGTTTTATTATATTTCTCCTTATTTCAACGTTGTAAATTATATACACTAATGCTTCTTTTTTGGCCATATCAACAATTTCGTCTGTTTAATTATAAATAATTGTTATTCTTAAGGGACCTAGTCCCAGATCCTATTTAGTCAAATCCTATTTTAAGGGACATAAGATTTTTTCAGAAAAAAAAAGATGTATTGTTTTCTTGTATTTTTGATAGTTCTTGTTTTATTATACCGTTGAAAATGATAAACACTAATATTTCTTTTGCCTGTTAGCCATATCAACAGTTTTGTCTGTTTAATTATACATAAATGTTATTCTTAAGGGACTCAGTGCCAGACTAATTTATTTTTCTATTCTATTCCAATAATGAATATTATAAATATTTTAAATTTTCTAATGGATCTGTTTATTATTGAATGGGTCTTTATGAAGGCCTATGTTTAAATATATAAAATAAAATGCATAATACCGTGTTTTTCAATATTAATCTTTACGAGTCAAATTCTATAATTTATTTTTTATTATATCCAAGCGAATAAATTGAGATGTTTAAATGTTCAAATATCTCTTTTAGATATCTTACCTGTATAAAAGATATCTCAAGGACATACTTGACAAAGGAAACTCCAGATTCTTGAATTTTGGGGACATCCCCTCTTCCTCAGAATACCTCGGTAGGGATTTTACCCTTTTTAGTGCTCCCGAAATTGGCCGCTTTATAGCCCGTATACTGCCTCTCTTGCCGGTAGGTGTGTCTAAGTAAAAATTTCTTCTCCCTTTATTTTTTCTCTTTAATTTTACCTATTTTTATGATGAAATCTAAATGAAGGTTCCTTATTTCATCAGGATAACGAGGTTTATTATTTCTGAGCTAAGAAATCCAGGATAATAAATGCTAATTCCACTAATCTAGGAGTGGAGGGTAATATAGAATATTTTGTGACAGAGTATGTATATATTACACTTATAACTTGTTAGTATTATATTGGAAGTTATTGATCAATTATTGGATTTAATTTGTTTTTCAAATTATTATTTATTTTTTTCTACTTTATTAAAAGAATCGAAGTAACTTTAAACAACTCTAATTATATGTTTAATAAACTCTAGATGGAGCTAGCCATTAGTTTTTTTTTTTTTTTTTTTTTTTGAGATATATTACAATTTGTTTCTAAATAAACATTAGTAATGATATGAGACCACATTCACACAATATATACAGAATACAATGATAATGTCAAATTACATAAAATATAATTTGTACAAAAACAACCTATAATAACCGTTAGTAGCATATGTTTTATTTAAGTGAGCAGATCCCGAGGCCAACGTCTTTTCAGTCACTTCGGAATAGAGAATGGGGATGAGAAGTTACGAACAAGTGGCTTTTTGTTGACCGATTGTTTAAAATCATAAGAGGTAAATTTATTTCGGGTTGTCATGTCAATAGATTCAGTCAGAAAGGATATTAAGATCGTTAACGATTATTCTAATCCTGAATAAAACAGGGAGCATTTATGATTTTTCAAATGAATTTGGATTGGATGGTTTAGGGGAGAACCAAATTTTAATTGTATCAATCTATTGCGCACATTTTACCTTTTTTTTTTTAATTTCGTCGAAAATGACTTAGTTACATCTGCATAATCAAATAGTCAAATTTATCAGCTAAAATAAAATAAAAAGAAGCAGATGTTTAGATGTGGATTTTTCAAATTTCTTCCCGTGAGGTAATATTGTTATATTAAAATAAAATTTAATTAGCGATTTCTCACGATTATTTATAGAAAAATCTGGTGCCGGAAACACACTAATTTAACTTTCCAAGGTTGATATAGGTAATTTAAGAACTATGAAAAAGAAAAATAATTTAAAGAATTATATTTATCTTCGTCTAAACCATATGTTTTGGATTAAATAATATAAATTATTATCTAGAATAATCAAATAAGTTTTGATATAGTAATCTATTACTTTCACTTACCTATATATGAAATATATAGTAAAGGAAAGTATTGCGATCGAGAAAATTTTCGAATTCCAGTTATCAACGGAAATATACGTTTTAGGGTCCCTTGAGTCCAAGAAACCAAGTCCCGAAAAAAGGTCCGTACCGTACCGTGTGTAGGTGTGTGTGTGTGTGGTAACTCCTGGGCAAAAACGAAAAGTCCTATGAAACTGAAATTTTATATTAAAGACAACTGTAATACCGATATGTTATAAAACCTTTTTCATCAAAATCAGCTGATCATAAGAGCCACTTTATACCATGCATTTTGCACTTCTTTACCATTTTCTCAAAAATGTCTTTAACGATTTTGATTAAACTCTCTATATCGATGTAAAATTGGACTGGCTTCAATATAAATTAGGTTACAAGGTTTCATTCTGATTGAAATAGTCTGACAGGGCTTAAATGCCGATATTTCAAAATTTCTTTCTCTAAGGTACCTTTAATCCTGTAGATTCTAAAAAATAACTATATTTCTTGTTAGCATTAATAATTAACATCTAAATGAGCAAGTTGAGCGAATGAATTAAACAACGAAAGGAGAAAACTAAAAAAAATATTTTTTAAATGCAATTTTTGGTTTCTGAACATAAGAACAGTAATATAGATGTATTATATACCGTAGTAAAGTTAATGATTTTAGAAAAAAATATTATCTTATACACAAGGTTTTAAATGTTAATAAAGTGTGATGAAAAAAACTAACTGATTATTTTATGACAATAATATAATCGAATTTATAATAAAACACATGTTTCTATAGAAATTCAATTAAATTAATTCTTTAATGGTTTCACTCATTTGAAAGTTCTTTAATCGATTTTAAAAACGGAGGTAAGAGAAAGTCGTGTGTCGCCCGCACCAGATTTTGTTTCTTATGTTCGTAAAAAAATAAATATTTTTTCTCTTATCTCCTTTACTTAGCTATCAAATTCATAATACTTTTGTATGTAGCTATTTTTTTGGAAATGCTAACAAGATGATATGGTTAATTTTTTTCAAATCTACGAAATCGAAGATACTTTAGATCAAGAAAATTCAAAATATCGACATTTACGTCCTGTCAAACTATCATTAAGCTTAGTGGACTTTTTTGTTTTACCGGGGATAGTTATAGATTATTCTAATACATATATTTGGGATTCTTTCATGTTTTCTATAGTTTTCGCTCCAGCATATCTATATGATCTGAGAACGAATTCCTGATTTATGTTTAATTAGGGCAATTTATTCGTTAAAAGGAGAAAGCATATTAATTTTTTTTTTTTTTGCTATGTATATTTTTCTATTGGTGTGTTCTGTTAAGGAGAGAGGTTTGTGCAATGCTATGCTAAAGAAAGAATTGCACGGATTTTTGCTAGGAAATTGGGTGTGACTTTTGTAAAGAGTTTTACATTGAATTTGATAGCGTTTATTTTTTATTTATACTTTAAACAGTATTTATTAAATTTTTTCAAGAACCATTTCAAACGATTAACTAGGGAGATAAGTGCATATTTAACTGTCTGATTGCAATGATTACAACCAAGGCTACTCATACAACTCAGTAATAAATAATTTTCTTTGTGTGTGTGTATTTTTTGATCTGCTATCTTCCAGACAAATTGCATATTAAAACTCGTAAATATTTATGATTAGACAAAACTAATTACCCAGTAAATTATTGATTAAATAAGTTCAAAATGATTTTTTCTGTAAAATATACTGTATTTCAATAACCGCTTCCGGATTGCCTGTGATAATAGCCTATCAACCACATTTTAGAAGAATGCCCTTTTTATAGGACAAGTTAAAACAAATTAAGACTCAGACCTAATATATCCTCCATACCCTCCGATAATGAATCCAACCTTTCGTTGCTGTTAAGATTTCATAAGAGTGAACTATTATTTAATAAAATATAGTTTTTTATTTCATTTTTTATCTACTATTTTATCTTATTATTATTATTATAATTATAAGCTTAATTTATTAATTTTAATTTATTTATTTTAATTATGCTTTCCCCTTTTTTTACTCCTTAAAATCCCAAACAACAACCTAAGTATTTCTAACAAACAAATGCATTTAATGTTTATGTCTTGTCCTGAAGATTATTTATATTATTATTATTTTTTTTTTTTTTTACGTATATATATAATAAGAAGACGTCGTAAAGGGATATACCTTGTCAAGGTGAGGGTGGTAATGCAGGCTGTGCGGGAACGAGATAGCCTTTTTATACGTATTTTAGGATTCTGTCAAAGAATAACCGACGGAATATTGCCTTCGCGTTGAAGGATATACAGAATATATTATGTGTTGATCCTGGAAACACTCGCAATGGATAAAAAAATAAATGTATGACACAGTTCAAAAAAAAACAAAAAAAAACTAGTCAATTTATTTATAAAATTATCTTATTTTTAAATAAACGAGATATTAAGAATTAATTTATGGTTGAATTAATCATTGCTAATTAATTAATAATACTTAAAATCAATCAATTTTTTCAGCAATTTCAAGGTACAAAAAATAATTTTTTAAGATTGATTTGGAACTCGTAGACATTTTGTATTTCGGAGCAGTATATATATATTTTTTTTTTATTTAATATATATATATATATATATATATATATATATATATATATATATATATATTTATCTATCTGAAAAACTAAGTTAGACATTAAAATAATATTATATATTTAAATTTTCCTTTTCTACCTATGCTGATGACACCTTTGATCTTTATCAGTTCATAAAGATCCATTTATTGCCTTAAATACCCTTCAAGCCCACATCAAAGACCTAGAAGTATGGTGTCAGAACTGGAGAATAAAAATAAATTCCAATAAATCCCATCAAATAACTTTTATCCTCCGTCATAAACTTTTGACTTCCTGCCTTACAGTATCCTTTAATAACACTCAAGTAGTTCCTGTTGAACATATGCGATACCTTGGAATCCTTCTTGACAAACGCCTAACTTGAAATCCTCACACACGACTAAATCCACGAGAAACTGCTCGCTGCTTTAGGCTACTTTAGCACTTACTATACAAACGGTCAAACCTTCCTCATAACTACAAAAGACTCATCTACCTGACTATTATAAGACCATTATGGAATTACGGAGTAGCGCTATGGGGATCTACTAAATCATCAAATTCTTCCCGCATCCAATTATTACAATCCAAAATCCATCGTAAAATCTCCAACGCTCCTTACTTTGTCACGAATAAACTCATCAATAAAGACCTTAATGTTCCCTATGTTACTGATTTGGCCTAGACCAGGTATCAATCCTTTCATGACAAACTCCAATCTCACTTTAACCCACTAGTTTCAATCCTTTCTTCCTCTGCGAATCCTGATAATTATCCGAAGCGCCTGAAAACGAGATGGCCCCGGAACCTTCTATTTTAGAATATCTTTAGAGTGCTTCCAATGGGAAGCTTCTCTACATGTGTTTTATGTCATTGTATTATATAACTATCACATTTATTTGATGTTTTTTTTTTATTAATACAGTTGTAAATATCAATAAAAAAAAAAAAAAAATGTCTTCGCCTTTACATTGAGGAAATCTCTTTATCCAACTATGCGTTTTACCTTACAAAAAGCATAGAAATCAATTTACGGTTTTGAAACTTTGTCCATAAAAACTAAAACTTTGGAAGCAAATTGCACTTCATCGTTATTTTTATATGTATTTAAATTTAAAATATTTTAATTTTTATGGATAAATTTACTAAGCACCAAAATGAAGTTAACAAGGCTGATATATCTTAAATAGAACGAGCAGTGCAGACTTTTGTCCCGAAAAAGTGAGATGGGGGCCAAATGTTCGACTGGTAGGCGGATCGTGTTAACTCTAATCTCGTGGGCATGTGCTTGGGTGGTGATCATTGGAACAACCTGTCTAGGCAACGTTTTGTAGTATCGGCACCGAACATTTTCGCAAAGCCTATTATTATCAAGTTTAAGTTTAGTAAAATATTGATTCTATACAGGCAGCTAAGTGAAAATGGTGTGTTCATATATGGGATGTATAAATCAAGTTTTTAGATTTGTGTGTCAAAAAATAAAACCCACAACTTTTACTTACTTCTATTGTTAAAATCTATCTAAGAAATTTTAAATACAGAAATAAAAAGGCCGCAAATTATTACACAATGGTTTGTTACTTCCAAATAACTATATAAGTATAGATTTTTTACTGCTTTTATAGATTTTAATAGGCATTTATCTAATATGAAAAGCAATAAATAATCCATTGAAAAATGGCATATCACAACTGCTAAGATTTAAATTCTTTCCCTTTTTCTTTTTTGTATGACACTACAGAGATTCCAAAAATCTATACATACTTTTCTCTAATTTCAAAAATCACTGAGTTATGGGCGTATTTATAGGTAACATTACATTGTTTTTCTCTTTTTTATAATTATTCGCAGTTTTGGTTTATTATTTTCAATAATCAACTTTTGTAATCGGCTAAAAAAGAAAAAAAAAAAAAAATTAGCCCTGCTCAAAATTTAAGAGCTTACATTTCAAGATGCGTAGAACCCGAAGAAAGAATTTAAAAAAAAATCCGTATGTCCTCCGTCCGCCGTCCTTTTTTTTGTTCACTCCTACCTCGCCTTTAAAGGCTATACAGGGTTTCTCGGGCCAGGGGATGAGGGCGGGGAATAATTGCTGAGATAAAATCCCTTAGCACCGAAACTTGAACTCGTGATTACTTATTTTCAAATGTTTGATGCTCCGTAGTTGCTAGGCAAGGCGTATTCAAAGCAACGCGCGCTAACCAAGTCGGCCACGCCGTCCGCCGTCCGCCGTCTTCTAATTTCTCCGAAAATGCTGGACCAATTTTTTTTAAATTCGCCACTAAAATACTACCCCATTCAACGATGATCTTAACACCTAGACGTTGATATCAGATAGTTAGTTTTAAAATGGCGGCTGGTTAAAAGGATTTTTTCAATAGCTCGGTTATTTTTGAAGATAGAAAAAAAAAATAGTGTTTTTCAACCAAAAACCGCGAATAATTTTATAAAAGTGAAAAAAAAATTGAAATTTTACACATAAATACGCTCATAACTCAGTTATTTTCGACGATAGAGAAAATTATGTAGAGTTTTAGAATCTATAAAGCGCGATTAGAAAAAAAAAAAAAGAATCCTTGCTTATATATACGCTTGTAACTAGGTAAATATCGAAGATAGGAAAAAAATTCATTGTTGTTTTTAACCAAAAAACTGCAAATAATTATGTAAAAGAGATCAAAGAAAAGAAAAAACAAAATGAAATTTTTCACACAAATACGCATATAACTCAGTAATGTTTGAAGATGGAGAGAAGTGTATAGGTATAGAGTTTTATAATAAGTAAAGTACGATAAAAAAAAATAACCCCTGCGCAAAATTTGAGAGCTTACGTTTCAAGGTGCGTAGAATCCGAATAACGAATAAAAAAAAATCCGTTTCTCCTAATGAATAAATGAATAAATACCAAATATTTATTATTTTATTTTACTTCAAAACTGCATATAATTGTAACAGATTCATTTTTAAAATACAGTGTACAGGTTAACTTTATACGCCGACTCACACTGCGATAATAACCTTTAGAGAATTACAAATATAAAATGATATGATTTTATCTGATATACATAAATCACAGTTTGAATTCATAAAATAACCGTTATCATAATTTAGTAACAGGTTGCCTAAAATGAAAAAGACCCAATAATATTTCATATTAGGTAAGTGAAAGATGAAAAGCGCTTGAAAACTTTTCAAGCATATGTAGCAGTTTGAGATGAAGTGTTAGTAGAAAGTAAATCCTGGTGGAATAACGGGAGGACCCTACATCGCTGATGCTTGCTCAAGGCTTGTCTCGTTAACAGTTGTTGGCTATTGCTTCAACTCCGCTTAACAGTTTTCAAGGCAAATATAAAACTTCGAGTTTTGCTATTCTCTTAGTTTGTAAGCTAGTTTGTTAACGATCCAGTGAGCTATTATCTTTCACAGGTTCTGTGTTTGTTTTGTTTGGCGGAATGACGAACTCTTGTTTCTATTCGGTATAGGTTCTTGGAAACTAGACGTGCTTTTGCAATAATCTGTTGCATCTAATCATTGAATTTTAATATAAAAATAAATTGTTGTAGAAAATTATGTAAGAATTGTCATTTTTTAAATATAGTTTTTTAAAGGATTACTGCCAATTCCAGCTAAATAAATCAATAAATAATAAATAAAAAGTACTATATTTTAACAGGGACTTAATAAGAACTGGTGAAACTTGTACGGATTATGCCTTTATATCTTATGTACTGTAGAATAATATTAAATGACTGAGACTCAATTGGTTCTATTGTTAATGATTTGCTTTCGCGTAAAGTAGGTTGATAAGATAAACTCTTGCTAATCTTTGATGTATTATATTTTGAAAACAAGCTGGATCTCAACCACTAAATTTTATCTTACAGTAGTTATATTATAGTGAACCAAATTACATATTTAGGTTCAATAGTTAGTAATACGAATAAAAAGTGTTAAGACTGACTAACGCCAGCCCTTACATGATATTTGTATAATGCTTCCTATTTTTTCACCGCTTAATTATTTTTTTATTTAGTTTGGACAATACTGCCCTCCTCCCCTCTTTCCCCCCTCCCTCCTCCCTCCCCCCGAGCAACGAATTCGAATTTCTGGTAATACATAGCAGACCGCTACATAAGGGTACTTATTCTCTAGTAAAATTACAATTAAGGCACAGCAGGTGCAGTATGATTCTGATTATTGATTTTAAGTCCCAGGCCGTATTTATCAGACACATACCTGTTCTCCCCTGGATCATTATTTGATTCCTTTTATTGTTGATGGCAATACTAAATATATTTGTTGGGAAAATATTTTATCTCGGGTTTTATATTCAAGAAAGGATAAAGAATAACTCACTATTAACTGGTTGTTATACACAAATTTATAAAAGGTAATGGAGAGTGATGAAACTCTGATAAAAATAACTGATTGTCTTAGATAATGTTTCTATTGAGATTTATTGTAATTACTTCTTTAACAATTTATTTTTTACTCAAACTGTACTTAATAATTCTTAAATTTATTTCTACAATGGAGGTGAAAGTAGTTTGTTGTGCGCAACACATTTTTATACACGTGTTAATTAACAATTAAGTGCCACTTCATTAAAATTCCACATTATCCTGCCGCTTGGAATTTTTCAAAACTGCAATTCTTCATAATTTATTCTGCTGTAGGTACAAACACCCCCATAAGTCTCGTGTACTTGAAGCGCCTACGTACCTCCGGCTGAAGAGTTAATGTTTTATCCAAATACTGGACCTACCGTTGGCTCCAGCCCTTTTCCATTATTTACTGGATGATTCCAGGATGTTCAGCCTGCCCCGGCTCTGCATTAGCTATTTATATTTCGTTGTTCCACAAGTTCTGTCAGTTGTAGGAATACTTAGTGTCAGTTACATACTTTCAGTAAACAAACCGACGAAATATATAAAAAATTCAATGAAGGATATGATTCCGATGTTAAACAATTTAAAACCGTGTCATCAACGAAAATTCACGTTGTTGGTGTTTAATAGTCCCCAAAAATACAAAATTGGTTGACATTTTAGCTGAATAATAACAATCTGTATATTATACTTCTATGCTACTATTTTTATTAAAAAATAATACACCTAAAAAATATGTTTGCTCTATTTAGGTTTTTGTCATCAATGCTTGGTTAATTGTTTGTGAAATAAAAAATTAAAGGTACTTGAGAGCAATAAAAAAAAAAAAAAAAATCAGCGTTTAAGTGCTGTCTTACCGTTTCAATAAGAATAAAACCTACATAATACTGAAGCTTATTAGATTTTGTATTGATATACCATAAATATGAAATTTCAGTTTATTACGATTTTTCTTTTTCGTGCTAGACTTACTTACTCGGACACACAAATCTTTCCGCGTGACTTGGTTATTTGGATTCGGGGGACCCTAAAACGTGTATTTCCGTTGAAAATTGAATTCGAAATTTTTCATGATCACAGGTACCTTCTTTCACTATATATTTCATACATATGTAAGGGATAGTAAAATTTAAATAATTACATTGATTTTTGATGTAAAGATTTAATTCAGCTTTAATAAACTAAAAGTAGAATTAAATATCTTAACGGATAAAATATCCATTAATTTTATCCGTTTTTCATCTACATTACCTAATAAAGTTTTGTATATAAGATTACATTTTTTCTACAATTTTTACTCCTTCAGTGAGTCATCATACTCGTTCAACTTTGTATATATGTATTCATTTTTTATCAATGATAATTAGTTAATATCGCTAATTTTTTTTTATCTACAAATTAAAAGGAATTTTTTTTTTAATCATTTATTTTTACATCCACATCTGTCGCTCAGCCCGTGACAATAAGTGGATTTGATAACAATTGATATAAAGGGCATGTCAGGCATGAGGGAGGTCGATACCCATTGACATCTACTCCTTACTTGAATTTTAAAAGAGTTTACTTAAGGAGATCTCTCAGCCAGCTTCTTTCCAGCCTTCTTTGAATATTCCCTGGCATGTCTGTCGTGGAAATGGTAATTTAGAGGAAGAAAATTAAAAAATTCCCCATCCTAGCTCTTTCTGATTATTTTAATAAGAAAAATTATGTTCACTCTATTCTTCTTTATTCGCTTCTTTTCTATCTAATTCATTTATCTTATATATTTACTATTTTGAATTTTATATATTAAAGGAGGTATATCTATTTTAATTTAAGTCTTCAACCAACGGAATATTTAGGTCTTTATGGATGATTTAATTAGTTACTAAGTAAGGATTATTAATGATCTTTTTTAGTATTTTGGTTTGCAAGGATAGGGATGCGAAAGGAATTTGATGGTTTAGTCGACCTCCATAGCTCAATGAAATGGGTCAAAATTGCCACAGAAAATGGATTCCATAGACAAAATAACCATTAATATTATGTATATTTATTTTTATATTAAAATTCAATGATTAGATGCAACAGATTATTGCAAAAGCACGTCTAGTTTCCAAGAACCTATACCGAATAGAAACAAGAGTTCGTCATTCCGCCAAACAAAACAAACACAGAACCTGTGAAAGATAATAGCTCACTGGATCGTTAACAAACTAGCTTACAAACTAAGAGAATAGCAAAACTCGAAGTTTTATATTTGCCTTGAAAACTGTTAAGCGGAGTTGAAGCAATAGCCAACAACTGTTAACGAGACAAGCCTTGAGCAAGCATCAGCGATGTAGGGTCCTCCCGTTATTCCACCAGGATTTACTTTCTACTAACACTTCATCTCAAACTGCTACATATGCTTGAAAAGTTTTCAAGCGCTTTTCATCTTTCACTTACCTAATATGAAATATTATTGGGTCTTTTTCATTTTAGGCAACCTGTTACTAAATTATGATAACGGTTATTTTATGAATTCAAACTGTGATTTATGTATATCAGATAAAATCATATCATTTTATATTTGTAATTCTCTAAAGGTTATTATCGCAGTGTGAGTCGGCGTATAAAGTTAACCTGTACACTGTATTTTAAAAATGAATCTGTTACAATTATATGCAGTTTTGAAGTAAAATAAAATAATAAATATTTGGTATTTATTCATTTATTCATTAGGAGAAACGGATTTTTTTTTATTCGTTATTCGGATTCTACGCACCTTGAAACGTAAGCTCTCAAATTTTGCGCAGGGGTTATTTTTTTTTATCGTACTTTACTTATTATAAAACTCTATACCTATACACTTCTCTCCATCTTCAAACATTACTGAGTTATATGCGTATTTGTGTGAAAAATTTCATTTTGTTTTTTCTTTTCTTTGATCTCTTTTACATAATTATTTGCAGTTTTTTGGTTAAAAACAACAATGAATTTTTTTCCTATCTTCGATATTTACCTAGTTACAAGCGTATATATAAGCAAGGATTCTTTTTTTTTTTTTCTAATCGCGCTTTATAGATTCTAAAACTCTACATAATTTTCTCTATCGTCGAAAATAACTGAGTTATGAGCGTATTTATGTGTAAAATTTCAATTTTTTTTTCACTTTTATAAAATTATTCGCGGTTTTTGGTTGAAAAACACTATTTTTTTTTTCTATCTTCAAAAATAACCGAGCTATTGAAAAAATCCTTTTAACCAGCCGCCATTTTAAAACTAACTATCTGATATCAACGTCTAGGTGTTAAGATCATCGTTGAATGGGGTAGTATTTTAGTGGCGAATTTAAAAAAAATTGGTCCAGCATTTTCGGAGAAATTAGAAGACGGCGGACGGCGGACGGCGTGGCCGACTTGGTTAGCGCGCGTTGCTTTGAATACGCCTTGCCTAGCAACTACGGAGCATCAAACATTTGAAAATAAGTAATCACGAGTTCAAGTTTCGGTGCTAAGGGATTTTATCTCAGCAATTATTCCCCGCCTCATCCCCTGGCCCGAGAAACCCTGTATAGCCTTTAAAGGCGAGGTAGGAGTGAACAAAAAAAAGGACGGCGGACGGAGGACATACGGATTTTTTTTTAAATTCTTTCTTCGGGTTCTACGCATCTTGAAATGTAAGCTCTTAAATTTTGAGCAGGGCTAATTTTTTTTTTTTTTTTTTTTTAGCCGATTACAAAAGTTGATTATTGAAAATAATAAACCAAAACTGCGAATAATTATAAAAAAGAGAAAAACAATGTAATGTTACCTATAAATACGCCCATAACTCAGTGATTTTTGAAATTAGAGAAAAGTATGTATAGATTTTTGGAATCTCTGTAGTGTCATACAAAAAAGAAAAAGGGAAAGAATTTAAATCTTAGCAGTTGTGATATGCCATTTTTCAATGGATTATTTATTGCTTTTCATATTAGATAAATGCCTATTAAAATCTATAAAAGCAGTAAAAAATCTATACTTATATAGTTATTTGGAAGTAACAAACCATTGTGTAATAATTTGCGGCCTTTTTATTTCTGTATTTAAAATTTCTTAGATAGATTTTAACAATAGAAGTAAGTAAAAGTTGTGGGTTTTATTTTTTGACACACAAATCTAAAAACTTGATTTATACATCCCATATATGAACACACCATTTTCACTTAGCTGCCTGTATAGAATCAATATTTTACTAAACTTAAACTTGATAATAATAGGCTTTGCGAAAATGTTCGGTGCCGATACTACAAAACGTTGCCTAGACAGGTTGTTCCAATGATCACCACCCAAGCACATGCCCACGAGATTAGAGTTAACACGATCCGCCTACCAGTCGAACATTTGGCCCCCATCTCACTTTTTCGGGACAAAAGTCTGCACTGCTCGTTCTATTTAAGATATATCAGCCTTGTTAACTTCATTTTGGTGCTTAGTAAATTTATCCATAAAAATTAAAATATTTTAAATTTAAATACATATAAAAATAACGATGAAGTGCAATTTGCTTCCAAAGTTTTAGTTTTTATGGACAAAGTTTCAAAACCGTAAATTGATTTCTATGCTTTTTGTAAGGTAAAACGCATAGTTGGATAAAGAGATTTCCTCAATGTAAAGGCGAAGACATTTTTTTTTTTTTTTTATTGATATTTACAACTGTATTAATAAAAAAAAAAACATCAAATAAATGTGATAGTTATATAATACAATGACATAAAACACATGTAGAGAAGCTTCCCATTGGAAGCACTCTAAAGATATTCTAAAATAGAAGGTTCCGGGGCCATCTCGTTTTCAGGCGCTTCGGATAATTATCAGGATTCGCAGAGGAAGAAAGGATTGAAACTAGTGGGTTAAAGTGAGATTGGAGTTTGTCATGAAAGGATTGATACCTGGTCTAGGCCAAATCAGTAACATAGGGAACATTAAGGTCTTTATTGATGAGTTTATTCGTGACAAAGTAAGGAGCGTTGGAGATTTTACGATGGATTTTGGATTGTAATAATTGGATGCGGGAAGAATTTGATGATTTAGTAGATCCCCATAGCGCTACTCCGTAATTCCCCTAGGACCCCTAAGAGCGTTGCTAAAAGAAGATTCAGGTTGGATAGGGGACGAGCTTCATGAAAACTCCTTTAGATCACTCGTTCAGCTAGCTATAAATGCCCCTACATTAAAATATTTTAGTCAGGGAAAACCGGTTGTTTTACAATGTGATGCAAGCCAGTATGGACTCGGAGCTTGTCTTCTTCAAGACGAAAGACCTATCGCCTATGCATCAAAAGCAATGACGTCTACTGAAATGGCATATGCCCAAATAGAGAAGGAATGTCTTGCAATAGTCTTTGGGTTTAAACGATTCGAGCAATATTTACTCGGCAATACAGACGTTATAGTGGAGACGGACCACAAACCACTGGAATCTATCATGAAGAAGCCCCTCTGCCAGGCACCGAAGAGACTACAACGTATGATGCTGCAGCTGCAGAGGTTTTCATTCCGGGTTGTCTTTAAACCTGGTAAGAGTATTCCTGTGGCCGACTTCCTATCTAGAGCACCAGTGGATACGGCAGGAGCAGGGATAGATAAAGATCAGGGAATTATTGTATTCCAGGCGCAAATTTGCAATCAGCTGCATTACCTGAACCTTACCGATGACAGAATAAAGGAGGTGCAAGAGGAATCAACTAAGGATGAAGAGACGAAAAAACTCGTCGAGACAGTGATTAAAGGTTGGCCCCAAAGGAAGAACAACCTCGATAAAAATCTGGAAAAATATTGGGGATTCCGGGATGAACTTACGGTGGAAGATGGTGTCGTGTTAAAGGGAGATAGATTAGTCATTCCGAAAGGGCTGAGGGCCAGATTCATTAGGATCATTCATAGAAACACTCATCTGGGTCCCGAAAGCTGTATTCGTCGTGCAAGACACGTATTCTTCTGGCCTGGAATGGCGGATCACGTTAAGAGTGATATACAGAAATGTGAGATCTGCAAAAGATACGCTCCAGCTCAGATCAAGGAAACGCTCCTACCACATCCTACACCAGACAGACCATGGCAATACGTCGGGATAGATTTTTTCCAGTTCGGTAAAGATAACTATATAATTATCACCGACTATTACTCTTCTTTTTTTGAATTAAGAAGAGTTCATACAAGTGGATCTAAAGTCCTCATATCATTTTGTAAAGACTTTTTCGCAAGATATGGAATACCGGACAAGGTAGTTTGTGACAGTGGCACTCCACTCATTAGTAGAGAATTCCAGGATTTTGCCAAACAGTGGAAGTTTAAGACCAGTCTTTCTTCACCATATAACCATCAAGCTAATGGTAAAGCTGAGTCAGCTGTAAAAATAGCTAAAAACCTTCTTAAAAAGGTAAAAGAAGAAAAGAGTGACATATAGTTAGCGTTGCTAGAATGGAGGAATATCCCTTTGCAAGGAATCAATGCAAGTCCAGCACAGCTTCTTTTCAGCAGAATGACGAAGACGCTCCTACCATCCACATTAAACAAATTGCAGCCGCAAGTACAATTTGATGTGTCTCGCCGACTTCAAGCAAAGAAGGAGGCCTACAAAAAGACATTTGATCGCGGAACTCAGGATCTGCCGAAAGTCTCCTTGGGGCAAGAAGTATGGGTGAAGCTGAACCCTGACGACAGGAGGTGTCCCTGGAGTCGAGGCCAAGTGATCAGAGTCGAAGGGATGAGGACTTATCTTGTCCAAGTCGATGGACGTCTCTATAGGCGAAATCGACGGTTCATAAGAGTTTGAGAAGGGAGATGTTGATGTAATCGATTTCATAGATCATATGTCGAAAGATGTAATCGATTGTAACCTAACCTCGATATTGTTGTGAACATGTGCTTTTGTAAATATACTTATAAATACAACTAATGTTGTGCTATGAAACTAATGTGTTGCATTTTATTAGTAGGATACGAATAACATAGAAACAACAAGGCTATATAGTAAACAAATATTAAGCGTGAGGCTCCTTTCTAATCTTTCCCATGATTAAGCACAACATTTTCAGTTGATTTCCGTGAATTTTTTTCAAAATTTTTATTGCTAGTCCGAAAACTCATCGAATATTTATTTAGTCTTTAACTATTCCTGACTTAGCCCTAAATAGATATACCGTCTTTGACTCCAAACTATCAGCCATACTAACTCACTATTTCATACTGTCCCATGTTCATTTCTTCCCCATAATCCTCCGAAAACTTAGAAGACGATGGCCTTGTGATCTTTGAAAGTAAAAAAACGTTGAAATGTTACCGCTAGATAGTTCCTTCATGAGTCTTTATCGTGTTCATAATTATATTGGTGCTGATCGATTATTTGTATTATTTTACATACAAACTAAATATCAATAAAATGTACCGTGAAAGGTTTAATAAAGAAATATTTGATAAGATAAACAAGCTGAAATGCCAGAGTGGTTATCTTATGCCTAGCAGATGAAGAAGGCACTTGGGAAACTTTGAATACTTGATGATGACTGCCTGGGCAGGGAAAGGTTTACAGGAGGAACAGACTTCGAAACATCGAGGTACTCGTGGATGAGAGAAAGTGGCGAGGGGATAAGATGGTCAAGGAATATTGGAGGAGAAGAAGAAGTAAGCATGTTCACAAAGTAAGAAAAAAAAAAGTAAACATGATATCATGGTTCGGAAAAAGTAAGTAAAGAAATCTGGTGCGCGCAAGACATGACCATCACTTTCCTCCTTCGTTTAAATCACTTTGATAATTTTTAATTCATTCCATTAAAAAATCCATTCCCACTCTAACCCACTAGTTTCTAGTTTCATCCTCTTCAATTCCTGATAATCCTCCGAGGTGTATGAACAGAAGATGGCCCAGAAACCTTCCAGTTAAGAATATTTTTAGAGTGCTGCCAATGGGTAGCGTCTCTACATACATTTCATGTCAGTTTACTATTACCAATGATACAGTTGTAAATATCAATAAATATGTTTAAAAAAAAAAATTAAATACATTTAAATATAAAGATAGATCAAAGAATTAATTTCAAGGAGTTTTATAGAAACATGTGTTTTACTAAATAATCTGTTATATTATTATCTCCAACAATCGGTTAATTTATCCGTCTTTCATCACTCTACATTACATTTCGCAACTTTTTGAATAATATAATATTATTTTTTAAAACTTAAGCTTTCCAACGGTATATCATACATCTGTATTACTGTTCTTATGTACATATACATAAATTGCATAAATAAAATATTTTTGTTCTCTCTTCCTTTAGTTGGATATCGCATTCCTTCAACTTACTTATTCATCCGTCTTTTATCAATGCTAACAAGATGATATTGTTAATTTTATTAAATATTAAAAATTAAAGATACTTTAGGCGAAGAATAACAAATCACGTTAGTATTCAAAGCTTTCATTAAAAACCAGACCTTAGAAACATGGTTTTCTTGTTGGTATGTGTAAAGTAGGGGTGGGCATAATCGAATTATCGTCATAATGGGATGATGGGACTTCGATGATTTAAATAATCGAATGATTTCAGAATCGAATGATTAAAATGCCCAAATTCCCGTCTCTATGATGGCTGAGCCTAGGTGCAAATGTACATATGATATATGTGATGAGCAAAAAAAGAAAAAAAAAAAAAAGGTCATTCGATTATACGAGCTCCTTATAATCTCACGTTAAACGGTTCAGTTCGAATTTATCATTCGTTTCCCCAAACCGGTTAATCCGATAATTGACTAATTCGAATGATTGAAATAATCGAATGGTCCGATAATCGTCATTCGATTATGCCTACCTCTAGTGTAAAGGGTCTCTGCCACTTGAAAAACAGGAATTTTTATATAGAAAATATTTTATGCATAAAAAAAATTATTTTCTTTAATGAAGGAAGTAGGATCCCCTCCTTTTAGCAAATATCCATAAAGGAAGATGCTCATGTGAATCCCTAATGCCCTATTTTAACAAAGCGGATCTTAAGGTTGTAGCCATCGATCCACGTCATATGTCACCTCGATTCTTTGACAGCCTAATCCAATTTTCTTTTCCTTTGAAAGTTTTCTATACATTGAAGTATGAATATGATATATTGAATTCGATCGAGATGATTCAAATATAATAAGGTTGGCAGGTAAAGAAGTAAAATTGTCAAAATTGTTTTTTATTTGGTTTTGCTAATAATAAATTCTTCAAGCTCCATAATGTGAAATTTTTGTATTTTGAAATTAATTATTCGTGCTAGTTTCTGAAGCAGTTAAAAAAAAAAAAAAAGGAAACTAGACTTTAAATGACTGTTAGTGGAATCATGTGAGCTAAAATATTGGAGTAAGGCTTTCGTACCTACGTCACACCATCCAGCATGCCTGGAGGGTTGCTCTCATGGTGGGTCAGCTAGAAGCATAGTCCATCGGGCTTAACCGGTAGTAGAAGTTTTTTTAGAAGTCATCATTATTTAAATTTTTGCTGATCTGCCTCTTATAAAGGCAGAAACCTGGTTGTCTATTGTTGAATTATTGTATAAATGATTCTGCTTCTTAGCTGCTTCGATGGCAAGAGCCATCACAACAACGTTCTCGAATGTTACAAAGTCTTCTTGCTGCAGAGTTGGTTCCCTGATTTCAACACCAAGAATAGACATTACCGTTCCTGCAAATGTTTTCTTACAAACCACTTGATGTACGGTCTAAATTTTAAGGTAACGATGTACCCGACACGTTTCGTCTGTATTTGACTCTAAATACAAAGTCTTTCAGTATGTACGTTAGATTTTTGGCAAAGATGTACACACATAAATTTATCAGTTTTTCGTACTCTTTGAATTCTGGGAAGTGTGGCAACATGTACAGTAACTTTCCCTGGCAACACTGGTTACCTTCCATAACCTTCAATATTTTTAGATTGTATCATTAAATTAAAAATATAAGTGTGTGTCATTAGTTTCGTGCATTATTATTTATGAATTATACATTCATTCAAAGCTTTCCAGATATACAAGAACTAATTAGTTGGCGACGAGGTGAACAAGTAATTTCATTTTTTCAATATTTTTTTTTAATTTCGAAATTGTGAGTTGAACTGTGGCAACACTGGTTACCAGTAACTTTCCCTGGCAACACTGGTACCTCCCAGTAACCTTCCAATATTATTAGATTGTATCATTAATTAAAAATATAAGTGTGTGTCATTAGTTTCTGTGCATTATTATTTATGAATTATACATTCATTCAATAGCTTTCCAGATATAACAAGAAACACATTAGTTGGCGACGAGGTGAACAAGTAATTTCTTTTTCAAATAATTTTTTTTTAATTTCGAAATTGTGAGTTTTGAACTGTGGCAACACTGGTTACCAGTAACTTTCCCTGGCAACACTGGTACCTCCCAGTAACCTTCCAATATTATTAGATTGTATCATTAATTAAAAATATAAGTGTGTGTCATTAGTTTCTGTGCATTATTATTTATGAATTATACATTCATTCAATAGCTTTCCAGATATAACAAGAAACACATTAGGAAGTAAGACTCAACTATAATTAGTAGTTTTTAGCACCTAAAACGTTTATTCCTTAGCTTTCGTTGATGTTACTTCCGCTGTATCCCCTGTTAAACTCTTTAGCTCAAAATAGTTTTTGATGCGCTCTTAGTATGATTGAAATGTCTCTTTCTCTTCAATGAAGAATTCGAAAATCATAGTACCAAAGTAATTTGCGTGTATCTATTGATGCTGAGAGCTGTGGTAGATTGCAGTAACTGTGGCAATACATGGGGTTGAACATATACTGTTATCATGATTTTATGGTTTTTAGGCAGTAAAAGCTAATTTTGATTGACTTCTAGCTTGCTTGGATTTAGCATTATGGATTACTTATCGAACTTGATATTGTTATTGAAACTTTCATCTGATCTTAAAACTCGTTCATACTCGTCGACATCTATTTGTTGTGCATTTTACGGTTTAACCAGGGTTCAAAATATACACATGAACTTTATTAGTTACACAATTACAAATTATTTTCTATATCGAACAAATCTGAAAATTCAACAATACTACAACATGTGTTTTTTTTTTTTGTTTTTTTTCTATTAACATATTGATATCTTACAGTACCCTTTCCTTTTTAAGTTGTGAAAGTTCCGGAATTTGCTAAGTATATGCCGTAAATTATCCCTTTATTATCTCAGCAACCATTCATTTTAGCAAAAACATTTACATTATAATTTTTTAAGATATTTTGAAGTACTTAAAATGTTTTTAGAATTTTTTTTTCTCGATAAAAATAATACTTTTTGAGATATTCCGATTTTTTTTTTTTTTTTTGTTGTATCCTCCTCATTCCCCCTATAAAATCCAACGCGGTAAAATCGGGGACTTTTTACCACTTGATAACGGAAGGAAACTGAACGATTTATGAAATGTTTCAGCTTTTTTTGGGAGGGGGAGAGAGGAGGATTTTCGATTTATCTAATTTTACTATATTATATTTCATTTCTGAATTTTAGTAATTTAATTTACGTAGAAAGATCCACAAAACGTTCAGCGTCACTTTATCAGTGTCAATGTTATCTGGGTAGATTTATTTATGATATTGCTCATTAATTTTCCCCTGTCTATTTTACTTGTTCTTACGATTTCTAAACACTGTTTTGTTTTAACAGATATGGAATGAGATACCGAAAATACGCGTATTGGCAACACTGATTAGACTTATCATGTAAACATAACCTTTATACAATACGAGTGAAAAAATATATTGTAAGGTCATACAAACGGTTTTAGAATATGCTTTTGATAATATTGCGTACTCCGATAACAAGATAAGGTTATATACATGACTATGAGCTAAGACTAACCTGCTACCTCGCAGAGCTGGTCCTCGACTTTCTTCGTCTCCAGGTGGAAGTAGAGAGCTGAGCCGATGCTGCCGAAGAAGATGCTAGCGAGGATGAAGGAGCTCAGTCGCTCGGCCGCCTGGTACCAGAAGGACCAAAACCTACAGATGATGAGCTCGGTTATCTTGCAAGAGCTGCATGGCAGAGCTGCCATAGCATGTCGTCCTCTACGGCCAGCTCCCGGCGTCCCACAGTGGTCCCCTACATTCTACGATTTTCATAATAAGCGGAAGAGTCAATCAAAGAATCAAATCAAAAACATCTGGCTCTTAACGTACAGATGATAGAGTTTAGCGATATATTAATCGATTTTTAGAAAAATAAAATTTGATCATCTATAATAGTGAAAGATACTCTATTTTCTCTTTCGTGGTCATTGTAGTATCATAATAGTGTTAATACCGTGCCATATCATCCGTCTAGATGTGGAACATTAAAAAGAACAAGTTTGGGAAAAGTTTATCCCCTAAAAGGTTGCTGTAACTTTTCGGCTCTATAATAATAACAACAACAATATCAATCAGGCTGATCAGACTTAACCCAATCCTCCCTTCGACGCTTTGCTCTACCTTTCGAACGCCTACCAGTCGATTCAGTGAATACCAACATTTTCAGAAATCACTTTTCACGGAGCTCCGCAACTTTACAAGCCCATTTGAGTCTTCGCGATACTATCAACTCAAGGTTTTCATATCAACTCTATACTGACAGGTTCGACAGCGATTCCGCGATGTGCAACGTTCTGGATTGTCTAGCAAAAATAACAAACCCAGTTAGGAAAAAATATTATAAGCGGTGCCGTATTCTCTAAAACCTTAAGGCACTGTTCATCGAAGTAAGCGAATACTTTTTACATCTGTAAAGATCCGTCGGGAGAATAAATATTTATAAATTCTAACCTTCAAGCTTTTTGAATTAAATCAAGTTTTGTGTCTTTGATAATGAAGACATTTTCGATGTAAGTAACTATATACTAAATATATAAAAACCTTCCCTGATTCGCAGTAATATCTCAGGCATTATAGAATATTTCAGTTTTGTACTACTTATCATTTTTAAGTGGACTTACCACACACAGATCTTGTTCCGGGGCTTAGTAATTTTGACACAGAGGATTCTAAAATATTTGGGTAGCGGGTAGGTACCTTTTCACAATCCCAGTGAACAGCAGATATACTTCAGGGAACTAACAAACCTGCCCGCCCGAGCTCTTGATTTCTCCAACCTCCTCTCATCAGGGGGAATGATGTCCCTAACCTTATTCCTATCCTACCTTAATCTTTCCTTCAAACATCCTTATATTCACCTTTCCTCTGAGGGACTTCTGGAGGCCAATTGGACCGAGGTAACGAGTTCTCTTCTGTTGGGCTAATCACCCACTGAGCAGAAATATCGATTCAGGACAATAATAAAGGCCTCGGAACTTGGAGTGTCAAAAAAAAACTGGCAGCGCTGGATCGAGGCCCCTCTACGCCATTAATGGCTCGAAGAGGAAGAGAAAGAAGAAGAAGAGGGATTCTCGAATGTGTATCATCAGTGAAAATTTAAATTTGAAAATTTACACCATGCATCAATACTTTATCTTATCTCAGATGGTAAAAAAAAGTAACTGAACTGATCTTAAGATATTTCAATGGACATTTCAATCATATAAACATCGTCTTAAGTACAATGAATCCTTATATTCTACTCAATATCAATAAAATAAAACATTAAATCTTTTAATATAAATCAAACAAGATTGTAAATGTTGGACCACCAGCTCAAGAAAGTCAAGAAGGGAAGAAACCATAATATGCCGACTTCGAATAGGTCACTGTGAATTCACTCATGGCTACCTCCTCAGAGGCTTGGAGGCTCCAACATGTGAACATTGCAACAATACGTTACAATCAGTGAAACATGTTCTACTGGAGTGTCCTCTATTTGAAACAAGTAGACGAAAATTAAACTTACCAGAGACTATAGCGAAACTTTTAGAAGACAAAGAGGAATCATCTATGAAACTATTCAAGTTCCTCAGAGAAACTGAATATTATAATAGAGTGTAATTTTCGAAACATGCCAATGACCCATAGGGGTAGAGGCAAATGAAACAAATAAAAAAAAAAAAATAAAAAAGAAAGAAGAAAATATAAAATATTAACACTTAAGGTCTGTTAGACTACTTAATTTAATTTAATACTGAAACTTGATTTAATTTTTCACCTATTCGCTACATTAAACTTTTTAGCATAAAATACTTTAAAAAGACAAAGGAAGCAACCAGGGCTAACGATTCCGCTTTTAAAAAGCAAGCATTGGGAATTTTCACTCAACGCCCCCGGACAGTGTTAGGGCTGAAAAAGCGAGTCAGGGGTTAGGAGAGGGAGGGTAGTAAGAGGGGGGAGGGGAGAGCGCCGTGTTTTTTGCTAGGGTCGCCGCTAAGCCCGGCGGACTTTTCAACTTGACCCACTCGCCCTTTTAAGGCACCTCGCTCTGTTTACAAGCCCGGAAAAATACGGCATTAACAAATTCACTGACGTTAGGGGAAATCCTCAAGGGCTCACTGATTTTGGTTTTTTCCTTCCTCTTCCCGCTTCTGTTAATGCGGATTTATCCTTTCCCAAAGATTATTTATTATATCCTTCTCGGTACACAATTTGTTTGTCTTAAATGGTTAAATTAAATGGACTTATCATAAATGTTTTACTCTCATTGCTATAATTTGTCTTAAAAGGTGAACTTTCATCATTTATTCTAATAAAAATTAACGGTTCCTCATTTTTTGGTTGTAATAATGACTGCCATCATTATCATAATCGTTAACTCTCCTAACGCTGTTCGGTGTGAGAGTCCTGCCTATAGAGTCTGGCCCATATGTCTCTTTCTTTTGCTAACTCCATTCTCCTACTCCAGTCCAATCCGCACCTCCTGCATGCTTCCTTTGCACCTCCCAGGAGATGCGAGGCCTTCCTCTGGGTCTTTTTCGTTCTGTGTGGGTCTCGTAAGTCTTCCTGGCACTTCTCTCTGGATCCACCTTAAGAAGATGTTCAACCCACCTCAGTTTGTGTTCCTCTAGTACAGTCTCCGCCGGTTTGACATCGAGGTTGGCCCGTATAGCGGCGTTCCGTATCCTATCTCTCAATTTCTTCCTCTCTAAGGGTTACATATGTATTGTTAAAAACTGTCTTTTTTTTTTTTTTTTTTGGCACATTAATTATTGTAAAAATTATTACTTTGTCTGTAAGAAAGGGCCTCAGGCCCTAAGACAATAAAAATCTAATCTAATCTAATATCTATTTTTCGGAGATACCACATTTCCATGGCCTGGATTTGGCTCCTGAGTTTTGAGGTGAGAGTCCACGATTCTGAGGAGTACGATAGGGTATGAAGAAATGTCGATTTATATACGGGTAATTTGGTTCCCTTTGACACCTCTCTTCTCCCCAGAAAACCTCGCCTTTCTATACAGAACATCCCCCTGCTACTCCAATTCTTCGGTCAACTACTTCGTCTATATAGCCATTCTCATTGAGAAGAGCTCTCATGTATTAGAAATTTTCAACCTGCTCTAATCTCTGTCCTCCAACCCTTAGTATCCTCATTATCCTTTAGGGTTTCTTTCCAATACAATACTCGCTCCGGCGGTGTATATACTAATAATGACTGTAAAAATAAAAACTGTGGAAGAGTCTTGTAGATAACTAGCTAAAACAAATAAAGTAGATATATCCTATTGGAAAAAAAAAAGAAAAATGTCTTTAATATGTAAGTTCAATTTTTACATTTACTTACCTATATATAAAATATGTGTGAGTGGTCTAGCACGAAAACTGAAAGTCGCACGAAACTAAAATGTCATATTCAATACAAAAATAGGCCTGAGATGTTACATCTACTTTTTCTCTGTAAATAGCTAGTTAGAAGTGCTACCTTATACCATAAATTTTGCACTTGTTTTCGATTTTTACTTTCACTTACTATATATAGTAAGTGGAAGTATTGCGATCGTGAAAGTTTTCGAATTTCAGTTTTCAACGGAAATACACGTTTTAGGGTCCCCTGAGTCCAAATAACAAATTCCCGCAAAAAGGTCTGAGTGTGTGTGTGTGTGTGTGTGTGTGTGTGGTAACTCCCGGGCGGAAACCGTAGGTCCTATGAAACTGAAATTTTATATTGAGGACAACTATACGCCCGAGACGTGACAAAACTTTTTTCATCAAAATGAGCTCACCAGAAGAGGCACTTTATACCATGCATTTTGCACCTTTTTTTGATTTTCTCGAAAACGGTTCCGACGATTTTGATTAAACTCGCTATATCGATGTAAAATTTAATGAACTTTAATATCATGTAGGTTTTATTTGGATAAAAATGGTCTGACAGGGCTTAAATGCCGATATTTTAAATTTTCTTCCTCTAAAGTACCTTTAATTTTGTAGATTCAATAATAATAACTATATTATCTTGTTAACGCTGATGAAAAACAGGTAAATATATAAATTGAATAAATTCGATACCCAACTAAAGGAGAAAACAGAAAAAATATTTTTTTAATGCAATTTTTCGTTTTTGAACATAAGAGCAGTAATATACATGTATGATATACCGTTGGAAAGCTAAAGATTTTAGAAAAAATATCATCTCATACACAAGCTTTTAAAAGTTAATAGAGAGTGATGAGAAGAAGATAAAACTAAGTGATTATTTTAGATAATAATATAATAGATTTTTTAATAAAACACATGTTACTATATTAATTCAATTTGATTAATTCCTTAATAATTTCACCTATTTTTATCTCTAACTATATTTGAAAATTCTTTCATTGATTTTAAAAATGGAGGTAAGTGAAAGTCGTGTGTTGCCGGCACCAGATTTTTTCACAAACGGTTCTAACGATTTGTATAAACTCACTATATCGATGTAAAATTTAATGGGCTTTCATATCACATATCTTCATTCTGATTGAATTAGCCTGACAGGTATCAATCGCCAATATTTTAAAATTTCTCCCTCTTAAGTACCTTTAAGGTTTTAGATTAGAAAAAATTAACCATATCATCTTCTTGGAATTAATAAAAAACTGATAAATATACACGTATTCGATATCCCAATAAAGGGGAAACATATTTTTTAAACTGATTATTGAGTTATATAAAACCTTAGCAGTAATATAGATCCTTATTCTTAAATTGATTTTAATAACGGAGGTAAGTGGAAGTAGTGTGTTGCGCGCACTATATTTTATTTAAGTAAATTTTAGCAGTTTATTTTAGTTTCTATGAGATTCCACTTTAGTTAACATTGAGACATGTCAATCATTATTTTTATGAAATGATCTCTAAGTAGAAATAATTAATAAGAATGGTAGCTGATTTATGAATTTAAAACTGCATTCTATTGATTAAAACTATTATTAGTAGTATTACGTAGATAATATGTTTTCTAGGATCTTCAGTACTGTATGGGAGAATATAATCTTTACGACAATACTGTAAGGTGGTCACGCTGAATCACCATAACCTCCCTTACCAAAACATTACAGATAACACATTTCAATAAGTTTGTGAGCTTTTAACAATTTTCTCTTCACTTGTACGGCTTATTTTATAATGATTATTCTAAAATCCTGCTTTTTCCAACAGTATATTACTCGTTCATATTAGTTCACATAATTCAGTATTCACTGATTGATTACCTGATTACAGGAAATTAAACTTTCCATTCAAAATATCTAATTGCAATGCATTTTATTTTTAAACCTTCAGGAGAGATCTCATACCATATTTTTTGGTTTAGCCTTTTCAATAATCAATTTCCCGTTCCCTGCTCTAAAAATATGAAGCCTTACTTTTCAAGATACTTCGAGGCCAATTAACGTATACAAAAAATCCCTCAGTCCGCCGCCCGGGCTTTTTCTTAACTACACCTCTTAAACATGATTAAATTAAGTAACTCAGTTATTTTCAAAGATAGAGAAAATTTTTCAGTGACCGTTTTAATCCAGAAACCACGTGTTAAGAGAACACGGCCCTTAACACATTTTATAATATGGCATCTTGCATGCAGTAATACAACCAAGCGCACACAGGGTCATCTGGCGGCATATGCAGGTACTCGGACTGAGAGCAGAATGTTCTGCGAGCAAGAGAAGTGGAGAGAGAGCAAGAACCCCAGAAAAGAAAAGCACATGCGTCTACTGAAGCAAACCTCTTCTAGTTTTCGCACAAGCAGCATTCTCATCGTAATGGAGGATTAGAAGAATAGGCGCCGGCCGGCCCAGGAACGGAGAAATGACTCTAGAGGAGAGACCGCCCCACCTCAGCATCAAACAGATACGTTTAATAATAGATAATTCTAACCTAGTTCAAAATTATTTATAACATTATTAGCCATCATATTTACTTGTAAATCTAAATACAGGCGCAATTATGTTCCCATATATTATTCTATCTTATATTTCATTTAAAATACAGTCCACTACATTGTTTTATCACCCAGCCTCATAAAAAATATTTAATATTGAGAGCACCCTGGAACGCCCCAGGTCTCGAAATATTTACACCACGTTTGATTATAAAAATCAACTTAGCAATAGAGGGGTCTACATACAAAACATGGGTAAGAAGCGCAATGCTAGAATATATAATATAAATTTATTTATATTTGCAAATACTGGTGGATAAATGGATCTTTTGTAGCAGGGTAGCTAGCATAAAAGCCTTCTATTCCAAAGGTCAAGGGTTCAAACCTGCAGCTGGATTTAGGATATTTTAATGGGATTAAAAAATCCTTAGTTATACCGTCCTTCAGAGGAGACGTAATAACCTGGTCTTGAGCCTGTGTGATGTCAGGTACTCGTTAAAGATAGATATCCTAATTAAATCTAGATAGGCAAAATTTAGGACTCCCACTGTAGCATCGTCCGATTAGCCACAGTAGCATAAAGTGACGTTAAATAAACAAACTGGTCGATTAAGATTATGATTTCTTGCGGTTAGATCTTTGTTTATTATTCTAATGAGTACATATAATTTTTCAGGAGTTGCATAGTTTTTGAGTAATTCGAAAACCAACGTTCTTAAAAGTTAGAAATTTTATTAACTGCTTAAAGGACGATTTTCCCCAAACCCTGCCTTCTTGCTAATTGACACTTTAAGGGGAATATCCATTAGAATTTTCAGCTTCCTAGACATTATATTTTCTAAGATACTCTGATGACCACAAAAATAAGGGAATTCTTAATTCAATTTATAAATTTAGGTTATACCTATGTTTACTTTCACGTTCCTAAATATAGAATATATAGTAAGGGAAAGTATTGCGATCGTGAAAATTTTCGAATTCTAGTTTTCAAAGGAAATACACGTTTTACGGTCCCGTGAGTCCAAATGATCAAGTTAAGTCCTATGAAACTGAAATTTCATATTTAAGAGAACTATACACCCGAGGTGTTACAAAATCTTTTTTCTCAAATTCAGTTTACTAGAAGAGCCACTTTATACCTTGCATTTTGCACCTTGTTTTGATTTTCTCAAAAACGGCTTTAATGATTTTAATTAAACTCTCTATATCGATGTAAAATTTTACGGGCTTTAATATAATGTAGGTTTCATTCTGATTTAAATAATCTGACAGGGCTTAAGTGCCGATACTTCAAATTTCTCTCTAAGGTACCATTAATCCTGTAGATTCTATAAAAATAACTATATTTTCTTGTTAGCATTAAAATTAACAGCTAAATATGCAAGTTGAACGAATCTAATAAAAAACTAAAGGAGAAAACTGAAAAATATTTTTTTTAATGCAATTTTGGGTTTTTGAACATAAAAACAATAATATAGATGTATAATATACCGTTAGAAAGCTAATGATTTCAGAAAAAAATTAGCTTATACACAAGCTTATAAAAGTTAATAAAGATTGATGAAAAGCCGATAAAACTAACTGAATATTTTAGATAATGATATAATAGACTTTTTAATGAAACAAATGTCTCTATAAAAATTCAATTTAATTAATTCTTTAATGGTTTCACTCATTTTTTACCTCTAACTGTATTTGAAAATTCTTTAATTGTTTTGAAAAACGTAGTCAAGTGAAAATCGCGTGTTGATTTTTTAAATATAAATTATCTCAAATTAATGAAACTATGACTACTTACAAAGCTACGATAAATATAGCACGGTTCCATATATAAACATGATAAAAAAAATCGGTCCCGAACAGAACGTTTTTAAAATGATTTGAGTTATTGAAGTTTTGAGAACGGAGTATTTAAGTATTGTAAATATGTACTTAAATTTATTTGAAATACTTGGAATAATAATTCCAGGAGGGAAGTACAAGGAAGGTAGAAATTGGAGGAGGTTTGAGATGGGAGTAAAGAGGGACTATAACATTGGAACGAAAAATCAGAATTTATGGAGTTGTAGAGAGCTTAAGGCCTTCCTTTTTAGAGAGAGATGTATATTATTAGTCTCTCTTTGTAGTTACAAAACATTTTTATCTTATCCCATTATACCTTTTCAAGCTGAAACTCAATTATATTTTTATTCCTATAGATGGTTAAATAAAGGGGAATGGGATTAGAGTATACCCACTTTTCTCTTATACATTAGAAATAAATTTATTCTCTGAAGAGTAGTCATTTTATTTTTTATCATTATCCATCAAAGAAAATGTATCTTAGTTAAAGTTAAACATGGAAAGGAAAAGACGGTTCATAATACTTTTATTTCTGTCTGTTTTTATAACTAGGAATAAATGAAGAACAGAATAAACAAGATTTAAATAGACCAATCATGATAGTCAATAAACAACGACTCTGTTTGGATACAATAGTTAGGTAATGGGTGTGCTGTGTGCGAAGAAGTAAGGCGACAAACACAAAGCTGGTGTGAGCGGATAGGTTATGTGGAACGGATTTTTCACTACATCTAACTCTAAAATATATATTATTTTCGTATTAAATTTAATTTATAAAAAATAATAATTATATATATATAATATATATATATATATATATATATTATATATATTTTTATTTTATTTATTTTTTTTTAAACCTAAACCTCTACAACCCTTGCAGAGTCCTGGACTCAGAAAATACAGATATAAATTGGTACTATTTCTAGCCTTGCAATTAGCTGATTAGACCAAGAACACGCATAGCCGCCATTTTTTCCCCAATTTCGAGTATTCGCTCTTTAGTGCTTGGATTTACCTCAGATCGGTCTCCACACCCCAGGATCGCTTCACAGCTGAAATAATAGAATAAACAATAATTTTTCACATCCGAGATTCGAACACAGGATCCGGAGAAAGGTTGACTAACGCTCTATCCACTTGACCACGCCGCTCCCTATTTTTTTTAATTTTTTTTTTTGTAATTGTAATATATTTTTTTAATAATTAAGTGGTAGACCCATTAAAAACCTCTTACAGCTGTTGACTGTTGTCTCGGTTTATTTGAGTGTGGTGTTCGGTTTTTAATTTGGCATACCTTTTATTTATTATTTATTACCTTCCAATACCTAAAGGCATTAAGGATACATGCAGTTGTGGGAAGTAACACAGATACAACCCACAGATGCTATGAAACTAATTACATAAATGGATGTGTACGCAGCATGCTATTCGACCTTCAGTGTAGTAGCGTCTTCGCATATTCGAAGGTCTTCTTCAATCTTCTCTTTTACAAGGTGAATTGGCTTGGACTAATACGTTCATTCCACCCGTACACAAGGGCTTTTTAGTACGGGTAGTTTTGTTTGGTTATGAGATGAGGAATATCGCTCTCTGTCAGAACTTAAGAGTCCAGTGTCCCTCAGAAACTTTTCATCCAGGGTCTCTTAAACAATACAGGCAAGGGGAATATGCTCGGCGGCCTTCGGAACCCCACAACTGGTGCATAGGGGACTGATGTTTTTTCCCATGCCCAGTGAGAAACTGTGGAATCCAGTTGTCCGGGAGAGATCCAAGTATTTTTTATCCCACGATGTAGAAATGCTTCCTAAGATTGGCACTTTTTAGGGTCGTCAACCACCGACGGTTCCATTCGTCTACGCTGATCTCCATGAGAATACCCTTCCATCTGATGGACGCTTTATTGATCCTTAAGGATTGTCCTGTAGATCCACTAACCTTCAGTCTTGGAGTATCTCTGGTGGAATAAGGTGCTTAGTTGTGTTTCCTGTTATTTTGTTTATTTCAACAGAAAATTTTGGACGTTTCCAGTGAAATTTCTTCTTCACTATTGACTTACTGAACCAGGTAACATTATAATTAACTATAGTTGCTATTACATATAAATATAGCAATAAAAACTCGTAAAGTGTTTACGAAGTCAGAGTTATTGTGTAGTGGTAGTGGGGATAGTTCTGTTTACTTGCGCTAATACTAGCAGGCTTTACGTAAATACACTCAGTTTATTATTATTATTACGTTCAATATTTTATTATTCTTTTACGTAAAACTTACAGTACAAAAATTCAAAATGGTCAATTGTAAAATTTGCAACAAATCAGCCGGCCGAGACGACAAATTACGTTTGGCGTGTACGATTTGTCTAAACGTATTTCACACCAAATGTATTAAAATAGAATCCGCGGACCAAGAAGGTCATAAAAAATGGGTCTGTACTGACTGTGAGTCGTCATCGCAGGCATCACCAGATACTGAGTCCAGTTCCGTGATGGACCTGCTGAGGGCGCTGACGGAAGAGATTAAAGGAATGAAGGCTAAGCTTCAAGCAATAGATGAATTAAAAGATATCAAGGAGACGCTTGAAAAACATTCACAATTATCTTTCGAAAATATGGAAAGATTGCAAAAAATTGAAGGCCTTCTAGAACATCAAAAAAATCAAGTTGAAAAACTGACACTAGAAAACCAAACATTGAAAAAAAAAATAGTCGATCTTGAAGGACGTGTAAATAGTGCTGAACAAAATCAGTTAAGCAATACAATAGAAATCAGAGGAATCCCTGAAAGACCGGGTGAGACCGTCGTGGGAACTGTACTAAGCGTCGGCGCGGGCCTGGGCGTCCAGCTCAGCCCTGGAGACCTGGACCACGCGGTACGCCTCAGGCCTAAGGAACCTGGGACCCCGGGGACCATCATTGCTCGCTTCATCAGACGGACGGTGAAAGAGGACTTGGTGAGACAGAGAAAAGTGAAAAGGGATTTTTCTACGCGCCACCTCGGATGGAATGAAAACGACAGTCATCGCGTCTACGTGAGCGAGGCAATGACAGCCACCAACAGGCACTTATACTGGCTGGCCAGGCAGAAAAAGGTTTCCGCCAATATTAAGTATGTGTGGTTCAGTGGGGGCCGGGTCAGGTGCCGGAAGTCAGATGGTTGCCCAGCGGTGATTATAAACAAATCCTCAGACTTAGATGAGTTTATCTGAGAATTCAGTTCAAGTTTCCAATATTTTAGGAAAGTATTATTATTTGTGTTTATTTTTTTTCGTTATTTAAAAGGCATATATTTTAGTTTGTTAATTTGGTCATTTTATATCTTTAATCTTCCTATTTTTGTAATATATATACTCCATTTTTTTCTTCTAATCGAATTACATACGTGTTATAAGTCGGCATTTTATTTTTTTTTCAATAACGTTTATTCTAAATTCACATTTTCTCATCCAAATTATTATTTTTCTATTACTATGCATATGAGTGCTTACGTATATGTGTGTATGTGTGAGCATATATGTGTATATATTTTTATTATTGTAAATATTTTACTTTTTTATTTTGAATTCTTAGTATTTTTTTTTATTTTCTAATCAGTATAAATAATAACAATGTAGGTATCTATTTTTTTTTATATAG
This sequence comes from Piezodorus guildinii, assembly GCA_023052935.1. Lineage (NCBI taxonomy): Eukaryota > Metazoa > Arthropoda > Insecta > Hemiptera > Pentatomidae > Piezodorus > Piezodorus guildinii. The sequence goes on along the minus strand of CM041293.1, from coordinate 135,112,256 downwards.
AAGAATGTCATTTTATTTTTAATATTATTTTTTCATTATTTGAGAAACTCTATTTAAAAATGGAAAATATTTTATTCTTTTCGATGAAAGATATTTTATTTATTTACTTTATATTGAAGATATATCTGTATATCTGGAACAATTTTCATTTTCATCTATTATTATATTTTATCAGTGGTTATTATCATTTAATAGAAACTATGATATTTTTGTTAATATCCAATATTTTACTCTTCTTACTGTTTCTTTTAATTGTTTTTATTTTATGTTTTCTTTTTTATTATTATTTTTTGATTATTTGAGAAACTTTACTTTTAAATTAAAAAATACTTTATTTCATTTTTTTTTGGATGGAAGATATTTATTTATCTACTTTATTTTGAAGATATATCTGTATATCTCGACCAAATTTCATTTCTATCTATTCTTATGTTTCATCAGTGGTTATTCTTATTTAATAGAAACTGGGATATGTTTGTTAAATATCCAGTATTTTTTTTTTCTTCTCAATGTTTCTTTTAATGGTTTTTATTTTTTTATTTTTTCCTTTATTATATTATTTTTTATTGTTTGAGAAATTTTATTTTAAAATGGAAAATACTTTATTTCTTTGGATAGAAGATATTTTATATATTTACTTTATTTTGAAGATATATCTGTATATCTGGACCAAATTTCATTTCTATCTATTATTATGCTTCATCAGTGGTTATTCTCATTTAATAGAAACTGGGATATGTTTGTTAAATATCCAGTATTTTTTTTTTCTTCTCAATGTTTCTTTTAATGGTTTTTATTTATTTTTTCCTTTATTATATTATTTTTTATTGTTTGAGAAATTTTATTTTAAAATGGAAAATACTTTATTTCTTTGGATAGAAGATATTTTATTTATTTACTTCATTTTGAAGATATATCTGTATATCTGGACCAAATTTCATTTCTATCTATTATTATGCTTCATCAGTGGTTATTATCATTTAATAGAAACTGGGATATGTTTGTTAAATATCCAGTATTATTTTCTTCTTAATATTTCTTTTAATTGTTTTTATTTTATTATTTTATTTTCTCTCTCTCGACTGTTATATAACCTTTATTGGATTTATGTATGTATGTATGTATATGTGTGTGTGTGTGTGTGTATGTATATTATATATATATATATATATATATATATATATATGTATATATATATATATATATATATATATATATATATATATATATATATATATATATATATGTGTATATATATATATATATATATATATATATATATATATGCTTTGTATTGGCTTAAACATATCTGTAATTTACAGTTCCACTTTTTCTCAATGTAAAATAGAGTGCTGGATGAAAAACTATTATATCCCTACCTTCAACCCTAATCCTCTTTTCAGTCTTTCCCCCTCAACCCTTCCACTATGACTAATATCCTAACTTCCTGTCACATCAACGCACAATCTCTCCTAGCCCACTATGATGAATTCCAACTATATTTCCTTGACAATTTTTATCACATAGTAGCCGTATCCGAAACATGGTTAAAACCATTTATCCCCTCCTCTCAGGTTTCCCTTCCAAATTACTCCTTCCTAAGACATGACCGATCTGATCGCATGGGAGGTGGAGTCGGGCTGTATATTCATGATAGCCTGAAAGCCAAAATCCTATTAATATCTCCTCATAATCCCTTACCTCACATAGAATATATGTTTGTTGAAATTTCAACTATATCCTCACCCTTGCTATACGCCGTTATCTACCGACCTCCCCGTGTTCCATTTGATGACCTCTTCCAATCCTCCCTTGTCCAACTGGTCTCAGCATATAACAATATAATTATTTCTGGTGACTTCAATACTAATATGTTATCTGAGTCCAGTGACAAATCCTTCCTTACAGATCTAATATACTCCCTCAATCTTTATCTTGTTCCTTACTATCCTACCCACCACACACAACACTCAGATACCTGGTTGGACCTCCATATTTCTGATTCTCCTACAAAAATTATTTCCTCCTCACAGCACCCCGTTCCGTTTCTTTCATCACACGACCTTATCCATATCGCATATAACCTACCTGTCAAAACCTTTACACCAAAAGTTATATCATATCGTAATTTGGACCTTCTTTCCCATGAATCCCTTCAACCTGATCTTGACTCAATCCACTGGGACTATCTATACTCCTACAACTCCATTGATCTTAAGGTCTCCTTTCTCACCTCAAACCTACGATCCATATTAGACACCCATGCTCCTTTAAAAACCAGAACCTTACGCCGTCCTACTGCGCCTTGGCTGACCCCAGAAATAAAGACAATGATGAAAAGAAGAGAAGCGGCAAGACGCAAATTTCGACGTACTCGTCAGCAAGATGATTATGCGTCTTTCAAGAAACTTCGAAACGAAACCCAATCCGCAGTACGACGTGCTAAATCTCTCCATATCCATTCTGTCCTTTCCGAAGCTCCCGATTCTAGATCTAAATGGAAAATTCTTCGTAAATTGTCCTTTCCTGAATCCAACAACCTTAGTTTTTTCCAAATCACGCCTGACGAACTCAATAATCATTACATTTCCTCAGCTTCTAATTCCTCAATAGCTCCTGACATTCCTTACCGAAAGTTTAATCCTGACAGTTTCTTTTTTTCTCATGTTTCATACGACGAGCTGCTTGCTACAATCTCAAAATCCCATACCAATGACTATGGACCTGACAATATCCCTGTAAAATTAATAAATTCCAGCCTCCCATCCCTCATACCCATACTCTATCATATATATAATTTCTCTCTACAAAATTCAATTTTTCCTTCTTCCTGGAAAACTGCCCTCGTCCGACCACTAAATAAAGTTCCAAATCCTACCTCACCGCAAGATTTCCGTCCTATTTCTTTTCTCTCCAATCTTTCAAAACCGCTCGAACGCCTTGTTCAAACCCAACTCTCAAATTTCCTAGAAGAAAACTCCCTTCTTAGTCCTCTCCAATCCGGTTTTCGATCTGGTTATTCTACCCAATCCGCTCTCCTTAAAATAACACAAGACCTCCAAACTGCCATTGATCACCAACAAATAACAATTCTTATCCTTCTCGATTTCTCAAAGGCGTTTGACACCGTTGACCATAGCATCCTTCTTACCAAACTTCAAAATCTTCCAGTATCCAACAGTGCTTTGCGCTGGTTTCAATCCTTTCTATCCGATCGTTCTCAGTACGTAGTAGTGCCAGACCAGCCCCCATCCTCAACCTTGCCCCTTTCCTGCGGTGTCCCACAGGGTCGTCTCTATCTCCTACCCTATTTGCTATTTATATTAATGACCTGCCTCTCCATATTAATCACTCTAAATACCACCTCTATGCAGACGATTTTCAAATTTACCTTTCCTTTCCACCTCCCGACCTATTACCAGCAACAAAAAGACTACAAGAGGACTTAGATCGATAAGTCACTGGGCTGTAGTCAACAAATTAAAACTAAATATTGAAAAAACAAAGGGCATTGTAATAGGATCCCATCACTTCTTGAAAACTGTTCCACATATCCCAACCCTCTTCCTAAATGGTAACCCTATAAATTTTTATCCGACCGTCAGGAATCTGGGAGTAACCTTTGATCAAACTCTCTCTTTCAAAAACCATATTTCCGAAATTTCCCGCCGCACCTTTTACACCTTAAAGTGACTGAATTCCCTTCGTCACCTATTCCCGTATGAAACCCGGAAGCTCCTCGTTACCTCTCTAATATTCCCCCACTTCGACTACTGCTGTACCGTATACGGTTGTGTTTCTGGGGATCTCGAAGTAAAAATAAAACGCCTAATTAATTGCTTTGTTCGATTTATCTTCGGGGTCCCGAGGTACACCTCCGTCTCCGAATTTTATAGCGAGTTGAAGTGGCTTTATCCTTCCAATCGTCGGAAGTATTTCCTTGCATCATTCCTATACCAAGTTATTCAATCCCGCCGTCCATCATACATTTTCAACCTTTTACAATTCAAATCCTCTGTCCATTCCCGCTGTACACGCTCTAGGCCTTCAGATTTATACACAACGGCCCACCAATCTGCACATTTTGACAGATCGTTCCTTATCCGATCCTCAATCCTATGGAATTCTATTCCTCTTTCTATCCGTCACTCCAACTCTCTTCCTGCATTCAAATCCCGCTTATTCATTCATCTCATGACCATCCAGTCAGAACAAAATTGTAATTGACTCTATTTTATTCTATTTTCAACATATTTGCTTATGTCTGTTTTCTGTTATATTTAGTCAAATTGTTTATAAATAATTAATTTCTCTAAGACTCTTAAGTCCAATTTACATGTTATGTAGATGTTATTCCAAAGGGACTTGTCCCAGAATAATAAAGAATTTATTTATTTATTTATTCTCTCTTGATTTCATACAGTAATATTCCTCTCGTAGGAGAAGGTCTATAGGTATCTCTCCTGCTAACACCTGCACCGCCTCATGAGACACAGTTCTTTACGCTCTGGAGACCCTGAGTAGAGCTATTCGCTGAACCGTGGCCAACCTTCTTTTCTATCTGTGCGAGATATTCTGAATCCAAGCTGGGGACACATATTTCAGGCTACCTAAAACCGCTGCATTGTAAATAGCCAATGTTCCTGGGCACCTGATACTCCAAAAAGAGTCATTAAGAGTCAAGCCCATCCTTATTCTCGAGTAGTTAGAGTAGTCAAGTGAGGCATAATTTGATGCAATTCTAATGCCATGGTAGGTAACAACCCCACTTGGGTGTATATTAACTCCTGGAATATTTAATATCAAAGGGTGGAACTTGTCAGTCGCAACTTGCTAGAGAATTGTTTGTGTTTTGGCAGCTTTTCACTTGCCTATATATATAAAATAATATAGTTAAGGAAAGTATTAGTGATCGTGAAGATTTTCTAATTAGATTTTTACCGGAAATACAAGTTTTAGAGTCCCCTGTGTCCAAATCACCAAATCCCGCATAATTGTCTGTAAGTGTATAAGTGGTAAGTCTAGTTCAAAAAAGGATAAGTTGAATATTTTTGAACGGCATATGTCTGAGATGTTACAATAACACTTTCATAAAAATCAGTGAAACAAAACTACCACTTTATAACATGCACGTTGCACATGGTTATGATTATCTCAAAAACGGCTTTGACGCTTTCGACTAGACTCGCAAGATCGTTGTAATTAATGGAATTTGAAATTATTTGTATTTTATTTTGACTGATATAACCTCTTAAGGCTTCAATGTCGATATTTTGTATTCCTTTTGTCTAAAGTACCTTCAATTTGATGGACTCGAAAAACTATATTCCAAAAGCTATGGAAAAATTCGTACATATAAATTTAACAGAATCTACATTTACAGTTTCCCTCTTTGGAGTATAATAACAGTTCCCCGGTGGGCCCCAATTTCTTCATAAGTTGCGTTCCGACGTGACACGAATCCACTGGGCCTAAGCCATCCAGGCTCTAGGAAGCTTTTCTCGACTTCTTTGAATATAATCCCTTAGAGGTTTTCTTACTTCGTGAAAATTCTGCTAAAATCGGTCGAAAGATATATTTACTCAATTTTAAAAACCATAAATAACTTAATACCAACCAAGCGTGATTTGAGCTAAGTAACATCCTTGCTCGGCCTTTGACCGTAAAACATTACGAATCTATCATTAGTACTGAGCACAAGACCTTTCATGGATTTTAAAGGTAAGGCCTTTTTTTTTTTTTTTAACAAAAAACTCTGTATATAACTTACTTACCAGTATAGAAACTCATAATCCAATTCCATTCCATCAAGTACTGTATCAACAATTATTTATTTTTTAACTTTAACACTCCTTTTTACTCTTCTTTACCTATATGTAATATATAGTAAGGAAAAGTATTGTGATCCTGAAAATTTTGGAGTTCCAATTTAAAACTGAAATACACGTTTTAGGGTCCTCTGATTCAAAACAACCACGCCGCGCGAAAAAGGTTTGTGCTTTTTGTGAGTGTAAAACGAAAATTCCTATGAAAGTCGAATTCCATATTTTAACAAATATACGCCCGGATGATCTGTAAATTTTTTTCAGGAAAATTGGCTGACCGGAATTGCTACTTTATACCATGCATTTTAACTTCTTCTTTTTTTACAATTTTCTTAAAAACGGCTCACCAGCTTTTGATTATACTCGCTATAGAGATGTAAATGTTATTAGGATTTGACATTATGTAAGTTTCACTCTGATTGAATTAGACTTACAGGACTTAAATGCTGAAATTTTAAATTTTCTTCCTATAAAGTAAATTTAATTTTGTATTTTTTATAAACATTTTACGATATCCATTTAACATTTATAAAAAAATGTTTAAATACATAAGTTGAACGGATTCGATATCCAACGAAAGGATAAAAGAGCAAAAATATTTGTTATACAATTTTTGTGTTTTTGAACATATACAGATGTTGAACAGTAATCTAGGTGTTTAATATACAGCCGGAATCTTAAATTCCAATTTAATAACAAATAAAGGAGAAAAAAAAATACATGTATGTAGGCCCACAGCTGGATGTGCACGAACCATCGCATTTTACATCCGAGTTAAGCAATAGTCGTGTGGTTCGCGGAAAATATTTTTTATGATGTATTTTACATACATACATCATACATTGTACATATATATATATATATATATATATATATATATATATATATATATATATATATGTGTGTGTGTGTGTGTGTGTGTGTGTGTGTGTGTGTGTGTGTGTGTGTGTGTGTGTGTGTATGTGTGTATTTATTAGGTAATGATTAAATAGTTACCTATATCACATTTAGGTCACTAAGAGGGAAAGTAGTACAACTATTGTTATACAATTTATTAGGGTAGTGAAATTCTTTTGTTCCTCTTTATATATTTTTTCTTTCGTAAAAAAACTCGAAGAGGTCGAATTTTCAAATGTTTTCCATTTAAAACCCAAATATAAAAATATGTATATTATTTCTAAATGACGGAAAAATAGTTAAAATGATGATAATATTTAATTTATCCATAATTCACAGCTAGTGACTGTCCTTACCGTAAACATTTTATGTGGTAAATTATGTTTGTCCTCACATATATGTTAATAAAATTCATAAAAGAAAAGAAAAATAAACTAAATAATGCCAGTATTTGCTGAAAGTACATTAACACGTTTTTACATAAACACTTTATTAATTAATTTGCAATATAAGTTCTTTGAGTAATTTTTTGCAATATACGGTTTTGAATAATAAATAAATTGAAGATATTGACTACGAATATTATAATGTTTATCGTTTGATAAATATATACCGATTCATATGTACCTGTTTATTACGTTTATTACATATATACTCGCACAAAACGACAATAAAATGTTTATATTGTGTATTAAGTAAACATTGGAAATTAGGGTCAAGTTCTAAGTTAGGAGGCTTATAAGTGATTGTAATTTACATGATTGTGATATGAAATGGGCAAGTTTGACTACAGTAGAGATAGCTTTCACAGGCCAAGTTAGTCGGGAGTGGCTTGTCGAGTTACAAAGCTGGTGTAGGTAATATACTGGCCCCGCAATTTGAATTAATTTGAAAATTTAATATCTCTCCGATGTATTGCCCATAATTTAATTACAGCTCTATCAACACCAAACTTCCATACCAACCGCTCAACTAGTAATTAAATTAAAACATAGATTTTATTTTGTATTAAGAAAAATAGGTTGCTTTACTTATGACGTGTCATTTTTTCAGTGGATAGAGAGTAGAGAAAGTCTACAGTTTTTAATTTAATTACGGCTCTACCAGCAGCAAACTTCCATACCAACCATCCAACTAGTAATTAAATAAAAACATAGATTTTTTTTTTTTGTTACTAAGAAAAATATGTTGCTTTACTTATGACGTGTAATTTTTGCAGTGGATAAAGAGTAGAGAAAGTCTACAGTTAGTTTGTTTTTCGAGGCGTAAAACCCATAAGTCATGAACGCCTACAAAGACTCATTGATCATATTATAAAATTTATTTATGAATTCAATCGAATTTTGTAGATTTTTTTTTAAAATATGGCACGATAGATACAATTTCCTATATTTAATACCTTAACACACTCGTCCATAGCTTAATGGTGCTAATTTGTGTAGCTGTATAATGGGGTTTAATTGAATTAGAGGTCATTTTAAAATAAAATACTAAAAATAATCCATTATAGGTGGAATAATCAGGAGTCTTTTTTTTTAATTTTGCCAACGTTTCGGCCCAAGCTTGTTAGCCATCATCGGGGCATTATTGAGCCATTTCCAAGCATAAACTAAAGTAGTTAAAAAATAATCCATGTAATAAATAACAGATTTATTTCATAATAGACGCTACATGAGCTGGCTAAGATACTACTTCAATATGCCTAAATTGCTCTTCTAAATGAAAATAGCTTAGATAAAAAATATAAATAAACGCACAACCATATTATATATAAAATATATATATTAAAAATAGAATCCTGACCATTATTAACCCGACCTGATTATTAAAATGCTTCGTTCTAAAGTCACAGGTATACATAGAATGTAATACATTGAATATTGTTTCATACTGTGGTTTACTGAGCATCTGCAAATCATACAATCTTAAGGAGCGTATGGTAGTCGAGAGATAGATGAAAGTTGTGATGGCGAGTATGTAAGTGGGTTTGTATACGGTGAATTAAGCTTACATACAAATTATATTTCGGCGAATTACTGAAATAACGTTAGCATATGAAATGGGTTCTCAAAATTTTATATATTAAAAAAAATAGTATTTAAATGTGTTTAAGAAATATTAAGTATATAAATTAAATTAACATAACAAATATACTATTTTTCTTTCTTTATTATTTTTTTAGAATTATGGATGATAAAAGATAATAATATCGGTTCTCTGTTAATTTGTTGAATTGCCATGGAAATAGGTAGAATTTAAGTATGAGCCATATTTATCGGAAATAAGCTTATTAATATCAGTTGGTAATACGGAGATCGGTGAAGTTGTTAGTCCCAGGAGAAGTAAGGACTATTAGATCTCATCGGACTCCATTGAATGGAAGACGAAACAGGGACATTAGCCGAGCGATATTGGGGGACCGCCCTTGCTATTAGCCAACTTGTAAGCTACCAACTTGGCAAAATGTTGGTCATTGAGGAGTTTCCTCAACTTGTCCTCTCCCTTCCCCTCCCTGAATTTGCTTTCATAATTTTGTTACTTCTTGTCTCCCCTTCCTAGATTATGTTACCCCTTACGACCTTCCGGAATAGTTTGTTGTCAAACCCCTTTCAATGTAACAGAGTTATTACAGATAGTATAAAACGTTCTTATATTCTTTGTTATAGCAGTTCTTACAAATAATAAACATGCAACTGATATAATAGTGTATGTTTAAGACTATTATGTATACTAATTGAAGGGAATTTTATTCGATATAGGATTTTAGCATACTATGACTGCAATAGAGCATTTCCAACAGGAATATTGTTTAATAGTAAAACCGTTTTGTATTATCGAAACTTTTCTCAAGTCCTTTAAAATAGCTTTTAGAAATTCCAAAGCATATGATTAATCATTGAATTTCATTAAGAAACATACAAAAAGTTTTCCTTATTCAACATAAAAGTAAAATAATTAATTTTAATCTGTAAAATAATTAATATGGAAAATTTCATAGCTTAGGAAAAAAAAAAATGGTGCAATATGAGACTTTTGCGTATATTGCTGGATACCGACACCGACAACAAACATTGCCTGACATACACTCTAAACTTATTCTAAATCTGCTTATATTTATTTTTTGTATTCCATTTAACAGTTCTAAATTCCAATAAATAAATCTAATAATAAAATACATTAGTGAAATAATATTACGAGTCAAGTCTTTATAGGTGATACGAGATGTTTTCTCAGATCTGGGGGTGAAGACGGGGATTAATACTAGAGTTACAGACCCCCTACAGCGAGACAAGAACCTTTAATTATTTTATTATTACTACTTCATTTATGGAGTTACCGAGAAACTCGTGGTATGCTCACGCGATTTATAATACACTCCTCTAAAGCTTCCCCTTTTTAGAGCTATATGGACTATATGGAATTTTTTTTTTTTAAATATATTTTATTGTTTTTTACAACTGTATATACAAATACAATAAGTAAAATGGCTGAATTACAATAACAAGCATGAATAGACATGTAAAGAATCTACCCAGTGGTAGTACTTCAATGTTTATTTCATGAGCAGGTCTAAAGGCCACCGTCTTTTCAGGCACCTCGGAGGATTACCGGGAATAGATGTAGATGAGAGGTTACAGACAAGCGGGTTTGAGTGGGCAGGTAGTTTGGAATTATAAGGAATTTAGCTCTGGAGATCCACTAAACCAACAAATACCTTCTGCATTCGGTCATTACAATTCAGATATAAATCCTAGATACTTGTTTATTGGTTAATATATTAATATTCCATTTGTTGTACACTTCTATTTTTAACTTCTTGCGACATATCCAACTCATTGTAACTGATCATCCTTGGTTTTTAACGCATCGAGGAGACTTAAACAAGGTTGCTTCGGGCTAATTTGAAAGCCGAAATAAAAAGCAGGTTTCTTACATGAACTAGATGTTAGTACAAAAGATGTTTCCCTGCAAAAAACTTATCAGTTATGTATGAAAGTGAGACTTGAATTGTGCTAAAAAAAAAAATAAAATAAAAATAAAAATAATAAAATAAATAAAAAAAATAAATAAACAGGAAACCCCTGTTGGTCTCGAAGATTCTTAATAAATAATATATTATTATTATTTTTTATTTTGGGACAAGCTCCTTGAGAATAATTATCACAGGATTAAATTAGAACATCAAGATCTTGGAGTAAGAAGAAAAAGTACTAAAAAGCAATATAAATAACAAAGAAAATGAATAATAGTAATCAATTTATAGGTAGCTTCCAATTATAATTAAACCAAAACATAAAATCAAGAATAAAAAAATCTGGTGCGTGCAAGACGAAGAAGCTTTTACTTACCTCCGTTGTTAAAATCAATTTAAGAATTTTCAAATACATTTAAAGACACAAATAATTGTTTTACGAATTAATTATTTTTAATTTCAATAAAAACATGTGTTTTATTAAATGATCTATTATATTTTGATCAACAATAATCAGTTAGTTTTACAATTTTTCATAAATTTTCATTAACCTTTGATATTCCGTATATTAGATAATATTTTTTCTAAAATCATTATCTATCCAGCGGTATATTATAAATTCATATTACAATTCTTGTTTCTGCACTTTTCTCCTTTAGCTGTTTATCGAATTCGCTCAACTTACATATTTACCTGTTATTTATCAATGCTAATGACATGATGTTTTAATTTTTTTGTTTAAATCTATAAAATTAAATATACTTTAGAGGAAGAAAATTAAAAAAATCGACTTTTAAGCTCTGTAAAACTTTTTCAATCAGAATAAAAACCTACATCATATTAAATCACATCAAATTTTACATCGATATATAGAGTTTAATCAAAATCGGTAGAGCTTTATTTGAGTAAATGGTAAAAAAGTGCAAAATGCATAGTATAAAGTGGCTCGACCTGTTGGCTGATTTTCTGTAAATATTCTGTAACATCATGGGCGTATAAATGTTTTAAATATGAAATTTCAGTTCCATAGGACTTTTCCATTTCGCTCGGGAGTTACCACACACATAAACCCACACACACACACACACACACACACACACACACACACACACACACACACATAGACATTTAGTACAAAAGCATCACCCGAAAATTTAGTCTCCTTGATGATGGCTAGTCAGGAGAGTTGGAGCGCTGCAGCTGATTATGCAGCACAAATCTGCAGAAAACTCAGAGTACAGGAGCAAGAAAGGAGAGGCGGTGCATCGGCCTAGCCTAAATCAGATGTCCAGTAAAGTAGCTGGCATTTAGCCCTTCTGCCCCCCCATGAAGTAATGCTTGACAGCGGTTCCGTGGGGTGGTAAAGACGAATTGGGAGGTGGTTTTTTAGTGAGTAGGAATCTCACACTGTTGTGTAGCCTGACAGTTGCACTTCGTCTGATGAAAGATTTTTCCCCTACCCGAAAAAAAAAAAAAAAAAAAAAAAAAAAAAAAAAAAAAAAAAAAAAAAAAAAAAAAAAAAAAAAAAAAAAAAAAAAAAAAAAAAAAAAAACACATAGACATTTTCATTTTTTCAAATTGACATTTTTTTCAGAAAAATACACACAAACCTTTTTGCGGGACTTGGTCGTTTGGACTCAGGAACGTGTATTTCTGTGGAAAACTGGAATTCGAAAATTTCCACGATCGCAATACTTTCCCCTAATATGTATTTCATATATAGGTTAGTAAAAGTAAAAAATACGTTCATATATACAGTGCTAATTCATATAAGTTTAAAATGCTAGTGAAATATTGTGAAGTAAAATACATCATTGTTCAATACGATGAAATAAAATATGATAAATAATCGCTTCCGCCTACTTATTTTTACTGATTTTGATTTAAAATTGAAAATCATTTAAGGTTATTTGATAATTTCATGGATAGGAATAGCTTGAATAAACGAGATTCAAAAGTCGGAAGTGTATTAGAATGCTGAATATAAGAAATAATAGAATTCCATATTAACTAGGATCAGATAAGGAATGATCTGTCGAAAAAATGGAGATCGATCAGGCGTTATACACAGATCTGAAGGCAGAGAACGAGTGTTACGAGAGTAGAGACGATTTAATTTAAAAGGTATCGGAGAACTTGAAAGAGGAATGATGCAAGTGGAATGAAATTGAATGAAAATTCTTAGAGTGGTAGGAAAGGTAAAGAAACTTTAACTCGTCGTAGAATCGGTTTACAGAGGTGTCTCTGGATATTTCAAAGGTAACATTTAAGGCTGTATAATGATCATATGTCCCGAAATATTATCATACTTTTGCTCCATTAATATTTTGGATTATAAACACTTTGTTATATGACAATATTGAATGATATGGCTAAGAGGGAGCATAAAACGATAAGGAAGTTAATGAAGCAGCCCTGTGGATATATTAGCCAGTATAGGCCCCTAAAAGGGTTAGCCCTTCCCGTTCCCTAACCGAATTATCTTGTGGCCTGCGCCAAGGAGCCTTCCTTCTCTACATCATAAGGGTTCCTCAGCCACTTAGCCCTCTCCTCTCTTAGCTTCATTACATCTCATTGTCTCAGGGCATCGTATCGTATAATGAACCTAGTCCCATTAAAATAAAAAAATAAAAAATGGTTTATCTAGGTTATACATATTTCTTTCATACACACCCTAAATAAAATATCTTACTGATTTATATATATTCTTATAAAACTGCTTCCTTAGGAAAAATTCTATATCTTCCGTGATGCCATTTTTTTGAGTTTCTTTAGTAAAGTCCTTCCCTCACCTGATTCAATATTTCTCCAACAGTTTTTATATGTTTTTCTTATATAAATTTCATAATTATTTTTCGGGACATAATTCTGTATTTTATTGAAATAAATGATAACTTATTTGGTGAATTGCACTTTATTCTTGAATTATCACAACTTGTTAAAAATACTTTAAATTTAATTAATTTAAAAAGAAAAAACAACTAGGATACATAAGGTAAGTTATTGTAATGGGACCGTTTTAGTATTATCAGGTATTCGAACTTGCCATTTCTGAGTCCTATAAGACAGGAAAAACAATGAATTATTTTTCAATTTCATATTATAAAATGCAATGAAATGGGTAGCGGAGTAATATAGTGGATATAGCACTAGTCTTCGGGTTCTGGATTCGAATACCGCCTGTGGCAGAATATTATTTATTCTATTAATTCAGTCGGTGGGTGACCCTAGGTTTGTTTATTTATTTATTTAACGTCACTTTATGCTACTATGGCTAATCGGACGATGCTACAATGGGAGTCCTAAATTTTGCCTATCCAGGATTTATTAGGATAGGGATCGCACAGGCTCGGGACCACCTTTTAACGTCCCCTCCGAAGGACGGCGTAACTAAGGATTTTTTACTTCCATTAAAAAATCCTAGGACCACCTGCGGGTTTGGGTGACCCTAGGTTATGGAGACCCTCCTGGGGCAGACCCAGACTCTATAAAGTGGGTACCCAATATTGCGGAAAAAACCTAATCACCTCATTGCAAGGCCGGTAGCCTAGAAACAGTACTAATCTTTATGTGTTCTGTGTCCAATACCCTTCATGGGTTGTAGTGGTACAAGTTTATTATTTTTTTTTAAATTATAGAATACCTAAGAGAAATCCCTAATTGGATCGGCTGCTTAACTTTGCCAAGTTGCTCATACTAATCAATCTTGAAGACGATCTAATAAAAAAAAAAAAAAAATATATTTATATATTTTTAACATATTAATCTCTCTCTCTCTCTCTCTCTATATATATAATATATATATATATATATATATATATATTATATATATATATATGTTTCTGGGATTTATATATGTTTAACTGATATTTTAGTTGAACGAATTCGATAAAAAAGTTAAGGAGAAAAGTTTTTTTTTTTTTTTTTTTAAATTGATAGCCATTGTTATTAAGATGTATAATTTACCGTTGCAAAGCTAAATATTTTAGAAAAATATGCTATTTTATATAAAAAGATGTCTAAAGTTTTGGAGGGTGATCAAAAATTAACAAAAATAATTGATAATTGCAAATAATAATTTCTATTGAGATTATTTAATCTGAAACATATGTTTCCATGCGACTCAAAGTAATGGATTGTGACTACGAAGGCAAGTAAAATACCTATGTCGCGCACACCAGATTATTGTTTTATTATTACTTTTTTTATTTTTATTGGACTTATCCAATGAATGGAAAAGCAATACCGCTTATCCCATAAATTTTATTTCGTAATACAATGAAACAAATTCTGTTCTCATAAATCACCAAAACAGCTGTTTGCTAACATATCAAGCATCATCTTCATGAATCTGCATAGTTTGGTATAGTATGTTAGTGACAAGACTCGGTACAGTGGGATGCCGACATCACTCACTCACTGTCACAGTTCAAGTCAGTTACCATATCTCCAAGTTAGCTAATGCTTGCGATGTGATTCAAACCTAAATCTCCGGAAAAGACTCCAGAAAATATGTTTGAAGCTACATGAATAAAATTAGATCAATTGATGTTTAATTTATATTAAGTACTACGTTAACCAAATAGACTAAGCAGACTGTTCATTGTTCAATGAAGAATTATTTAAATTGTTACTTTAACTGTATAATAAACATTAACCTACAACCCAAAGCAATACGATAACGCAATAAAAAGGTTCAAATAAAACAAAACAAACTGAATCCTGGGTAAACATTTTTTTTATTCTGTGTATTGAGTGCAAACATTAGCTCGTTGAATATTGAAACTCTTCAGTCATAAATGTTCACAATAATGAATGTTTTATTTTAATTTGCTGAACGTTGTTTGTTTGCTAAAATACAGTAGCATTTTTCATTAAAGTTGTTGGTAGCATATCTTCTTTTTATCGTATGCGTTTTTTTTATTATATATATTTATACATGTGTATGTGTAGGTATGCATTTATTAGTTAATAGTTAAATAGTTACCTATATCAAATGTAGGAAGACATATGTCACTAAGAAGGATAGTGTTATAACTATTGTAATTCAATGTATTAGAGTTGTGAAATTTTCAAGGTCCTCTTTTTATATATATTTTTTTCTTTCGTAAAAAAACTGGAAGAGACCGAATTTCGGAAAGTCTTTGAATTTAAAACCCAAAAATATAAGTATGTACATTATTTCTGAATGACAGAAAAATAGTTAGTATAAAGATAATATTTAGTTTGTCCATATTTCACAGATAAAAAATGTGACTTTTACTTACTGTAAAAATTGTATCTGGTAAATTATGTTTGTTAACATATATGTCAATACGATTTATAAGAAAGAAAACACACTGAATAATGCCAGTATCTGCAGAAATGTGGCGTATTTACAGCAACTTCTTTTTTGTTAAGATTTGGGACTCCACCAAACCATTAACTTACTTTTGCGTCCGATCCTAGCATTCCTAGAAAAATCCTTATTTTGTCACCACTAAAATCGTTCATAAAGTTCTGCAAATGCGGGCGATTTTTCCGAATCTACAAAATTAAAGGAACTTCAGAGAAAGAAAATTTAAAAAATCGGCATTTAAGTCCGTTCAGACTAATTCAATCAGAACTAAACTTATATGATATAAAAGCCTATTAAGTTTTACTTAGAAATAGTGAGTTAAATCATAATATTTTCAGAAAATAATAAAAAAAGTAGTGGAATGCATTGCATAACCTACCTCAGTTTGGCTGATTTTTATGTTAATGTTGCCGTAACATGTCAGGCATCATACATAACATAACATGCATATACACTGCTAAAATATAATTATGTTTGAGATTACCTCGGAACTCCCCAGGCCTCCAATTAGTACCACACTCCCTTACTATATCATATGTAGCTAAGTAAAAATAAAAGTTACTGTCATATTTTTTTTTTTATCGATGGTTTATGATGTTATACAGTAATAACATAATATTTTTTTTTTTTTCAACAATTTTTATTGAGTAAAATTACAATCTGTCCCAAGTTGGACATTAATAGTAGTGCTGAAAGATATCATACATACTACATTCATACAATATTTACACAGCATTAAATTACAATAAAATATATACTCAATAATGAATCAATACAATAAAGTCAAAAATTCACTTATACCTATATACACATACACACACTCATACATACATCACATTGAGTGGAGAATCTAGCCAGTGCTAGAACTCCAATATATTTACAAAAGGTCACGGGGTCACTGCCGTTTCAACCTTCTAGGTGGGTTGTATGGATGAGAGGAGCTGGATAGGGATTGAGCTAGAGGATTAGGATGGTGAATGAGGTTCTGGTGGAATTTAGAAAATTCGGATGGAATTAGGTCTAAAATAAATGAAACCTTAAGGTCGTGGTGCAAGGTATGTAAGGTATGAGACATAATAAGGAGCATTTACTATTGTACGAAGGACTTAGGATTGAAAGGATTGAATGCGTTTGATGTTAGTACGTTTAGCTGTCCCCCACAGTTCAAGTCCGTAGGTCCAGATGAGCTTCAGTAATAACATAATATAATACAGTATAAAGTACTATCGATTGTGGAGGGATGAGTTAGGTCAGTAAGCCATTAGGGCCCACTGCTAGGGCTAAATGGAATGAAACATCTCTAATTTATAAGCCAATGTTTCATTACATAAGGGGACATACAGAATGTGTTTATATAACTACTTAATCCTATCTTAGTCATTCCTCTTTACCATTTTCAGAGTATTTCAAATATTTGATGCATTGCATTAATTTATTTACAACACGATTTAGCCTTGATGGTTTATTCAGGAGTTAAGAAGTTGCAGTACATCAAACGAAATGAAGCCAACCAATTAGTAATTATCGCCATTTTTGATGAGTTGGGAGCTTTGGAAAATATTATGCTGTTTTTATCATAATAATATCTACTTTTCATTATAACATACTATTCTGAACAAAATATAGGAATCTAAATAAAAGTTTCTGCTATACTTCTTTGTTTAGGCAAAGAAGAATAGCCGAAACTTCATAACACTGGTTATTTTGGGAATGGTTTAATCCGACGGAGATCCAAATTTTAAACTTGTTCACTTTTCCAATCTCATTGAGGTGGTCATCTTCGGTCCATTTTCTAACAGTTATGCAGGGGTTTTCTCACAACAAAGCCCGCAGCCACCGTCCTTTCAAGATCTTCTTTATCTTCAAGGATAAAGTCTCACTCTAAATTTTTTGGACCTCAGTTAAACTGTGCACTCATTACTACTGCCCTCGCTCCTGTACGTAATTGATGTTTCTGACATTCGGAACCCAGTTCCGGCCGAGTTTAAACTCGTGGAACATTCTGCATTGTCATCATAGAAAGACTAGATTATTTTTATGCAGTGAAGTGTTACAGTGGTAAAAAAACATTATCGTTTGGAAGATGAATAATAAGTGTTGAAATTTATACTAATGAACAAACTTGTGAACGTTAACAGTTAGTTATATAGAACGATATATACATATATACATATATATATATATATATATATATATATATATATATATATATATATATATACATATATATATATATTTTTTTTTTAATTTAGTTTTAGGAAAGATTATAAGAAAACGGTAACATGAAAAGAAAGTGTGAAGGTGAAAGACATTTAAGTTGGAATTAATATAGAAAACCGAATTAATAATAAATGTCTCGCTTTTGCAGATACTATTGTAATTATTGTGGCAATAGAATTGAAACAATCCACGCAGATGAAACACTACAAGAAGTCACACAAAAATCTGGGTTACGAATTGCATACCAGAATACTCAATATATGGAAAGACGACCCAAAAAATTTATCCTCTCTGAAAACATATACGGTAAAATTACTGGGTTTTTTAAATACCTCGGTGAAATTATACAGTCCTCCGGTCTAAGCCGAATTGCCAAAGAACAAAGAATCACTAAACATCAGAGGGTCTACAAACTCACCTGGGCTCAATACAAAAAAGTGCATTTCGATAAATACAAAATTAAGGCATTACAGAACAGTAAATCTTCCAGAAACTATTTACTCATCCGAAACTATGTCAATTAAACGGAATAATGAAATTAGGGAAAAATACGAGCGACAAATTCTTGGGAATATTTAAGGGGCCATCACCAGGAACGGAATTCGGATAAAAATAAATCAGGAAGAACTCGACCAAAAAATGAACACAATAACCAAGGACACTAGGAAACGCCAAGCGAAGTTATACGCTCACATTTACAGGATGAAGAACTCCAGAATGGTATATTATACTATATTATAAAAAATAGTAAATGCGGCACTGAGTTACATAAAGAAGTACAGAGGGACGTACAACAGTGTAATATAGTGAATATTGTAGACCGCGCAGAATGCCGAAATAAAAATTGGAAATATAAAATCCCAGCAAGCAGCATTGCGGTAACCTGGAAAAAAATGGACAGAAGAAAGGAAAAAGAGGCATTTTCAGAGGATTAAGAGATATTAGGACGCAAAAAAGACCAACATAAATAAAGTCTTGATTGCAAGTTCAGTCACTCTCCTCAGGAGCAATAATTGTGATAATAACAATAAATAAATATATTGTTTGATCAGTTCTTGTCTGTTGATTATTTAACTTTCTTTTGTTCTTAGGTTTCAGTTAATGAATAAACAATTTTATTTTTGCGACTTTTCGAGAACTCATTGTTCTCATAATCATGCAATTTCAGACAAAATAGTGTCTTAAATAGACCAAAAACTTTAAAAGAACACTCTGAGTGCTCACACTTAACATGTTCCATATTACACATGTTCCAATCGTAAATTGATTAAAATTAGGATATTGTCAGCATATTTATTTCTCCAACGACTCCTAGAAAAAATATAGACAAGTGTAGACTTTCATTAAGCCCAGGGAGGACAAGAGGCAGTTTTCCCAAAAATAAATGGGCAATTTTAAATATTTCACTCACTGGGGCCCTACATCAACATGGCCGCCTAATAAAGGCTGTGTTTTTTAGGGACGGGTTAGAGCGACGGGTTGGTTGAGCGCTAGGGGGTTCAATTATTATTGCATTCCTGAGGCTAGGAGAGGAATTTCATTTGAGTGCCTAGCCATTAGAGGGTTGACTAATGCCGGCTACCCGGAGCACATGGTCTCCTCCGTCTTAATAGTCTTACACTTAGCTCTCGCGTCTTGTCTTCCTCTGGTGTCGCCTCTAGTCTCTTCATATCAAAGGTTCAGGTACGTCTATGAAAAGGCTCAGGGTATGTTTTTAATTTATATCAAAATATTATGAATTATTTCAAAAACCTTTTTTACTGTTACTTTTCTATATATGAAATATAGGAAAATTCGAGTTTTCAACGGAAATACAGGTTTTAGGGCCCCTTGAGTCCAAATAACGAAATCGGGAAAAAAAATCAATGTGTCCGATTTTGTGGTAAGTCTAACACGAAAACAAAAAGGTGCATAAAACTGAAATTTCAAAGTTAAGACAAATATATGCCCGAGATGCCACTTGCAACTTTTTTACTAAAATCGACTGACCGGAAGAGCCACTTTATTTTATGAATTTCGCACCATTTAACGTTTTTCTCAAAAGTTGCTCTAATTTTGATTAAACTCACTATATTACTGTGAAATTTAACGAACTTCAATTTCATTGAGACTTTATTCTGATTGGAATAGTCTCAGAGGACTTAAATATCGATATTTTAAATTCTCTTCTCCTAAATTACTTTATTTTGTAGATTCTATAAAAAATACCCATATCACATTTTTAGCATTGATGAAAAACAGATAAATATATCATATATTTAACCCTAATTAAAGGAGAAAAAAGGGAAAAATATTTTTTTAAATGCAATTTAAACCAGTAATATAGATGTATAATATACCGTTGGAAAGCTAAAGATTTTAGAAAAAAAATATTACTCATTCACTTATTCAATAAGTGATAATTGATAAAAAGCCGATGGAAATAACTGATTGTCGTATAAAATACATGTTTCTATTCTATTTCAAAGTATTTAATTCTTTATCAATTCATTTTCATCCCTAATGATAGGTAGGGCAATAAATGTCTAGATTATCACGCCCGTTTAATCTCGAAATATATTTAAAAATTCTTAAATTAACTTTTCGATGGTATAAATGAGAAACTCTAACCATAAGGGGTCTTCGTACAATTTACATATAACTAGAATTACTGATTAAGCCATAAAATATTTTTTCTCCAAATAAGTGTATGTCCTTTAATAAGACGGAATCAGTGAAAACAGTTATCCTAGGAATGGGCTTTTACAATAAACATCGATCCAGAGATTTCAATAGTTAATTTTCCCAACTACCTGAAGGAAGTAAGCTTATCGCTAAGAAAGTCGTTAGATCTCCAACTCCAAAGTAGATAATCTGTAGCTGCTAAATTACTAAGCGGTTTCTGTTCAAACATTAGTAATATCAATGCTTAGTCCAGAAGGAAACGAGTTTATATTGTTATAAAATATCATTTGTATATTATAATTTTCTAAATGAAAAAATACTGAAATACTAGATCTAAATACAATACTTTTATTTTAATCTTACATAAATAAAAATGCTAGAAGGTAAAACACAGTTATGAATAAAGTACAAAATTTAGTTGAAACTACATAAATGTTAATACAAATAAAGTAAAGCTTTTGAAATTTATATTGGCTTTTACAATGCTAAATAAGTTTAAAACGTAATGATGTGTGTTTTTTTACATTATTTCCTCTGGATTATTTACCTAAAATTGTTTAAACAAAAGTTATTATTTTTAGTGATAAGTGTGATTTATGCTTAAGTGTATATATTTTTTATATATTGAAATAATTAGATGTATTATATTGTATGTGTTTAAATGATAACCCGTTCTTTACACCAAATATTAAAAAAAAATAACGTATTTAAAATATAAGATATGATCGCTAAAATACATTTTAATTACTTGATATCAGATTTATTTTTTTTTTTTTATTTGCAGTTTTGTCTTACAAATAAAAAAAAAGAAAATTTATAATTGTGACGTTGATATTCATTAACGAAAATATCCATTCCAGAAAATATTGAATTTGACTTCATGAAATACGCATTAAGATAATTTTTTGTTTAAATTCTTTTCGCAGTAGAATAAAAAAAAATTACAATACTTATTTGTATGTTTTAGAATGATTCAGAATAAAGATAGATGCATGATTAGTGATAAACATGATTGTGGATGGCATATTTTGAAAAAAAAAAATAAACAATTAGAATATAAATTTGTCAAAATATCAATTTCGTACAAAATACCCATTATTAATCTTAAAAATTAACATTGTGTTCCAATACGTACATATAGAGCCATTTATTTTTATTATAATTTTTCTTTTACTTTTGAAGCATTTCTTCGTGTAATATGTGTTTAAGTTAATATGTACACAAAGTCTGAACCGTTACAATACAATATTCTGTCACCGATAATGGTTCTCTCTTAAACTTTAACGTTCTAAAGTATATTTGAGATACTCTTAAGAAGAACTCCGTAACTCCAAATATCATATCACTTCAAACAACAAATCTATGCCTTCTTTCCGGTTCTCGAAATTGTTTCAATATTTGTTTGCCATGTTCAGCTTATATTGCAAATTAACAGTAGACTAGATTCATTTGTAACATCTAGATTCTCTGAGATGTTTGAAGCAGAATTTACAGAGGTGCTATCGACTCCACGATATGTATTAATTAATTAGAAGCTGTTCTTTCTTATTTCTATGCAATATAAAACTATTTTGCGAACTGGAATAAAAATTGAACAATAAATCAAAAGAATTTCTAAGCGAAGCAGAGGCGGATCCACTAGTTAAAGTATAAATAATAAAATTATTATTTCTTAGGAGAAATATATTTTTTTTAAAATCTGGTACACAGAAAACACGACTTCCACTTACCTCCGTGGTTAAAATCTATTTTATGAAGATTTATATAAAATTAGATTTGAAAAAAAATTAAAGAATTACATTGATCTTCCTTTACAAAAGCATGTGTTTCAGATTAAATAATCTAACAATAGAAATTATTAATAACGAAAATAAATCTTTATTGGTTAATACTACATTTAATCTGAGATAACATTTTTTTGGAAAATCATCCTATTCTTATGTAAGGAAAACAAATGACTCAAAAAATCATTTTTACACTTTTCTCCTCAATTAGTTATCAAATTCATTCATCTTGTATATTTAATCAATTCAAACAACTTAAAATGGTAATTTTTTTTTCAAATCTAAGGTCAGTCTAAACATTATTTTTGTTCATTAATGCCCTTTATAGGGGACCTTGTCCCTGAAGAAAGTTCTTTCAAATTCTATTTATTTTTATATCTATTTCAAACTACCAGCCCACTCAAACCGGCTTGTCCGTAAACTCTCATCTCTATCCCTTCCTGATAATCCTCCGAGGCGCCTGAAAAGACAGTGGTCTCGAGACCTACTAATAAAGTAAATATTATACTGTTACCTAAAATATTCATCGGAGTGCTACCACTGGGTAGCTTCTTCACAAGACTGTTTCACGTCCTTGATTGTAATATAGCCATTTTAGTTGTATTTATTGTATATACAGTTGTAAAAATCAATAAAATATAAATTTAAAAAAAAGTTTTTATACGTTAATGCTTAGTATTGTGGTTAAGTTAATTTTTTCTTTAGTATTATACGACCATAAAAATATTGTTATTTCAGCATAATTATACTCGTATATATCAATAATAATTATATGCGTTTATTTCGAGTATAATTATTATTTTTTTCTATTTTATTGGTCTATATGGTCAGTTGTAAACATTATATTTGTTCATTAGTGTCCTTCATAGGGGACCTTGTCCCCGAATAAAGTTCTTTCCAATTGTATTTTACATCGGATATAAAATTTAACGACTATCCCCAACAAGATGTTTAGTACTGTCTGAAATATCTTCTGTAAAACTTTGTAATGATTTTTACGGCAGTACAGATTTATAGCGTTGGAAGCACTGAAAATCAAAATATTATTAAAAGAAAGCTTGCTATGTAATGTAAAATGAAAACCTCTCAAATTATTTTATTGAGTAAATACAATTAAAATTAAAGAAGACAGGAGATAGCTTAAAAGAGTTTAATGTAGGTAGAGCTATTAGCGGAGGGGCGTGGCTATAAAAGTGAACGACCAATAGGAAGCCGCTGTTTACCTGGAGCCTTGTAAAGCAGTTTATGACTCGGTGGTAACCGGCCAATAAATTGTCACTTTACAAGCTGTATACTCTCCAATAAATCTTGTCTTACTGTTTGTTTCAATTTGTTTCTCATCAGGCCTTCTCTTCTTCCTAATAGTTCTTATTGCTTCTATTCCTCCTCCTCACTGAATATCAATGATTTTCGATATAAAAGTCTTCTATTTGCAATTAGATATAATTGATGTTTTAAGTGAATAATCACTAACAATGGGGACTGTATTTTACGACAAACTCATATTGAAAAATCTGGTGCGCGCAATACACTACTCTCACTTATTTATATCAGTTAATGAATTTTTAAACACATTTTGAAAATAAAATAAATTGTTAAATAATTTTTTACATTAGATTTTAATAGAACCATGTGTTTTATTAAATAATATAATAAGTTGTTATCTACGACGATTTTTTGTCGTTTTATCGAATTGTTATCACCTTTTTAACACTCTCTGTTAACTTTTACAATAGTATGTATAAGGTAATATTTTTGTAAAATCTTTATCATCCCAACGATATATTATACATGTGTATTACTGTTAAAAAACAAAAAATGCATTTAAAAAAATTACTGCAGTTATCTGCTTTAGTTGGATATTGAATTCGTTCAACTTATATATTTACCCGTTTCGCAGAAATGCTAATCAGATGAAATCGTAAATTTCATAAAAACTACAAAATTAAAGGTAGTTTAGGGAAAGAAATTTTGAAATATTGGCATTTAAGCCCTTTCCGACTATTTCAAACAGTATGAGAGGTACGTGATGTTAAAGAGCGTTTTATTGAGTTTACGTCAATATAGTTAGTTTAATCAAACCGTTAGAGCCATTTTTGAGAAAATCGTAAAAAGGATTACCGTTTTGTAATACTTCTTCTGGTTAGCTGATTTTGATGAAAAAGTTGCTGTAACATCTCAGGCGCATAATTTTTTTAAATATGAAATTTCAGTTTTATATAACTTTGCGCTAGGCCAACAACACACAAGACACACAGACCATTTTGCGGGACTTGGTCATTTGGACTCAGGAGACCCTAAAACGCGTATTTCCGTCAAAAACTTGAATTCGGATATTTTCACGATCGAAATACTTTCCCCTTTCATATATAGGTAAGTAACAGTTAAATGTTGTTGAGTTGATAAAGGAGCGAGAGGAAGTTCGATGTAAAAAACTATCAGCTGCAGATTAGTGAAAAATCCAGAACTTTCCCTCGAAAATTATATCTATTATAGTTAGCCCTCCTAGATGATGATTTTAGCAACGGAGCTAAGTGAAAGTCGTGTGTTGCGCGCACTCGATTTTTTATTTGCTTTGTAGATTGGTCATCCTAAAATGAATTATTCGATTGTGACGAGCAAGATGTGTGTGATAGAGTGAGGTTATAAACACACGGCTGGTGGGGGCAAAGAGGTTATGTGAAATGGATTTATCACTGCCTCAAACATGGTTATATTTTAGTTATCTTTACATTTAATTGAAGCTCATTTGTATTTCTTATTTTATTTTCTGTATCTTTTTATAATAGAAAGATTATTTTATTTTACAGTGACAAATCCATTGCAACCTCTCACCAGCTGTTGTCATCTATCTCTATTATTATTATTGTGCGCTCCTCATTTTGTCTCTCTTCTGGGTTAATTTATTCTTCTTCATTTTTTATCAATTATACCTACAGGAAAATAGTAGAATATTTTTGATACCATTGTGCAGTTCCTGGCTATAATTCATTTCATTACCACCTCCTCTAAACGATCATTATTGGATTGAAAGAAGTATGCTTATGTAATAGTAATATCCCAGGTCAAAGTTATATTTCTATGAGATGGTTAATGTAAGTGTTGCATTGGAAATAGCAGCATGTTAAACAATGCATGAGCTCCCCAATTTGTCAGGAATAATTTACTTTTAGACCGATAACTCTTTCACATTACATATGTTTACGTGTATATTTGTGTTTATATTGATCTAGGCACGCCATAAGGTAATCAGGAAAGTATTTCTTCTGAATCTAGATCCTTGCATTCTCTAAGGCAATTAACGAACGTTATATTTCTCTAGGGGTAAAGGTCGTTTTGAGGCTTAAATTTGCATTAAAATTATGGGCTAAAGGTTAAAAAGAAATAGCTTCTCCCTACGCAAGTCATTTTCAACCCCAATGTAAGTTCCTGATCTCATTATTTCCTCGAAAATATATATCGTTTGAAATTATAATTTTAGAATTATAAATACTTTTTCATACTGTATGAATTTGTATACTAATTATATTTTTAAAATTATTCCGAGGTTCTGGAAAACTGAAGAAGAAATCCATTTTTATACATGTCTCTTTTAAAATATTTTTTTTTTTGTTCAATGGGAAATTCATGAGTTTCTAAATCCTTTTTTGAGAATCTTATATAAAATAAAATCATTAAAAACGTTATATCATCACATTGCATCATAGCGTGGACTAATAAAACGTTTCAATAAGTTATTTGTTTACTTATTGTTCTTGCTTGATAAAAAGTAAGTTTATTCAAGAATATAACAATATATTTAGAAAAGAACGTTAGTACTATTAAACTACTTTCACATTAAAACCAGAAATATATATATTATTTATAACTTTATAATTGTTTTACATCATTTAGGGAATGAAATTAAAATGTTATTGTTAATCCTTGTTTCGTGAATAAAAAAAAATAACCACTTTATTCCACCGAATTTATGATTAACTAATGTAACATTATTCAAACACAATGAATTGCCGGCAATTTATTTCGTTTTTGCTCTTATGACTGACTAATGTGAAATTTGATATATTTATTTTATTAATCTATGAATATTTTTAAACAATTAATAAATTTATTGTATACATATGTGTCTGTATATATATATATTTATATATATATATATATATATATATATGTATAAAGTATTTGAAACATATATAAGGGATTGAAAAACTGTAGGACACAATTTATTTCTGTTTTCTGTCAATAGTACTTTACAATTTACTTTCACTTATCCATAAATGAAATATATAGTAAGGGAAAGTATTGCGATCGTGAAAATTTTCGAATTTTCGTTTTCGACGGAAATACACTAGGGTATCCTCAGTCCAAATGACCAAGTCCCGCAAAAATGCCTCTGTGTGTGTGTGTGTCTGGTAACTCCCGGGCGAAAACGAAAAGTCCTGTGAAACTGAAAATTTATATTTATAGAAACTATACGCCCAAGATTTTATAAAACTTTTTCGTCAAAATCAGCTGACCGTAAGATGTAATTTATACTATGAATTTTTTATTTTTTTTACGATTTTCTCAAAAACGGCTCCAACGATTTTGATTAAACTAACTATATAGATGTAAAATATAATGGGGTTTAATATCATGTAGGTTTCATTCTGATTGAAATAGTATGACTAGCCTTAAATGCCGATATTTTAAATTTTCTTCTTCTAAAGTACTTTTCATGCTATAGATTCTATAAAAAATAACTACTTTATCTTGTTAGCATTGTTAATTAACAGCTAAATATGCAAGTTGAACGAATTTTTTAAATAACTAATGAGGAAAATGGAAAAAAAAAATTAATGAAATTTTTTGCTTTTGAACATAAGAACAGTAATATAGACGTATAATATACCGTTGGAAAGCTAAATATTTTAGAAAAAATATTATCTTCTACACAAGGTTGTAAAAGTTAATAAAGAATGATGAAAAAGCGATAAACCTAACTCATTATTTTAGATGACAATATAATACATTTTTAAATAAAACACATGTTTCTATAGAAATTCAATTTAATTAATTCTTTGATGGTTGTCCATAACTCGTGTGTTGCCCGCACCAGATTTTTTTTTTTTTATTTATATTAAATAATAACATTAAAAATATATATATTTATCTTTTAAACAGTATACTGTACATCAATATTACTATCTTAATGTGAACAAAAAAATTATAAAATATTTTTTCTCTCTTCTCCTTTAGTTGGTTATCAACTTCTTTAATCTTAAACATTTACTTGTTCACCATTGCTAACAAGATGATAGCAATTTTTTTGATCTGGTTTAAAAATTTAAAGGTTCTTCAGATGAAGAATATTTAAAATATCGACATTTTAACACGTTCATACTATTTGCATTCGAGTGAAGCCTACATTGGAAAAAAAGTATGGAGTTTAGTAAAAACCATTAGAGTCGTTTTTAAGTAATTCGAAAAAAAGGTGCAAATTACATGATTGCATGAAGTGAGCTTTCCCGCTTGCCGATTATGTTGAAAATGCTCCAGTAACATCTTATAAATAACTTTCTAACAGACATTTTTTCGGGACTTGATCATTTGGACTCAGGGGACAATAACACGTATATTTCTTGTGAAAACTGGAATTCAATAATATTCACGGTCGCAATACTCTCCCTTGCTATATATTTCATTCATAGGTAAAGTAATCAACCGCTCAAATATTCTATTAGGCTATTTTTGTTTAAATCGAATTTAACAATTTAAGTGAAATTGGACTGAGTCAAAAGCAGGAGAAGAGAAGAGGTCTAATTAGCATTTGCAAATCGTAAACCCCTCCCAGAGTTTAAATAAATAAACTAATTTAGATCTGGCGTTGGAGATAGTGATAAAGCGCTTCGTGCCGGAGCGCCGCTTCGTGATTGCAGTCCTAGCGCTTAGCTTTCGGTTCGTGATGCCTTATCCTTGGCAGGAGTTGGCTGCAGCATCAGATATCGCCTCCGTCTCTCACTGCTTTCAGGCCGAGATTCTATATTAGCTATTTGATTTTCTCTTGTTCATTCCTAATGCTCTCCATCTAATTACGTTAAAAACAAAAAAACACTTTTGTGTAACGTTTACGTACGAATCAATTAAAACGTCATTGATATGTAATATTTGATAATTGAATCAAAGAATATGGAGTATCGCCACTGCTAATTTTATATCTTCTGTTTCTTGACCGATTTCAATGATTATTAATGTTAATGATGAGCTAGATCTATCAGAGTTCGAGGAAATGATGGAGGCAATTAAAAATTGAAAAATAATAAGTCTCCGGGTGAAGATGGGATCCCGGCGGAATTATTTAAGAAAGGGACTGAACCCTTACATAAAGAAATGTATAATATTATACTTTCCATATGGGTCAATGGGAAAATGCCTAAGCGATGGAGAAAAGGAATTATATGCCCTATACGTAAAAAGGGAGACTTACTTGAGTGTGCAAATTATCGAGGTATTGCCTTACTCCAGTGTGCATATAATGTACTGTCTAATATTCTTCACAAGAGGCTCATACCATTTGCTGAAAGAGAGGTAAAAGACTACCAGGCAGGTTTTCGCAGCGGGAGATCAACGGTAAACCAGATCATCGGCCTTAGGACCATCCTCGAGAAAGCAATAGAATATAAAATGCCCACGCATCACCTCTACATAGATCTCAGAATGGCATATGATAGCATCAAACGAGCAAACTCTATGAGGATATGATGGAGTTAGGAGTACCTTCTAAATTGATACACCTGGTTGCAATGACTATGGATGAAACCAATTGTGTAGTCCGAATGCAGGGAGAACTCTCCCCAGAATTCAAGACTTTAAGAGGCCTAAGACAGGGGGATGCCCTAGCGTGCATATTGTTCAATTTGGTTCTAGAGAGGATTGTTCGGCAGTCTAAAATCCAAACGAAGCATAAAATTTATAATAGACTTGTACAACTGTTGGGATATGCAGATGATTTGGATATTGTCGGGCGTTCATTTTCAGCATTGCAGGAAGCATTTTTATCATTGGTGGAGGCGGCAGATGAAATGGGACTGTGCATCAACGAAGAGAAAACTAAATATATGAGGACTGGTGAGTCCACAAACAATGGAACCCAGAAGTTTGTGGAAATGGGTCCTTATAAATTTCAGATAGTAAATAGTTTCACTTATTTAGGAAGTATCGTTTGCGCTTCTAATGATGTGTCCCTCGAAACAAAGAAAAGAATATTCAATGCCAATAGATGCTATTTTGGGTTGCGGAGACATCTGAGGAGCTCATTTTTATCTAGGCAAACTAAAATAATGTTGCATAAGACCCTCATTAGGCCAGTATTGACGTATGCCTCTGAAACATGGACCGTATCAAAGACCAAAGAAAAAGATATAGCAGTCTTTGAAAGAATGCTATTACGGAGGATTTTCAGAGGAATTTATGTGAACGGCCAATGGAGAAGGCGTACTAACAAAGAAGTGTACGAAATGTTTGGGGAGCCTGATATAGTTTCCTGGATGAAGATGAACAGACTCAGATGCGCCGGGCATGTGGCGAGTATGAGTAGCAATGATCCTATTAAGAGATTGCTCGAGGGAAAGTTGGACCGTAGCAGAGGAAGAGGAAGACCGAGACTGCGATGGTCGGATGCTGTGGCTCAAGATGCGAGGAATATCTTGAACGTCCGTGACTGGAGGGCAACTGCATTAGATAGAGCCACCTGGCGAAGGCTCCTTGAGGAGGCTAAGACCCACATAGGGTTGTAATGCCATTAAATAAATAATAAAATAAATAATTAATGTTATAGGTGGAAATAATCGGGAGTCAGTCTGAACCCCAGCTTATGCTTGGACATGGCACAGTGATGCCCTGATGATTGCTCACAAGCTTGAGCCGAAACGTCGGCAAAATTAAAATATTCAACAAAACAATATATTAATAAATATTCAATCCATAAAGAATATTGAAATTAAAATATTCAATCCGATTATTTCCACCTATAACGAGTTTTGTGAGGAAATATGCTCAGTAGAGAGAAGGGAATCGAAGGAGTTTTATAAATAGTAAATAGCTTCTACAGTCGACTATACATCCTCAATATAGATTATTAATTTCGTTTTGTAAAAAATTTAATTAATTTTTTTCCAAGATCCTTTAAGGTGGAGGTCAAATTCTATGAATAAAATTGGAGGCCGATTTATATCGTCCCCACTCTTTTATTAAAAATGAATGCACAACGTTTCGGCTAAAATGTCATTATCAGGTGCGAAGGAACTTTTTCTGTAAGTACAAAATATTGTCAACAATCAAAAATAATCAAACAGTCCCTCTGAGGATGGAGCATTTTAGGATAATTTATGGTCACTTGATATATATTTGAATTTTTCAACTTTATTTTTCGATCATTTACTAAAAAAAATACCTGGTGGGGTGTTCTGTATATTGAATATAGATAAAATATATCTTTATTTGATTTTCCAGCAAGACATTATTTCGTATAAATGTTTTCATAGTAGTATAAAAGTCAGAAATATAGCTCACCATTTTATTAAAATATTTCTAAACAAAGAAGTTGGATTTAACAGTGCTGATGGTATGTTTGCTATTCGCAGCAGCTGTTTGTATATAAATCCTAAAGCTGGCTATTAATCAGGCACTAAAAGAGGCATTGGCTATTGAAGAGCGATATAGATAGCATTGGTCAGCCGCGAGGAAGAATTAGGGATGATATTTCACAATGAGATTTGCATCCGACCCGGCCATTGCCAAATTTGAAATTCTAATTGAGGTTGGAGGGCCCCGCCTCACTCCCGTATAAACAAATACTCTGTTTTCGAAAGGCCTCAAATGGATAATGGACCATTGTTTCTGCCACCAAGAGGTAAATGCTTCTTCCGAAAATATTTTGGAAATAACAAATTATAATTATATTAACAGAAACATTGAGGAATATATGAAACGGAGGGAAGTCTGTGTATCTGTAGTAAAAAAAAAAAAAAAAAAAAAAAAAAAAAAATATATATATATATATATATATATATATATATATATATATATATATATATATATATATATATATATATAGCATTTCCAAGTCAATTGTAACCTTTTCCAAGTCAAATGTAACTTTTTCCAAGTCAAATGTAACCTTTTCCAAGTCAAATGTAACCCTTTCCATTTCAAATGTCACCTTTTCCAAGTCAAATGTCACCTTTTCCATTTCAAATGTTACCTTTTCCAAGTCAAATGTCACCTTTTTCTTCACTTCTAGCCTTAAATATTCCGTTTTATTTATTTATTTATTGAAAAATAATTAGTTTAATTAACATAATGACTTTTTTAATAATTTTGGCATATAATAATTGATATTTTTTTTGGGTCTCTTAGATATTTGATATCAAGTTCTGTTTTTTACTAGCTAATATTTAAAAAAATAATTATCGTCTATTTAGTTTTAAGATAGTTGTTGATTTTGATTTTTTAGAGAGGATGGGTAGTTTTTTGGAATAATTAATGTGTTTTCGGGTATTATAATTAAATTTTTAGAGCTGTATTTTTTATCGCTCGCGTGCATTTTAACTCGCATTAAATTTTAATGTTTTTTATTGATATAGGGATTAAATAATGTGCTTTCGGGTGGTTATGATTACGTTTTTTGAGCTGTATCTTTTATCGGTCATGCGTATTTCAACTCATATTTACTTTTAATGTTTTTTATTGATATAGGGATTAATTATTGTGCTTTCGGGTGGTTTTGATTACGTTTTTTGAGCTGTATCTTTTATCGGTCATGCGTATTTCAACTCATATTTACTTTTAATGTTTTTTATTGATATAGGGATTAATTATTATGCTTTCGGATGGTTATGATAAGGTTTTTTCGAGCTGTATTTTTTATCGCTCACGTGCATGTTAACTCGCATTAAATTTTAATGTTTTTTATTGATATAGGGATTAATTATTGTGCTTTCGGGTGCTTATGATTACGTTTTTTGAGCTGTATCTTTTATCGGTCATGCGTATTTCAACTCATATTTACTTTTAATGTTTTTTATTGATATAGGGATTAATTATTGTGCTTTCGGGTGGTTTTGATTACGTTTTTTGAGCTGTATCTTTTATCGGTCATGCGTATTTCAACTCATATTTACTTTTAATGTTTTTTATTGATATAGGGATTAATTATTATGGTTTCGGGTGGTTATGATAAGGTTTTTCGAGCTGTATTTTTTATCGCTCACGTGCATGTTAACTCTCATTAAATTTTAAAATTGAAGTATATTTAATATTTGTTGAATTAATTTTAACTGTAGAGGAAAGTCAAGGTATAATCATATAGTTGCAACCACGACTTGCAGTGGAATTAAGAATGTTCAACTTAAAATACCTCAAAAGGTAGACTATGTTGTTTATTTAGGTCAAATAATAAAATAAAATAAATGGATAATAAATAAAATAATGGAACTTTATAGCGTCTTTCAAATAGCGGTTACAGTAATCGGTTCGTTTATTGATCATTTAGTATTTAAGATGTTTTAGAGTACTGAATCAACAGGGATAAGTGAAATATGATCAAATAAATTTGGAAATGTATCTATTTTCATTTTCCATTTAAAAAAGTTTAACACTTAATTTAAAAACAATCGAACTACTAAATCTATATAGACATTGTCTTAATTATCATTGTTATTAATAATAAATAATTCGTTGCCTATTGCAGTCGGAGGATGGCGGAGAACAAGAAGAGCTAAGATGGTGACAGAGGTGGCAGCGACAGTCGAGTCCAACCGGACGGTGACGGCCGCTCCGGAGGAAAATTGGACCGACCTCCTCGTCTTCCTCTTCAAGGCCTTCACCATGGGCTCCATCATCATCGCCTCCATCCTGGGCAACCTCTTGGTCATCGTCAGTGTCATGCGCCACCGGAAGCTGAGGGTCATCACCAACTACTTCGTCGTGTCCCTCGCCTTCGCGGACATGTTAGTGGCTGTGACGGTCATGACCTTCAACGCTTCCATTCAGCTGATGGGAAAGTGGGCCTTCGGCTATATCATGTGTGACGCCTGGAACTCTCTGGATGTCTACTTCTCGACAGCTTCTATCCTTCATCTCTGTTGCATCAGCGTTGACAGGTACATTTCGAAATTCTCATACATATATAAGTAAGTATATGAGTTACAATTATAAAATTTGGCTAGTCTTAGGTCTTAAGTCGAGACCATGTTTAACCTTCAGGTTTTTTCCCAATTAAGGGTGCACACATAATAGATATTTTCTTCCAATCCCAGTGTTCATTGACCGATGATATTATTTATTGTATTATTCAATTATTTATATATATATTTTAATATCGGCCATTAAAAGTGATTTAATCCAAAAACACAGTTATTTTAATTATGTGCCAACGTTTCGGCCTACATTGTGGGCCTTATCAGGGATAAGAGTAACAAGATAACCAATGCAATGAGAAATTTGATATGAAGTTAGGTACAATAATATGATGACAGTAATACAACATGGAAACTAACATAAAATTAAAAGTAAAATGATAATAAGATAACAGTAATAAAGTACAGAAGCAGACATAAAATTAAGGTAATAATATTGCAATAAGAATACTTTGATGACCGCACTCCCAGCCCTCTTCCTCATCTAATAATCTTAACTAAACTCCATCATTATGAAAAAGTCAGTTATTTTTCAAGATAGCGAAAGGATTGATTAGCTAATAACCTCAAAACCGCGAATAACTAGAAAAACAGAAAAAAAAAGATTAAAACTTTATCTTTATTTATCTATAGTTATATTTGGAGAGAGATAAAAAAATAGTTTTAGACTCAGAAAAGCGCGAAAACCAGGAAAAAAAAAAGTGATCTATTTATTTAAATCACAAATTATAATACTTTTAATTTCACCAAAACTCGGTTATTATTAAAACTAGAGAAAAATCGAAACTATTAATTGCGTTTGAAAATTCGTAGAATTCGAACAACAAATAAAAAACAACCGTTTTTCATAATTAATAAAGAAATTAATATTAATATATAAATAATCTTTTGATTTTAGTGCTATTTGATTACGAATTAAACTTACTACAAAATGAAAAAAGAATCATTGATGTAGGTTTAGAACTAGCTGAGATATAGGGTTTAGAAATTAGCAGTGGTGATATACCATTTTCCTATATATTATTTATTGCTTTTCATATTATTTAATTAACAGCTATATAAACAGTAATACCCTAATATAGTTATTTGAAAATAATAAACCGTTGTGTAGTAATTTTCAGCATTTCTTTTAGGTATTACGCAATCGTTAAGCCGCTCAAGTACCCGATCAACATGACGAAGCGAGTGGTTGCCATCATGCTCCTATGCACCTGGGTCGCCCCCGGGTTTATCTTCATCCCCGTTCTCTGCGGCTGGTACGCTGCTCCGGGTCACGAGGAGTACAGGGTCACGCATCCGGATGAATGCACTTTTAAGGTAAGAATATAACCATTATTATTGAATATCCTATGTGAGAAATATTGGTATGGAATGTTTGATAATCTAACGAACTGTCGAAAATTAAATTCTGTGTTCCCTCATCGGGATTGGATATTTTATGAAATGCTTGTCATTTTTTTTACTTTCACTTACCTATAAATGAAATATATCGTAAGAGAAAGTATTGTGATCGTGAAAATTTTTGAATTGCAGTTTATAAACGGGAATAGACGTTTTTGGGTCCACTGAGACTAAATAACCAAGTCCCAAAAAAAGGTCTGTGTGTGTCTGAGTATGTGGTAACTCCCCCGCGTAAGCGAAAAGTCCTATGAAATTGAAATGTCATATTTAAGACAATTGTACGACGGAGATGTTACAAAATCTATTCCATCAATATCAGCTTACCAGAGCCACTTTATACCATGCATTTTGCACCTTTTTATGATTTTCTCAAAAACGGTTCCGACGATTTTGATTAAATTCGCTATATCCATGTAACATTTCATATCATGTTGTTTTCATTCTGATTAAAATGGTCTGACTGGGCTTAAATGCCAATATTTTACATTTGTTTCCTGTAAAATACCTTTAGTTTTGTAGATTGTATAAAAATAAATATATTATCTTGTTACCACTGATGAAAAACGGGTAAATATGCAAGTTGAACGAGCATAACTAACTAAAGGAGAAAAGAGCCAAACCATTTTTTAATGCAATTAATTTTTGTGTTTTTGAACAGAAGAACAGTAATATACATATATAATAAACCGTTGAAAAGCTAAAGATTTTAGAAAAAAAAATATTATCTTATACACAAACCCGTAAAAGTTAATAGAGAGTGATGAAAAGCCGATAAAACTAACTGATTGTTTCAGATAATAATATAATAGATTTTTTAATAAAAGACATGTTTCTATAGAAATTCTATTTAATTAATTCTTTATTGTTTTCACTCATTTTTCTTTCTAACTGTATTTGAAAATTCTTTATTCAATTTTAATAATGGAAGTAAGTGAAAGTCGTGTGTTGCCAACACCAGATTTTGTATCTATATAAAGGGAATGTATCAATAAAACATTCAAAGGAAACGATAGTAATTAAAATGTAAAGTCTTCCTAATATTAATATTCAATCCATAATTCAACTATAGGCATATTCAGCATTGTTCTTAAAACAATAAAACATAAAATCAATTGAATAGCCGAATGTAGCCTATACAGTCCTGATCAGAGAAATGGTATCACTTATGCTTTAATGTTTTGTGGTAATGAATTTGATCCAATCGAAAATTTTTGTTTTTCTCGACTTATTTATATCATATATAATATAATAATAATAATAAATATTATTTATATTATAATGAAATTAAAAAAAAAAAAGAACGTTTCTTAGCTCTGGGTTAATATTTTTAAGTACAACCAAAATAAAATTTTCAATTATGTCTAATTGTAAGCAATTTCCACCCATAATTGTAACGAATTTTTTAAAATTTAATTTACTTTAATATTACTATTAATATAATTAAATTAAAATTAAATATATTTACGAGAGGTAATAAAACTAAAATCCTTGTTTTTAATGTTCATGCTTTGAAATCAATCAATCTCATCCTTTATCTAATCCATTACCACGATTATTGAAAAAAAATGTATTGAATACAAATAATATATATTGTCGTATATACAGGTCTCAGCTAAATACCTATAAGGTGATTAAATCTAAATAAAATTGCTAATATGCGTCAGACTTAACACACCTGAAACTAATCGGAGGGCTTGACGTTACAGATACTGGTGAAAAAAAGGGGGAAAAAAAAAAGCGAATCACCCAGAATTTCCCTCTCAATTTTCAGCTCCATTCCCGTTTTCCAATATCCCGGAGTAATTCTTGCTTCTCTGAATCTTTAGATGCTTCAAATGGAATGTTTTTTCACTATATTTTCTTCTAAATTTTTTCCACGTTTCTCAAAGCCTTAAAAATATTTTTTAAATTTGTTTTTTCCACTTTTTCTACCTTAATTCTTGTAAAACATAGTAGAAACTTTTTATTTTATTTTACAAAACTTAAATTTTTATTTTCAATATATGGAATAATATTAATGGAATATATTTTGATTTATCACGATTAGCTAAGGAAGTAAATAAAGCTAGAAGCAATGTGCTTGTTCGAAAGGATCAATGATTTTCCGGATGGGTTTGAGGTGTGTTCAGGTCTAATATTCAGTGTCTCAGTTTTATCCATTTGTTAAATTTAGTACTCAAATATTGCATTGACAGTGTCATAAGTACCGACGAATATTTAAATCTAGGTGGTAAAATTCCTTTTATAGGTTAACTAAAGGTTCGGTACTGTTTGTTAAGGACACGGAATATATAAAAGTAAACACGCTCATGGAAACCGGTAAAGAGATCGGGCAAGAAATAAATGTGGATAAGGCCAAATATTAACTGTAATTTACTAGGGAGTTTGTAAATAAATCCAGAAATTTCTGAGATAGGGTCATGTTCTCTGAGTCCAAATTAAATATTTTTGGGCCAGATGGAAGGTCAAAAGAGTGGAGGAAATCAACCTAACAATAAACAGAACAACGTTAATGTACTACCGAAGTAGTATTTCCTACGATCTCCTTGGTATGTTTACTGATGAAAACATTAACTCAAAATTTGATTATCCTCTCTAACTATTGAAAATCTCAATATGGGTCACATGAACTTTCTTGTTCCATTTAAGGTCTAGTAACTTCTCTCACAGTATGAAGATACATTTGAAAGACACCGAGTATATAAATTGAGGTATAAATTTAGTTTAAAGGGAACTGTATACTACAAAAATAAAGTAGTTATGATAGCTTTGAATATATGAATGAAAATGTATTTTACAATGTAGGGTTAGGGTTAGGGTATTGGAATAGGTGCTGAACCTCTTGGTTATTAGCTCCGAATAAATTTGTAGTAACAGATTTGTTTTACTCTTTTTTCTTCTTTTTATTTTTCCTTCTATTTTTTTTTTTTTTATTATTTATTTGATTTTTTATATTTATTTTTTTTAATTTGAATTTTGACATTTATCTTATTTTTCAATTTTTTTTTATTATTACTAATTTTTTTATTTGTATTTATTTATTTTTTCTTATAGTTCCGGGAGCAGAGAACATTCTTTGACGAACCTAATCAGTGAACTGACTGTTTCACTAGATGTATTTGTTATTATATGTTGTTATTTGCTATCTGTTATTTTACAATGTAACCAGAATTTATCGTGTGACAAATTACCTGATTTGAGCAGAAATCGCATTAAATAAACCATTTCTCTCTGGAAAGGTCGGATCTATTAATGTAAATGCCCAAATAATTACACAATGTTGACTAAGATATGTATAGTTAAAAAAATCTGCTGAGCGCAATACTCGACTTTCACTTACCTCCATTGTTTATATCGATTCAAAATAAAAATAGAAACGAAAAAAAATTGTTAAACAATTATATAAATAAGATTTAAATAGAAACATGTGTTTTAATAAATAATCTATTATATTATTATCTACAACAATCAGTTTGTTTTATCGGCTTTGCATCACTCTCTACTAACTTTAACGGGTTTGTGTTATAAAATAATATTTTTTTCTAAAATCTTTAGCAATACAACGGTGTTATTATATATGTATATTACTGTTCTTTTCAAAAACACAAAAATTAATTGCATTAAAAAATGGTTTGGCTCTTTTCTCCTTTAGTTAGTAATGCTATTTGTTCAACTTGCACATTTAGCCGTTTTTTAGCAATGCTAATCAGATAATATGGTTATTTTTATATAATTTACAAAATTAAAGGTACTTTAGAAGAAGAAGATTTAAAATATCGGAATTTAAGTACTGTCAGACTATTTCAATCAGAATGAAACCTACATGATATTAAAGCCCGTTTTATTTTACATTGACATAGCGAGTTTAATCAAAATCGTTCGAACCGTTTTAATGAAAATCGTATAAAGGTGCAAAATGCATGGTATAAAGTGGCTATTCTGGTTAGCCGATTTTAATGAAAAAGTTTTTGTAACATCTCGGGCGTATATTTGTCATAATTGTGAAATTTCAGTTTCATTGGACTTTTCATTTTTGTCCAGGAGTTACCACACACACACATACAGACCTTTTTTCGGGACTTGGTTATTTGGATTCAGGAGACCCTAAAACGCGAATTTCCGTCGGAAATTGGAAATCGAAATTGTTCATGATCGCAATAATTCCCCTTACTACATATCTCATATATAGGTAAGTAAAAGTAAAAAATTAAGAAGAGTCTTTAAAATGAGTTAAAGACACCTTATTATTTTTTCCTTACAATGTGGTGATAGGTGTCCTAATAGGGTCTACAAAGTGAGTTGAAACGTTGGCAATGCAATAAATATTTAAGACTATGTCATTGTGTTTTTCTCGACAGACACCTGCGCTATCTTCCTTCTGGATTTAAATCCATCAAATCAACATTCGTTATTCATTTTAAATGTCCAAATTGT
Organism: Piezodorus guildinii; assembly: GCA_023052935.1. Classification (NCBI taxonomy): domain Eukaryota; kingdom Metazoa; phylum Arthropoda; class Insecta; order Hemiptera; family Pentatomidae; genus Piezodorus; species Piezodorus guildinii. The sequence goes on along the minus strand of CM041293.1, from coordinate 135,072,543 downwards.
CACATTTTACCTGCATCTTTATACCCTGATACTCTATTTTCGGAGCTGTTGATAAGAAGAAACTTGGTGAATACTTTCCCTTAGAACCTCCTCGGACTTAGCATATTCATGAAGACAGCCCGAGACCTCAGGTGCTATACCTTCAGCTCACGGGCCACCGAACTAAGAGGATACATCTACCTATGCCAAGTCCCTCACACCTACGCGGCTGATAAGCCCTAAGTGCTAACTGTATATACAGGGCACCGTGCACTGTAAGCTTAGTAGTGACTTCCATTAGCACGGCAAATATCTTCGGGTCCCTATTTATATTTACAGACGTCTTATTGAAAATAACTATTATTTACGAGATCCAAAGTCACTTAAAATATAACAGTACTTGCTTCGCATGACGACGGTTTGAATGTGGTTTAATTTATGTTCAAATAAGCAGTTGTTGATCGATATAGAGTTTATCGCTTTGTGATTAGAATTTAACCAAAACGATATGTGAACTTGGCAAGAAAATATTATGTAAATTCTATAAGATTCATTAATCATTAATTTAAAATTCAGAAATCAGAAAAATACATTTTAATAAAAATTCTTAAGACCCATGAACTTATTTATGTTACTATTATCATTCCCATCTGGACATATGGAATCGAGATATGGAGCTCTACAAAGCCATATAATTCCTCTCCCATCCAATCCTTACAATCCAAAATCCTTCGCAAAATCCTGAATGCTCCTTATTTCGTTACGAATAAAATCATCCATAATGACCTAAATATCTCATTTGTAGCGGAACTATCCCGAATGTTGGCCACTTTTAATTCCAAACGCCCGACCAACACAAATCCTCTTTTACGCAACTTATCATTCCCATCTATTCCTGACCCTCCTGATTGAAAGGATAATGGTCTCGAGACCTACTAAATTAATTTGACAAAAAAAAAAAAAGACCCAGGACGTTAGCTCCGTGGTAATGAAGAAACCTTACATACGGAATTATAATAGCCAACATATACGAACTCTTTATTCTCATTTTCACAATGAACTGCACAGAGACGATAATGGGCTTACGAATGACATGTCAATATCTAAAATACCAGTTAGAAGGAAGCCGTAGAAAAGGTCAATGAGAGACCACCTCTACTAAATTAATGCCTTGGAAAGGGTGCTCCTGGGCCTTTTTCTTCCTCATGCATCTGTCTGCTGTTTACTATTAAGACAACACATTCGCTTATAGTCTGAAAGTTTTTGACATGAGCGAATGAAGATGTATAAAGAGAGTCAGAGAAAAAAAAAGGTTAATTTATTTTTCAGGGAAATCTTATTTAGTTATCAGTGAAAGACCAGTCAAGGAGGACAATCTTCAACCAGACGACCCAGATTCTTAGGTTGGAGATGATCTAGACATTATAGGAAGATCGAGAGCTGCTGTACAAGAGGCCTTCCTTGCCTTGGAGTCTTCAGCTAGAAAAATGGGTCTCGTCGTGAACGCTCAGAAAACTAAGTACATGGTCGCTAAAGAAGTGAAGCCCCCTGATGAACTCACCGTTCGATTTGGGCCGTATACATTTGAACGTGTGAGTGAGTTTACATATCTGGGCTCTCTAGTAAACGAAAATAATGACATCTCGGCTGAAATAAGAAGAAGAACAGCATCGGCTAACAGGTTCTATTTTGGACTATGCCTACATTTAGGAAGAAGCTTACTCTCAAGAGAGACAATGATGAGACTGTACAAGACACTTATAAGGTCTGTACTTACCTATGGATCTGAAATATGGAAATTTTCCAAAAGCGATGAGCGAAATTTATGTATCTTCGAAAGACAGATTTTACGACGGATTTATGGCCCAAAAAGAGAAAATCAAACATACAAGAAGGCGAACAAACAACGAGCTGTACTCCTTATTAAAGGAACCGGACGTTGTTAAAATAATAAAGATTGGCAAGCTTCGATGGGCAGGCCATCTGGCGAGGATGGACGCACAGGAAATTCCAAGGAAGCTCCTCGATGAAGAGCTGCGTGGAACACGAGCAAGAGGCTGCCCCAAACTACGATGGGCTGATGGTGTAACAGAAGATTCGAGAAACCTGCTTGGTGTTTGGAGCTGGAGGTCAGCGGCACTCAACAGAACCAAACGGCTAAAGCTACTTGAGGAGGCCAGGACCCAGTATTGGGTTACAGAGCCGATTGATGATGATGATGTGAAAGAACAGTTATGAAAAAAAATCTGAAAGTATAAATAATTAATAAAAACATGGATTTTAATAACTTTATGCATTTTTAAAAACTATTAAAAATATAAACTATAAAACCATTAAAACTAAAAGACCTTCAGGAAAGAATGTCTGAAGGTACAATGAAACAAAAAAAAAAAAAAAAATATATATATGTATATATATATATATATATATATATATTATACACACACACATTTTTATGCTACAAGACATTTTAAATGATTTATTTTTCTTTAAAATGTGTATTTAGGCTTTTTAGTCCATCATGTTGGATCATGCCTGAGTACATATTAATTTTATTCTTAGTTTTATATATCAGTAAGATGAGTACATTTTCTCGTTTATGCAAGTAATTATTTATGTTCTGAGCTACAGAATAGTCACGGTACAGCTCAGTCATGTGAGATATTCTGCTGACAGGTAACTCGTCTCTAATTGAAGACAGAGAGAGTTGGTGAGACACAGGTGGAGGATGTTTAATCTTCTTAGAGAAGTAGTTAGGGATCTGTTTCTTCATTATATCTCAGAATGCTGAGGAGAATACAAAGTCACTGGCATTTTGCTTATGTTTTAAATCTTACCTGATAAAGGAATCTTTGTTTGTAATTAATTATAAATATCTTATGTAGAGTTTAGATACTTCCTTTATAACTGTTCGTTTATTTTTGCTAATATATATCTGTATGGAATGGAGGAGTAAGGATTAGATTTTTTTAATAAAAACATTCGTGAAGGTCAAAACGGAAATATTTGGGCTAGAATAAATAAAAGAATACTGATACAGTGCAACACCCTGTATCTTTTTTTTTTTTAATTAATTTTTACCATCGATTAATTACTTATAAATGAACCATTAAATAATAAAAATTGTTATGATTCTGTTGGAGCAGTAATATATTTTGATAAAAATGAAGAAACTGACATACAAAGTGAGCATAATGTAGTATGGTTCGGAGACAAGGCCCCTCAGCATAGTCCAGGGAAAAAAATTCTTTCTGTAGAGATGGATTTTTGTAGGAGAGCGGCAAGGATATCGAGAATCGAAAGGGTGAAAAATGTCACTATAAGAGAGACACTTGAAATAAAGCACAATATTCAATCAAAATAATTATAGATTGGGAGGGAGGTGGTAGAAGAAGGAGAGGAAGACCCCCAGTTAGATGGAATGATAAAGTGTTGGAGAGTATGGCTGGTAAGGGGCTGTCGGAGGAAGACGCGTGGACCGGCAGAGAAGGAATGACCTGCTGGGGCAGGAGTTTGGTTGAGGAAACCTTCAAATCGAAGAAATTCCGGAAGAAAAAAAAATGATTCTGACAATTTCTGCATCCGATTATTCCTTGGGAAAAAAAAAGTTTTAAGTTATCTTCAACCCAAAAATTCAAAGTATTGCGAAATGGTGATGGTATAACAAATGTTACAGTTAATTTTTAAATACAATCTTTTTAAACGAGTTCTATTTTATATTTAAAATGTAAAAACATACGTATTAAGGAGCATGTCGAAATGAATATAAGAAAATTAATACGGTATCAACCAGACGGGGTTGATAACATTAATATTGAATTAATTAAAGCGTGTGGTTTTTAAAATACAAATTATTGTTTAAAAAATATAGTGAAATGAAAAAAAAAAGTCCTATCAAGAATTGCCAAGGAAGAACTGTGAAAATTATTGTGGATTCTCTTTCTCCCTAGTATATTATAAAATCTTGTCAATCACAACTGCCCGAATGACGGGATACGTTGTGAAAATTATTAGACACTTACAATGGGGTTTTAGGCCAAATCGCTCGACTATTCATCAAAAATATTCTGTACGTCAGAAAATAGAACAAAAAAGGATTAAAACGGTGTATTACATCAACTTAATATTGTTTTTAAAAAACATCGTGACTTTATATATCGCCAGAAGCTATATACCTACAGAAGCTATATATATATATATATATATACAATGAACAGGAGATACCTAAACTTGGTAAACCCTGTCCTGTTCATGTCCGAAATATTAAAAAAAAACTTAGGATGGTTTCTAATTTCTCTGAGAGGTTTTAGGCTCGAACAGATATTAAATATTCTGATTTATTTAATATAAGAATAGAATATTTCATAGAAAGGGTTACGCATACCGAGAAATATGATTTCTCGTAATAATTACCAACCGTTGTGAGTGATTGGTAAAGATTAATTCTCAAAACTACTCGACGAGACAACTAGATAGTACTTCTGGGATTTTAGTGCAGTATGTTAATTACGAAAGTGCAAGCGACGAACTGTTAATAATGAACTGATAATCACGAAGGTATGGTATCAAACTACAAAGAGCGAACTGCTATATAGTAACGGATTTTGAATAATGATAATAATGAATTGCTAGTAACAAAGTTATACTGACGATCTACAAATAGCGAACTGCTTGTAACGAATAATTAATAATTTTATATTTTACAACTTAAAGGGACGAACTATTAGAAGTTAACTGCTAGTAACGAACGATATTGAACCGGTAATCACGAAAATATATAATAGACAACTGCTAAGTATAAACTGCCAATCAAAATTTTAAAGTATCGGACTACAATTAGCGAACTTCTAGTAACGAAAGATAATGAACTTGTTGAAACGAAGTTATACTGACGAACTACAATGAGTGAACTGCTTGTGACATACTGTTTAAAATAAGCGGCTCATCATGAAGTTACAGGTCTGAAAAATTAATATCGAACTACTAGTAATCAATTGCTTAAAATGAACTACTAGTCACGAAGTTACAGTATCGAACTGCTGGTAAAGACTTGTTATTAATTTTGTTTTATGAATGAAGCGTCTGAGGAAATAGCTAGGAGGATCCTGGCGGTAATAAATTTTATTTTTGCCAGCGTTGGTTCTTAAGTAATCCATTGATCTCCAGGCAAACAAAAGCTATTCTGATTCTGACGCTGATTCGTCCTGTTCTCACATCTAAAGCGGAAACGTAGAGCTTCTCCAAGACTGATGAAAGTAAGATGATGGTCTTTAAAAGAAAAGTACTACGTGTATTTATGGGGCAGTACGCACAGGTAACCATTGGAGACTGCGCAGTAAACCAGAACTGGCAGCCATATATATACGAACATGGTCTGGTCCATCAAAATATAGAGCATGAAAAGGGTTGGTCATGTAGCCAGAGTGGATGAGAGTAGCACTACTACAATAAAGTCTAGATAGAAAAAGAAGAGTTGGAAGACCCAGATTACGCTGGATGGATAGGGTGGACGGAGACGACTGAGCTGGACCAGCTAACTGAAACATATTTGCAAGAGAAAGAGACCCAAGGGAAAGGTTAATTGAGGAGGCCAATATTCAGCTATGAGTTGTAGCGCCCATGAAGAAGAAGAGACAAGTTAAAGTGACGTGAAATTAAAAGCAAACTGCTAGTAACGAATCGTCAATAACGAACTATTGTGACGAATTAAAATACCGAACTGCCAGTTACAAATTACTAATCACGAATGACAGGTAAGGAACTACTGACAGTGAACTGCTTGTAGCGAACTCGTAGAAATGAAGTTCTAAAAAGTAATCTCGAACTCCTACTAACAAACTATTGAAAATAAAATTAACGGAAGTAGTAATCACGATGTTCTAGAAAGGAACTCCTAATAGCGAACTGCTAGTAACGAACTGCTAATCACAAAGTTCTAGTAACGAACTGCTACTAAGCAAACTGAAGAGGGGCGGTGATATTGTTAGATATCGACTGCTTGGACGTAGGCTCACAAAGCCCGCCGGATGACAAAGCCCTCCTCACAAAGAGCACAATCCAGAGCCGACACCTCGCACTTGACCAAACCTCTTCTGCATAAATCCTTTTAGCCTCCTTTATAGTCCTACTACAAACATTTCCACCCACAGCCAATATTTGGCCTCAGGAAAAAGCTTTTCAATCTTCCATCTTACTTTTTTTTTTCTACCCGCTTGTTTGACGACCTCAAAATTGACACATTCAACCCCACAGCTGTGTTAACAAGATTGAATTTTGGCGAAAAATGTGAAAAGGTTGGACTAAACAATATAAATGCTTCTTTTAAGTTATGTTTACTCAAATGATATCCACTATAATTGAAAATTAAATCTATTTACGTTTAAACTCTTACGTTTGAACTAACTCTGTGTAATTATCATTTCCAATAATTATTTAAAATATCTGTACGCGTATAACATCAGAATTTAAAATTATGATCATTAAATTATGATATTTATTTTGATAGTCGAGTTTATGAGTAACGAAAAGTGAATTCAGCTAAAAAACATTATGTTTATTTATAACGCCTATTCATTGTATGTGTAATTATCGGCAGTGATAAAAATATAAATTGTTCAAAAAATCAAAATAGGTTCACTTTATCTGTTGTATTGTTAATCGATTCCTATTTGTTATTGTTTTGGTTTTATTAGCAAAAAGCTGCGAGTGGTTATTATTGCCTAAAAAAATTTTAGAAGACCATTAACTTACCTATGATGAAAAAAAAAATGCAAAGTGTTAGTAAAATAATCAGAATTTGTTAAATGTGAGGTGATATAAACAAATCTTCTTCACTAATTGAATGATACCGTCCTGACACGGTTTCTATTTTATTCTATTTATAACTATCTTTACTTTCACTTACCTATATATGAAATATATAGTTAGGGAAACTGTAGCAAAAAAAAAACACGTTTCAGAGTGCCCTGAGTCCAAATGACAAAGTCCTGCCAAAAGGTCTTGTGTGTGTGTGTGTGTGTGTTGTATTTGTCCGTATATAGTAAGTCTAGCGCAAAATCTATTAGTTGCATGAAACTGAAATTTCATATTTAAGAAACTATACGCCCTGGATGTTACATAAAATTTTTTATTAAAATCAGCTTACCAGAATAACCATTTTATGCTATGCATTTAGGCCCTTTTTTACTATTTTTTCAAAAACAGCTCTAACGGTTTTGATTAACTCGATATACAGATGTAAAATTTAATGTGATTCAAAAGGTTCCATTATGATCAAAATAGTCTGATAGGGCTTAAATACCGATATTTTGAATTTTCTCCCTCAAAAGTACTTTTAATGTATATAGCAGATTTAAAAAAAAAAAAATATTTTGATAAATAACAGGTAAATATGCAAGGTGAGCAAATTTCATATACAACTAAAGGAGAAAAGTGCAAACATATTTTTTAATGCAATTTTACAAATATATTACCTAATACACGGAATTGTAAAAGTTTTTTATTTTTTTATTCTTATATATTACAATTTGTCATAATAGACAATAATAATAGTGCTACAGGATCTCAATCATACAATATGTAAAAGTTAATGGAAAGATAAAAAAAAAAATCTGGTGCGGGCAACACACGACTTTCACTTACCTCCATTTTTAAAATCAATGAAAGAATTTTCAAAAACAGTTAGAGATAAAAATACGTGAAACTATTAAGGAATGAATTAAATTGAATTTATATAGAAACATGTGTTTTATTAGAAAATATATTATATTATTATCTAAAATAATCAGTTAGTTTTATGTTCATTTCATCACTCTTTATCAACGTTTAAAAGCTTGTGTATGAGATAATATGTTTTATAAAATTTTTAGCTTTCCAACGGTATATCATACATGTATATTACTGCTCTTACGTTCAAAAACGAAAAATTGCATTAAAAAAAATATTTTTTCTTTTTTCTCCTTTAGTTAGGCATCGAATTTATTCAATTTATATATTTACCTGTTCTTCATCAGCGTTAACAAGATAATATAGTTATTTTTATTGAATCTACAATATTAAAGGTACTTTAGAGGAAGACAATTTTAAATATCGCCATGTAAACCCTATCAGACCATTTTAATCAAAATAAAACCTACATGATATTAAATCCCATTAAATTTTACATTGACATAGCGAGTTTAATCAAAATCGTTTGAACCGTTTTAATGAAAATCGTATAAAGGTGCAAAATGCATGGTACAAAGTGGGTATTCAGGTTAGCCGATTTTAATGAAAAAGGTTTTGTCACGTCTCGGGCGTATAGTTGTTTTAAATATGAAATTTCATTTTCATAGAACTTAACGTTTCCGTCCGGGAGTTACCACACACACACACAGACCTTTTTGCGGGACTTGGTTATTTGGATTCAGGAGACCCTAAAACGCGAATTTCCGTCGGAAATTGGAAATCGAAATTGTTCATGATCGCAATAATTCCCCTTACTACATATCTCATATATAGGTAAGTAAAAGTAAAAACGATAATAGATTATTTAATAGAACATATGTTTTTATTGAAGTTCAATTTAATTAATTCTGTAACAATCTATTTTTATCTATATGTGTTAATGTATTCAAAAATTCTTTAATTTATTTTAACAACGGAGGTAAGTGAAAATCATATTTTGCGCGCACCATATATGTTTTTGAAATAAAGTTTTTCTTAGTAAATTTTAAAAGTTTATTTTATTTTCTATGAGAGTCCACCTTATTTAACAATGCAACATCTGTTTTCATGAAATAATAGGGGTACTCACTACGTTTGCTATAGCGTGCTATTTGTGCTATTGTGCTAAACTCATCAATTTTATAAAGGAATTAACTGTAGAAACTTGACGGGTTTAGCAGAATAACACAAATAGCATGCTATGGCAAACGTAGTGAGTACCCCTATTCTCCAAGTAGAAATAATTATTAAGAATGCTAGTTTATTTATTTAAAACTACGTTCCATTTACATAAACGACTCACGTAATATATTTTCAAAGATCTTCAGTACTGTATGGAAGAATATAATCTTAACGACAATACTGCTAGGTGGTGACACTGATTCACCATAACCTCCCTCATTAAAACATTACAGATAACACATTCCCATAAGTTTATGAGCTTTTAACAATTTTTTTTCTTTTTTTTTTTAATTTTTTGATATGTTCTTTGAATTTTAAACACTTCTGGCAGCAACTGTATCCTTTCAAGTAAAATGTTGTAGAACAAAAAAAGTAAGGCATGGATTGAATATCTTTAATATTAGTTTACAATAACATTTTTGAGACGATAATCTCCTAATTATGATTTATGAGTAAATGATGTCATTTTTTCTTACTATGTAGTAATAAATCTGAAAGAATTATTGACTTTTTCGAATACCTTATATTTGTATATATTTTACCTGAAAATTGCATAGAATGTGTTGTATATCTGGTTGAAACATAACTGTTAAAAATGAACGTGAAAAAAAATGCCTGTACATTTACAGATACATGTACAATATTTTCTAGGAGCCGTATTCTGTTTGAACCAGCGATTCTGCAAAAATTTAACATAATCAGACTCAAGCGTTATTTGAAGTTATCTTACAATAAGCAAATATATATATCCAAAATGAAACCGTAATCCATGGTTTCCACGAACCCCTCCTAAGCCGCACTACTTATTATACAATTTTCACTATGATTTATGACATTCCCTCCTGAAGGCTTAAAAGTAAACTACATCGCAACTAAATGTATCTTCGAAATAGAATATTTAATAGGATACTAATTGCAAAGTACCGGATTCGAATCCACTTTATGCAGAATTTTTTTTTCTGGAATATTAGCCATTGACTGTGAAAATTCTTTCAAAATTATTGCTAAATAGTAAGTAAATGTGGCATAATTTACTCATAAATCATAATTAGGAGATTATCGTCTTAAAAATTTTATTATAAACTAATATTAAACATAATCAATCCATGCCTTAATATTGTTGTTCTACAACATTTTACTTGAAAGAATACATATATTTTGAATTTATGGTAAAAACAAAAAAAAAAAAAAGAAAAAAAAAAGATAATAAGTTTAGTAAGCGGGAAAAGCATCAAGGAAAATTGCAGATTATAATCCGACTGTGGAAGAAGCTTTTTACACCTTTCAACTTCCATCCCTAGTTAAATGTTCTAGCCATCTCCATTAATACTTCTTTCTTCGTGGTCTTAATAAAATATTTTTCAACTACGTTATTTCCTTCATTCTTTTTATTATTGTAACAAGTGCTTTCATTTCTGAAGTTGTTTGAAAAATTATGTTTTATGATTTTTTTACTTTACGAACTGTCATTCCTGTTACAGTATATATGATATTTATTTTAAGAATGGACATTTTCATAGACAGTTTGTTAGTTTTTTTATAAGAAATATTATTTAGCATATTTTTATACAAACAGTCATTGGTATTACTAAGGAATTAATATATTGTATGATGGCGATTAATACTTGGTAAAACTTATAAGAGTTTGATCTTTGTAAATTTTATCAATATACCTATAAGCCAAAGCGGCCGCAGCTTATCGACTATTTTAAACGGAGTGCTAGCAACGAAGATAATAAATGATAAATACAATATTGTTATATTTCACGTCGATCTGAAATCCATACAAACTAAAAAGATTACTCTGAAATGCAGATGTTGAATGTTATGTTTGCCACCACTCAAAAATATTCTAAGGTCTTGGGGCCAACTTATTTTCAGAAGTGTCAAAAGATTATCAAGATTCGAAGATGATGCAAAAATGGATTATGATGGTAATTCAGTTTGCCATTAAAGTAATGGTATCTGGTTTCGGACCAAATCAGCAACATATGGAACAACATCGTTATTATGGATGAGCTCTATAACAAAGTTGGTGGGTTTTTTTTTACTCTGGAATCAAATCCCCTTAGAAAAAAGAAATCCTTACCGTCAGGTTACTTAATAATTATAAAAAATAAAAGATCAACTATTCAATATCTATTAATCTTTGAAAATGTATACACACACACACACGCATATATATATACATATTATATATATATATATATATATATATATATATATATATATTCCTATATTTTACAATGAAGCTGAAGATTGAGATACAATTAGTTCATGATTGATGTTTGAAGGAAAAAAAAAAAGGTGGCTTTACGGAGAGAGATAGGCAGCGAATTTCAAAAGAATGAGGATTGAACTTAATTAACATATCGCTTTATTAAGAAATAATACAATCTGCCACTATCAAGTATTTGAGCTAAAAGAATTCATTCATTCCATATGTACAAAGTAAAACAAACAAATAATAATATAAAATAAGTTAAACTAAATAACAAATGAAAAAAAAAATAATAAATTATAAAAAATAAAATAAAGTAAATGAAATAATTATAATCTTGGCCACATTCATACCTATATAGAATATTTACATACTGCCCCTAGGAACTCCGACCTCTGCTACTTGAACCTCTGCATCAAAAAATGGATGTCGAGGCACAATGTCAGGAGCTTCCAGCTCCTCTTAGTCAGCCGCGTCACCAGTCCTGCCAGTGGAGGCTGAGTGATGGCCCTAGAGCCACACGCTCTCAGGCATGAGTGGAGAAGTTGGCCATTGCCAGAACTCCAGTTGCATATTTATAAGAGATCTTTCGGCAACTGCCACCTCAACCTACGAGGAGCGTTGTAAGGATGGTTGGTACTAGATAGGCGTTGTGCCAGGGGATTAGAAAGAAGAGTTAGTTTGAGAATGGTAGAAGGTTGAGAATTTGGATGGAATGAGATTAAGGACATAAGGGATCCTGAGGTCATGATGTAAGGTCTTGTTTGTAACATAATAGGAAGCATTGACTATTGTTCTAAGGACTTTGGACTGAAAGGATTGGATACGTTTGATGTTCGAAAATTTAGTAGAACCCCATAGTCCATTTCCGAGGTCCACATAGGTTTGAGAATTGTCTTGTAAATTAATAGTTTGTTTCCAGTGGAAAGTTGTGATGTTCTTTTCAGTAGTCTATATAGCTGTCCGTATCTGTTGTGGAGCTCTTGTCTTTTAAGTCGAGTAAGTGGGTTCCAGGTCAGTCTTTGAGGAGTGAAATAGAAACTATAATAAAGAATAAATAATAATAAAGAACTAGAACTAGAATTGGTGAATGGGGTTTAAATATCGATCGATTGGGTTCTAGTATTCAAAGAATGGATATCATAGCGGAAGGTGAGGAGTTCAATAATGATAGAGGTTTTCTAATATTTAATGTTTGGAATAGGTAAGAACCATGGAATTATTTCCGCTAAACAGAAGGATAAAGCCATTTTAAGTCAGTATAAATGTCAGAAATATGGTAATGTCTTAAAGCAGTTCATAATACGTTTTAATTTAATTTTATTGGTTAGTCCCCCATACACTGACAACAGTCGTCAAAGTTGGGGAAGATAACAGGATAACAGGGGAAATAAGTAGCTCACGAGTTTTCAAAAGTAAGGATTTACGTAATCTATAGAGCTGTTTGTTGAGGATTGAGGGTTTCACGAAGGATTTTGGATTGTTAAGACTTACATGTGAAAATTCGGGTTTACTCTAGCCACAAAACTCAATTCGTATGTCCAGATGCCTTAAGATAGGCATGTAAATGTGTCTTCGTTAGTTATGGGACAGGTTTGAGCATTTGTCTTGAGTAAGCGTTGAAGTAATCGAAAAAGACGAGCAGTTCCTCGTCGTTACAGCCCTGTATGTAGATTTCAATTGAACAGGAAAAAGATTATTTGGTGGTCTTTATTATTATTCTTTTTTATTCTGACACCATAATCACATGTCGGATTGAAGAGTGTTGGAGGCAATAAATGGATCGTTATTGATAAGTATCAGCAAAATAGGAAGGAAAGTAGGTGATAGTATGGGTTGAGATATAAAAAGTATAGAACGTAAAGGATGGGACCTAAGATACTACCTTGAGGAACACCAGCTGGCAGATAAAAAAGGTGACTTGGGAACTGGACAAAAGAAATGGGAAATGTGGGGAAATGAAGTAATGGGATTAGTGTATATAAAAGATAAGTCTAGGTTATATAGAACATTGAAGATTCCACGAAGGATTTAGGATTGTAAGGATTGAATACGAGAGAAATTCGATGTTTCAAAGTACTCTGAATTAGGTTTTGTTTTTTCATAACAACATTATATTAAGTTTTACTTCTCTTGTTTGCTTTTTTAAAACGAAAAGCAAGTAAGATTGTAAAGAGGAAGGCAATCGGCGGAGATAGAGTATACAAGATGACTGCTAAGAGAGATGGCACCCCGCTAACTCCCTAGGGATAGCCTCCTGTCAGAGGATCCAAGATAAAATATGTTGAGGAATATCTCCGAGCCGTAGCTCTAAAATAGGAGCACTAGCCCGCAATCCCTGGGGATTTCCCTAACACACGGGGCTGGGGATTTATCTTAGTACCTGCCTAGGGCTCTTAGCCACCCCTCCCCTGTCTTTATCCTTTTTAAGATATAGTCTTTCTCTCCTTTTATTTCAGGATGCTTCATTAATATCAATAACTTTAATGCTACCTTTGTCACATTTTCTTTATAGCACTTATCTGTAAAACCTTTCAGCTATTCCACTTCTTGATTGAAAATATCTGGTGAGCACCACACACGACATTCCCTCACCCCGGCTTTTAAAACCAATATATAAACATTTAAATGAATTTAGAATAAAAATAAGCTTCGATGATAACATTTTTGTTTTAATTAAATAATTTAAAATTAAAAAAAAATTGGTACGGGCATGACACAACTTTTACTTAACATTGTCAGTAACATCAATCTAGAAATTATTAAATAAAGATAGAGTTAAAAAATCTGGTGCACAACAACACACGACTTTCACTTACCTCCGTTATTAATATCAATTTAAGAATTTTTAAATAAATTTAGAAACGAAACTAAATTGTTAAGAATTATTTACATTGCATTTTAATAGAAACATGTGTATTATGAAATAATGTGTTTTATAAGACAATCTGTTAGTTTTATTGGCTATTCATCACTCTCCGTTAACTTTTACAATATTATGTATACGATAATATTTTTTCTAAATTCGTAAGCATTCCAACGGCATATCATACATGTAAACTGTTCTACTGTTCTTAAGTTCAAAAACAAAAAAATGCATTAAAAATATATTTTTGAAGTTAACTCTAGTTTACTTTGGTTGAATATCGAATTCGTTTAAGTTATACATATACCTGTTTTTTTAGCAATGCTAATCAGACGATATGGCCAATTTCATAAAAACTACAAAATCTAAGGTACTTTAGAGGAAGAAATTTTGAAATATTGATATGTAAGCCAGGTAAGGCAGATTACCTCAATCAGAATGAAACCTACATAAAGCTATCTATAATATCATAAAGCTTGTCTAATTTAGCATCGATGTATCGAATTTGATTAATATAGGTGCAAAAAGCATGGTATAAATATATAGCTCTTCTTGTTAGCTGATTAGATTTTGATTAGCTGAGTTATTTGATAAAAAAGTCGCTGTAACATCTCGGTCGTATAGTTGTCCTTAATATGAAATTTCTGTTTCATAGGAATTTTCGATTTCAAGCTGTACTTACCGCACACACACACACACACACACACACACACAGACCTTTTTGCGGGACTTTGTCATTTGGGACCCTAGAACGTGTATTTCCGTTGAAAACTTGAATTCGGAAATTCTCACGATCCCAATACTTTCCCTTACTATATATTTCATATATAGGTAAGTGAAAGTAAAAACTATATTGTTTCACTAGAAACATATGTTTTAGATTTATTAAGGTAACAATACAAATGATTATACAAAGTAATCACTTAAGTTTAGGCCCTATTCATTTTTAGGCATTACGTTTTACAACTTTGTATATAAGATAACACATTTTCTAAAATTATTTTCTTTCTAAAGGTATATTATACACCTATGTTCCTATTACTATTTAAGGAAATGAAATAATTTAGCCGTACAAATATGTTTGCTCTTTTCTTTGTCAGCGAGCTATGAAATTAATTGGTATTGTATATTAGCTCGTTTCTGATGAATTACAACATAAAATGATATATTGCTCAAAATCTACCAAGTTAAAGGTACTTTAGAGGAAGATAATTTAAATTACCTGGAATCAAGCCCTGTTAGACTATGTCAATAACAATGAAACTTACATGAAATTAAATTAAAGCCCATTACATTCTACATTGAAATGTCTAGTAATAATATATATATATATATATATATATATATATATATTATATATATATTTTTTTTTTTTTTTTTTATTAAATATTTATTGAGATCTGCAACACTCTAGGGCAATAATTATAAGAAATCATCCATACCAAATGTACAATGTAAATAGAAATAAAATAATGAAGTACTAAACTACTTCTAATGAAACCCAGATGGCACTTCCATATAGGAGGTTAGGTAGGTATAAGCTCTTGAAGATATGTATTTTAACATTATTCTCTACTTCCTTCTTTCTTATAATGTTATCCTTTTTTTATCTCTTGGTCTACCGCTCTACTTCTGCTGATCGCTATTCCGAGGTAAGTGTCGTCCACAATTTCCATTAGTTCACTTATAGACACAGTACTTCAATGAGTTCCCTTCCTATATGCATTACTTTGATTTTTCTAGCATTGACCCTCATTTCCTGGCTTTTCAGCTCAGCCTCCCATTCTGTTACGGCTGTTGTAATTTCTCTTTAGTATCTGCTCTAAGGACAAAGTAATTCGTTTACACAATTTTAGGATTTTATTCACATAAATGATGAACAGGAGAGGGCTCAAACCATCTCCTAGCTCTACTCATTTCTAAATAGTAAAGGTATCGGTCTCTCTTCCATTAATATTTACCATTCCTTTGGAATCCTGATAAGTCGACTTTATAGCTTCTATTAATCCTGGATGGTTTTGCAAAATGAGCATTTTACAGATGTTTTTTAGTTACCGAATCAATGGCAAACTTTAGATCTATAAACGCCAAAAAGATACTCTTTCCTCGTTCCCGGTGAAATTTTTTTCTGTATTATAGTGAATATTTGGTTGCTAAATAAAAAATAACGAATTTTATATCAATCACTATTATAGAAGAGTATATTATACTATGATCATATCAATTGGAAACGATCTCTTCTTTATTTTGTTCATATGTATTTATTAATTCATACATGTCAAACTTTACAACGTTTCGAGGCTTCACTTGCCTCATCTTCAGATATTCAATGTTATCTAAAATATAATTGTACAAATATTTCAACTAATTATATATATATATATATATATATATATATATATATATATATATATATTAAGTATATATTATTTATAAATTAGAAATAATTTATATTTTAACTATTTACACTATGTATACAATTTTATATATACTTACATCCTTTTCCATATTTTTATACAATATAGGTCATTAAAAAATATATTTGAATCACAACATCAAATCTTAAAATTTCATTATCACATATATCAATATGTTCTGTGTATTTGAATGTGTTCTCAACTGGTCTTTATCTAATGCCTTCCTATTCCATTTAATGTTTTCAAACAAACAAAATACTACTTCTACCCAGGTCAGTTATTAAAACCACACAAAATTCACCCCACACATTTCCCTACATATACACACAACACACACACATACAATATACGTCCATATATACAAATTCAGATACATACATTTATCATATACATAAACATATGCATCCACACATACACACACACACACACACACAAATATATATATATATACACACACACACTCACCACACACATACATGCATATAACCATTTATATGCACACATACAAAACCACATACATAACCTCATATATCACATATTTACATTCAATTATATACATTATATACAAAACTCTAATACACATGCATTCCAAATTCATACACCTATTTATAATTTTTATTTATTTTATTTTTATTTATCAATCAAAATAAAAAATTCAATTTATTAATTATATCTGCATAATTTTGACTTATTTTCTTTGAATCTGTTTTGTAATTTACAGTATTTATTATGTTTTTAGTTATATAGTTATATAAATATTTCCTTTTATTTCTTTTATATATTCACTATCTGTTATTTTCTTTGCTATGTTGATTATATTATTAACTATATTAATTTTTTGATAGTAGGGGTGTGGAGATAAAAAGTTTAGAAAGATACTGGAGTCAATCTATATAACTAAAAACATAATAAATACTGTAAATTACAAAACAGATTCAAAGAAAATAAGTCAAAATTATGCAGATATAATTAATAAATTGAATTTTTGATTTTGATTGATAAATAAAAATAAAATAAATAAAAATTATAAATAGGTGTATGTATTTGGAATGCATGTGTATTAGAGTTTTGTATATAATTGAATGTAAATATGTGATATATGAGGTTATGTATGTGGTTTTGTATGTGTGCATATAAATGGTTATATGTATGTATGTGTGTGTGTATAATATATATATGTATAATGTTATATATATAATAATATATATATATATTATATATATATATATATATATATATAGATATGTGTGTGTTTTGTGTGTGTGTGTATGTGTGGATGCATATGTTTATGTATATGATGTATGTATTTATCTGAATTTGTATATATGGACGTATATTGTATGTGTGTGTATATATGTATGGATGTCTGTGGGGATGAATGTTGTGTGGGTTTTAATAACTGACCTGGGTAGAAGTAGTATTTTGTTTGTTTGAAAACATTAAATGGAATAGGAAGGCATTAGATAAAGACCAGTTGAGAACACATTCAAATACACAGAACATATTGATATATGTGATAATGAAATATTAAGATTTGATGTTGTGATTCAAATATATTTTTTAATGACCTATATTATATAAAAATATGGAAATGGATGTAAGTATATATAAAATTTTATACATAGTGTAAATAGTTAAAATATAAATTATTTCTAATTTATAAATACTATATACTTAATATATATATATATATATATATATATATATATATAATTAGTTGAAATATTTGTACAATTATATTTTAGATAACATTGAATATCTGAAGATGAGGCAAGTGAAGCCTCGAAACGTTGTAAAGTTTGACATGTATGAATAAATAAATACATATGAACAAAATAAAGAAGAGATCGTTTCCAATTGATATGATCATAAAATAACGAATGTAAATAATCGTTATGTAGATTAAAAAAGAAATAAGGTAACCATATCATGTTATTAGGATCTAGAAGAAGAGACTAATTATAAAATTTGAAATAATTTGCTAACTAACTAAAAAAAAGTAAAACATATTTCATTAAGTGTAATTTTTGTTTTTTTGATCGAAAAAACAGTAATAAAGATATATAATATGCCGTTGGAAGGCTGAATTTTTTCGAAAATATATTATCTTATATAAAAATTCGTAAAGGGTAATATAAAAAGACGAATGGGGCTTAAGCTCGTTACGTTATTTATACTTTACATTGTTATATTAGGTAATCTGAAACATATGTTTCCAATGAATTTGAACAAACATTTTATTTAAGTTAACTTTAAACATTTTTTAACTTTAATTTATTTTAGTAATGCTCATACAGATAATATCTGATACAGATGAGGTAAATGAACTTGAAGTGACGATGTTTGAAATATTTGGATATTGTTCATATTAAAACAAGGAACAAAAAAAATGTGAGGATGGAGGGAAGGAGGGTAAACGTTTGGGGTTATAAGTATTTTTTCATGACAAGTAAAAAAAATAAAAAATATTTTAGAAGACAAATAGCTAGCTGTGCAGGGACACCCGAATCACCTACATGTATAAAATATACTTTAAGACTAATTATCATACCTACCAAATATACACGAAAAGATTAATAAATATGTCCGTTTTGTAGGAATGAGACCACGGATACCATGACTCAAGATTTTTATATATTAGAAATAATTAATTGAAAAAATCAATAGAAATTATATAATCATTGTCTTTAATGTTTTGCACACATCAACTTTAAATATTTAATACACAAAGGAGTTGAGGGCATAGAGAAGCTTGACCAAGTCCGCCTTGAGATCTGCCCCTCTCTTCTCGCCTAGCTTCTTGAAGACTTCCTCTACATCGTGGTCAGAATCCTGGTAGTCGGAGAACTTGACCTCGTTGTGCACTTCATTGCACTCGTCTATCAACTTCTCCAGCATTGACACCTTCTGCCTCTCGTCCAGGCTGTCCCCGAACTTCTTATACTTGACGGGCTCCTTGGCGATCTGGTCCATCTGCTTGATGCTGATCCCCATGTCGTTGAGTTGGCCGAGGATGGTGAAGAAGTCCTTGAGCCTCTGCCTTTCGTAAGTGTCTGTTGACGTTGGCATTATCTTGTGCCTTCGCCCCTGGTTGAACTTCTTCCCACCTCTCTTCGGGCCCTTCTGGATGGAGTTCTCGATCCGAAAGAGGATATCTTCGATCATTTCGTCAATGTCGGTCTTGGACGTCTTGGAGGACCTATCAGTGAACCTTATCATCGGCCTTACTGAATCTTTTTCCGTAACATCCCAAGGCTTGGCATCATCGTTCTTTCTCGGGGCAGTAAGGATACCCTTGAGTATAGTACTTAAGCCTTCTTTGAACAAATTTTGATCCTTTGGATTCCTATTGGTCATATTTAGGTGAATTTCTTCATCCTTCATACTGTAGTCTCTGGAGTGATCAATTTTTCTTTTTATAGCAGTACTGAGGATTTCAGACAGGATTTCTAACTCTGTTAAGGTTTTCGATTTATTGTGAGATGAACATTCGTTTAAATTTGTGAAAAATCTGTAAGAAATATATTTATAAGATTAATAAGTTTATTAAGTGATTGGCAGCACATTTTCCCACGTAATAAGAATTAACGACGCAAGTGTAATGTTTTAATACTCTAATTTATTATTAGTACTACAGCAGGCTCTGTGAAAGTAGCCTAACCTGTACTTCAACAACCCATGAAGGGTCTTGGGCTCAGGGTATATAGAGATTTCTACTGTTTCTAGGCCAACGGCCGTGCAATGAGGTGATTGGGCCGAGATCACAATACACCGCCTGGGTTTTTTCTCAACTAATTCAGGTACCGACTTTCTAAAGGCTGGTCTGCGAAAGAAGGGTCTCTATATCTTAGGGCCTCCCACTGGCCGAAATAACCGAATAAATAATATTCTGCCACAACCCAGATTCGAACCCGGAACCCGGAGAACAAAAGGTTCTATCCAGTAGATCAGGTAGTTCTCTACTTCTGTAAGAATTCTGTCCATAAAAAAATCATGCACTGCTGATTATTATTGATTATATGTGGTCACTTGAAGTCACACTTTCTTTTAAATTTATATATACTCAAAACTCTTCAATAAAAAAAAATTAACACAAAGAAAATAAATTTTAGACATATGACATAAGGTAAAATAAAATGTAACCAAAAATGTTACTGGTGCTCGATTTCATGACTTGACAAGACGGTTGTGCATTGTTAAATTGAAATGTATTTAAGACAGAAAACTGAATAGCAGAGATAAATAAAATCTTGTTTGCCAAATGATATTTGAGAAAGTTATATTGTAAGTGATCTTAATGACTAAATCTGAGTCTATTCTTAAACGTATTACCTACTAATTAGTTTTTGTAGATTTACTCACGTCAATATCAAAAAACTTCCTAGTCGCCATGGAAACTGATTATAATCAACCATAAAAACTGCAGTAAAAGAGCATAATAGCTCTGAAACTTCAATTGAGTGGAGATTGAAGACTAAAATAAAATCAACTAACTATTAACATTTTATAATATTTTTATATCGACACATGATTAACAATATTAAATCATTATCGCATTTTTAAAAAAAAGAATACGTTATTACTAAAATAAACAAAACTTGGTACAAGTAATTAAAACTATTTTTTAATCAGTGCGGATTCATGAAATGAGTGAGTTAATCGATGACAATATAATTGGCAAAATAAATTCAAAGGATTTTGTTGATGCAGTGTTATATTTTCCTCCAATGCTCGTGTGTTTGTTGTCATATATGTTTAACAAAAAATAACCCGATAAGAGAAAAACTAAAGGTGTTAAATCGCACGACCCTGGGTGCCAATTATTTTTACAGGAACTGGATGATGCAGCAAGGGAATGTACCATGGAGAAATTAGATAATTCCACGGGCTATTTATCATGTTAAGATACATTGACCTTATCAATTCCATTCAATTTAACCAATATCGCGAAATCGAACACCAGCAACATTCGCAGCTTGACCTGTTTACATTTCGTAAAGTATGGCCCAATAATGCCTACATCCCAAACACCACGCCTAAAAGTAACACCTTGAAAATGCATTGATTTTTGGACGATCATAGTTAAATCGGCTCTTTCCTTTTTTAGGCTTGTCTTTCCGGGGGAACGTAAAAAGGTGGTCCCGAGTCTGTGTGATGTCAGGTACTCATTTACCTTAACTGGTGAGGTGGGGTCTATAGGACCCCACGGCCTCTTTAAAATTTTGTTTTCTCCCATCCTCTCAATTTGTGAAAACCTGACATTTCGTAATATTCTTTTTTAGTCAGTTTTTATCCGGTAACGGTTAATTTCAGCGTTATTTAGTCCTATAGATCCCACCGCTCCATTACTGTTCACATTTATTGAATGTGTGTTTTTAAATTTGTTAAAAGAAATGTATCGTGATCATGTTATTTTACGCACCTTTTTATTTTTATTATAAAGCTGGGATCATCCTTGTTAAGAGATCACATGATCAGACGGTCAGAAAATCCCAGACTTCTCCGGGAAATACGGTTTTAAGCTCAATCATCATCAGTGAAAAAAACCCCAAAAGGATGAAAAGGAGACGTTATTTTTTTCCAAAAAACAAGCATAGGAAGTCATCTATAGTTTGTATTAAATAGGAACAAAATATTTGAGGACAATCGGTTTCCTATTTTAGCTTTGCATGCTTTCTTTACAATATAATAGTTTTATTTTTTTAATAATTTTCCGTTTCTTAAGTATAATAATCTCTAAGATAAGGACTTATTCATATATTATATTAAAAATGTAATCATTTCTTAGAATATAACGTTAAAAAAAAAATAAAAGTATTAATAAAATGTATTAAATGATATCAGGCATTTATTCAACTTTATAAGCTCCCTTTTGTGTAGTACCTATTAAAAATAGGTTGAATAAACGTATTCTACAAGAATAGACAATTTTAGATGTTTCAGGATTAAAAAAAAATGATGTCTGGGGTCAGAAAGATCCACAGCAATGTTGACAATAAGTTTCATCTTACTAGTTAAACCTTAAAGAACCCTATCCCAATTAAACCTGGGTATGCAAAATTTAGGACTCCTACTGTAGCTTCTTCCAACTAGCCGTAGTAGCATAAAGTGACGTTAAATAAATAAATAACAAATTTATAAGCCTTTAACTTGCTAAAATGCTCATTAATCATTATTATTTGACAATTTTTTTGACAAACCACTATCTTCACTGTTTAGGTGATGCAGTTAGCAGACAAAAGATATGAAGCACACCTTTATCACATTATTACCTCTTGTATTGATTTGATAAATTCAAAATTACTAGAGTTAAAGAGATTTTCGTAAAGTATGTTTTTCGGGAGCGAAGATGACTTTAAATGAATACCAAACTAAAAGAATTGGTCAGAAATGTTTATAGGAAAACATAGATTGGTTTGGTTATTTAACGGAGAGATTGGCAAATTTAAATTAAAAAATACGAATACAAATGCATTCGGGAATAACGGGTTTTGCGAATACGAATACGATTAAATCACTTTTGTGAATTCTTATACGAGATTATCAGAGATGTGTGAAAAAAATTACGAGCGTATCGCACAGGCATGAAAACGATACGGGCGTATTCACTTCAGGTAAAAGTGAATATGTACCCATTTGCATTCGTGAATAGGAGTACGGTTGTATCTTATCTTGCTTTAAATGCAAGAGAACGTAACATTTAAGGATTATTTTTCTACTAATATTTCAACTAATATTGTTTTTAATTAATTGATTTGGTGAAAATAAAAACATTGTATTAAGCGGTATGCAGGTTATATTTTTATAAATTAAAATATATTATCAGATTGATAGATTTTTCTTGAACTTAAAATGTATTTTAAAAGTAAAACATTTTAACTATTTCAAACCACATATCTGAAAATAAAAATTATACATTAATTAATAGGAAAAATGTTGAAATTCAAACATTGACGGTGAAGTGTTAAGGTATTGTAAGGTATGAAATGACTCCTTAGTTTTACATGATCATGTTTCTATTTTCTAAGAAAAGGAGTTTGATA
Organism: Piezodorus guildinii; assembly: GCA_023052935.1. Taxonomy (NCBI): domain Eukaryota; kingdom Metazoa; phylum Arthropoda; class Insecta; order Hemiptera; family Pentatomidae; genus Piezodorus; species Piezodorus guildinii. Next base: position 135,049,131 of record CM041293.1, on the reverse strand, counting down.
TTATCCCAAAATATAAGATTTAAAAATAATTAATAACTAATAAAACGAACTGAAGAAAAGCACGTAAACTTTGAATCTGTAAAAAGTAATTGAGAGTGATGATATGCGAAAAAGTTATTATTGTGTATAATATATTATAATATTATTAATAATTTAATTGAAAATAAATGCTTCCATTAAAATACAGTATATCTCTTTTTCCAATTATAAACTTTATTTGAAGATAAGAAGTAATATAAAGTCGCCTTAGAACTTGTTATTGAGACTTTTACCATGCTACCTGTCCTGCGACTTTGAGCTTCTACTTTTTCGAGATGTGATGTCCCTAGGACATTTAACCACTAATTTATTTTTAAAAAAGGCTAAATATGTGACAAACTTCTCAGGAAATATTGCAAGACTCGAAAGAAGAAGAAATTCCCTTAGTGGATTAAAAACACATTATACAATTTTCACAATAGTGTGTATAAAAACAATGAAGTGGCTATGAAACTTTGCTGTTGAGACATTTCAACATTTTTTTTTTTTTTTTTTTTTTTCTGTACACTCCATAGTGAAAATTGTGTTAAGTATTTTTGATTCATTAAGAGTAATTTCTTTGTCTTTTGAGTCTTGCAATATTTCCTGGGAAGTTTGTCACATGTTTTGCCTTTTTTAATATGCTCAGACAGTTGAAATTAAAACAAGTTACAGATTAAATGTCTAGGGGCTCAAAGCCGTAGGACGATGGTAAAATTCCCAACAACTAATTCTAAGGCGGCTTAATATTAATTCCTATCTTTAAAAAAAAAGGTATGGTTGGAAAAAGAGTCATACAGAATTTTAATGGGATCATTTATTTTAAATTAAATTACAAATAACATTTCATTATATTATATAATTCGTATTGATATTTTTTTTTTTTTTTTTTTTTTTTTTTTTTGGATTAAGAATTTGACTATCTCTGATTTAACGTCACATTGTGGTATCGTCGCTAATTGGACGATGCTAAACTAGGAGTCCTAAATTTTGCCTTTCCAGGTTTAATTAGAAAAGATGTATTTAACGATCACCGGACATTACACTGGTTTGGGACCACCTTTAAACGTTTCCTCCGAAGCACGGCATAGCTATAGATTTTTTATTCCTATTAAAAAATCCTTGGACTTCCTCCGAGTTTAAATCCGAGACATTGGGCACAAATGGTTGTTATGCTAGGAATATAGAGGCTGATAGACCATCACCTTGTACAGATATATCATGTTCGATTATGTCATCGTTATCTGAATATGACCGTTGACTGTGAGGTTCAGTTTGTATTGATAAGTCAGCAGTTGGAGTTGGAGGTACACATTTTTTTGTTGACGGATGTGCCATTTGTGTCATGGAAATTTGGATATTTAGAAATATTCTTTATAAATGTTGCAAGAGATTTATCTATCAGTAAAAGAATAAAATTAGTCCCTCTTTTTTTTCTGTTTGTCGTCGTCTTTTTTGCCTCAAATTATCCTGTTTTAGAAGATTAATACTGTCACCTGAAATATAGTTTTTCAAAAATCGCATAACTCGAGTAAATAAGTTTTCACTTAAAGAATGCTGAGTGGCTAAATTAATTAAAATTAGAAGATATCAAGTGCATATACTTTTTCTGGAGATGTATAGTTTTTTAGTTATTCAAAAAAGAATATTTTTAAGGTACCCCAAACCCTGTTTTATTGAAAATCTTGAGGATAAGGGGACTTCAATGAAAATTTACAGCTACACAACTATAGTCATTTTTGAGATACCGTACGGCCAGAAAAGATTGAATAGTTACTTTTTTTATAAATAAAGATTTTATAACTTCTCTATTCAATATGACGAATTCCCGAAAAAAAGGATTACTTGACTGAACCGACCGAAATAAAGTGTTAAATCGAAGCTATGACAGTTTACGAAGACTTTGACCTCAACTTTGCATAAGATAACAATTGCCTTTTCAGCTCAAGTATTTTTGTTTCTCTTCGGCGGGACTTGAGCAGAGGACTCGAGGACTTATGAAGAAGGCACTTAAAGGATTGGAGGGAGACACTTATTGAGAGTGAACTCTGTTGTACTTCCTCATCCTCTCTTTATTCTGTACCCTCGGCTCACAAAGTGTCCGTCAATCTGAAAATGTCATTTAAAGTGATTTAATATGAAATATATCGGTTCATATCTATATGTGTGTGTGATAAGGGAAAATATATTGATTGGTGACGTTTCATTGTTTCCCTATCAAGAGTAAAGAAAAGAAAAAAAAAAACTGTGTAAATAATAATTAAATATTTATTTTATTACAAAACATTATATATGAAAATTATAATATATGTTCATTTACAATAGTCTCTTATCGCTTTTAGATTCAATTCTTCCAAATTATATTATTTCGGCAATATATTAAAATCTGCTCAAAAGATAGGAATATGTATAGGAGAGAAGAGAAAATATTGTATTTAATAAAATAAAACAAAGATTTGTATTAAAATTCAAAACATTCATAAATAAAGGGTGTCTCATAAATGTTTCGTCATAATATAGAGAAGATACTTACTAGACATGAAGTGGAACAAAAAAGTTTATATGACTCATAGTTTGATTCTCAACAGTCAGGAAGGAAAACCAAATTCTGAGATTTTTGCTTTGATCGATGGTTTTCATCAGAAAAACTCAAATATATACACTTTATGTTCACGCGCAGAGCAGTACGTACTATAGTAAAAAAACTAGTAGTATAAACTGAAAGCAGAGAGAATTTCCCAAATGGTTAAGATGCTTATCATTCTTCTTCTTCTTCTTTGACTTCCTTTTCGTGCCATTACTAGCTTCGAGGAGCCTCTATACACTGCAGCCATGCCTCTCGGTCCCTACTAAGCCGCTTCATTTCTTGGAGTGTTTTGCCTCTCTTCTCTCCAATCTGCTGAATATATGCTTGATAGGAAATTCTGTGACGGGCCTCTCGGCCTCTTCCCAGTGGGTCGAGGAGCTTCCTGAACTTTTAGTGGATCTTTCTTCTTCTCCATTCGGCAAACGTGGCCAAACAACTTCAATTGTCGGTTCTCCAACAATGTCTTAAGTTCCGGCACCTTTAGATCTTCTCCAATGCGTTCATTCCTGACGCGGTCCTTTTTGGTCTTTCCGCAGGAACTTCATTTTGGTTGCTGTCACTCGACTCACTAGCTTGTCCAGCATAATCCAGCTTTAGCTGCCATAGGTGAGGATTGGGAGGTATACAGGCTTGTAAATGTGCCTTTTTGTTTCTTTGCCAACTTCCCTGTGCCAAAGTATGCTGTTGTAGATAGGGTAATAGACCTGGTTTGGATATCCTATTTGCTACTTCTGATTCTAGCTTTCCCGTGTTGCTGATAATTGTCCCCAAATAGGTGTATGCTTGCACAACTTCTAGTCCTCCCAATTACAGATCATCAGCTGGACATTGTCATGTTCCTCTCTTGATATATTTAGGGCTTTGATTTTGTTAGTAGAGAGAAATGCTTTATTTTATCAAAATTACAACAAAACAAAACCGTGCTGCCCAACTGTATTGGGTTGCTATCATACACAGCGTACTTATCAATCTTGATGACATGTGATATTGACCTAAAAAGTTATAAATTTACAATACAATTACTTTCTTTATCAACAGATTTCTATGTTATATCTTATAATATGTATTGTAGTCTATAATCCAAAGCGAAATACAAGCATAAAAAAACAAAAAGAAACAGATTTGAAAATGCACACCTAAAGGACCAACAGAATCAATGACAAAATTTAAGCAAAAAAATAAGACGAATAAAGAAAAACATAAATATAAGTCTTTACTATAAGGAAAAAATCTTAACCTACTAATATCCATAGAGGTGATGATGAATAATCCCCAGGGAGTCCAATATTATATTCTCGGCCATTCCTGCCTTTCTATGATGGCTTCTTACAGCTTTATTTTATTTTATTTTTTTTTTTTTGTCCGCATTCAGAACGATTTCATCAGCAGATAGTAGGCTTTAGACCATAATATTCCTCATATTCCATTTTCTTATGGTCATCCAGGCAATACGGTGGTTACAAATGTTATGGTGAACGAGAGGAGACTTAAGCTGTCTCCTTGCCTGACTCCTTTCTCTATGGGAAAAGGCATGGGCTCTCTACCATTAGTTCTTGAGATTCCTTTTGCTGCCTTATTAGCCGATCTAATCGCATTGATGAGATCCACTGGGACATTTTTGGCCGCCAAAGAAATCCATATCTCTTGTCTTGGGACCGAGTCGAATGCTGCTTCAGAACGCCATGTATACATTCCTATCTCTGTCCCATGCATTCTCTGCGATTCCTCTCAAGACGAAGATGTGATCTTGAGTCTGCCTCCCCGGACGAAAGCCTGCTTGTTCGCTCTCTATTTGAGTCTCAACTATGTGCTTTAATTTTCTTTCAAGGGTTAAGGAGTATAGATTGTAGGCAACTGAAAGTAAGCTTATAGGTCTATAGTTTTCACAATCCGTTTAGCTACCTTTTTTTTTGTGAATAGGGACAATCAAACTGAACTCCCAATACCTTGGGACTATCTTTAGAAATTTAATTAATTCCTGCCCTCCAAATTTTATACATGTATAATATACCGCGGGAATGCCAACGATTTTAGAAATAATATTATCTTATTTATACTATTGTAAAATTTAACGGAGAGTGATGAAAAGCCGATAAAACAAACTGATTGTTGTAGATAATAATTTAATAGATTATTTAATAAAGCACATGTTTCTATTAAAATCCACTGTTAATAATTCTTTAACAATTTATTTTCGTTTCTATATTTGTTCGAAAATTCGTAAATTAATATAAATAACGCAGGTAAGTAAGTGACAGTCGTGTGTTGCGTGCACCACATTTTTATTTTCTAGTTCTATAGAAGCATAAATGGGTAAAAAATTTATTGTGTATTTAATTTATTCAACGTGTCTAAATAACTAAAATTCGCATCAATTACCTCATATAATAAACATAGTGCCCACCAATAATAATAATCAATAATATAGTCAGTCATACTTGAGTGTCTGCTGATCCGATATTTTTTTCCAGATCATTGAAAGTTTGGCAAAACCAAATAACTATTTTACCGCTAACTAATTCCTCAACATTGCAACTATTCTCAATCTGTCATACCAGGAAACTTAGAAACAAAGTAATTCTTCATAGGATTACAACTACAATTATGCAGCAACTTAATTTTATTACGATTATAAGGTCTAATAATCATTGAAAGTGAGCTTTAAATAAAATTTAAAAAAATAAAATTGCAATAAGGAAATAAAAATAAAACGTAATTTTACAAAAATGCAAAATATGCTACTGTTAAAAAACAATATAATATCTCTACCAAAATATTAGAATGAATCAATGAAACTCAGTTTTATGGAAATAGATAATTTACTGCAATTTCGTTATAAATTATCACAAGAGCATAATATGTTTCCAATTATTTATGAAATAGGAGCGTTTTGCTTTGTTTCTTATATTCTAATTATTACATATAATTATATTCTTTAACAAAAAATCCTACAGTTACTTGCCATGCAACATTTTTTTATAAAGGGATAATTTTATCCATTTCATTATTCGAATAATTATTCTTTCTATAATATTCATGTTCAGAAACATAGTTTCTGGAATTCTGATACTGTGAGGAACATTGCTATAAAATGATTTCGAATATTGTTCCATTTCCAATGACCTACGTATGACAGAAATCGTTTAAATTAAACGGCTTCTATTTAATAATTAAAAACTGTTCACGAACTTTATTCGGGGCAACCATTGTTTTCATTTCTCTAAAGTCATCTAAATTTCCACCGACAACAATGACGCTTATTTTACTAATATTCTTGGAAACCGTTTCAAGAAGGATTGAGTTTAGGGTTGATTCACGATTAAATTAATTTCAGTTGCCCAATTCGAAACTTTTGTAACGAAGGAATTTTCATCTGTGAATCCGTCATTTAACGAAATGATAAACGGTAAAACAAAAGGAAACAATACGATTCAACTTTTTTAGTCAAAGGTCATGTTAAACAGACATTTCGCTAAACATCTTTCTGGCTAAGCTGCAATATTTTATGTAAATTACGTCATTGGTTGATTGGTAAACCGCTTGGAATGAGGTGGACCATAATAAGCCTATTGGTTAGAGACCAAAAGGAACCAAATTGGTAGAGAAAGGAGAATGTCGGATGAATAGACTTTTCCTGAGTTTCTTGGAAGATTCCTCAACGTATAGTTTAGTGTAACGGGATCTTGGGAGACACAATTGACAAATGACCTGTAAGAAATATTTTAGAACTGTAGGTTGGTATCGCATATTGCAAAAATATGAAGCGGGCAACACACGACTTTCACTTCCCTCCGTTTTTAAATCGATTAAAGAATTTTTACTTTACTTTTTTATAATTATTTATTTATAATTTATATATATATATATATATATATATATATATATATATATATATATTTTTTTTTTCTTTTTTTTTTTGCTTTAATTTTGTAAATCTTCTAGTGATAAAAATGAGTGAAACTATTAAAGAACTAATAAAATTGAATTTCTATAGAAACACGTGTTTTATTAAAAATCTCTTACATTATCATCTAAAAATATCAGTTATTTTTATTGTTTTTTTATCATTCTTTATTAACTTTTACAAGCTTGTGTATAAGATAATATTTTTTTCTAAAAGCTTTAGCTTCCCAACAGTATATTATACATGAATATTATTGTTCTTATTCTCAGAAACAAAAAAATGCATTAAAAAAATATTTTTTCAGTTTTCTCCTTTATTTGGATATCGAATTCGTTTAACTTATTTATTTACCTGTTTTTCTATAAATGGTGCCAAGTTTATATGGTTATTTTTATAATATCTACAAAATTACTATATGAAGAATAAAATTTAAAATATCGGCATTTTAGTCCTGTCAAACAATTTCAATCAGAATAAAACTTACATCATATTAAAGGCCATTTGATATATAGAGGTTAATAAAAATCGTTTTATCCCTTTTTGAGAAAATTGTAAAAAGTTCCAAAATGCATGGTATAAAGTGGCTCTTCTGGTTAGCCGATTTTAATGAAAATGTTGCTGTACCATCTTGGGTGTATAGATGTCTTAAATATGAACTTTCAGTTTCGTACAAATATCCGTTTTTGCGCTAGACTTACCACACACACAAACATACTTTTTTGCGGGACTTGGTTATTGGACTCAGGGGACCCTAAAACGTGTATTTCCGTCGAAAACTGGAAGTCGAAAATTTTCACGATCGCAATACTTTCCCTTACTATATAATTCATATATAGGTAAGTGAATGTAAAATGGGCTAACATAGTCAACCTTGAGATTTATCATAAATATACTGAAGTATTGGGTTGATGCAAAATTAATGCAGGTTTTTAGTAGGTATTGTAAATACGCCATATCTTTACTTTAACCATATATATTTAATCAAAATAATTTCCATCTGAATCAATGCACTTTTGCCAACGTTCAACAAGCTTTCTTATTCCACCAGAAAAAAATCCGAATCCCTGGACTCAATGAAATCACGAAAAGAATTTTCAATGTCGTCCTGGATTTGAAAATTTTTCTCCCTCAAAAAGTTGTCCAGATGCCTGAAAAAGTGGAAGTCTGTAGGAGAGAGGTCAGGTGAATAAGGCGGATGTTGGAGAACTTCGTAGCCCAACTCGTGCAGTCGTCGAAGCGTTGGTTGTGCAACGTGTGGTCTGGCGTTATCGTGGAGCAGGATCGGCCCCTTCCGATTCATCAATGCTGGGCAAAGACGTTGCAATTTTTGAGTTCCGAGTTTCGCCGCCATTTCTCGTGTGGTTTTGGTTGGGTCTTCTTCCACTTTTGACCTCAGCTGGTCGTTGTCCAGAGCAAGATGACGGCCCCGACCTTCCTTGTCTTCGAGGTCGAAATCTCCTCTACGAAACTTCTGGAACCAACGCTGCACCGTGCACTCATTAATAGCCCCCTGACCCCACACTTCATTAATATTACGAGCCGTTTGCGCAGCGCTGCGCTCTAATTTAATTCGTAAAAATAAATTTGACGAAAATCGCACTTTGACATTTTCGATTCAAGACCTTTGAACACACTGAACAAAACGATTTTACTAAACAAATTCATGGTGAAAGAGAGGGTATTAGATAAGGTTTGTTTTGGTACAATAATGATCAATGTTAGGATTAGCTTTGTTTACACAATTGGAATTAAGATATTTGCAATAGAGGAAACCTGCCTTAATTTTGCATCAACCCAATAGTAATTTAGATGTTGGTTTCTAAAAGATAATATATATTTATCAGTCTAATAGGAGATGGATCAACTCGAAATTATTAAAAACATAATATTTTACATAAAATCTACAAATGAAAGAAAGAAGAAAAAAAAAAAGAAATTGCATAAAAAAAAAAAAAAATGCAATATTACATATAATAAAACAAAAAATTAGTAAAATAAAAGAAAACATGAAAAACAGATAATAAACTTACTGAGTTACAACAGTAAACAATAATGGTAGCAACAATAATAAGATATAGAGATAGTAATTATAAAACTAATTATAATTAAAATTTCTTGTTAATTGAAAATATTCAACTTCATTTTTTTCAATAAATTTATTTGTGGCATACAAACTATATCTAATTAAAAAATTCTTGTGCGCTCAACACACGACTTTCACTTACCTTTTATAAAATAAATTTATGAACATTTAAATACAGTTCGAGATGAAAATAAGTTAAGAAAGTATTAATTACATTGAGCTTCAATAGAAAAATGTTTTTTAATTAATAATCTATTATATTATTATTTGACACAATCAGTTAGTTATTTCGGATTTTCATTACTCTCCCTTTATTCTTACAATTTTGTGTATTAGATAATTTTTTATTTTTTATTTAGCTTTCCAACGGTATATTCTACACATTTAAATTACTGTTTTCATGTTCGAAAACACAAAAAATTAATACAATATTTTTTTGGCTCTTTCCTCCTTTAGTCACATATCGAATTCGTTCAACTTATATATTTATCTGTTTTTTTATCAATACTAATAACATTATGTGGTTATTTTTATAGAATCTACAAGATTTTAAGATACTTAAGAAGACAAAAACTAAAATATCAGCATTTAAACCCTGTTTGATTATTTCAGTCAGTATGAAACCTACATTAAATTTTACATCAATTTATGTTATTTAATCGTTACATCCATTTTTGAGAAAATCGTAAAAAAGTGCAAAATTCAAAGTATAAAGTTGCTCTTCACTTTAGCTGATTTTGATGAAGTAATATGCAAACCCGTTGTCAGATTTCCTTTACAAAACACACAAATCCTTAAAAACACATTAAAAATTAAATATCTTTCCAAAAGGTACTAAATCCGCGTTTCATTTCATTTTAGAACGTACTATATTCTTTGTAACAAGATAAGCTTTCCTTTCAGTTTCTTCTGAAATGTACTCTATTTCAGGTAATACAGTAGAAGCAACGTTAACGTTTTTTAGTGAGCTACGATTAACTTATTATTTTGCGACTTTCAATTGATTCATTTTTCTACTTGTAAATTTCGTCACATTCAGATAACGATGGCATAATCCAAGATGATATGTCTCTAAATGGTGATGATGTTTTACTATTAAATAAAAGAATAATAACAAAACATGCATTCTCAACATAACCTATTTTTAAATAGTACTCTTCTTTGAAACGAAAATCCAGTGCGAATCGCGATTTTAAACCAAGTTTTCACTTATATCGGCAGTCCTTATGACTGTCTGAATTATAATTTGTTTTCACAAAAGTATTATATTATTATGTTAATTTAAAAAAGGCGCAGGAGAAGTGCAATAATTTGGAAAAAGATATGTTATTAACAAAGTGATAAATCAATTCTAGATGGTAAGAAACAGTGTGTCAATAGTGGATATAGTGCCTTTTGAGAATCAAGGATTACGTTTGAGTACCCACTTCAAAGAGACTGAGTATACCCCACTTACGTGTTTCTTCCTTTAGGTGGCCTAACTGCTAAAATATCAGAATAGAAATTATTCTATCACAGTCGGATTCGAACACGGGACCCGAAGAACAGTAGTTTAGTGCTTCTCAACTTCAATCGTTTGTGAAATTAATGTAAAATATTGCCTGACGTCTTAATAAAATTAGTTTATATTCTATAAATAAGTTTTTTGAAGATTAAAAAAGGCTCAGGGATGTTGGGAGACCCTTTCACAAACATTTTCCGTAACCTTAAGATATTGAAGTATTTCCTTCATATCCGGAACACACAGTAGTACTATTTATACTGAAGAGTTGGTTATTTACTTTATTGCGTTTTTATCTGTCGCTTTTCCTAACTTCTGTTATGTGATTCTTATAAAAACGCCAATCACAACGAAAAGTTTAGGAGGGATCGATAAATAAGCCTTGTAAAAAATAAAAATTAATGTTGTTGTGAACACTGTTTTGTTGCCAAGGAGCCGAAGGTCCCCCGAGAAAGCTAAACTTCTTGAGACAAAGAATCTCGCGAAGTTTTTTCTTTTTCTATTTCTTTTTTTTTTTTTTTTTGTGAAAACTTGGGTTTTCGTTTGTGACTTGCTTTCGGAAAAGCGACCCGACAATATACATCCCGACTTTATGACAACGGAGCAGGTCACGAACTTTGCGAGCCAACTTTTGCAACGGCTTCTGCCTTCATCCACATGTGAAAATCCCGCTTGGAAGTTTTCCACTAAAAGAGGCATCAATGGACGTGTATTTTGCTGACTTGAAAAAGTATTGTTTAAAGATTTTTTTTTTTAATCTATGAATACTGGAAAAAATATGAATCTTTCTTTCATCAATTCGAAACTATCCTGGGGCAAATAAATGTGTAAAAATTATCACTAACATACTCAATCAGAGCGTGTCAAACCCTGGAGAAAACTTTGGAAATTGAAATCACCAAGCAAAAGGATTTGAACCAGGTATATTTAAATAAATTACCTACTGTTTCTATGGAAAGTGGGATTTTATTTTTTTCTAGGATACAGACCAACATGATTTTGGGACACTCGGTTTTTTATCGAAGCATATCAATTTTTATTTCCATTTATCTATATAAAAAAAAATATACTAAGGGAAAGTATTGCGATCATTAAAATTTTCGAATTCCTGTTTTTAGCGGATATATACGTTTTAGGGTCCCCAAGTACAAATAACCAAGTCCTCGTAAAAGTTTTCTGTGAGTGTCCGTGTCTGTGTCTGTGTCTGTATCTATAAGTGTGTCTATGGTAAGTCTAGCACAAAAACGGAAAGTCTTACGAAACTGAAACTTAATATTTAAGAATAAAAAAAAAGTTATGAATGATTTTATTTAAACTCACTATATCAATGTAAAATTTGATAGGCTTTAATCATGTAAGTTTAATTCTGATCGAAATAGTCAGACAGGACTTAAGATATGATATTTGGAATTTTCTTCCTCCAAAGTACCTTTAATTTTTTAGAAAAAAGCATTAACCATATCATCTCATTAGGATTAATAAAAAACGGCTAAAAATAAAATTTAAACGAATTAGATTATAAAGTAAGGAGAAAAGATCGAAATATTATTGTTTTTCTACATAAGAACAGTGACATAGATGTATATTATACCGTTGGAAAGCTAAAGGTTTTATAATAAAGGTTATCTAATTTAAGAAGTTTTAAAAGGTAATGCAAAGTGTCGAATAGGACATAAACTTATTATTGCTAATTATTGTAATGTATTGAGGATACTGAGGGGAGTTCATAATTAAATAATTTTAATATTAAACAATTAATGATAACGAACCTTTGTCGGCAAAACATCAAAAGGTGTTTACCTAGCCCCCTAGATTTCCCATCGGTATGGGCCCCCCAGCGGCACCAGAAACCTCTGGTAGTTTTCCCCCAGCGGCGGCGAACAAGAATATTAAGATTGGTGGAAAGATAAGAATAATAGCACAAAGGCTATACCGCCAACCGGTATTCCCATCTCGGTCCACCCGAGGTGACAAGAATGAGAGAGAAGAACCGATGAAGTAGTCGAGTTTCATCCTCAAGAGGAGTGAGTCGGGTTCCACCTACAAGAAGAGGAGTTGGCCGTCGGGGTTCTGAGAGCAGCTGGAGGATGAGGCCAAGAAAGGGGACCTAAGACTGATTTCACATTCGCCAGCCGGTTAAGTGTTTCAAAGGTATATTGTTATTTGTAGTATTGTATAGCAAAGGTAGTAAAATGTCCCTCAGTATTCTCAGTAGTAAAATGTCCCTCAGTAATGTATTAATTGAACCTTGTTTACTTTAATCTTACCCTGCATGCCACCTATTGGATTAGGGAAACACGATACCTTTGGAAAGGAGATCCATGGTATCATTAAATATAGTTTATATATTGACTAAATATAGTAAGCAAGCTAGTTTTTGAAGCTAACGCTGCCTTAGAAAAGCAGACGGTCAAAAACATAGCATTATGTATGACAGTTCTATGTTGTTTTATTATTTAATCTAAATCATATGTTTCCGATCATTTTTTTTTTTTTTAATTTTCCTTATTTTTCAATTTTAAATTTAAATCTTTTCAGACGTCTCGGAGTATTTTCGCGAGTGTATAAGAACTAGTAGTTACAGTGGGAGGTTAGTTTGGAATTCAAGAAAATGTTTGTTTTTCGGCTATGTCATGTAAGTATTTAAGGATTGCTTTTATTGGTGACAAAGTAAGAAAAATTACGAATATTTCTCTGGATTTTGTACTAGAAGCATTGAAAGGGGAATGGATTTGATGTTTTGGTGGAACCCCATCAAATATTTCGAATGTTTTAAGGATCTTTTGGCAGTAAATGAGTTGAACTCATTTTATTTTCGGATCACAGTAATATGCTTAAGACTTTGGATTATTCATAAAATATGAAATTATATATAGTATAAATGCTTTTGGTTCATTTTATTCAATAATAAATGTTTGTAATCGACCAAACTAATAAAAAAAATTGTCCTCGTCCCTTCAAAATTTGTGGGTTTAAGTTTCAAGATACGTAACATTCTAATAACTAACATAAAAAAAATCCGTTTTCCCTAATTAATAAGTAAATACCAATAATCTTGAGCTCTGTCATAGAAAATTAAATTTCATAAAAAATGAATCATTGAAATTGTTTCAGAACTAGCAGAGATAAGGCGTTTTAAAATTAGCAGTGGTGAAATATTAATCCGTTTTTCTTTGGTTATTTATTGTTTTTCATTGTAGCTTATTTCCTATTAATTTCTGTATAAAAAGTTATAAGTTAATATAGTTATTTGGAAATAATAAACCATCGTGTTTAATTTGCAACGGGGTTTCGGAATCGCCAACAAAATAATTTATAAAAAAACAAAAAAATTATTATATAATTCATACTACTGCAGCATTTATAATAGTTTTAATAACTGGCTAAGATATTTTTTTAATCTTTGTTGTCTCATTTTTCCCTGAAAAAATGCCGTGTGTGTTAACATCTATTTCTTTTTTATTGAATTATAACTTAATAGCACACATTAATCAAGAAATGTCAGTATAAGAAAATAATTAGCAGTTTTGACGATAGGTGTTAAAATCCTGTCGAAGGCGCAAGCGAATAGGAAGGACTAAGGTTTTTTTTTTTCTTCCCCTGAGCCGTTTCCCTCAATTTGATGTCCCCTTTTATCGGACATCTTTCCCATTAAATCGATTCCTTTTCACGGTCTGTATCTATATTGAAATCTCTCCCGGGCAAGGAAATTCAATTATACGACCTCTTTTTTGGTCCACTTGTAAGATACTCTTGTAATAGAAAAAAAAAGAAGAAAAATCGAATGAGTGAAACGTTAGACTTCAGATAGGCGTTAGCGGATATTGATGGAAACATTAGGTTAAAAAAAAAGAAGTTAATTGGCGGAAATTTTTTCCTGAGTGAATCGATAAACTCTCTTTAAACTCATGTCAGGTCTAATAATATATTTAAAAAATATATAATTGTGCGAAGCACATGTCGTTCAATTATCTAACTAAGTTTAATCAAATTAGAGAATTTTTAAGCAATTTTTGAAACCATATGCACATAGAATATTTGATATTTTCCAAATTAAAAAAAATCTGGTGAGCTCAACACAAGACTTTCCCTTACCTCCGTTGTTAAAATCACTTAAAGAATTTTTAAATTAATCAGATAATAAGAAATTGTTAAAGAATTAATTAAATTGAATTTCAATCGAAACATGTGTTTTATTCAATAATCTATTATATTTTTGTCTACGACCATTAGTTAGTTTTATCGGTTTTTCATCACCCTTCCATTACCCTTTACAATTCGTGTATCAGATAATATTTTTTCTAAAATCTTTAACTATCCAACGGTATATTATAAACGTATAAATTTGAGGACAGGAATCAATTATATTTATTCTATATTACTATTCTCGTGTTCCAAAACACAAAAATTGCATTAAATAATATGATTGCACTTTTCTCCTTTAGTTTTCATAAAATTCGCTCAACATTCATATTTAGCCGTTATTTATCTATGATAATAAGATGATGTACCTAATTTTTTGAATTATACAAAATTGAATGTACTTTAGAGAAAGAAAATTTAAAATATCTGCATTTAAGCCCCGTCAGACTATTTGAATCATAATGAAACTTACATGATATTAAAGTCCAATAAATTTTACATCGATATATGGAGTTTAATTAAAATCGTTGAAGCCGTTTTTGAGGAAATCGTAAAAAGGTTGCTGAAAGTGCAAAATGCGGCTATAAAGTGGCTCTTCTGGTTAGCTGATTTTGTGAAAAAGTCGCTGTAACATCTAGGGCATATATCTGTTCTTAATATGAAAATTTCAACGCCCGGGAGGAAATGGCTCCTAATAGATATAGAATAGAATATTAAGTTCTAAGCAAATAAAAGGAAATAATTTTAAACCGAGAATAAAGTAGTTTTTTCTTTACTTTCACTTAGCTATGTATGAAATATATGGTAAGGGAAAGTAATGCGATGTTGAAAATGTTCAACGTAAAAACACGCTTTAGGGTCTCATGACTCCAATGAGCAAGTCCCGAAAAATGTTCTGTGTGCGTGTGTGTGGGTGTGCCAAGCCTATCACAAAAACGAAAAGACTTACCTAACTGAAATATTACAATCAAAACAGCCGTGAGACCGACCTGTTACAGCAAATTTTCCGGTTAAATCGTTTTACCGAAAGTGCTACTTTATTCCATGCATTTTCACCTTTTCACGATTTTCCCAAAAAACAGCCCTAACGATTCAGAAATATAATGATAAAGTTAAAGCACATACAAATATAAAATACCTTAATACATATATTTACATGAACAAAAAAAAAAAAACAACAACCTATAATTCAAATCACCCACACAACCATACCTGTATACAATATTTACAATCCCAACAAAAGCAGAATCTAACAGATCACAGCTACTCTCTTCAGCAGCGTCATTGATTATATAATTAACGAAAAATAATCGTTTTAGGGTCTCCTGGGGCCAACGGCCAAGTCCCGTAAAATGATCTATCCGTGTTAAGTATACTATAAGTACAGTAAAACGAAGAGTCGAGAAATATTAACCGTATTATCTCATTAGCAACGATAAAAAAACAGCTAAATATACAAGTTTTGCAATTCTAACTTTATTTAATAGTTCTGAAATTGATTTTAACAACTTGGCTAATCGAAAGTCGTGTGTTGCCCGCACCAGATTTTTGTCTACTATGTTGGCTAGCGTGTATACACACATTGGTAATCTATCTGGTAGGAATCCCATTAGATCTACTCATGGAAGAAGATTACTCCATGGTGGTGAGAGACAATGACGAAAGGAACCGTAATAGCAATTAAACACATTCTATAATCAAGGAGTGCTAATGACTCCTACCACAAAGCCCCTAATTTCCGATAATCCCTTTTGTCGCACCCTCCCTCCCCATCATCCACCCCTATCATCCTTCCCCCCATCATCCTCCCCCCATCCTCAGGAAATGGATTGTCTCAACTCTCCTCCCCCTTCCCCCTCCCCCCGTCATCCCTCCTTCACAATGTACACCCCTTCCACTGTCATTAACTTTCCTGAGACCGCGCTATTATACCCAGAACTGAAGATTATCGGAGAAAAAATGTCAAAATGCTAAGTTAGCTTTTCAAAATCAAAGTAATTATGATTTAATATAGCTTTATTGATATCGTTTTCGGAACTCTTACAGAGAAGATTCTATAGAATCGTGCTAAAATATTATTTTCCTAGTACGAATAATAACATATAATTAATATTGAAAAACAAAATACTATATACTCAACATTGAAGGAAGATATGGTTCAGATACAGGAAAAAATAATATGTAAACATAGTGATAAATTATTTGTTCTGCAACCAACGTTTATAACCACATTGCAGGTCTTCATCTGGGCTAGTTTGGAAGTTATCTCGATTCTAGCTCGATAAGCCCTGATAAATATCCTCAATTTGGGTCGAAACGTTGATCATGCAATAGATAGCTTTTCACTATTTTTACTTTCACTTACCTATTTGTGAAATATATAGTAAGGGAAAGTATTGCGATCGTGAAAAGTTTCGAATTCCAATTTTCAACAGAAATACACGTTTTAGGGTCCCTTGAGTCCAAATGACCAATTCCCGAAAAAAGGTCTGTGTGCGTGTAAACTCCCGGGCAAAAACGAAAAGTCCTATGAAACTGAAATTTCATATATAGGACAACTCTTCGTTTCTCGAAAACGGCTGTAACGATTTTGATTAGACTCGCTATGTGGAGATAAAATGTAATGGGCTTTAATGCCATGTAAATTTTATTCTGATTAAAATACTCAGACAGGGCTTAAATGCCGATATTTTTTTATTTTCTTTGTCTACACTACCTTTACTTCTGTAGATTCTATAAAAATAAACATGTTATCATGTTACTACTGATAAAAAACAAGTAAATATATAAGTTGAACGATTTCGATATTCAACTAAAGGAGAAAACTGAAAAATATTTTTTTATTTTGAACATAAGAATAGTAATATACATGTATAATATACCGTTGGAAATCTAATGGTTTTAGAAAAAATATTATCTTATACACAATCTTGTAGGAATTAATAAATAGTGATGAAAAACCGATAAAACTAACTTATTATTTTAAATAATAATATAATATATTTGTTAATAAAACACATGTTTATATAGAAATTCAGTTTAATTAATTCTTTAATGGTTTAACTCATTTTTATCTCTAACTGTACTTGAAAATTCTTTAATCGATTTTTAAAACAGAGGTAAGTGAATGTCGTGTGTTGCTCGCACCAGATTTTTATAATAGTATTTCAATTGCTTCCTAAACTATCTCATCCTTCATTATATTCATGCGTTCAGCTATTTAATATTCAATAAACTAACAGAAAGCAGGGACAATATACATGGATATATATATATATATATATATATATATATATATGTCGAGGTTGATGTATTTACTTCAATGACAGGTCTTCAGAAGGCCTCGACAATGCCTGTCCAATCGGAGTGATGAGATGGAGTAGGATTCGCTCTGCGTGGTAGAAGCACGGCAGTAGCGAGGGTTAGGAGAGATATCGCCCTGCGTGGTAATAGCACGACAGTAGCGAGGATTAGGAGGGAACTCACCCTGTGTGGTAGTAGCACGACAGTAGTGAGGACCAGGAGAGAATCACCCTGCGTGGTAGTAGCACGTCAGTAGTGAGGACCAGGAGAGAATCACTCTGCGTGGTAGTAGCACGACAGTAGTGTTAAGGAGCCCTCATAGGTGCAAATGGGCCAAAACCTAAAAGCCCATTCTATGAGAGAGGTTTAATTGACCAGGAAGGAAAATCAATTAACAACTACAGATATAATGGTAAAAACCAAGGAAGGCATATCTGAGTTAAGTAAGCAGGTAAGAAAGGTTAAGGCGAGGTGAGGAGAAGGTGCCATTTTTTTTTTTTTTTTTTTTTTTTTTTTTCAGATCCCTCAAACAAAAGAAAAAATAACATTAGTAAGGAAATATCATATAATAAATACTGATAAATTATTTGTAAACATACCTTTTTCTACCGGTCTGGTACTTGAAGGGTGATTGATTCTTATATATAAATTATTGAGATCTATACTACCTGTATATTGATGACTCTTATTTGGAGGTGAGGGGCCTCCGCTTATTGTGCGTTATTAAACGAATAAAACTAACTTAAACAAAATTAATGATAAATTATAAACATAACCATAAAAGAAATATAACAAAACTGAAGTATAAACATAAACATAAACATAAAACATAAACATGAAATAAAACATAACCATAAGATAGTGAAATAGGATAGGGTGTAGCTGCGGGTGTGGTGGGGGGTGGGAGAAGAGTGGGAAGGGGGAGTAGGATAATGGAGTAGGATGGGTGGTTAGGAAGGTTGCTAGGCAACGGAATGATCTATAATATATTTAGGATTTACTGGACCCTTACGCCCCTGCCACCTCTGAGGGAGCTTGGAGGGGGTAATGGAGCGGAACAGTGGATTGAATGAGGCAGGGAGATTGTCGTAGAACTTTATGTGTCTCCTTGAAATGTGTTGTTGAACAGTTTCAATGTTTAATGTCTCATGAATGAGGTCCATGTTTTGTCTCTCTAGTGTAGTTCGTTTTGTGATTTTTTGGAGTATGTTGTTTTGACATGATTGAAGGGACTTCAGGGTTGTTGGATAGAGGTAGTGTAGTAGGGGCGTGAAGAAGCGATGGTCTAAGGATGGATTTGTAGATTAGGATTTTGAGTCGTAGTGACAACCCTGGTGAGTATATTAAGTGGTTTAGTTGAGTAGCTGTGGCGCGTACAATGTTTATTCTGTTTTTGATGTGTGCTGTGAATGATAAGTGTGATTCCAGTTTTAGTCCTAAGTATGTGAGGTGTTTTTTAGTTTGTATTACTTTACCGTTGAGTTTGGGTTGTTTCTTGAGTGTTTTCATGTAAGAATAAGTTATGGCGTCAGTTTTATCAGTGTTTATGTGAATGTTGATGTCCTTAAGTTGGTTTGTGATTTGTTGGGCTACTTTTTGGACCTTGCGCATTGCTTCATCCGCATTCATACTCGCTGCGTATATGGCGATGTCGTCTGCATATGCAGCAACTTGTACGTTTTCGTATTTTTGCCCTACTATTTGGGCTGTATAAATGTTAAAAAGGACAGGCGCAAGGACCGAACCCTGGGGGACGCCGCATGTAACGTTGCGTTTTTCTGATAATTCAGTTTTGACCCGGACAGAAAACGTCCGACCACTGATATAGGATCCAATAATGTCGACCAGTTGGTCCGGGAATTGGTGAAGCCGGAGTTTATTGATGAGGATGGAGTGCGACACAGAGTCAAATGCCTGTGTGCAGTCAAGAGAGATCATGGCTGTAGCATGATTTTTGTTGAGGTTATAGGCTGTATCGTGCTGTAGCTTTACTACATGGTGATAACAGCTAACTCCGCGTGTGAAACCAGTCTGTTCTGGCGGTATGACGTCGTGTGAGTCGCAGTGTTTGCGGACGTGTATGAGGAGGAGTTTCTCATAAATTTTTGAGATGTGATTGAGAAGGCTAATAGGTCGGTATTCTTCCGGGACCGCTCCTCGTTTTTTGGGTTTTAGGAGTGGAACGATTATAGCATGTTTCCACTCTTTAGGGAAGTATCTAAGGCGTGAGCATGAGTTGTATATGTTTAGTAGAAACATGTGAGTCTTTCTGGGTAGTTGTTTGAGTAGTACGTATGGTATATTGTCTAGTCCAGATGACTTGTTTCCTTTTGTGTTTCTCAGTGTTGCAGTCAACTGCTTATATGTTGAGTGAATGAAGTTGTGTGTGGTCCTCGTGACGTGGGTGTGTTTGTAGGTTTGGTCAGTGCGTGCTTTGTCTCGGTCGACGTAGTATTGTGCTAGTATAGACGCCTGATCTGCAGGAGTGAGAATCTCACCGTCTTGGGTTATTTTCACCGATTTTGATTTGGTGTTATGGCTTCTGACCAACTTCCAGAAGTTGTTGGGGTCATGATGTGTACGGCGTAATTGTTCGTGCCATAGTGATGTTTTCCACTGCGACATGAGTGATGTGATTTGTTTTGTGATACTGTTTATTATTGGTCGGTATGTAGGGTCTTTGGTCCTGTACCAACAGTTCTTGGTGTTGTTCCGTTGTTTTATGAGCTGTGTGATGTGTTTCGGTGGACTTTTGAGGTGTAAGGGTGTTGGGCTGAAAGTAGGTATAGCTGTGTTTGCTGCGTCTTTGATGATGTTCTGTAGTTGTATGATGGCCTCGTCTATGTCTTTTGTGCTGTTTAGTGTTTTTATGGTAGGTGTGTTGTTGAAAACAGTATGTTTGTACAGTTTCCAGTCTGCCTTATGGAAATTATATTTGTAGTCTATTTGTTGTCTTTTTGTTCTGTCTTGTCCCATTTTGTAGAGTACTGGTATATGGTCGTTGTCACTAAAATCGATGGTAGTGCAGTCCGTGAATCTGTGTGCCTGTTGTGTGAGGAGTAAGTCTAGTGTAGATGTGTATGCTGGGTTTGAGTGTTGCCTGTATGTATATGAATTAGGATGTATGATTGTGTATTTTGTTGTTGTGAGGTGTGTTCCTAATGCATTGGGTCTGGAGCAGTTCCAAGTGTGATGTCTCGCGTTTAAGTCACCTATTATGATGTGTTGTCTGTCCGTTTCAATGTCTTTTAGGAAAGTTTTGAGTGGTTCGGGTGAGGCTGTTGGGCTCCTGTATACACATGTGATTTTGTAAGTGTATTTCAGTTTAACTTGTATGGTGATTGCAGTGTGTTTGTCGTCACTGAGTGTGTTGTTGTCTATAATCCTAGAGGGGATGTCATTACGTACCAGTAGGGCAACGCCGCCTTGTTGGGTTGTTGTAGAGTCATGTCTGTATATGTGATATCCCCGGAAATGTACTTGTTTCCGTCTGTTCAGTTTTGTGTCTGTGAGTGCCATTACGGATGGCCTATGAGAGGCCAGGAGTGTTTCCAGTTCTAGCTTACGAGACATAAGCCCTGTTATGTTATAGTTAATGATGGAATGTTTATCCATGGGTTTGGTTTATCATGACGGTTAGGTTTGTCATAAGCATCTGGCACATGTTGGTCAGTGTGTTTTGTACCCAGTTTATTATATTGTTGACCCAGGGAGGCTGAGTTTCTTGTGTGTTGGTTTGTGGTGTTGTGAGTTGAGGCATAAATGTCCCTCCCATTAGGGGCGGTGGCATGAAATTTTGTCCAGTTGTGGTGGGTGGGATGAAAGTTTGTCCATTTGGGGGAGGTGGAGTGGGATTTGACATGTTTGTGGGTAGGGGCACATGTGTGACTCCCGCGTACGAATTGGGGTCTGAGGTGGTGTGAGGAGCCTGATTTTTGGTTCCTGGTTGTTGGGCCCTTTTATGACCCTGGTTTGGTTTTTGGACTTGATTAGTTCAAGCCTTTTTGGGCAGTTTCGGTATGAGGCCACATGAGGGCCACCGCAGTTCGCACAGGTGGGTGGGGATGTGCGTGGGCACTCTTTGATTAAGTGGTTTTCTCCGCACCTGACGCATGTCAGTATGCTTCCACAATAATTTTTTGTATGCCCAAACTTTTGGCAATTATAACATTGCTTGGGTCCATTTGGGGCTCTCATGGTTTCTATCTTATAAACCATGTAGTCTATCGGGCCTATTTTTTTGAAATCCTCGATAGTTGTGTTATTTTCAGTCGTGACAATGAGGTGAGATGTGCACCTCTTCTTTCCGTCAGGGTCTGTTTTTGTCATTCTCCAGATTGTTTTAAAGCCAGGTAGTCTGGCCTGGAGTGTGTCTTTGATGTTATCAATGGGGTGATCTAAGTCGAACCCCTTTACTATGAATTTCTTTATAGGTTTAGTGTCCCGTGGTGCATACGTGTGATAGTCCACGGTTGGGCATGAATTTAATTTTAGGATAGTTTTGTTGTGGTCTTCTTTATTATTTAAGAATATTTTTGTTTCGGTCTTATTAGACCTTATATAAAATGAGGTTATATTTTCCTCTACTAAGGCATTTTTTAATATAACTGCCGACATTGGGGGTCTTATCACAATGGGTGGCATTTTTTTGTTATTGGTAATGTTGTTTGTAGTGTGGGTGTTGTCATTGTTTTGTTCCGTAGGTGCCGTACTAAGTGGTGCGTACGTGTTTTGTGTTTGTATAGGTGTAAAATGTTCTGTGGTCGGTCTCGGTACATGTCTCAGTGGTCTTTTAATAATCGTTGTGAATCCCTCACTGTCTGTTTGTGTTAATGTACGTTTGAGTCTTTGTTTGTTTGTTTGGTCAGTTGGATCGTCCATGGCGTCAGTCATTTTTAAGATAAAAATATTGTTTAAAATAAATAAACACAAGTGTTACGACCAGTAAACTGGTAATAACTAAATAAAAAAGTTAGTACTCACGTGGCCTTCACATCCTCCACACACGCGATCACAAAATTTTAAAATAAACAATAACGGAAAAAGCCGTTAGAGAGATGAGGAAAACCGTTAGCGGCACCACGTGGTCTTGGCGTCAGTAGCTCATCTCTGGTTGGCTGCTCTCATAGAACTGGAGAAGGTGCCATGGCTTAGACACGCTGGGTGTATATAACCTTATGGCCAATCTCAGCACCGAGCGGTAACCGTTTTACTTTACTTGTTACAGGCTCAGATTTGTTATTATTTTTTTTAACATCTTCCTTTTAATTTATTGTTTAAATTACATTGGTATAACAAATAATATTTATAATCATTACATGCATATTCACATTTCTTGAGCACATACAATTTTATTTTTCTTGATTGTGGTGCTGGTGGAGCTCCCTGGTGACGGGCCGCTGAATTTCCCCGGGCGTCCGTACGGATGGCGGGCGGTCACACATATATATATATATATATATATATATATATATATATATATATATATATATATATATATATATATATGCACACATATTAAAAAAAACACTCACGTAGAGTTGTGCTTACAGTAAATTTTGTATCTTCAAGCCCATAGTGTATCATGCACGGTGGTGATGAGGCTGAAATCACGAAGAGTCGCTAGGTTTTAGTCTACTACCCAACCACTGAGCTACAATGATTACGCTATAATATGTAAATCATATTATATAACTTAAAGCATTGGAAAAGTTGAGGATTAAAGAAAACAAAATAGATAAATTAAGACAAGGAGAAGTTAGAGATGCAGGAATTGAAATGTTTCAACTAAGTAACCTTAATGAATTGTGTCTACGTCTCGGCCTAAATTTTGCGCCATCCTCAGGGTGATTCAGTGAGGGTTGTCACAATATTTTTTTTTTTTTTTTCTAGAAACAATTCTTTATTGAGCAATATTACAATCTGTCCAATTTAGGACATATCACAATAAAATTAACTCAATACATTAAGGCTGCTTAATTAATGTGTTTCTATCACTGCACCCCCAACCAACTTCACATTGTATTCATTGTTCTGATATCCTTCTCTCAATTGATTTCTTGAAGGTGACACAAAATTTGACTTCCTTTTCTTAAAAAATTATTTTTCTTTACTATCTAAAACATTGTTTTACTGCGTTTCGGGATTCTTTTTTATCACTTTTTAACACACACACACGCATTTTATTACATAGATACTGCTATTCCTCTTAATTGATATATTTTTGCCCTCTGTTATTAGGACGAATAGCAGTAAGCTGTGTGTGTGTTAAAAAGTGATGAAAAAAGTCTTTATAATGGGGACGGGGGTCTGTAAACGTAGAATAACAATGGCACAGATAGTGAAAAAATAAATAAGATAAGGAAGTTAAAGAGTGTTTTTTTAAATATGAAATGAAGCTTCTTAAAAAATTATAAAAGAAAAGAAACTTAAATTCACGGATTTTGTGAGTGAATTTAAATTGTGAATGGATTGTTACTGAAAGCGCTAGTGGTTATAATAATAATTATAATTTTCCTAAAAAATAGTGTTTGGTTTCATTAAAATGTGTGAATTTAATTTTACCTTCGTCTGCAAAAAATGATAATCAAAAGAATGAAACATCGTAAGTTTAAAAAAAAAAAATATTTTAATGTAAATTGAGGTTTATAAACGTCAAGACGGTACGGACTCAACCACACTGAAGCAATGCAAAGAAGCATGGTGCACCATTTGGTCTAAGGTTCCGGAGAACAACAAGTTAAAGCGAACCTTCGGAGTTTCGCGAACACTACCCCAGATACTTTGACACCGCAGGGAGGAAGCTATAATAACACGGTTGAGGATTGGACACACCAGACTGACACATGAGCACCTGCTTGAAGGGAAACCTCCGCCGAAATGCCAGCGCTGTGACATAGAATTAACTGTGGAACACATCCTGATGGAATGCCCACTGTATAGTTCAGGCAGAACATGGCCTCTTCTACAAAGCTAGAAGGAAACAATGGACCAAATGAATCAAGAAAATTTGTTCATTTTTGTGAAAAAAAAAAAAAAATTGTACTCATCTCTGTAAATAGTTAATGACCACGGTGTCTCTAACCTTCATAGTTGTACATGTCACCTAAAACTGTAATCAAATAAATAAATAAACATGTAAATGATCAATAACACACCCATTTCTTATGTATAACGCTCAATATAAATAAGTGTATACATTTTTGTTGTAATATTACCAATGTAAACTTTTTCAAATTGTAACATGAGTTATTTATTTATTTTTTGTTATAATCGTCAATTCTCTCTATATCGAAGATAATTTAAATTAATCGCTTATAAAGGTTACATACACTCAGTTCTGTTTTTTAAAAGAGGAGAAGATACATATCATGGTGGATTACAATTGTTCATTACTGGAAATAATAAATTACATATCGACATTAAAATAATAATTTCAGCATTATAAAATTCTTTTGGTATTCAATGAGAATGGATATTGGAGAGGGCAGGGCTTATTAAAACGGACGCAGACAAAGGGAAGCTAATACAGGAGAGGGCCGATTCCAAATTGATTTTCCGACGGAGGAAGGGGCAGGAGTGGTGGGCTGTTTACATAGCATGTATATATTCATGCCGCCATCCATCTAACTTTTGATGGGGGCCACTGCCAGATAGCGGTATCTCTTCGGCCTACTTCTTATTTACACATTAAGCAGCTTTTATTCTACTTTTCTGCCTACTTTTTCCTTCGCCTTTAGTATAATGTCGTTCGGAGGTCGAGAAAGGCTTATTCGAGAAGTACAAAGTGCCGAATATTATTTATAAAAGAAACAGATTCAGTATTTATAAATCGGTAGAACATTAAGAATACTTTTTAAATCCAATTATTGGAAATACTGAATACATAAGTATGAATTATGTGTTAGAAACCTACCAATATCTAAGAACTTATATAAGTCAGGATGGCATGTTAGATTCGGAAATCGGAAGTCGGATCAGCAAAGCGAAAAGCGTCTACTTACTAGTCAGCAATCTATAATCAGTAAAACAGAAACATTTCGTGACATAAAAGTAGTCCTCTTCAAGAATATATTTCTTCTGGTACTGCGGGTTGGAGCAGAGCACAGAACGGTGATGGATAAATGTATCAAATGACTCACTACAGCTGAAATGAGGTATTTAGGTGAGTAGATGGAAAAGAAGAAGGATCGCTTCCGGAATTCATCATTAGGGAAGACCTACAGCGAGTTAAATCATAATCGTTAGAGCAGTTTTTAAGAAAATCGTAAAAATGTGCAGAATGCATGTATAAAGTTGCTCTTCTGGTCAGCTGATTTTGATGAAAAAGTTTCTGTAACATCTCGGCGGTATAGTTGTCTTAAATATAAAATTTCAGTTTCATCTTTTCGCTTTCGCCTGGGAGTTACCACACACACACAGACCTTTTTGCGGGGCATGATCATTTTAATTCAGGAGGCACTAAAGCGTATATTTCCGTCGAAGACTAGAATTCGAAAATTTTCACGATCGCAATACTTTATCTTACTATATATATCATATGTAGGTGGTAAGTGAAAGTAAAAACAACCTAAGTATACCTACAAGTTAGACGAATGATATCTAACTAAAAGAGTTGAGAGAAAATATTTTTTTAAGTTATTTTTTTCATTCCGAACATCAGGATAGTAATATAGATGTATGATATAAAGGGAAAGGTCTGTTATACATCTTATATTCAACGTTGCATCAAAAAATGGAGAGTCGTGGAAAGCGTACAAAACTGTCTGACTGTTGTAGATAATTATTTATTGAAATACAGGTTTTTATAATAACGCAATTATTTAAACTTTTTTATATCTCTTACTGGTATAATACTTACGGAAGTAAAAGTCGTATGTTGCTCCAATTGTTTTTCTGTTGCCGATTACAATGGTTCATCATTGGAAGTAATAAACCCCAAATCATAAGATAATTGTAAAAATTTCTATTCCGAATCGCGACAGAATATAATTGGAAATTCACTTCGAAATTAAAAATAAAAGATCATTAATGGATATCATTAGGGTGTGACAGAGGAATTCCTACGTGAGTTAAGAGTTGGGAGTTGGAATGAAGTGAAGTAAAGCAGGTTAGGCCGGAAAAGTTTTAAAGTTTAATGTTGCGAGGGACTGGGGGAAAAAACCGTGAACTAGGAAACAACTTTGTGAGTGTTATCTAATTTATGGGGAGCTGGCGTTTAACTTGTGTCTACGTGAGTGGCTTACAGAGCTAGTAGCCCCATGTTACGGTCTTCTACACCACTGTCAGGGGGGTGAACATCAATACTGCACCATGCACCAGAAACTTACTGTAATAAACCTTATAGAAAAGTTATCTAACATTTTATTTATCTGTTTTAGAATAAAAATGTCTGTTTTAAACTGAAAACTATATTGAAAGGAAATCACAAAACTTTCACTTAAATTTTTGCTTGGCTTTTGATCGAGTTTTGGCATCCAGGACTGCCTACAAACTCCGCTAATTCCTCTCCCCAACATATTTCCTAATAATCCCCTCCTACCTTATAGATAGAACTTTTAAAGTTAATTATAACCTCTCCTACTCCTTAGTATTCAATCAGTCAGCCGGTGTACCTCAAGGTAGTATCCTAGTCCCAATCCTCTACACGGTGTATACAGCTGATATCCCCATCCATCCAAGCACTTTCCTCTCTACTTACGCTGATGACACATGTGTGCTATCCGTAAATAATGATCCTATTGTTGCTTCCCAAGTCCTACAGAACCATTTATCCGCCATTGCAGAATGGTGTCACAATTGGAGAATCAAAATAAATCCTAATATTAACACCAAATCACCTTCACTCTACGACGTAAACCTATGACTTCCTGTTCGTGGTTTTCTGTAATCATACCCCTTTCATCACTGTAGAACAAATACGATACTTTGGACATCATCTTGACTAACGTCTAACATGGAATCCTCATACAAGACTTAAACGACAAGAAACTGCTCGTAGATCGTAGAAACTTATGACAAACCATCAAACTCCTCTTTACTTAAAAAACTATTTACACAACATTACAGCCCTATTTGACTTATGCATTGAGCTATGGGCTCCACTAACCATCGAATCCCTTCCGCATCCAATTCTTGCTATCTAAAATCCTTCGATAAATCTTTGATGCTCCTTACTTTGTTACCAATAAACTCATCCAAAGAGACCTGAATATCCCACTAGTTGCAGAAATTGCCCAAAATTACCCGCCCATACAAATCCGCTTGTCCGCATCCTCTCATCGACATATTTCCCGATAATCCTCCGAGGCGTCTGAAAAGACGGTGGCCTCGAGACCTGCTGATAAAATATACATTAAAGTGCTACCGCTGGGTAGATTCTTCTCAAAACATTTTAAACCAATAATCTGTAAATAGATCATGGCTAAAAAGTTGCTGGATTAGAGATCTATATTCCTGAATTAAAGGGGCAGATGCTGCAGGATTCACTAGTTTTAATAACGACTTGGGTTATTAACTCTAGAAGACATTGTTCCCTATAATTTTTAATTAACAAGTAAGAATCATTGATATATCTTCAAAAATAGTGTTGAGGTTCATGAAAAAGGTTGGATTTCTTATAAATAGAGAGGACATTGCAACTTTTAGAGCCTAGTTTTTTATCCCTGAAAATAAATAATTGAGACGTTGATTTCCAAAAGGTACTATATCCACTTCGGACAATTTTACAGGAAACGCAAGAATCTGTCATTTTTTTTTATTATTGGACCAATTTATTGCACTTTTCCTATGGCATTTAAACAATTAAATATGGATATAGTTCTTTTTGGAATGAAATATGGACATAGTACTTTTTGGAAAGAATTAAAAGGGATTTAGCACTTTTTAGAAGAAAATAATTTCGGCAAATCGGTAACCTTCCTAATACAACATTTTATGATAACATCTGATGACGAAACTAGATAAAACTAAACCATTAGAATACAAATATGTCAAAATATGAATATCTAAACACATGTCCTTTAGTAACTTTTGGAAATCAACGTCTCAATTAGTTGCAATGAGACTAACTACCATATAATAGGTAGTTAGGAGAGACTGTAACCCACAAAACGCTGAATTGAAAACAATAATCAAGAGTATATTGTTGCCTAGGGTTGACGAATTACAACAGTTTTCCATTGACTCTCGACAATCCGGACCAAGTTCCTGCCCGTCCCTTTATGCCCTTCATTAGCGGATACTAACGATCTTATTGTGCCAGGGATTGGAGCTTTATGGGGTCCCAGAGATCCAAACCTCATTAAAATTGTCCTACCAGCGTCGGTTGAATGCCAAATCACAACTTAATAAAATATTAAAAATCAGGATGGCTCAGCGTTTTAAATTCCTCCCGTGTTCATGGCTTCCCTGGGCTTAATCCTGAGTCATATAATTATATTTGTCAATGTTCTTCGAATATTCATTCTAAAAAAATGCAATTTAAACGAGTAACTGTGTCAAAAAAATCATTGTTAAAAAAAATTAGTTTTCTAACAAATTTTCACTGAGACATCCTACAATTTATGTCAATAAGGACTAAGTAATAATGATTCAAGACTTGTGCAATAAAATTAGGATATTTAACACAAAAATTCAAGAATAAATTAAAAGAAATGTAATACATATTTATTTAATTTTAAGACTATATCAGTCATACATCAATTAGCTACAAGGCTATATTCTTTTTACAGCTAGCTGATAATCATCAGAAATTAAAGAGGAAGAAAGGGTTAAAACTAGTGATATTTCAGTTTTTCATGAATGAAATGGTACCTAGTTCAGGCCAAATCGGTAGGGAACATTAAGTTATTTATGAAGGAGCTTGTGCATGATAAATTGGGAATATTAGTGATTAATGTTTAATTTTCGATAAATAGAACGATGGTTTGATGATTTATTAGAGCTGCACAGCTCTGTACCGATATTGAAGCTTAATTTTTGATTTGTTATCTTCAAGAATCGAAGATAAAAAAAAAAAAAAAAAAAATGGTAATGGAGTTTTCATGAAAGAAATGGTACCTAGTTCAGGCCAAATCGGTAGGGAACATTAAGTTATTTATGAAGGAGCTTGTGCATGATAAATTAAGAATATTAGTGATTAATGTGGAATTTTTGATAAATAGAACGATGGTTTGATGATTTATTAGAGCTGCACAGCTCTGTACCGATATTGAAGCTTAATTTTTGATTTGTTATCTTCAAGAATCGAAGATAAAAAAAAAAAAAAAAAAAGATGGTTTAAATGGTAAGTTTTCAATGAAAGAAGAAATGGTGAACACTGAAGTTTCAGGCTCAAATCGGTAGGGGGAAACAATTAAGTTATTTTATAGAAGGAGCTTGTGCATGATAAATTAAGAATATTAGTGATTAATGTGGAATTTTTGATAAATAGAACGATGGTTTGATGATTTATTAGAGCTGCACAGCTCTGTACCGATATTGAAGCTTAATTTTTGATTTGTTATATTCAAGAATCGAAGATAAAAAAAAAAAAAAAAAAAAAAAAAATGGTAATGGAGTTTTTATGAAACAAATGGTACCTAGTTCAGGCGAAATCGGTAGGGAACATCACGTTCTTTATGAATGATGAATGCGTGATAAATTGGGAATATTAGTGATTTATAATGAATCCCGGATAAATAGATCGATGGTTGGATGGTTTAGTAGAGCTGCACAGCTCTGTGCCGATGTTAAATCTTAATTTTTGATTTGTTATCTTCAAGAATCGACCACAAAAAAATAAAATAAAAAATATATCCGCTTCCAAATTTGAGGGCTTAAGTTTTAAAATACATCAAGTCTGAATGAAGAAAAATTAAAAATCCGTCTGTCCACCAAGAATTTATAAATAACTAAGTTCAAAAATTACACATTAAAGTTTTTACTAAATAAGAAAAGAATCGTTGAAATCTGTTCGGAAATAGCTGAGATAATAGCTTTTTAAAATTAACTGTGGTAGATAGGCCATTTTCGTTTGCATTATTTATTCTTTTAATGTTACATAATTTCATATAAACATCTATATAAACAGTCATACCCTAATATAGTTAATTGTAAATAAAAAAACCATTGTTTAATAATTCTCAGCGCGTTCAAAGATAAAGTATATAATACCACTATAACAAATAGCGTTTGAAATGGTGTTTTTTTATTTCATTTAAGGTCACTTTGTACTATAGTGACTATTCGAGCAATTACTTTTTAATCCTTAATGTTTATCTTGTTTAATATTTTTCTAATTTACCTATTTTAATGTGATTGCAAAAGGTATGCCTTATTTATTTAACCTACATCTATGATGTCTGGAAATAGTTTTCAGTTGTTTTTGTTTGTTGTGTTTGTGCTATACGGACTTAATTGACCAATTACTTTTGTATAGAGTGGGAGGCCTGCCAAAAAAAAAAAAAAAAAAAATGTATTATATATATGTTTTCTTATGTTTTGTTTTTCACTTGCGGACGATTATTTATTTATTATAGGTTCATATTAGGACCAACTTAAGTTACTGAATAGCTTTACATGCGACTCCCAGAAATACTTAATTCTTAAACGATTGATGTATATACGTGTAGTATTTGAGAGAGAAGGACTTGGTGATGGCTTAGGTCCGGCCAGATGTAATACATTACCCGACTTAAGGACAGCCAAAGCGGATTCCCGTTGAAGCGGCTCCTAAGAGGATGTACTCAACATATAGGATTATTGGGGAGGCCTCTCCTGCTTCTCTGCTCTCTCCATTTCTCTTATTCTCAATACTGTATTCAAATCTACATTATATACAGTTAAATTTTCTCTTTGAGATATCACTTAGATAACTGGAATTCCAGAACATTTTCATAGGTAAGTAAACTTTTTGTTGTTTTTGCAGGATTTTGGATCTCTTTTACAAAAAAAAAAAAAAAAAAAAAAAAAAACTATTTGAAAATAGTACATTTCATTGATAATACAATAATAACAAAATTAAATAAAAACAAAAAAAAAAACAGTACTACAACAGTTCAGTACTTATAGAGATTTGTACTGTTTCACGGCCAACGAAAGTGCAAAGAGGCGATTTGGTCTACACCACGCTACATTTCCCAGTAAAAATTGTAAGAAATAATTCTGCCTTAGCTGTGACCTGGGATCCGTAGATCAGTAGCCTAATGTTCAAGCCTCATTTTGTTTTATCCCCACCTCGCCTTTGAAGGATTTACGGGGGTTTCTCGGGTCGGTGGTAAATGCCGAGATAAAATCCCTCCAACACCGAAACTCAAACTAGTGACTATGTGGTTTCACAAGGTTTAGTCATATGTTGCTAGGGCAACGCATGTTCAAAGCCACGCGCGCTAGCCCACTCAGCTACCCCGCCCCCAAAAATCCTTGGGCCACCGGCGGGTTCGAGCCCGGGACCTTGGGAATAGGAGGTTGTTATGCTAGCCATCATGCACAATGTTCTAGCCATTAGTTCAAGCCGCTCCCTGCAATACAATAATATATATGATAAATGTGAGTGAGTCCTACCTGTGGTCTAACAGCATTCCCTTTCTGAAATATTTTACAATGTTTATTTTATTTTATAATCTGCAACTTGTGTTACTTTCTGAAACTAAGTATTACTCCACGCCAGTGCTCCCTATTCCTGTAGCTCACCCCTGGAAGCCACATGCTCCCTCACATCCTCCATCCAAATTTTGCAGGATCTTTCTCACCTTCGTCCGACAGTACTTAAGCGATCGAAGTGGACAACTCGGCTCGACCATCCTCATGGCGTGACCGTGCCACATCAGTTTTCTAAATTTAATTTCATTTAGGATGAACACCCTATATAAATGAAATTCATCCTAAATGAAATCCTAAATGAAATTCGTCAGCCTTATTCTACTCTAATTTCAACATTTGCAATTTATTTTGGCCTAAATATACCATAGGAACTTCTCCAGAAATCCATTTCCATTGCCAATGATTCATCTTCAGAAGATATTGGCAATGTCATTGTCTCTACCCTAAAGTGATATAAACTGGAAGGAGTGGTATATATAATTTTTTTCGTATATAGTGATACCATTTTGCTACATAATAACCCATTTTACTGAGCTCTATCCCTATACTATTCCTAAATATTTTCAATGTTTATTTTCACACTTTAGGAGCTATGTATCGGTACGTCGTGATATTGAAAGACGGTAAATTGTGGGATCGTCCAGTCTTCTACATAAATGACAGAGAGATAAGTTGCATGGCATATACTTTGTTTTTACTTCCACTCGCTTCATTTAGTTCCCTTATCATTCATTCAAGATCAAATTCATCTGATGATGGGAGTACCTGATTGTCGGCTAACTAAAATCTAAAAAAGTACATCATGGCTGGTTCTGGGTTGATAGTAACAAGTGTTAGCGGGAGGGAACGTCATTATTTTAGGCCTTTAGTAGTTTATTAGTGTCATCAAAGATTCATTATTTTTCTTTGGTAATTTATTTTGCAGGGAGAGGATTGGTCAAGCAGATAGAGCATCGGGCTACTGTTCGAACCTCGACTAAAACAGATAGTCAAATGATTTCAACCGCGAAGCGACCCCGGGGTGTAAAGACCCACCTTAGGCATACCTAGAATTTATAAAGTAGGTACCTAAAATTTGGGGAAACCGGGTGACCGTGCGTGATTTAGGCCTGATCACCTCCTTGCTCGGCTGTCAGTAGTGAAACAGATCGAATCTCTAGAAATAATGAGCCCGAGACCTCACATGGGTTGTACAGCTACAGTTTTTTTTTAAAATTTTATTTTGTAACTTATTTTTCGAATGTAATAGATGTACTTTGATTTTATAGTCTACCACAAATGTGTTTTATTTATATTAAAGCTAATTGATAGGGTTAGTCTATTAACTAAAGTTAATTTAAAATGCCAATTCCGATAAAGTACTGTATGCTTTCCAATCCTTTCAGATAGGGAAAGAGAAAATGTAGATAGATACAAAAAGATTTGAAAGGGGAGCTTAATCCTCGCGGTCAAGTCGCCTTAACTGAATATCCAACTTTTCTTTAACTGCTTCTTTCAAACTGCTCTTTGAATCAATTGTCTCCTCTAATGGTCATTTTCCACTGAAACAAACGCTGCTGAAATTGCCCTTGAATTTAAAACATCATCTACAAAATATGTAATTTAAAATCAAGAAGTGTTTTTTTAGTGAGGTTTTATACCACTTTTAAACATGACGTCGACCCAGGAAGTGACTACTGAAATCACGTTCAGCCGCCAATTTTTTTTTCTACTTATAAGTATCCTTTTTTATAGAGACTAAGTGGACTACAGGTTTAATTAACTGCTGATGTGACTGAATAAATAATTCCTAAATGGCAAACCATATCTGAATTCTAATCTTGGACTATGAGATCATTGGCATAGTACCCTATCCGCAAAAATACTTCGCCCCTCCGGGTTATTGAAGAATATATTATATTACTCATTTTATTCAATAACCAATTGTTTTGTTGACAGGCTAACAACATCTACGCCATCGTATCTTCCCTCGTTTCGTTCTGGATCCCTTGCACCATCATGGTCTTCACCTACCTGGCCATCTTCAAGGAGGCGACGCGGCAGGAGAAGCAGCTCCACGCTCGGATCGGGAACCAGATGCTCCTCAGTCATCGGGACTGCAACGGGGACACGCTCGGCAGCAGCGGCTCCAACAAGGCCCTCACTTTGAACGAGGTCGGTGTCCACAACACCCCGACCAAGGACCGCAACATCATCAAGATGAAGAGGGAGCACAAGGCGGCCAGGACGCTAGGCATCATCATGGGAACCTTCATCCTCTGCTGGCTACCCTTCTTCTTGTGGTGGGTTTCTCCAATAGTGAGAACTCACATGAGTTCCGCATACTTGTCTTTAAAGACATGTTCATAATAAGACGAATTATACACCATACTTCACTGACACCATAAAGTATCATGAATTGTATTGGTTTATAATTTTCAATTATGAACCTTTGTAATAGACCAGAAAAAAAAATATGTTCTGACATTTCAAGATACGTAGAATCCGAATAACGAAAAAAATCCATTTCTAAGCCGACCCCAGAGTAAATTATAATCTACAATAAACTGTAATCGCGGAATTTAAACTATAAAGACTATAAACTTAATTAATTATTAAGTTATACATTACTGGTCATTATTTTTTAATTAATTTTATTTTTTTATGTTAACTTGAATTAAAAAAAAAAATTGTGAGCCTATTGTAGGGAGCGGCGTGTTCTAGTAAATAGGGCAGTAGTCTACTGCGTCGATTAGTTTTAAAATGGCGGAAGATTGAATATGCTTTGATTTAATAACTCAGTTATTTTTGGAGAAAGAGAAAAATTATATGAGGGTTTTCGAACTAAGAATCCGCTAACAATTATAAAAAGAAAAGAAAAAAAAAATTGGAATTTTACCGATAACTGTGTCTATAACTTAGCTACTTTTTTATTTAAGATAAAGGTAAAATTATTGAAATTCTGGATCAGGACACAGGAAACCGTGAAGAATAAACTGAAATTTCGCCTATTTTCTCAGAAACAAAAAATAAGTCCCTGAAATCGGTTTAGAAATAGCAGAGATATGACGTTTTGACATTAAAAATTAATTTTATTAGAATTATTTATTCTAGTCAATTGTCTTTAAACGGCTTTATAAACAGTTAGGTGGGATCACTTGTAGCTGGGTGGTTAGCATGACAGCCTCCTATGCCAAAGGTCACGGGTTCAAACCCGCAGGTGGTCCTATCCTAGGATTTTTAATGGGAGTAAAAAATCCTTAGTTATGCCGTCCTTCGGATGGGACGTTAAAAGATGGTCCCGAGCCAGTACGATGTCAGGTACTCGTTAAAGATCCCTATCCTAATAAAACCTGGATAGGCAAAATTTAGGACTCTCACTGTAGCATCGTCCGATTAGCCATAGTAGCATAAAGTGACGTTAAACAAACAAACAAACAGTTAGGCCCTAATTCTTTGGAAATAATGAAGTAACGTGTAATAATTTGCAGCGTTTTAAAAATTTCGGTTCTCCTGTGACCCACCTGTACGTTGAGTTGAAGTGACTCCTCCCTTATACACTAAGACAGTACTTCCTTGTGTCATTTCTCTACCAAACTATAAAAATCCACCATCCATTATATATTCACATTCTCCATAAATTTAAATTCTCAGATTACTTGTTGGGAAAAAGATAGAGCCACTCAGACTTTTACATATCATTCCACAGATCTAAAGCCTTCGATCGATCCTTTCTTGCCCGTTCCACTGCATTGTGGAACTCCATTCCTCCCAATACACGTCTTCTTCATTATCCAAACTAATATATCTCCTATTCCAACACCTATTATACCAAACAGACGCTCGTTGATTATACATTTTAAATCATATTTTTGATTGAAGGTACTAAATCGTTATTATCACCGATTAAAATAAATAAATAAATTGGCAAAACTGAAATCTACAGAAAAAATGTAGGTTATTTTGGAATCAGGAAATTTTATTTGAATTATAGAGTAAAAATAATTCTAAAAATATGTTTTAGAAATAACAGAGATATATTTTTTTTAAAGTGGCGGTGGTGATTAATCCCCCTAATGACTTTGATAAAAGACGGCTTAATATACAAGTTGGACGAATTTAATGACCAACTAAATGATAAAAGAGAACAACTACTTTTTTTTAATGTAATTTTTGTTTTATTGATATTAAGAACAGTAATATAAACGTATAATGTACCGTTGGAAAGAGAAAGGTTTTATAAAAAATATTATCTGATACACGAAGTTGTAAAATGTAATATAAAGTGTAGAATAGGGAATAAAATTATTACTGATTAACAATTTAATATAGTTATATTATTTAATATAAATCATAGGTTTTATTCAAAAATGAATACACGTTTTATTAAAATCAACATGAGAATATTTTTCAAAATGAAGTATATTTAATAATTTTTAAATTGATTTTAACATTCATGGTAAGTAGAAGTCGTGTGTTGCCCGCACCAGATTATTTTGTTTTGTTTTTTGAGGGAAATGACTAAGTATCATGTTATTAGAGAAAATGTCTTCGTTTAAGTGAAGAAGGAAAAGCGGTGCTCCTTGAACCTCTTTTGCTTAATTAAACCTATGCTTTAAGGGAATCCAAAGAAGTTAGCTCTTAACCCTAAGATAAGGATTTGCCTCTTTGACAAGTATCATCGGCCACTACAGAAATTTTATTAAGAAAATATAGGGCGGTGAATTCATGTAATATGGAAACGAAATAGTTTAATTTCTTAATTTAAAATTACTTTATGATTAAATGTTTATAAAATATATAAATAGCGGTTTTACGAAATCCTCACACACTAGGCTTTTCTCCAAAAGATTTACATCTGATAAGAACTTCAAAAACTTCCTTAAAGAACAAATTTTTGATAGTGGTCCGAAATCAGTTCAGTGTAGTCGAAAACACTTTATTTCTTCACAAAGCCCTACTTTTTAAGTTATAATTG
The DNA here is from genome assembly GCA_023052935.1 of Piezodorus guildinii. Classification (NCBI taxonomy): domain Eukaryota; kingdom Metazoa; phylum Arthropoda; class Insecta; order Hemiptera; family Pentatomidae; genus Piezodorus; species Piezodorus guildinii. The sequence goes on along the minus strand of CM041293.1, from coordinate 135,012,052 downwards.
AAACGTTGAATAGTAATATTTAGCTGTATAGAAAATAAGGGTAAATAATATTTGGATAATATTTTTTAAAAATTAATTGCATTGTGTAGTGGAGCTAAACTGGAGCAGCGGGTTAGCACGATGACTCGCATATAGGGAGAGTTACTCCCATCCTAAATTCAGTGGCCGGAAAAAGCGTACTTTCTATACAATGATATTGTTACTCTGTAGTTTATTAACAATAATTGTAAATATTTTTATTGACACTACATAATAACTAAATTTTGCAATGTGTATTGAACTAGGGCAACCACACGAGCCTTGTACAGTTCCATTCTGTATTGATTAAAAATAAAATGCCATTAGTACCCCAAAATAAGTCCCACTGATTTACCGCCCTGCTTCTACCATGCGGGGTCTTCCTTGGTCAGAATATTTCTGCCTTAATAATATTATTTGTAGCCTATTGTCACTTCCAGTTCTTCATCAACCTTAGTCCCTCATTCTTTTTTTATCCCTTTCCAAACCTGAAGACAACTATCCCTCAGAGTATTAAATTCTAGCGACATTTTCTCCTCAGTGTAGGCGAATTAATCCATCATAAAAGGTTTATGAATTGAGCGCTGTCGTTGACGACTATAAAATATATCCTAATGTACCGTTGGATTTCCACCTCAAAATTTACGATCCAACATCAATCTTGTAACGCATTGTATAAGGTTTCCGAATCCCTTTCTAAAACTAATTACTGGACAATTTCATATGTAACGACCTAATACCAGATATCAGACTTCAGTTATGATAAATATACTTTCTTTGTTAACAGGTACGTGACAACTTCGCTCTGCCAGGCATGCTACGTTCCCGATGTGGTTGTGACTATCCTCTTCTGGATCGGCTACTTCAACTCCACCCTCAACCCCATCATCTACGCTTACTTCAACCGGGACTTCAGGGAGGCTTTCAAGAACACCCTCCAGTGCGCATTCTGCTCCCTTTGCAGGAGACCCCCTTCCGACCTGGAGGCCCTGGAAGTGAGGAGGCCGTCCCTCCGCTACGACGACCGGACACGGAGCATCTACTCCGAGACCTACCTCAAGCATATCGATCGGCGGCGGAGCAGTGAAGTCGGTAGCAGCCTCTGATCCGAGGACCAGGTCTAACTCCCGCTGAGGAGGAGTTAGGCCGCATCGGGTCTAGGTCTGATGGCGGAATGTCTGGGCGATGTCGTGGGTAACCAAAGAGGTCAGAGAGTGAGTGACAGTGTTGGCGGACAGAAATGGAATGTTGTTTGCTATATGGAAAATAGTTAATCAATCCTCTGTTGGGAGACGCCACTTGAATTTAAACGCAATTGGTGACTAAGGCATCAGTAATATATTATAAGATTAAAAAAGAAAAGTATTCTGAATTGTCTTAAATACTTTCGTTGATATCTGTTCAGAATTAAAAAATAAAAAAAAGAAATCCTCTGAGCCGGATCCAGTGGAATATTTTTCTAGGGTGATGGAGTTTTTATTTTTCAGAGAGTAGAGGAAGGAGGTATAACGTTGTATCAGAATCCAAATTTAATCAAGTAGGCATATTATTCAAAGGTGAATTCGGAGTATTAATACTAGAAGGTATTTTGGCATGCTTTGGTGTTGTGTTCGTCGTTTCATATCCTGTCTTCTTTACTAATTGCATAAAGGGCAGGTTATTCTTTATGTAACAGAGTGGATCACAAGAGTTTTTTATGGGTAGCATGTCCCTGAAAAAAAATTGACAAGCACAAGCCTGTATCTGGAACTGTGCATATGTATGACTTCGAGGTTTATACTCGTGTAACAAATGTTGTAGTTCTTTTGATAAGTCGTTGATTTTTTTTGACAGTGTTTATTTTGAGAGGGAAAATTTTCTCTGTTCTCTGAAGGATCAGTCACTGCCATGTCCAGATTCCAATAGAATTCGTTTTTTAGAAGTCGCTTGAAAAGGAAATCTTATATCTATTACTCTAAATTTCCAATAAATACATCAATAGAAGCTTTTATTGCCACATAATTACTCGAAAACTATTGAAAATCGATCAGTAATTCGTTAAAAAATAATTTTTGTCGCCTAGAGAAATCATTGAATTCATATTTTAAGAAAAAATGTATAATTAAAATGTGATAACATGCTTAGGTTAGCAATGAAAAAAAATTAAAAGTTGCAACATGAAATATTTTCTGAAATTCTTGCATATACAAGGTATGCCTGTGCTTTCAGGCAATAATTATTTTAAAATTTATGGTTTACATTTATTGTTTCAAAGCCTGTTTTTTTTCTTATTTATTACTTATCCTTAACAAATAATGTAAAGATTTAATACATCTTCATAAAAAGCACATTTCTATAGCATCTTGATGACCTGTCACCAATTGAATCAACTTCGAATAAATTAAATAAATATAATGCTAAAAAAGAAATATTCTTAAGTAGTTAGTAGAAAGAGAGAGAGAGATAAGTAGAGAGAAAGTAAAAGTATATTTTTAAATATTGAAGACCTGATATAACTTTTAAAATGAAAAAAAAAAAAAACGAAGGTAACTAAATTTTGATTAAAATTTTGAAAAATTCAACTTCAATAAAAATTTCCATGCTAGAGCTACTGTATTGTTGTTCACAATCACCTTACGGGGAAAGATTTTTTTTTTTTTTTTATCTTCATAATTTAAGTTATTTTGAAAATACTTGTAAAAAAATATTTTAATGTTCAACATGTTTTCTTCAGAAACATTGCATATTCCATCTAAGGTGATAGTGAACTCAGTTAGTCAAAATGTATGGAATACTCCCTACATAAGACAATTAATAATTAAGTAGCGGATTTGGTGGAATAGCTAATATTTTCCATAAATTTCAGATTTCAAATACCTTCCGTAGTTATAAAATACTTGGGTAGCACTTCTATGAGAAATAAATTAATAATACTTTTAGGGATAAAAAATAAATAAATAGATGAAATTTGACCTTGTTATAAATCAATTTGAACTTTTTATTCCTGTGTATTGTGTCATAAATGTCAAAGTTCAAGAAAAGAATATTCTCAATTTTTTTTTCAATTAAAATACATTTGTAATTATATTGCAGAAGAATATATATTAAATTACAGGAGATGTTTACCGATGTTTCGTCCTAAATATTAGGCCTTCGTTACGGCAAATCCAGAGGATGATCTCTAAAAACTGAAACGATGCTGCCTAGAGATTCTCTTTCATAGTTGTCATGAAGAAGGCCAATTTGAGCCGAAACGTCAACACACAATAAAATAAATTTTCTTCGTCATGTTTGTAATACATGAGTACAGACTTCTCTCAATTTTTTTTTCTTTTAATGCCCATTGTATTTCATAATCCTTACCTTACCAAACTCCATAAAAATCAGTGATATTCCTTTAAAAGCAATCTTGTATACTTTTTTTTTTTAATTTGCATTATTGTTTAGAGAGTGTACCTCAATGTATTTTTAATAATATGTGTATCATAATTAATAAACAACTGTATAATGTCAAGTTATGGTATTCTTAAAATGGAACATTTAACATTTGGAAAATGTTGCATATGTAATGTCTAGTCGCATTAATTTAGAAAAAATTAAATACACCTATTTTTCACCGAATTTTCTCTACATCGTCCAGACAAGCCGCTTCATCAGCATAGGGCGCATTGCCTGAAGAAAATGTGATAAAACCGAATATTTTTCGGAGATTCAAGTTGAAGTTACCACAAAAAAATATATACAAAACAGAGTAAATTAATATTTAAAGTGTATATATATATATATATATATATATATATATATATATATAATAAATAAAGAATTAGGAATATTTATAAGAAAATATGTAAATATTAGCTATGTAACTCTCTTATTTAATCACACTCAACTAAAGGGTGTTGTCAAAACGGGTACATTACCAGCAATATTGAAGTGAAATCGTACATAATATATTGTCACTATATTAAGTACAGTTACTTTATTGTGTGCTAAACTATTTAGTGACTATTGTATATACATTATGTTTTATGTTGTGTTTCATTTTTTTTTTTATTTTGTTTGTAAATGAATGAAAATATTGGATATATTTATTATTACGTCCTAGTTGTCAGAGGAAAAATTATATAGCTGTATCATAGTAGATGTGTTAGTAAATGTAAATGTTAGATAAGTGGAATGATAACCCTACATATTTTTTTTTTTTTTAATAATATTAATTTGTAAGCGATGTAACATAAAATATAAATATATATAAAAAAGAAAATACAATTGAGCAATAATCGGATATTGTTTGGGTTTGATTTTGAGAATTTAAGGGAAAATTTGTAAATATATAATTTTAATTTGATGCGGTTGATTTACACCAAAGTTTTATTTTTTTTTTTCGAATATAATGAAATCAGAATATATTTTCACGTAGCTTAGGAACAAAATTTTCGCGAATTATTCTAGTTGGAAAAGTTTTCAGAGGCTTGATTTATCGCTTCCCTGGGAATCGGCTGTAGCAAAATCCTTCAACAACTTTTGGTGAAATTTAATTTAAATCAGGGTTGACTGACGTCCTCCAAGATGTGCCACGGTCCATCTAGTTTAATCCCAGAAATTTCCTAAAGTATTTCGTTCATCCAAAACTCTAAACCTAATAAAGAAGGATGTATTATATATGTAATACAAAAATGTGTAGATAGGCGAAAATAGTGATTCCTGATAAAACTAAATGCTGATTGTATGGTTTTAACATTCTAATGTACAATTCTACTCAAAAATACTATCATAAGGTTTCTGACAGTCTGTGTGTTAGGATTTAAATGTGTACTTTTTTAAGAAATGATCCTAGTTTTTCTAACTTATGAGAAATGTTTCTTGCCAGCTTATTAACCGATTGGTTTCTTGAGTGTTTTTTTTTTCTTTTATTAATAACCAAAAAAAAGTACGGAGAAGCGATTTTTAATGTAAAAGAAGTTGTATTACTAAGATATCTCACGAACCGAGACAATGTATAACACATTGGAGAGAAACGTCCTGAAAGGGTGTTTTATCAGGGATATTCCTGATCGAAATGTGATATAATGAGGCTATCAGATTTTTTTTGTTATGTTGTGTATATATGGCCACAAAATTACTTGCACGACAATCCATTTGTACCTTGAATATATAATAAATACCAGAATGAACTAGGTAGCTGTTGTGTTTAACTGCGAAATAACAAAATATACTATATATGTGTAACTATCAAGTTAATTATTAAGTTAATCAAATGAATGAGACTCAAGAAATTTCATTAAGTTGAAGAAAAATCTTATAATTAATTTTATCAATATTTGGTTTATATTTAAAAAAAAAATAAGACGAGATAAATTTAGTAAAACATTGTTATCTTTTAAGTAATCTGTAAATAATTGTATTTAATTTTTGTATATTTTTTGTATATTGAACCAAATACTTTCCCAAAGCATAATCAAAACTGTAGAAGTATACGAAAGTTACATTCTCGAATAGCTATCTTGTTATATTTGTATATAACAATTGTATATAATTATTTTATTTTATTTTCCTTGTTGCTTTTATTTCTTTTTTTTTTTAGTGTATAAGATGTTTAAAGAAAATAATATTTTCTTTTGTGATATACAAATAAAGTATGAAATAAATATTTTATAACCCAAATAATATCCTAGAAGAGATACCTTAAACGTTTATTGAAAGAAAAAGAGTAAGTTAAAGAAACTTGGTGTGTGTGTATTTTTGTTGTTTTGATCCGGTTTAAGGGCGTTCAACTACTAAAATGCCCGTTGGTTTGTGCAGTGTCAAGTCCGATTTTGGTAACCACTTATCCCAGAGTCGAGAGAGAGAGAGAGAGAGAGAGAGAGAGAGAGAGAGAGAGAGAGAGAGAGAGAGAGGAGAGTGAGAGAGAGAGGCGTGGTAGCGAGAGACAAACGGCCAGACGCGCTGAGGCCCACCGGACATCTGGAGGCGCACAGTGGGCAAAATCGCCAATTTAGATCGACAAAAGTCAAGTCAAAAGTTTGGAATTTTCTTGTGCTTCACATTTTTATTATTAGTTGGCAATATCCTTAATACTAATATTTCCCGCCGTACCGTGTTTACAGATAAATATTAAATGAATGAATCATTCCTGTTCGCACAAGTGCCTATAAACTGGTAGTGGGATTATCTTTATTCCATGGCTATTTATTGTGTTCAAGGTGTATTTAAAACAAAGTCTTTTTGCTTTTATTTAACAATGGACATTGCTGAGATAGGTAAGACATTATATTTCCAATCTCGTTATTGAATATACATTGCAATCTCAACTGTAGAGTTAATTTAGCAATTTGTAAATGTATGCCCCTATTCAATAACGAAAAACTATATAACCCCCAAGTTACCCCAAGGATTTGTATGTAGGATTTGTTTTAGCAATCCTTCTAGTATTTAGATATTACAAAAAAAATTGGGGTTTGGGTGATAAATAATTTTTTCATACACAACACTCCGAAACAAAACTTTTACAATCAATAATTTCAAGAATTTCCTAAATGATATAAAATACATTTATTAGCAGGTTTTAGCAACTCCGAGCCATAATTAGATTTTTTATTATTTTGGTATTATTTTTCTCGTATTCTAGGACTTTAATTGTAAAATATAGGTAATTTTTAGATTTCAACAAATAAATTTGATGTTTGACCACGGTGCCCTCGCCGATCGTGTCAAAAATAAATTAGGTTTTATAAATTTTTCTTATATATTTTTTCCGTAATCTAGGACCCCCAAGGTTAAATATGGACAAGTTTTAGAATTTTGTCCACCTAAATCGGTCTTATTTTCAACTGTGAGGCGTCCAAGTCCACCACAGTAAGAGGCGACTATATTGTTCTATCATTGTTTAATATGCGAGGCCGGAGTTAAATACCACGCAGTATACCTATTTACAAAATTTACGTTAGTACAGACCACTAATGTTTACAGTTTTGATACCTTCACTTGAAAATGTCCAAATCCTATCCGATCCTCGGAGCTAACGTGCTCTGGTGGGCGAGTAGCGCCTCCGCGATCACCGGCACGGCCCTTACAAACAACGCCACTCCAACTTCTCTCCCTTGCGACCTCTATGCGGGTAATAGGTTAGTTGCCATAGCTTTCGTACTTTGGTGGTAAATTATTAAAATGAAAAATGTATAATAAAATCTAAAAAATATGATTATGATAAACTCAGATGAAAGAGATAAAGAGAAGATATGAGAGGAGAGAAAATGAAGAAATAAAGATTGTATAAGTACTATTTATAGAGGCTGTTTTGGAGTCAACATTTCACGATAAATTTTAACAACGCACTGATAACAGATTCATCATCTCGTAGGGCCCTTGAGATTTCGGAAGGTATGCCAAGCTGGCTTAGGACTGTTCGGTTGTTAGGGCATTGTTCGAAATATGCCGGATGGTGAGAATGTTACCACATTTTGTGCACATTGGAAGTGTTTCTTTAGTTATGAGGTGGCCATGAGTTAGTCTTCTATAGCCTATCCTAAGACAGGTAAGGATGACTTACTACCCAATTCTTAAATTGAATTTTAAAAAAAAGGTCACATACGATCTAGTGCGATATGATTTCCGTTGCAGTTGGGACACCTATCAGGTAATAAACACCGTACGTTATCAGCATGATTTTTTTTTTCTTTTTTTTATCGTCAAATGTTTTCATTCACACCTGTCAATAAATGATTGACAATCAGCAAATGTGATGATGAAGGAATGATATTTGGCGTGGTAGGGATGATGGAGAGAAGATGCCCAGCATCAACTCTTCCTGGCGCGCTTCCTATTACGGATTTAGCTTAGAAGGTCCCTCATCCAGCTTCTTTTCAGTCATCTGCGAGTATTGTCCGGCATGATTCTAGTGGCCATGCTTCGTATTAGATTGTTAGTATGTCCGTGTAAGTTTTTGTGAAAACGTTTGTAGAGGGTCCGAATCTGTTCGTTGACTGTTGGCATGTGAAGGTCATTTTATTTTATTGTACATTTATATTATTCTTAGGGGACTAGCTGTCCCAGATTAAAATTTCTTTTCATTTCATTTTATTCCATATGTTCAAAACAAAATTATTTTTTAATGCAATTTTTTGTTTTTGAATATAAGAACAGTAATATGCATGTGTAATATACCGTTGAAGAGCTAAATATTTTAGAAAACACATTATCTAATACACAAGCTTGTAAAAGTTAGTAAAGTAAAGTTAACAAAGGTCTGTATGGAAAGTAGTGTTGCTGACGTAACATGGTGAGTTTGTAATAGTTCTGAGAATTTAGGATTGAAAAATTTGAACTTTGCGTATGTGTGTCTTTTTGGCAGTCCCGTATATCTGTGAGGCGTAAGTCCAAATGGGCTAGGTAAGTAGGTAAGTATACTGTATATTGTATTTGTATACTGTATATTGTACATTGTATAAGTATACTGTATATTGTATTTGTAGGTAAAACTGATAAATAATAATAATAGGTTGTACTGTATATTGTATTTGTAAGTATAAGTATATTGTATTATTGTAATTGTTAAAGTATTTATTTTATTTTTAAGTTTTAATTTTGAACGTCTTGAGAGTAGTGAGTATAAAAGGTTTAGTCTTTTGTTTAGCGTTATCTGTTTGTTCTCGATGTTGGGCCCTAAGTCATTCATCTGTCGAATCTCAAGCCCAGATATTTTATTATGTCTGTCTGTGAAATTTGGATGTTGTCAAGATATACTGGCGGGCAGGTGTTATGTCGAAGAGTAAAAGCAATATGTTGGGATTTGTCCTGGTTAATTCGAATTTTCTAAAGTTTGCACCAGTCATGGAATTGTGTTAGGTGGTGTTGTAATGTCTGTGAGACGTGCGTAGGATTGGGATGTTTGGTTGTGATTGATGTATCGTCTGCGTAAGTCGCTGTTAGAGTTTCGGAGGAGGTTGGCATATCGTGTGTATATATTATGTAAAGTAGTGGTGCGAGAACCAACCCTTGAGAAACTCCTTTAAAGACTCGTCTAATTGAAGATATTTCCGTGCCATGACATACAGAGAAAAATCTATCGCCAGGAAAAGACTGAAGGATCAGAAAATATGTAGGCGAGAGTATAGTCTTTAGTTTGAAGAGAAGCCCCTGATGCCAGACCCGATCAAATGCTTAAGCGACATCCAGAAATACTCTTGTTGCATACAATTTTTGCTCTAGTGCTGATGCAATGTAGTCAGTCACTCTATGTAGTTGGTGAGTGGTTGAGTGTTGTGTGCGGAATCCAAATTGATGGTTTGGTATTGTGTTACTGTCCGTAAGTGTCTTAAAAAGTCTTATGTAGAGTAGTTTCTCAAATTTTTTTGAAGAAATAGGGAGCAGGCTAATAGGTCTATATGCGGTATGGGTGTCTGTATTTTTGTTTGGTTTGTGGATCATTGTTATTTATGAGTATTTCCATTGTAAAGGGAATTTAAGTGCTCTGAGAATGGCGTTGTAATCGCTGATTATTGTAATTGTTGCATGATTTTTTTTTCTCTTTATATCTATATTCACGCCTGCCAGAATGTATCTGACAATCAGCAAATGTACTGTACGAATTGAGATCAGGCATGGTAGGCATGAAGAAGGAAAATGCCCAGCAGCACCCCTTCCATGGCTTTATTTCTCATGGCATTCTTTAATTTTCAACATTGAATGCATTTTACTTGTTGTTTGCAAACATTAGCGGGATGAGAAAATTCCAAACAATTAAAACATCTTGTAGGATTCGGTTGAAGTTTTCTACCTTTGCTGTGTAAAATTCTAATTTTATTGTCTCAAGAAATCCTATTTTAGGAGAAAGTAACGATATATATGTCATTATTTCCTCACCATTTCTATTCTGATTATATCTAGAATTTTCGCGGACAATTCCTTTTTAATTTCCTCTGTTTCTAAAAGTTGGGAAACATAACAACGTATGACTCCTCTACTATAGTTCAAAGTTGTTTGTGCGGTTACCTGAATTGGAAACTGCCTACTCGAATTTATATATTTTAATAAATTTTCTGATTGTCGTATTGTTAGTTTTGGTTTTAATAAGGAAGATACCGTTTTATTTTTTATTTTATTATTTTTTTTTAGCTCTACTACTATTCCTGAAAAAAATTTATTGATTAGAAACGGTGAAACTTGTTATAAAATTTTATTTTCGGTTCTTTCTATTGTACTTTAAATAAAGATGGGCTGATGGGGTCTTTGCTGTCGATATATTCTGTTTCTATTTTTAGGCGGAACCTAGGTCGTTCTGTTTTAGAGATATGCAGGTCTATAAGATCCTCTGTAGAAATTTTTGATTATTAAAAAAATGAAGGAAAAAAAAGAGAGGAAAAGGAAAAAAAAACACTTTATACTTCTAATTTAATATAAAAAAATAAAAGAAAAAGTAATATGAGAACTAAAATATGAATGCAATGTCACGAAATTATAAAATCTTAGCTCATCGTGGAGCCACTAGAGGGGCGTCTTCTCGCTTCTAATGATCATCATTGAATAACTATTAACTAATACTATTTAATACACTAATACATATAAAGGTTTCCTAATACATATATATTTTTTTTAATTGTTTGGTGTTATAAAAATCCGTCATCCGATTTCATCTACAGAACAAAAGACCCATTTTAAAGGATTTCAAAATTTGTAGCTCTTTTTGAAAGGTTAGTCCATATTTAATGTCATTCTGGATGATACTTAGAACATTTCCTTTAACAAATTAATAAAAAAGAAGTCATTAATAAATTAGTTTTAAATTTAAATAAACCTTCACTCTCTGACATAAAACATGTCCTTCAGTTTATTTTGATAATATCCTAATTCCACATACATACACAATAATTAAAATTCGAATTTATCAATTAAAAAGTTTCAGAATTACCAGATTCCCCATGTTAAAAATATTACTCTACACAAAGACTTCCATATGACAGTAGTTAACAGATTCGGATTATCTAATTTTTAACGATAACTTATTTGGACATACCAACACATTCACATAAAGCATAATCACTACCTGACATGCCTCACAAAACTCATAGAATGATGAAAAGAAGTTGGATGAGGGACCTCATGACAAATGCGTTATATGAAGTACTGCAGAAAGGAACCTATTATCTCTCATGTCTATCACGCTACAATATCAATTCTTACTTCACATTCACTTATTATCAGTTGCATGACAGGCGTGAATAAAAAAAAAAAAAAAAAATATATATATATATATATATATATATATTAATATTAAAAAAATTGGTTCAATAATAAATTAATGGTTTCAGCACCTCCTTTAAATTTTTCTAAAATGAATATAGAATTTAGAAATAGGAATTTTGGTAAGCACATTGAAAAAACAAAAAAAAATAGTTGTATTATCAAATTAAAACCACGTTACTATAAACATCATGAAAACAAAAATTGAATTATAATAATATTATTATTATTAATAATAATTCATAATAAAACACAATATCTCCTCCAGGAAAATCCCCATCGCTTGACGAAAACCAATTTGAAAACAGCACAATAGTGACCTTGGCCGCTGAGTGTCCATAAATACTAAAATCTGACCTAACCTTGACAGTTAAATACAATTTGGAGTTTATAAAAAATGGCTTGAGCTTTAAGATATGTGGAAAGTATACCTTTCTGTTGCACAGGAAAGTATTGCACAATGGTAGATATCTAGCCCCGTAATTTGTAAATATTTTGTACAACAAACTTCTGATTCACTAAACGATGGAGAATTATTCTTTTTTATAGAACTAAAAATCAAAAGAATGTATCCTATTTTTTTTAATATTATTTAATTGTATTGTAATTTAATGCATTATTATACATAAATACAAACAAAATTATTATTATATTCAAATTAGAACAATCTCTTCTCATTAATATATTTAATATTACCCCAATTATACATATTTATGTTTTGAGGTCCTAAGGTCCTATCACCTTATCTTCAGAATAACGTTCATATTTACGACATCAATATAGGTCATAGTTGTAATTATTTTTTTTAAAATTGTACTTTACAATTGTCATTCTTATAAAAGCGATAATTTGTTTTTCTGATAAACTATGTCTATTATGTTTATGGCTATTATTTTCATTGTAGCACATTTAACTAAATAAACTATTATGTTGCACTTATAAACATAAAATATTTTATACTTTTTAGTCCTTTGTCTTATTTCAATAGTTTATTTATTTAAATGTGTTATAATGAAAAATAATAGTCATTAATATAATAGATATATTTAATTAGTAATAACAATTGAACTAATGTGATCTTATAGCAATTTTATAATTGTCTATAGAGAAAAAATTTAATATATATATATGAATAAATAATAAAAACAATTTAAAAATATATAAATAATAAAGTAACACTTTTATAAGAATTAAAATTGTAAAATACAAGTTTCTTTTTTTTTTAATATAAGAATGACCGGTATTTATGTAGTAAGTATGAAAGTATGAAAGTTTTTAATACTTTGTTCTGAAGATATTTTATTTATTCTTAGCCCCTTATTTTCTCTTCTAAAGGCTGCAATGCTGGAAGGTTCTCCTTTTTCTATAATTATGTATTTCAAGGAGTTACATCTCTTCATAGTAAATTCTGGGCACTTACACGATCCTGTACATTTAACTGTTATAACCTTCCTTTTCACCAATAACATATGTTCATAAGTTTACGAGCTTAAGAAGTAGTACGAATTAATATAATGTTGTTGTAACTTTATATTACGTCATATGATTTCTTTAATTACATATTAACTTTCCGAAATCCTTCGCAATCCAACGGTATATCATACACCTATATTTACTACTTATATTTCAGGAATATTTTGATGACTTGGTTACAGAAAATTTATTTTACAGTTTAAAGATAAGATAAATTGCAATGTATTTTACTTTTAAACCTTCAGGAATGAAATCCCTAAATTATGGTGAAAAACGTAACAAGATCCGTCTGTGAATTAAAAGGACTACACGGAACCCGTAATCGTGTTATTATTTTATATATATTGAGAGTTAATTAACAGGCTTACAACAACTTTACACTAACTTCAATCCCCGTCAAAACTATTGCAACACCCATATTTCTCGAGATTTTTTCGGTTTTGGCCTTAATCGAGACTCTCTTTATATTTATAGTAATATTATTTATTAAATGAGAGAGATTAGGGATTATACATACATATTTTTATTCACTGCTTACCAACAAGCGATGGAATTTTGTCTCATTAATTTCATTTCAGTCCATGTTCATCTTTCGTTCGCCTCAATTTCGTTCTCTCTTTTCACTTAAGTTTAGTTAAGTGACACACCCCACAGGAAAATACCCATTGCCATTATTTTTTGTGGACCTCGAACCAGCCAGTAATAATCCGGAAATATTTCAGGTGAGAAGGCTGGTGTACTCATCCGTCCGTTTCGAAGAGCCTAGACAAAAAACTACTATTGTTCAGTGCACCAAATGCCAAACCTTTGGACACACTAAATCATACTGTTTCCACCAGGCTAGGTGTGTTAAGTGTGCCGGACCTCATGCCTCTGCCACTTGCCCGAAATCTCAGACTGAGCCAGCAAAGTGTGTTCTTTGCGGGGAAGGCCACCCGGCTAGTTATAGGGGTTGTGTCGTTTACAAAAGCCTTCTTCGCCAGAGATCACAAAATTCAACTGTAAAAAGAATGGATCAGAAGATACGTCCTCAGGTACCAGAGTTGGAAAATTTGTGTGATTTTCCTGAAATTCCAAAAACTGCTAATATGATCGCTCCACAGCAGCCTGCCACACCTGCATCCAGAGTTCCCACTGAAGAAGCCAGGAAATCTCTCTCAGAAGTCACCGCTGTAATAAAGCAACAAACTACCAGTCAGGCGCCTCCGACCTCCCAATTCAAACCTCCCGTCTCCCGTCCTAAACCACAAGCTTCCCGTCAACAGACCCCTTCCCAAAATCTACCCTTACGGGTGAAACTCCCTCCTGAGCATCCTACCAAAATTCCTGAACGTCCTTATAATCCACCAAATCAGCCAAAGCCCCAACCTCTGTTATCTCAGCGGACTGAACAGCTTCATACCCCACGGCGAGTTCAGCTCCCAGTCAATAATCCAGAACCAATAAACTATCCACCCCAGGTATCCTTTTCCACATCAGTTTCCTAATCAAGATCCTTCCAATATATACTCCATCCTTGAGTCCTTTCTCTCTGATCTCAGAGCTACCATCCAACCACTGATCACCCTTCTCACCAGAGTCCTTTCGCAAGTTCCATTTAATCTCGAACGATGAGTGTAAAGCCCCTAGCGATTATCTTGTGGAATGCTAATGGCCTGCATAACCATCGTGACGAACTGGACTTATTTCTACATGACAACCACATAGACATAGTACTACTTACTGAAACTCACTTCACACAACGATCAAATTTTTACATACGTGACTACATCACTTATAGATCTGACATCCCGACAACACTTCCCATGCTGGATCATGCATCCTTATCCATAAATCCTTACCACATTCTCTTATTCCTTCTACTCCAACTGATGCCATACAATCAACATCGGTAATCATTTCAACTCGTCCTTTCCATCTTACACTCTCAGCTGTATACTGTCCTCCTGGTAACTCTCTTTCCTTTAACCAACTTAAAACCCTCTTCCGATCCTTAGGACCGAGCTTCATTGCTGGAGGTGACTATAACGCTAAACACCAACGATGGGGTTGCCGAACATCCAATTCCCGTGGTAATGTCCTTTCTCGTGTCTCTAACTCCAATTGTTATACTATCCTTTCTCCTATGAGCCCAACATATTGGCCAACATCCCTCAAAAAACGTCCAGATATCCTTGATATATTTGTTTCCTCTCAGATATCTTCCTCCCAATCCACAATCAAAACTCTAAATGACCTTTCATCTGATCATAGCCCAGTTCTGCTTTCCTTGCACTCGAGCCTTGTTCCTTAACCCACCATCCCACTCTGATTACAGGACGAGTAGACTGGGACGGATTCAGAAGTGACTTGGAAACCAAACTGGACTTAAAAATCCCATCTTAAGACTACACATGATATTGATAAAGCCGTTGAACAACTGACTGACTCAATTAGCAGTAGCATACTTGACAACACTTTGACCATTAATACTACCAGTTCACAGGAGACTACCCTGCCACAGCACATTCGAATCTTATTAAGGGAAAAACGCAGGGCAAGATCGAAGTGGCATAGGACTAGATATCCATCAGACAAAACTTATTATAATAAACTGACTAACAGACTGAAAACAGAAATCAGAAAAGCAAAAATTCAAAACTTACTCAACTTCACCGAAAAACTTACTATTACAGACAGATCATTATGGACGACGACAAAAAAGCTACTGAAGTTCAAAAACTGTAATCATCCACTCCTAACAGAATCCCATGTCTGGACAAGATCTGATGAAGAGAAGGCCCAGATATTCGGTGAGCACCTTTTTCGAACCTTTAATCCACATCCAGATGTCCATAATCCTGGTCACATTAAGTTTATAGAAGTTGAACTAGATATCCCACTCCAAATGGCCCTTCCTCCTAAAGCGTTCCATCCGTCAGAAATATCTAACATTATTCAGAGTTTACTATCCCGCAAAGCTCCTGGCATGATCTTATAACTTCCCATATTTTAAAAGCACTTCCTCGAAAAGCTATCCTCTATCTCACTTACATATATAATTACGTACTTCGTTCCACCTACTTTCCTGCCTCCTGGAAATTATCCATCGTCAAAATGATACCCAAGCCTAAGAAACCGCCTGAAAATCCATCTTCTTACCGTCTCATCTCACTTCTACCAATCATGGGTAAAATATTGGAAAAACTTATCCTAAAACGCCTGTACTCCATCCTTGATACTAATTCCATAATTCCTGATCATCAGTTTGGATTCAGGACGTCCCACTCCACTATCCAGCAATGTCATCGTGTGGTGGACGTTGTCTCGTCTACATTGGAGCGTGGCTTGTATTGTACTGGAGCCTTCCTTGACGTGGAACAGGCCTTCGACCGAGTCTGGCACCCGGGATTGCTTCACAAGCTCCGCCAATTCCTTCCCCCTACATACTTCCTTATTATCCAGTCCTACCTCACTGGCAGATCCTTCAAAATCAATCATAATAATTCATTTTCGTCCATTTTTAGTCAGTCTGCTGGTGTTCCTCAAGGTAGTATCCTAGGACCCATCCTTTACACAGTTTATACAGCTGATATCCCAACCCATCCTAACACCTTCCTTTCTACCTATGCTGATGACACTTGTGTGTTATCAGTCAATACTGATCCAACTATTGCCTCTCAAACTCTCCAATCCCACCTCAGAGACCTTGAAGTATGGTGTCAGAACTGGAGAATTAAAATAAATTCCAACAAATCCAACCAAATTACATTTACCCTTCGTCGTAAACCTATGACTTCCTGTCCTACTGTCTCCTTCAATAATACTCCTCTTGTCCCGGTTGTACAGATCCGATATCTAGGACTGCACCTTGACAAACGACTCACTTGGAATCCTCATACAAGACTGAAACGACAAGAAGCTGCACGACGTTTTCGACTACTTCAACACTTACTAGACAAACGTTCTAATCTTCCACTTAACTACAAAAGACTCATCTACATGACTATCATAAGACCAATATGGACTTACGGAATTGAGCTCTGGGGCTCTACTAAACCATCGAATTCTTCTCGTATCCAATCCCTTCAGTCCAAAATCCTTCGTAAAATCCTCAATGCTCCTTACTTTGTCACCAACAAACTCATCCATAAAGACCTTAATGTCCCATATGTTGCTGATTTGGCCCGTACGAGGTATCAATCCTTCCATGACAAACTCCATTCCCACCCTAATCCTTTCGTTTCAATCCTTTCTTCCTCTTCAATTCCTGACAATCCTCCGAGGCGTCTGAAAAGGAGATGGCCCCGGGACCTTCTAGTTTAGAATATTTTTAGAGTTCTTCCATTGGGAAGCTTCTCTACATGTGTTTCATGCCTTTTTTATGTTTCATTCAAATTTACTTGTTGTATTACTTGTTATACAGTTGTAAATTCCAATAAATAAATATATAAAAAAAAAAAAAAAGTTTAGTTAAAACAATTAATTTTATTCACAAAGAATCGTTTAAGTCACGATGATTCGGTAAAAAGCATTATGAAGAAGAAAAATCATTATGTTACATTGCAAATTGCCTTGGAACTCACAATTCTACCGTCTTAAGGACCATAAAAAGGTACAGGGAGACTGGTAGTCATTCGAGACGACCAACGTTAGGGCATCCCAGGGTTATTAACCCTATAGATATTAAAATAAAGCACTTAGGAAGCGTAATTCTCCTGCGTCTTCTATTAAAAACATGATCGCTTGCGTTTGATGGTTATCGATCTCGGAGTCAACGGTCATTAGAAGACTGAGGGAGTCAAACGTCAGATCAAGTAGGCAAGTGAAAGGTCCTCTTCTCACCGCAGAACACAGTGTAAAAAAATTAAGATTCGCAAGGGAACACCAATCTTTGACTTTGGAGGAATGGAAAAAAAAAGCTTTATTCACTGATGAGACGAGAGTGGCCCTTAGCAGCCCAGATTTTTCTTTCTTTTTTTTTATTTTTTTTTTTTTAGTCCTTAATTTATTCTGGTCAGTAAGCTCTGTAGTTTACTGTAATGAAAATACATAAACTAACGCCTAGAGTTACAAATAGTAACGGTTCTCATTATTAAAATAAATTTCTTGTCGTGTTAACAATTAACTATAAAGTGGATAATAAAATTGTTGATATTTCTTTAAACCAAAAAATAATAATATTAATAATAATTAATGTCTGAGCTCATCATTCCTAGTAAGGTTTATCTTCTTCAATAAAAAAATGTTTCCTTGGAACTCTCATCTTGGTGCATCCGTAACTATGTTTTAATTGGTTTAAACTATTTTTTTTGTGGTTTCACAGCTGTCCTTCACAATTTTTCTCAGATAGGACAGTATTAATAGTTCTACATTACCAATTTCATTCAATATATATAGATTAATAAATTTATAAAATAATTATACTATAATATCAATGAAATATAAAATCATCAGAATTAGTGCCGTCTTATGATACATACTAATAAAATCAAGTCAAATGTTATTTTCAATGGACTTATGATATAAAACGCATTCCTCTCGTTTCATCTATGAGCTAAAGAGTTGATTTTTTTTTTTTTTTTTTACAAGGATACGAGAACAAATATGTAAAAAACAAAACAAAAAAAAACACACACACATACATATATATATATATATATATATATATATATATATATATATATATATATATATATATATATATATGTATATATATGTGTGGTGTGTGTGTGTGTGTGTGTGTGTGTTTGTATGTATTTGTGTATTGCTAACGTTGAAAATAGTCCTGTGGAAAAAAAGTGGTATGCTCTGTTATAACAGGCCAATTACTTTGGACAGCAAAATTTTGATTCTTATTAAAGTGTGTCTCTCTCTCTCTCTCTCTCTAAAAAAATAGAATTTTTAAAATATTTGTCTCAAGATAATTAAAAATATTTTTTGGACCAAATAGCAGCCTGTGGCAATTGATGAAGTGGCGGTCGGTGGGAGATATAGTAGAGGCTGCCCATGACAGCTCGGTCCTCTTTCCTCGTTGGTTGAGAGCCGTTGTCCAATCAGAGCAGTTCTTACAACCAGTCGACCAACTATCTTTATATAAGGCTCTTCCATGTAACAGAAGAAGTCCTTCAAGAGCTTTTAGTATGAATGTGAATGTTGGTTGCGAAAAGATCTTCTCGCAAAGAACACTTTTTATCATGTATACATAGCTATAGTAACTCTTATTTATACAGATGCCAACGGGCAATACGAGGCCTGAGCCATGGACTGTATATACCATTGCTGCTGTATATACATAGAATGTTTTTTGTATTTATTTTGTAAATAAAGTTGGAGGATAAGAAAAAAAATATATATTTATATAGAAGTATGTTTGGTTATTATTAATTTGTCTAACCCAACTTTATGGTACTGAGGCTCACCGAACATAACAACAGTGGGTGTCCTAAACTTTGCAAATCCAGGTTTAATTAGATAGGTATTTGGCACGCAACTGACATGGCAAAGGCTAGATAAAACCATTTTACGTCACCTCCGAAGAAGGTATAACAAAAGATTTTTACTCTAGTTAATTAGCTAAAGATTGACTGATCCGTTGCCTAAATATATATTCTATGATCATCCATAAATATCAAGTAATTTATCAAGTTAGAAGAAGTTATTGACATTAGAATAAATATAAAGTTACATGTTTTATATCCTTTGCCTCTCGACTGCAGACTGTTTTCTAACTAAAAATCCTTAGAAAACTCCAATGAATCTTATAATCGAGATCTCATGAATACACATAAGTATTTAACGGTTTTTATTCAAATGTTTATACCATTGCACAAAAAAAATATATACATATATATATATATATATATATATATATATTTTTTTTTTTTTTTCGTTTAAAGAAAGTTTTTTTCATATGGGATAAATGAATTTGATTAATTCTCAATCATAACATTTATAGCTTGGCAGTTCATTACTGAATAGAAATTTCGAATTACATGCGCTTCAATGATAAGTATAATTAAAATTAGAGTCGTTCAGATTATCCTTTAACTAGTGAGGTAGGGTCTACAGGTCCACAGGGCCTCTTTAAAGTTTCATGAATCCTATTGTCCGAATCCGATCGGATTGTGAAAACATGACATTTTCAGTCTCGACATGATTGTAATGCAACATTTTTTTTAAGTCAGTTTTTATCCGGTATTGCTTTAGGGCAGTGTTATTGGGGTCCTATAGTCCTCACCATTAATGTTCGGATTTATTGAAAGTGTGTTAATGAAATTTCTCGGGATCGAGTTATTTTTCGCACCTATATTATTTTATTAAGAATCTGGGATCATGTTTGTTAAAGGATCAAATGACCAGACAGTCAGAAAATATCACACTTCCCCGGAAGCTTCGGTTTAAAGCTCAACCAGGAGGCCTCTCCGGAGAAAAGGAGACGTTTTTGTCCAAGAAACAAGGATAGGAAGTTATCTTATAGTTTGTGTTAAATTTAAACAAAATTTGGTGGACAATGTTCTGTTTCCTATAGCAAAAACTGTGTCTAAGTTTAGTTGGGCATACTTTCTTTACAGTATAAACGTTTCATATCTTTAATTATTTTCCGTTTTTTGAATTTAATAAACTTTAAGATAAGGACTTATTCATATACTATTTTACAAATGTTTTCATTGCTTAGAATATAACATTAAATAAAAAAAAAGAAAAATTATTAATAAAATGTATTTAATTATATCAAGCATTTATTCAATTTTATAAGCATCCTTTGGTATGGTGTCTATTAAAAATATGTTGAATTGACGTACATTACAAGAATAAACTATTTTCCATGTTTCAGGATTAAAAAAAAAAAAAAAAACACCCCACCTCACCAGTTTTTGCTATAAACTTTACCTCAACAGTTCAAGGTTATTATTATTGAACTATCTTCAACAAACCAAATGTGGAATAGTTACATTTTAAATTTAAGATGAAACGGTATTGAGAGGAAGGGCTCACTATTCCTCCTCTGTTTGCAGTATCAGGGATTCAGGTTGTGCTCCCACCGACCTCCTCGAATACTGATTCTCCCTTCTACTTCTAATGGACCGGGAGCAGATTCAAAGAGTTATTTCTTCTTTCCTCTATCACTTTCAATGCTAGTAGTAAGTTGAGATAAATGGTTCAGGCTATAAGAAGATCTATGTATAAGAGGGTTTCAAAATAAAAATCTCTGCCAAAACAAAAAAAAATCACTGGTGATGGTAAAAATGTAGTGTGGGCAACACACGAATTTCACTTCCCGCCGCTACTAAAGTCGTTTAAAGAATATTCAAATACAGTTAGAGATAAAATGAGAGAAACTAATAAATAATTAAATCAATTGATTTTCTATAGAAACAAGGGTTTTATTAAAAATTCTTTTACGTTGTTATCTGATATATTAATCAGTTAGATTTATCGTCTTTTCGTCACTCTTTATTAACTTTTAGAAGCATGTGCATAAAATAATATTTTTCTCTAAACTCTTTAGCTGTATCATACATCTTTCTTAATGTTCTCATGTTCAAAAACGAAAAATTGCATTAAAAAAATATTTTTACTACTATGTTCGGTGGCATGAGGGTAATAAAATATTAACTTAAAATATACATTTATTCATAAAACAGCTCTTATTATCATACGGATCATTATTATTCTACAAAACACTTGGTACAGTGAGGCATTGTTCATTGTCGAGAATACAGTGGTTCCGATTTACCACATAATATAACATAAAAGTATTTTTGACAGATCTGCATAGTTGTTCCCTGGCTCGACACTCCGACCTGCTCCGTCCGTGGCTTCCGCTTCCTTTCCTCTCCGAGCTAAGACTCCTCAAGATACTCCTCTATCCCGGCACTAGCAGTGGAGGGGTCTATTTTTTGCATAGCCCTACTAAGAAACGTTTTTGCTCATAGCCCGGAAACTGTCCTTTTTGAAATGATTCTGAATTATTTCTATTCCTCCCAGTATTCTTGATCATAGCATTACAGCTTTCTCCATTAGTTAGATATCGAATTTGTTCAACTTATATATTTACCTGTTTTTTATCGTTGATAGAAGATTATATTGTAATTTTTTAAGCATCTATAAAATTAAAGGTACTTTGTTAAAACTTGTAAATTTAAAATTTTGGCATTTAAGCTCTGTCAGATTATTTCAATCACAATGAAATCTACATCATATTACAGCCCATACATTTTACATTGATATATAGAGTTTGATCAAAATCGTTAGAGCTTTTTTTTGAGAAAATCGTAAAAAGGTGCTTAATGCATGGTATAAAATGGATCTTCTGGTTAACTGATTTTGATAAAATAGTTTCCTTAACATCTCGGGAATATAGTTGTCTTAATATAGAATTTCAGTTTCATAGGACTTTTCGTTTTCGCCCGGGAGTTACCGCACACACACACACAACTTTTTGCGGGACTTTGGACTCAGGGGAATCTAAAAAGCATTTCCGGTGAAAACGGGAATTCGAAAATTTTCGCGATCGCAATACTTTCCCTTCCTATATATTTCATATATAGGTAAGTGAAAGTAAAAACATAAACACAATTGCATTAAAATAGTATTCAAGTAAATCATTTTTTAAATAATATTTATTGAAATTTACAACTATAATCATAAATAGATCTAGTAAATGCGAGTAGAATATTAAACAAACTCATGATACACAAATTAAAAAAAAAACACCCATTGTAAGTACTCACAAAAAGATTCTATATTAGAAGCTTTCGTGGTCATGACCTTTTCAGAAGCTTCGATGGATTATTGGGAATTGAATCGGAAGCAAGAATTGAAACTAGTGGGTAGGATCAGGAATGGTATTTGTCGTGGAAAGATTGATACCTAGTCCAGATCAAATTACCAACTTATGGGAGAATCAAGGTCATTGTTATATCATTATACAAGTACCTTAATAAAATCATCATCATCATTATAAAATTTATAATCCCCTTGACAAATATCATGAAGACTACTCTCAGTTAAACTGGCACATTACGAGTAAGAAATATTATACATAACGTTTATGAAACATTTTTTTAAGCTCATAAGTATTGATGTTTAAGTAAAAAAAAACGGAAAGAATAAAAAAAATATACAAATCGGTACATTAAAAATTTTGTTTCTTTGTTCTTTTAAAATGTTAAACTGTAAAAATGTAAATTTTTAAAATTGTTGAAAAGTTGTTTGTTTGAAATAAATAATAATAAAAAAAAAAAAAAATATATATATATAGATATATATATATATATATATATATATATATATATATATATATATATATACATATAAGTTAAGGACGGGAGTCCATTATTATAAGCTCTAATACCATTTTGTAATTATAAAAATTAAGAATATTAAAAACACATGTTCTTATTTTCTATCAAAAAAAGATTAGTATTGCTTCTGGAATCGTAAGAGTTATATATTTCAAAACATTTCCCTTTTCTATAATGATTCTTTATCGACTACGCATAACTTCTGTGCCACGGGATAATGCAACGTTGAGAGACCTAAATTTTGCCTATCCAGGTTTAATTAGGATTTGAATCTTTAACGAGAATCTGACATCGCACAGAATCGGTAATGACATTTCACGATTCCTCCGAAGGACGGAATAACCAAGGTTTAATTTATTCTCTTCAAAAATAGTTGGGCTAACAGTCTGGTTTGTACCCATGCATATGCTTGGACGTAGAGGGTCGTTATGCTACATTTCTTAGTTACAAGAACTTTTTTTTTTTAATCAACATCGATAAAAAAATCCAAGTCAATAATGAAAAAAATGAATTGATTTATAGATGATTACTCAAATCTAAAAACAAACAGGTTGTTTCTTTCACCTATATACACATTGTAACTGTATATACACATAAATACCTACCACACATAGCATATTGTGATAAAAATTTGAAATTAGTAGCTTCTGCTTTTCATGAATCAAAATATATTTGGGACCACTTCAAGTTGAGATGAATATAGATTATATGGAGCCGTGTTTATATATTCTTGTCAAACAGACAATCTAAATAGTTAACAGAATATTGACTATTCTAGTAGAGCTGGTAATGCTTGAATGTTTAAAGTCTTCTGCAAAGTGCTCCATCATTATTTAATTATTAAACTTAATGAAGGCTGACTATTCAGCGGATGGATGTCTTCATTAATTGTCCCTAGCCTCCTAGTCGATTCTCTTGGATCCCAACCTACTAAATGTTAACTTTTTCAAGGATATACTCAAATAGTGATGACATATTTAAACTACTAAATATAACTTTTGTATTCCTTAAAATAAGTGATTAAATTTTAAACGAATAATACAGCTGAGTTATTCAGTACACCTTGTTCAGCTCACCTTCATATTAATCGGAGAAGGTAGTTTAGTTTATAAATCGAGGCGATGCAGGTTATATAACGCGGAAATAAAAATAAGTAATATATCTCCAATAACTGGTTAAAGAATCTATAAACAAACTCATTGATCCAAATCTACATAATGAAAAATCCGGCGTGTGCAGCACACGACCTTTACTTTCTTCACTTCTTAAAATAAAATTTTCAACAAAAGTAAAGTATTGTATACATATATAATATGTATAATTAATTATAATTAATCTCATGCATAGATTAAGAATTCTCTCGGAATTTTTGTTGCTCGTTAGGCAGATGGAACTCAACCCATGTGAAGGATATGTAAGTTGTAATGTTATAACTCATTTATAAAGCTGTTTTTAGAGGTTTTATTAAAATATGGAAAAGTTTTGTGATTATTTTTTTTTCTGATTCTTTTTTTTCTATTAATATGTTTGGTAAAGTAAGGGTCTGTCCATGCTTAAGTCCAAAATCATTTACGGAACAATACTACAGTGTGTGTTCGGCGTTGTCTGAAAATTATAGCTCCCGATTCACAGTGATTGATTTTTAATAACACATGTTTACGAACTATTTTTTTCTAGTATATTAAAGATTAGCAAGTGTTTTTATAGAGAGTTTTTGACCCAACTTTTCCATTATGACATTCTACTACGGTCAACACTTACTCTAATATTGAAAGTTAATCTAGTTTTCTTTATTAAATGTACAATAATTCTGTCGTTATTGGTACTTATTTTTGTACACTGAAACCATTTCTAACCGAACTATGGAGTATCGGAGAAGAAGTAGAAAGATAGAAATCCATCCTTATCTTATACTATTTTTTATCCATCCCCTTTAAATATGATTTTCAGTTTTATATTATATTACTTTATACTTTTTCAAATATCAAACCATCATATCTCGTAAAGTCGAAATATATATATATAATATATATATATATATATATATATTATATATATATTATTCAACTTCAAAGCTATTGTCTGTCAATTAGTTTCTCATAAATCTTTCAATGTTTTTATACAAAAATTATCCTTTTCAATTAAATTTTATTTCCATTTTTTATAATCGTCATCTTATTATAGCACTTTCAACTTATTAATATTTTTATTTTATCTGTTGTTATCTTGTTTTTCCTAGCCCAGCTGAAGGTCAAAATGTAGGCATACGATTTTTTTTTTTGTTTGATTTCTTGGTGATCGCACACCCAACCTGCTTTTTCCATATCTTATATATATATCCTACAGACTCTCTTACTATAAGGTTATATAAATTAAAATATAAAATATTCGCTAGCCAACACACGGGTTTTAGGTACTTTAAAAATGATTTCGTAGGTAAATGTTCATACTAGTTTATTTAGAATAATTCTAAAAATATACAAATTAGGAATCTTCTTATATATTTTTTTAATACGAGTGTGATTCATCCAAGTTAAAAGGAAGTAATCGCAGACTAAATGTAGAATATATATTTCAATTAGGACAGAATCAGAGAGAAGCAGTTAGAGCCGACGAGATATAGCCAGAAGTGGTTACATGATCCGAGATTGGGTCCTCCCTAGGCTGGATATTATCCCTTCATCCGATCAGCCCAAGTTATTTCATTAAGAATCCTCACGGATCCATTCAGTATTTTTTCGAATCACTTTGATTTCGTCTAATTTGTGTAAGTGCCTGTCTTTTTTTTCCTTACTGATTTACCTTTATAGTTCATTTAATTATTTTAAAAGGTGAATAATAAATAAAATATTGTTATTTCCTGTAAAATATTAATAATGACGAAAAGCTTCATCTGAATCATAAGAGCATTCACATGCAATAATTTGAGAGAATATTCTTATATTTTTTTTTTTCAAGCATATGGTTCAAGGTAAATATTTGACATATATTTAGATATTACAGCTATAACAGAGGTATTACTCCCTGGGCAAGCAGTGGTGAGATGCCTCCATAATGCTGAAGGGTCTCACTTGCCACAATTAAGGAAGGGTTATTCAATTTGAAAAAATATTCAGGTTGTTTTTCTCTGGTAGATGGTAAAAAATCAAAGTTCTGACCAATCTAGATTTTGCATATACTTTATCAGATCTAAGAAACACATCTATCCAGACTTACCTTTTTAAAATGACTTAAATTACATTCTTCTTCTTCTGGCATTACAGACCAACGTAGTTCTTGGACTACAAACTTACATCAGCTGCATAAAATGCAAAAAAGGGTTTTTATTTAACTAAATTATTTCCGATAGTCTGTCCCTCATTCTTCTCTACTGTGAAAAACTGCTATGGGACAGAGAAGAAAAAAATTATGACCATTTTTTTCAGAACACAAAGATCATTTATAAATCATGTCTAAGTTAACAGCCTACAAAAATTAAAAAAAATAAAACTTTTTGTTTGAAGTCACATTATGTAGAACCCTCGATTCCTTAGATAGCGATGACCCAGCTGCTACAATATATGTCAGTTCATTATTTTCTTTTTTATGACGATTTTCATTTTTTGTAGTTCTGGCTATTATTTGTTGTTTTTATTTATTGTTATTCAAATTGTACAATATGCAATTAAGAATAATGTGTATCAAGAGAAACTAACAATATTTAATTAAATTTCCATAAAATGTATTGGTATGTAAAATAAGCTGGTAGCGTTTTTCAATATTTCAATTTAATTATCTCAGTGTTTATAAATTCATATTTTCTTGGTGAATAATGTTTACATATTCTAAAAAGTGTTTAATTAATTAGTTTTTATGCTTCAGTTTCAACTAATATTCCATTCCTTTAAGTGGTGTTTTGCACGCTAAAAATGGAAAAGAAAAAAAAAAATTCATTTACCTTAGCTAATGATTTTTTATTTCCGAAAAGTAAAATCCGCTGCACAGAAGGTTAACCGAATTTAAAGTTTGTATGAGCTTACATACAGGCTTATCATTTTAGCTCTGAAAAAAGGTTTTACGGGAAAATTTTGATCCAGTTTTGATTTTTTCCTCATTTATGTTTTTGGGTCGCTAAACACGAATCTGAAATTTTGTCCGGAAAATGTTTTTTTTTGCCAAAATGTTGGCACATTTTCCCCTTTTTTTACTACATCTTGAAAACGAAGGATTTTCGGACAAAACTTAGTATGCACATAATTAAGATAAACAAAATTTGCTACGTTTGTTAAGTTTTATTATAGGATCAGCCGTCTTGATACTAAAGCTCGTCAAAAACTGGGGAAAATTGTCTGACGGTGGAAAATCAACGATTTTCCCGGAAACGTTCCGTGTTTCAACACAATTGCCATCGATAACTTTTTAAGGATAGATCTGTATATGTATATGTTAGAAGTGTTATGTAAAACTTATATTCCAAAAACGTGTTTTTCCTATCAGGAGATGCAAATGACTTTGGTAATATTGGAAAGTATAAGAGTGAACTTTTATTTGCTAATGTAAATTGCATTTCTTAGTAACTGTCTAATGCAATTTAAACCACACTACTCTAGACATAATTCGTGTCTCTTCTTAATTTAATAAAATTTGTTTGAGCACTCTTTAGCCGTTCGCTCAATAAATTCAGATGAGCAATAAATACACAATTGCAGGGGATCACCGGCCGTAAGTGTTGGTTCAGAACCGTGAATTTTGACTTGGAAGACGAAAAAAGCGCTCTGGTCCTGCTTCAACCTCCTGGGAAGACAGCATTAAAAAGACCTGAAGATGGCAACATAAATCAAAATGGGTCATATATAGTAATAGTAATAATAGGCTTAGCGAACCCGAAGGTTCGATGCCGATACCACCAAATTCCACCTACACAGACTCGTCCAATGTTCACTGTTCAAGTCCAAGCCCCCGAGATCAGCCTTAACGAATTCCTCCCATCGATGCTTCGGCCTGCCTTTCGGACGCCTACCAGTCGGTTCAGCGAATACCAACATTCTCGGAATCCGCTCTTCATCGAGCCCAACAACTTTACTTGCCCATTTGAAAACTCTGAGATGCTATCAACTCAATTATATTCACAGGATACAAGTTCCCACAATTCCGCGTTGTGCAACCTTCTAAACTCTCCAGTGGCCTCATGCCTCTTCGGACCAAATATTTTACGCAGTACCTTATTTTCGAAAACCTTAAGCCGTTGTTCATCCTTCAAAGTAAGTGGCCACGTTTCACATCCGTAAAGGACCGTCGGAAGAATAATAGTTTTATAAATTTTATTTTTTGAGTTTTTAGATAGAAGCCGCGAACTAAGTAACTTAGCAATTGAATAATGACACGCTTTTCCCACCTTTAACCGGGACTTTATTTCTTCCTGGATTTCATTTTTTCTTGTTATCATTGAACCTAAATACATGAATTTCTCAACTTGTTCAAAAGTATGCCCTGATACATCAATATCACTATGATCACCACCGATTCTGCTACTAATCATATATTTCGTCTTATCGGTTTTTCATTCGAGTCCTATTTCTTTACCGGTTTTTATTAACACACTTTTATTTAGCTGTGTGGTTTCCGTGTCTTCACGTAGCAGTACCAGATCATCAGCATACCCCAAAACCGGAATCTTGTAACCCATATTTAAACCATTCTCGGTACACATCACCTTTTCTATGACATATTCTAAAGCTATATTAAATAACACGTGATGACCCTACACTAAAAATTGTATCATGAAACGTGAGTGTAAACTCGTAAGAGTTTACACCGCGAGACCCAGAGCCTACACGGCCTGTCGCGCCACTGGAAAAAAATATTAAATAACACAGGTGAAAGGGAGTCACCCAGTTTTAAACTCGATCGCAGTAATTTTGACCGATTCTAACTTTATGGAATGTTTCCTACCACATCTCTACTAGGTTTACTAACTTTCTAGGTATTCCCTATTCAATCATGATGTTATATAGCTTCTGACGGTCTATTGAATCTTAAGCCTTTTTAAAATCGATATAAAGTTGATGGACTACACCGTTGTATTCCAATTTTTTTTCTAGTATTTGACGTAAGGAAAATATTTGGTCAATAGTCGAGCGATTCCGCCTAAAACCACATTGGTAAAAATGGGTCATATATATTTGATTAAAATATTTATAATAATCTGAAGTTTTTATTGAAATCATTACTAAAAAACGATACGAAATTATTTTACAACTCAATATATCTTTAATAGATAAAAATATCATATTTATTCAATTAACTACTCTACCCTTATAATTCTCTTCACCTGTGTTACTTTTAAATTGTTTTTGTGATTCATGATATACTCTGTATTCATATGTAGATGATGATAAAAGAAAACTGAAGCAAAATTTGTTGGAAAACAACAAAAAAAGTATATTGAGGGTGTATAGTCGACTGTAGAAACTATTATAGGTGGAATAGTCAGGAATCAGTCATTTTTAAAAGAGTTTATGCTTGGACATGGCTCAGTAATGCCCTGATGATGGCTCACAAGCTTGAGCCGAAACGTTGGCAAAATTAAAAACTTTTTAAAAATGACTGATTCCTGACTATTCCACCTATAACAAAAAAAGTATGTTATCGGTTTTGATT
Source organism: Piezodorus guildinii (assembly GCA_023052935.1). NCBI lineage: Eukaryota > Metazoa > Arthropoda > Insecta > Hemiptera > Pentatomidae > Piezodorus > Piezodorus guildinii. The sequence goes on along the minus strand of CM041293.1, from coordinate 134,982,416 downwards.
AAACAGTTAAGGGTTGTTTTTTCCACTTTTTCTCCCCTGGTGTAATCTCTGAGTAGCCCCAAAGAGGAAATTGAGTTAGACAAGTTTGATGAACTAGCTGCTAACTTTATAAGCACTGAGCGATTCCATGTTCCCTTCCAAGGCTAACTTTTTTGTTTCCAGAAGCAATTAGTCCAACCCCGTTTTGTAGTTCTATTTTTCATGCATGTATAAAGTGCCGCGAGTCTGGACCTTTCCGAGTTTCAAAAGAAACAAAATCCGCATATGGTCTGTTAGGAAACAAATGTGTGTTTCATTGCAAGCAAAGGTGGGAAATAATTTAAATTGCTATTGCAATACTGTGATTTGAAAAGCGATATGTGTTTTAATATGGGATAAGAGTTTGTGTATATCAAAGAAAAAAGAAAAAAATCTGGTGGCGCAACACACGATTTCACTTACCTTCATTGTCAATATCAATTTAAGAATTTTTAAATTCATTTAGAGATAAAAATAAGTTGTTAAATAATTAATTAAATTGAATTTCAATAGAAACATGTGTTTTATTAATTAATTTATTTTCTACAAAAAACAGTTAGATTTATCGTTTTTTTATCACTCTTCGTTACCCTTTACAATTCCGTGTATCAGATAATATTTTTCTAAAACCTTAAGCTATGCAACGGTATATTATACGTCTATATTACTATCCTCGTGTTCACAAACACAAAAATTGCATAAAAAAATATGTTTGCACTTTTCGCTTTTAATTGATTATCAAATTCGTTCCACATTGACTGTCAATTCTAATAAGATGACGAGCATATTTTTTTTTTTTTTAAATCTACAAAATTAAAGGTGCTTTAGAGGAATAAAATTTAAAATATCGGCATTCAAGCCTTGTTAGACTATTTCAATCAGAATGAAACACATGTTATTAAAGCCATTAATGTTTACATCGATATATTGAGTTTAATCATAATCGTTAGAGCAGTTTTTGAGAAAATCTTAAAAAGGTGCAAAATGCATGGTATAAAGTGGCTTTTCTGGTTAGCGGATTTCGTTGAAAAAGATTCTGTAACACCTCGGGCGTACGGTTGCCTTAAATATGAAATTTCAGTTTCATAGGACTTTTAATTTTAGAGCTGGACTTACCACACACACACACACACACACACACACACAGATCTTTAAGCGGAGCTTGGTCATTTGGACTTAGTGGACCCTAAAACGTGTATTTCCGTTGAAAAATGGAATTCGAAAATTTTCATGAACGCAATACTTTACCTTACTATATATTCCTTATATAAGTGAGCGAAAATAAAAAAAATTTCTATGATCACAGATTAGCTCTTCTGGAGCTAACTCTGTAAAGAATAGGCATAAAAAAACATGGATGATTAATCTTGACATGGTTTGGGTTGTTGTTGTACCGTTTTTTTTACTTGTAATTTCCATAAAACTTCAGATCTATATAAATAATTCTAATATATTACATTTACCCATTGTGACCTATTAAATCTTACCATCTTCCAGGACAAAATTTCATGAGCAAACGGTTGCTTTCTCTTAAGTCATAATCGCCATACTTATTAAAAATTTAGCTAGCCATATGTGCAGAGGATTTTTCTTTCCGGAAATTAAAAATCATTAAATGACGAAAATGTTTTTTTTAATTCCATTTTGAGTAAGAAAAATACCACTTGAAGATAAGAAATCTTGGTTAAAAACCGATATCGTGTATGAAAGCACCTTAAAGAATCCTTTTTTAGAATATGTAAACATTATTGACAATGTAAACATGATTTTATAAACACAGAGAGGATTAAATTGAAATATTAAAAACGCAAAGAACTTATTTCACAAACCAAAATTTAAATAACATATAAGAAAAGCAAAACCAAAATCATACATTTTGTATTCCTATAATACAATTCATATTTTTTATGTATTAAACTTGAAAACAAATTACAACAATCATTTATTTTACTACCTTAAGTACATATATTCTCAATGGAAATACTAATAAATTAAATAATATGCATACAAGTGTTGTATTTATGTATACATAAGGTTTAAAAAATAATTGACAATGAACTTTTTAGAATAATTAATATTTCTCCATTGAAGACCTAGGGATAAGAAAATTAAATATATCTGATTATAATATTTTTTATAATTTATGTTGATGATTTAACAATTAATAAAAATTAAATCTATGATACTCATATAAAATATATTAGTTGCTACGTTTACGATTTTCTGTTTTGAAACAACTCTTGTTAAGAGACTACAGTTAAGAAAACTTTAGGTTTTAATTAATTTAACGATACCCACGTTATTTACAATTAAACGTTTAACAGAAGTTTCACATACTCTAAAATTAAAATGTCAAAATTACTTTCTCATGTTTTTTTTTTCTCTTAATCTTCCAACAAAAGCAATAGGTATAATTCTATCATATTTGAACTTTCACTTATCTATTTATGAAATATATAGTAGGGGAAAGTAATGCGATCGTCAAAATTTTCGAATTTGAGTTTTCAACCTAAATAATGTTTTACGGTCCCCTGAGTCCAAATCATCAAGTCCCGAAAAAAGGTATGTGTGTGGTAAATCCAGTGAAAACGAAAAGTCCTATGAAACATAAACTTCATATTTAAGACAACTATACGCCCGAGATGTTACAGCAACTTTTTCATTTAAAAAAGGCTGATCAGAAGAGCTACTTTATACTATGCATTTTACACTTATTTTTTTTTAAGATTTTATAAAAACGATTTTAATTAAACTCACTGCATTAATGTAAAATTAAATTGGCTTTAATGTCGCTTAGGATTCATTCTAAATGAAATAGTCTGACAGGGTTTTTGTAGATCCTATAAACATAACCATATCATCTCATCATTGATAAAAAACAATTAAATATATAAGTTAAACGAATGTGACATCCAACTAAAGGATAAAACTGCCAAAATATTGTTTTAATGTAATTTTTTTGTTTGGACTTGAAACAGTAATAAGTTGCTGGAAAGGTAAAACTTTCATAAAAAATATTATCTTATACACAAGCTCGTTAAAGTAAATAAAGTGATAAATAGCCGATTAAACTATCTGGTTGTTTTAGAGAACATTATAATACATTTTTTAATAAAACACATGTTTCTGTAGAATTCAATTTAATAAATTATGTATCAGTTTCACTCATTCTCATCTGTTACTGTATATGAAAATCTTTTTATTTATTTTAACAACGGAGATAAGTTAATGTAGTGTGTTACCCGCACTACATTTTTTTATTCACACCTCTTTCACAATATTCTTTGTGGTAAATATTATACCTACTCGTATAATCGAATAATGTATAACTTTCTTATATAGAATTAGATATTAACAAATCTGAGAAATATTATTTGTTAAATATTAATCTATTGTTTATTCAAGAGAAAATGGACATTATGGAGTGGAATTTTATGTACACTGCATCATTTATTTCCATCAAAGGGCGGAAGGTAATGCTTTATATCTAGTGGTTGTATGGATAACCCCCTGTATACCCTTCAATTAATCAATTAATTACAGTGATTTACTAGCTGGCTTACAACCCATCAAAAGCCCTACCATCTATTATGTAATAAATACCAACTGAATTGATTCAAAACGTTAACAGATCCTATGAACAGTAAAAATATTCTGGTGCAAGCAACACATTACTTTCACTTACTTCGGTTGTTAAATTAATTTTATAACAAACTAATGTTATTGATTAGAGTTCTTCCATTGGGAATTTTCTCTACATGTGTTTCATGTCTTTTTTATGATTTATTCAAATTTACTTGTTGTATTACTTGTTATACAGTTGTAAATTCCAGTAAATAAATATATAAAAAATGTTATTGAAAAAAGATTTAATAATTATATTCAGTTTTGAAGTGAGAATGGTTGACTATGTGATTAAGTGAGAGAAGTTAGTACAGGGTGCAGTCTAAAGAACATACAATAAAGATATAAACTTTATAAACTGGTGCCGACATTTCGATCTAAATTATAGGCCATCTTTATGGCTAAAAAACAAAACAAAAGATAAGAACCACATCTAGAATACAAAATAAATTTGATGAGTCAAAGAAATATACAGATAATAAAAACAAAGTGAAATGTTGTTAATGACAACAGACAAAAATAAAAACAAAAAACAAAATAGGAACAAAAGATAGTAGAAAGATAATATAAAATAGATTAGTTCCTATTGCGTTTTTTTTTTTTTTTTTTTTTTTTTTTTTTTGTCTGTTGTCATTACCTTCATTTCAATTTGTTTTCATTATCTGTATATTTCTTTTTCTTATCATCTTTATGTTGTATTCTACACCTGGTTGTTATCTTTTGTTTTGTTATTTAGCCCTGAAGAAGGCCTATAATTTAGTTCGAAATGTCGGCACCAGTTTATTAAGTTTATATCATTATTATGTGTTCTTCTGACTGCACACTGAACTGACTTCTCTCATATATTCAGTTTTGTTCTGAACTTATAAGTTTTAGATTAAATAATATGAAACTACATAATTGATATGTATAATATTCTTAAAGGTATGTCCTGTTCCTCACTCAACATTATCTCCATAACTTTTCTATAAGATGATTTTTTTTTTTTTTTTTTTTTTAGTATTTTACTCCCTGACAGTATATTATACTGCTATACTACTATTCCTATGTTAAAAAAAAAAAATCCTTAAAAAAAATATGTTTGCTCCTTTCTCCTATAGTTGGTTATCAAATTCGTCCAGTTTGTATATTTTGCCGATTTTTATCAACGCTAATAAGAAGAATTTGACAAATAAGAATAAGTTAACATTTCGGCAACTACAAAATTAAATGTACTGCTTTTCCAAGTTGAACTTGGAAAGAAAACTAGAATACATCGCGCAGGCTTGGAATCACCATTTTACTTCTACTCCGACGTATGACCCCTTTTATTATCAGTATATATCATATTAGTACTAATATTATCCTTTATTTTATTTTTCAAACTGAAAAAAAAAAAAAAAAACTCGTGTGTTCATCAAACATCTTCTTCTTTCTTTTTTTTTTTTTTTAAGTTAAAGTGGTCTCTGATTTATTGAATTCTTAAGTAAATCTGAAAAAAAAAAATTTATAATAAGGAGTACATGGGACTTCGAGGTTCAATGCCGACACCACTTACATTAGCCTAACTATTTCAACTAATGAATACTGTCCAAGCCTACATCACCAAGATCAGACAGAAAAATGCTTCCCTGGTATATCTCTTGGAGTCTTACTAGTCAGTTCAGACCTTTTGAACATCTTTTGGAATTCTTTCTTCACTTAGCCTAAAAACTTTCATTGTTTTCTTTGTCCATCCACAGCTGTCATAATACAACTCCCTATCTACTAGAGTCATGATACTTTCTAAATTCTCTAGTGACCTGGTGACAGAACATTTTACAATAAAACCTTATTCTCGAAAACTTTGAGGCTTTGAAGTAAGCGACTACGTTTCACGCCCGTATGGAACCGTCAGAAGATTCAGTTTTCTAAAAGAAAAAAAAATGGTTATGGATTTAGATAAAAATGGTATGTTATGAACAGATGATAAGTGGTCCTGGACAATGATAGCTGACGAAACAATATTTGAATCTCTATTAATAATAATCGACCTCTAGCCTACGATGCATAGCCTGAGCGAATATGCCCGTTGGAGAAGAAAATTGATTTAGGGGCGAAAGATTTAGCGTGAATAAGTCAGATCGGAGGAGGGGAAGTGAGGAGGGAGTTATAGAGGGGGTGAGGAGGGGGTATAGGCTTAACTTGGAGATGAGATTGCTCCAGGGTCAAAGGATACCTTTCTCATATCTTAGGGCAACTTGTCTCATTCCCCAATCCCTCTTAGCTTTGACATTTATTGATTCTAAGGTTGTCTTTAACCATCGTCAATCTGATCATATTCATATCATTTTACATAAAGTTCAACGTGTCAAATGAGTTATATTATCTGTAATTATTTTTGTTTTCGTTACTTACTGTTGTTGAACAGATCCAGTACTTAGGACTAAACCTAGAAAAACGCCTCACATGGAACTCTCATACTAGACTGAAGCGACAGGAAACGGCTCGTAGATACCGATTACTACAACATTACTCGAAACTCGCTCAAAACTTCCTATTTACTAAAAAAACTCATTTGCATAACTATTATAAGGCCAATTCGGACCTAAAGCATGTGGGTCCACTATAACATCAAATTCCTCTCGCATCCAATCCCTGCAATCCAAGATCATTCTAAAAATCCTTAATGCTCCATACTTTGTTACAAATAAAATTATCCATAAAGAGCAAAATATCCTGTTAGATGAAGACATAGTCCGATCCAAATATACAACCTTTCATTTCAAGCATCCTCCCAATCAAACCCCCTTATCCGTGACCTCTCCTCAACATCTATTTCTGACAATCCACCGAGGCGACTTAAAAGAAGATGGCCAACAGACCTCTTAACATAAATTGGACATTGGGGTTCTACCAACGGGTAGGTTCTTCACAGGACAATCATGTGTCTTAATCTCATATCTATTCCATTTGCTTGTTGCATTGAACCAATCGAGCTGTAAATTTCTTTAAATAAAAACAATATTTGTTTTCGAATCAAAACGTGCTCTTTCCTACTCACCTATACTTCTCATATGCGTAAGCCTCAAGATAATATCTTGGGCCAATATTTTTTTGTTTATTCAGCTAATATTTCATTTCAACCTTGTACTATCGTTGTTATTTATGCCTTTTATATAAGAGTGTTGTCTGTAAATGATATCTTCATTAGGACTTCTCACCACTATGTAGAAAAGCTGAATCATTCAGAATCTCCTTATCTTTCTTCTTCTTATTATTTTAGTTTCGTATATATGTGTTTATAGAGATTCGAGAGCATGAGGCATGCGTTTCCGTTGAAAATTCAGGTTTAAAAATTATGATGATTGCAATTTATTTTATATAACTAACTCTAAGTAAAAAATAAAAAGTGTTCTGTGAATAAAGAAGCTTTGCCGAATAGCCGGGCTCTGTTTAACATTGTTTCAGCTGAACTAAGAGTAGAAACAACCACCATTTATCAAAGGAAATGATAAAATACATCACTTTGTCTAACAAATTGAGCATTCTTTATCCGCTGAAAAATCGGACGGGAAGATGGACCCCAGGCTGTTACTTAGCATTAGTAGGGCTGTTAGCGGACACTGTACACCCCTCCCCCTCTTTCTCTCTCTCTCTCACTCTCTCCTTCTCTCCATCTCTCCCCATCCCTCTCCCTCCCTCCCTCGGCCAGGAGGACAAGGGGTGGTGAATTTGTAAAGGGCTACCCCGCTGGAATAATGTATGCCCTTCTTGTTCCTCTATAATTGACGATTATTCTCTTGGAAGCTATATGCTAAATCATTTAGGCGACGTTTATATCCTTAAAACGAGGAAGAGTTTGCTCATATAAATACTTTTGAAAACGTTGTGACAAAATAAAATATATTTAAACGAAATGAAACTTAATTAGTATCTTGGAACTGCTAGTCTTCTGAGAATAATATAAATATGAATTTAAAATCTTATCTGATGGTCATTAAAATTACTATCGGCATATCTGTAAAATAATGCCGAGTCATGGTTTCAAAAGAAAAATAAGTTTTAAATTTGTTATCTGTATAGATATTTATTGGCCGCTTACTTTGAATGATGAACAATGGCTTAAGGTTTTCGAAAATAAGGTACTGCGTAAAATATTTGGTCCGTAGAGAGATGAAGCCACAGGGAGTTTAGAGGGTTGCACAACGCGGAATTGCGGAGCTTGTACCCTGTGAATATAATTGAGTTGATAGCATCGCGGAGACTTAAAGTAAAGAACGGATTCCTTACTCGGAGCGAAAAAGTTGGTATTCGCTGAACCGGCAGGTAGGCGTCCGAAAGGTAGGCCGAAGCGTCGATGGGAGGATTGTGTTAAGGCTGATCTCAGAGGTATCGCCATGGAACCTTCGGGTTCGGTAAGCTTGGTATTATTATTATAAATATTTATTGCATTAAAATAGTCCCAATTCCACGGAGTGAACTAGAGGGCCACTTCCCAAGCATATACAGCAGTAGGCGGCTAGGCCTAAAGGCGGTTAAAGCTCTGTAAAAGCCAACCGAAAAAAAAAAAATAATAAAATAGTCCCAGTTCCTGTAAGTACATTTCGGCCAGCATGTTGCTGGCCTTTTGGACACCCTTAAATCAGAATTTGAAGCCCTTAGAATTTATCGGTTTAATTTTTTATTTTTTTTTTTTTTTGTTCTTTGTTTAGTAAATTCTATGCTTGGATGGAAAAATGGTCACTTTTTCTAGAAATGAAAGTTTTTAGAAGGTAGAATTGTTTACTCGTAAAAATAAAGAGAAACACTTATGACATTTTTCTACCGTCTAAACATAAACAAATAACACTCTTATATGCCAAAAAAATATCACTTTTAAAAAAAGTGACTCATAACATTTTAGATTTTTTACAATGCAAAATAATCATTTGTAAAGCGAAAAATAACAGATATCCTAGCAATAGATGGTTGCTTTGAAGATTATATATTGGAAGGAAGATACATTTTTCCAGCGGTGTTCCCTTCCCTTGATTTCAGCTAGTAGTCCCCTTTGATCTGGCACATTCCGATCTGGGTTAGGAAAGGCCGGATATTTGAGGTCTCTTGTACTCAGGTCCTCTATCTACCATTTCCCCTTGAATGTATCGAATCATTGTTGTGCTACGGGATAATGCGTTATAGTAAAATCCTAAATATTTATCCCTCCGTGATTTTGTGATGCTTTCCCTTCACATTAAAAGAAGCATCTAGTGCTTGCAACACACGTCTTCATTATTAAAATCAATATGTAAGCATTCAGATCAAGTTAGAGTTGAAAAAAAATTATTATCTAAGTCAATCCCATAATATTATCCGCATTTCATCACTCCCCACTATTTTATACAAGTTGTAATGTAAAATAATACATTTTTTATAACATAACGTAAAGTATAGAATATTCTAAACTCTTACGTTCGAAAAACAAAATTGACACCGCAATGATATTTAATTAATGGTGTCTCACGAATGTCCATAAAATTGTGATAGTAGACACTTGACCTTTAGAGAAAAAAAACATTTCGTATTATCCATAGTTCGATTTTCGAATATTAGGGAGGAAAATCATTTTTTGTTCACTACTATAAATGGTTTTCATAAAAAAAAACTATATATATACTACTTTGTATATTGTATGTTTGCATCCGCAAAAAAAATTGCACCAAATGACAAAATTTCTTAGAAGGTTAAGAAATCTAACCTTCGAAATAGGAAAGGAAGTGTAGCAAGTTATACTTAAGTATATCTGCGAATAGATTTATCACTCAACTTTTTATTACTCATTTAAAAAAATCTGAATTTTTATGAAACGAGTAATAAAAATGTTAAATTATATCATGAAGGTATCGGAGCTCTGGGTAATTACATGACTCGGTCCAAATTAGTAGAAGAATGCAAAAGTAATCTCAATATGCTTTCCCTTTAAGTCCGGGTTGAGTGGGTGCCTGGTCACTCAGGCATCTAAGGCAATGAGCGAGCTGATAGCCTCAAGGAGCAAGGAGGGGTTCTGCTCAGTTACCCTCCACACCTGAACCTGTTTCTGGAATTAGCCTCAGTGAGGCTAAAGGTCTAATTAAGGCAGCCGCTAGCAATGGATCCAAGCAATACTGGAAGGATGTTGGTAAGCAGCATCACTCTAAGATGTTTTTGGAAGGATCCGGCAAAGAGAGAATTTATTCACTACTCTCAATGGACAGGACAACTCTTAGAAGAGTAACAGGACTGTACACAGGACACTGTCAACTTAACAAGCATCTCCATAATATGGGTTTGGTGGCCTCTCCGACTTGCAGATTCTGCAAGAAGGAGAATGAAACTGCATTCCATGTGATTTGCATTTGTCCAGAGATTGCCAGGATATGGTTTTACCACTTTGGCGGTGACCGTATCACAGATCCCATGTTGTGTGTACTGATTAACCCACACAGTTTAGTCAGATTCACCAGGCACAAGCCCTGTACTAACAGCAGATTGGACGGCGCACAATAAGCCTAATAATTGGCTGCAGTACATCAGATGAGCCGGAAAAAAAAAAAAAAAAAAAATATATATATATATATATATATATATATATATATATATACTGCGAAGGGTAGATTTCCTAATCTTCGAGCAAATTTTCTCATATGGTTCAACTTTTTTGTGAATGCACACAAAGTAGTTTAGTTATATCTATCTTTTTTTCATCAGAATCATGTATAATAGTGAACAAATTTATTTTCCTCCCTAAAATTTGAAAATCGGACTATTGAGAATCTGAGAAGGTTTGTTTCTCTGGAGTTCAAGTGTATACTCCAACAATAGTATTGACATTTATGGGAAACCCTAAATTTTATATTGTTATAGTGTCAACATTTCTATCCAAATTACTAAAACTTGTGATCATTTCTTTTTAATCAGTTCAACCCTCAAGAATTCCTTGTCTAACCATATTTGCCATGTTTTTTCCTTCGTTCATTATAATTCCCATATTTTCCAACACCTTCTGATATCCCGAACAGTTACACACCAAATGTGAAGTTGCAATTCAATTATTCTAATTTTGTTTTCTTATTCATGTAACGACCCTTTAGGCTTCTGTTGCTAATATAATGATGCTACTCTAAGAGTCCTTTTTGCCTACGCAGTTGTAATCAGGATATAAATCAGTTTGGACTATGGGGATCCTAAAACGTGTATGTCCGCTGTAAAACAAAATTCAAAAATTTTCACGATCTCAATACTTTCCCTTACTAAATGTTTCATGTATAAATAAGTGAAAATAAAAACAGTTTGGGCATGAAAGAAAGCTAAACTTTTTAAGTATTGTTTGTTTCATAAATGAGCTTTCCTTTTTGGATATACCAACCATGGATAGCAGAATAAATCTCAAACTTTTATTTTCCATCCTAACACATGTGCTATTCGTCACATTAACATTTTTATTCCTTTTTAGGTTTTTTATCTCCTCCCATAATAAGACTAGGCATTCATGAAACACCTTGTATTGAGAGACTGTAGAGATTAATACATAAATATTTTTAAATGACTCTTATATAGCATTCTCTAGATAATTGTCACACTTTCCAAGTCAAATGTAACCTTGTCCATTTCAAATGTACCGTAAAATTGGCTGAATAGTATCAACTTCAATATTATTTCTATAATTATTTTCTTTTATTTCATTTATATTATTATTTTTTTTCCATTTGTTATTGAGGTATTTTATTTTTTGTTTGTTTTACTTTGTACATATTGAATGAATGACTTCTTTTATCTCTAATACTTATTGCCCAAGATAGGGGCAGATTGTATTATTTCTCAATAAAGCAATATTATTTCTAAAAAAAAAAATATTATTTCAAGGTTGCGTGAAAGCCACTTACTTTACGGTGTAGGAATTAATGTTGTTATTTTTTGTTGGCCAATCTGTAAATAATTCAATTATATGGTTTTTTTTTTGTTGAAAGCACTTTATACTTATCAGTTAAACCTGTAAAAGATTGTACTAGTTTCTACGAAATTTCTCTCTCCTACAAACATTACCTGTAAGTATAAAACTGTTGTCTATATAGCTTATTTAGTATCTGTTTTCTGTTATTCAAGTTAAAATTCCTTCCTCAGTTTATTATTTGCAACAGTTTCTAGGCAACTGATTTTTTAGGTTATGGCATCCACTAGAGAGTGGGGTAAATGGGAACTCAGCTGTTTTCTGTCAGAAGACACACCAGATGAATATTCTTTGCCTGGCAGCCATAATGAGTTGGTGTTGTCATGTACATCTGAAGATTAACCTGGATTTGAATCATTATCTACAAATTATGACATTTAATTTGGCGAATTTTTTACTTACTAAAGTATTTGGAAAAAAAAAAACTGAGTATTTTCGACTTTATGTTAGAAAGTGTTTAGAACCTGTTGATGGAGGATACATCGGTTTGTTTTGCAAACGAATCAAGCAAAGATATAGGTTTGTCACAACTCAAGAGGAAGTTTTTTGTAATTGTGAAGTTCCATTGAAATTGAAAGAGCGAATCGGATCTTCTAAATCTGCCAGATTCATGAGGTCTGTTACATTTATCAATGATGTAAGTGCAATCATCATTTACTGACATTTATTTTTCTTCCTAGAGAAGCGTGATGCTTTAGGACATTTTTAGAATATAAGAGACCTAATTTCTAAAATATAAGTGAACTAATTTCTATTTTTAAAAGATTTCATTTAGAAAAAGTAATTAAATAAGCATTTTAAACTGTTCCTATTCACCCCATGTGTTCTAAATGAGAACACAACAAGTTTTTAGTGTCGTTCCTATTCACTCCTACTGTGGGGTGAATGGGAAGAGTAATATTTTTATTTTATTTTTTAAAGCTACAATTCAAAAACACACCCAGTAATTATGTAATAGAGAGGATGTGGATCTAAGGTTTGATGCATTTTCAATTAATATTGATTGAAAAAAAATTTGTTATATTGCTTAAGATACCATAGTGTTCTTATTCTCCCCATTTTACGTTAATTTTTTCCAAAACAAATGTAACCTTTTCTATTTCGAATGTAACCCTATCCAAAGAAAATGTAAGATTTTCCATTTCAAGTGTAACGCTTTTCTATTCTATTTTTAAAACTATTCTATTTTTTTTTTTTTTAAATATATTTATAGTAATTTATAATTGTATTAATGAGCACAAAGACAAGACAACAGAGAGAAAGGGCGGATAGGACTAATATAAAATGACATATAACAAAGCCATTGTATATTATATTATTAAAGAACACAATAAGTAAATATGTAGAAGGCAAATAAAAAGTCATGAAAATGTCTTAAGAAATAACTACCCAGTGGTAGCACTTCACTAACTATTTTAAGGCAGTACATCCCGAGGCCACCTTCGTTTCGGTCACCTTGGAGGGTTATCAGGGATATCTAAAGAAGATAAATTACGGACATGTGGGTTTGTATGGGCAGAGAGTTATGAATGAAAAGAGAAATCTATCACGGGCTATGTCTGCAACAAATGGGGTGTTTAGGTTATTATAGAGGAGTTGTGGCAGAAGAAGGGCCATTCAGGATTTTGCGAAGGATTTTTGATTGAAAGGACTGGATGCGGAATAAATTAAATGGTTTCGTAAAGTCCCAAAGCTCGATTCCATATGTCCAAATAGGTCTGATAATAGTGATGTAAATGAGTCTTTTGTAATATACTGGAAGTTTTGAACGTTTGTCTAGTAAGTGTTGTAGTAATCGATATCTTCAAGCAGTTTATTGTCGTTTCAGTCTTGTGTGAGGATAGGGAACACGGTTAAATTTGAAATAGAGAAGATTATATTTGACTTGGAAAACGTTAAAATTAACTTGGAATTACTAAATTTAGTTTTATATGATATTTCTGTGAGACTTAAATACTGCCAGAGGTCGCGTGATTGGCATTTCTGTGACCATTCCAATCCATTCGATATCTCTACTACTAAATTACTAATCGTCCTAAATTACTGAGAGCAGGCACAATAGGTTTATGAAATGAGAGAACTAAACATGGGGAGAGGATTGTAGCAATAAAGGCGAGATATAATTATCCCGGGGAGGCAGTGGAAGATAATGCAGCGGTGGCGTGAGTAGGGAGCACGAAACGGCCATCGGGGATGATTGCTATGAATCGCCTCTGCTTATCTCGCTTCTGTCCGATAGTCACTTCTCCTCGTCTTCTTCCATTAGCATCTCATTTATAAAGTGCTCGTCTCAATCTTTTTTCAGGTTTGATTGTATTGCCACCTGATAAGCGTTAAAAGTGCACAGAAAGTAGGAAAATGATACGCGTTGAAAGGTTTTTCCTTTGAGAAACCTGTTTTATCTATTCAATACTTTTACTTACCTGTATATCAAAATTGTGCGCAATTCATGACTTTCACTTACATCCCTTGTTGAAATTAATTTTATTACTCCCGAATAATATTGACGTTGTTAAAGTGGGATATAAGAAAATCATTGATATCGATTTTAAAAAGGCTTATGATTCAATAGACCCTCAGAAGCTATATAACATCATGATTGAACAGGGAATACCTAGAAAGTTAAAAAACCTAGTAGAGATGTGTTTGTCGGAAACATTCCATAAAGTTAGGATCGGTCATAATTACTCCGAGAGATTAGTGGTGCGATCGGGTTTGAAACAGGGTGACTCCCTTTCACCTGTGCTATTTAATATAGCTTTAGAATATGTCATAGAAAGGTGATGTGTACCGAGAAAGGTTTAAATATGGGTTACAAGATTCCGGTTTTGGGGTATGCCGATGATCTGGTACTGCTAGGTGAAGACACGGAAAATATACAGCTAAATACAAGTGTGTTAATAAAAACCGGTAAAGAAATAGGACTCGAATTAAATACCGATAAGACGAAATATATGATTAGTAGCAGAAACGGTGGTGATCTTGGTGATATTGATGTATCAGGGCATACTTTTGAACACGTTGAGAAATTCAAGTATTTAGGTTCAATGATAAAAAGAAAAATGAAATCCAGGAAGAAATAAAGTCCCGGTTAAAGGTGTGAAATGCGTGTTATTATTCAGTTGCTAAGTTACTTAGTTCGCGGCTTATATCTAATAACTTAGAAGTTAGAATTTATAAAACTATTATTCTTCCGGCGGTACTTTACGGATGTGAAACGTGGCCGCTTACTTTGATGGATGAACAACGGCTCAAGGTTTTCGAAGATAAGGTACTGCGTAAAATATTAAGTCCGAAGAGAGATGAGGCCACTGGGGAGTTTAGAAGGTTGCACAACGCGGAATTGCGGGACTTGTATCCTGTGAATATAATTGATTTGATAGCATCTCGGAGACTCAAACGGGCGAGTAAAGTTGCTGGGCACGATGAAGACCGGATTCCGAGAAAGTTGGTATTTGCTGAACCGACTGGACGGGGGGAGGATTGCATTAAGGCTGATCTCGGGAGCTTGGGCTTGATCGGTGAACATTGGACGAGTCTGTGTAGACGGAATTTGGTGGTATCGGCATCGAACCTTCGGGTTCGCTAAGCCTATTATTATTATTAATATTAAAAAAAAAAAACAGCAATATAAATTATTAACGTTTCCAATAACTCTAAATGTACCAAGCAAATCAATTTTTAAGATAATTTTGACATAAAATATTGGGTTGTAAAATATGATCGTAGCATTTTTAAATTTTTTTTTTCATTTGTTGAAATTTAATAATAATAATATAATAATAATAATAATAATAAAATAACTTTATTCTGGGACTATGTCCCTTAAGAATAACAATGTTGTACAGTAAATATACATTTCAATGTGTCTGGCCGAGAGACCAATAAAATAAAATTTTATTTACAAATGTGTAAAAAATAAAAATAAGACCTATTTATATAGATATATAAAAAATATATGGAATATAAACCAAAGAAAAAAAAAAAAAATCTGCTATAAAATAATAGAGCTAAACAATTTCAAAATAAATAAAATAAATGAATTAATCCATAACTCTAGGATTCTGATAAAATTAAAATAAAATGATCTTAAGTTGAAAGTAAGATAGTGAATTATCAATTTTACATTTAGTGAGCGTCTCTTTGGGATCTTAAAAGGTGTAGGAAAAGATGGGATTTGAATGAGAGAAGGGAAGAAGCATGGCGAATATGATTAGGTAGGGAATTCCAGAGAGATGCAGAGCGGATATAAAAGGAATTATCAAAAGATTTGGTCCTATGGGTAGGAATGTAAAGGTCAGAATGGCGTGATCTGGTTTCAAGTGAGTGAATTGAGGATTTGAATTGAAGGATATTGTGAATATATGGAGGATGTTGAGATTTAATGACTTGGTAGAGGTATGTCCCTAGAAAATATTGTCTACGTATGGAAGGTAGGAGCCACTTCAATTCGCTGTATAAGTGGGTTACTGGTGATCTCTTGAAGGTACCGAAGATAAATCTTATAAACATATTCATAATCCGCTTGAGTCTGTCATCAAGTACAGTCAAGAGGCCCCCATATACCACGCAGCAATAATCTAAGTGAGGGAAAATAAGCGAGGAAAACCGACATCTTACGGGTGGGAAGTGGGAGGAGGTGACGGGAGCGATGGAAGTACTTAAGAGTATTTATAGTTCGTCTGGAAATTTGAGCAATGTGGGGTTTCCAGGAAAGGGTTTGGTCTATGGTAATACCTAGGTTTTTGACGGAACTGAAGGTAATTGGGTGATCGTTTAGGATTAAACTAGGAAATGTAGTATTGGCTCTGAGGAGGGAATTGGAACCTATTAGGATGGCCTGAGTTTTCATAGCATTTAACTTTAGTTTATTCTGGGTTGCCCAGGCACTGATTCTTTCAAGGTCTTCCTGAATTTTGGTGAATGCTACTAATAACTCAGAAGGAAGGAAAGATAGGTAGATCTGAAAGTCGTCAGCATATAAATGATGGGAGCAGTGTAGGATTGAATTGGGAAGATCATTGATATAGGAATTGAACAGGAGAGAGGAGATACTTGAGCCCTGGGCCACACCTGCCGAAAGGGCTAAGAAGGAAGATAGAGGGTAATTAGGAATGGTAACAGCTTGAGTTCTGTTGGAAAGGAAAGACTGGAACCAACGGATTGTGCTATTGGAAAATGATAAAGATTTTAGTTTGGAAAAAAGGATAGAATGGTCAAGAGAGTCAAAAGCTTTTGTAAAGTCCAGAAGTATGAGCACAGTCAACTTTTTTTCGTCCATAGCAGTATGAATGTCGCTGGTAATTTTAGGAGAGCGGACTGAGTGGAAAAGCCGGGACGAAAACCAGATTGGAGAGGATCAAGCAGTTTGGAATTTTCGAGAAACTTTAATAGTTGAGATTGAACTATTCTTTCGAGTGGTTTAGAAAGGTTTGAGAGGATAGAAATAGGGCGATAATCTTTAGGGGAAGTGGGGTTAAAGGTTTTATTAATAGGGTGTACAATTGCTTTTTTCCAGGAGGTAGGAAATACGGAGTTTTGGAGGGAAAAGTTATATATGTAGAGTAGGATAGGTAAGATTTCGGGAAGGCATAATTTTATTAATTTGACAGGTACACCATCAAATCCTATAGAATTGGTGTGGGATTTCATAACCGAGGAAATGAGGTCAGTCGGTGAGATATCGGAAAAATAAAAATTATCGGGATTAAATGAAGGAGCTAGCGGAGAGTCGGAGGGAAGTTGAGGAGAATCGTTTGTGGAAGCAGATGAGAAATATGAATTTAGTTCATCGGGTGAGACCTGAAATACTTCAGAGGAAGAGGATTTGCAGAGGGATAGTTTTCTAAGTATTTGCCATTTTGATTTGGAATCAGGTGCTGAGGAGAGGGCATCGTGAAAGTATTTAGATTTCGCTTGCCTAATTGCTGTCTGTGTCAGATTGCGGAGTGCCCTAAACGTTTGGTAGTCATCTGTCTGTCTGGTACGTCTAAAGCGTCTACGGGCTGCCTCACGCCTTTTTTGTAGATCTTTTATATCTTGACACATCCAAGGAGCAGGTCGACGACGAAAGGTAGTGGTTTTGAGAGGAGCATGGGAGTCAAGGATACTAAGTAAATTGGAGGTGAGGATGTCTACCATCGAATCGATGGAAGAGCAGGAATATATTTCATACCAGTTTAAGGATTCAAGGTCGGGTAAAATATTTTCTCGGGTTAGACTATCTAGGTTACGGAAAGATATAGTTTTGGGTAGGAACACTGGAGTTTGGAAATCATATGTTATCTGGATGAGGTCATGGGATGATAAGAACGGAACCGGAAGTTGGGATGCAGATAGAAGTTTATGTCCTGAATCGATGACATGCAGGTCTAGCCAGGTGTCGGATCTGGAGAGGTGGTGAGTAGGGCCATATGGGACGATAAATAGATGAAGAGAAAAGAAGAGGTTTTCAAGATATAGTTTTTCACTGGAGTCAATGAGGAGGTTGGTGTTAAAATCACCACTAATTATGATGTTATTGTACCTGGGAATATATTTGTAAAGGAGAGATTCAAAGGAAGGATCAAAAGGGACCAAAGGAGGGCGATATACTACAGCATACAGGATAGGACGAGTGTTACAGGAGATTGTGACGAAAAGGAATTCGATATGAGGAGAATCGGAATTGAAAGAAACATCTAGGATACGGGATTTCAGGCTACAATGGATATACAGACCCACCCCTCCGCCAGTCCGGCCAATCCGGTCATGGCGGAGAAAGGAGTAATTAGGGAGGAAAACAGAAGAGGAAGGAATATAGGGATGTAGCCATGTTTCGGTGACTGCGATAATGTGGTAGAAGTTGTGAGTGAAATATTGAAGGAATTCATCAAAATGAGCGGACAAGGATTGGGCGTTAACATGACAGGTGGTTAGGACATTAGGCATACCGGAAAGGAGGTGGGAAAGTAAACAGCGTGTGAAGGGAAGACGCTATGGAATCGACGAGATGATCGAAACCTAGTTTTAAAAAAAACATGAATGAATGAAATAAGAATAGTATAAAGTCCATTTGGAGGAAAACAGTAAAAGGAGGAAAACTCCATATCAAGTAGAATAAGAAAACAAAATAACCTTAAGAGAAAGATAATTGGTAAATAAATATTTCGGGAGAAAGAGAAAACATTAGTGGATGCCAAAATCGATTCCGGGTCACAGCCAGTAGGTAGACGGGTGCCTAGGAGTCAGCCGAAGACGTCCAGATCTTGGGCCTTGTCGATAAAGATGACAGGGTGTCCATCTTCCTTCCGGCAGCGCACTCTACCGCCAGCAAACCATACATACTTAATTCTTTTCTCCGACCTCTTCTGCCTGGCGAGCCAATATAGATGTCTATTCATCGGAGACATCTCCTCGCTGAGATAGATTCGGTGAGCATCATTCTCCTGCCATCCTATATCTTGCGTCGAGAAGTCTCTCTTGACTTTTCTATTTCTCACCAGTTCGTCGCGCATCGATTGCCTCACGAATCGGGCGATAACAGAAGGCGGTCTCGGGTCATCCTTTTTTGGCCGGCGCCTCTCCACCGAGTCTAAGTCCCCCGCTGTGATTTTTATCCCCAGGCCCGCTGCTACGCTGGTCACAAGGGCCGTAGGCGTTTCTCCCGGGCGCACTGGGATACCTCTAATTTCTAAAGACCTACAGAGGAGGCCCTGCTCGGCTTTATTGACGCGGACCTCTAATTCGCTTATTCTGGATTTCAAAACTTTATTCTCGATGGTTACCTCCTCAAGATGTTTGTTTTGACTTTCCAGATGTTTCTCTTTATTAGTGAGGCGGTTATTGAGTTCAAAGCTTAGCTCGCCATATTTTTCAACTGATGATTTGAGGCTTTTGATGTCCTCATTGACCTTTGTTCTGAGCCGGTTCATAGCGGCCAGTATGTCCGCTATTGAAGGTTCTGCGATTTTAGAAGGGCTAGTCGATTTTTCCCTGCCTTGGGCCTGAATCGACTGTATTTACGACTGTATTTGTAAAAAACATCAAGTAAATTAGCTGATAATATATATAGATAATATACATAAAAAGGCATGAACAGAATACGCCCATTGGCAATACTCCTCTAGGTAATCTACCTAGAAGGTCTCGAGGCCATCTTCTTTTCAGACGTCTCGGAGGATTGTCAGGAATGGAAGAGGAAGTAAGAATGGAAACTACTGGGTTAAAGTGGGAGCGGAGTTTGTTATGGAAAGATTGACAACTCGCACGAACCAAATCAGCAAGATATTTTAAGCTCTTTATGGATGAGAGTGTTGGGGACAAAGTATGGAGCATTGGGGATTTTTCGAAAGATTTTGGATTGTAAGGATTAAATAAAAGAAGAATTTAATGGTTTAGTAGAGTCCCGAAGCTTAAATCCGTACTTCCAGATAGGCATTATGATGCTGATATAGATGAATCTTTGGTAGTTAAGTGGAAGGTTAGAGCGTCTGTCCTGTAAGTGTTGAAGAAAGCGAAAGCAGCGGACAGTTTCTTGTCGTTTCAGTCTTGAGTGCGGTTTCAATATTACAATTTAATACTCTCTGTGATTACTTGGTCAATAAAGTCTACCTATTAAAAAAAAAAAAAAAGATTATCTAAAGTGCTTCAGTGCATCAGTTTTAACCGAGATTCCTTTCAAGTTTAAAATTTAAGAGAAAAAAATTAGTCATTTAATGATTTTTTTTTCAATTACGAAAAGGAAAATTCGCTGCACACACGATTATAAAATTTAAATTATACATAGAGATGGTGCCTTAGGAGAAAGCACCGTCTGTAAGTGGTTTGCGCGGTTCAGAAGCGAAAATTTTAAATTGAAAGACGCAAATCGCTTGATACGTCATTTCACTGTTGAAGGAATGAACGAATTCAACAAAAGTTATGAGCTAAGATAGCAACATGTAATAGATCGAAATGTGTTATACTTATATAGTTTATTTAAACATTTACTGAAGTTTTATTTTTCAAATTACCAATAAAAAACAATACGAACTAAATTTACAACCCAATA
Organism: Piezodorus guildinii; assembly: GCA_023052935.1. NCBI lineage: Eukaryota > Metazoa > Arthropoda > Insecta > Hemiptera > Pentatomidae > Piezodorus > Piezodorus guildinii. The sequence continues at coordinate 134,961,816 of CM041293.1, read as the reverse complement.
GAATGGATTTGGTAAATTTGGACCTCGCAACCTAAACTCAAAATAGAGAAGAGAAACCTTTCCAGAAGGACTACCTGAAAGTATCTAAAAAATATCTGGCTTGATGTTTAAACTCTCGTGGAAGAGAAATGCGTCTATATAATAATTAAAAAAAAAAAAAAAAAAAAAAAAAAAAAAAAAAAAAAAAAAAAAATAACGGAAGGAGACGGAACTGAGGAATCCCGAAAAACAAAAGATGATGAAAAAATTAATCATATTATCTTGTTAGCATTGTTCAAAACCCGGATCAACTCGAAATCGTACATAAAGTGATTATCAGAAATATGCACAAATGTATGTTATATTTGTGGTTTGTCATAATTATTTTGTACTTGGACCGATAACAATGGAAATTTTTCGTAAAATATATACAGCGGGAAAAAAAAAGTTGAGTACACCAGGAAAATGATTAAGAATAAATTATACCACATAAATGACGATGTAATATAAATTAACGACAAAACGCTCTGATTAATTATTTAAGTTATGTAAGCCTTCTGTATTTTTTTCTACTGAAAATATTATTTTTGTACAGGATCATACATTATATCATCACATATAACTGTTTAACTGTACATAATAAAATACATATCTACATGTGAAATTATGATATATGATGTATAAAGTAAACCCTATGCATTATTTTAGTAGAAGAATTCTATATAGAGAAGGTAATTACACCAACCTAGCGGAACTATAAAATGTAAACTATTCTCATCGCAGCCGTGGACTAATTATTGCTCCCATTTCCCTCTTTTCTATTGAAACAAGATATGAAAGCCTTTGTTAGAACGTAGCATTGTATTTGCTTCAACTTCTCAAAGCACAATTACCTTCGTTAGTGACTGTTATTTACAAATATATTACAATAATTAGATATATAACATTAGTTATTTATTAAGTAATGATTATATTTAGAGAATAAATTAACTGCAGGTGTATTTTCAATATATTAATTTATTTTGTATTGTATTTAATATACTTTTATTTGAGTGGTATAGATTATTTTTATGTTCAATATTCATCTATATAGAGGTATTACAAAAAAAAAAAAAAAAAAAAAAAAAAAAAAAAAAAAAAAAAAAAAAAAAAAAAAAAAAAAAAAAATTGCAGATAACCAGATATCACTCTTTTCCAAAATTATTATTCCTACACATATAGACCTATCAGCCTACTCCCAATCCTTTCAAAAATCTTTGAAAAAATCCTCCTCAAACGAATATTACCTTTATTAGAATCCCACACTATTCCTTTCCATCAGTTTGGATTCCGTTCCCAACATTCAACCGTTCAGCAAGGGCTTCGAGTCGTTGACCATATTTTCTCTGCCCTTGAGAACAAGGAGTACTGCTTGGGTGCATTTCTGGACATAACGCAAGCATTTAACCGGGTGTGGCACCCGGGATTACTCTTTAAGCTCAAAAACAATTTACCCCAATCCTTATACCTAGTACTCCGATCCTATCTAACAAACCGCTCCTTTTCGAGTTCACTGTGGTGCAGAATATTCCAATCATTATCCAGTCGAATACGGTATTCCTCAGGGCAATGTCCTTGGTCCTATCCTCTACAATATATACATGACTTATATTCCTGTTTGCCCTAATACCTTCCTAGGAACGTACGCTGATGACACAGCTATCCTATCCTCTCACTTAGATCCCGAAATTGTATCTATAGCCTCCAAACGCACCTTTCTCAAATTGAAGACTGGTGTAACAATTGGAGAATCAAAGTCAATCGATCCAAATGCAAACATGTTACCTTTACCCTTCGAAGACAATCCTGCCCTCCAGTTCTCTTTAACTCCACTCCGCTTCATTTTTCCGACACAGTCCGCTATCTTGGATTCCTTCTGGACAAAAGACTAACTTGGAACCCGCATACTAGACTTAAATGACAAGAACTTAATCGACGATTTGGACAATTATACAGACTACTGAACAGAAATTCAAAACTATCTATCGAGGACAAACTGTTAATATACAAGACAGTACTGAAACCGTTCTGGACATACGGACTTGAACTGAGGGGGACAGCCAAATTTTCTAACATCAAACGCATTCAATCCTTCCAATCTAAAGTCCTCCGAACAATAGTTAATGCTCCTTACTATGTTTCCAACCATACCTTACACCGCGAAATAATTCATTTATTTTAGACCTTATACCATTAAAATTCTCTAAATTTCATCAGAACCTTATCCATCACCCTAATCCCCTAGCTCAATCCTTATCCAGCTCCACACACCCTTACCATCCTCCTAGAAGGTTGAAACGGCAATGGCCTCGAGACCTCTTGTAACATGTATATTGGAGTTCTAGCATTGGCTAGATTCTCCACACCTGCTGTATGCTTGTGAATTGTATATAGGTATGAGTGACTTTTGTATATATTTTTATTGATTTTGTTTTGTATATATGTATATTGTATTATTATTATATAAAGTTATTGTTTTGTATATATTGTGTGAATGTAGTATGAATGTTGTACTTTATCACTATTAAAAATGTCCTACATTCGACAGATTGTAATGTTACTCAATAAAGAATTGTTTCTAATCTGAAAATATTGCTACTATCACGGAAACCGCTCATCCTATGAGGATAATTCTTGTAAAAATTAATAAAGAGAACTAAATCACCTTGAGTTGTAAAACATGTCTGTATGACTAATAATTTTAGTGATATGGTTCATTAAAAAAAAAGGGAAACAGAGAAACTTCTTATTTTTGTTATACATTTGGTTGATATCATGGAAATGGCTGTTATTAACCATTTATTAGTAACAAACAACTTCACGAGGCATAAAATTAGCTGTAATTTGAGTAGTAATAGAAATCCGTCGGTCTAATACTCACTGACATTATGTCAGTGCAATGGTTAGATGTGTCAGAATTTGTCTCTAAATATCTAATTTTGAAATTCTTGAAAAAGTTTCTGCCGCGGCTTCCTACCCACTTTTGTGTGGCAGACTAGTGTCGTTTGATTCGCTTTATCACCTAGTATTATGAGGTCAAAAAGAAAATCGTAGTCAAATGAGTCAGAATTATTTTAATTATAATTATGATAATATAAAGTGATAGCTCTTTTTTCGCAAAAAAATGTCTTTTTTTAGTAACTATATATTATACAATATTAGACATAAAAATGGCTTGTACCACTCAAATTAAAGCACATTAAATACTTGGCGATTTACTGTATAACAATTATCTTCATAATATTTCCTTTTTCAATGGCTGCCATTTTGTAATCCTCGTTCCACGTTAAACAATTTTTTCTTCCCTATGATAGATGATTTGCATAAAACATACTAAAAAGTTAGGTAAAATGGTTTGTATTTTTTGTTGCTAGTTCACGGACTATCATGTTTTACTCTCTTCCAAACAGTGCACCTAGGTAGGTGACCTCACTTGGACGTATTCGATCTCTCTCGATGTAGAGAGTTATAGGGAGTGCCCAATCGGTCTTCCATTTGTTTTTTTATGTATGTTGTGCAGCATTTTTTCACATAATTGAAGTCTTTTATGTTGGGTTCATATGCATACGGTTATTTGAATAGGGGCCATTTGGAGGTTTCTATAACTTTAATTAGCTAAGCGAGGTGTTAGAGAATGCTTAAAAGAGGATGGATAAGATTATTCAAACCTCTCATTATTATTTGAAAAAATTTCACCTGAAGACTGCTAAGGAATTACCTACCGTTCTCACACAGGTGCCTGATGGTTCGTTGTGGAGAGACGATGGCTGGAGAGTTAGTTCCAATTGCTGGAGTGTTGGTCCCTGTTGTCGAGAAGGGACTCTCAGCTGCTGAACTTGCAACTCTATATGTGTTGCAATATTCTGAGATGGTGGCTGGATTGATGTTTTTGGAGGAAGATCCGGAAATCCCTCCAATTCCTCCAAAGAAACTAGAAAAAAAAAATTGCAATATGGTTGAACATAACTAACTCACGCCAAAGTCACATAGAGGCTAACATAAAAACCTTCCACGCCCAAGTTCATGCTCTGGCTCAAACCCGGCTGATGGCCCAGGGGTTTTGTAAAGGAGAGTAAATATTCTTTGGTTAAAGTTTTGGAAATGATGTAAAATAGTAGTAACGAGACTGTAAGGTTCCAGGTACTAGTTAATTAAAGAAACCTATTGTAATAAAACCAATTTTTGTGAAATGTGGGACTCAGACAGTATTATCGTACGATAAAAATTCCTCTGGCTCGGAAATTCCATACAGTCAATTAATGTGTGAATTTAATGTAAGGCATACATTGAAGGACAGATGTACAATAGCTGCCATAACACACCTCTTCAAACTGGTCCAAGAGAGTATAGACGACAGTGATATGCTTGGGGGACTTGACTTCATGATAGGAAGGGTTAATAGTAGGCAGATAAGCGATTTTTATTTTACACAAAATAAATCCTGCTGTAGAGGCCATACTCAGTATGTTACAAGACTTTGGGACTCTTTAGGGAACATAGTTGAGCTTGATTTCAGTATTTTGTTGATTCAAATAGGACAAATCTTAGGCAATTATTTTTCAGTCATTTAATAATTATATATTTTCAATAAGATTACACGTTTTAGTTAAAAGGATCTGGAAAAATGAAAAAATGCCCGAAGAATGGAAAGATTCAATACTTATTCCGATTCACAAAAAAGGACCGAGGACGGATTGTAACAACTATCGTGGGATCTCTCTTCTCCCAGTATGCTATAAAATATTCTCGTCAATACTAAATAGCCGAATCACGGAATACGCTGAGGAAATTATCGGAGACTACCAATGTGGTTTTAGGCGGAATCGCTCGACTATTGATCAAATATTTTCCTTACGTCAAATATTAGAGAAGAAGCTGGAATACAACGGTGTAGTCCACCAATTCTAAATCGATTTTAAAAAGGCTTATGATTCCATAGACCGTCAGAAGCTATATAACATCATGATTGAATAGGGGATACCTAAAAAGTTAGTAAACCTAGTAGAGATGTGTTTGTCGGAAACATTTGATAAAGTTAGAATCGGTCATAATTACTCCGAGAGATTTGAGGTGCGATCGGGTTTGAAACAGGGTGACTCCCTTTCACCTGTTTTGTTTAATATAGCTTTACAATATGTCATAGAAAAGGTGATGTGTACCGAGAAAGGCTTAAATATGGGTGACAAGATTCCGGTTTTAGGGTATGCCGATGATTTGGTACTGCTAGGTGAAGTTAACCATAAAACTAAATACAATTGTGTTAATAAAAACCGGTAAACAAATAGGTCTCGAATTAAATACCGATAAGACGAAATATATGATTAGAAATGGTGGCGATATATATGTATATAAAAATGTTATTGTGAAATTGTGTACATTTTTTTTTTTTTTTTTAAGTGTTTTTTTTCTTGTTTTTATCTTTAAATTGAAATGACTCAGAGCTGGGGCTGATTTTTATTTATTTTTTAATTTTATTTTTCTCATTTTTTTTTTTACTTCTCTATTTTTCTTTGTTTCTATCTTTTGTCTTAATATAATTAATTTTATAGGAGTATATTTATGATGAATTGTTTAACGTGTTATTTATTTTTTAGTTAGATTACGATATTTGTAAGTTATATTATATATATATATATATATATATATATATATATTATATATATTATATATATATTTTTTTTTTTTTTTTTTTTTTTGGGGGGGGATTTCATTATATAAATTAAGCTGGTATGTATTTACTTTTTATTGTATGATTTACCAACTGAAATTGGGCCTAAGCTTGTTGGTGGATGATGTAAAATAAAATCAAATAAAATAAAATAAAGATTAACATAAATTGACGTTAAATGAACAAACAAACTATTTCATGAATGTTCAGAAAATACAAAAAACATTCTGCCTTAGAATCCAGATGAAGTTCTGCAATGTGGGTAAATACGTTAGGCAATTAATTATTTGTTCATTATTTTCTCAAATGTTTTGACCGACACCCAAACCACCTCATCTATCTTATTCATTTTACAGTCAATTATTTAATATTCAAAAACAAACTATCTCTTCTTCTTCTTCTTTTGCTTCTCCCTGTAGTGCCGTATCGGCGTAGGGGAAACTATCTCTTCACAGTTTAAAAACTTACACTTCAACATTCAAAATATTTGATAGATTGTTTAAATTCTTATTTCTTAGTCGTCAAAGGCTCCTTCTACTTTTAGTGAATTATTAACAAACAGAGAGAGAGAAGGAAATTTCTTTATACAAAGGTAAATTAGGTGAACATATGATGAAATGTAAAGGTGAAGACCAATACTTATAAAGCAGTATAAAAGTCTGCTGGGATAAGTCCTAAGTTAAGTGAGGCATACTTAGCCAAGCCCTCGAGCCCTCTGAGGTTTGAATTTTATATAAAGTCTAATAAAACTCTTGTTGCATGAAAGGTAAAAGTTAAACGATCCGTTGAAGGATTTCGACTTCCTTCCCCCTCCACCTGAGACCCACCTTCAACCCTCCCCCCTTTCTGTCATGTCTGGTCGCTATTAATCAAACTTCCTCTGCCCTTTCCATGTCTACCTCTTGCTCTGATAGGATAATGTACGTCACATCTTTTTTATATTTATGAACTACTATTTATTTTATTTTGACTTTTTATAAAAATTTGATCATATTTGGCATAAAGAACTGCTGTAAATTCCTCCCTTCTACATATTACCTCATTATCCAGTCCCTCCTCTCTGAAAGATCCTTCAAAATAAACCACAACAGTTCATATTTATCCCTTTTCACTCAGTCTCCTGGTGTTGCTCAATGACCCAATTATTCTTTACAAAGTATATGTAGCTGATGTGCTACCATCCCATTCTAACAGCTTCTTTTCTATATATGCTGATGACACTAGTGTTTTATTGTTCAACAATGTCCCATTTATCATATATAATCATACTCATACTTAATCAGCCCAATCCTCTAGGTCAACCTCTGTTCAGCTTCACACATCATTATTGTTCTTAATGAAGACTGAAGAGTGTCCCTGAGAATCCTTAAGTAAATATTTTTATTAGAGTTCAGGTACGAGTTAAATTCTTCTTCATGTGCAGCTGAGAGAGAGGCACTGGTATCTCTCTGGGGGTTAGTCTTTTTTTTCTCTAATAGTGGTATGGAGTTTCTGCGGATTGTATTTACTGAATAATAGTATGCGTTTTTTAAGCTGTTAATTTATTTGAATCGTTTTATAGATTTTTATATTGAAAATATTTTTTATTATTGTTTTCTAACTTAATTTATTTATTATCATTATTTACGTTCATTATAATTCAGAAAAATATGTAAAATTACTGAATAAAATCGTTTGATTTGAAGAAGAAAAATGAGTAGGAAAGTTATCTTATTTGGGTAAAAGGTCATTGTGGATGAGTTTATTAGTGACGAAGTAAAGATGATGATTTTAAGCAGAATTTTGGATTTAAAGGATTGGATACGAGAATAATTCTATCACCCAGTTGACCTCCAAAGCTCAACTCCGTAAGTCCTTGGCCTTTTGATGGATATTAGAACGTTTGTCTAGTAAGTGATGAAGAAGTGAAACTTCTGGTAGTTAATGTCTTGTTAAGTATTGGATCCGAAAAAGAATTTAACAAGTTAGTAGTACTCAAAAGCCTAATGATGGTTATGTAAATAAGTCGTTTTTATTGAATTGAAAGGTAAAATAGTATAACAAATAAGTTTTGATATAGCGGAAATCGGTGAGAAAATAAAAATTCAAGACACTATAAAGACTAACGGAATCGAAGGATCTAAAAGTATCATTTTAGGCATTATGATAGATCTCGAAACTATTACATGAAAAAACTGAACGCTTAATCTATTTGTATAAACTTTGCCATTAATAGATTTTTGCTATTAGAGAAATATGGCTATTAAAATTTCTTCTTTAATTGCAATATTTTTGAGACAGTAAATAAAACACTAAAACAGAAAAAAATGTTTCAACTATTTTTATTGGAAAATCGAATGCCCTAAGGGAAGAGCAAATGAACTGTAATATCGGTCAAGAGGTAAAAATAAAAAGATGGAATCCAAACTGAGGGATGAGGAAAGTAAGCTGTGCACTTAGCTAATGATAAGATTGAAAAAGTGTTACTAACAGAAATGGGTTGTGGCAGAGGCAGGACAAAAAATGAGTTAGGAAGAACTACAAATATTCTTAAAATTTAATAACCCTTGTATAGTCAGAGTAATGAGTAAAAACAAAACCCAAATAGAGAAACATATACCGCTTATATGTCCCGTAAATGTCTAGGTTTCATCACAAAATAATTTGTACTTTGTATCGTACTTTTTTAAGGCTAAAGTCTTTATATAAACGTGATATGCGGGTGCACTCTGCAACAAATAAATTAAAATAAATATTTCCATCAAAATACCTATATAAACTATAAGTTTCTATTTTTTCTTCACTTTAACTTTCTTAAAAATTGATCATAACTAGTAAGGCAAGTATTTTGTTGCGAGCACCAGATTTTTCAAATATATACTAATTAAAAGCATCAAAAATACTTGGAAGATTACTTTGTTAGCAATCGATAAACAGTGAAATATCGATTTCTGGAATTGGGATGCCCCGCAGTAGCGGCTAGAATCCTGGCCATAGCGTTGTGATTGTTTGTTCAACATAAATAGCTCCCTTGTTGGTCTACGCTCTCCAACGAGCCTAGCAGACTGTATGCGTTCCCCGTTTCAAATGACTGCAAGTTGTGTAATCATCCAACTATCGTTTCTCTATTAAATATAAATATTAAGTGTCTATCATTAAAAATTATCTTTTCCAAACTACAAGCCATAATTTTTGCCGCAACAAAAAGAGTACCTCTACAAACCATTCAGGGTTCAGTTCATAGAAGAATCCGTTGGCTTAAAAGACGTGATTAAGGAGGTGGATTAACACGTTCACGACGGGGCGACCCACCACATTTCACTGTTTCATGGGGCGGAGTGAAACACTGATGGGTCACACTTGTCTGTTCTATGGGGCGAGGTGACCCACCGGTGAGTCGCTTGTTTTTAGAAAATTATTTTATACTATTTTTTCTCAACATTATATGTTGTAGGAATTAACAAGCATAAGCGTTTATTTATTAAATATTTTATAACATTCAACATACCCCTACAAAGGACTCTTATCGGTTAATTTCACTTGATCACTCTTCTTTAAGAATTTTATTTAGTGATTTCGTTTCATATTTTTATTCCCATAATATGATATAAGAATATAATATAAGAATCATTTTTAATTATAAATAGTAATATATGAACTTTTTTTTTTTAATATTTCCATAATTATTCCTTCAAGTTATATGTGTATGTCAAAACTTACTATCCCGCATTTAGCGTGTTGGAAGTCTGGAACTGTTGTGATCTCGCATTAAATACGTTAGAACTTGCAACAGTGGGGCCCCACGAAGATAAGCAGCTAACACAGTCCCGCTCCACGCGGAAAAACTTAGATATTCGTTCCGGTTTGAACGTGTTAAGCCAAGATCATGCTCCGGATTTCCCTCTCTAAAATTTTGTTACCCTTTATAGGTGCTCTATGGAAGCTGGGTGTGCCTAAGGAGGATCTCTCAAACCCAAAGTCATCCCTTTACTAAAGTAACGGAAAAAACTGTTGTTATAACATGTTGAGGAACTCTTTTATGTAAGCTTTACCAAATGTTCTCAAAGCCCTCTGCTTATTAGACGCAATTAAGGATTATCAGGAGTTAAAGAAGAAGCAAGGGTAGAAAAAAAAGGGTTAGAGTGGGAATAGAGCTTGTCATGGAAGAAAATGTACCGGGTTCGGGCAAACTCAGCAACATACAGAACATTAAGGTCTCTATAGATTAGTTTATTTGTGACATAATAACGACGGTTAATTTTTCGAAGGATTTTGAATAGTAATGATTGAATACAGAAAGAAGGATTTCATCTTATAGATGTAAGGCGTTGTTTGTACTTCAAAGTAATTTACCTCGTTTCACACCCCTATAAAACCGTAGGCAAAATACAAGTTTCTTGATAAAAGAAAAGCAAATGAATTGAATAAAGTTCTATTTTTAATATCTTCACATCCATTGTAAATATTATGAGAAACTCACTTCTATTAACACTGTTCTTCATTGAAAAATAAAGTAATATTACCAATTATGATTTTTTTTTTTTTAATTCGTATGCAATTTTCGAGGAGTTCTGCGCATGCACATGAGTATAGCAGTCATCATTCAGATCGTCTCTTGGATTTCTTGCTTTTTCAGTTGGAATTCACTTCAGTGCAATCATGAAAACATCACCAGACTCCAGGATAGCAACTGCAGTAAATATTGGAGCAAAAAACAGTAAGTTTTGTTACAATTTACCCTTTGGACTTTATTATAATATAATATATAATAATTACAATTAACCGTCGTATTATCTCCGGCGTAGTGATAATTCCTGGGCTGCTTCTGACTAAGATAGGGCCCAGGAATTCGCACTACACCTTTCCAAGGTATTCACTCCTCATTCTGATCTCAATCCAACTTTTACTAGACAAAAGACTGACGTGGAACCCACATACAAGACCTAAAAGGATAGAACTCAACCGCAGATTCGGCCGGTCATACAAACTACTAGACACAAAATCTCATCTTACTGTCGACAACAAATTACTAATATATAAGACAGTACTGAAACCTATATGGACCTACGGACTTGAACTATGGGGTACAACTAAACATTCTAACATCAAACGTATCCAATCCTTCCAATCCAAAGTCCTTCGAACAATAGTTAATGCTCCTTATTACGTTACCAACTGTACCATACACCACGACCTTAATATTCCATTTATTTTAGACCTGGTACCATCCAAATTCTCCAAATTCCATCAGAACCTTCTTCATCACCCTAATCCTCTTGCTCAATCGCTCTCCAGCTCCACCCATCCCTACAATCCTCCTCGAAGATTGAAACGGCAGTGGCCCCGCGACGTTTTGTGAACATTTATTCTGGAGTTCTGACACTGGTCAGATCCTCCACTCATGTACTGTATGTTTGTGGCTATTCTGCCCTAGCTCGGCCTCCACTGGCTTTCACCAGTGAAGCGCCGGGTGAGAGGCGCTGGGATCTCTTGGATTCGGCTTCTCCTCCCACTTGTGGAGGGAGCAGCGGAGTCTTGAGTCCCTTTAGCAGATTGTATATATTGTATATAGTTAAGTTTGCTTGTATGATTTTTATTTATTTCCCAACTTGTATTTATCTCTACTACAGGTTGTTGTTTTGATTTGTTCGTTGTTTTTTTTTAATTGTTATTTTCTTGTATATATTTGAATTTATTTATTTTCGATTTTATGTAATTTGACTTTATCATCATTATTCTGTATATATTGTATGAATGTGTACTACATCTCTATTACTACTGTTCATTATGTAACAAACAATTTCTCAATAAAAAAAAAAAAAAAGAAAAAAAAAATTCGTATGTATTACAGTTTTTCACAATGGACATTAATAATATTGCTAAAGGATCCCATTCATTCAATATTTACAATATAAACAAAAGAAATGTCAAACTTTATAAATTATAGGTTTATTTGTTTGTTTGTTTTTTTAGGTTTAGCCGTAATGAGAAAATTTCTCGTTTGTTCTTAAGAGCATAGCCTTTATAAATCCTCTATTGAGTACCCATTTGTATGATTACAGCATGGAAAGTTGAGATAAGAAATACGAAATAATCTGAAGAAGTAACCGTGCTAACAGTCTAATAAGATTTATTTAAATTTTGTTTTAATAAAGTGAGGGCGCCATTGGACCTCGTTCAGAGACCTACCACTCCACCCAGACCTGCCTCTGATCTTATCTTCTCTCTAAGAAACTCGTTAAAATTTCTTCGTATCTCGATGAAATTAGTTTCTGAAGCAATCATGCAACTTATGCTATTCCAAGAATGAAAGAAAGCCAACTTCGAAAAAGTTTTCCGATTTTAAATAAATTCTGTTATGTTTGTTATTGATCTGAACCGTTTATTTTGAAAGTGGATTTTATGTCCATTTATCCTTGGTTGTATATAGTTTGCGATCTGATGCAATTAAAATAATATTGTACGTACAGGATACTAATGAATCAAACTGCTTTATATAAATGTATCAAATTTATATATGCTATTCATCTAGTGAATAATAAGTGTTTTCCTAGAAAGAATGGATTTCGAACTCATTCAGAATTAACGACCAGATTCGAGATATAATTAGCAGAAGTCCAAGCCAATTCAACATAATTCAAGAGGTTTCGAATGGAAAAAAAACTGGAGCGGGCAACACGAATTTCACTTACGTTGGCTGTATAAATCAATATAGTATTTTAATTGATTTATACAACCAACGATAAATGAAGATAAAGTTGAAAAAAGAAATAATTCAACTAAAACAAGAGGGATTATTTGTTTCTTTGGAAACATATGATTCGTTCAACTTGTATATTTAGTCGTTCCTTTTATCAGCTGATAAGCTGGTACATGGTTAATATTTTGGAGTGTACACAATTGAAGGTAATTTAGAGAAGTAATATAAAAAATTCGCTATTTAGGCTGTCTTCGAATGAAACTTATCAGATATTAAAGTCCAATAAATTTCACATCAATATAATGAATTTAATCAAAATCATTAGAGCCTTATATGAGAAAATCGTAAAAAGATGCAAAATGCATGAAATGAAGTGGCTCTTCTGGTTAGCCGATTTTGATAAAAAAGTTGCTGTAACATCCCGGGTGTTTCAGTTTCATATGATGACTTTCCGTTTTTGCAGTGGACTAACCACACACGGACCTTTTTGCGGGACTTCGTAGAGCGTAAAGTTTTCTTAAAAATGAAATTTCAGTTTTCTATGACTTTTTGTTTTCGTGATAGACTTACCATTCAAACACACACGGACCTTTTCGGTCGACTTTGTTTTGGGGACTTGGCGTCAGGAAAACGTGTATTTGCTTTGAAAACTAAGAACTATATATAGGTTTGCGAAAGTAATAATACTAACTCAATCATTACTACAAACATAAATTACTAAAGACATAAATAAACATCATTTATAAAAGACATAAACAAAGAATAATTAAGAAAACACATAAAGAAATTTGAATTACAAAAGATCAACAACTTTTTTTTAAATTATTTATATTATAAGGCTAAAAGAGAATAGACATGAATAAGACTTGTTGAGAACCTATCCATGGGCTGCACTCTAAAGATAAACGAGAAGGTCTCGAGGCCATCTTCTTTTTAGACGCCTCGGGGGATTATCAGGTATTGAAGAGGGAGAGAGGATTGAAAACTAATGGGTTAGAGTGGAAATGGAGTTTGACATGGAAGGGGAGGTATCTGGTTCGGGCCGAATCAGTAACTTACAAACATTGAGGTCACTATGGATGAGTTTGTCCTTAACAAAGTAGGGAGCGTTGAGGTTTGTACGAAGGATTTTGGATTGTAAGGATTGGATTCAAGCAGAATTTGATGGTTTAGTTTAGCCGAATAAACAAATAAATTACAATTTATGTCTCTTAAAGAGATTTGAAAATATCATGATGTTCAGTTGGTATATATCTCGATTGGTCCATTATGTGTTCGAATCTTGTCGTGATTCTTATGTAGTAGTGTCAATAAAATTTTTTTTATGGTGGTAATAAATCCAGTGCTAAAAATGTTTTATTATCACTCATTCATTAATCTTTTATGTCCACAGTCTGATAGGGTAGCTCAGCTATTGCCGACAAATGCCCTGTGAGTTGGCATACTTTTGTGATACTCTATATTATTATTGTTAATTTTTCGTTCTTTGCTTTATATTTGTGTTATTTTATGTTAATTTTTTAGTTATATGTGTTTCTAGTTTTTTTATTTATTATTGACTTTTGGACACATAGGTGAGATTTTTCTTCCGCTGGTTATAAGATATAAATCAGTGAACTATTGAGAAATGAGTGGTTAGAAGTGCAGAGCATTTTAAGGTGAGCATTTTAGATAACTCATAAAGTATAAAACAGCAAAAACTTATCAACATCTGTTGAAATTTATCTCAACATGTTTAGGAAGTGTTTTAGAACTATCTTATTGCTAAATAGCCTAAGTTACTAATGGTAAGCTTCCTGACTGTATAACATATATTTATTCACCTCTAATTAATTCCCTTTAACAAATGTGTCTATTGAAACTCAATCAAATTAATTCTTTAGCAATTTATTTTCGCATACAGTATTTCAAAAGTAATAAAAAAGTAGTTTCATAGATGTGCTGTAGAAAAATAAATGTTGTTATTTTGACCGGCTGGCTGTTAGGTTAAAGTTAAGCCGGGAGGTATTGCTAAGTGGCCTCATCAGATATAATGGTGAGGCCTAACTACGTCTCCCTCGGTAATGGTTGTCCTAGCTACCTTCTCTTCAAAGCTATACTCTTTCTTGTATTTGATCAAGGTTTCTTAGTATAAGAATGTGTTGTACGTAAACATAAGAAACAATTCCTCTACTGTTTAGAAAAATGTGTATATTATTGAGCACTTTAATAAGAAATGTTCGTTTTCATAGTACAATTTTTTCAGTAAAAAAAAAAAAAATTAAAAATTTAAAGCAGAACATTTAAATTTTAATATATCTGGTTCACGCAACACACAACTTTGACATGCCTTCGTTGTTACAATAAATTTACCAATTTTTGAATACGTTTAAATATTAAAAATGTTCTAGAATTAATTACACTAAGTTTCGATATAAACATGTGTATAAAACATCTGGATCCACCCCTACTTTGCATTGGGGCAAATTGAATGAGGTTTCACTTACGTTTTAAAAGCCCGGTATGACCGATTACCGAGTTTATCATAACATAAAGTGCAATTTGAAGAAAATATGTTTATTTTATAACGTCTATCCATTATTATATTTGATCATCGGCAGAGATGAAAAACATAAATCGAAATTGGTTTAGTTTATTTGTCTGTTTCGTTAAGGTGAAGAATAGGTTAAGGAAATTTTACTTTTCACATAAAAAGAGAACTTGATGGCAATGGATGTTGTCAAAAACGATAGTAATAACAAAGGTTCCGATCCTACTAAGTTTATTACTATGTTATATAACAAATCAAATATTTATAATTCATTTTAAAGGTTGGTTATTTGTTGTTTTAATTGACACAAAACGTCTCTATCTTCAGTGTCAGTCATTCATTTTAAAAAATCAATTATAGTTTGAGACAGCAACCATTAAAAATTACGGTCTAAAAGAAGGATATTTTCAAGGAATAAAATATAAGATTATAATTTAATGTTATGAATAATTAAAATTTATCGTTTGTTAATATAAAATATCAGCCTATATACACATATAGACAAAAACACACATGATTCTCACTATAATTTGATTTAAAAAATGGATCATCAGTTCTCAATTAGGTTCGTTTATTTCATTTTTTTATCAGTATAATGCATAAAATTAAAAGAATCTACAGAGCACGTTTTGTTGCCAGAATGTGGACGCCTGACCGATCTGGTGGCGAACTCCTGAACTACGTTTATGTTACTGAAAACAAACATTATCATTATTTTGTAAATGGTGTAAGATTTAGTGATGTATTTATTGTTACATAATGATAATACCGAATTTGTTAATTATACTACAATAAATATTAAGTAATAAACATTTAGTGTACCTAGAAATATTTTTAAATTCATGTTTTTGACCCAGAATCTTACATTCTAAAATAAAAAATCTAATATTATTTATTATTCAGATGAAAGAAAAAAATCCTACACCTTTAGTTTTCAAACATAAAAAAATAACCAATAAGAGAAAAATAATATGATTTAGTTTTCTTAAAGAATGTAGAAGGAGCAATTTACGCTTTTTCTTCTCTTTCACGCTTACTTTGTGATTAAATCATTAGTTTTTAGTTTTATTTTGTGTCGTCTGTATCACAATAAACCAGACAATTTATTCTCCGCTAGTATTTCTAACATAAGCTGCATAATAAGTAATTTATAAAATATAATTTAAATATTAAATAGTTGATCGTTTAGCAAATCGTGTGGCGGTCAAAAAAGATTAAAAATAGTAAAAAAGAAATTCTTTTCTAAGTTTTTTTTTTTTCGTTTCTACTTGTTTTTGTTTTGTGGAATATTGTGGATGAGATTATTCAGTTAGTTGTGAAAAAGATTTTTTTTTTAAACGTTTTTGTGAAATATTTATTTTCATCTATTTGTCTTATAAATTCTAATATATGTGATACAATCATAAAATTAAAACCATACATCAAGAATTGGGACTACCTCCTACTGGAGATTACATTACCAACCTTAGTAAGCAGTTCTTTTTCAAATCTTTAACGAAAACTATCTCATAAGAAATATTGTAAATTATACCAAAAATAGTACAAGACGCTATTTACGCAAATGAACAAAACATATAAATATAAGATACTTTGGTAGTAGATTTTTATTTTTATAAAAATTCTGGTGCGTACAACACAGGACTTTCAATTACTATGTTAAAACACATAGTTGAAAGTAGCTCTTCTGCTTTTTCGACTTTGATGGAAAATTTTCCTGTAACATCTCGAGCTTATATTTATATTAAATATGAAATTTTAGTTTCTTACATCTTTCCGTTTTCTTTCCTAGAGTTACCACACACAAACCCATACATTTTTACTATACTTGGTTTTTTGGACTCAGAGGGTCTAAAAACGTGAAATGTTCACGATCGTAACACTTTCCCTAACCATATATTTGATTTATATATATATATATATATATATATATATATTATATATATATATATATATATATTATATTATATAATTAAGTGAAAGTAATAATATAAATACAATAACTATAGCTAATTGTTTTGTGGAGCAACTATTTTAAAACCAGGCTCACTCACTACACGTGTTAGTTTTTTAAAATATCTAATTGTTTTGTAAGTTAAGAAATTATCTCTATTTATTTTAAGTTTGTTATATGTGATATTATTAAAACAGTAATATATTATATTAATCAGATTTTTTTTTATATTGTAAATATTGTACGAATGTGATCCTGCAGCAATATTATTATTGTCCATTGTGACAAATTGTAATATTATTCTGATAACTAATTTAATTTAATAAGGAATTAATTTTTATAAAATCAATGCTAGTAGAAATAATGTAATCAAATAAATATTGCTACTTCATGCGAAAAATATTTTTATTCATTTTAAAAATATCTATTTCAATTCAAAATTACGTATTGAGAGGTATCTATTCTATCAATCCTATGAAGATAACATTTTTTTAGCTTATAAAAAAAAAAATCTTATGGTTCTTAATGTATTAATCGTTCAAAACATGATTAATTTTAAATTGTAAAAAAAAATATATTTTAACAAGAGGTATTGACAAATGCTTAACATGTTTGAAACTTTGCAACATAAACTCGAACAGAACTGAGGTATCAGTTTCAGAATTTGCCGCTAGAATGAGTAAGATTTACTATAAACATTACTATAAATCAATTTGCAATTATTTTATTATTATACTTGTCCTGTTTTACATTTATTTTTGTTAATAACAATAAGTTTACTCATTAGCTTTTTAGCTTTAATGTTTTAGTAAAACTTATTGTGATATCTACAAGTTGAAATCGGGATAAAACAATTTACTGCAAATATTTTAATTAATCAAATTAACTATTTCTTTAAGAAATTAAATTAATTTAATTTTAGTTTATTTTTTAATATAATATTGCTTACCATTTCTTTGTATTAACCTTACTTTGTCTTATTTTGATATTGTCTAAAGGAATCTCATTTTTTTTTTAATCTTATATCACAATTAATTATACTTTTGGTATTTATTTCTCTACTTTTTTTTAAATTTATTATCTTATTTTTTCGATTCTGATTTATTTTATTTTTTTTTGGTTCATTATTTTTTTTCTCAGTCGATTACTGATATTCATTTTTTATCAAGTCCACGTCTAGCAGCCGTAGGGTACAGTTCAGTGGTCTAATCAGTCTCTCCTTTAGTCAGTGATTTTATTACAGTCATTCTTTTTTCTTTCGAAAAATCTTTTATTTTTTGTTTCTCAGTTGTTTGTTACTCAAATTGTTCACCAATCAAACAAATACAAACAAGAGTGCCCCGGTCGGGGGCCAAGCACGAACTATGGCCGAACAGACAGCCAGCACGTCAACAAAACGTAAAAAGGTGAGTTCAACATTGAAACCTCCAATAGTTTTGATATACTTTCCGATTTAGATGAAGAAGATACCGAAATCTTAAAAAACATAATAAGTCACAAACAGAACAAAAGTCAATATCCCCCCATAATAGTAAATTCATCTTACAACAACATCAGTGGTGCTATTAACAATTTAAAATTAAAAGTGAAAGACATAAATATAAAATATAATATGAATAAAACCACAATCTATGTTCAAAATAGTGAAGACTTTGATCTTGTAAAAAATTTCTTAAAAGATCTCAATCTCGGCTTTCACACGTTCACTCCAAAAAGTGAAACGAAACCTAAAATTATTTTAAAAGGTATGCCTCCTCAGTTCCCCAGTGAAGAAATTTCGACTGACCTACAAAATCAAGGTTAAGCCATTCATAAAATCTACCAAATGGAGAAAAAATCTGCCAACGGGTCTATAAAGCTTCCGATATTAATAGTAATTTTAGACAATAAAGAACAGCTAGCCAAATTAAATAACATTCGCTATAGTTGTAACATTGTAATAAAATGGGAAAAATATAGATCTAACAAAACTTTAACTAAATGTTACAAGTGTCAAGAATTTAACCACGTGGCACGTAATTGCTTTAAAAATCCAAAATGTCTGAAATGTGCCGAAGACCATCATTCAAAGGACTGCCCAAATACATTAATCGACGGATTCAAACCCAAATGTTGTAATTGCTCCGATGAACATTTTTCAAATTCCACGGAATGTACGAAATATCAAAGAAATCTCGAATTACAGTTAAGCAAAAAAATCCAGCACTTCGAGCTATCCCACGAAAAACATTTAAACAAACCGACCAAGAATTTCCAGTTCTACCAATCCCGAAATCGCCGTGGCCTCAAAACACATTCTCTCCGAAAACCGCCAACTACACCTCTAACGAACCTACCATGTCTGATTGTTTTAAAGAGATAAAAAATATATTAAATTTATTTAATGTAAGTAAATTAATTACAAACTTTAAAAAAATTTTATTACAACTAAAAAGCGCCGAAGATGGCATGTCAAAAATCTTTATTCTCGTAGAAGGCTTACTTTATATGTTGGATTAATGGTCATTCTATTATGCAAACATATTCGTAATATTTATTTATTCAAATCTCTTATGAGTGTTAGCGATGTAAAGTTGTTTATACACAGTGTCTTGCTAAATTCCTATTGTATAAGCTGCTGTGTCAACAACTTTAGCCTTAGCTTCAATTTCACAATAATAATTATCAGCGATCTTTATATCCCGTACTCTTTTAAAACATACTTTCTCGTTTACATTACAATAGGTGCTACAACTCATTCGGAAAATTCTAATGACTAGTGACAATAGTAAAATTAAACTTATGATGTGGAACGCACAAACTATTTGCGGAAACGATGTAGAATTTAAATTATTTTTAAATCATAATCAACCCCATTTAGTCTTTGTTTGTGAAACACGTCTTTCTGAAACTGATCGTTTCTCTCTTCCGGGATATGTCATTTACAGACGTGACCGTAGTAGAGCTGGAGGGGGGGGGGGTCATGCTTTTAGTGCGGTCCGATATTCAGCATCATTTTATACACGTTCCTGACTTAATGTTTACCGAAGCCGTCGCTATTAACACAATTATTAAAAACAAATCAACCACTATAATATCTGTATATATCCCACCAAATAAAATAAATATCCCAGATATTAGTAAACTATTTAATTTAAATAAACAAGTTATCATTTTTGGCGATCTAAACGCCAAACACACACAGTGGAACTGTAACAGAACAAATAAAAACGGTAAATTAATTCTAAATTTTATCGTAAAAAACCATATTAAATTACACAGTCCGTCTGAACCAACCCATATACCGACTCAACGTAATTACAAACCTAGCATCATCGATTGGCTCTTACAAAAAATATTTACAACTTATCACCTCTTATTGCTTTACCATGTTTAAATTCGGACCACAATCCCGTGGTTTTTCGTATACAATCTCCTTTACCAAAAATTTCCAAAATACTCAAATTTTCGCTCAAAGATGCTGACTGGCCAAAGTTCAGGAAAGAGCTAGATTCCCGAATCAATATAAACCCAACCATAAATAATTCGAAAGAAATCGATACCACACTAATCGCTTTTTATGAACATATAAAATTATCCATGTCCTTATCCATTCCACAACAATATTACCACCCGTATTGTCATAATAATTTACCATATCGACTCAGAGCATTAATATATTTAAAAAATAGATTAAAAAGATATTTCCAGCGTAACAAAATTCCAAAAACCAAATTAGTCTATAATAAACTAAACAGTTATATTAAAAAACGTCTCCATGACTGGAAAAACGAAAACTGGGCTACGGTTTTGAAATCTTGTCAGCCAGGGGACAATAACATGTGGAAAATTCACAAAAATTTAACTAAGCAGTCCTCGAAAATTCCACCTTTAAAAAATAACGACGGCTACGCATATCTGGACAGGGAAAAAGCTCAGCTATTAGTCAAGCATTTCCAGACAACTCATTCAATCACCTCTCTCCTTGGTTCAAATCACCACAACCGTAAAATTCTAAAATCCGTCCGCGATTATTTAAAATCACCTTTTATTGTTAATTTCTCTTCCATCTCTCCGAAAGAAATCGCAAATATCATTAAAGAATTTAAACCAAAAAAAGCCCCAGGTGATGACAGCATCCCCTCCTTAGTTATTAAAAATCTAAGCCGAAAATCGATTTATTTTTTAACTAAAGTATTTAATTGCACATTGAGATATAGCTACTTTCCTATCATCTGGAAAACTTCCAAAACTATAGTAATAAAAAAACCGAATAAAGACCATAGTAATGTTTCGAACTACAGACCTATAAGTCTACTAAATATACTTTCTAAAATTCTGGAGAAACTAATTCTCAAAAGAATTAACAAGCACATTAGACTAAAGAACCTCCTAATAGATGAACAATTTGGTTTTAGAAATCACCACTGCACTATTGACCAATTAGCACGACTTACTGACTTTATCACAAAAGCCTTTAACGAACGCAAACATACCGGCATGCTCCTTCTAGACCTCGAAAAAGCATTTGTTACCATTTGGCACTCCGGGCTCATATACAAATTAATCTCATTCAACTTCCCACCATACCTGATTCACATCATTCACTCCTATTTAACAAATAGACAGTTTTATATTCAAGTTGGCACATCTACTTCCGACACCCTCCCCATCTCAGCGGGTCTTCCTCAAGGCTCTTGCCTATCTCCAATCCTATTTAATTTGTTCATTTCTGATTTACCAGCCCATCCATTTGTGACGAGGTCATTATACGCTGATGATACAGCATTGCATACCTCATCATATCGCATCGATACAATAGTGAATCGCCTTCAACAATATTTTAAAAAAATTCACAAATATTGCATAAAATGGAAATTGAAAATTAATCCCACCAAATCCGAAGCAATTCTTTTCACTAAACGTCGCCCACAAATCAACCACCAAATCAAGATAAATTCAGCTCTCATCCCTTGGTCAAAATCCGTACAGTACCTAGGCATAACATTAGACAAATCTCTTACTTTCACAGACCATATCAATAGAAAAATCGATAAAGCCAAAAAATTAATATTTAAAATGTTCCCATACTTCAACAAAAAATCCAATTTGAGCTCTCATAACAAATTAATAATATACAAATCAGTTATTCGCCCGTTAATTACATACGCCTCGCCAGTCTGGAGCTCAACCTGCTTGACTAACTACCAAAAACTTGAAAGAATTCAAAATCTATCAATGCGGATAATTAACAATTACCCCCGCTTCACTAAAATATCATCTATGCTCCAGGACTTACAGCTTCCAACAATTAAACATTTTGTCCATACTCAAACAGCTTCTTACTTCAGTAAAACACCAGTCTCCAAAAATCCTTTAATAAAGGAAATCGGTAACTATAATAAAGCATCTCTAAAACGCTACACTCATAAAAGAACTAAATATGTGTTGCTAACTTAAGCTAGTTTATTTTAATTTCTAATTTTATATTATCAATTGTGTTATCTGTTTTTTTTTTGTTATTTTTTATATGTAGGTTTTTTATCTAGTTTTTCCTACTACCATAGTTAATATCAATTTAATTTTACCACTAATTATAGATTAGATAATTAGATTATAACTACCAAATGAACCAAACATTTGATGATTGTAAGGATGTCTCATCCGAAATCATTTATAAATTTTTTGTCAATATGTAAAAATTTAAATAAACTTTATTTTCTTCTTCTTTCTTTTTTATCAAACCAAAAAAAACAAAACACCTATTGACCCCCCGACTTCAAGTTTTAATGCAGTTTGCACTTTTTTACAACTTTCTCAAAAATGATAACAACAATTTTAATTAAAATATCTGTACTAATATAAAATTAAAAGTGATTTTATTTCATTTTGGTCCAAGCAGATGACATTATAACCACTTCCAAACGACATTATAAATACCACAATCTATTTTGGTATGTTATATTAAAGTTTTGATTATTTCTAAAATTCCCCATATCAGGCTACAGATATGTTTCATATTAAAGAATTGCTATGTGTGTCACTTTTTACTTTTCTTAACTTCTTAGCTCTACAACCACGAGTTTTAAAAACTTTCTAAATTGAAGTAAACTCAATTTGAATATAATAAAACAAGAACAAAATTAATTGTATATATGTTTAGTGATGTTTGTTAATAATATAATATTTTCAAAGATATTGAGGTCAGTCAATATTAAAACATTTTTTTTTTCTACGACGTTTTAGGAATTTATTGTATTCATATTCTAATACCAAATCGGTGTAAATTTGCATCATAAATAGAAGTAAACTGACTTTTGCTGTCACCAGTGTTTTTAATGCGTTCATCTATCAGTCAGGACAGATAGGTACAATGAGGAAACATTAAAAAATTATAACAGATATTGTTGAATACTTAATAACGTGCATATTATAACAAATTAACTACGACTAATGTTAATGTGTACCAGCTACTTATTTTTGTACTTACCACCCTATAGTTACTCAAGTTCCCGCTAGAATGAGTAAGCTTACCACATCTGCCCTATCATAATATCATTCAAGTTTACTTTGCTATTTCTAAATATTATCAATTTTATTATTGCCTATCTGGTTTTCAACAATAGTTTTAATATTAAATATTACTGTTATTTATCTTTTAGCTTTATAAATGATTTTGATATTATATATGTATAATTAATTTTTAAAATTCTATAAATTTACGTTATAATAGTTTACATTAAAAATTAAATTAAATTGTATTGGCTTATGATTTAATAATTCATGAGCTAAACAATTAAGGTATTCTAGGGGTACTCACGACGTTTGCTATAGCAAGCTTTTTGTGCTATTTTGCTAAACCCGTCGAGTTTCTACAACTTCTTTTCTAGGGGTACTCACTACGTTTGCTATTGCGATTTTTTGTAGCATGAAAGCCAAGTTCCATCGTTCACGATAACCCTATTATAAGACTATTGTATATTGCTAAAGAGACAAGCCCGTTACCTACAGGTGGTATTTGGCAACTTTATACGTTTGTATAAAGTATATACAAATATACCTAGTAATTTAATCGTACAAGAAATATACCTAGTATGTTTCTACTGCTGGGCATGCGCAGTCGGAAGCCATTTTATTTTTGTAACCTCGTTTGTTTGTAACCTGTTGGTTGATAACTTATAAAGTAGTGTTAACCTTCTATTTGCTTATTTTTCAATAGTTTATTTCACTTATTATGTCTAAAAGTTGTCAAGAAAAAAGATTATTGAACTTTTAGCATATGATTGCTCAGTAGAACTTTTAGATTGTGATTTGGTAGAAGTAAAAAATGAGATTATAGAAGACTGTGTAGAGAATATTATGCTTTAGGTCTTCTTTACCTTTCGAATTGGCTCTATATTAAAATTTAAAGATATTTAAAATTCAGTTTTACCAAATTTAGATGACATTTTGTTTAAAGCACTCTTACAAGTGAATTTCTTTCACCATTTAATAATATATTGAAGACGACCAAGTGTTCATTCTAAAATTGCCAATTGTTTGATGTTATTGATGGAGACACAATTAGTAAAGACACTAGACGTGTATTTTAAGCAATTATGAAAGAAAAAAAGTAAATATCCTTTTTGGATTAGTGAAAGTGAATGTAAACATGAAGAAATAGGAGACCCTTTTTGTTTTTGTTATCTTTCCAAACCAACAGATTAAATTGGCCCTGTAATTATAACTTTTAATACCCATTAAAATATAAATTTTAATTTAACAAATAAATATTTATTACTCTTTAAACATTCAATTTATAATTAATAAAAGTAAATTATTGTTACTTGCATTTTCATTTCTGTTCTGTGTGTATAGATATATAACGCAAAGTTAGATCAGCAACACTTCCTTATACAGATTATACATGTACTTTTGATATAATATATTTAATTAATTTTATTTATTTTTGTTAATAAACTTTTTTTTAAAAAGTATTTCCTTTATTTACTATCGTATGCCAATGCTCCATAAAAAAAAAAGTTAAATTAGAGTTTAATTCTAGGCACTATTTAAATTCTATAATTTACTATAACATGTAGGTTTGTTATAAATTTTATAATTAAGTTTTGATAGGAAATTATAATTTAGAACAAAATGTAGTTAAAATGAAAAAAGTTGCAATTATATTGTTATTATTTTATATTATACAAGTGATTCAGTGCAGAATTCACATAGTTAAATAATGAAGAATACTTAAAACCTTGTACGGATTGGAAGTTTATGAAATCTTAGACCTGTTAATACTGGCAATAACTATAATTATTTTAGATGCATTTGCAAACTCTTAATAAAGTTCTGTAATAATAAATAAATACCTTCTTTTTTTTAATTGAATCGGTTCTTGACCTAATTTATCCAGCATAAGACATATATTTGATGATGTTTAAGTTATTTACATTTGTGACACAAATAAATAACTTCAAGAAGAGAGATTTGCTGTATTCATGTGTAAATCTTAATACAAGACAATGATAACGAAGTGATAGCCTCATATGTTTTTTTTTTTTAATTTGTACCAAATTAGTTTTATAATTATTAATATAGGGTAAATTGATAGAACTAGGAAATTAAACACAAACACAGGATTAAAACTTCTTTATTTATATAAAATAATAATTTAAACAGTATTAAAGATAACTTCACACTATTGTATACTAATATTACATCATGTTGAACACATAGAGTAGTAACGGAGTCCGAACTTGTGTTTTATTGAATCTATTCTAAATAAGGTAAGACTTATCATTTTACATTTAACATAAAGTAGTTGGTTTTAAATAAGTGAATCACTATACAAGATGAAATGTAAAATGAAAAAGGACTTGCAAATTCTGTTCAATTATTAATTTTAAATTTACTGAATGCTAAGCCGCTGCTTCAGCAGTCCACAAATTACCTTATTGCAAAGGAAATGCAGATGGCAAATTAAATTTTAAGTCAAATTTCTTGTTTTTAATAAATAATAAATAAATTTACTGCAATTGTTTCTTATGGACAGTCAGAGTATATATTTTTGAGTTACCAGTTACTACTAAATATTTAGGTCAATACATATATGATATAAAATAAGTAAATTCATATTAATTTTATAATCATAAACAACAGAACTATTGAAATAAAGAACTGTGATGGGTTTAGGCCAAACTGGTTATAATAAGTTATTAATATTAATTTTGTTTTATTCACTTAACAAAGGGATTGTTCCTTCCTCGTTAAATGCTCTTTTAAAAAACAAATCCTTTTTTCCCCTGTCCCATTGGAGTACTAGTTCATCCTTATACTTCTGGTATATCAATCTTTGCAGCTTACACCGAAGTTTATGTTCATCTCTTTGTTGTTTTGTATCTTATATTATGAGAAATATGCATCTTTTCTTGTGACCAAGGAAAGAATAGACAAAAGTGATAAGGCATATAATTTTATAACTTAATGTGTCTCTTCCTTTACCAGAAATTAAAATAGGAAAAATTAAAGCTTTGATAATTATTGTTTATGTTTATCTCTGAAAGGTTAAATATGAAAGAGTGGAGTATGATTATGTCGACTATTAATAGAGTTGCTTTTTTTAAATGAAAATTAACCCTTAACTATTGATAAATGTATATCCAGAAAAGGGACATTAAAGTAAATATCCTGTCTATTATTCTTATCAGAAGATTGTAGCAAACAGAACCACTATAACTTAAGGTGTACAATAATTTGAAAAGGGCTTAACTATTTGCTCTGGTAATTGTGACTCACTTATTAAAAATCTTCATCTTTATGATAAATATCGAATCATAAATCTTACCTACCTTGATTTCACTTGTTTTTAAATTGTTTAAAACACCAGACACTCATAAACAACTTAACTTAAAGAAACTAATATCTATATTGGATCTCAACCTTGCAAAACCTTCCTTAAAAGTTGGAGGTTTTGTAGGTAGCTTAGTTCACTTAATTGACACGTCAGCAGCACACCGCTGGAATTTTCCATCTAGAGGAGTTTCCAGTTAAATGAAAGAATTTTAGTTTGATGGGGCACTGGCACAACAATAGCAATAGCAATTCTGAGTAGCAGACCTCAGCCTATGCTACAGAAGAGTGCTATTGTGCTATTGGCCACCACATTTCTAACTTATGCAATCGTTATTTTCACATATTAGACTTTTTTTTTTTTTTTTTAATCATTCTCGTTTAAAAGATGTTATTCTCGTTTAAATAATTATAAACCATCCCTTCCTATGAAGATGTCGATAAAATTTACAAAATAATACATCATTGTTCTCTATCAGCCTCTTAAAGAAGAAAAAACTATTTATTTTAAAAGAAACTTTCAGTAGTTGAGAGAATTTCTTTTCTAACTTAATAATTATCATTGTACTTACTAAAAACTTAGAAATAGTATTATGAAATAAAAATACAGAAAGGTAATCAAACCTTGATAGTAAATAAATACGTAAATATTACAAGAATACAAAATAAAAATATTGCTCAATTATTAAGGTTGTATTTTATAGACAATTTATATTTTTTATTTCGTTTTTCTAGTTTAAACCTTTTTAAGTTACAATTCCATGAGGATGGGTTTCTCTTCTACCAGTTTTCTACAAAAAATTTGCTCTGAAGGTTTCTAGAACTATAAAAAACATAAAATTAGTTCGATTACTGACAGAAATTGTAATTTGAGTTTACCTTGCACTACAGATAAATTTATCTTGATAGATTGAATTAATTAATAAAGTTTTTAAATTACATATTAATAATTTTTTGTATTCCTATTCTAAAGAGGAAATATTATCATTGATACATCAGTTTTTCTCATAAACTCATGAGTAAAAAAGGGATGTTGGTATAATAATTATAAAAACGACAAATACACAAGGTATAACGAAATAAGAAAAAAAATGTCTCCTTATCTCACATTATCAGAGTTTACTATCCTAATTTAGTTTAAAATAACTCATGTAGTGCAAGATAATCAATTAATTTTCATATTAAATGCTTATTGACTTCAAGTAAAAAGTTACTAACCTCAATTTTGTCTCCGTTTTCTATCATTTTCTTGCAACAAAAGTTGAATGTCTTCATTTGAACTATTTATCTTATGTTTAGTCCTTATTCTGCTTTGTTAACATCTTGGTGAATTTGAGGAAATGAGAAAATCATTAAAAACACAGATACGTGTTGCGAGGTTTAGGTTTTTATAAATCAAAGCCATAGATAAAATGGCGGCCAATAGCACTATAGCACAGCCCATTGCATGCTTTTGTAGAAACTCGACGGGTTTAGCAAAATAGCACAAAAAGCTTGCTATAGCAAACGTCGTGAGTACCCCTTCTGTATGAATTATCGATCTGTAAATAAATTGTTGTGAATATATTAAAATAAATAATTTATAAACAGTAAAACAAGTTGAACCTATTGAATTTAAAAGTATAAATTTAACAAGTTGTAGATTCTGTAACATGAAGGTCAAATTATATGAATAAAATTGGAGGCTGATGGATAGCTTCACCAATCTTTTATTAAATATTAATGCACATCGTTTCGGCTAAAAATCCATCTTCAGGTGCAAAGGAACAGTTTAATATACAAGTACAAAATATCTTCCAATTAAAAATAATCAATCTCACAATTTTTTTATTTTGTTTTTTGCCTCTAGCCTACAGTGTCATTGGTTACTGTGGTTTGCTAGATTTGGTTGTAATATATTTAATTTTATTTAAATAGCTTAGTAGATTTTTTACTCTGTCCACATCATCATTCAATATATATATCATGAAAATTATATAACAATAACATATTTTATTTTTATAGTGGAATTATTTTTATTGTTCTTTTGCTTCACGTTTAATTTTTTCTTATCGATATGTAGGAATTTAACGTTAATCTTAAAGATTATTAATATTTTTACTGAATAAATTGTATTTTTTTTATTAAACATTTTTTTTGTTATATACCTTTGATGATACAATTGTGAGATTGATTATTTTTAATTTGGCTATATTTTTTACTTGCTGACAAAATTGTATTTATAGTGAAAATTTACATATGTCTAGACAGTACATTAAGATTGTCAAAACCAAATTTAACTAAGAGCTAAATTTAATCTTAACACTTTTCAATCAAAAATTTTACGACTCATAAGAAATGCATCATGGTACGTTACTATACCTCAAGTTACTAACAAAACTTAACATACTGACCTACACTAACACATAAGGACTCATTATCTACGGTTTCATTATAACTTACTCGGACATACCAACACACTAAAAAGAGATATAACTACAAACGACATGCCTATGTATTAAAAAGGTGTTGGATGCGAGATTCCTTAAAATAATTAATGGTTTTTCATGCCAGGGAAGTCGTGCTACTGGAGACTTATCCTTCTCATGTCTCACGTGTCAACATTCATGGATCATACCTGACTTTTCGAATTGTCCTTGCAGATGCAAATCAATGTATGAAAAGAATTTAAAAAAAAAAAGAGTAAAGTAATTAGTAATAATAAAATCAAATTAGTTAAAATAAAAAGAAGTAGCTGGTACACATTAACATTAGTCGTAGTTAATTTGTTATAATAAGCACGTTATTATGTATTCAATAATATCTGTTATACAATTTTTTTTTTATGTTTCCTCATTGTACCTATCTATCCTGACTCATATATCAACACATTAAACACACTGGTGACAGCAAAATTCAGTTTAATTCTACTTATGATGCAAACTTACACCGATTCGGTATTAGAATATGAATACAATAAATTCCTGAAACGTCGTAAAAAAAAAAAAAAAAGTTTTAGTATTGACTGACCTTTGATATTGATTAATATAGACAATATCTTTGGAAATAATATATTATTAACAAACATCAGTAAAAATGTTTACAATTACTTTTGTTCTTGTTTTATTATATTCAAATTGAGTTTACTTCAATTTAGAAAGTTTTTAAAACTCCTGAGTGTAGAGCTAAGAAGTTAAGAAAAGTAAAAAGTGACACACAGAGCAATTCTTTAATACGAAACATGTCTTTAGGAAAATTTATGAAATAATCAAAACTTTAGTATAACATACCAAAATAGATTGTGGTATTTATAATGTCGTTTGGACGTGGTTATAATGTCGTCTGCTTGGACCAAATTGAAATAGAACAACTTTCAATTATATATTAGTACAGATATTTTAATTAAAATTGTTGTTATCGTTTTTGAGAAAGTCGTAAAAAAGTACAAACTGCATTAAAACTCGAAGTCTTTTTTGGGGGGTCAATAGGTGTTTTTTTTTTTTTTTTTTGGTTTGGATTTAATGAATATCAATAATCGACTGAGAAAAAAAAAATAATGACAAAAAAAATAATATAATCAGGATCGAAAAATAAAGATAATAAATTTAAAAAAAGTAGAGAAATAAATACCAAAAGTATAATTAATTGTGATATAAGAATAAAAAAAAAAAATGAGATTCCTTTATACAATATAAAAATAAGAGAAAGTAAGGTCAATACAAAGAAATGATAAGCAATATTATAATACATAAATAAACTAAAATTAAATTAATTTTATATCTTAAATAAATAGTTAATTTGATAAATTTAAATATTATTAGTAAATTGTTTTATCCTGATTAGAATAGAAAATCATGTTAATCTGGGACTTAACTTAGTCCTTTAAGAATAAGATACATCTTGAAATAAAGCTAAAATATATTAAATAGATTTAATAATTAACCAAAGAAAAGGATGTAGATAAAGAAATGTATGTTTATATGTATATATAGCTTAATATGAGTCTATGTATACTGTAATAATATTTATCACTATAAAATAAAAGTTTTGAAAATATTCCTTATAATTTTATACATTTATTTTCTATTTACTTTACTTGATTTTAATAATTCATAAAATTCTTTGAATTTTCTTCTAGAATCTTCAAATTTTTGTTTCTTATCCAATTTTAATACTTTTAATAAATGTATTCTTTTCAATTAATAACTTTTAATTTAGTTTATATATCTGTATTATGTATCATTTATATTTATATTTATATTATAACTATATTAATGATAATCAGCAGTAACATCCTCACTGAAAAGCTTCAATAAGATTCCACTAGATGTCGGGTGAAGCGGTTTCGAGAGCTTCTAACTGTTCTTTGTTCTATTTCTATATTTTTTCTTTTGGCTAGTATTCAAGATGACTATATTAGAGTTATTACTTTCACATACCAATATATAAAATATAAAGTAAGAGAAAAGATTCCGATAGTGAAATTTTTTGAATTGTTAGTTTTCACCGGTAATTAGGGTCCCTTGAGTCAAAATCCCAAAGTCACGCAAAAAGGTCTCTGTGTGTGGGGAGTCAAGCACAAAAACGATAAGCCGTACGAACCTGAAATTTCTTATTTAAGACAATTATACCACCGGGATGCTATAGCAACTTTTTTTATCAAAATCATTTAATCAGAAGGATCACTTTATGCAGTACATTTTGACCACTTTACGATTTTCTCAAAAACAAATTTAACGATTTTCATCAAACTAGCCATATCACTGTAAAATATAATGGACTTTAATATAATGTAAGCTTCATTTTGATTTAAATAGTTTGAGGGTGCTTAAAGGCACATATTTTAAAATATTACAAAATTAAAAGTACTTTAGAGGAAGAAAATATTGAAATATCGGCATTTTAATCCATTCAGACTATTTCATTCAGAATGAAACCTACATGATATTCTAAACTTCATTAAATTTTAATTCGATATACCGAGTTTATATGCAAAATGTATGGTTGAAACTAGCTCTTCTGCTTTCCGACTTTGATGGAAAAGTTTCTGTAACTTCTCGGGCTATAGTTGTATTAAATTTGAAATTTCAGTTTCGTACGTCTTTTTGTTTTCGCGCAAGACTTACCACATACTCATACACAGACTTTTTTTGTAACTTGGTTATTTAGACTCAGATGACCCTAAAACGTTTAACTTTGGAACCGAAAATTTTCACGATCGGAATACTTTCCCTTACTGTATGTTTCATTTATAGGTTAGTGAAAGTAATAACTATAATATAGTCATCTTGAATGCTAGCAAAATGAAAAAATATACAAGTAAAATAAAATACAGTTCGAAGCACTTGAAACCGCTTTACCCGACGTCTAGTGGAATCTTATTGAAGCTTTTCAGTAAGGAAGTTGCTGCTTGGTTATCAAACAATAATATAGTTATAACATAAATCTAAATATAATTAATTATACTCATATCTACATTAAATTAAAAGTTATTAATAGAATATTTTATTGATGTGTAAATATTGTATGAATGTAGTATGCATGTTATCTTTCACCACTAGTATTGATGTCCAAATTGCGAGACATTGGAATAACACTCAATAAAAAATTGTTATTGAAAAAAAAATTAATCGAATAGAATCTTTGAATGATTAATAAAAACGGATGGAAAGAAGTAAATGTTAGGTATAAGCCCTCAACAACTGTTGTATTTCCTCTGCTGTATCAAAACAGCAGTGGGAGGAAGATGAAGATAAGGATTGCATGAGATCTCGCGTGTCAGCGATAATCTCACCTATCTCATTCTCACTCTCATCCACTAACCCATTCCTCTCTGGTTCCATAAAATAAATCTTGTTCATCAAATCCGCATTGGATCATGTTTTCATAGAAAAATGGTTCATTAATACTATTAATCAACGCTGGAAAAAATAATGTTTAATAAGATTTAGCTGACTGTGGATATTTATAATTATTTATTAATTAGAGTTTTAATTGAAACGTAGAATAATTTAATAAAAACACGCAACACGACTTTCATATACCTCCATTAATAAAAATAAATTTAAGAATTTCCAAACACAGTTATAGATGAAAAGACCCTGCCAATTATTACACAATGGCATATAATTTCCAAATAACTATATTAGGGTATACATTTTTATGTATCTGTTTATAGCTGTCAATCTTTTCGATTGTTCTCTATCTTCAATAATAACCAAATTTTAGTAAAATCACATTCATTATAATTGATAAGTAAGTAGATTTTTTTTTCTGTATATCGCGCTTTACTGATCCTAAAACTCCATCTGTTTTTCTCGGTCTTCAAAAATACCAGATATGTGGGCGCATTTATGGGTATAATTTCAAATATATTTTATTTTTCTCTTTTTTATAATTATTCTCGTCTTTTTGGTTAAAAAACACCAATACATTTTCCTCCGTCCTTGAAAATAACGGAGTTACAAGGGTACATGCAGGCTATTTCAATTTTTTTTTATTTTTTTTTTTGTGTTTGGTGATTTATTGCATTTAAAACTACATGCACATTTTTCTCTAACGTCAAAATTAACTGAGTTATTGGCGTATAAATACGTTTTCTTTTCTTTATTTCACTTCTTTGTAATTATTCGCGATTTTCGGTTAAAAAAACACTAATAATTTTTTTCTATATCTTCAAAATATCTGAGCTATTGAATTAAATCACTATTAATCGGCAGGTATTGGATATATTGCTACATGATATCAACGTCTAGCTGCTAGGATCATCGTTGGATGCCCTAATATTTTTGTGGCAAATTTAAAAAAAAAAAAAATGGTCTAGTAGTTCGGTTCGGTCGGAGAAATGCTGTAGACAGTATACGGCAAACAAACAATTTTTTTTTATTTGTTAGTCGGGTTCGACGTATATGGAATTTTAGGGAGGAGGGTAACTTTTTTTATTTCTTTAGTCGATTACAAGGGTTCATTATCAAAACAATTAACCAAAAGGGTAAGACATTTCATACATTTTCGATTAAATAATCTTTTTATTAAATAATATATTATATTATTATCTACAATGATGAGTTAGTTCAATCGGAGTTTCATCACTCTCGATTAAATTTTACTACTTTGTGTATAAGATAATATTTTTTCTAAAGTCTTTAGCTTTCCAACTGTATATTGTACATCTATATTGAGGTTCTTTCTTTTCTAGAAAAACACAAAAATTGCATACAAATATATCTTTGTAATTTAATCCTTTAGATGGATATTCAGTTCTGTAAACATATATATTTACTCGTTTGTTTTTTAATGCTAACCAGATCTGATGGTTGTTTTAGTTTAGATCTATAAAATAAAGGTTCCATAGAGGAAGAAACCTGGGTAATTTGTTGTTTTTTTTTGCTTCGTTGTTATGCATTTACACAATTTTATTTATAAACCCTTCACAGCGATGTAAATTGTAATACCATAATATAATTATTCGGAAATAATAAACCATCGTGTAATCATTTGCATCATTTTGGTTTATGATTTTCAATTATGAACCATTGTAATCGAGCAACCTAATAAACAAAATTACCATTCCTGCTGAAAAATTGAGGGCTTATGTTTCATGAAAAGTAGAACCTGAATAACAAATAAAAAAACATGTTTGTCTGCTTTACGCCGTCCGCGGCATTTCACCGAAAGTAAAGCACCATTTTTTTTTCTAATTCACTACGAAAATGTAAGGGCATCCAACGATGATCCTAACACCTTGACGTTCATATCACTTGGTTATATTTTAAATAGGGGCCGATTAAAAGTTGTTTTTATTCAATAACTCAGTTATTTTGAAAAATATAGAACAAAATTTATTAAATGTTTTTAACCAAGAAACGCGAATAATTCTAAAAAAAAAAAAAAATAACATTTTACCCATAAATACGCCCATGACTCAGTAGTTTTGAAGATAAAGGAAAATACGTATCGAGTTCTAGAATCAGTAAAGCACAATATTAAAAAAAAAAAAATTTAAATGTTAGCTACAGATACGGTTTTAACTCCGTTATTTTCAAAGATATAGAAAAAATGTATTAGCGTTTTTAACTCCCTCCCCCCTCCCCCAAAAAAAACAACAAACAATTATCATAAAAAAAAAAAATTGTATATAAATTAATATGTAAAGAGTTTTAAAATCATTAAAGCTCAGTTAACAGAAAAAATAGCTGCTATATATTGTACAGTTATACACTAACGTAGTTATCGGAAATAAATAACCATTATGTAATAATTTGCAGCGTATTCTGTTTAAAGTGGTATTTGAATTGTCCTCTAATTTCCTTTTGAAATATATTTTACAATTTATATAGTTTAATTATTAAATTTCATAGGTAGCTGGTTGAATTGAAAAAGTATGTTTTGTCACAAATATACAAATGTTTATTTATAGACAGTGATCAATCTGTCACTGTCAAACTAGGATTCAGTTGTCGGTCTATGGTTGTGACACCTTCGCAAAATGACCTGACATGATTGATAAAAAACTAAAAAAAAACTTTTAGATTCGTTTGGTAGATCAACAGGAATACCATTTAGCGAATCGACGGAACCAAGAGTTTGATTGACGGATAACGATCTATATAGCTATGCTCTTACAACCATTGCTTTATAAAGCTATACTATTCACTTCGATATCTCGTCAACGAATCATGTATTGATGAAAATTGAAAATTATAAACATTAAATAATATGTTTGCATCAGATAATCACTATGTATTATTTAAACACAGAACACTTTACAATTAGCTTTTTGAAATAATTAGGTGTTTTAACCACATTATCTAACAGTAAATTAAGTTGTTTTTTTTATTGTTGGTTTATAATCGGTGTAGCGAATTTCTTTTATCGTTCCAATACTCTTCAAAGCATTCGTGCTCTTGACAGAATTTAATTTTTTGGCATTCTTGTTGCTTACAGCGTTTGAAGGTGTCTAGAAGAGATTTAAATACCAAAAAAAAGTGTTGCTATACTTGAGAAAGCTTTCAAAATTCATGATTATGATTTAGCAGTTAATTTAACTCTTGTGATAAGTGTCATGGCTGCAAGTGAAGTAACTCATAGTTATGGCTCTATAGTAATTTGTTATTCTTAGCGGTTTTAAGCCATATTTCAAGGCTATAATTTGTAAACATTGACTTTATGTATAACAATATTACATGGAAGTTTAAAACTTACATTAT
Source organism: Piezodorus guildinii (assembly GCA_023052935.1). Classification (NCBI taxonomy): domain Eukaryota; kingdom Metazoa; phylum Arthropoda; class Insecta; order Hemiptera; family Pentatomidae; genus Piezodorus; species Piezodorus guildinii. The sequence goes on along the minus strand of CM041293.1, from coordinate 134,925,966 downwards.
TAGCAGTAAAAAATATTGAGTATAGTTGTTTAGTCAACAACGTGGAGTAGGCAGATCTTTACCTGCCTGCTTGGAGCCGCTAGTTATCATTCTCTTGAACTGAGCAACTCTTGTCATCGAACAGATAACTCAGTTAGTGTGCTGCTCCGGGTATTTTACACACCTTTAGGCAAGAGTTCGAATCTCGAGGCTTTAAACTTTTTTTATGTTATTGTAGAATGCTCTTTATATTATTATTAATGTAAATTCTGTGTCAGTTAAAATTAATATTCTTTATTATATTTATTAAATATAGTTATTTAAAAAAAAAAAACGAAAAACTTCATGCATTGAAACGGATGAGGATACAGCCATCTCCGAAATAAGTGAGACTGAGTCACAATATGTAAAGCAAAGAACGCTAGCTAAGAGACAAAGGCACGCTAATCCCCCATCAGCTGGGAGTTCACCAATAAAAAAATAAATAAACTAAAAATTTGACAAAGTTTCCAGTCTAATATTCGCTGTAACTCTGCAGCCCACAAAATGGATCAAATCCCAGCGCTAATCCATTCGACCTCAGCTATACCTACCATAAAAATCGCCAATAAATTTGCGGCATTAAGCAAAACTGAAACAGAGTCAATATTACCTAGACAATTCACTAGGCCTAAACCACGTTCAATTTCGTCGCTAACATAGTGGACTTCGTGACCTTCGAAAAGAAAATTCAAATTCAATAGGTCTGCCGAACTTCAAGGGTTTTTCTCTTATAATCAACATACAAATAAACACTACAACCAAAAAAAAACAACAAACGAAAAACTGATTTATCATTTGACTACAAAAAACTACCTGTTCCATTGCTACCAACTTAAAAAATCGAGGCCATATAGAGTAGTACTGAGAGGTATACACACCACCACACCTCTTACAGCTATTAAATGTGACATACATGACCTTTGACACAATGGCAGGCTTATTTCTAATGTGATCTATCCAACTGATAAATAGCCTCTTCCTCTTTTTTATAGATCTGGAGCCAGCACCAAACAACTCCGAAGTCTTTAAAGTTAACTGGTTGGTCTCCATCTGCCTAGAATTTGCCAAGAACCACGAAGAACGCCGGCTAATGCGCACTTTACAGCAAAGCGCATCCGGAAAATAACAAGGGTTGTATTGTATATAAAAACCTGCAAGGCTAAGAGCTCTTAACGCTGTTATTTATCTTCAAAGAAATGTAGTCACTACAGATTAAAGACCAGAGCCTTAATCGGGGAATGAAGTACGACCGTTGGGAACTCCAGTAGCTAATGAACACAATGGACTGATGATCCCCACAACCACACCTTCCAGCATGTCTCGGAAATATCAGCCAAAACAGGTGCCTCTACCGTCCATCCTGGCTCTCAGACCTCTCCTTCTAATCCTAACACATCTAGCTTCTAAACCTCAGCGTCAGATCTCCATTTTCTTAGATCCTTGTAAATGATATAAACTCCAAAAAATTATTAAGGGTAAAGCTGCCACCAGAAACCTATTCTAAACTAGCTGTAATTTCTCCATCTGTCTCTCACAATAATTCTCGCCATTGTCAAGCAAATGTTGAACATCGATAGTAATGGAGAAATCAGCCCCAACCTAACCAGCCCAATCCTGCAATCCAAGATTACTATTTTCCCCACCCTAACAAAAACCTATCCAATTTAACTGAAATACTTTCATAACATATTCGTGATATTCAAGAAACATTCAGACCCCCTATCACACTCCTTAACAGTCTCCTAACAGCAATCTCGTTCAATACCCTACGATTCAATACCCTATCCAATTTAACTGAAATACTTTCATAACATATTCGTGATATTCAAGAAACATTCAGACCCCTTATCACACTCCTTAACAGTCTCCTAACAGCAATCTCGTTCAATACCCTACGATGAGCAAAAACTCTCTAGCCATACTATTATGGAATGCAAAAGATCTACAAATCTACAAAGACGAATTGGACATATTACTACAAGATAAATTATTAAACATTTCCCTAGTGACTGAGACCTATTTTACTATACAGACTCACTTTTACATACGTGACTACATCACATACAGAACAGACCACACAGACAACACATCTTACGCTGGTTGATATTTCCTCATTCACAAATTAATATCCTAATCCCTGATTCCTTCTATTCCAACAGACACTATTCAGTCAACCTCCATAACATTATCCTTCCTCCCTTTAAACCTAACATTCTCTGCAATATATTTACCTCCTGGTAATACCCTTTCATTCAGTCACTTCGATTCATTATTCCGTGCCTTTGGCCCGCCCTTTATTGAAGGGAGTAATTAAAAAGACTAGCGGTGTGGATGGCGAACGTCCAACACTCGCGGCTAATCCTTTCCATAGTCACAACCTACAATATTTACTCCATCTTGCTACATTGGAATCCTACTTACTGGTCTACATCCCTTTAAAAAAATCCTGACATCCTTGATATTTTCATTTCTTTCCACATTTCCTCCACCCAATCTACATCAAAATCCACAGATGACCTCTCCTCTGATCATAGCCCGGTTCTGCTTCTCATGCAGTCCAATCCTATTCATTAACAATCTCTACCTTGCCTGATTAAAGGATATGTCGGCTCTTCCATTGAAGAACTTACCAAACGAATATATATAATTCCATAGATACCAACACATCCAATTTTAAAAATAGGAAGGATAATTAAAGCAACTTGTCATATTATATTCGGCTCTAACTAAGTGAAAAACTCCAATCAAGAGTGAAGTACCTTAGAACAAGATACTCTTCGGATAAAACTCTTTACAATAAACTGAATAATAAACTCAAGAAAGAAAAAGGAAAACTCAAAATTCAAAACTTTCAGAATTTTACAGAAAACTTAACTACGTCAGACAAATCATCATGGATAACCAATGCGAACTACTGAAATACAAAACCTTTTGTCCTCCACTCACTACCAAATCAAAGTCCTGAACAAGATCCGATGAAGAAAAATCACAGATATTCAGAGTAAGCCTTTCCAAAAGATATGATCTGCACCCTGACATCCTTAATCCAATCCATTTCGACCATGTTGAATCAAAATTAACTGTTCCTCTCCAAATGTTTCTTTCTCCTAAGGCCTTTTCTCCATTAGAAGTCATAAGCATCATTCAAAAATCACTTTCCAAAAAAGCTCTTGGCCATGACCTCATCACATCTCACATCTTAAAACAGTTCCTCAGAAAAGCCACATTCTTCCTCAACTATATATATAATGCCACTCTCCGTTTTATCCATTCTTTAGACCCTTGGAAACTGCCCAATATCAAAATGATACCTAAAACCCCCTAAAAAAATCTCCCTTTTGCCTATTCTGGGTGAAATTCCTGAAAAACCCCTCAAATGTTGATACCCAATCCTCAAATGCAGCCCCGTAATTCCTGACCCCTTGACGATAAAAGTTACATGCAATAAACCATTGAAATTGTTGTCAGTAAAAAAAAAAAGGTATACATATTTATAGAAACAGTATAAAAAATTATGAATTCCAAACGAGAAAACGTGAAAAACAGGAATTAAATCAAAATATATTAAGTTATGAAATAAATTTAACAAACGATTATATCTGGAATGGAAATATTGCTATAACTGCTTAAGGCAGATAATTAATTATGATTAAAATACTGCAATATAAATGTGACATTTAGAAATAATGTCTACTGCAAATAACTGTCTCGGTAATATGTAATAAATATTATCATATCTAAATAACGTCTGGGTAAAAGTCAGTATATAAATGACTAATTTATATATATCTGAAGGTTTAATGACTAAGCATTATATTATCTATGGATGAAGATCCAGAAAATACTCTTTTCATAACTTATTTATAAATATGAAATAAAAAAGTACGCAGAAATAAATCTAATGTTGCTTTTTATGGGTACATAAATGAAAGTATTCGAATCTAGGTTTTAATTAGCGAAAAATTCCATCCTGTAAAATTTAAACTGCATAATGTTTCCCCATTAGCTCATAATAACAATCAATCCTTATTTCAAACAAATATTGTCACTTACATACGTCTAACATTAGATAGACAATCGAAATTAGGTATGCTGGTAAAAATAAAGTTATATCACAAAAAAAATCCTAGGATGTGTATTTTGAAACATTTCACTTGATCCGACTTATCATCAAACTTATCAAAAAATCCAATTCACATTGCCAAATTTAACCCATTTTTACAATTCCCTAAAGCAAACAAATAATAGTAGGCATCCGAAGTCCGAGGTTCGTTGCTGATACGACCAAATGTTGCCTACACTGACTCCTCCATTGATCTCCATTCAAGCCCAAGTACCTGAGATCAAACTTGACACAATCCTTCCATCAACGCTTTAGCCAACCTCTGGAACACCTACCAGTCGATGCAGCGCCTACCATATTTTTCGAAATTACTTTTTACAGAGTCTAACAACTTTACCCTCTCATTGGGTCCCTACGATGGTATCTACTAATTTATATTCAAAGTACTTCAAGATCTCACTGAGTGATCTTGGTAAATTGCATTTATCTATTAGTACTTGGAATTTGGGGTAGTGCTCAATTATAAGTTTTATTCAGAGGGTGGCACTCTACACAAGCCAACCATTGGTTCAGGCTGCCTGAGGATGAGATGGACCTGTGTGAGTCTGCTATGTCGGATGCCAAGTCTCGCCAAAGCAGTTTCGCTGCGGTGATTTCGCAATATCTTCCAGGGAGAAAGTGATGGTTTGATTTTGTTCTAACTATACACTAAAGAAAACGCATAAACCCACAAATAAAGAACAAAACTACAACTGGTTTCACCAATTATACTGTATATTAAGTCTAATAAACAAACAGTCTGTATTAGAAATACAAGACCCAGCTATTTTTACTTTCACTTACTATATACAGTAACGGAAAGTATTGCGATCGTGAAAATTTTCGAATTCCAGTTTTCAACGGAAACATATATTTTAGGGTTCCCAGAGTCCAAATAACCAAATAACCAAATAAGTCCCGCAAAAAGGTCTGTGTGTGTGTGTGGTAACTCCCGGGCGGAAACGGTAAGTCCTATGAAACTGAAATTTCATTTTTGAGACAAATATACGCCCGAGACGTTACAAAACATTTTTCATCAAAATGGGCTTACCAGAAAAGCCACTTTACACTATGCATTTTGCATCTTTTTTCGATTTTCTCGAAAATGGTTCTGAAGATTTTGATTAAACTCGCTATATCGATGTAAAACTTAATATGCTTTAATATCATGTAGTTTTCATTCTGATTAAAATGGCCTGATAGGGCTTAAATGCCGATATTTTAAATTTTCTTCTTCTAATGTACCTTTAATTTTGTTGATTCTATAAAAATAACTATATCATCTTGTTACCACTGATGAAAAACAGGTAAACATATAAATTGAATGAATTCGATACCTAACTAAAGGAGAAAAAAGATTTTTTATTTTTTTATTTTGAACATAAGAACAGTAATATACATGTATGATATACCGTTGGAAAGCTAATAAAAAATAGTATCTCATACACAAGCCTTTAACAGTTAATAGAGAGTGATAAAAAGCCGATAAAACTAAGTGATTTTTTTAGATAATAATGTAATACATTTTTCAATAAAACACATGTTCCTATAGAAATTCAATTTAATAAATTCTTTAATAGTTTCACTAATTTTATATCAAACTGTATTTGAAAATTTTCATGATAGTAACTTAGCATAGTAACTAGACACACTGGAATGCGCTAAATAATTTATCGCTCTTGCGACGTCAAGTGAGGAAAGTTGGCAGTTATTTAATGCGAGAACGCAAGGAGCGGAAGTAACAGGGGCATAAATAAACTTAGTCCTTACAGCTCGGCTATTTATCCACCGCCCGAAAATAATTCAGTCTCCTTACGTCTTAAGGCCTTGCCTGGCTACTATACATTTTTCGGGGGAGGTGAAGCAAGTGGATATTATTCTGAACTATGTATATTATTTCAAAGAAATACCGGTTGAGTGTTCGGTCATTGAAAAATCACAGACCAAAATTAATGAGAATATCTTAACAGTGACAATTAGATCTTTGTTAGCCTTTAAATGTAGGCTAAACTCCGAACGTCCGCTAGGGGATAATATAGATCTTGAAACATTGGTAAGCTATTCTGTATTATATTCTTGCGGTTTTTGTTTAAAAAGTAAAAGGTTAGAATTTATAAAACTATTATTCTTCCGGCTGTCCTTTACGGATGTGAAACGTGGCCGCTTACTTTGAAAGATGAACAACGGCTTAAGGTTTTCGAAAATAAGGTACTGCGTAAAATATTCGGTGCGAAGAGAAATGAGGCCACTAGGGAGTTTAGAAGGTTGCGAAATTGCGGAGCTTGTACCCTGTGAATATAATTGAGTTAATAGCATCGTGGAGTATCAAATGGTGAAGTAAAGTTGTTGGGCTCGGTGAGGAACGAATTCCGAGAAAGTTAGTACTCGCTGAACCAACTGGTAGGCGTCTTAAAGGTAGGCCGAAGCGTCGATTGGTGCTTGGGCTTGAACGGTGATTATTGGACGAGTCTGTGTAGACAGTATTTGGTGGTATCGGCATCGAACCTTCAGGTTCGGTAGGACTGTTATTATTATTATTCTATATTATTATTTATCTTGTGTAGTTATATTCCCGTCGAGCCTTTATCCAAAGTCAAGATTATAGCTACAATTATTTTTACAATATTTCTTTAAACCCCGGACCATGAGCGGCAGTCACCAACAGAGCGGGGAGAGGATGGCAAGTGGCGCGGTCACTCTAATAAAATACCTCGAAGGCTTTAGGATGGTGTACTGCGACGAGGCGAGATTGCGCCTCCACTAAAAAGCGCAGCCACTCCTCACACTGCAGGAGCAGCCTAGGAGAAGGAAAACTCCAAAGATAATACCCGGGTGGACGTGACTCGTTAGCTTTGGCCGGCAGTTCATCTAGGCGAAGGAGACCCCGACCAAAAACCCTTGGTCCTCCAGGTTGGGGGCTGTCGTTCGGGTTAGCTCTTCATCGATGGAAAACTCAGCCTGCTAAAAACAGTCAGACAGTAGCCTCGGATGTATCGGACGGATTTTCTGGGAGAAGACTTCGGAACGGAAAAGGACAATTCATTTTGGAACATGGAATGTGCAGAGTCTAACCAATAAGCGAAATAAAGTAGAAAAAGAAGTCGAACATTCAGCGCTAGATTTGGTTGTCTTGACCGAAACGAAAATCAAAGAAAGGGGTCAAAAACTCCTGGGAGATTACTTGCATATGTGGAGTGGTGTTGACCGGGACCAGAGAGCTAGGGCCGGGGTATCGTTTATGATCAATAAGAAGCCCAGGCGAAAGATAACCCAGTGGGAGGAGATTTCAGAGAGGCTCATGCGGGTTGACATTGAATGCTTTGGACGAAATATTGTTGTTTTGGGAGTATATGCACCGGAAACAACGAGGAACCTAGCATAAAAGATGCCTTTGAGGAAGAGCTTAGAACTGCCATCGAAAAAGTGCATGCCAACGAGGAGCTCATACTTATGGGGGATTTCAACACCCAAGTTGGCCGAGAAATCGAAAGTCGAGTAGTTGGACGACATGGAGAAGAGGTCGTGACTGATATCGGTAAACGACTCCTGGATGTCTGCGAGTCATTCGACCTCAAAATCCAAAATACATTTTTTGCGCACAAGTGGATCCACCAAGCCACCTGGAATAAACCAGGATTTCAATCGTCAATCTTGGATTACATAATATCCAACCAAGAAAGTACATTGAAGGTTGAAGATGTACGAGTCTTAAGAGACTGGGAGTGCGGAAGTGACCACCAGTGTTTACCCAGCAGCCAACCAGTGAGGAGCTACTGAGACGACGCTTAGACCACGTGGGGACGCCAAGCCTTCTAACCGTTTTTCTAACGGCTTTTTAGCGTATGTTTATTTTGACCGTACGTCAAGTCAAAATGTGAGTACACATTTATTTATTATTTTTTATTAGTGCTTTAAAACTAATAGTTACTAGTTAAAATTTTAGTTTAATTATTAGAAACATATTTTAAAAACAATGACAAAAACCGACATGGACACGTTACCCGGACCATCGAAACCACTTAAAAGACTAAACCCACAACAGGATGAAGAAGGGTTTATTACACCAAAACGCAAACTAACGGCTAAACCAAGACCTATTACAAGGACAACACCAATAACAACGAAAAATATTTATACACCACTTACAAACACACCCACGACCAGTACCAATACAGACACAAACACTAACACAACAACAACAAATAACAACACAAAAACACCTCCACCTTTCGTAATCAGACCACCTATATCAGCCATAGAGCTTAAAAAATCACTCATTGAAAATAACATAACAGAAGACTTTGTCATAAAACAATTTAATAACGAAACAAAAATATACACTAAAACCCCAAAAACTTATAAAGAAATTCACGCTCTACTTGAGCAGAGTCCTGAGATCGATTACCACACATATGCTCCTCGCGGCACTAAGCCCGACAATAAATATATATTAAAAGGGTTTGACATAGAACACCCATTAGAAAACATTATAGACGCCCTAAAAGCCAAACTCAGCGGGTTCAAAACCGCCTGGAGGATGGTTAAAACAAACCAAGACGGTGTGAAAACCGAACTCAGTTACATTATCGTAACTACCAACAACACAGTTACATTAGACGATTTAAAACAAGTAGGACCAATAGACTACATGTTGTACTCAGTTGAGAAACTGAGACACCCAACAGGCCCCAAGCAATGTTTTAATTGCCAGGAGTATGGCCATACAAGAAACTTCTGTGGGCGCATAATAATATGCGTCCGTTGTGGCGGAAACCACGTCAGTAGTGCGTGCCACAAAACCACACCCCCAAAATGTGCCAATTGCGGAGGTCCACATGTGGCTTCATACCGCAACTGTCCCACTAGACTGGCCATTATACAGGCCAGATCACAAAAAAGGGAAATAAATAAACCCATAACTACAATACAGGAACCAACAAATCAGGCTCCCCCCACCACATCCGGACCCAACACCTATGCGGGCAGATCCTTTAAAACCACGCTGCTTCCCACCCCGACCACAAATCAACCCGACTGGGTACAAAATATCATGGGCTGGGTACAGACCATGATAAACAACATGTGTCAGATGATGATGGCCAATGTACAGGCCATGATTAATCGAAACACACATGGATAGACATTCTATCTTAAATTATAACATAACGGGGCTTAAGAAATGTAAGCTCGAATTAGAAACTCTCCTGGCCAATATCAGGCCATCAATAGTAGCACTGACCGACACAAAACTAAACAAACAAACACAAATACACTTTAGAGGTTACACGACATACAGACATGACTCACCCCGTCAAGGGGGCGTCGCCCTACTGGTGCGTAAAGGCGTCCCGTCTAGGATAGTAAACTACAATACGCTCAGTGACGACAAACATACTGCCATCACGATACAAGTTAAACTCAAACACACATACAAAATCACATGTATTTACAGGAGCCCCAAAGGCAAACCGGAAACGACAAAAACTTTTCTACAAGAAACTGAGACTGACAGACAGCATATCATACTAGGTGACCTGAACGCTAGACACCACTCATGGAACTGCGCTACACCCAATGCATTGGGAACTCACCTGACCAAAACAAAATACACAATCATACACCCCAATGCACCCACATTCAGACACCATGCTAACCCATCATACACATCAACACCAGACCTACTACTCACACAACAGGCACACAGATTCACAAACTGCACAACAGTTGACATCAGTGACAACGACCACATCCCTGTACTATATCAACTAGGACATGACTCAACAAGAACACGACATACAGACCTAAAATATGATTTTCAGAACGCAGACTGGAAACTATACAAAAACACTGTTCACAGCAACACACCGACCATCACACCACTCAATAACATCGACGACATAAACAAGGCCATTGAAACACTACAAAACACCATCAAAGACGCAGCAAGAGACGCCATACCCACTTTTCACCCAACACCTATACACCTAAGAAAACCGCCAGAACACATACTGCAACTCATAAAACAACGAAACAACATCAAAAACTGCTGGTACAGAACAAAAGACCCTACTTACAAACCCATTGTAAACAGCCTCACTAGACAAGTAAACACACTCATGTCGCAGTGGAAAACATCAATATGGCTTGATCAATTACGCCGTACCCACTATGACCCGAAAAACTTCTGGAGACTTGTCAGAAGCCACAACACAAAATCAAAAGTGGTGAAAATTACCCGAGGCGACGAGCTTCTCACACCCGCAGATCAGGCCACCATTCTAGCACAGTATTATGTTGACCGAGACAAAGCTCGCACCGACAGCACATATGAACACAACCCCACGACAATCAACACACAAACCCCCCTCTACTCCACGTATAAACAACTGACTGCAATATTGAGAAGAACAAAGGGAAACAAATCAACAGGACAGGATAACATTCCATATGTCCTACTCAAACAACTCCCGAGAAAGGCCCACATGTTTCTCCTAAATATTTTCAACTCATGCTCTCGCCTCAGATACTTCCCAAAACAGTGGAAACATGCTATAATAGTTCCACTCCTAAAACCCAAAAAACGAGGAGAGGTCCCGGAAGAATACCGGCCCATCAGCCTCCTCAACCATATCTCAAAAATATATGAGAAACTAATACTCATACACATCCGAAAACACTGCGACGCACACGACGTAATACCCCCAGAACAAACTGGGTTTCACAGCGGAGTCAGCTGCTACCATCACGTTGCTAAACTACAGCATGATACAGCCAACAACCTTAGACAAAACCGTGCCACAGCTATGATATCACTCGATTGCACACAGGCGTTCGATTCTGTATCCCACACCACCCTTATTGACACACTAAGGCTTCACCGATTTCCGGACCAACTGGTCGACTTAATAGGATCATACATCAGTGGGCGGACTTTTTCAGTCCGTGTGAACACTGAATTGTCTACCCAACGCAAAGTGACATGCGGCGTCCCACAGGGCTCGGTCCTTGCGCCTACACTATTCAACATATATACAGCCCAAATAGTAGGGCAAAAAATCGACAGAGTACAAGTCGCCGCATATGCTGATGACATTGCCATATACACGGCCAGCATGAATGCGGATAAAGCAATGCGCAGGGCCCAAAATGCAGCTCAACTAATCACAAACCAACTGAACGACATAAACATTAAAATAAACACTAACAAAACGGATGCAATTACTTTCTCATACATGAAAACACTTAAACATCAACCCAAACTAAACGGAGAAACTATACAAACCAAAAAACGACTCACATACTTAGGAATGACACTAGAGTCACATCTATGATTCACAGCACACATTTCAAACAGAATACGGATTGTACGAGCGACAGCAGCACAATTAAATCACCTATTATACTCACCAGGGCTGTCACTAAGACTTAAACTACTTATATACAAATTCACGGAGCACCTCTCCTACATTACCTATATCCCACAGCCCTGTAGTCACTTCAATCAACCCAAAACAACATATTACAAAAAATCACAAAACATACAACTCTCGAAAGACGGAGCATGGACCACATACACGAGACTTTAAACTTAGAAACAATACAAACACACATATCACGACGACATATAAAATTCGATGACAACATACAAGCGACATACAACCCGCTTTTCCAATCCATCACTCCTTCCAAGATCCCAGAGAGATGGCAGGGTCGTAAAGGTCCTGTCAATCCAATATACATCATTAAGTAGCATACTACTTAATAATCCCCCCCCACACCCAATATCCCTTTCCTTTCCTTCCTTTTCCCATATCTTCTACATTACCCAATCCCACCCCCCCACCTCTCTATGTCTAATAAATTTCTTTCAGGTACACTTTAATCTTTTGTTATGTTTTAGTTCAAAGTTTATTCTTCAATTTAGCTTTATATAACTATATACCATATAAACAACAAGCGGAGGCCCCTCACTTTCAAAGTATATCAACACCCCGAACAGGGAGTATATTTTTATAACTAATCAATTAATAAGCCTTCAAATACCGGTAGGTAGAAAAAGGTATTGTAAGTAAACACAAATTTTAATGTATATTACCATTATTATTTTTATATTAATTCTATGGTTTTTTTTCTGTTTGAGGGATTGAAAAAAAAAAAAAAAAAAAAAAAAAAAAGTGACCACCACATGTTACGGGCTAAGATTTACTTTCCGTGGACTGCTGAAAAGCGACAGCGGGAAGAAGGAAGAACGGCAAAGGCAGACATTATTCCTCACTATAGGCTGGAACTCCTGAGGGACCCAAGCATCTGAGACCTGTACCGAAGAAGATTGTAAGATAAAGCTGACATAAGGGTGGGAGTGAACGCCTCAGAAAAGTACGCACGCCTAAAAGAATGCATCCATACGGCAGCACCTGAAGCACTGGGTTTAGTGGAAAAACAGGTGGTCGGACGAAGTGGCACAGCTCGTAAGCCAGAAGAAGGAAGCGTACCACAAGTATCTTTCCTCGAGAAGCAATGATGACTAGGTAACCTATAGGAAGCTAAATAAGGAAGTGAAGTGCCTGGTAATTGAAGAAAAAAATGCCTCGTGAGATAGGTGCTGTCAGCGTATCGATTGTACAATAGAATCAGAGAATCCTGGGGTGTCCTAAAGGAGCTACGTACATCCAGGAAGAGAAACGTTGTCTCACCAATTACTGACGAAGCTTGGAAAGTGCACTTCGAATATCTTCTTAAGGAGAGCCGGCTCCAGTTTATGGCAAAGGAGAGCAGAACCGCAGCGCCAGGAAGAATAATGGTGACCACGGAGGAACTAGCACAGGCTCCTAAATGCTCTAAAAACGGAAAGGCGCCAGGTCCAGGCGGAGTCCCGGTAGAGCTGCTAAAGGCTGGAGGAAAAAAGATCATGAGCATTCTCCTGGAAATTATTAACCTGGTACTAGGAGGAGACAGAGTACCTGAGGACCTCCAAACTGGATTTATATCGCCCATTTTCAAGAAAGGCGACAGGAAGGTCTGCCAGAACTACAGAGGTATCTGTGTGTAGAGCGCGGTGAGCAGTGTGATGGGTAGGCTACTCCGAGACAAATTGGAAGACAAATTCCTTACCCCTGAAGATCAGGCTGGATTCACAGCGGGACGCTCTTGCAATGACAACACCTTTATCCTTCGGCAGCTCATCGAGAAGTCACGGGAGATGAATCAGGAACTCCACATAGCTTTCCTTGATCTGGAGCAAGCCTACGACAGCGTCCCGAGAAATAGAATGTTGGCAGGACCGAGAGAAGCACGTATCAATGATGCCTTAGTTAATGCAGTAAGACACCTATACCAAGACGACATTTATCGGGTGAGGCTTGGAAACCGAGTATCAGAGCCTACTAAGGTACTAAGGGTCTGGAACAGGGCTGTAGCATGGCGCCAACCCTTTTCAAGATTTATCTCCATATGTCGGTCAAGGAATGGTTTCGTCAGTGTGGTGATGTGGGTCCTTTCATAGACAATGAACAGCTAGTGTCGCTCTTTTTCGCTGACGATCAAGTTGTATTCGCTCGGAGAAAGGTCTACCTTGAGATGATAATGTGCTCATTAGGGGACTGCTATGCGTCTATGGGTCTTAAAATTAATTTCAGTAAGACGAAATACATGGCCATCAGCGCTATGGATGACAGTGATCTGCGAGTTGATAATGGGGACATGTACAAAGGTGGATGTATTTAAATATCTGGGTTCGTACCTCGACTCCACTGGATCCTCCGAAATCGACGTAAGGAGAAAGGTAGAACAAGACCGTAAAGCCACGTGGATGTTCCATCCTGTTCTATGGAATGACCTTCTTTTAAAAGAAAACAAGAGGAAGATCTACTATGCCATCGTAGAACCCATCCTTACTTACGCTTCGGAAACGTGGACAAAGTCCTGAAAGCTCTACTCGAAAGTCCAAGCTGTGGAGATGGACTTTTGGAAAAGATGTCTACGTTTCACAAGGATGGACCGAATGAGAAATGAGGTTGTTAGGGACAGGATGGAGGCTCCTGGGTCCGTAAACCAGCGGATAGGACTGCAAAGGCTAATATGGTACGGTCATGTAAAACGAATGTCTACCGAACGATGGCCAAACCGAGTATTGGATTGGCAGCCACCGGGAAGGCGAAAACGAGGTCGACCTAGAAGTAGGTGGATATGCGGAGTGGAAGAGGAGATGGCGGGCCGGGGTCTTCAGGAGGAGAATTGGCTTGACCGTGACCTCTGGACCTCAGCACTGACTTGAAAAGGCAACCCTAGTTGGAACGCCTGTATAAGTATAAGTAAGTATCTTTTGCTGATGAGCAATATTGTTCGTATGCTGTAATACAATAAATTCAGGAAGTTACATGTTGAGGAGGCGAAAGACGGTATATGAGGGAGAGGGAAAACGGTTGAAGTGTAGACATGGTGTCTTGGTGTTGATAAATTATTTTTTCAAATAGTTCTTGGTCTCGCCTATGTAAGAGTAGTAATTAGAATAGTAATTCCTTTGGAAGAGCAGGGAATGATCGGATTTTCGTAGAGAAAAGGATGGAATCTTCTAGTTTGGAATGTAAATTTCTTTAATTTGCTGTCATGTTTTAATACTAAGCGCAAATGAGGAAACGTCAAAGAATAAGGATTTTTTTTTAGAATAAAACTAAAACCTTAGATATTTCGTTTCTTGTCCATCTACATCTCTTAAGAAATCTCTACCTACTCTTATCCGTTATATCCTTATTCCAATCCCACATTTAACATCCTTCTATGCGCAAGATCACGAGTTCAAACCCGTTCAATGGCCCTAGGATATTTTAAGCGAGTAAAAGATGCCGTCTTTCTTTCAGTTTTCAGTCTTAGATTAAATATCATGTAGGTTTAAACATGATTGAAATATGAACGAATATTTGAGAATACCCGCAGAATCAGCTAATGATATTTGATGCAGAAAGATGAAAAGATCATATACTTTTGTGATTATCGCATATAATAATATCTATTGTTATATTATTTTATCTAAAACATATTTTTCCAACTAAACGATCGAATTCTCTAAACTAGTTTCAATTCTTTATTTATTCAATAATTCCTAAATTTATTTTACCATCCATGGTATCCCTCACCAATTTTTTTAAAAAATTTATATTATCATTTAGTAAATACATCATTTTCACTCAAAAACAATATGTAATAATACTGGCAAATTCATAAACATGATATGTATCCAATTAAATCCTATGTTTGTAATGATGGCTTATGTAGGCTTTTTTTTTTTTTTTCATTAGCAAACCTCTTGTCGATTAGTTTTAGTACATAAGTAATACCTATATAGTTATATTCCTTAATTTCGATCGTAACAAGATGCCTCACGAAACAATAGTTTTGCGTTGGATTAAGGGAATCGAATACACTATTCAAACTGTCAGAGATACACACTCTCGCGACGCAAGCTGACATCTTGACAGGCGGGAGAAATGTCAGCTTGAGGCGACGGTCCCAGGACCTGACAGGGTGGTCTCGTTATGGTGCGAGAATTGGTGTGTTGAGGAGGTGGGAAGTAGCCGACGAGCCACTTTTATCTTACTCGAATATTCTGTTAATAATAATTGTAATATTTTATTACTGTGTAAATATTAGACGAATGTTTTATTTCATCAGTATTATTAATGTCCAAATTAGAATAGATTATAATATTACTCAATAAAAATTGTTGTTAAAAAAAAAATATATTATAAATTCCTTAGTTTTCGGCTATTTCCCACAAAACACATATAAAATCCAATATTTTCTTAAAGTGGATTTATCGTTTTAATAATACATTATTCATATTTACAATTGTATATGAAAAACAAATATGCACAAAACACACGACTTACCTGGGTTGATAAAATCAATTTAAGAACTATGACGTAAAGATATATTTGAAACAAAGATTATAGGATTATATTCAGCAACATTGTGTTTCTTTTTTACATGATGTTAAACAATAAAGAAGATTAAAAAAAAAAAATAAATAAAAATATATATATATATATATATATATATATATATATATATATATATATATATATATATATTAGGTGCAATAATCACTTAGGTTTATTCTACTATTCTAGGTGGTAAGAGTACCTTTGTTTCTCAAATCTTAAGCTTTGTAACGGTATATTGTACATCTATATTATTATCAGAAAAAAATACTTAAAATGTGTTTAGTTGATCATCGAATTCGTCGCGTTCTTCTTTAATGCTCATCAGATGATATTGTTGTTTTATCAGATCTACATAATTAGAGGTACTTTAAGGCAAGAAAATTTAATGATAGTGAAATGTACATGATATTAAATCTAAGACTGGAACTGAAGGAAAAACTGCATTTTTTACTCGGTTTAAAATATCCTAGGGCCATCGCACGAGCTCGTGATCTTTGGCATCGAAGGATGTTAAATGTGGAATTTGAATGAGAATATAGCGAAGTTAGATAAGAGAAGTTAGAGATTTGTAGATGGATGTAGGGTGGGCAAGAAACGAATGATCTAGGGTTTTAGCTCTATAAGAATGAATCATATAAATTTCATAACTTTAAATTAGTATTTACTTAGACACTGAACTTTCAATATAGATTTTAATGATAGTTCCTATTCATCCCTTTAGGTTCAGTCCGCTGGCGTCCCACAAGGCAGTATCCTCGGACCCATTCTCTTCACCGTCTATACAGCTGACATCCAAACCAATCCTAACACTTTTCTTTCCACGTATGCTAATAACACTTGTGTGTTATCAGTCAATAACGATCCTACTATTGCCTCTCAAACCCTACAATCCCACATCAGAGACCTCCAGATAAGTTGTAAGAATTGAAATATGAAAATAAATTCAGACAAATCCCGCCAAATTACCTTTACCCTCTGTCGTAAACCAATGACATCCTGTCCTACACTATCCTTTAATAATATTCCGCTTGTCTCGGCTGAACAGATCCGCTACCTAGGTCTCCTCCTTGACAAACGTCTCACATGGAATCCATACACAAGACTGAAACGACAAGAAACTGTTCACCGATTTCGATTACTTCAACACTTACTTGATATACGCTCTAACCTCCACTTAACTACAAAAGACTCCTCTACATGACTATCATAAGGCCTATATGGACTTACGGAGTTGAGTTTTGGGGCTCGACTAAACCATCAAATTCTTCCCGTATAGAATCTTTACAATCCAAAATCCTTCGTAAATTCCTCAACGCTCCTTACTTTGTCACAAATAAACTCATCGGTAAATACCTAAATTTCCATTTGTAACTGGTCTGGCTCGAACCAGATATCACTTCTTTCATGAAAAAATCCACTCCCACTCTATCCCACTAGTTTCAATCCTAGCTTCCTCTTCGATTCCTGACAATTCTCCGAAGCGTCTGAAAAGAAGATGGCCTAGGGACCTTCTAGTTCACAGGAGCTCTACCATTGGGTAGTTTTTATACAAGTCTTTTTCATGTCATTTTTATTTTCTCATATTTACTTGTTGTATTATTTAGTACAGGTGCAAATTTTAATAAATTATGTTTAAAAACAAAAAAATATCAAATAATTACATTTAACAAAAAATATGCAACCGGTATAGATATACCATATAAGGAATCATATAGATATCATAATTTTGAAATTAGTATTTATTTAGACAACGAACTTTCAATATAGATTTTAATAATATCCGACGTACGAATTATATTATTTTAATCAGTAGTAATTTAAACTTTTTTTTTTTTTTTTTTTCTTTTTGGTTCAATATGGGTTAATTTCACTTAGTGGTGTTAATATCTGGAACTAAGGCGTTTGTAACAAATTTTAATGAGACCAGTAATCTGATATCCTTACATTTTATAAATAATCCGTTAATGATAAGGGACTGAAAATATATCCAATTTATAAGCCTTTCGTTACTTAATATCACTATATTTTGCAGATTCATTAAGAACAATATCATTAAAGATAATTTTAGTATAAAAAAAAAGAATTTGAATAGAAAACAAAACAAAGGAAAACCTTTGATCAGCGATGGTGAGGGATGAATAAACCTAACGATCGCTGATTAAAGGAAAATGCTTTAATAACTCTCAATGACAAGATGCAATAACCGAAGTGACGTAGAGCTGGAAGTACTACTAGAAACCAGGAAATTTAATTAGGCGAAGTTTCCTTATCATTTATAAACTATACTCCATTTCATAATATTATTAATTTCCATGTTGCAAAAACGATTTTCTCTAATTTATATATATATATATATATTATATATATATATATATATATATATATATATATATATTATTTTTTATTTTTTTATTTGTTATCCGCCTCTACCCTACAGGGTCATTGGCGTCATCACATTACATTATACTCTGTTGTGTACCCTACAATCTTTAAATATTCAAACAGTTTGGATATATGCTTTTCTTCGTCGCCGAGTATTTGGTTGAGCGTCAGTGGCAATCCAATAGCTTTTCTCAATTTTTTGTATTTTTTACATTCTAATAACAAATGGTTCACACTCTGTATGACGTTGTCATATTCCGTGCAAGTGGGTGCTCTAACCGTTTTAGGAGGTACCCATGGGTAAATTGGCAATGACCGATTCTCAACCTGAACAGTAGGATTTCTTCCCTCCTAGACTTTCTGGAGCTAGTTAACCATTTACTGCAATCAGATTTCACTGCTCCTAACTTTGTCTGCCTCTTTTCCACTTTTCCGTCCAATCCGCTAGCAACCCTTTTTTCGATTGGAGCATCCAATCTTCCACAGCTACTTCAATAATTTGGACAATTCTACTCTCTTCTCCTATTCTGGCAGTGTTGGCTGCTTGGTCAGCTTTTTCATTGCCCGGAATTCCTCGATGGGCTGGTACCCATAGCAACACAATATGTGTATGTTCGAGTTTTATTTTCCAACTCTCGTTAATTATTTCCCGTATTATCGCGTGTTTGGCTGTCGATGGCAGCTAGGACACTCTAAGAGTCCGTCGCAATAATCCAAGAATTTATATATACTATATATATATATAATATAATATATATATATATATATATATATATATATATATATATATATATAATATATATATGTGATGGGCCTGATGTGTGTGAGGGAGTGAGGTTATAACACACAGCTGGTGGGAGCAAA
This sequence comes from Piezodorus guildinii, assembly GCA_023052935.1. Lineage (NCBI taxonomy): Eukaryota > Metazoa > Arthropoda > Insecta > Hemiptera > Pentatomidae > Piezodorus > Piezodorus guildinii. The sequence continues at coordinate 134,906,658 of CM041293.1, read as the reverse complement.
GAGGTTATGTGAAATGGATTTGTCAATGCCTCAAACATGTTTATATTTTAGTTTTCTTTATATTTAATTGAAGGTCATTTTTATTTATTATTTTATTTTCTGTGTTTTATGATAGTAGAAAGATTATTTTATTTTACAGTGGCAAATCCATTGCAACCTCTCACCAGCTGTGGGTTGGCTCTATCTCGATTTGTGTGTGCTCCTCATATTGTGTTCTTCTTTTGTATTATAGTATTCTATGCTTTATTTAACTGTTTTTATCATTACGAACAATAAAAGAACCATTCGTACTAATAGTGCCAGGCTGTAGTTATTTCGCCCTCACCTCCTCTAAAGTGGTGACCCCGACGGTGAGTTTTAAACTATTATTTTTTCTTCTCTTTCTCCTTTTTTTTTATTTTTCTGGCAATATCATTACAATGCCATTTGATTTATTCACGCTGGACATGGAGGACAAGAAAGTGGAGGTGGAGTCAGCATCGGCCCCCAATGCGCTGGCGAGATTGCCAACTTTTTATAGAGAAGAGATCTGTGGTTCATTCAAGCTGAGGCGGTATTCAGCTCATGTAAGATCAGTAATAGTAAGAGCAAATTTCAGCTGATTATCGCCCAGCTTGATTTTCAGACTCTTCGACAAGTCGCAGATCTGGCTCGTAATCCGCCTGTTAATGAGCCCTATGAAAGGTTAAAAGAGCGGCTACTTTCCAGCTTCGGGCAGTCAGATAGCTGGAAGATGAAAAAACTCCTGGAAGAGCAGAAATTGGGCGATCAGAGGCCTTCCCAATTTCTGCGAGAGATGCAGCAGCTGGCAGGAGAGAAGGTCCCGGAGGACATGCTTAGTACTCTGTGGCTCCGGGGGTTACCTGAGGGAATGCAGGCGGCTTTGGGTGCTACCGATCATACTGATCTGACCAAGTTGGCCCGCATCGCAGATAAAATAGCGGAGATTCAGCAACCCCCAGGTAATCCGATTATGGCTTATCAGCCGGAGCCAACTCCGGGGCCTTCAAGAAGAGATGGAGGAGACATAGGAGCTGCCATCGAGCGCCTGACTGCCGAAGTAGCCGCTCTAAAAGCGCAAATGGGGGCCAGGACAAGTCGGCGGGACAGCGGATCGTCTAGTCGGAATCGCAGGGGCTCTAGAAGCAAGAGTAGACGGCGTCTCTGTTTTTACCACGAACGCTTCAGAGATAAGGCGACCAGATGCCGTCAGCCCTGCGACTGGAAACCGGCTAGGGCTTTAAACTAGTCATAGCGGCGAACAAGGCGGGTCCCGTCGCTATGGCTAACAACCGTCGACTCTTCGTCTCTGACAGAAAGTCCGGGGTCAGATATCTGGTGGATACCGGAGCCACCCTATCTGTCTACCCGGTGACGAACAGGACGAAGGCCACCGGAGAGTTCACGTTGTATGCTGCCAATGGGACGCCCATTCCAACGTATGGCACCATTGTCCAGAACCTTGATCTGGGGCTCCGGCGGAAAATGTCGTGGCGATTTATCGTTGCCAAGGTTAGCCATCCCATCATCGGCGCGGATTTACTTTTTCACTACAACATGATGGTAGATCTCGCCGGGTGCCAGCTGGTGGACCAGAGGACGGGGCTGACATCTAGAGGTAAATTGGCGAAGGTACCGGTGCCCACCATCTGCTCAGTACCAGCAGGAGAATGGTACTCCGCCCTGCTGCGCCGGTACCCTGCTGTGACTCAGCCTTCGTCCTTTATGACAGAACCGAAGCACGATGTCGTCCATCACATTGAGACCAGGGGAGCCCCAGTCACCGCGAGAGCCCGCCGCCTGCCACCGGGAAGATACAACACCGCCAAGAAGGAGTTTATGCAGATGATGGATGAAGGGATCTGCAGACCGTCGAATAGTCCTTGGGCCAGTCCGCTGCACATTGTCGAGAAGAAGGATGGAGGTATCCGGCCCTGCGGCGACTACAGGCAGCTCAACGCTAAGACGGTCCCGGACAGATACGCTGTGCCCAACTTGGCGGATTTCAACGTTAATATGCACGGTAAGAAGATCTTCACCACATTGGACCTTAACCGTGCATATTACCAGATTCCGGTGGCAGAAGAGGATATTCCGAAGACCGGCGTCATCACACCTTTCGGCCTCTTCGAGTTCCTCCGTATGTGCTTTGGTCTCAGGAATGCATCGCAAACCTTCCAACGGTTCCTGGACCGTGTGCTTCGAGGGTTGGACTTTGCCTGGTGGTTCCTCGACGATATTATCATCGGCTCAAGAGATGAAGAGGAGCACAAAGCACATATGGAGGAAGTGCTACGGCGGCTGCAGGATCACGGCCTCACGGTGAACCTGACGAAGTGTGTCTTCGCTCGTCAGGAGGTCGAGTTTCTGGGACATAGAGTGAACTCCTCCGGCATCAGCGCCCAGTCAGCGAAGGTGGAGGCCATAGTTTCCTATCCTAGGCCTTCTACTATCAAGGACCTGCGGCGTTTTCTGGGTATGTTTAACTTTTATCGCCGTTGCATACCCAGAGCGGCGGAAATGCAAGCTCCGCTCAACAGGTTCCTTGCTGGAGCGAAGAAGAATGACAAGAGGCCAGTCGAATGGAACAACAAAGCCGTAGAAGCGTTCGAGCGCTGCAAGACTGCCATCAAGAACTCCGCGGTACTGGGACATCCTAAGGCTGACGCTGAGCTTGTCCTGGTATGTGATGCCTCCAGCACAGCTATGGGAGCAGTCTTGCAGCAGAAGGATGGCGACGTTTGGCGGCCTCTTGGATTTTTCTCCAAGGCTCTCGCTCCAGCGCAACAGAAGTACGCCACGTACGACAGGGAACTATTGGCCATCCACCGCGCCATTGAGCACTTTCGCCATTACCTTGAGGGGAGACATTTTGATGTGTGGACGGACCACAAACCGCTTGAACAAGCGTTCTATCAGAAGCCAGAGACAGCGACGCCCATGCGGATTCGGTTGGTGAACTTTATCAGCCAGTTCACAACCGACATCCGCCACGTACCCGGGGAAGACAACGCTGTTGCCGACGCGCTCTCGAGGGTTGAGGACATCGACTGTACCGAGGACTATGAGCGCCTTGCGTCCGAGCAGCAGAAGGATCCATCGGTTTCTGAGCTTCAGAAGAACAGCCGTCTTCAGCTTCGCTGGATCCAGCCTCCCGGTACAGCCTCGTCTGTCCTCTGCGAAACCTCTACGCCTCAAGCGCGACCATACGTTCCTGAGTCCATGCGAGAAGAGATCTTCCACCGCCTGCATGGGCTCAGTCACCCCGGGATACGGACCTCGAGGCGGCTGGTCACGCAGCGTTTCTTTTGGCCAGGCATGAACGCCGACGTCTCGAGGTGGGCACGCTGCTGCATTCTCTGCCAGCGATCGAAAGTTGTCCGTCACACAGTGACTCCTCCAGGTACCTTTGCACCCAGCGGAAGGATGGAGCATATCCACGTGGACATCGTTGGGCCTCTGCCACCCTCCAACGGCATGCGTTATTGCCTCACGATGATAGATCGATTCACGCGTTGGCCTGAGGCGTGCCCGCTAGAGGGAAATTACAAGCACCAAGGTAGCAGAAGCAATAGTGGGCACGTGGATTTCCCGTTATGGTACGCCTGCAAGGATTACTACCGACCAAGGGCGCCAGTTTGAGTCAGACCTCTTTATTAGCCTCACTCGCGTCCTTGGTATCCAGAGGAGCAGGACTACGGCGTACCATCCTCAGTCCAACGGGTGCGTGGAGCGTGGCATAGGTCCCTTAAGGCATCCCTAAGGGCAAAGTTGGGAAATATGGGGTGGACAAAGGTGCTACCCACCGTCCTATTGGGTCTTCGGTGAGAGAAGATGTTGGTGCCAGCGCTGCGGAAATGGTCTTCGGCCAACCACTTCGCGTCCCTGGAGAATTTTTTGAACCCTCTGAACGGCGGGAGGACGCGGAGGCCACATTGAAGACGCTGAGGGAGGCGATGAAGACGCTCCGGCCAGCTCCGCACCGCAGCAGTACGGCTCGCACCTTTGTTCACCGCGACCTCAAGGACTGCACCCACGTTTTCCTTAGGGATGACACCGTCCGACGCCCGCTGACGCCACCTTACACCGGCCCTTATCAGGTTCTCTCGAGGGAGGAGAAGACATTCAAGCTGCTGTTACCGACGGGACCGAAGACCGTCTCCATGGATCGCCTGAAGGTAGCACATCTTCTCCCGGGACCGGCAGAGGACAGCGGCAACAGGGATCTGCCTACTCCATCGCCCTCTGGTGTGGCCAGCGGCAAGTGCGATCACCCCACTCCTTCTCCCACATCAGTGGACTCCGGACCTTCAAATGACCTCGACTCAGAACAGCAGGATGCACCACCGCCTTATCGCACCCGGTCTGGTCGGGTGGTAAAGCCAAAGGTTCGTTTCTGTGCCGATGTCATTGGGGGGAGTGATGTGATGGGCCTGATGTGTGTGAGGGAGTGAGGTTATAACACACAGCTGGTGGGAGCAAAGAGGTTATGTGAAATGGATTTGTCAATGCCTCAAACATGTTTATATTTTAGTTTTCTTTATATTTAATTGAAGGTCATTTTTATTTATTATTTTATTTTCTGTGTTTTATGATAGTAGAAAGATTATTTTATTTTACAGTGGCAAATCCATTGCAACCTCTCACCAGCTGTGGGTTGGCTCTATCTCGATTTGTGTGTGCTCCTCATATTGTGTTCTTCTTTTGTATTATAGTATTCTATGCTTTATTTAACTGTTTTTATCATTACGAACAATAAAAGAACCATTCGTACTAATAGTGCCAGGCTGTAGTTATTTCGCCCTCACCTCCTCTAAATATATATATATATATATATATATATATATATATATATTATATATATATATATATTATATATATATATATATATATATATATAGTTGTTTTATATTATATTGATTCTTTCTGTATATTATGTTATAGATTTTTAAATATTGTATGAATAGTGTACATGATCACAATTATAAATTTCCTTATTAGGACAGATTTTAATATCACTTAATAATTTTTTTTTTAATATTTGTTTTTATACAAGCACTCAAATATCCCTTAGTTTATTACTTATTGTTACAGATATTCATTCACCTTCTATAGTTAATGTGAAAATGTTTAATAGTTTGTAAAGTCACTTTTCATGAGGTTTTAATAGTAAAACCGCCGCGATGACAATGTAACGAACACATAGCTACACTAGGATAGAACTGCAGTTTCAGTCATGTTTCTAATCGAATCGACTCAAATAAAAAATCTAATCACAACAATTCTAGACTCATAACTACAGCTGCTTGGTACGTAAACAACTAAACCGTTAACCGACTTACAACAACCAACAATAAGACTGACACATACGAACTATACTTATTAGAAGAAACCTGAAAAGAAGCTGGATGAGAGAAACTCTTTGCTAAATAAGAGCCGAAGATGGTTTGCTGCTGGGCACTTTCCTTTCGCATACCTATCTTTCCTGGTAACAGAACTGTACTCCAGCGAATTTGCTGATAGTCAGATTTCTGACTCATAGATGATCTGATTAGCTGATAGATTTGAATAAAGAAAGTAAAAATAAACTACATAATAATTGCAAACTATATGAAATATTTTTGAAGAGCTTAAAATAATCGTATTTGAAATCGATACAATGATAAAAATGGGCTGAATAAATTAATAATAGACATCAAAATTGAATGAGGCCGTGTACTCTGTACTTCAACTTGTTGATTATTTGAGTACTGTACACGTACATTTTCTGAGTATTTCTCTATCTTTAGCGCGCACAAATGTACTCGGCATGGATTCTGCCTGATCTAGCACTCATTCACTTCTACTTATGCGGCACAATTCTTTGCTTCAGTTCTGAGAGTCTGGTGTTGACTTATCTTATTATTTCTGCTACCCTTATTTTTTATTTTATTTTTTTTTTACAATGCAGGGAAAATTATGTTTATAGGAAAATATTTAATTGTTCTTTCTTAACATTTAAATGGTGAGGTGGGGTCTACAGGACCCCAGGGCCTCTTTAAAGTTTTGAGAATCCCATTCTCCCGATCCGATCGGCATGTGAAAATTTGACATTTTTAAATCAGTTTTTATCCGGTATTGCTTAAGGACAGTGTTATTGGGGTCCAATAGACCGCACCACACCATTAGTGTTTAGATTTATTCAAACTGTGTTTTTCAATTTGTTGAAAGAAATGTCTCTTGATCGTGTTATTTCACGCACCTTTTTAATTTTTTTAAGAAGCTGGGATAGATCCTTGTTAGAGGATCACATGACCAGACGGTCGGAAAATCCCCAACTTCCCTGGGAGCTTCGGTAAAAAGTCAATCATTATTAGGGGAAACAAAACAGCAGAAGAATTTAACACATATAGTCAGGAGACCCCTCTGAAGAAAAGGGGATGTTATTTTTTGTACATAATAATAATAATAGGCCTACCGAACCCGAAGGTTCGATGCCGATACCACCAAACTTCGCCTGCACAGACTCGTCCAATGTTCACCGGTCAAGCCCAAGCCCCCGAGATCAGCCTTAATGCAATCCTCCCATCGACGCTTCGGCCTACCTTTCGGACGCCTACCAGTCGGTTCAGCGAATACCAACTTTCTCGGAATCCGTTCCTCACTAAGCCCAACAACTTTACGCGCCCATTTGAGTCTCCGCGATGCTATCAACTCAATTATATTCACAGGGTTCAAACTCCGCAATTCCGCGTTGTGCAACCTTCTAAACTCCCCAGTGGCCTCATCTCTCTTCGGACCAAATATTGTACGCAGCACCTTATTCTCGAAAACCTTAAGCCGTTGTTCATCCTTCAAAGTAAGCGGCCACGTTTCGCATCCGTAAAGAACCGTTGGAAGAATAATAGTTTTATAAGTTCTAACCTTTAAGTTTTTAGACAGAAGCCGCGAGCTAAGCAATTTACCAATCGAATAATAACACGCATTTCCCACCTTTAACCGGGACTTTATTTCTTCCTGGATTTCATTTTTTCTTGTTATCATTGAACCTAAATACTTGAATTTCTCTACGTGTTCAAAAGTATGACCTGAAATATTAATATCATCAAGATCGCCACCATTTCTGCAACTAATCATATATTTCGTCTTATCGGTATTTAATTCGAGACCTATTTGTTTACCGGTTTTTATTAACACACTTGTATTTAGTTGTATAGTTTCTGTGTCTACACCTAGTAGTACCAAATCATCGGCATACCCAAAACCGGAATCTTGTATTTTTTGTACAAGAAACAAAAATAGGAAGCATGTATAGTTTGTATTAAATGTGAACAAAATATTTGTGGGCAATGTTCGGTTTCCTGTTGCAAAAACTGAGCTTAATTTCAGCCTACATTTTCCGTTCTTTAATTATAATAAACTTTAAGATAAGAACTTGCTTATATATTATTATACAAATTTTTTCATGTCTTAGAACACGACGTTAAAAAAATATATATTCATAAAATGTCTTTTATAATATCAGGCATTTATTCAATTTTATAAGCATACATTTTTGTATGGTGCCTTTTGAAAATAGTTTGAATTAACGTATTTTACACGAATAAACAATTCTAGATGTATCAGGAAAAAAAAAAAAAAAATGAGGTCTGGGGTCTGAGAGACCCCTCATCAAAGTTAATAATAAATTTCAACCCACCAGTTTAAGGTTAAAATCATAGGATCAACAATATGCCACTCTTTAACATTTTTTTAATTAAAAAAATAAAAAACAATATAGTTTTGGTTTTTTTTTTTAGCTCTGTTGAAAGCTTACATTTTGAAGGTTAAGCCCGCACAGGAATGAATTAAGTTCTTTACAATTGTACATTATTAGTTGATTTCACACACTCATCCATCTTCTCCGATAGCATATTTATTTATTTAGAATTTATCCTTATAGAGGGTCTAATATGGATATAAAAATAAACAAATTATCATGTAATTTCACTAATTCGCTTGTATGTATGAATTTTCTTTATACAATAGTCGGAAATGATGAAACCCCTTTGATTCGGTTTCATCTTGTTCACAATAGAAAAAGATATTTTAATACCAAATAATTGATTAACTAAATACAAACTCCCAGGCGATGGCCTAAGAAATTTTTAAAAGAAAGTAAAAAATCCTTCGTTATGCTGTACTACGGAGTTGAGGTAATATGGTGGTCGCTATCCTATCAGATACTCCGTGAGTTACTCGTACAAATCCCTATCCTAATTAAACCAGAACCGGCTAAATTTGGGACTCCCACTGTAGAATTGTACGATTATTCACAGTATTATAAAATATACAATAATAGATAAACCAACAAAAAAACAAACAGTTTTTATTGAATGGGGACTGTTGCTTAGTGCTGAAAAGTATGATTAGACTAAGAAAACAAGAATGCATATTTTTTTTTTAATTATTTTATTTACAACAAGTAAATGACCTATTTACAGAACATTGACTTGAAAAAGTCTAGAGAAGAATTTACCTGGTGGTGAATGCATAATTTGGTTTTTAATCAATTTAGACGCTTAAAAAAAATCACGGCAACTTTTAATAAAAAGCTTAACGATTTCTGTGCGTGCTTGCATTTCATAAATGACTGAAAGGTCACGACTATTTGAACTACGGTTACTTCAGAACGTACTTTTCGCTCTGAGTACTTCCGACTAACCAACGTTTCTGAGAAGGCTATTGGGTATTTGAATATCTCGTTGCGGACAAAAACGTTTCTTCTTCCAGTACTTGATAAAATATAAACCATGTTACATTTAATCAATATTCGTTATGTAGGGAAATGGTGAAAATTATCTTTTTTTTTTCTTTTTTTTACGTAGGTTTAAGGTACGATGAAAGATATTAGATCGTATACATCGGCAATGAAGATTCCGTAATTATTGAAGGCTGCTATTAGTATAAGGTAAAAAATGTAAAATATTCTACCTGCCTCTGTTGCCTACACTGAGCTTTTTTTATAAAGGAGCCAGCTGGGGCCTTATAACTGGTGACGAAGCTGAGAGAGTAAAGAAGAGATCACTTATGAAGGAAAGGTCTGGTCTGTGGCTGCTACGGAGAGTAAATATTCCATATAGGTACACTTATTTTTAAGATGTTTATTTTTTTTTTAAATTTTGTATCTATGTTATTGTATATTTTTTGTATCGTTGTTTGATAAATTGTGAGTATTGACTAAGTGTAGAATATAAATTTGATTTTTAAACAATTTTTTATACTATGCGATATTACAATCTTTCCTGATTAGGACATTAAATAAAGAGCTGTGATTAATTACAACATTCATATAATATTTACTAAATAATAAAATTATAAAATAAATATAGAATTGAATAAAACAAGGAATTTGATTCTGAAAAATGATCCCCTAAGAATAAAAGAATTGGACAAAGAAATGGTGATGGCCATCATCACGGGGCGTTCAACCTGATATGGGTCTTCGCCGCATCAAGAATTCGCTTCCATTGATCCCTATCCTTCGCCAAGGTCCGCCAAGCTCTTGTGTTAAGAAGCTTTTCTGCATCGGCTTCGACCTCATCAGCCCATCTCAGTCGTGGTCGTCCTCTCTTTTCTCATAACCGGATAGTATTTTATTGATTGGTGAGTCTCGGTCCAATCTTGCTACGTGCCCAGCCATTTTGCAGCCTTGAGAGCCTTCAACTCAACCCCATCGTTAATCATAACATCCTTCTTACCAAATTCCAAAACCTTCTTTTATCCAACAGTTCTCTATAATGGTTTAAGCCGTTCCTTCCTGATCTTTCACAGTACGTAGTGGCTCCAGGTCAATCTCCTTCCATGACCCATTCTCTACCTTGTGGTGTCCCTCAGGGCTCTTCACTGTATCCCACCCTTTTTGCTGTCTGTATCAAAGACCTTCCCCCCTAATTGATCACTCCCAAAATCATTTGTATGCCAATGATTACTAGCAGCCGAGAAGCTCCAAAATGATCCAAACCTAATTAACTATTGGGAAATAAATAATAAGCTTAAGTTAAATTCCGAGAAAATCAACGCAATTTTAAGAGGTTTCAGTCCCCTCTTTAAAAATCTCGCTCCAATTCCGACCCTATTTTTAAATAATAATCCTATAAAATTCTACCAATACATTGAAAACCTTAAAATCACCTTCGAGCAACCCTCTCCTTGAAAAATTCTGTTTCTGACATCTCTCGCTGCTTGCTGATATTTCCCCATTTTGAATATTGCTGTACAGTGTGAGGGGTGTTTCTGGAGATCTTTCCTACCGTCGCAAGTACTTTCTGGCTTCCTTTACCAAGTCATCCTATCCCGCCAACTATAATATATCTCTGATCTCTTATTATTGAAATCCTCAGTCCATTCCCGCATCACTCCAATGCTGCATTCTGATTTGTAATTACGCCCTATCGAACCGCAGCTTTCGACAGATCTTTCATAATACGATCCTCTTTCGTATTAAACTCTATTCCTTCTGATATCCGTGATTCTAATACCCTTCCGACTATCAAATATCGTCTACTCCATTACTTCCTGTCTATTCAATTTCCAAAGAATCCTGACTGATCGAATTTTCATGAAAATAAGTAAATACAAAAAGTTATATATTATTTATTACATTCTTTAATCATCTTTCATATGTTTTTACTAATATTTTTACAGTCATTAATTCTATTATCTATATATTAATTTATTTTATTTTTATTTTTTTTTGTCATATATTGCTATTTTATTCGTTTTTCATTTTACTTATTGTTATTCACTGTAAATTTCCTTTTCTTTTTATTATTTTTACTCTGAGACTGTAAATCTCACACTATTGTATTTTGTTCTATTCTAAAGGAACTTCTCCCAGAAAAAATAAACAAGTAATAATAATAATTATTATTATATTCATTACATTTTTCCAGCATCTGTTTGACTGCGAATATAAGTTCGATTGTGGATCTATTCGGCCTGAAGCCTACTGACATTCGCTAAGAACACGTTTGAACCATACTTGTAACATTTTATTTAGGAGTATGGAAACTGCCATATTCACTACTCCCTAGAGAGATGTATATCTGTAATTTTCGCATTTAGTTCGGTCTCCCTTTTTGAAAACCGGGCAGATATTAAGATGTGCTGAAACATAAGACATCCATAACGTGGCCAGCAGCACCCCTTCCACCGCAAGTTAACAGAGGAAGTGTCTCATACAGCCTCTTTTTATTCTTCTAGCAGGCAGTTCACCCATCGATATATCTATTATGCACTACAGTTTTATATTAAAACGTTAATGGAAAGTTCGAACGTATTGGTTGTTGATTAAATTTTAGCAAAACAATCTTCTAAAAATAATATGTTTGTCTTTATTTTGATAAAGATGCTCATTAAAAACATTACGGAAACAAAAACCCATCGATTTTGTTAGTTTATAATTGTGATAATATACATCATCAATTTCCCTCCTTATAAAAATAAGTTTAAACTTTTTATGTAAAAAAGATTGCATTTCATTTTAACAATTTACCTATTACGTATTACATAAGTTCAGAGGTATTTTATCGCTCATGAATTAAATAAATCAATATTAAATTACTTTGAATATAGTCAGTCATTGATTGAATATTGAATATTGATTTGGAGATACTCGATTGCAACACATCTCATTCAACTTGAGATTGATCAGAAAAAGATTATTAATATAACTTTGGGTTTGAATCCAAGATAGTGTTTCCAAGACCAGGACATATCTGGATGACACACTAGACTTGTTATTCCATATCTACTGTTTACAATAATATTCCTCCAAATTTTCAGTATTAACAAATCTTCAAAATTCTTTAAAGCATTATCACAATGTTAAAATATGGGTGAAATCCCTCAGCGAGGAAAATCATGCTAAATTAAAAAACTCATCGCTATAGACATGTCATCCTCAATGCCAGCCTACTTTACTCATGATGCTCTTGCTTATTTCGAATAATGTGTTGATGTTTGTAATTTTTTTAAAACATTATTTATGTATTATATAATTTAAATTTTAATTTAAGTGTTTTTTTTTGTTTTGTTTTTTTATATTCTGCATGCGTGTGTGAGTATTTCTTTTTTTTTTCGTTTTAGTCAATTTCTGTTTCTTACTGTGTACTGTATTACTGTTTGTTATTGTAATTCTATTGAATTGTCGCAATCGAACTCCTTTCGCCTTAGTGGGATCGTTACTTCTGCATGCTCAGTAAAAATATTGGTAATTTGATTTAAATAAAGAGGCTAAAAAAATATATATATATATTATTTTAAATTAAGTTCAGAATAACTCGATTATTTCTTTCCTCCGTAAATGATCAATAGATAATAGATATATCATTGTCTCAAAAAAGTGGTGATTGGAAGTCAGAAGAAGCCGAGAGACTGACCACGAACCCTCGGCAAGTCCCGCGAGCCAAGTCCCCGATCGATACACCCCTCTACCCAAGTCTCAGGTCCAAGTTTATTTTCGGCACTGCGCTCTACTAATCGGCTTGTCTATTCTTAGCTATCTCTATAGAAGATATTTCTGTCTCCAGGTTATTTCAAAGTTGACGTCATTCATAAATATGTTTAAAGTACATTCTCCTTTTATTGATTATTTAAAACTTATATATTTTAAGGTCATCCTTAAAAAAACAACCCTGAGAATTTTACAATATTTTAAGATTTTTATGCTTTATGTATATATATATATATATATATATATATATATATATATATATATATTTATATTGATGGTTGAAAGTCCATAAAACGTTATTTGAGAGAGAGGATAGATCAAGACTTCTTTTTTCCCTAGTAGCTAGAAAACACGAAAAATCACTCATTAAAACATAACATTAAAAACGTACACAGAAATAACTCATATCTTGATACCTAAAACTTTCCCAAACGTTATGTATACATATATACGGAATTTACCGACACGAAATTGCCACTGTCAGTAGAAAAAAGACTAAGAATAATATACGGGCCGAGAAAAGTCGGCGATTTATAAAAGCCGATAATAAAAGAATGATAAGCTTTATGAACAAACTGAAAGCTTGGAATTGTTGATAGGGAAAAGGGATTGAAGATCTGGCATATGAAGTAAATGTATTAAAATAACACAAAAAAGAAAAAAAAAAGAATTACTGCTAAGACCACCTGTAAGGAGAAGTAAAGGATGCTGGAAAGAAACAGACTAGAAATGGTGCAAGCTGAAGGCTAAGCAAATCAGTCTAGAACGTTCTATAAAAGTGACACGGAATTTAAAAATGGTTTCCAACCGAGGATAAGAGATAGCCGAGACAGACAATGTAACATAGTGGGAGGAACTTCAGAGATATTAGATAATTAACGACAGAACCTTTATTTTAAAAATTGTTCCCTAATTATACTATCCAGAAATTTATGAATAATAAGAAATTATAAAATAAAAAGTAGTTTTTTGGGAACAGTGGCATGCGATCACTTACCGTAATACCCCAGAAATATTTAGGAATGGAAAAAAAAAAGCAACAACATAATTAACGACAATATTTCCAGAAATGTTTGAATAGAGATGATAATGTAGAGAAAAATGTGTTGCCTGTACATATACAAGTGGAATTACTGAGGATGATATAGAACCTCCTGATTATGAATAATTCTTAGTCAGTAGTGGAAGCACTCAGAAACAATATTATAAGTCCAGGCTATGATGACATTACCACAGAAATGCTAAAATATGGTAGAGAGTACCTATTAAAGTTAGTATTCAAATTGTTTTGGAGGTGTGGGTCTAAGAATAAATGCCGAATAAGTTGACAGATTTCTTCTGATAGGTGCAGGTAAAAAAATATGAAAATCAAAATATTATTGAACACTTAATATCATTTAATTTTTAAGATTATTATATGGATGGGCATCATTAAAAAATCAATAGCAGATAATATGATAGATGTGGTAATAGGATAATTATTTTGCCTGTCTATTCTTTAACTTGCGTGTTCTCACCTAAAATATCTCCTAAAGCAGTATGTTCCTTATAAGGATCACCTTTAGTGTATTAGCTAACGAAAAGTCTTCTATACCCAAGATAGTGGGTTCATACCCGTCTGATGATCCTAGGATTTTTCAAAGGATGTAGAAATTCTTGGTTAGGTCATCCTCCGCAGAGGACTAAAATGGTGGGCTGTAATAAATATTGATATAAAAAGTTTAGGACTTCCACAGTAGCATCGTTTGATTGGCCTTAGTAGCATAAAGATAAACAGATAAGGAATTAGATAAACAGTACTGAAGTACTGAAGATCATAATCTGTAACAGTAAAAAATTTTCCCATATAATTTGCGATAAAAATATATTAATAATGTATAATACTATTATTTTTTGGCGTTAAGAATATTATATAATCATTGCTTAAAAAAATACCTTCACTATTAATTATTAGTATATAGTATATCATTCTTAGTAAATATGCTTCTATAATTATTAATATTTTACACCCTAATTTTAGGACAAAGACATTGCTCTTAATATCCTCAAATGCTGGTTTAGTCAAGTTATCTAAAATTAATCTTATGGTGAAAAAAAAAATCTTGTGGCTAACAATGAAACGTATATACTCGAAATAAATTGTTTTCTTCATATAACATCATGATTGAACAGGGATACCTAGAAAGTTAGTAAACCTAGTAGAGATGTGTTTGTCGGAAACATTCCATAAAGTTAGAATCGGTCATAATTACTCCGAGAGATTTGGGGGGCGATCGGGTTTGAAACAGGGTGACTCCCTTTAACCTGTGTTATTTAATATAGCTTTAGAATATGTCATAGAAAAGGTGATGTGTACCGAGAAAGGTTTAAATATGGGTTACCAGATTCCGGTTTTGGGGTATGCCGATGATCTGGTACTGCTAGGTGAAGACACGGAAACCATACAGCTAAATACAAGTGTGTTAATAAAAACCGGTAAAGAAATAGGACTCAAATTAAATACCGTAAGACGAAATATATGATTAGTAGCAGAAACGGTGGCGATCTTGATGATATTGATGTATCAGGGCATACTTTTGAACACGTTGAGAAATTCAAGTATTTAGGTTCATTGATAACAAGAAAAAATGAAATCCAGGAAGAAATAAAGTCCCGGTTAAAGGTGGGAAATGCGTGTTATTATTCAGTTGCTAAATTACTTAGCGCGCGGCTTCTGTCTAAAAACTTAAAAGTTAGAATCTATAAAACTATTATTCTTCCAACGGTTCTTTACGGATGCGAAACGTGGCCGCTTACTTTGAAGGATGAACAACGGCTCAAGGTTTTCGAAAATAAGGTACTGTGTAAAATATTTGGTCCGAAGAGAGATAAGGCCACTGGGGAGTTTAGAAGGTTGCACAACGCGGAATTGCGGGACATGTATCCTGTGATTATAATTGATTTGATAGCATCTCGGAGACTCAAATGGGCGAGTAAAGTTTCTGGGCTCGATGAAGAGCGGATTCCGAGAAAGTTGGTATTCGCTGAACCGACTGGTAGGCGTCCGAAAGGCAGGCCGAAGCGTCGCTGGTAGGATTGCGTTAAGGCTGATCTCGGGGGCTTGGGCTTGATCGGTGAACATTTGACGAGTCTGTGTAGACGGAATTTGTTGGTATCGGCATCGAACCTTCGGGTTCGCTAAGCCTATTATTATTATTATCATTATTGTTTTCTTCTAAGGAACCATTGAATTTACTTCCAGTAATTAAATATTGTGCTACTGTGGCTGACCTGACGATGCTACAATAAAAGCACTAAATTTTGCATGCTCAGGTTTAATGAAGATATAGATCTTTAACGAATTACCTAACATCCCACAAGCTCGGGTCCACAATTTCCCGTCTCCTTCGAGGGGTGGTATGGTCATGATTAATTTATCACTTTCTAAGAAAAATATAGGCCATATGCCGAGTTTGAACTTGGTCATAGGAAGGCTGTAATGCTACTACAACAAAGTTGACTCCAAAAACAACGTATTATAAATTAATTAAATGATTAATAAAATTAGATAAAACTAGATCAGGAAGATTGGAGTAATTATTAAATGTAATGTAAATAGTAGATCTAATAGAAGTTTTGTTAATAAGGTAATCAAGGAATGGGATAAACACATATTAAATAATATCTAATAAACATATAATTTAGTAAGATATCTATAGCGAACTATCCCAATGTATTTGATAATATATGTTATATACGAATATATATATATATATATATAAATTACGTATGTATATATATATATATATATATATATATATATATATATATGTGTGTGTGTGTGTGTGTGTGTGTGTGTGTGTGTGTGTGTGTGTGTGTTAAAACTGATAAAGCTTGCACAGATTATACCTCTATATGATAAGTACGATAAAATAAAATTTAGTAGCTGAGTCCCAGTTTGTCCTTGCTATAGTAGCCCAAATATCAACAACCAATTATTAGTCAAATCAAATAAATAACACTAAAACCAGTTGAGTCTTTTTCACTCAGTGCCTTTTGAGATATTTCCATGTAAACATCGCTGAAATTATTTTTGCCAAATCCAAAAATTAATATACACAAAAGGACTATGTTCTCACAATCGAAATTTTTATAGATAGTAGGAGTATGACTGAGCTATGTAGAAAAAAATAATCAAAGGTGAGTTTCATTTCCTTTAAACAATCTTATCTCTCTAAAAGTCTCGTTTTATATTTATTTTCGAGAATTTTCAAACCACATTCATCACTCGCAACCCACGTTTAGGTCGATGAGTCATGAAAAATCACATCCCCAACACATGGTTTTATTCGCGAAACTCACTTGAAAAGGCTGCAACACTAAAAGTATTGGCCAGAAAAATATTTTATTTACGGTTATATATTCAATAAAGGATATAGAAAACTGGTCAAAAGGCCTAGACAATTTGGAATGGATTGACCCATATATATGTATAAGTATTAGATCTACTTCAGAACACTGGGGACCATAGTGAGATTGGTAGCTCCATTATGATATATTCTTACTATTATTACAATTCCTAAAATAAAGGAAATGTTTAAATAAAAAAAGTACGATTGTCATTATCCGAGAGACACAATGCTCATGACACTGAGGATGGGCCGTGATGATGGGACGGTTCGATGAATTTCAGAACGGTAATTAGCACACCTGAAATTACAACAACGGGTCATTCACGGTGCTTTAATCAGAGCCGGCGTTTGACAAATGAAAATTGCAGGGTGAGGTGATTGCGAAATTACCAAAAATTCCATCAACCTTTGAAAATTAATTATTCTTTCTTTCTATGGACAGAGTCAAAGTCTTTAATCAATGTGCTTTGATTGTTTACATTAAATCCATTGCTAATTTCCTTGTTTGATAAACAATTTAAATTACTAAGGTGATACATTTTATTTTTTAAGATTTCTTGCTTAATTATGAGTTCTATCAGCCATTGAAGAATGGTGTCAAAACTGGAGAATCAAAATAAATCCTAATAAATCCCATCAAATCACCTTCACTCTACGTCGTAAGCCTATGACTTCCTGCCCCACCGTATCCTTTAACAATATCCTACTTACTCCTGTTGAACAGATTCGGTACTTAGGACTCCACCTCGACAAACGCCTAACATGGAATCCTCATACTAGACTGAAACGACAGGAAACTGCTCGTAGATACAGATTACTACAACACTTACTTGACAAACGCTCAAAACTTCCTACTTACTACAAAAAACTCATTTATATCACAATTATCAGGCCTATTTGGACCTATGGAATTGAGCTATAACCATCGAATTCCTCTCGCATCCAATCCTTGCAGTCCAAAATTCTTCGTAAAATCCTCAATGCTCCTTACTTTGTTACTAATAAATCATCCATAAAGACCTAAATATCCCACATTTTATTAAACAGGCCACAGTAGAGTTTATGTAGTCGTAATAAAGTGGCTGATATTTATCTCTTAATTTTTATATTTCGTCCAAGTGATTATTTTACATGGAATAATCTGAATTTCTTTCAATTGTTTTTAAAGTTATTCTTGTAATTTTTATTACAGTTATACATGTAGCTTGCCGCATTAAAAGGTTTTTACAGTTCAATTAGGTTTTTTTTTTTCTTTTTAGCTATTGATTTTTTATTATCACAGGACTATGTATATATCCTCAACTTATCATCAGGAAACAAGATCCCGTTCGTCTGACCTCTACACTCGTCATCATAGAACCAAAAAATACAATTGCTCCTTTTTAGCCCGTTCCACTGCCTTATGGAATACTCTCCCTTCTAACATCCGCCATGCTCTTTCCCTATCATCGTTTAAATCCCTTCTCTTTCAATACTTCCATTCTCTTCAGTCAGATGTAAGCTATTGTTATTATGCCAAATTATGTAAGGTGAATTTTACTTTAATTCACTTACTTTACTGAGATGTTAAAGTTAAATTTTATGCTTATTCTTATTAATTTATTTCTAGAATTTGTAAATAGCGATGGTCATATGACCTTTACTTCCTTTTTCTTTTTTCATTTATTTGTTATTTGATTGTTGTTATATATTGTTTTTGGCCTGTTATAATTTATTATTTTGTTCATAATTGTTATTCTTAAGAGACATCGTCCCAGAATAAAGTTCCTTTTCTATTCTATTCTATACAGATGTGCGCGCTCGCGCGCGTGTGTGAGAGATTGATTATAGGTGTGTGTGTGTGTGTGTGTTTCCGAACATTGCCAAATTAATATTTATTTGAGAAATAAAAAAACTGCATCATCAAAAAGGTATAAACCGTTGTTACATTAGAGTGCTCAATGATATCAGATAAGTGATTGAAAAAAAAAAAAAAAGAGCTTTGAACAACCCTATTGCACACCAGAAAGGAGGAAAGTAATAGGAAAATTCAGTACCAGTCATATGGTTACACTTACGTAGATAAGTTAATAGGATCAAAAAAGTTGAAGTCAATTATGTGCAAGTTCTTTTATTAATTAATTATAAATTACGATTATGATACAGTAATATCGTAATTCATGCTCAAACATAATTAATAGTCATCTGAGTTGCAATGCATGGGAGCATTCGAGGTTCTTAATACAGCTCCAACATATCAACGGCCTGGAACGGAAAGGAAAATTATCATTTAGAACATTATACATTCCCAAAGATTAGATGAGTAACAATATTTATATACTAAATATATAAATTTAAATATATAATTATACCACCTCTGATATTTGGAAAATAAATCTTTTTAGAGTATCAAGTAATCATGATCTAATTGCCTATACAAAGACAAAAGACCGGTTCTGGTAAGGAAAAAGGATGTCTTACCCTACAGACTACTTGCAAGTCTTAACTAAAATGAGTAGGCCGTAATTCAATAAATGTTGCCTTCATCAGATATATTTCAGACCACTTAACCCGTTTTCAATAGATGTTTTTTTCGCTATCGATATTGCTAGAGAGGACATGGTTTAACACCCTTTATCAACAAGGGTTACCGTTACTCCTATATTTTACCACATGTTATTATTATATTGCTTCCGGACATGACGTTCTCTATCGAAGCCAAATACCTAGGACAGACAATATCTTTCTCAAACAGAGACGCCAACGAGATCGTAAGCAGGATAGGGAAGGCATGGAAGAAGTTTTGGACCTTTAAATGTATATTAAAAGGTCGACGAGAATTGAAATACAAAGTAATCGCCCTTAACAGATCAGTTATTCCTTCTGGACAATTAGATTATTAGTCTTTGAACGATAATCTCTAAAAAAAGATATACGTCTGTCTCTGGATAATGCTAGGGGTCTCTCTAAGGAAAAAAAAAATAGATTCTGTCCGATTAAGGGAACTAACAAGGATTGTCGACGCCGTAGGTTATGCCAGGAAAATGAAGTGGACTTGGGCAGGCCAATTAATGAGAATGTCAGAAGATAGCTGGACAAAGAGAGCCCTAGAATGGATCCTGCTGGACAAGAAGAGAAGCAGAGGTCGACAACAGAAGCGCTGGGCCGTCAAATTCACCAAGGTTAGCAAGAGACCGTAAACTTTGGAAAAATGAGTGTCAGCATTTCCAGAATTAAGGTTCGACTAGTCTCCGGTAAATACTGTTATCTCCCTTCGGTTAAGGTCTATAAGTGAATACATCGATTGTATTTTTTTCAGACTACTAAAGGAAGATATTTTTTAATTTTATTTTATGATGTATGTAAATATAGACTTAATATTGTAATACTCTACCTCCAGCGCCGCCTCCGACGCCAGCACTAGTTCCGAAGCTGAACCCAGCTCCGGCTTGTCCTCCAGCCTCGCCTCCAGGGCCACCCTCTCCAGAGGCACCGCCTCCAGCACCCACGTTAAAGTTGAAACCTCCTTGAGCAGCTCCTTCTGCTCCGGGACCCTGGGCATGAGCAGCGCTCAGCATCTGAACCCAATCAACAGTTAGTAAAGTGTGTGTTGTATTCCACATGGATAATATATGAAATGGGCTTAGTTGGTAGGAAAAACCACCTAACCGTAGTTCTTCAACAATTTAAATAGTTTTCCTATTTATTTTGTAACATAAAGGCTTTTCAACCATAAAGGTTGCTTTAGCCCTAAAGTAACAGTACAATATTTGCCTACACAATTCCATTCGTAGACCATCTTCTGAGCCCAAGCTCTATGCTCAGACATCATAACCTTTACCATTCTCACAAAACAGGAAAATGTTGACAATGTTTTTTTATTTTGGTCCATGCGCCGTATGAATTATTAAATACCGAAATGTCTACCTATTTTTCTTGATATTTGTTGTGGGCATGTTTATTTAAAAACTGTTCCTTTTTGTGACTTTGATCCTAACCCCTTTGCGTTATATCAGTGGATAGAAAAGAAAAATTGCGGCCGATTAAAAATCTTTTAATTCAATAACTCCTTTATTTTTGAAGATAGAGAAAAAAGAACGTCTATTTCGGGCGTGTTTATACTGCACGCGTTTTCGCTGCTGAAGTGGTTTTTCCAATCATTCCTATAATTCAGTGTCATTTTAGGAACCCGCTTACCACTTTAGCAGCCAAAAAGCCTGCAATATAAAAGTACACTTATACCAAATTTTTAGTAAGTGTTATTCGATAGATAATTTAACTTCCTAAAAAAAAACAGAATAACAGAAATCGTTAATAAACAGGGATATAGCAGAACTAAGTAGTGGTAATTGGCCGTTTCCTTTTAATAATATGTAGCTAAACATATGAGTTTATTGCTTAAACAGATATATAAGTTGTTATACAGTATTATTATTATTTGGAACTTCTAAACCATTGCAATAAAATTTCCAGCCTTTTTACATTACTGATAACCAATTTACAAAGATATCATTTTACCTTACTACAGTAGGTAGGTATTGAGTCGGAATCAAACAGTTTTAAAGGATCGATGAAATTCATAGCCTGATCTAAGAAAACAAACGTATTTTCGCTCATAGTTATTTCTGTGCTACGATTATTTTGAGAATAGCTGGAATTTTTTTTTTTTCAACTTCATGTTTTGTACTAAATTTGACACCTCTATAGGCAGTAGAGCTACTCTGACTCCAATTTTAACAATATTTGTCTTATTACATATGTATCAATCTTTTTAACACTGAAAGAAATCAGAAAAGTGTTCTGAAAGGAGTTTTAAAACTTGGCCCTTATGTTTTGAACTTGACTTTCTGGTGAACCTTAACGATTGTTATCATATTTTCTAAAGCTATACAGATTCTGGAACATCTTAAACGCAATTTTTAAATGATAATTAAATATAAACTCTAACTAATACTAATAAAGAATTGGTTAGGAATGATTCTTCAACATGTACATATAACTTGAAGAGTAGTCCTACTAGATAACATACCGGTAATTTCAAAAATTAACTTTATTGACGATAATATTACAAAGTTGGTAAGAGAATTAGTAATTCACTACACGTTAGCGCACTGCATAACTCTTTCAAGTTTGATTTAAATAAAAGGTTATTTTGATATGTCTATCATCTATCATAAATCAGTGGTTTTGGAGTGTAAATTGTTTAACTATGGGTTTTGTATTATAACATTATTTCAAATAAACAAAAACATACGAAAATATTAGAAGTCTGAGTGTCCGACACTACTACAATACCACACTACATACAATAATACAGTTAAAGGTTAGCCATTATAAAAATATAAACACAAAAAAGCAAACATTAAACCCACAGATGAAAGAAGAAGTAAAAATAGAACGAACACTAAAGAATTACAAGGATCGATGAAATAGAAAATCTCCATTCAAATTTATAATAAAATAATGCAATACATCAAAGAGATAAGGACCTTTAAGCTATTATTTATGAATATATGCGGTTAATTTCACTTAATGCTGTCGTATACGCGAAAAAAAAAAAGTGAAACAAGTATAATTAATTAAATTAACTCTGCTTAAATAAATGAATCAAGTCTTTTATTTTGGAATTATGAAAAGATTGAAAGATTTTTTAACAAATAAACTTTAGAAAAGATAACATATGGAAGTTAGAAAAGAATCTAAGTCATCAATATATAAAAGTTTTACAATGCACAGAGCGATAAATTAGTAAGCAAATATGTGCCCTGCTTAAGTATAGACGTAGAACGGTCAGCCGTTACTGGGTTAAAATTTTTAAAACAAATAAAAGTTTTTAAAATTGAATAAAGTCTCACCAAAACAGCGATAACACAAATGGCGAAGGTAGATCTGAACATTTTGGTGTCAGTAACTGATACCCCGTCAGTGTTCAGTGTTCATATTTATACGTATGCCAACTACGGAAGTCATTTAGTTTTTCACACGTTTTCCCAACCTTAATGACATTAACATTAGACTTTTTTTTTTTTAATGTAGGTAGATTCTTACACAACATCATATCGTCATTTATACAAGCAATTATCTGTAACAAAAAATGGACAAATTATAATTTTTAGTTACATTTATTTTCATAAATAAAAATACTAATGTTGTTTAGACCACTTAAGATAAATATATATATTATCAAAATTTGCTATATTAATTCTTGCCGCAGGTGAGCTCTTTTCCCAAACACGGGCCTGTCATAGTGCGATTATTTATGGCTTCTACTTATACTGTAATCGTATTTATTTTGATTTTTATAAATTTTACTAATTGAAGGAACAGAAAAATATGAGTAAGCTTGAAAAGACGAACCCAGAACTAGTTGAATTTCTTCTTTTAGAGTACCTTTTATATTTACTTATTTTTAAGTAATTCACCACCTCGTGTTATTACTTGTTGTAAGAAATGAGTAAATATATATATATATATATATATATATATATAATATATATATATATATATATATATATATATATATATATAAAAATAAAAGAATCCTAGGAAATATTTATTCTCATTTATTTTTTATATATCTATTGAAATCGTACATATTTACATACGTGTATGGATATTTATCAACAATATACACAAATACAACATAAAAATCAATAATACATAAACAACAGTATTTTTATTGTTATAACATTCAATCGTACATAAACTTATTCATCTCATCTTAATAATGTTCTCTTTGCACTGCTTTACACAAATACGAAATATTTAAATAAGGAAAGTATTGTGATAACGCAAAATTTTTAATCGGCATTTTAGACAAAAACACACGTTTTAGGGTTCCTTCCGGTACTAATGACCCATTGGATTGGTGTTTGCATATGGTAAGTATACTTCAAAAATACGGAGTACGAAACTAGGTTTTTGTATTTAAAACAAATATAATTCTGAAATGTTTATGCAACTATTTTACTAAAATTGGAAAACGTTATATCATGTATTTCGCATCTTTTTATAATTTTGTCAAGTGCTGCTCAAGCGATTTTCATTTAAATTCCTATATTACTACGGTCCTAAACATTCTATAGGTATATTAAGATTGAGCATGGCACAGATTGGTACCCTATCCCTCCTCCATGGCTCAAAGTTAAGCCCCATCAGTTCTCTTGCTTTAAATATTAATGAGACCAAGTTCGTTGTGCTGGATGTAATAAATTGCCTTTTCATGGCCAAGTTTTGCACATAACTTGTAAAATTGAATGTTGCTTGCTACGGATATCAATTCAGTTAGAATTTTTATTTCTATTTTATTAATATTTTGTCTTAAATTCAGTGTTTTAATGGTTTCCTAATAAAGTTCTCGTTGCAGCTGGTCACCTATTTTTATTAATTGCAAATATCATGATATCTGTTTCTCTATTTCAACTTCTGCCAAGAAAATCGTGGAATGTTACCAAGAGAAAAAGTAGCTTCCTAACACTTTTTGAATATATTTTAGTTGTTATTTGAAGGTATATGTATAGAGGGGTAAATATGATAAGTAATCAGATGTGTTCAGTGAGAGCTTTTATAAAGTATTTTTGAATAATTTAGTAAATTCATGTATACCTATATCTGAGCTTTTTAGCATACTACTGATAGTAAGGCACTGTTAGAAACATTTCATTATTTATTACTTTATTCCACGATTCAGCTATCCTGACATCCAACAAAGATGCCTCTAAGGCTTCTAAGGCACTCCAAGAACATCTGGACGACATAGCTTGCTCCGCGAAAACATGGAAAATCAAAATGAATCAATCAAAGAGTCTGTTCGTCATGATTTCTTTAAAACATAACTCCTGCCCCCAGGTCTTTTACGATAATATTCCAATACCAGTTTCAGATACAGTACGTTGCTTAGGACTTTATCTTGACAAACGACTAACATGGGCATACCACCTCAAACGAAAAAGAAAAGAACTAAATCAACGATATGGACTTCTTTCAAGATTACTAGACAAACGTTCAAAATTATCATTGACAAACCAATTAACTATTTATAAAGTACTGATAAAACCCATTTGGACTTATGGCATTCAGTTTTGGGGAACAGCAAAAAAGTCAAACATCAAAATTATCAATCATTTCAATCAAAATTACTTAGGAAAATTGTAAATGTCCCTTTTTACGTATCTAACGAGACACTACATACTGACCTTGACATTCCATTCGTCATTACCATTGCCACTGATCGCTATAAGAAATTTCATGACATATCGACCCTAAATTCAAACCCGCTGACTCAAATCCTATCAACTGCCACAAACCTATAAAATCCGCCCAGAAGACTATCGAGGCGCTGTCCAAGAGACCTGAAATATTGAAAGTTATTCGTTTGTTTTGTTTTTATCTATCTTATACAGTTTGTTACATCTTTTGTTAGCATATTTGCTTATTGCATAAGCAGATAGCAAATACAATTCTAATGCCAGAAATTTCTATGAATAAATAAATTTTAAAAAAAAATACTTTATTGCAAATACTTTTTATATCAAATTTATCTTTATTACATTTTCTCTACTGTTTCTGACAGTCTTACAAGACTTTTATACCGAATTATAAAATTTCCCAACAATAAAGGAATAAGCTTTTTACTTATAGCTTATTAAACTGATTTCAAGAAGTGGGATAAGTATAAGTTGTGAGTGCCGCCTATCTAAAGTTGTCTCTTCAATATTAATGAATATTGAAATGAAACTGAAAAACACACTTTTCGCCGATTGAAGTCTATAAATGGCAAATGAGGTTCCTAGTACCTTATAAATATTTAAATGATATTCTTATTTGTTTTCCAGACACGAAAAGAGTGGAATCCCTTAATCTGGGATTCAGGATTGCAAGCCAAGAGTCGATTCTTTCCCAGTGTTAATCAACGAATTATTGGAAGGAAAAACTTTCAGCTCTGGGCTCAAGGGTATAATCTAAAATTGAAATTTTTCTGATTCGCTTCTCCAATTATTAATCAATGATTATGACGTGCATTCAGTTTGTTTTTTTAATAATTAATTTTGGTTATATGATAGGAAAAAATAATTGAGTTAAAATGTAGGAACAAACGTTACTTAGGTATTCCCCCTTGACTTGAAACAATAGATCATGGGTATTGAGATAAAAAAACGTTTTAATTTAAATTTAAACGTTGGTACATTGGTATTTTTGTTCATTCAAAACAATATAGCTCTTAATCGGTAGGTCCTAGCGACAAACGTTAAAAACAAAAAAATAATTTTCATTAGAAGCTGTTCCGATTCCAATGAAAAAAATATAATAAATAAAACATAAAAAAAAAATTCCAGCTTGTAAAAAAAAGACCTAAACTTGAAAACTGTAGGCGATTGTAGGAGAAAAACAAAGTAACATTTAGTTGAAATATAAAATAATTATCGATAATAACAAAATAATATTTTAAAGTACAATAAATACAAATATAAGAAATATGAACTGTTTAAATACACTCATCCCACCGTACGATATTTACAATCTACCGCTGGAACCTCGGACGGGTTTTGTATCCTCCAATTATGGAGGGAAAAGCAGAGTCCGAGGGTTCCCAACGCCTCTCTTTAAACTGCGTCGCTATTGAGGGTACCACAGCCACAAAAGTATCCCATTTGAAGGAAGAATCTGGTCAGTGTCAGAATTCCAGTATATATATTTACAAACCGTTTCGGGACCATTGTCGTTTCCACCTTCAAGGAGGGTTGTATGTGTGGGTGGTTCAGTACAGATTTGGTGCCAGAGAACTAAGGCAATGGATAGGTTTCTGATGGATTTTGAGGAACTTGGATCATATCAAATCGAGATCAGAAGTAGATGGATTATTACTCTTTACATAACCTGAGAACTTTACTCGCTAATTTAAGATTCTGCGATGATATCATCTTAATTAAACTATAGGAATACAAGTTACGTAATTCAATGTTGATTGTGACGTACTTTTTTTTTTTCCCCTGGCGCGACAGGCTCTGTAGCCCCTTAGCCGTTGGGTGTGATCTGGGAAGATATACTCACCACTTTTCTCGATGAAATTTTATAGAATTGGGTAATTACTCAAGCCTATTGTTGTAAGTGGCCACCAGTAGACTGACGGGTATCACATACTCGAGAGAGAGGCTGTGATTGAATCTCCATTTAATTTTATATTTATAAAAGTCCCGCTGGGACTTGGATTCGAAACCACAACCTTTAGCATGCGAGACAAGGGCGCTAGCCACTCGGCCACGGGCTCCACTGGTGACGTACGCAATATATAACAAAATTATATAAAATAAATAAATAAAAAATAAAACAGTTATGCATAATAATGTCTAACATGCATCTTCTTCGTCATCTTCTTTTGTTTTGGTTTTTAGAAAGAAATATCATAACAATTTTTTTTTGACTAGTATATAGCAGATTCTAAACTCGCAGTCCTCAAAACTATTTTTTTTTTCACAATTAATCCTTTCTACACTTGTTAATTTCCAGCCTTTCCCAACTTTTACTAATCACATTATTAGTTATTATAAATAAATAAATAAATAAGTTCTTTATTATTGTGGGACATGTCCCTTTAGAACAAAATATACAAAATGTACAAAAAAAGGGCTTTAGAGTCTTAGAGTAAATTAATTAAATATAAACAAGTTAATAATTAATGGTATAAAATATACATATTTAAATGAGATGAATAAAAAAATATATCATAACAATTTTTTTTTGACTAGTATATAGCAGATTCTAAACTCGCAGTCCTCAAAACTATTTTTTTTTTCACAATTAATCCTTTCTACACTTGTTAATTTCCAGCCTTTCCCAACTTTTACTAATCACATTATTAGTTATTATAAATAAATAAATAAATAAGTTCTTTATTATTGTGGGACATGTCCCTTTAGAACAAAATATACAAAATGTACAAAAAAAGGGCTTTAGAGTCTTAGAGTAAATTAATTAAATATAAACAAGTTAATAATTAATGGTATAAAATATACATATTTAAATGAGATGAATAAAAAAATATATATATATATATATATAAATAAATAAATGAAAAGCTTATTTAGAATTCTATTGAGCCTGGATGTGCAATAAGTGATCAAATATGCGGGATTTGAAGGTAGAAAAAGAATTGGAGTGACGGATGAAAGAAGGGATAGAATTCCATAGGATGGAGGATCGAATGAGAAAGGATCTGTCGAAACGTGCAGTTCTGTGGGCCGTACTGTATAAATCCGAAGGCTTGGAGCGTGTACAGCGGGAATGGACAGAGGATTTGAATTGTAAAAGGTTGAAAATGTATGATGGACGCGGGATTGAATAACTTGGTATAGGAATGATGCAAGGAAATACTTCCGACGATTGGAAGGATAAGCCACTTCAACTCGCTATAAAATTCGGGAACGGAGGTGTATCTCGGGACCCCGAAGATAAATCGAACAAAGCAATTAATGAGGCGTTTTATTTTTACTTCGAGATCCCAGAAACACACGTATACGGTACAGCAGTAGTCAAGTGGGGAATATTAGAGAGTAACGAGGAGCTTCCGGTTTCGTACGGGATAGGTGACGAAGGGAATTCAGTCGCTTTAAGGTATAAAAGGTGCGGCGGGAAATTTCGGAAATATGTTCTTGAAAGAGAGGGTTTGATCAAAGGTTACTACCCAGATTCCTGACGGTCGGATAAAACTTTATAGGGTTACCATTTAGGAAGAGGTTGGGATATGTGGAACAGTTTTCAAGAAGTGATGGATCCTATTACATGGCCTTTGTTTTTTCAATATTTAGTTTTAGTTTGTTGACTACAGCCCAGTGACTTATTCGATCTAAGTCCTCTTGTAGTCTTTTGTTGCTGGTAATAGGTCGGGAGGTGGGAAGGAAAGGTAAATTTGAAATCGTCTGCATAGAGGTGGTATTTAGCGTGATTAATATGGAGAGGCAGTCATTAATATAAATAGCAAATAGGGTAGGAGATAGAGACGACCCTGTGGGACACCGCAGGAAAGGGGCAAGGTTGAGGATGGGGGTGGTCTGGCACTACTACGTACTGAGAACGATCGGAGAGAAAGGATTGAAACCAGCGCAAAGCACTGTTGGATACTGAAGATTTTGGAGTTTGGTAAGAAGGATGCTATGGTCAACGGTGTCAAACGCCTTTGAGAAATCGAGAAGGATAAGAATTGTTATTTGTTGGCGATCAATGGCAGTTTGGAGGTCTTGTGTTTATTTTAAGGAGAGCGGATTGGGTAGAATAACCAGATCGAAAACCGATTGGAGAGGACTAAGAAGGGAGTTTTCTTCTAGGAAATTTGAGAGTTGGTTTGAACAAGGCGTTTCGAGCGGTTTTGAAAGATTGGAGAGAGAGAAATAGGACGGAAATCTTGCGGTGAGGTAGGATTTGGAACTTTATATTAGTGGTCGGACGAGGGCAGTTTTCCAGGAAGAAGGAAAAATTGAATTTTGTAGAGAGAAATTATATATATGATAGAGTATGGGTATGAGGGATGGGAGGCTGGAATTTATTAATTTTACAGGGATATTGTCAGGTCCATAGTCATTGGTATGGGATTTTGAGATTGTAGCAAGCAGCTCGTCGTATGAAACATGAGAAAAAAAGAAACTGTCAGGATTAAACCTTCGGTAAGTAATGTCAGGAGCTATTGAGGAATTAGAAGCTGAGGAGATGTAATGATTATTGAGTTCGTCAGGCGTGATTTGGAAAGAACTAAGGTTATTGGATTCAGGGAAGGACAATTTACGAAGAATTTTCCATTTAGATCTAGAATCGGGAGCTTCGGAAAGGACAGAATGGATATGGAGAGATTATTAAAGATTAAAGGATTTAAAGGATAAATGTTTGGATTTAGACAATGAACAATATTCGAATTATTTTATGAATATTTAAATTAATAACTATCTTGTATTCTATTTAAGTTTAGTGATTAAACATTTCGTGGACTTAAGTAAACTCCTAGAGCCTCATTTTTTTTATTATGTTTTTTTTTTGGTTTATAATTTTCAATAATGAACCTTTGTACCTACCTCCTATAATTTGAGTCCTTACGTTTCAAGATTCGTAGAATCTGAATAACAAATAACATAATACTTGAACGTTAGTATAAGCAGATTAGTTTTAAAATGACAGCCGATTAAATATGATTTAATTCAATTAATCAATTATTTTTATAGATGAAGAAAACAATTATTGGGGTTTTTTATCCAAGAAAACGCGAATAACATTAAATTAGAAAAAAAAAGATAATTGGGATCACGTGTAGCCGGGTGGCTAGCATAACAGCCTCCTATGCCAAAGACCACAAGCAAAAGCACAGTTTCAACAGGTCCTAGAATTTTTTAATTTGAAATAAAAAATCCTTAGTTATGATGTTCCTCGGAGAGAACTTTAAAAGGTGGTCCCAAGCCTGTGTGATGTCAGGTACTTGTTAAAGATCCTTATCCTAATAAAACCTGGATAGGCAAAATTTAGGAATTCCATTGTAGCATCGTCCGATTAGCCTAAGTAGCATAAAGTGACGTTAAATAAATAAACAAACAAAAGATAATTGAAATTTTACCTATAAATAAGCCTATAACTCAGTTATTTTTTAAGATATAGAAAACATTATATTGAGTTTTAGAATCAGTACACCACTATTAATTATAAAACAGAAAGAATAAATTTTTTTCTATATATACGTCCTTAACTCAGTTATTTTTAAATATAAATAAATACCAACTTTTTTAATTGTTAGTTAAATCGATAAAGGAATAATTAAAATCGGCTTAGAAATAGGAGAGATATATCGTTTTGAAATCATCAATGGTGAGTGACCATTTTCCTTTGAATTATTTGTTGCTTATCAATATTAATTAATTTCATTTAAACAGTTATACTCTAATAAAGCTATTTGGAAATAATAAACCATTTTGTAATAATTTTCAGGTTTTTTTTTTTTTTTTTCCTAATTGTAATTTCCCTACTTGGCTATTTCTGTCATACTGAGTTTTGGTAGCAGTGGTATTTCGCATGAACTATACGTGATACGGAGGAGCCATTAAAAGTCTAAAGATATATCTAATACTTAGGATTTCAATTTTATGAATTTAGGGGTCCTTAGTACTGAAATGAGAGGTTTAAAGGGTTCCACTAAAGTTTTTTAGATAAAAAACATTGCCATTACGTTTCCATTAACGTTACCATAATAGATACAAATATAAGTAACATCTTTACATTTAAATTATTTTCAATCTCTTTATTTTTTTTTTAATTTCACTTACCTATATATGGAATATATACTCAGTAAGGGAATTTATTGCGATCGTGAAAATTTTTAAATTTTCCAGTTAAAATTTTTTCACTATTAAATTGATATTAAATTGCAAAAAATTTTTAAGTGAAAATTTTTCCAGTTTTCGGTGGAAATACACGTTTTAGGTCCCTGAGTCCAAATGACCAATCCGAAAAAATTCTTGTGTGTGTGTGACTTCCGGGCATAAACTTTAAGTCCCATGAATTTTAAATTTCGATATTTTAAATTTCCTTCCTTGTATAATACCTTTAGTTTTGTACATTCCAAAAGATTATCCTTATCATATTATTACATTTATATTAGAACGGCTAAATATACAAGTTGGGCGAATTTGATGATCAACTAAAGGATTAAAAAAGATAAAACTATTTTTTAAAACTAAATTTATAATAAGAACAGTTTACATAGAGTGTAATATACCGTTGGAAAGAGAAAGATTTTATAAAAAATATTATAATGGTTGTAAAAGGTAATGAAAAGTGACGAATAGAGAATAAACTTATTTCTGATTAACAATTTAATAATCTAGTTTAATTATTTAATCTAAATCATGTTTCCAACGAAAATGAATACACGTTTAATTGAAATCAATTTCAAACATTTTTCAAATTGAAGTATATTTAATAGTTTTTAAATTGATTATGAAGGCGAGGTAAGAGAAAGTCGTGTGTTGCACGGACCACATTTTTTCTAAATATAACAGGTAGAAAAAGGTATGAGTCCACAAGATATAAATTAGGAAGTTATAAATTGAAAACATTTTAGGTGTTCTGTATATTTTTGTCATAAATTATAAAGCTTTTAGAGCAGTAACGTTTACTTTCATCCACCACCTGTGGCCTATATCATAAAACTCTACAACTAACTTAGTAATGGCGCCTATAAAAACCTCGTTATTCTTAAGCATTTCACTGTTAATCGTGATATTTTTATGATTATTACTTTTAAGAATAATTAGGAAAATCTGGTGCGCGCAACACATGACTTTCACTTACCTTGCATCAAGATATAAAGTTCTTATTGAACTTAAAATTCAAATAAGAATTGTATTGTTGCGAAACATTCATTTTATATTAAACAACATAAAAAATCTGGTGCGAGCAACACGCGACTTCCACTTACCTCAGTTGTTAAAATAAATTAAACATTATTAAATAAAATAGGCTCCAAAACGGTTTAACTAATTTTATTAAGTTTCGTTGAAAATTTTGTCCATATCCGTCAGTTTATATCACAACTTCTTGCATAAGACAATATTTTTTTCTTATAATTTTTAGCTCTCCTGCGATATGCTATACATCCATATCACTACTCATATGTTCGGAAAATAAAAAAAAAAATCCTAGAAAAAATATTTTTGCAACATATCAAATATTACATCCCAATAGAATAGAAATAAGTTAATCTTTAAAGCAATATTTTACGCTAGCCCAGTATGGTTTAAAATTATAAAAATTACAAGTTTAGCAAATAAGTGTTTGAGGCTAGTTGGCGGTTATCCTAGATGGACACCAATTGACCTATTACATTATTGTTTAAATTTTCCCAGCATTTCAACTTTTATATATAATAATTAACCATCGATTTTTTTTTTAATTCATGTACAAATAGTAAGCATGACCATTTTAAAGCCGATTTTACTTATAAAGCTTACAAACATAAAGGCGAAAACATATTGTTATTTAAATTAATTATGTTTGCATTTCTTATTGATTTCCTTATTTAATTATTTGTCTTATTATTATTATTTTTTAGAGGGTTTTCATTTTTGTTTATTCTTTTCCCTTATCTAAAGTACTTCAGTAGATTAATTTAAATCATGATTATTTGTACTCCTAAGTAAAGTGTTAAAAAGCCCAGCACGGCTTAAAACATTACTTGTAGGTATTGTTTAATACTCTGTTTTTTGTAAATATATTTTTGTTTATAAACATTTTATTTCATTTAAGCAATTGTGCTGTACAATAGCTTTATAATTTATCGTTGGAATGTTATACACGCTTATAAAATAAAAGTTAACAAAGAGTAATGAAAATCCGATAAAACAATTTTTGTAGATAATAATAAAATATATTATGTAATAAAAGACATATTTCTATCGAAACATAATTTAAATAATTCACAAACCTTTTTAATTTCACCTATCTATATATTTCCTATCTAAGTTTCTTCTTCTTTTATTTCGTAAAATTGATTTTAACAACGGAGGTGAGTGGAATTCGTGTGTTAGCGCGCCCCAGGTTTTCTCATAATAATTTTAATAATTATTTTTCTACATATGTCGTTATACCATTTTTTTTTTCGCTTTTATAACATTTCTTCTCCTGAAATGATCGCAATAAATTGAAGGTTATGTGATTGTTTTGTCTCTTTGACCCGTGCTATTTCTCTCCTGAATATCGTATCCATTAACTTTTTTTTAGTAGTATATTGTATTTAATTATACCATTTTTAAAGTGTTACTGTCCGCCGGTGTACCGCAAGGTAGTATTCTGGGCCCAATCCTTTATACCATATATACAGCTGATATCCTAATCCATCCTAGTACTTTCATCACCACTTACGTAGACGACACATGTGAGTTATCCGTAAATAAGGAGCTATCTGTTGCTTCCAACACCCTCCAGTCACACATTTTTCTATTGAGGAATGGTGTCAAAAGTGGAGAATTAAAATCAATCTTACTAAATCTCATCAAATTAACTTTACCTTTCGTCCAAAACCCATTTCTGCCTGTCCCACTATATCGTTTAGCAATACTCCACTTGCCTCATTTGAAGAGATCCGGTACCTAGGGCTTCATCTTGGCAAACGTCTTTCTTGGAATCCTCACACTAGACTAAAACGACAAGAAACAGCTCGTAGATACCGTTTATTACAACATTTACTTGACAAACGCTTAAAAATTTCAACATACCACAACAAATTAATTAATATTACCATCACTAGGCCTGTTTGGACACATGGGATTGAGTTATCGGGATCCACCAAACCATCATATTCCTTCCGCATTCAATTCTTTCAATCCAAATTCCTTCGAAAAAATCCTAAATGCCCCTTACTTTGTCACCAATAAAATTATCCATTAACACCCAAATATCCCATTAGTTGTAGATCCATCCCGAAATAGATTTACCTTCTATAATTGAAAATTGACCGTCCACTCCAAACCACTTGTCCACAAACTCGCATCTTCATCTATTCCTGAAAATCCCCCGAGGTGGCCTCGTGACCTACTGCGTTAGGTAAACACTGAAATGGTACCACTGGTTAGTTTCTTCACAACTATGTACCAAGTCCATATTAGTACATTAACTTAATTTATTGTATTGTATTAGGCAGTTGTAAATTTATATAAAATAACTAATAAAATAAGTGCGAGCCCATTTGTAAAAAAAAAAAAAAAAATAATAAAAGCAAAATGGATGACAAAGGAGGAAGAAGGAAGGAACGGACAGAGCAATAGAAATAGAAGATAAATGGCACGGAAATAATGGGAGGAGGAAAACGTTTTCAGTTTGTATCAACTGTTTCAACTCCAACATCCTTTCACTCAAAGTCTGTTCTATCTTTCATTTCTAAACGATTCTTCAAACGATTTTTCGCAGTTTGAAAAATCAGGTGAGCCAATTAAACGAATTTCAGTTACATCGATTGTTAAAATCAATTTAAGAAGTTTTAAATCAGGTTAAAGTTCAAAAAAGCTTAAAGAATTGCATCCAGTACAGTTGAAAACGCATGTTTCAGATTGAATAACATGACATTATAAAACCGTTATGTACAAAAATATCCTAAGTGTATGTCCTATTCCTCACTTTATATTACCATCCACAACTTTGTATATAAGTTAGTTTGTTTTTTTTAAATAAAAAAAGCTATGGTCGCCTTTTAGAAAATCGTAAAAGAGTGAAAAATGCATGGTATACTTCATATGGCTGTTCTGTTTCGTCAATTCTGTCGAAATAGTTGCTGTAAAAGGATATTCGAGCGGCTTGGTTGTTAAGACTCAGGGGTTCCTAAAACGTTTGTTTTCATCGAAAACTGGGATTAGAAAATTTTTACGACCGCAATACATTCTCTTACCATATATTTCAAATGTAGGTTGGTGAAAGTAAAAATAAATAAATCAACATCGATATCAAAGTTGAATTATTGAATTATTTGAGGAAAAAGAGTTCGTTAATGGAGGGCATTGTTGGAAGCTGAGAGGAGCTACACAATGGACACTAATGTTTATTTAACAACGGGCACAAAGAGCACATCCTGTCCTTTTTGGGTGATGATGAAGGTGCTTGTATAAAAACCTGGGGATAACTTCTGTTGTTGAGGACACTTTATAATTATATTTTAGGCTTTATTAGTAACCTTCAGTATTTATCCTAAGGCAATGGTTTGTGAAGTTCTATGAACTTAAGATCTGATCTTCAGCTTAAGTTTAGCTTTAAAAGCGCGGGGATCACCCAGATTATGGTTTTCTCTTCCCATGAGGTAGGGAAGATGAACTCGGTATTCGGTTGAACTGAGTTATTGTAAATATTAGGTATATGTATATGCGTTTAGAATATTCCATTAATTCTTATGTTAAATTAACATGTATCTATATATATACTAATAATATATTTTATTTTATTTTTTCGAATACTCTAAGACTTATTCCTTACACAGTAGATACAGCTGATGCCAAAAGTTATGAAAAGTTCTTCATTACAAAATTTGAAGTTAATCCATAGCCCTGGGCTTTATTGTTTGATAAATTGATAATAAAATCACGAACTTATTTTTTATTTTATACGAGTTACCGTCAATATTTGATCCCAACTCTTGTATGGTCAATACATGTTTGTTATAATTTAATAAAAACTCAAGTTACGGAACCAAAAAAATTAATAAATTTAGTAAATAGAGAATAAAATAAAATAATATAAATGAGATAGGAAGGAGACTCAAAAGAGATAGAAAAATAAAATAATAATAATATTAAAATTAAAATAAATTCTGTGGAGTATTCTTTTTTTTTAATTTATGTTACACTGAGCATTAATGAAGAATTGCTTGATCAACTTAAACTTTTGTAAAAACATGGCTTCGGTTTCGAGGGGAACCACCACTTCTCTTGCTTCCTTATTTTCTAAAATAGAATGTAGCGCGGGTCTTCAGAGACATTGCGTGTTACACAATTGCTATAATTTTCTATTTTCATTAAATTGAGATATTTTTTCATGCAGCTATGGTTCGTCCATATCCTTACTAATTGTGCTGTTTCTTTTCTATCGAGATCAACGAACTTCATTAGGGCTTATTGCATTTTGAGGGAGAGTCATCGATATGGTTTGACACTAGTTCATTTGAGAGTCTGTCGTTGATGTGGAGTACGGTTTAAACGTCTCTTCTAAGTGCCTAGCAAACGATTTAGCCTTTAGAACTTTAGATTTTGCCAAAGAACCATCAGGCTGTCGAACAGGATGCGTGACATTATGATGGTTCAGGACGCATTCTATCGAGTTCCAAAGAGTATATTCAGAAGTAGTTAAACCGAAATGATTCAAGTATTTCATTCTTTACCTGTCTAATTTCGTTGCAAAGTTCTCTTGTTAACTGGTTAAATTCGCCTTTGTCTGTTGGATAACGAGTCTATCGCCAAAATGTCGTGATTTTTGTTTCAGCACAATTAGTTGTCGAATGTGTGATATGGGGAATAGAAGACAACATGCAGCATTTTGAACATCTTGTGTCAGGAGCTGCACTGAATCGTCCAAGTCTTCCAGAGTACATATGTTTGTGTTTGTCTTTTCTGTTAGATCTTGTATGTGCGTTCCATATCCATAGAATTTTTTGTAACTTTGTCTATTAAAAAGCCAAGATACCGGACTGTGTCCGAGGAAGGAAGTGGTATGGAATTAAAATTAACCGTTGTACAGGATTTGGGTCGAAGGGTGAAGGTGACTGGTGGAAGTTGAAATTAACCGGTGACAATGGTTTATTTATTAGTTTAGTGATTAATTAAACAAATTGGTTTTTGTAAGTAATAGTAAAGTCGTGTGGAGCGCATACCCGAATTTTAAGTTTGTTTTTTTTATAATCACGAGAATTCACCAAACTCAATTCACCGCAGCGTACTATTTAAATATCTCGATCAGTAGTTTTAATCATGTTACAATATTCTTATATTAGTTTTTATTTGTTTTCTTAAAATCGCATGTACTACCGCATTGCTACAAGGATGTAATAAAGAAATTTAGGAGTAAAACACTCGTTAAACTTTAACAACAGA